>CAMRHE010000001.1:0-2400000 GCA_947044405.1 Leptodactylus fallax | reverse complement strand
ATACTTGTAACTTACTTGCACTGTCCATCTTGTAAACTAAGCCTCACTACTCCTTTCATAGACATAAAAGTAGTTAAAGGGCATCTCCATAAACTTTATGAGGCTCATGTAAAAAAAAAATATCCTTAGTGGTGAGAAACCCTGTAAAAAGTGTTATTAAAAATATTGCATGTCCAATTAGAATATTGTCATTGCTGCAATACTTATGCATAATCACTGTATAAGTTTACATTGCTATGTAAAAATAATTGTAGAAAAGACCTAAGTGTGTACCTCCAATATAACTGGACTATATTCATTAATATTTTTATTTTGCTTGGTTGTTATTTTTCTTGAAAAAAATTACATAAAATTTAAAAATATCAGATAACTATCATGTTTCAAACATTTTTACAATGTGTCTAAAAAATTAGCTTCCCCTCACTCCTTTTTGACATCTAATGTGAAAATGATACTTTTTATATATGACCCCCCCCCCCTCTCGTGTCTTTTTAAGGGCCACATTTCCTGCCAATCCTGGTGGGATTTCCATAGTTAGTTTTCTATTCAAGATAAGAATGGCTCTGCTGGGGATTAGAAATCATATTTGCTGATTCTCCACAGGTTTCTAACAAGTCAAACATATCTAGACACTTGCAGCCTCTTCTAAATCCCTTGATTATTTCATTAGTCAAATTACACTGGTCTCAGCTCCCTGTGCTAGGCAAGAAAGCAAAAGGTTTGCAATAATGTGTCAAATCCCCTTTCAATTGAAGAGATACAATTTTCCATGCTATGCTTCTAGTCAATTACTCCTGTAAACAGGGGAGAAGCGAGCCTTTCACAAACAAGATAGGCAGAGCAGGTTAGACATTTGCCCTCTAATATGTTTCAATTGAAAAAATTGCAGGGGCTTCAAAATCATGTAATCTAATTGCAATACCCTGTAACCCTCTCATGTCAATGCATGGAGAGAGAAAAAAAAAACTACAAAAACTTTCACCCTGGCAGGTCACATGGATAAAACAGCAGAATTGTGTGATTTTCATTAATCGGTGCTCAAGTCTAATACTGTAAAGACTTAATTTCATGGTGAAGGAAAACCCAGCGCATCCTGTCATCAGTGCTATTAATGGCTCACTACAGTACACAATAGGGGAAAATGCAGTGTTCACAAACTCTTCTGCTTCCTGGCCCATACTCATCACTCCCACGGTTCTGCATCTGCCATATTCAACTATGCTATTGATCAGTGCAGTTATTGTCAAAATAATGGCCGTTAAAAAAAAAAATGTTGATTTTGGTGATTCCCACACTTGTTATATTTAGACGCGGGAATACTTTCATGCTTCAGGCATTGGATTAAAGGTCTTCAATGACAAGAGGCTCCTGTCTGCGTTGCAGGGATTACCACAGACATTCACTCTGTAAAGGAATTCATGCCATTTTGAGATTATTTGCTGCATTTGCCTAATTAATTTTCCCCCATTATACAATTCAGAGAATGGTATACACAACACAAATGATGCTCCGTTTCTGGTGTGTAGCTGAAAATACCACACTGAATATGCAAATGGAGTCATTACATTATATTACAGCTATCATGAAGAAAGGTCACTATTCACAATCTTCTGTAACACAATAGCGAATCAAAGAATCTGCACATGAGAGTAATTTGTTCAGTGTCTAGTACATAATTACTTGTATCCTTAACCTTTCAGAGTGTGCACAAGTTTCTGAAACAAATACTACACAGAACGTATGTTGCTGCATTATTAAGGTAACACTACACATACTCCTGTGTAATAGATAACATGGTAGGGGATGTTTTTTGTATAGTGTGTAAATAATTCAAGAATAGGCAAATCATCAACAGTTTTCTTAAGGACGCTTTCATTCAGTAATTGACACACTGATTAATTCCAGGCTTTTTCTCATTACTGAGGGGGGTGACACACTATATACCTGGATGTAGTTATAACTACAGTCAGTTCTGGGGTCACAGGAGGTGTCACTAATAAGTAAGTGACACACTGATTAATTCCAGGCTATGTCTCATTACTGAGGGGGTGACATACTATGCACCTGGATGTAGCTATAACTGCAGTCAGTTCTGGGGACACAGGGGCCATCACTATTGAGCAAGTGACTCACTGATTAATATCAGAGTATTTCTCATTACTGAGGTGGTGACACAATATATACCTGGATGTAGTTATAACTGCACTCAGTTCTGGGGTCACATGGGTCATCACTAATAAGTGACACTTCTTTCCTTTAACATTAAAGCTTCTTGTCCTTCAGAAAACACACTGACATACTGCACATGCAGAAATCTACAAGCTGTAGATCTCAAAGCCACCTTGGATAAAGTAGCACCCTTGAGCTTCCTAAAATCCCAACACAGACACCGGCAACCTTGGCACACTCATCAAACACGTTTTCTTCAGCAATGCTCAAGATGTACCGAACGGCTATGGCGAAAATCTCATACATCTGCAGATTTTCTTCACTTCAAGTTTATGCTCAAAGCCTATAACTCTGCCCTTCACCTCGCCAAACAAGCTTACTTCACCTCTCTCATCTCTTCTGTCTCCAATAACCCTAAACGACTCTTTTACACCTATCACTCTCTCCTCAGGCCAAAGGTGCGGGTACCTGTCACAGACCTCAGTGCTCAAGACATGGCCACGTGCTTTAAAGACAAAATAGACAACATCCGTCAGGAAATAACCGAATCTCCAAGTGGCATCAGTCCCCTTCCCTCCCTTGCTCCTCATTGTGAACTCTCATTATTTGACCCAGTAACAGAAGAAGAAGTCTCCCAGCTCCTTTCTTCTTCTCGCCCCACTACTTGCACAAGCGATCCTATCCCATCACACCTCCTCCGGTCTCTGTCCCCTACTGTTACAACTCACCTTACTAAAATTTTTAATCTCTCTCTTTCTTCTGGAATCTTTCCCTCCTCTTTCAAACATGCTGTCATAACCCCACTACTGAAAAAACCCTCCCTTGACCCATCCTGTGCTGCTAACTACTGACCTGTCTCTAACCTCCCCTTCATCTCTAAACTCCTGGAAAGCTTGAGCTACTCCCGCCTAATCCGCTATCTCTCTGCTAACTCTCTTCTGGACCCCTTAGTGTCAGGTTTTCGTGCACTACACTCTACAGAAACGGCCCTCACAAAGGTCTCCAACGATCTCTTTACGGCTAAATCTAAAGAGAACTATTCACTACTTATTCTTCTGGATCTCTCAGCAGCATTTGACACTGTAGACCACAAACTCCTCCTTACTATGCTCCATTCTATTTGCCTCAGGGATAACACTCTCTCTTGGTTTTCTTCCTATCTCTCTGACTGTTCATTTAGGGTATCATTTACTGGTGCTATTTCTTCTCCTCTACCGCTTGCGGTTGGGGTTCCTCAAGGTTCGGTCCTAGGTCCCCTCCTCTTCTCTCTGTACACAGCCCCAGTTGGACAAACCATTCGCAAATTTGGTTTTCAATACCATCTTTATGCAGATGATCGCAACTATATACCTCATCCCGTGTCATCACCCCTGCACTACTACAGAACATCAGTGACTGTCTCTCTGCTGTCTCTAACATCATGTCTTCTCTTTATCTGAAATTGAATCTTTCAAAAACCGAACTTCTTGTGTTCCCTCCATCTACTAACTGACCTAACCCTGATATCTCCATTTCTATCTGTGGCCTTACTATTACCCCGAGGTAGCATGCCCGCTGTCTGGGGGTTGTATTTGATTCAGATCTCACCTTTACCCCACATATTGTGACACTTGCATGCTCTTGCCACCTGCACCTTAAAAACATCTGTAGAATTCTCCCTTTTCTCACCGTGGAAACATCAAAAACCCTCATTGTCGCTCTGATTCTCTCTTGTCTTCACTATTGCAATTCTCTTCTAATTGGGCTTCCTCTTACTAAACTTTCCCCACTACAATCTATTCTGAGTGCAGCATCAGACTCATCTTTCTGTCAAACCGGTACAAGACATCGTGTGTCAGTCGCTGTATTGGTTGCCCATCCATCACAGAATACAGTATAAAACTATGACACTGACCCAGATGGCTGGACCATGGTAACAAACAAACCCTCTGACCTCTTGTTTCCCCCCTATCTCCTCATAGAATGTAAGCTCTTGCGAGCAGGGCCCTCACTCCTATTGTTTGATATGTTTATTTCTTTGTCACGTCGTAATGTCTCATGTGTCCTCTGACTTGTAAAGCGCTATATAAATAAAGTTATTATTATTATTATTAAATTATTATTATTATTCCAGGCTATTTCTCATTACTGAGGGGGTGACACATTATGTACCTGGATGTAGTTATAACTGCACTCAGTTCTGAGGTCACAGGGGCCATCACTAATAAGTAAGTGACACACTGATTAATTCCATGCTATTTCTCATTACTGAGGGGGTGACACACTATGTACCTGGATGTAGTTGTAACTGCAATCAGTTCTGGGGTCACAGGGGCCATCACTAATAAGTAAGTGACTCACTAATTAATATCAGGTATTTCTCATTACTAAGGGGGATGGCACACTATATACATGGATGTAGTTATAACTGTACTCAGTTCTGGGATCACAGGGGCCATCACCAATGAGTAAGTGATACACATTAATTCCAGGATATTTCTCATTACTGAAGGGGTGACACACTATGTACCTGGATGTAGTTATAACTGCACTCAATGAAAAATGCTGTGGAAAAAAACACAATGTATTTTCACTGCTTTTTATTTCTGCAGCGTTTTTATAGCTGTAATTTGCTATGTAAGAATATTTAACCAATTGCAGCCAGTTGCACACAGCTTTATTTTCTGTTCAGAAGATATGGTCCATACATTAGCAATATATAGTTATATATGGTGCTGTAAGTCACTGCCTTACTGTAGAACTACAGTCCTTTCTGTAATCATATTTACAGTAAAATTCATCATAATTTCAGTAAGGGACAGTAGTCCCATGTTTAGGTAGTGACTGGTAACGCCTCCATTTACTTCTATTGGACACCTAGGGATAGCCAAGCACTATAATTGGAACTTTTTGGTAGTCACATAGAGAATGATTGGCATAAACACTCACACTGCTGCTTTGTTCAGCTGAGCGATGAACCCCCACCATCAGACAAGTATCCAATATTCAGTGGATTGAAGATACAATTAAATTATCAGAATTCTTTTTTCATTATGAAATGAAATGAACTGTCCTTCCAATGTTATTGTTCCACCTGATATTCAGATTAGGTATGGAGAAACCCAACTGTCAGCTGGGTGGTACAGTTGACAAGACAGTCATGTGATGCTAATGTAATATTGTCCATGAATCCTATATATTTCAGTTGCTTCTTTCCATTGGGGCAAAACTTCACTCACATTGTTCCAGCATTTTTGAAAAAGCCATGAATTTTTAGCATTTTCCATAGCATTTTTATGCCATTCTCACCGGTTTCCTGAAAGGGGGCTTGGCATGGGTGTGTGTGGGCTGTGAAATAGTCAGATTATCATTTATGCCCCTTTTCTGCCGTAAATGAAACTTTAAATCTATGTCAGTTATGAGCAAGCACACACTTCAGTGTAGGGGCAAGGCCTGCTGGAGGATGCATCTGCTTTATGAGGAGACTTTGTCATAAATTAGACACTTCCTGGTGCAGCACAGGTATTATCAAGACCAGTAAACCAAATCATTTGCATTGTGTAAATCCAGCATTAGCCACACATGGCAGAAATGCTCTGCCGTGGATCTGCAAATCCTCAAATAATCTATACCAAAAACTACTTGTGGATTTTTGCTGTGGATTGTGCTGTGGATTCACTACTGCTTTTACGCTGCTACTGTACCACCATTAGAGGTAGTGAAAGCTATGACAAATCTACAAGACAATGAGCATGCTATAAATTGTAAAATCTCATTCACCTGCCCGCTACTGTAATCTACTGCTTATCCTCAGGTAAAATCTGATAATCCAGTGCTTGTTTCCAGCACAGAACTGCAGTATTTTATGAGTCTGACAGGAATAGTCACTCCTTCTAATGAAAAACAAAGATGCTGGAGTAGATTTTGTGACATTACTTATTGCAAGTTTTCTACCCTTTCTGTATAATTTTCAATAACCTTTCAATCATTCTGAAATTTTGGTAATTGTCACTTCTCAGAACTCTTTGATGCCAGCATAAGGGAAACATGCTGTCTACCATTCTCTTGTTATAACCATTATTTTCTTTTTTCTTTTTTATTAATTTTGTTTAGATTTGTTGTTACATTTTATCTTATGCTAAGAGAAGGAAAATGAAAACCAATGGTAGTAGAGCAGTAGGGGAAACAAAACAGAGCTGCATCTAACAAAGAAAAGGCAAATGGCAAGAGCCCCCCTACAGGTTTATGAAGTGGCAGATCGTAAGATAATGTAAAGCATGGCAAGCAGGACAGATGTAGTTGTTAGCACTAGAGTGCTAACAAGGTTAAGCAGAATATAGGAGAAACTTGAAAAGCAGAAAGTCACAATCTTATCTGACACTGGAATGAATAGCCAGGTGCCCACAGACCTGGAACATGCCATATATAGAGAGATATGTTTTGGAAACTACTTATTTTTATTTTCTAGAACAGATTTAACTAGTAATTTAAAGAAAGATTCACTGAAATACAATGCATGTTTATATGATGTCTAAAAGTTAAAAATATAATTAATGTAGCAATTTTTAGTAGTATTTGCTAGGAAACTGGATAAAGGTAAGAAAGAAACTTTGGTAAAAGTACAATGATATTGTTTGTAATTGCTTCAAGGAAATTCCATATTATGTTATTCTTACCTATTACTAGAATGGCCTCCTTTACAAATGGAAATGTTTATATGATTGGGAATTTTGAATTAGGCTCATTCATGCTACCATATTGCAGTTATCTATGTTATTATTATATTACTATCCACTTTGTATAAGCTGATTCCTACTCAAGCTAACAGGAAAAAAGCATGCAATGCTCCATGGGACTCAATGGGGAGATTTACTAAGAAATATATGCCAGAATTCTGGCTTCATTTTAGCCAAAAACTTTCCTACATACTGTGCTTTTTTAAAAGGCAGTGGAGGTGCGGTAACGGCCCTATTCACTTACCTCTCCCAGTTCCTGTTCACGGCCTCTCATCTTCCATCTTTAGTCTCCAGGGGGCTCCCATGTGCCACACATTACGTCATCGCAACCTGATGTGTGGCGCACAGGGCCCATTGAAGGCTGAAGAGGGAAGAGGAGAGGTCACGAGCAGGAGCGGGGAATGGTAAGTGAATGCAGTCAGGTTTTGCCAATCCAGTTTTTAAAATCGGATCACAGAATTGGGGAGAAGTGGCACTGCCGACCCAGTTCTGCTACTGGCAGAGCAAGAAGCCACAGGCTACGTGTGTATAAGTCCCCACTATCCAAAAATAGCATTAATTATTCATTTGAGCTGTGAAAAAATTATACCGCAATGCGCAAATTAACGTATTTTGGTCACTTTGCTTTCCCAAAAAAAATTACAATAAAAAGTGATCAGAAAGTCCAACATACCAAACATTGGTACCAATAAAAAGTACAACTTGCCTGCAAATAGAGAGCCTTGACATATCTCTGTCAACAGTACAATAAAAAAGTTATAGGCATCAGAATACGGTGATCCTAGGAAAAGTGCCGTTTTATTTGTAAAAGCGGTAAAACGTAATAAACACCAATATAAATATGGTATTGCCGTAATTTTAATGACCCACTGGACAAAGCTGCCATGTCATTTTTAATGCAGAGTGAACGCCGTAAAAAACTAAATGCAAAAAATTATGGATAGAATTGTATGTTATTTTACCTAGACCCCCCCAAAAATATAAATAAAAACAAATCAAAACATATGCACCCCAAAATAGTGGCAAATGAAAGTACAATTCGTCACGCAAAGAATAAACCCCCACATAGCTAGGCCGACAGAAAAATACAAAAGTTATGAATTTTGAAACGGGGAGGCAAAGTATGAAAAAAGTCGCCGATATTAATGTACAAACTACAACGTGTCATGAAAGGGTTAAAGCTTTGGTGATGCTTGTTTTAAGTAATATATTTTTTTCCTAGTAGCAGATATGTTTAAAGGAAAATGCCTAAATATAGTTTGACCTCATTTCTGCTCAAAGTCCCTCATTATACATGCTTGGTTTAATGACTTGCATAACTGTTAAGGACAAATAATAGATTGTTAAGTCATGTTTATTAACAAAAATTACTATAACATCAATCAATAGAACAATCAATAAAACTAAAACATACATTTAAACTATCATGCAAATGCATCACTAAACCAATAAACAAGACTATATATAAGTAAAAATCTGATATCACAGCATGTGGTTATTTTCACACAGTAGAATGTGTTGTGTATTAATCATTCGGTCTCCAAATTAAACTGGACACCAAAGTGCTTTGTAAGATCTCCCACAAGCAACAAATAAAGGATGGTTAAAAAGGAGTCATTGACTGCATGACAGTAACAACTGGTGGTGGATTTGTCACTCTTTAAACTGTGACGTGTGGCTGGACCCTGATTGACGGCTTTGTGCTCTTGGTAAAATCAACTAGGCATACGCAAATATCAATCTATATCAATTCAATCGGAAGGGCCAATATTTATCCCATTACATCTGTCACAGATTACTTTTATGTGACATTATTGTTATCTCCTTATTATGGAATCTCACTAAAATATAATCTGTGTTACTGTACAAAACTATGGGCAGGGTTCTGTACAAGCAGAAGTGATGTAACAGTGCAATTGAATAGGTTGATACAACTTGACTTTTGAAATCCAGCTAAAAAAATCTACAGATCAACACCCAACGGACACGCTGTGATTTCCAAAACAGTCATGGCTTTGCAAATCGCAGCATGTTAGTTATACCAGCAGTGTCCCTATAGGTATAATGGAAGCAGAAAGTCCGCAGAGGAAACCTCTGTGGACTTTCTTTGAAAAAAACAATGGGAAAAAACATGATGCGTTGCCGCCACGGTTTTTCCTGCAGTGCTTTTTTTGCTGCAGGACACTATGTGAGGCCTTAGCCTTATACACAAATCATTGGTTTTAATAAAAAAAAGGTACATTCATTTTTTAACTATCTGTGCATACAAAAGTATGATTCTGAGGACAAATTACTACAGGTGATATTACCTTTTGTTTTCTTGTGTTTGGAACTCTGCATGACAGAAATGGATGTAGCTTGTTATGTCATCACATATTGAGAGAGCCATGTATGCAAGATCTGCACCCTCAATGCATCTCTTCAATTTACACATATGGCGTTTCAGTTGTCATAATCCTATTGATTCTACAATATTTATTATTTAGTCTAATGCACTAATGACCTAATGTCCTTTTGAATGGTGGATATGGATCAGGTCATTAGATATGAAACTCCAAAACTGTGGATTTTGTGCAGCATCGGAGGGATCCAGGATGTCTTTGGGAAACCACAATGCAGGGGTGGTATACCACTATTAAAAGAACAACTGAGCACTTCACACTATTTGAGGTTTCCAAATAGATGCCTTTGTTTTGATGATGTTTTTCAGAGGTGCACCACCTCCTTCATAATATCAAAATATAAAAGGGGAATGCAGAGAGAGGAGGGAGTGGGAGGTTCTGATCCACCCTAGAAATATAGATGCCTGGATTTTAGGGCAGATAAGGAGTCAACTTCCCTTCCTCTTTACCCTGCCCTCGTAATATTGTTCCCAATCTTTTAACCTGTAAATGCTGTACTTGCCTATTGTATTTTGATCTGATAAAGGGGGTAGAACACCTCTGAAACATAGCATCAAAATAAAGGCATCTATATTTCAGTTCTTCTAAAAAGCGATCTGTTATCCCTGCATAGTGGTCCCACAAAGATAACTTAGTCACCTCTGCCTAAATTCCTCTTGTACTAGAGTTTTTGGGTCCGACGCCCAATGACATGATCCAGCCCGCCATCTCTTTCCTCCACTGGATGACTTGGCCATTAAAGCTACCCAAACAGCTTACAAAGCTTATAATAACTATTAACCTAGTCAATTGCATAACCAAACTAAGTGAGTTTCCAATATTTCTGTAAGTATTTACAGCTTTATGGATCATGAATCCTGACTGTGCATGTATGTTGTGTTGCTGTATGGTATATTCCCCGCCAACCACCTGGGAAGCAAATATCCATATTACACCTAAAAATGCCTACTCCATGTAGAGCTACACTTTATAAGCATTTTTTTATATTTTTCTTTATTATTTTTTTTTCATCCCTCTAATCCTTAACATCATATTCAGTTAAAAAAAATAAGGAAGAACACTCTGTTAGGAACCTAATTCTTTAAAGGGAGTCTGTCAGGTCCAAAATATCCCCAAAACAATAACAGCACTGTTCAAGGCCCTTCAGTGGGATCAGAAACATACCTTTATAGCCACAAATTGATAAACCAATGCAGATATTTATCTTTTTATGGATATGCAAATCAACCAGCAAGTGCACTGGTAGTGGGCATGGATTGCAAGATTTTCCTATACACAGCCAAAAGTGCAATAACTCTCCTCTGAAATCAGCCCAACCTCAAATATTTAGCAGTTGTTGACATTACCGCCTCAGGCTGCATCATGGCTGTCTGTAGGCAAATATGCTAAACTGGGTCCACCCCCAGTTCACTTGTAGGCTGATTTGCATATCCATAAAAATATTGTTATCTTTGCATTATCTTTTTATATCAGTTCGTGCCCACAGTGTTATGTTTCTGCTCCTATTAAAGTCCCCTAAACAGTAATATTATTGGTCTGGGAGGCATTTTGGACCTGACAGACTTCCTTTAATGTTTTTGTCATGATTTTGAAAAGTTGCAGCAAAAAAGTGACATGACTGCATAGTGTGGAGCTGTAATACAGAGGCTGACTGAAGACAGAAATCTCTGCAAAAGTCAATCTGCTGTGTTGGATTTTTTTAGTGTATGGCAGGTTTAAAACAATTGGCAGATTGCTCTGCCATTTACTGTTACCTGGGCTTCTATAGATTAAGTCATTGGTAATTATTTTGAGCATACCCAACTACTATATACCAACAATAAATTAAAAAAATCCAACATGATTGACTTTTCCAGCAAATTCTGTCTTCAGCCAAAACTGACCCATTTTACCATCTAAAATCTATAATTTATGGTCAGAAATCTCTAATAACGTCATATGAAGAAAATTTAAAAAAACAAACAAAAACAAAACATCCAGATATTATTTGTTTTCATGTGATCAGGTCATCCTTTTTAATCAGAAAGTTCTTCTAGGTCATCCTACCAGACTATAGAATTACCTTTAATAAATAAACTCTATTAAGCAGTAAATGGTCTATGGTCAACAGGATGCAATGCTTTATTTTTGTTTTGGCTCACTGAAAGCACCACCACTCTGTAAAACTTGCTAGGATGTGCCATATCAACATTTTGGGCCATTTATAAGCCAGTCAAGGTGCAATATTATGCCAGACTATATCATTAAATAAACCAAAAGTTTAACACTTTTCTCTATTTTATGTCAAGATTTTAATGTATACACTTAAAAGTAATGCAGATTTTAGGACAATAGGACTTTAATTAATCTTAGAGCCGAAACTAAGTGAGGACATTTATAATCCAGAGCAAAAGTCATGACAAATTACAATGGTTTTCATGCATGGTAAGGTCATACAAACTGACCTGTTTCACAGGTCAAGGGCTTGAAACATAAACAGCAGCAAATTTCTGCTTTTCTTCAAGCCAAAACTAGTGTTGTTTTCTTGGTCTTCAGCTTTAAACCACTGAGCACAGCATGGATTAGATATAAGTGATGTGTGACCCTCATGAATGAATCTATTTTGCATATGAATAAATCTCAACCTCCTTAAGGAGCCATGAATCCCTATGGGAGCCACCAAGGATTTCTTTTCCTAAAGGATACAGAAACTTTGCACCCTGGTTAAGGTATAAAGTGTCCTTCCTTAGGGACAAGAATCTCTCACATTGAGGAGAGCACCAGTAAAGGTGTGTAGAGATTTTAATTGCCTTTTGCCCTCTACTTAGCATTAGTGTCCTTAGATAGTGTCCTTCCTTCTTAACTTCTGTATCTTTATGTGGGCAATATATCTTTCTTATCAGTATCTCCTGTCCCAAGTGGCATTTTAGAAACAGAGGTCAGTATATCTGTGCATCTGCAGACTTTCAGCTTATATTGACATCTCAGACAGCATGCAATAAACCAATTATTAAAAAATACATGTTTCTGAAGCCTGGCATAAAATCCTTTTATCTTATTACGTACAACAATTATTTTTCTAGTTTCTTGATTTATTTTGATATTTAAATGTACTTTCTAGACTTTTATATTACCATAATAGGTATTACCTCAGATATGGTATAGCAACCTCTTTGAAATCTGCAATGAAAACTGCATTAAAAAGTGGACTTCACAGTATGCAGTCTTCTCAAAGAAGATGGCCAGTATGCATAATATATGGTGGAATTGGTCTGTATAAGGGTGTAGTCTTCTTAAACAGGTGGTTTATGGAGAGGTTTCACTGTAACATAATGTACTTCCTTATTAACCAGATATTAATCTAACATTTTACAGGAAAGCCCCATGTTTGTCAGCATGTGAACCATTAAAATCTACAGAGCAGTAATACTGAGCCCATAGACTTCTATGGGACCTTTACTGTACCACAGTGTGCTGATGATTTCAAGCAGGGGGTTCTTTCTGTTGGATTCTGTAAAAATCCATCTAAACAATTTGTGTCACTTTCCATCAAACACCATATTATTGAGCTGAATGACATAAAGTAATATACAGAAATTGATTTGTAGTATGGACCAAAGGGGACTTTAAGTGCTTCCACACAACATCTATGGAGTGTATATATCAATCTACATGTATATTCACATTGATTTTATTTTTTTGCAAACAAAACTGTCAGAATTAATGCATGAATAACAAAAATACTGGCTATAAAACATAGTACATTTTTAAAAAGAGAATGCTAATATAAAACAAGTAAAAATATATATAAATAATAACCATTTTATTGCAATAAATACACAAAATAAAATTATTTAACGTTAATTCAAAGTAAAATTATTCAAAGTATTATAAGGTATTTTTACCTTCTTTCAGAATTTTTCTATCCTTCTTACCAATCACGTAATGGCTGTTGTTGGATTTTACCACTTGTTAAATGTGAATTACTGATCAGTGCAATCAGCCTCCTCTATTTCCAAGCTCTTAACAATAATTCCGTTTCCATTGACTCCAGGCACTCTTAAATCAGGCATATCAGCTCATTCTACTTATCTGCTTGATTAACAATTGCTTTGTAATTGCTACACAAATAAACAGCAATCATTTAACCGAATAGTAATAGTCAACAGCAGCATCATCCAAAGACCGCTTAAGATTATTGCAGGATATAGGTTTCATGACTGTGGTTAAAGCTGACCACACAGGCAGGTCAAATGACTGCTGATATGGGATGACCCATTAATAATATGAGAAGTGGCAAAGAATAAGATCCTTAAAGGCAGCCATAGGCATTAGAAATGTATCAGGAAAATCACTGTTGAGCTTACAATTACCCTAACAATATGCATATTCAGCTCAGTCAACCATGCGTGTTAGAGACGGGCAGCTGGCACCTCTGTTCCTGCTTATATTCTGGGTAAACAATGGGATCCATGTTTTCTCCTGATGACAACCCTTTAGCAAGGGTTTGCTGGGCCCCTAGATATTATGTTGCTGGTGAATTCCATTAATATTAGTGGAACATTCTGACAAATTATAATGTATATTGGCAGTTGGAGCCCCAAAGAATCATTCTTGTGAATAATACAAAAAAATTCAGTTAGCTAAAGCATTTATGGTTGAATATATTGGCGAAACATAAAAATTTTACAATTAATGATGTTCCGTTGCATTATATGTGAATTTAGCTTTACTATGGTGGGTGGTAGAAAACAATAGATTTGCGCTAGAGGGACATTTATGTATATAATATCCTACCAAGTTCAGGGATTGTAGCATAAGGAATGCTAGCTATTACGTGCCTGATTTCTTCACTCTTCCACTACTTTCTATGGCTAACATGGTACAACATTATACTACTATCCCTTGCAGATCATCTGTGTGAAGGGACCTAGTGCGCCAGCCAGTGCTGCCTCACATTTATTGTTTGCCTCGCACTGCTCAGTATTTTTAGCTGGTATTATTGAAACGTTTGTCATTGTACCTGGTATCACAATTGGGGAGCATGGTTAGCACTGTTGTATTGCAGCATTGCAGGCCTCAGATTGAATCTGATAAATTACAGCATCTGCATGGAATTTGCATGCTTTTCCCCTGTTTGTGTGGATTTTCACTGGTACTTCTGTTTTTTTTCCACACTTTAAGGACATACCAATAAGGAATTCTACAACTTTGTCCCAATCATTTGAATGAGACTGAGCTGCAATACCAAGCTCTTCCACACCTAAAAATAAGCAGCTGTGAAAGGAATGTTATCTCTTTTAACAGCTGATCAGTGGTATTGCTAATAGTCAAACCCCCACAACCTAATATTCATGGCCTATCTCAATGGATCCCTCATGTAGATCCTTCAGGTCCTTAAAAAATGGAAGCCATGATGCCAGTGGAAGCATAACCTTATATAATTTCATACAGCAGTTATTACATAGATACACAGCAACAAATAAGATAAAAATGTTCTTACATATTTTTTTTGTTCGCAAAAGTGCACAAATTAGCAATATGTATGCGAAAAGTGCAATAAACAACTTTTTAAGAGGCATTTATGTTTCTTACAAATAGTCTATTGGTATGCATTTACAAACTGGATTTCCTTTTCTCTTACAAGTGGAGATCTAAGCCAAACAATTTTCAGAAAATAAAGCTGTAGACAGACTAAAACCCCTATGTGTTTTGTATCTTCAGTATATAACATTATATACAGTAAACCAGATTCAGCTTACCTCCTATTTATAGCATATAGAATGTTATATGCCCTTGTACAAATCAGCTCAATTCCAGTGTAAAATCAGATGTGGCACTAAACTGTACATCACATCAAAACCTCTGGTTTTAATGAGTCTCTTTGATTGGAAACATAATGTCAGGGATGTGTGGGCAGAAACCAATTTACAATATCAAAAATGATTAGATTATATGAGAGATATGAAAGTTTATTTTATGCATTGAATGTATACATGGAAAACTGAAGTATTTAAATTAACCGTGGGTGGCAGCTCAGTTATCACATTTCATCTAGAATTGTTCTTATGAAATGTTTACTCTCATATTCTTTTCTACAGGAATATAAGGGATTCAGCAACATATTTCATTTACAAGCAGTTCTTTAAATTTTTAGGCTGGCTTCAATTACATTGGTTGTATTCAGACAATTGTTTTGTGCTCATGCTAGACACATTGTCTTTCATGACAAACTTCTGCACTATGTGCATCTTTCTGTAATTGGCTAAAAACCAGCTGCGTGAAACTGTAAGGCATAGAGTTTACCCTCAGTTTGCTAGAGGGTAGCCATCTTGCAGATCAGGGCAGACTGGCAGGCACTGGGGTCTGTGGAGGGCAGGCCCAAGTGCTTGCTAGTCGGCCAATTGCATAATTTACTGTATGTAGCATTAAAGATGCAGATTAAGGGCATCGCCATGAGTGATCAAGACAGTGCTGCTGATAATCAATGCAGCCAAATGGAGGAGAAACCATCACAGTAGAGATCATTCCTCCCCCATTCAGTTTCCATTGGCCTTTATAAGGAGTTCAAGGAGTTTTAAGGAGTTCAGACTAGTGTGAGTTCATGAGTCTGGAGTACGAGAGGCAGAAATTAGCCTGGAAAGTGGAACTGACCATTGTGGCATGACTGTCGTTGCTGAAGTGAATCCCACTTTCCCAGGGGAATACCAGGAGTCTGTGCCGCAAAACCTCCAGCATCACAGCTGATGACACCAGGAACAAAACTCTTAGCATAGAAGACTATTGGATCAGTTTTGTCACTACTGTCTTTATGGACTTTTTATACTATGTTAAAGGGATTAATGACTAGTAGGCTAGACATTAGAGACCAGTCATTTTTTTACACTTTGAAAACAAATATTCTTCCTCCATGATTTGTATACAAGTTTTACCTATTAGATTGCTATTTAGGCTCTATTTACATAATGTACAGTCATATGAAAAAGTTTGGGCACCCCTATTAATCTTAATCATTTTTAGTTCTAAATATTTGGGTGTTTGCAACAGCCATTTCAATTTGATATATCTAATAACTGATGGACACAGTAATATTTCAGGATTGAAATGAGGTTTATTGTACTAACAGAAAATGTGCAATATGCATTAAACCAAAATTTGGGTGCAAAATTTGGGTACCCTTATTATTTTATTGATTTGAATACTCCTAACTACTTTTTACTGACTTACTGAAGCACAAAATTGGTTTTGTAACCTCACTGAGCTTTGAACTTCATAGCCAGGTGTATCCAATCATGAGAAAAGGTATTTAAGGTGGCCAATTGCAAGTTGTTCTCCTATTTGAATCTCCTCTGAAGAGTGGCATCATGGGCTCCTGAAAACAACTCTCAAATGATCTGAAAACAAAGATTGTTCAACATAGTTGTTCAGGGGAAGGATACAAAAAGTTGTCTCAGAGATTTAACCTGTCAGTTTCCACTGTGAGGAACATAGTAAGGAAATGGAAGACCACAGGGACAGTTCTTGTTAAGCCCAGAAGTGGCAGGCCAAGAAAAATATCAGAAAGGCAGAGAAGAAGAATGGTGAGAACAGTCAAGGACAATCCACAGACCACCTCCAAAGAGCTGCAGCATCATCTTGCTGCAGATGGTGTCACTGTGCATCGGTCAACAATACAGCACACTTTGCACAAGGAGAAGCTGTATGGGAGAGTGATGCGAAAGAAGCCGTTTCTGAAAGCACGCCACAAACAGAGTCGCCTGAGGTATGCAAAAGCACATTTGGACAAGCCAACTTCATTTTGGAAGAAGGTCCTGTGGACTGATGAAACAAAGATTGAGTTGTTTGGTCATACAAAAAGGCGTTATGCATGGCGAAAAAAAACCACAGCATTCCAAGAAAAACACTTGCTACCCACTGTAAAATTTGGTGGAGGTTCCATCATGCTTTGGGGCTGTGTGGCCAATGCCGGCACCGGGAATCTTGTTAAAGTTGAGGGTCGCATGGATTCAACTCAGTATCAGCAGATTCTTGAGAATAATGTACAAGAATCAGTGACGAATTTGAAGTTACGCCGGGGATGGATATTTCAGCAAGACAATGATCCAAAACACAGCTCCAAATCTTCTCAGGCATTCATGCAGAGGAACAATTACAATGTTCTGGAATGGCCATCCCAGTCCCCAGACCTGAATATCATTGAACATCTGTGGGATAATTTGAAGCGGGCTGTCCATGTTCGACGACCATCAAACTTAACTGAACTGGAATTGTTTTGTAACGAGGAATGGTCAAAAATACCTTCATCCAGGATCCAGGAACTGATTAAAAGCTACAGGAAGCGACTAGAGACTGTTATTTTTGCAAAAGGAGGATCTACTAAATATTAATGTCACTTTTCTGTTGAGGTGCCCATACTTTTGCACCAGTCAAATTTTGGTTTAATGCATATTGCACATTTTCTGTTAGTACAATAAACCTCATTTCAATCCTGAAATATTACTGTGTCCATCAGTTATTAGATATATCAAATTGAAATGGCTGTTGCAAACACCCAAATATTTAGAACTAAAAATGATTAAGATTAATAGGGGTGCCCAAACTTTTTCATATGACTGTATATCCTTTGTTGGCAATGACAGAGGTCAAACGTTTTCTGTAAGTCTTCACAAGGTTGGCACACACTGTTGCTGGTATGTTGGTCCATTCCTACATGAAGATCTCCTCTAGAGCAGTGATGTTTTGGGGCTGTCGCTGGGCAACACTGACTTCCAACTCCCTCGAAAGGATTTCTATGGGGTTGAGATCTGGAGACTGGCTAGGCCACTCCAGGACCTTGAAATGCTTCTTACGAAGCCACTCCTTCATTGCCCTGGTGGTGTGCTTGGGATCATTGTCATGCTGAAAGACCCAGCCACATTTCATCTTCAATGCCCTTGTTGATGGAAGGAGGTGTGCACTCAAAATCTCACGATACATATCCCCATTCATTCTTTCATGTACACTTATCAGTCGTCCTGGTCCCTTTGCAGAGAAACAGCCTCATAGCATGATGTTGCCACCCCCATGCTTCACAGTAGGTATGGTATTCTTTGGATGCAACTCAGCATTCACTCTCCTCCAAACACGACGAGTTGTGTTTCTACCAAACAGTTCTACTTTCTTTTCATCTGACCATATGACATTCTCCCAATACTCTTCTGGAACATCCAAATGCTCTCTAGCATACTTCAGACGGGCCCGGATATGTACTGGCTTAACCCTGCTGTTCTGTTCGGTTCTACTATACACATATAATGTTCCGGTCATTTTTGACCGGGCCTATTAAAGTCTGAATTTTTAACTAATTTCAGTGTTTTATTTGAATTTCTTTTGTATTATTATACTGTATGTGAAAATGGTTGTTCATAAACAAATGAAAAATGAAATCAAAAACTTAATTTTAATTTTTTTTGTGTCAAAAAATGTTACATGGCCTTATTGCATTATTCATGCATATTGCACATTTGCACAAAAAAAAAAAATCTTTATAAAACTGTAAACTATAACTAATAACATCAAACTATGTAAATTTAAAAAAAAAAAAAAAAAAAAAAAAAAGTCTAGTTTTTTCTATATAAAATGTGAAATAAGGTTCAAGGTGCTAAATTTACTGTTTGCATTCGTCACAAGTATAATTTACATGTCTTTTGCATAAGTACTTTGCACATTTGCAACATATCACATTTGATTTGTGATTACTTGATGTTGGACAGAAGGCGCATCGTTTCCGTTTTAGGCTGGTTGCACTGCTGGTGGAGGCTGTGGGTATCGTCGCAGTGCTAGCGGAAGCCCTTGGTTCACTTTCTTCAGCATGCTGTTGGATCCTGTGGACAATGGCTGCAGCTCCATCATCTCTGGGTGTTACTTTTCTTTGTTCAATATATGGGCTAACCAGTGATTTTCCCAACTCCTCTAAAAAAATTCTTCTTTTATATAGTTTATTTTTGTTCCAATTTGGGTCTATTTCACGCCATAACACAAATGCAATGTACGCCGACACATCAAGAATGTTGTAAAACACAACCATTGGCCACCGATTAGTTTTGCGTTTACAGGTGTAAGTGCCTATGAGTTGATCTAGAGTATCAACTGCCCCTTTTGTGGCATTGTAATGTAAAATCATGTCTGGCTTTCTGTCGTCTCAGTTACTGATTGCATTATCATGGTGCATTGTGCTCATCAGAATGACCTGTTTGTGTTTTATGGGAACGTAAGAAACTACTGTTGTATCCTCAGTAAAATAAAATGTAGAACTATAAACGTCTCTCTTACTGAGGATATCTTGCGGCAGTTCTGGCTTATTTTTTCTAACACTACCCAGTGTAAGGGTTAAAGCATAATTTGTATTATATTTTATAATGCAGTATATAGAAGACACAGGGTGAAATGTTCTCCATGCAGTCTAAATAGTTTAGAGATAGAATATAATCTCAGGGTCTGAATATCAACAGTTCTGCTGTTCTCAGAGATGTACCATTCTCAGGAAAGATAAGGAGGACATTTAGATTAGGTGAAAAGGAAACATCTGGGGTGATGGGAAAGTGAACAACTTTGTCTGGTAACGGAACTGGAAAACCCATATATGTACATTGATCACATGACTGTTATGTAACTGAGCTTACCTTTAAAACTGTATTGAACTACGCAATAAAGAAGAAACGGTTCATACACGATACCTGTGTGCATCTTGTTTCCCGATCGCTCGAAACTGGTTATTTATTTAATTAGGCTTACGGTGACATCCATCCCGGGGGGACTTAACCCCCGACAGAAATTGACTAATCAACGTGGGGCGACGAGATCGTCTGATGTGCAGCAGATAGATAAAAACAGTACTGTGAGGTAAGCCTTTGATCTTGCCAATTAGTATATCTGAGGTTCCTGTGTGTCTATTCTCTGTATCGATGAGTGAGGTAAGCTGCTGCATGTTTATATGACATCTCGATGCCAATTAAATAGTACGGAAGAACCTAAAAGGGACATGTCACCTGTAAATGATATGGAAATTGTTTTCTTTGCTTTTTGTCTTACCTGTTTACCTGTCTACTGATGTTTGCATGTTACCTGTGTTATAAGATATAAGGCTGCAAAGAATGGGGAAAAGTTCTCCATTCTTAACACCTAGAGTCTAGAGTTGCGGACAAGGTTCGGAACTGAGAAGCACTGAGTGATTGAAAAGTCCTTGTTTTGGAACACTAGCCTCCAGCCGTGCCTGGACGGTCAAGGTCGAATGGGACCTGAGTAGTAGCACGAAGGACTTAGTAGAATCCGCGCAAAGAAGTGCATGCAGTGATTTGGGAGTGTTTTGGTAAGGGGACACAGGCAGAAAGTTGAGCCTGTGGAAGCCATTAGGCATTGCCCTGAGCACTACTCCTGAACTTGCACAAGTAGTTCATAGAAGACAGAAGAGTCTGTCTGGGAGTTCTCACTAAGTAGTCATAAGTGACCCTCTATTGTCTCAAAGGTTGCCCTAGAGGAGTGAGAGACTCATCGGCTGATTAGCTACCAGCCAAGATGGGGATGGGACCCTCTAAGATATGGTACACCCCATGTGAACTAATAGAAATAGGGGAAGGGAAAGAAGTAGCCGCACAGGTAAAAACAATCCTAAAAAGAGCAGGAATACACCAGACTGGGTTAGTAGACAGTAAGTTTTGGGATCAGTGGAGATTAGATCATGCGGGATTGATTCAGGACAAAAAGTTGCAAAGAGGCATTTATGCCCTAATAGAAGGAAGCAATAGAATAGAAAAAGGCAGTGCAGAGCTCCAAGAAGGAAGGTCAAAGGGGATGATAGTTCAGGAAATAATGAATCACCCCCACCTCACTCCGAGAATCAGGCTTGAAGGGAGACATCACCCTTCTCAGTATTATTGTTTAATATAACCCATCTTATCTCCCAGTTCTGTATGAAATATTACTTACTTTAACAAAATACTCAGAGAATCTGATATAGTGCAAAGAGAAAAACTATACACCATCGGTATGATGTTTATTGGATTATGTATTATATATATATATATACAGTCATATGAAAAAGTTTGGGCACCCCTATTAATCTTAATCATTTTTAGTTCTAAATATTTGGGTGTTTGCAACAGCCATTTCAATTTGATATATCTAATAACTGATGGACACAGTAATATTTCAGGATTGAAATGAGGTTTATTGTACTAACAGAAAATGTGCAATATGCATTAAACCAAAATTTGACCGGTGCAAAAATTTGGGTACCCTTATCATTTTATTGATTTGAATACTCCTAACTACTTTTTACTGACTTACTGAAGCACAAAATTGGTTTTGTAACCTCACTGAGCTTTGAACTTCATAGCCAGGTGTATCCAATCATGAGAAAAGGTATTTAAGGTGGCCAATTGCAAGTTGTTCTCCTATTTGAATCTCCTCTGAAGAGTGGCATCATGGGCTCCTCAAAACAACTCTCAAATGATCTGAAAACAAAGATTGTTCAACATAGTTGTTCAGGGGAAGGATACAAAAAGTTGTCTCAGAGATTTAACCTGTCAGTTTCCACTGTGAGGAACATAGTAAGGAAATGGAAGACCACAGGGACAGTTCTTGTTAAGCCCAGAAGTGGCAGGCCAAGAAAAATATCAGAAAGGCAGAGAAGAAGAATGGTGAGAACAGTCAAGGACAATCCACAGACCACCTCCAAAGAGCTGCAGCATCATCTTGCTGCAGATGGTGTCACTGTGCATCGGTCAACAATACAGCACACTTTGCACAAGGAGAAGCTGTATGGGAGAGTGATGCGAAAGAAGCCGTTTCTGAAAGCACGCCACAAACAGAGTCGCCTGAGGTATGCAAAAGCACATTTGGACAAGCCAGCTTCATTTTGGAAGAAGGTCCTGTGGACTGATGAAACAAAGATTGAGTTGTTTGGTCATACAAAAAGGCGTTATGCATGGCGTAAAAATGCACTGTAAAATTTGGTGGAGGTTCCATCATGCTTTGGGGCTGTGTGGCCAATGCCGGCACCGGGAATCTTGTTAAAGTTGAGGGTCGCATGGATTCAACTCAGTATCAGCAGATTCTTGAGAATAATGTACA
Organism: Leptodactylus fallax; assembly: GCA_947044405.1. Classification (NCBI taxonomy): domain Eukaryota; kingdom Metazoa; phylum Chordata; class Amphibia; order Anura; family Leptodactylidae; genus Leptodactylus; species Leptodactylus fallax. The sequence continues at coordinate 2,377,625 of CAMRHE010000001.1, read as the reverse complement.
AGAATCAGTGACGAATTTGAAGTTACGCCGGGGATGGATATTTCAGCAAGACAATGATCCAAAACACAGCTCCAAATCTACTCAGGCATTCATGCAGAGGAACAATTACAATGTTCTGGAATGGCCATCCCAGTCCCCAGACCTGAATATCATTGAACATCTGTGGGATAATTTGAAGCGGGCTATCCATGCTCGGCGACCATCAAACTTAACTGAACTGGAATTGTTTTGTAAAGAGAAATGGTCAAAAATACCTTCATCCAGGATCCAGGAACTGATTAAAAGCTACAGGAAGCGACTAGAGGCTGTTATTTTTGCAAAAGGAGGATCTACTAAATATTAATGTCACTTTTCTGTTGAGGTGCCCATACTTTTGCACCGGTCAAATTTTGGTTTAATGCATATTGCACATTTTCTGTTAGTACAATAAACCTCATTTCAATCCTGAAATATTACTGTGTCCATCAGTTATTAGATATATCAAATTGAAATGGCTGTTGCAAACACCCAAATATTTAGAACTAAAAATGATTAAGATTAATAGGGGTGCCCAAACTTTTTCATATGACTGTATATATATATATATATATATATATATATATATATATATATGTATATGTCAACTTGTATTTGTAATATTCATTCTGTTCATAGCAATGCCAGGATTGATTCAACTTTTATGCTTTTTGTAAAATTAAATCCGCTTTCAGGAAATGTCCCCTAAAAAGTAGAAACTAGGATAGTGTGATGTTCCACAGGGGTTCAACTTTTGGTTGGAATCCAGTGAAGAAAATTTTAAAGTTTGGCAATTTTCCCTTATGGTAACCTGAAGTACAATTCAGGGGTTTTGAACACCTGTGGTAATGACAAAAGGTGGGGTTTGGGAAATATTTGAAAATTGTACAAAAATAGTAATATGTAAGTTTGGTGTCAGTATTAACTGCTATCTGCTTGAATTGTATTCCTGTATTCTGTTGTAGCGCTCTGCAGATGTTCTGCAGGGAATAACCAAAACATTAATTGACTGCCAAGTAGCTCCAAGGACGTTGTATCTGATGTGATGGGCACGCAGAAAATCATAAGCTGAACATGATGCTGTTACCCAGTAATGTTACATGTCAATTATTACAAAGTGAAACTTGGCTTTGGGCCTCTGGGATCCGCAGCCTGTGTATGATGACTATTTATGCCCAAAGGGAAAATATTTTGATAAAAGTGTTAGCCTAAGGTTAAATGGAAAGTAAGGTACAATGACAATATATATGTGTAAAATATTCAAGAACATACTCAAACATATGAAATTATGTCTTGTACTATGTTATGTGAATTTATTGTCTTGCCTGTTATCATCTGAAGTAAGGTATCTGTTAAAAGAGAGAAAGGTGAATCAGGGGAAGTTTATTATGGAAGACTTCTCACTAAAACGGTGGATGCTTTAGATCAAACTGATCCTGTAGAAACCTCATTTCAGGGTAGCAGAATACTCACTAGGTATTTAGTCTCAGACATATCAGATAACATTCTTGGTACAGATGTGATGGGAGTATTAGGTTGTAATATCATGTTGCATTCATCAGGAGAAGCATATGTAAAAGTCACACATACTAACCATGAGATTTTGTGTTTGTTATCTGCCGAGTTAAGTACACCAAATTGTATTTTTGTCCTCACTGAAGAAGAAAATGTACTGTTATCCCAAGTGCCAACAGCATTATGGGCAACTGGGAAAACAGACTTAGGTAAATTGGATGTACCCCCTGTTATGGTAACCCTGAAACCTGGTGCTCAGCCACCCAGGATTAAACAATATCCTCTGACCCATGCCCAAGAAGATGCCATAGCTGTAACCATAGTGGAATTAGTAAAGGCAGAGGCATTAAAGGAATGCACTTCTGTAGCAAACACTCCTCTTTTCCCAGTGAAGAAAAAGGGTAAAAAGGGAGAACCAGACACATACCGTATGGTTCATGATCTTAGGGAATTGAATAAAGTAACACTACTTGAAACCCCAGTGGTACCTAACCCACACACCCTGCTGTCAGCTGTCCCCACAGGTACCACCTGGTACAGTTGTGTAGATCTTTGCAATGCATATTTTTTTTATGTGCCTTTACACCCCGATTGCCAGTATTTGTTTGCATTTACATTTAGGGGTAAACAGTACACTTGGACAGTACTACCACAAGGGGCGCAAAACAGTCCTAACCAATTCACAAGGTGTCTCACACTTATCATGAGTACTTGGTATTTTCCACATGATGATGTCATTTTGTTACAATATGTTGATGACCTTCTTCTTTGTGCTTCAGACAAACCAACCTGTGAAGCAGCGACCATCAGCCTGTTGTGTTTCCTCTACCAGAACGGCTGCAAGGCCAGCAAGGATAAGTTGCAATTTTGCAAACAAAAAGTGGTATTTCTAGGACACTGTCTCGGCCAAGGTACCAAGCACCTGTCAGATGAGAGGACCAAGGTGGTGAGAGAGATGCGGGTGCCAGCCTCTCATGCTCGGTTACGTACCTTTTTGGGATTAGTATCCTACTGTAGGCCATGGATCAGATCTGCATCTCTGACCATGCAACCTCTGTACGATAGCCTCTCCTCAAAGCCATTCAGCCTCACACCTGAGGCCTTGGATGCGTTTTATCAGCTGAAGTTGCAGATAGTCAGTGCTCCGGCCCTAGGCCTACCTGACTATCAGAAACCTTTTCAGCTCTACGTGACTGAGATGATAGGGCATGCAACTGCAGTTTTCACACAACAACACATTACAGCTCATGGTTAGATGCTGTAAGCCAGGGGGACACCCTCCTGTGTGCGGGTTGTCCTCTCGGTACAAGCATTGCTTGACAAAAGCTCAGACATTGTCCTAGATCATTTATTGGTTGTGTATACACCATGACACACTCATGACATCCATGCTATCCTCACACAGGTAGACAGACGTCACCTTTCTTTGGCATGGCAGAGCAAACTGGAATTTGCTCTGCAGTCCTCCTCAAACATCTCTTTTCAACGCTGTTTAACTTTGAATCCTGCAACTCTTCTTCCTGTAGGAGTTCATGATTCAAAAGGGGGAGTGGAAGATGAGTTTATTTTTAAACTCTCTCTCTGAAGAAGAACTGTTTGACAGCCAGCATCAACATGATTGTGTGGCTCTTATGTCACAGGAAACAGTGGGATTTGACCATGTCACGGATGTGCCATTACAGAATCCTGATTATGAGATGTTTGTGGATGGCTCAAGGTATCTGACAGATGAAGGCAAATTTGTTACAGGGTATGCTGTAGTCACTGAACATGACATCATAGTCCAGGAAGCTCTTCCACCACACATGTCAGCCCAAGAAGCTGAGCTCAAAGCCCTTATGGAGGCTTGTAAGGTAGCCAAAGGTAGAACAGCCAACATATACACTGACTCCAGGTATGTTTTTGGCATTGCGCATGATTATGGTCCGATATGGAGGTCAAGAAACTTCCTAACGGCCCAGGGCAAGCCAATTAAGAATGGAGATGTGGTAAGTCGACTGATGGAGGCCATACTGCTCCCAAAGCAACTGGCAATTGTGAAAGTTAGAGCTCATGCAAAAGGAAGGGACCCTGAAAGCCGTGGAAATGAGAGAGCTGACATAGCAGCCAAGGCTGCAGCACTACTGGCCAGAAGGGGTCCCAACCAGGTGAGCAAAATGGACATTGACCTAGCAGACCCAAAAGGGCTGTACTCAAAGGTCACCAGTGTGGAAACTGAAAGATGGAAGAAAGCAGGTGCTACAGAAGGTGATGGTATGTGGAAAATGGGGGATCGATTATGTCTGCCCGCAGCAGTCTACCCCCAGATGGCTGGCTTGGCCCACGGTAAGGTGCATGTCTCTCGAAATGCCATGGAGTCATTAGTGGGTAAATTATGGTTTGCCCCAGGTTTTGGAAGAGCTGCTAGTAACCACGTAAAAGCATGTCACATATGTGCTCTACACAACCCAGGACAGGTAGTTAAAACACCCGCTAAATGTACACCAAAATCCCTGTACCCATTTCAGAGAATACAGATAGATTACATACAGTTGCCTAAGTCTGGAACATACGAGTATGTATTGGTCTGTGTGGATTTGTTTTCAGGATGGCCTGAGGCCTACCCTGTGAGCAAAGCAACCGCACAAGCAACTGCCAAGAAATTGATGTCTGAACTTGTGTGTAGGTTTGGAGTGCCCGAGGTGATAGAGTCTGACAGAGGTACACATTTCACAGGTGAGATAATGAAAGAAATAATGTCTGCACTAGGGATTGAGCAAGCTTTTCACACACCCTACCATCCTCAGAGTTCAGGCAAAGTGGAAAGGTTGAGTGGTACACTTAAGTTGAAGATTCAGAAAGCCATGGCAGAGACAGGAAAGCCTTGGCCTGAATGCCTGTCTCTAGCCTTATATTCAGTAAGAACTACTCCTAACAGGAGGACAGGGTTGTCACCATTTGAAATATTGTTTGGAAGTGCACCCAAAACAGGATTATACTTCCCTCAGACATTACAGACATTAATTATGACAGTGTTGCCAGCTATGTACAAGACTTGTGTAACAAACTGAAACAAACACATAAACAAGTGTTCTCTTCTATTCCAGACCCTTCTGATTTTCTTCAGGAACACATAACTTGCAGCCTGGTGATTGGGTGGTCGTGAAAAGACACTCCAGGAAATCTCTTGAACCCAGATATGATGGTCCCTTCCAGATATTGCTGACAACTGCCACCTCAGTAAAGTTGGAGGGAAAATCTACCTGGATACACGCTTCACATTGCAAGAAAGTTGAAGCGCTGAGAAGGAAATGGAATACAGTTAACCAATATGTAAAATAGGATGTTATTTTTAACCTCTTCAATGGAGAATCCATCACAGATGGCACACCAACAGTGTGAAGGTATTCATTGAACTTGATTAAAAATAAATTCCTAAAATGGGGGAATTGTAAGGGTTAAAGCATAATTTGTATTATATTTTATAACGCAGTATATAGAAGACACAGGGTGAAATGTTCTCCATGCAGGCTAAATAGTTTAGAGATAGAATATAATCTCAGGGTCTGAATATCAACAGTTCTGCTGTTCTCAGAGATGTACCATTCTCAGGAAAGATAAGGAGGACATTTAGATTAGGTGAAAAGGAAACATCTGGGGTGATGGGAAAGTGAACAACTTTGTCTGGTAACGGAACTGGAAAACCCATATATGTACATTGATCACATGACTGTTATGTAACTGAGCTTACCTTTAAAACTGTATTGAACTACGCAATAAAGAAGAAACGGTTCATACACAATACCTGTGTACATCTTGTTTCCCGAGCGCTCGAAACTGGTTATTTATTTAATTAGGCTTACGGTGACATCCATCCCGGGGGGACTTAACCCCCGACACCAGCATGGTCATTTTTCTTTTCAGCAACATCTGCCCCAGTTGGTGTGATGTTAAAAAAATGTCACATTTCGTCCATTTTTTTCAGCTCTTTCTCCAGGGTTTTTTCCTATGTATACCTGAGCGTTTGCAGCGTATGAACTTTTGCTGTCGCACAGAGTCCATATTTTGATGCCATACTTTGCAAGCTTACCTGAAATATACTGTCTGAATGGGCACCTACCTCTGAATGACACCAGTTGTTCATCTACAGTCACATTTTCACCAGCATTATATAATGTTGGTAGAATGTCCACAAATCTCTAATAGGGGCAAGTTTGTCTGTGGCTCTTCTTTCAATTCGATTGGTTTTATTATCAAACCGAAGGACTCTTTACCATTTCTATAAGAACAGCACATAACTATACTGGAAAGGAATCCATCTACGGTATCATAATTTGAAAATGTATGTATCTGTAACTCTGCATGGACCAAAAGGACCTAGATAAATTGATAAATAGTAGTAGATGAACTATATAGACCAAAATGAGATTATAACTCCTTTATTTTTTTAAAAAATGGCTGGAGATTAGTATAAAAGGCTATCGGTCATTTTTGACCGAACAGTACAAGTGTAAAAAAAAATGTGGAGCAAAAAGTAAACAAAAAATAAATAAATAAAAACTGCTATTAGTAAGAACCCCTCAAATGAGGAAAAGTCAATGAACCACAAGTTTCAGAACCGCATAATGAATATTTTAAAAAATATCAAATTGCAAATTCAGTCATTTTTGACCGAACAGAACAGCAGGGTTAAGCAGGTGGACACATCTGGCACTGCAGGATCTGAGTCCCTGACAGCGTAGTGTGTTACTGACGGTAGCCTTTGTTACGTTAGTCCCAGCTTTCTTCAGGTCATTTACTAGGTCCCCCCGTGTGGTTCTGGGATTTTTGTTCACCGTTCTTGTGATCATTTTGACCCCATGGGGTGAGATCTTGCGTGGAGCCCCTGATCGAGGGAGATTATCAGTGGTCTTGTATGTCTTCCATTTTCTAATTATTGCTCCCACAGTTGATTTCTTCAGACCAAGCTGCTTGCCTATTGCAGATTCAGTCTTCCCAGCCTGGTGCAGGTCTACAATTTTGTTTCTGGTGTCCTTCCACAGCTCTTTGGTCTTCACCATAGTGGAGTTTGGAGTGTGACTGTTCGAGGTTGTGGACAGGTGTCTTTTATACTGATAACAATTTCAAACAGGTGCCATTACTACAGGTAATGAGTGGAGGACAGAGGAGCCCGTTAAAGAAGAAGTTACAGATGTTACAGAGCCAGAAATCTTGCTTGTTTGTAGGTGGCCAAATACTTATTTTCCACCATAATTTGCAAGTAAATTCTTTAAAAATCAGACAAAATTCTTTAAAAATCAGACAATGTGATTTTCTGGATTTGTTTTCTCATTTTGTCTCTCATAGTTGAGGTCTACCTATGATGTCTATTACAGGTCTCTCTCATCTTTTCAAGTGGGAGAACTTGCACAATTGGTGGCTGACTAAATACTGCCATCCAACCCAGAAAATTCTAGCAAGTTCAGCTAACTAACTAATATGCTTGGATTAATCCCAACTATCCCCTGATGGCATCTGTGGAGGGAGATAAGGATTGGGCAGTTGAATTTCAACTGGTTGATCCTTTTGTTCAAGGGGAGATAAGACACCAAACATGTCTGGCAAAGGCTTTACCCCCTCTTCTATTCAATAGACATGCACTTCTTGGCTGATGTGAGGGTATATGTATATAAGAAGTGGTGTGAGACATCTGTGCCATGTGCATGGGCACCTTTAGACCAGGGTCCTGATAATCTTGTGAACACCTGATTGATTAGAAGTATTACACTAAGCAAACTCAGTCTACACAATGATACACAATGACCATAACCATGCAACATATTTCCTATGACCTATAGTATCAGGACTGCCATTGTCCCTTCAAGACAAATAGTCCATCATGAACAAATATTATGAATAGCTTCTATACTATAGCTTGTCAACATATTATATTTTAGTTTCAAAGTTATTAAGGCTACAATCATAAAATGCATAACTATTACATAATGTCTGGTTATTCACTATTGTACCTAACATTGATTTACTTACATGGAAAAAGTTTGGAATTTATGGCATTGAAAAAGAATAAGTAATAAAATCACTTTTTGCAATAATACTAATTATATAAATACTAAATAAAGGAATGTAATAATTCTGTGAAAAACATACAAGTTGGGGCACTTGAATCAAGATTGTCTGACAACATGAAAACGTTGATGGCAAAATGCATGCTGGGGTTTGAGCAGATCACTTTGGGTATTTGGTACACTATGCTCCAACTTGGTAGGCACTATGGCCCACATTTACTATGGATATAGCAGTATAATGTTGTACCGTGTTAGCCATAGAAAGTAGTGGAAGAGTGAAGAAATCAGGCGATACCTTTTAGAGGCTAAGTGAGTATATTTGATGGTAAGCTTTCGAGAGTACTAGCTCTCTTCTTCAGACATGGTGTTATACAAGAAACTGAAAATTCACAGACTTTTTATATACAGAAGACATAGACCTTCAAAGGATTCTAGAATTATATTGCATTTTGTTTTTTTCAAGGATTCTAAGATCCTTTGTAGGTCCATGTCTTCTGTGTATAAAAAGTCTGTGAATTTTCAGTTTCTTGTAAAACACCATGTCTGAAGAAAAGAGCTAGTACTCTCGAAAGCTCACAATCAAATATACTCAGCTAGCCTCTAAAAGGTATCGCCTGATTTCTTCACCCTTCCACTACTTTGGATATAGCAGTCATCAAACAAATGCTCAACACATGAATGAGTGTTCAATTTACAATTTCCATTCTACACAATTATGGCTGTTTAACAATCAAAACTATGCAAAACTAAGTAATTTGCATAAATGAAAAATTAACAAAAAATTTTTTTTTTTCACTCTTGGGGTATGTTCACACGGAGGAATTTGTCACGGATTTGGGGGCGGATTTCACCCCCAAATCCAGAGCATATTCCTCCCAGAATCCGCCTCCCATTGTTTTCAATGGGAGGCAGAGATCACAGCAGGACGCGGAAAAAAGAAGCGTCCTGCTCGATCTTGCCGCGGATTCTGCAGTTGATTCAGCCACGGGGTCCGCGGCTTTAGACTCCCTCCTGATTAGGCCCATTCATCCGGGCCTAATTAGGAGCGGGATGCCGCGACGGAATGGTGATGCACTGCTTCGGCATCCCGTCGTGGCTAGACAGTGGCGAAAATGCCGGTGACGCAAAATTAGCCACTATGATAAATTTGATACATTTTAAAGTTATCCACCTCTACAAAATTGATGGCCTATCCTTCAGGCCCCTTGCAGTCGGCCGTGGCCGTGATCAGTGTGCTATCTTTGTATTTCATGGATAGCACACTGACCCATTAATTTCTATGGGCCCGTACACATGACCGTGAATTACACGGTCATGTGTTTGGGCCAACATTCAGCCCTTGTTCAGTGGCTCCTATTCATTTAATGCCTTTAATTCACGGCCGGCAGCTCATGGTCGTCTGCAATCGGCCTAAGATACATATTACATGATTTCCTGATGTTGGTGTTATAGCTGTGGAGAAACTCTTGTATTGTGGTATCTGATTTCTCCTTGCTTAGCTGCAAAGTATTTTTTCTCCTTTTTTGAAGAAAATATTTTACGTCTTCAATGAATTGTTTTGCCATCATGGTGATTGAAAATATATTTAATATGATAAATGCAGTTATATTATAAAATTAATTGTGAATTCTTGCACTATTTCAACTCTTGCTCATGTCACATCAGTAACCCAAACATGAAAAGAGTCTATTTACTTATATCCAAGACTAAATGGAACAACCTGTGGAGATAATGTTAGACATACAAATATCCTTGAAGGTATTTTAATCAATGAAATCCACAAGTGATGGTATAAGTTATCAATATTTTTAAACAGACTTTTGGTAAGCAATCATTGTAGCCTTAGAACCATGGGAATGTTTCTATAGACCCTGTCATTTACCATCTATTTTAAGTAATGACATACTATTTTGATATTGTCTAAGTATGGATACCATATGTATGGAGAAAGCCGTTCTTCTAAGTAACTTGTAAAGGGTTTCAACATTCTTATGTCAATTAGCCATGAATAACTTAGTTTGATCAATATTTATTGGTATGCCTGCGATATTTTAGGACTTTATAAATGAAGCATTTAATCTTATAATTGAGAAGTTTAAAATGTGCTCATACGATATGTATTAAAAGGTCAGAAACCATGAAGATTCACTTTTACAGTAATACAGAAACTGTAATGTTGTATGCAGAACTCTGTAATAGAAGATTATGAATGAAGGGATATTGATACCATATGAATGAAAACACAGGAATTTAGAAAATAGTTTAGATTTTTTTTTCATATGAATGTGAAAGATAAGATACATACTTGTCTTAGCAGCTTATTTTAAAAGATCATAGGTCAAACTGATGTGTATCTCAGCAGCTAGAAATGATTTAGCCACATATACAACCATTGCTATGACTTGCTGAGGATAGACCCTTGAGTAGGCAAGAGGTTGAATGGAAATGTTGGATGGTAAGGCATTTAGTCAACAAGATTAAGGGGAAAATAAATTCATATAATCCATTATTTGTATGTGGAATATTATTTGGCCGGTGGGTATGTTTGTTTTAGGTGACAGCTACAGTCATTTTATAGTTATTTTCATTAACAAGCTTATAGATAATAGTCTCAATGAATTATTTCATAGCAAGGATGTTTTAACACAGTGGTGTGTCCAAAGATTTCAAAAAGTGTTAACCCAGCTCTTAGAGAAAAAGTAATGACATATACCACGACAAAAATTAAAACAGCCTATTATATGGTAAATGCAGCAATACAGCATGCATGCAGGAAATTGCTCTCATTGCCTATTTTTCAGTCTCAATGTTTCCTTTAATGTGTGTGCTTCATATACACAGTATGTCCTCATACAATGCTTCAGCTTTAGATGCTCCCATACTGTAACATATGCCCCATGAATGAATGCCAAGCACATATAGTATGTCCCTTAGTATTCCAGCTAGAGACCCTCCGTCTAAAAAGTCTGCCATGGGACCCCTTGTAGTGTCTTCAAAAACATGAGATGAATGAGAGGGCTTTAATTGTATGCAGCATGCCCAAAACAGCTACCAGGATTTTCTTAGCTTTTTGCTTTACCACAGGATGCAAGTGATAACCCATCTGTCAAAAACATCTGTGAACATCTGTCCTGTTTTTTTGTGTCACAAAAAGATGCCAGTAGTTGGCAGAAAATGGTCTTAATTTGGCCTCTTCAAGCAACTCTGGAGTATGGTCTGTTAAATGCTCATTTAGGACAGTCAATGAGACATCTTGTAGTCATTGTATCCCCACTGTGCTCATACCATTGTTAAACCCGTGGGGGTCCTTTCTTCTTCCTTTTCCTATGAGATAAGGAAAGGGTTCATTAGTCCAAAGAAATTCTTCATCATGTGGGAAAACAATAAATAAATACTGCAATAATGTGAACCTACAGAAGTTGGTTTAGATTATGGTAATATTATTAATATTATTTAGATTAGAGTTTTTGATAGATATATGTTATTAAAATACATTCACAAATAAACACAAACCACACATTCTGGCACAATACTTTATCCTCTATACATATGGTAATTAGTGTAATTTTAATAGCTAAAAACAAATTTAAAAACTTGTTTTAGAAGCATGACAGTAAAATTCACACTTAAGTCCTGAGATACTATAGGGCCTTGGATGGCTTAGCAGGTTGACACATGATGAAATCCCTTCATTTCTAGGATGACTGATCAAATATGACCTGTGTTGTTTCTGCCTAATAACATTACCATTTAAAAAGCTGTCCAGTGACCTTTGTGACACTATCTGTAGGTTTTACCTTTATTCCCAGTCAACAGGTATTCGCATCACAGAAGCTGGCTTTATAGTTATGAGTTTTAGAGGTCATACTAGGCATTGTGTAGTTATAAAAAGAGGATCTTCATTGTTTTCTTTGGTGAGTCTATCACTGTTCTTTGAACCATTTTATTCTAAAACTTGTCCTATGCCGTCTTTATTCTCAGTGGCCTCAGATCAGATGTTCTTAACCTTTTAACTCAGGAATTAGCTTGAGCCATGGGAGCAATGTGCGTGACTCATGGTTTATGTAATTCTCACATAGTTAATTTTTATACCTGTAGTAATGATCTATATAACATACAGTATCCAATACTAGTATGTGTGTGGTTTTAAACAGCATGGGGTTGAAGTAAAAGATAAACCATGCTTAAAACAAAGGGTCCTGTCAAATGTTTCCAGAAAACAAAAGATAAATCCGTACTGTACATTTGACAAAAAACCTTCAATACCTTAATATCTTATTTTCCCAGCTTTAAAGGTGTATTACCATGAACATAACCATATTTAAATTTGTAGCAAATTACATTTTGAACATTTTTGCAAACATAGATAATTAAAAATTATGAAGTTTTAAAGATTTTCTCTAACCATATTAGTAGTGACAGTCTGCTGCCTTGATAACCTGTTCACAATAAGCAAATCATGGCTGGGTTTTTGACAAGTGCCAGGCCATAGAAAGTTCCTATATTCATGGTCATATCCACTGACAACCAATCAAGACAACTCTGAGATGGTTAGAAAAACTCTTTAAAACTTTGCAAAATTTTTAGTTATTCATATTTGCAAAAATGTTTACCTTTTAAAACTACATATGATTATGTTTGTGGGAATACCCCTTTAATTAACCCCTTTGTCAATATATAATATGATCCTTTTGAAAAAAATCTTCCCTTTAATTATATTTGTTTGGCAACTAGATACATATTAGAAATTCAGTTCCATTTCTACTCTGGATTTCTTTGGGTCAGTTGTGTCACAGTCATGGATTTCCTAAACAGGATTCATGTGGATCTCCTTGACTCCCCTAACTTCTTTTTCTACTAGACATGATATCATCACATCTAATATTTAAAGCCCACATTGCCTTCCATTCCAATATCCCCCCCTTACGTTTACCTTTGCTCCTTCCCTCTGTGTTAATATGCATTATATATCTATTTCAAGCATATATTTTTATATTATATGAACATTTTGCTCATTGTTAAAGGGGTTGTCCAGGCAAAAATGGACAACCCTTTTAACATTTAAATCAGCTGGGGGCAATGAAACAAAAAAAAAAAAAAAAAAAAAAAAAGAAGCATACTCCCCATTGCTTCAGTATCCTCCTGCGCGTCCCAGTTCTCCTGCTCTGGCGGCATCTCCAAGTTTCTTCCAGCGTTCAGCTAAAGCTGCTGATTGGCCTCAGCGGTCATGTGAACGCTGAGACCAATCAGTGAAGGGCCTGCAACGTCACTACCTCTGACATCTCGGGTCATCTTCCTGAGGCCTGCTGAAGCCGCTGATTGGCTTCAGCAGTCACATGACCGCTGAGGCCAATCAGCAGCTTCAGCTAAATGCCGGAAGAGACCCGGGAGATGCCATAGGAGTGGGAAGATGCCGGAGCAACAGGGACAGGTGAGTATGCATTTTTTTTTATTTGTTTCACAGCCCCCAGCTGATTTAAACGTTAAAAGGGTTGTCCATTTTTGCCTGGACAACCCCTTTAAGCTAGATGTTGTTATTCTTATTTTAAACCTTTTATATGTTTTAATAAACTTTTATTCCAAAAAATAATACAGATTTTGAGTTGAATGTGTATAATATATATGTTGTCAGTCAAATATACAGTATATGTTATACTGTATGTTGTTAAATAATGTCAAATATTATTAGGAGCATAATTTCTAGTCACTGGTCTTGCTTCACACCACAGGTCACGTAGCAGTTGTATTTATTTTTGTCAATAAATATTCTGTACCTTTATAAGTGCCTGATATGTTAGATATGTTTAAGGCTAAAATATGCTCAGTCTGTGCTTTCTTACTCTTGTCTAACTGTATTAGTCATTGAGTACATTCTAGGTATAAAGTTCTCATAACAATTAGTCAACATTTCAAGGAGTTCTGACTTTTCTGTCAGATTTAGACAGGCGTTTTACCATGATCGTCAGGTAAAAATACACCATAAATGAACAAGAATGTCTTCATTAGAAAAAGGCTAGAATAAGTGGTCTGGATAAATAAAATATATACTTTCCCTATTACTAATGGGCAGGCTTGTAGCAGGAACAACCTAAGTGTATTAGACCACTGTAAGCATCAGACATAGCAATGATTAATGACTTCTATGTTTGTTTCTCAATTTGTGCTATGTGCACAGAGCTTTGCTTTCCTGTTCAGAACTGTACTGGAAAAATGAGGACATCTCAGTGGTTTCCATGGATAACAGCACATTTGTGATCCAGCCACATTTCTTTAAATAAGTCCTTCTGTTTATTGTAAAATACATAACCTGAGTGGGCAACAGCTATAAATATATGGTATGATAAAATGCACATTTTAATGATTCTGTGACATTTTGTATACTTTTATTTATTTTTATATTATAAAATAGCATATTACAGTATAATGCAATACATATGTTCAGAGGTCACAGTTTCTGTTCCGGAAATGCATTACAAACATTTATATCAAAACAGTATTAATATAATACTCTGGTAATGGTCTGGCAATGTAAGGTGGTAGGAACCACCACCTTCCAGAAAATGGCCTTAGGTGGGAGACTAGTTTAGGTCCTTGACCAGCCAAAGATTGGCCTATGCATCTGAGTTGTGTATTTGCTTGTGCTTTCTGCATCTTATTGTGCATTTTATGATGTGTAGTGCTCCGAGCATGCTGATGACTGTACTGCATGATGTTACTCTGTCAATTTGCTACTGAATCATTGTGTCTACTTTGGTCTGGTGTCAGATGGGTATAGGCTCTCATATAAATTAAGCTTTTTCTCACCTTCAGGTCTTCCATTTTAACCTTTGTTGTTACTGCCTGATTTTGCATCCATGCAATTACAAAATGGAACCTATTGTTCCGAAGGCTAGTATTAGTGAATCTATTGTAAGCCTGAGAACTGATCACTGTGGGTGTTGAGTGCGAACCCCTTTGAAAGCTGGAAAATTGCTGTGTATGCCTCATGCTTGAAGAAATGTTCTGTACCTGTCACTTATACTACTGATGTTGATCTTTGCTGTTTCCTACTACTGAGCGACTGCCATTAACCTGTGTGGTATCAAACATCTACTTCAATAAACTCTGGTGAAAATGTGTTGCATGCCGAGGCTCCATGCTGCAAAAACGCACCGTTTTGGCCGCAGCAGAAACACAGTGGCAAAAAACGCTGCATTTTACACTACCTGCAAAGTGGATGGGATTCTGGCTAATCCCATCCACACATTGCAGAAAAAAATCTGCAGCGGAAATGCTGCAATTTCAACACTGGCGTTTTCCGTATAGGTATGATAGAAGCAGAAAGTCTTTCCACTACAATGCATTTCTGCTGTGGTCTTTTCCGCAGCGTTTTTCGGCTGTGGATCGCTATGTGGGGCCTTAGCCGTAGAGTGTATTTCTGGCTGCAACATCACTACATTCTATGAGCAGGAAATCCAGGTGCCCTGTCCTTGGGTAGGTCAGAGTAGGGGGACTTTAGGGATAGCTAATATGGCTTATGGGCCCCTATAGTATTGTATAGACATATATTTTAAATCATGTGCACCTACAGTTCACTCTAACTATATACTTAGCCCTGGTGACAAATTCCATGTTGGAGAGAGGAGAACTGCCATAAAAGGCACAGTTTACGACGAGTCTCCAGTCTGATCAGCTGGGAGCCTTGAAAGCAGTTGCGAGTGAGTCCTGTAGACAACAACAGGATTCACACACAGCGGTCCTTGTCTACATTGCCTGACAGTGGGGTAAGTTTACAATAAACTTCTCCACCATATGTATGAGAATTTATGTGCATAAAAAACACATTAATGGAGATGTGTACAAGTATAAGTATGAAAAGTTAATTAGAAATATTGATTGCTATATCCTTATCTAAGGTGTCTGGGAGCCTGGATAATGCACATATTGATACTAATACAAGTTAGAAATGGATTTATTTATTTATTTATTTTCTCAATAGTTTTTTTATTGAAATTTCAACAGGAATACATTACAAGTTGTAAACACAGCAAGGAACAAGGGCATAGTTATGGCCTCACATACAGCGTAGTCACAGTACAATACAGTATACTCAGGTGAGGTACATCCATGATTAAAATACATATAATACAGCATAGTAATAGCATGTAAGTCTTTCCAAACATATGATATACCTAACACGGTAAGGTCGTATGGAACGACAATCGGGTCTTGCCATGAGGAGGAAGGGGAGGGGAACGGGACAGTGGAGGATAAGGTGAAGAACGAAGGGTCAAATAACAAAAGAACATAAAACACAAAACATAGTCCAGGCCTAGAGAACGAATAGGATCGGATCACATCCCCCAGCCCACAGAGCAGGTAACCCACCCTGCAATCTAAGGGGCAGACCCATCAGCCACCAGGCATTAACTTTCAAATTAATTAATTAGATAGCGTGTTGGTGCTCCAGGAGCAACAAAGCAGAGCGTCCCCGAGAAGCTACAGGAGTAAAGTAAAATGAAATACCATAATGGCAGGTAAGGCCACGGCGTATAGGCCGTCAATGGGTGTACAGTGGGGGGAATGCCTCTGCCCATGACTCCCAGTGTGTCCTGAATCTTTCCAGGCTCCCACCATTGCATGCATAAATATTGATAATTCAGTGACACCACTGAAATCAGCTCTGTCAATGTCGGACATGAAGTAGACTTCCATCTTCGTGCAATAAGTAGGCGGGCAGCCCCTAGTACCTGACATACAACTGTCCTATATCTACCCGGTATCCTGTGAATGCTCAGCAGGAGAAGTGCCAGTTCAGGTGTACACCCCGCCACTCCACCACACAGGCTATTAATCAAGGAAAACACAGTACCCTAAAAGGGCTGAATGAGTGGACAGTGCCAGAACACATGGAACAGAGAGCCACTCTCCCCGCATCCCCTCCAACAGCAAGGTGAACACGAGGGGTAGAACTTAGCTAGGCGTAAAGGAGGGTAATACCAGCGTAAAAGTATTTTACTATATTGCTCCCAATGTGAGGCACATACTGTGGATCGCTTAGCCCATCTGATCGCCTCCCGCCAGTGACCGGCCTCAAATCTACTGCCTATGTCGTCTTCCCAAAGGCACATGTGTTTAGTCTTACGAAAGGTGCAATCCATATTTAAAGTTCGATACAGAGTTTTGGTGTTATAAGCCGCTAGGGAAGCCTGTGGGTGCAAGAGGTCGGCGGCCGGCTGCGGCAGACGCAGTTGAGCCGAGGAAGGGTCAGACAAGTAGGAAGTCAATCTAGTGTAGGTGTATGCCTCCTTTGCGGATAGATTGTATGTTTCTTTCAGCACGGAGAAGGGCATTATCGTACCACCCCTATACAGGTCGGAGACATACTTTATCCCACATCTGCGCCACCTGTCTAGAAATAAATGCGGCCTCTCGTGAGGGAGCGTCGTAATGGGTAAATTCAGTGTTACCTCAGGAGCATCTCCACCCCGAATAGCACAGAATGCCTGCCATGCCCCAATCGTAGCCTGTACAGCCGGTGGAGCAGTTACGGAAGAACCGCTTCTGGGTCCTGACGCTAGCAGGAATCCCTCCCAATCGGCAGTCTGAGCCATTTGGGCCTTCATAGCTGGCCACAGTTTGTCATGGTTCGTTGTAAACCAAAATTGGAGTTGACCCAACACTATGGCTAAATAGTAATGGTACAAATTTGGCACACCCATACCCCCATTATCTCTTGCTTTAAACATTGTATGTAGTGCTACTCTAGGTTTACCATCATTCCATATAAAGGACATCATTTGTTTTTGGAAACTCAAGAAGGTGGACTTGGGTATCGGGATTACTAGTGTTCTTAAATAATAAAGTATCCTGGGAAGGATCAACATTTTATATCGGACTATTCTTCCCATCCAGCTATGCTCAAATTTAGTTAACCCATCGAGTGCCTTCTGCAGGGTAGCTAGCAACCCCGGAAAGTTGGCCTTAACTAAATCTTTTGGGTTTGGGGTGAGCCGTATTCCCAGATAGGGTATAGATTGCGAGCACCATTGATAGGGTGATGTGTTTATGATATGGTATATATTGTTTTGAGTCAGACCAATTCCCAAGATCTGGGACTTGGATTCATTAACTTTATAGTAGGATAACTCTCCAAAATCTTTCAGAATTTGAGATACAGTACCGAGCATGTTATTAGAGTAGGAAAGGGAAAGAATCACATCATCCGCGAATAAATTAATTCTGTGGTCTGTCCGGCCCAACTTGATGCCAGTCAGACCCGGGTGCGTTCTGATCGTTTCAGCCAAAGGCTCCATTACTAATGAGAATATCAAAGGGGACAATGGACACCCCTGTCTCGTGTCATTGGTAATGGCGAAGGGGCGGGACAGGACCCCATTCGCCAGCACTCGTGCGGATGGGTTAGAGTAGAGTACAGAGATTGCAGTAGCTATGGGACCAGAAAAAACAAATTTATGGAGAACCTCAAAAAGATACCCCCAATGTACCCTATCGAATGCCTCCCTTTAGTAAATCCAACCTGATCTCCGCCTATCAGTGTGGGCATGACATCAAGAAGTCTGTTCGCAAGTACCTTCGCAAACAACTGAACATCCGCATTTAATAGTGATATGGGCCGGTAGTTGGAGAGTTGGGAGGGGTCTTTGCCTGGTTTGTGTAGAGTCACAATCGTTGCGGACAGCATCTCAAGGGGAAATGCCCCCGTCAGCATCGCTAAATTAAACACCTCAGTAAGGTGAGCAAGAATAAGTGGCTTGAACAGCTTGTAGTATTCCCCAGAGAACCCATCAGGACCTGGAGACTTATTGAGTTTTAAGCCATCTATTGCCTTAGCCACTTCCTGAGTGGAAACAGGAACATTTAAAGACTGCAACTGTGCAGGGGTAACAGAGGGGAGGTCCAAAGAGCTTAAGAATCGGTTAATATCTATCCTCAAAGGCTGCGCGGTATTTGGGTCATCTCTAAGTTATACAAGTCCTGATAGTATTTACTGAATTCATCAGCAATTTGTTGAGGGTGGAAGATTTTTGCTGTGGTCAATTTAGACACAAGAAATGGAATTTTAGAGTTAATCCTTGCCGCCTTGACGCTCTGTGCCGTTAGCTTGCTGGCTTTATTGTACGACCGGTAATAAGATGCTTTCAAGCGTTCAGAGTGCTTTTCGAAGTTCACCAGTAGGTGGTCGCTCAAATCATCCCTGGCCTTCCGCAAAGCAGTCAATAGGACAGGATTAGGGTCAATTTTATGTTTCTGCTCTAGAGTTGCAATTGAAGTAAGTAGCTCCTTCATCATTTGCAATCGTTTGCGCTTGAAGCGCGAGGTATGCTGAATCATTAGACCCCCTAACAAATGCCTTATGTGAATTCCAGAGGCAAAATTTATCATCTACCGAGGGGGAGTTAATGTTAAAGAATTCAGCAATGTCAGTGCTCAGTTTCTCAGTTACCGATGTCAGAGACATGACATATGTATTGTTTCGTCATGACACGGGGGGGAGTTATTGTGCCAACTAGATGGATGCTAAGTATGATAGGTGCATGGTCTGACCACGTGATATTTCCTATTTCACACCCTTGTACTCTAAGAAGCATATCACTCTGGACTAGGAACATATCTATTCTGGAGTAAGATTGGTGCCTAGCAGAGTAATACGTATAATCCTTCTCGGAGGAATGGAAGCACCGCCAAACATCAAGAAGCTCCGCCTGCCAGAGCCAAGGTCCTAATTGTTGAGGTGGATGCTTGCCGCGATAAGTGGAATCAGCAGCAGCGTCATGTACAATATTGAAATCACCGCATAATAGAACCTGGCCCCGAGCACGCTTCCTACACTTCTTCAATACCGAGTTTAAAAAGGAAATCTGAGATGCGTTAGGACAGTATATGTTTATAATAGTAAGGGGGCAATTGTCAAGCAAACAGATTAGAGCTACATAGCGGCCCTTGGGATCTGAAATGACATGTATTAGCTGAAATGACACTGTGTGCTTTATCGCTATGAGAACACCCGCAACCTTCTTGGCGGCATTGGAACAGAAAACATGAGGGAACAATTTGTGGGAAAACTTTGGCGGACGAGAGTCACAGAAATGCGTCTCCTGTATGCAAATTACATCTGCTGCAGATCTGAGAGCCTCTTTCCACAGCAGTGAACGCTTGAAGGGACTGTTTAGTCCCCTCGCAGTAATTTGACACCCATTAATATATTCAAGAGTTAGCAATATAGACCTGTAGCATAGAAGGTCAGGTATGAGAGTAACATAAAAAGGACATCTTTTAGGCCTAGAGGGGAACAATTCGTTAATGACAATATTCAACATATAACTATTCAACAGTAAGGAAAAAAGAAAATAGTGTTACACAACCGAGCAGTGTAATACTGCGCAAACTTAGGGGGGAAGTTTGCCATAGAATAGGAGTTACAAACACGCCACAGGTAACTCACAGTACGTCCATATTGAGCTATTCACTCGGCGGAGGTGGTAGATTTCCACGGAGGATCCAACTTATGGGACTCGACCCTTGAAGATTTCTGGATATTAGGCGCAGGTGGTGGCAGGTTCCACTGAAGCAGCAGACTTCTCCCTGTGTCAAAGAAGTTAAATGTAAAAGTCACTCCATTTCTGATAATGATGACTTTAGTTCCCCACTTGTAGGGAATGTCGTGTTGACGGAGGACCGCTGTAACAGGAGCCAGCTCTCTTCTGGCAGCAATGGTCGCCTGAGAAAGGTCTGCATATAGTTGGATTTCTTTAAACGGCTCAGGCAAAGATGATCTTTTCCTTGACTCAAGCATGAGATGATCTTTGACATGGTAGAAGAGTATGCGGGCGAGAGTGTCCCTGGGAATATGATCAGGCATCCCTTTCGGCTTCGGCAAGTGGTGGGCCCTGTCTATTATAAGATCTGCATCAGAGCATTGTGGCAGGATTGCTTTCATTAATCGTTGCAGATAAGAAGTCAGGTCCCTGGCTGCGTGGTATGCCACGAAACTTGACATTATTCCGTCTATTCCTATCTTCCATGTCGGCAAGTTTAAGTTTGACCGCCGCTAATTCTTCCTCAAGATCATTATGGGCATCCACTATAGTATTGTGTGCCGCAGCAAATTCACTCATCTTATTCTCAACGTGGTCTATCCTGTTACCAAGAGAGTCAACCGTGGAGGATACGGACATAATCGCCTTAGTGATTTCCTTCTGAATAGATCTATGCAAAGCTAGCATTATATCCTTCAAGAAGGACTCAGAAGCAGATTGGGTACCTGCAGGGATAGCCTGGAGCACATCCGACTCACAATGTTGGGGTTCTTCTGTAGCTGGGCGGGATTCAAAGCAGAATGTTGTATCCCATCTCATCTTCTGCTTTACAGGGCTTCGGGTAGGGGTGCTGCTGCCTGCCTGGGAGGATGCTGCCGCAGGGGAGAGGTCCTGATGACCAACCGGAGCTGGATTGGGTGGGGATGGGGGTTGTAGTCCCCTCTTATAAGGTTGCTGCTGGCCCTCTGCACCCCTCCTCAGGCTCTCCTGGGAACCTGGCCTGTTGGTATGAGACCCCTGGTGTGGTGGAGTAAGCTGTTGGGACTCCTCACCTGAAGCGCTGTTGTTTGCAGCGCAAGGGTGGCTTGCTGTGCTCTGTGCTTGGAGAATGGAGGATTCACCGGCGCCATCTTGGGCCGCGGCTGGTGCGGCAAAGAAATCTGTGAGCCGCTTTGGGGGGCCTTTTTTCCCCCATTTTTCCATTTCCCCGCTGTCTGTGGGGGCAGAGGATCTCCCCCTCTCGTAATCTGCCGGGTATCGCCGGCGCCGAGTTGCCGGTATGAGCCGCTAGAATCTGTGAGGCCTCAGAGCACTACGGACCAGCGACCATCTGAAGCAGTGCCAAGCCACGCCCCAGAAATGGAATTATTAAACCCCTGACTGAATAATAGATATCTATTTAAGATTGTATTGTGACCTCCCTTATTACAATTTAGCAGTAAAGAACTCTTTCCACTAAATGTATTTATTTATAGTGTGCATAGTACTGTAATTTAGGAGAATTAATGAAGGTAATATTTTAATATTTCACCTTATCCATACTATTCCCTATCCCTGTTGTATTCTATCCCTAACCTACCACCAGGGCTGGTGTTGGGGTGACAGACTGGGTAATCGCCCCCCAGGATCCGGAGCATGATGGCTCAAATTCGGTCTTTAAAATTATTTAATAAATGTGTTTAATATAAAAACTTGAAATAAACTATATTTATTTTTCTCATGCCATATTGCCTGTAAGTAGTATTGATAATATAAGACTCATATCTATCAAGATTACGCTACATTCACACAGCAGAACCCTGCACTTGGCCGTGAAACTTTTTTCCCTGTTGAGTGAACATCCGAGAGTGATCCAAACTTCATGGAACCCTCTTAGACATATTTTGGGATCTGTGAACTCGGCCCAAAAATGCAATGTTCTATTTTTTTTTCTCAGATTGTTCACAAATACTGTTAAAACATGGGGCCATGTGCTGGCCATTATTGTACCCTGTGATGTGAATGAGCCCTTTTACTGAGTCACTATAGAGCTAATACAGTGGGGAAAAAAAGTATTTACTTAAAAAGATGAGAGAGGCCTGTAATTAACATCATAGGTAGACCTCAACTATGAGAGACAAAATGAGAAAACAAATCCAGAAAATCACATTGTCTGATTTTTTAAGAATTTATTTGCAAATTATGGTGGAAAATAAGTATTTGGTCAATAACAAAAGTTCATCTCAATACTTTGTTATATATCCTTTGTTGACAATGACAGAAGTCAAATGTTTTCTGTAAGTCTTCACAAGGTTGGCACACACTGTTGCTGGTATGTTGGCCCATTCCTCCATGCAGATCTCCTCTAGAGCAGTGATGTTTTGGGGCTGTCACTGGGCAATACAGACTTTAAACTCCCTCTAAAGGTTTTCTATGGGGTTGAGATCTGGAGACTGGCTCAGCCACTCCAGGACCTTGGAATGCTTCTTACGAAGCTACTCCTTCATTGCCCTGGCGGTGTGCTTGGGATCACTGTCATGCTGAAAGACCCAGCCACGTTTCATCTTCAATGCCTTTGCTGATGGAAGGATGTTTGCACTCTAAATCTCACGATACATGGCCCCATTCATTCTTTCATGTACACGGATCAGTCGTCCTGATCCCTTTGCAGAGAAACAGCCCCAAAGCATGAAGTTGCCACCCCCATGCTTCACAGTAGGTATGGTTTTCTTTGGATGCAACTCAGCATTCACTCTCCTCCAAACACGATGAGTTGGGTTTCTACCAAACAGTTCTACTTTGGTTTCATTTGACCATATGAAATTCTCCCAATACTCTTCTGGAACATCCAAATGCTCTCTAGCAAACTTCAGATGGGCCCGGATATGTACTGGCTTAAGCAGGGGGACACGTCTGGCACTGCAGGATCTGAGTCCCTGGCGGTGTTGTGTGTTACTGACGGTAGCCTTTGTTACCCAGCTTTCGGCAGGTCATTCACTAGGTCCCCCCGTGTGGTTCTGGGGTTTTTGCTCACTGTTCTTGTGATCATTTTGACCCCACGGGGTGAGATCTTGCGTGGAGTCCCTGATCGCGGGAAATTATCAGTGATCTTGTATGTCTTCCATTTCCTAATTATTGCTCCCACAGTTGATTTCTTCACACCAAGCTGCTTGCCTATTGCAGATTCAGGCTTCCCAGCCTGATGCAGGTCTACAATTTTGTTTCTGGTGTCCTTCCACAGCTCTTTGGTCTTCACCATAGTGGAGTTTGGAGTGTGACTGTTTGAGGTTGTGGACAGGTGTCTTTTATACTGATAACAATTTCAAACAGGTACCATTGCTGCAGGTAATGAGGACAGAGGAGCCTCTTAAAGAAGAAGTTACATGTCTGTGAGAGCCAGAAATCTTGCTTGTTTGTAGGTGACCAAATACTTATTTTCCACCATAATTTGCAAATAAATTCTTTAAAAATCAGACAATGTGATTTTCTGGATTTGTTTTCTCATTTTGTCTCTCATTGTTGAGGTCTACCTGTGATGTCAGTTACAGGCCTCTCTCATCTTTTTAAGTGGGAGAACTTGTACAATTGGTGGCTGACTAAATACTTTTTTTCCCCACTGTATGTATATAATAAGTTTTATGTCTTTAAGAAGTATTGCATCAGCCATTGCATCTATGCCAGCACTGGTAAGGTAAATGCACAGCACCTCACACCACATGTGCCCAACACTTAGCCCTCATTGGGCAAAGGGGGTGGGGACACTGGGGTGTAGTTTAGGCACACTGGGGGAGTCTAGTTTAGTTCTGCCAGTGGCAATAGTAAGTTGAAGTGTAGTCTAAGGAAGAAGATAGTTGCCACACTGTTGGCCACTGATGGACCAACAGGACAGTACCACAAGTCTCAGTAGTCCAGGTACAATCTGTTACAAGAGCAGGAGGACTTAGACTGCTACAGAGCACAAGGCCACATTCAGGCCTACATAAGAAGGAATACCTATTGCTACTCCAAGGTACATCATGCTCCTATATATGAGAGGAACTCTGATATCCTTCACTACCTTGCTGTGCACCTCCATATTGAGGGAGAGAGTAATCTGCTTGAATTGTGAACGTAATGTTGGCTGTTTGGAAGCTATTTGCACTAAGTAAAGACTGGCACTACTTTCACCATCCATCTTGCCTCCATGTGTGTGTCTGAAGCTAACTTACACCAACCACCATCTTGGGTACATCCCGGGACCAGGCCACACTACTACACTCATCATTCACCAGAGGGAGTACCTCGGGGAACCTGTCCAGTTCAACGACCACCCAGTTGCGTTCCCCCACCACTGTACTGTACCTGAGGGAGAGAGCCTGGAGACGCCTGCACCACAACAACCACTCCCAGCATCCACCACTCTGGCACCATCTCCCCCTTGCAATTCCCCTTGGGGCACCACAGTGATATTCTGGACCAGGCCCAGGACATGTCTGGCTGAGTGGTAGCAGTGGTGGTAGCTATGTAGGAGTAAAAGGTAGCATCAAAAGTACAGTAAATGGAATATGATACAGGCAGACGGTGGCTCCATTTTTCGGAGACATCAGCCTAAGGTGTGTGAAAATCCTCATGTATCCATGCCTCATTCATTTTGATAAAAGCAATTTTTTACATGCCAACGGTGGAAAGTGTTGTCCTTCTAGTTGTTACAACACCACCAGCAGCACTGAACACCCTCTCAGCAATTATGCTTCAGGCCAGAGCAGATAAAACTCCAATGGAAAATTGGGCCAGCTGCTTCCACTGCTCTAACCTATTGGCCTAAAATTCCATGGGGTCACAGTTATCTGCTGGAATTTGGGTGCATTTTAGGTATGACAATACCTGCTTGTGCAACCAGTGGGTGTCAGTTGCCTATTGTGGCTCCAATTGGGAGTGAAAAATTTCTGGGTCATTGTATGCCAAATACTATACTGGCTGCTGATTTTACTCCTGACTCTTGTAATTGTGGCACTGGCAGAGGAAGTGGAGTGATGGTTGAGTGAGGTGGACTAGGAACGGGCAGAGTCCATCTGTGTATACGTGCTACTAGCAGCTGCAGTGATCTCCATAAACACTGCAGTAAGCTGGATATACTGCCTATCCTGATAATATTCCAATTTTCCCATCGCTTGATGCTTGCCAGCATGCGCACAGACCCAGGTGCCTTCCATGGTTGGTGTTCTTGGCCAGCGTGGTTGTCATCGTCATCATCATCATCTTGAAAGAAATAAGGATCAGCCTTCTCCCCTGGCTGTGCCTGTGACATATCAAGGAACCCTCTGCATCCAAAGGAGCGTCTTCCTCCTGCTCCAGTATAGGGGTCCAGGTCCTCCACCATAATTACCCTGACCTAAATCATCATCCTCCTCCATCAACCCAGGGCGATTACATTGACTAAGAGGTGGAAACTGTTCCTCCACTTCCATCCCTTGTTGCATGAGTGTGTTTCCTTTAAGATATATAATAAAGGGATCATATCACTGATGCTGCAGTCATCGCTGCTGAGAAATTTGGTGGCCTCTTCAAAGGACTTAAGAAGCAGGCAAACTTCCTTCATGAGCCTCCAATGATGGATCGCAAAATAACACATTGTCTCTGCGGTACACTTCATGCAGTAATTAATCACTGCCTTTTGCTGCTCACACAGATTCCCCCCACATGTTTAAGCTGGAGTTGGAACATTGCAGATAAGGTGGAGCAAAGGCACACCACTTTGTTGCTGGAAATTGAGCAGGATTTTTTTTGCAACATAAGAACAGCTGAAATGCACTTTTCTGGCCATGAGGAACACCACTTTTAAGCCACTAAACGGGTTAATAAAGTGGCACATCACCATATTCAGCACATGCGCCATACAGGGACATGTTTAATTCAACCCAAAAGCAGCACATCAACAATATTGGTGCCATAGTTGCTGGCAATGGTGCCCAGTTGTATTTGTTGAGGAGCCATCCGGGATAATTTCTGCAAGATACAGCGAAGCAGTTCCTCCATTGTGTCTCCTCCAGGCTCATTAATTGTAAAACCGCATGGCAACACTTCACGTTACACCCATTAAACAAGAGGGAAGGAGGAGTGGAAGCAATGATTTGCTCTGGTAAAGATGGTGGCATGAAATGGTGCATAGAGGAGGAGACAAAGGAGGTGGATGGACCCTGCATGGTGCCTGCACAAACGGGGTGGAACTAGCACCTGGCGCTGTTGCAGTTCTTGACTCTGGCTACTGCCGCTCAAAACATTGACCCAGTGATTGAAAACCATGTATTGTCTGTGTCCATAATTGCTGCTCCAAGTATAGATAGTGACATGCACCTTTGCCTCAGACGGACATATCCAGGGAAAGGCCCACATTCTCCAAAACACAGCAATATAAACCAGGGACAGCTTTCCTAGCGAAATAATGGCAGCTAAGTATTCTCCATCAAGGTTGAGCACATGCCATCTGTTGGAAAAATGTAGTGGCAGAGGTACAGCAGTGGTTACACTGTCAGGAGCTTTGCCAGGTGTGAGTTAAGTTGCACTACCGTGGAATGGCTGGGCACATATTGCTTTTTCCTGGACACATATTCTCTTATGATGACTGATTTTAGTGAGGAAGAAGAGGAGTAGGAGAAACAGTTGGTAATAATAACAATGATCATGTGGTAGGTGTAGATGTGGCCTGTATACAAGGAAAATCATGGTGAGATGTAGTACAATCCTAACTTCCCCTGCCAGTACCAACTCCAAGTCTATTTTGCAAAACAAGATGGTGATACCTTTTCATGCAAGTATGTAGAGTTGTCGTTCCTACATTTGTTCCTGCATGGCCACAGCTAAATTTTTGCTTGCAGATCTTGAACATTGATATAGTTTTATCTTTTGCAATGTAGAAAAAAGTTCCGTGAGTAGTTGTTCAAGCCAATGCCAGCAACAGTGGAAACGTGTTTGTTATTACCACCAACAGTTGAACCACATGTACCCCCACCCCACCAGGTCTCCCTAGGTTTGCCCCGGGCAGGCTTTTTGGATGTTGAGCCTGCACATTGGCTGTAATCATTACTATCACCACCGCAACCACCCTCTTCATCTGATGTCACCTTGTCACCCTGACCCAGTTGCCAGGTCATCATCATTGGTAATGTCAAAATCTTTCCTGCTTTTTTCCTGAAACTCTTATAATTCCACCTCCAGATTTCCCCCACCAGAATGACTAGTGTCACTCTTCTTGTCGCTACTACCTCCTCTACCAAACAGTCATGTCTTCCTCCTCTACTTTCAAACAACGATGGGCTCATCCAGCTCATCACAAAGAGGAGGAAGCCTGGCTCAAGATTATATCACTGATGCAATATCCTCCTATGACTTCATTTTCATTCTGAGGAAGTATAACAATCCTGGAGTTACTGGCAATGCAACTAAAACCAGAAGTACCGTTGCTGTTGACACCGATATTGTTATTGTTAGTACTTGAACAAATTGTTAGTACTTGAACAAGCGTTTCCTCCTCCCCCTCCTTTTGCTTGTCCTTTGTCCATTTTTTTCCATTTGTTTTACCCCAAACTTCTTAATTATAATAGTGAATGGCAATAATTCTGACACTGTGTGTATTTTTTTTCTACAAAAAACTATTTCAAGAAAAATAGCAAAACACTGAAAGCACTAACGGACTCTGTTACTAGATTTGCATCAGCTTGTTATCTCCAAAATCTTGGAACGCTTAGTCTATTCTCATTTAATCCGCTATCTTTCTGCTAACTCTCTTCTTGACCCCTTACAATCTGGCTTCCGCACTCTGCACTCTACTGAAACGGCCCTCACAAAAGTCTCCAATGATCTCCTGATGGCTAAATCCAAAGGTGACTACTCTCTTCTCATTCTTCTGGATCTCTCAGCAGCATTTGACACTGTTGACCATCAACTCCTCCTCAATATGCTCTGTTCTGTCGGCCTCACAGACATTGCTCTCTCCTGGTTCTCCTCTTATCTCTCTGACCGCACTTTCTGTGTATCATTTGCGGGCTCTGTTTCTTCCCCTCTTACCCTTGCCGTTGGAGTTCCTCAGGGCTCAGTCCTAGGTCCCATGCTCTTCTCCCTCTACACAGCCCCCATTGGACAAACCATCACTAGATTTGGCTTCCGGTACCATCTTTATGCTGATGACACCAAATTATATACGCTGGAGTCCTGAGTTCGAATCCTGCCAAGGACAACATCTGCAAGGAGTTTGTATGTTCTTCCCGTGTTTGCGTGGGTCTCCTCCGGGTACTCCGGGTTCCTCCCACACTCCAAAGACATACTGATAGGGAATGTAGATTGTGAGCCCTATATGGGACAGTGACTGACAATGTCTGTAAAGCGATGCGGAATATGATGGCGCTATATAAGTAAGCATAATAAATAATACATCATCCCATGACATCACCCCTGCTCTAATACAGAACACCAGTGACTGCCTCTCTGCTGTCTCAAATATCATGTCTTCGCTCTATCTGAAACTGAATCTCTCAAAGACTGAACTACTGCTGTTTCCACCATCTAATAGATCTGTCCCTGATATCTCCATTGCAGTCTCTGGTCTTACCATAATTTCTAGGCAGTATGCCCGCTGCCTCGGGGTTTTGTTTGACTCAGACCTTTCCTTCACCCACCATATCCAATCACTCGCACGCTAATGTCATCTCCACCTCAAAAACATCTCCAGAATCCGCCCCTTCCTTACCACAGATACACTAAAGACACTTATTGTTGCCCTGATTCATTCTTGCCTTGACTACTGTAACTCCTTACTAATCAGTCTTCCCCTTACTAAACTCTCCCCTCTACAATCTGTTCTGAATGCAGCGGCCAGGCTCATCTATCAGTCTAGACTCTACAGCGATGCCTCCAGTCTGTGCCGGTCACTACATTGGCTGCCTATTCAATACAGAATACAATATGAACGTATCACCCTCATTCACAAGGCTCTCCATAATGCTGCACCTCCCTACATTTCCTCCCTCATCTCTGTCTATCGCCCAACCCGTACTCTCCGTTCACTCAATGACCTAAGACTAACATCCTCTATTATCAGAACCTCCCACGCTCATATGCAAGTCTTCTCCCGAGTTGCACCCCTTCTCTGGAATGCTCTATCCCGGACTATTAGATTAACCCCCAATTTCCACAGCTTTAAGCATAAACTAAAGACATATCTTTTCAGACAGGCCTATCGCAACTCCTAATGTAAACTCTTCCGTAGTTAGAATCCCTAAAACGTACCCTTGTTGATTCTTCAATATTACCTCACAGGATATGATGCCGTATCAGACTAACTTTATATGTCCAGGCACCATCTGCACGTTAAAGGACACAACTGGTGACGGCTCATACAGCTTTATATATGTGTAATAACAGTAACCTCTATTACAAAATTGTCTGACCATTGTACAAGCAATGCCACATCTGTTGCCGCCCCTGCTACCTCTTGTGTCACCCCCTCTACCTCATAGATTGTAAGCTCTTGCGAGCAGGGCCCTCAGTCCCAGTGTGTGAATTGACTATTTCTTTGTAATGTATCTTTTTTGTCAGTACTTGAACCCTACCAATTGTACAGTGCTGCGGAGTATGTTGGCGCTATATAAATAAAATTTATTATTATTATTATTGTTACAATGGCATCAGTTTGCATGTATATTGGGTAACCAAAAAAGAAAAAAAAAAACCTTAACAAACCAAGATTTTTTCAGATTAGCAGGCTATGTCACACTGTTTATTGCGTGAGCAAAAAAAAACAAAACCCTTAAATAATCAAGATTTTTTTTTCAGATTAGCGCAGGTTGTGAGACTGTTTATTGGGTGAGCAACAAGCTTAAATAGCAGATTTTTTTTTTCAAATTAGTGCAGACTGTATATTGGTTGAGCCAGAATGAAAAAGCACTGTGGAAAAAAACGCAGCAGAAACACATGGTTTTTCCCGCAGCGATTTCACAGAAAGTCCCCAGAGTTTTCCTCTGTGGACTTTCTGCTTCAGTTATACCTATATGAAAACCATAGGTATAATTGACACAACGTTTTTGGAAATCGCAGCATTTCTGCTGCGTGTATTTTTCTGCAATATGTGGATGGGATTCGCTAGAATTCCATCCTCTTTGCAGGGACTGTAAAATGCTGCGGTTTACGACACATGGAGCCCCGGCCTAAGAAACAAATATTTTTAAGCTTCTTAATATACCTCTGCTTGCTGATGTTATCATATCTATCTGCTGGTATGTGTAATCCACCTGGACTCATATACTGAATACATCTACTGCTCCATTCTTAATATACCTCTGCTTGCTGATGTTATCATATCTATCTGCTGGTATGCTACTTTTCACTTTGTAATTGTATTAACTCTGAAACCCCTGTCTCCATCCCCTGCTGTTTCTCACCTGTCCCTTTCTGAAGTGTCTGATTTGATCTGCATGTTTCCACTCCCCCCTTTTCACAACTGATCCTAATGAAACAAATGACCGAGGTCATTTTGCAGCTTCCAAGTGCAGATTCTAAGTGTATAGACCAGAATTAGGCCAGAAGGGAACTGAAGGTAACAACCTAATAAATCAAACCAAACCTAATAAAGCAAACCAAACAATTAGCCACATAATGCTTCTCACTATAATCACTGTTGTCCTTCCCATACTTGTAAAAACCACTCTACCACCCCAAACCAGCCGTGTCACTAACAATATCTTTATCTCTCCTTCTATCCTACCCCACCATCTGACCTTCTCTGCGCAGCTACTCACACACCTACAAGCTTTCCGCCCCAGACACACACAACCTCCCCACACTCTCTCCTATTTACACCTGCTATCCCTCTCCCTGCTACTCCTCACTTCTGGCGACATATCTCCCAATCCTGGACCGCCCCAGCACTCCCCTGCTGTAGGATCTTTCCGCACAGCCGGCAACAGCGCACGAAACCCCCTAAATCTTACCCCTATCTCACTCGCTCCCGCCCCTCCCCACGCCCTCCCCGGTGCCCTATGGAACGCTCGCTCTGTACGCAACAAACTTAACTACATCCACGACCTCTTCATTTCTCATAAATTATCATTTCTCAGTATCACAGAAACGTGGCTAACACCCTCAGACACCACCTCCCCTGCTGCCCTCTCCTATGGAGGTCTGCAATTCTCGCACACTCCCCGCCCCAATAATAAACCTGGTGGAGGCGTAGGCGTACTCCTGTCTGACAATTGCTCCTTTGCCCCAATCCAACC
This sequence comes from Leptodactylus fallax, assembly GCA_947044405.1. NCBI lineage: Eukaryota > Metazoa > Chordata > Amphibia > Anura > Leptodactylidae > Leptodactylus > Leptodactylus fallax. The sequence continues at coordinate 2,346,287 of CAMRHE010000001.1, read as the reverse complement.
GCTACCTGCTCTCACCCTCCTCTCCTGGCTAATGCACTTCCTATCCACAGACACCCCCACCATCATCATGGGTGACTTCAACATCCCCATTAACACAAACCACCGCCCCGCTTCCAGTCTCCTATCACTCACTACCTCCTTTGGTCTCTCTCAATGGTCCTCCTCTGCCACCTACACAAAGGGGCACACGCTGGACCTCATATTCACCCGCCTCTGCTCTCTAGTTAATCTCTCTAACTCTCCGTCCACACTCTCTGATCAGAACCTGCTGACATTTTCAGCCCTCTCCTCTGTAACAGACCCGCCAACCCTTAAACCAACACGCCCCCGCAGAAACCTTAATCGCCTTGACATCCGCACGCTCTCAGACTCTCTCCTACCACTCGCTGACATAATCTCACTCCAGGATGTAGATACTGCCACTGACTTCTACAATACCACCATTACCTCAGCCCTTGACTCTGTGGCCCCCTTCACTAACACCAGAGCCCGACCGATCAATAGGCAACCCTGGCACACCGACCTGACTAAAAAACTGAGACGTGCCTCATGGGTTGCTGAACGCCCTCTGGAAGAAAAGTCACTCCCAGGAGGACTTCCTTAGGTACAAAGAGGCAGTTCTCACATTCAAGAACGCACTCACCTCTGCAAAGCAGGTTTACTTCTCCGCACTAATATCTGCCCTATCCCACAACCCCAAACAGCTATTCACTACCTTCAACTCCCTTCTCCGTCCTCCTGTGCCCCCTCCGACATCACTTATCACAGCTGACGACTTTGCCTCTTATTTCAAAAGCAAAATCAACACCATCAGAGACAGTCTCACCCTACACCCCCAACAACCACTCTACCCAACTGTCCTGTGCTCTTCATCTTTAACCTGTTTCTCCACCATCACTGATGAAAAGCTCTCCACCCTAATCTCTAAATCCCACCTCACCTCCTGCGCACTCGACCCCATCCAGTCACACTTTATCCCCAAACTCTCTGAAGTCATTACTCCTGCCCTAACCCACCTCTTCAACCTATCCCTAACCAATGGATCCTTCCCTTCCGTCTTCAAACATGCTACCGTCACACCTATACTTAAGAAACCCTCCCTCGACCCGTCCTCTCCAGCCAACTATCGCCCCATCTCTCTGCTCCCGTACGCCTCAAAACTGCTGGAGCAACACATCCACTCTGAACTGTCCTCCTATCTCTCGTCCAATGTGCTCTTTGACAGACTACAGTCAGGTTTCAGACCCCATCACTCCACAGAAACTGCCCTAACCAAGGTCACTAATGACCTTGTAACTGCCAAAGCCAAACGTCACTATTCTGTCCTCCTCCTCCTCGACCCCTCCTCTGCCTTTGACACAGTCGACCATTCCCTCCTGCTTGAAACGCTTTCATCCCTTGGCATCTCTGACCTGGCTCTTTCCTGGATCTCCTCATACCTCACCAACCGTACATTCAGTGTCTCCCACTTGCACACTACCTCCCCGCCACGCCCTCTTTCTGTAGGTGTCCCCCAAGGCTCCGTCCTAGGACCCCTCTTGTTCTCCATCTACACCCTAGGCCTTGGCCAACTCATAGAATCCCATGGTTTCCATTATCACTGCTATGCTGACGACACCCAGATATATCTCTCTGGTCCAGACATTACCTCCCTGTTGTCCAAAGTCCCAGAATGTCTAGCAGCCGTAGCCTCCTTTCTCTCCTCCCGCTGTCTCAAACTCAACATGGAGAAAACGGAGTTCATAATCTTCACCCCTCCACGCATGACCCACTTACCTGACCCATCTATCAAAATTAATGGAACCACTCTCACCCCAGTCCCACAGGCCCGCTGCCTTGGGATAACCCTAGACTTTGACCTATCCTTCAAGCCTCATATTCAAACCCTCAACACCTCCTGCCGCATCCAACTCAAGAATATCCACCAAATCCGCTCCTTCCTCACCCCTGAAACTACAAAGATACTAGTCCACGCCCTCATAATCTCCCGCTTAGACTACTGTAAGACCCTTCTCCATGGCCTCCCAGCTAACACTCTCGCCCCCCTCCAGTCCACCTTAAACTGTCCTGCTCGCTTAATACACCTTTCCCCCTGTTCTTCATCGGCCATCCCCCTCTGCCAATCCCTCCACTGGCTACCCAACGCCCAGTGAATAGAGTTCAAACTACTAACGCTGACATACAAAGCCATCCACAATCTGTCCCCTCCATATATCTCCGACCTAATCTCCCACTACCTACCCGCACGTAACCTCCGATCCTCCAAAGACCTCCTACTTTGCTCTGCTCTCATTCACTCCTCACACAATCGTCTCCAAGACTTCTCCCGTGCATCCCCCATACTCTGGAACTCACTACCAAGACACATAAGACTGACCCCCACAATCACGAGCTTCAAGAAGGCCCTGAAGACTCACCTATTCAGGAAGGCCTACAACCTCCAATAACACTACTGTCACCACACCGCCATCTATACAGCCTCTCCCCTCACCTTCTGTCTCTATCCCTCTTCCCTCATAGACTGTAAGCCCTTGCGGGCAGGGCCCTCTATCCCACTGTGCCAATTGGTCACTGTTTGTATTATCTGTTTTGTATATCTGGTGTACTGTATGTAAATCCGCAAATGTAAAGCACCATGGAATTAATGATGCTATATAAATAAACAATAATAATAATAATAAGATTGCCACACTTTGTCACACTGTTTATTAGTTGAACACTAAAAAACACCATAAATAATGGAGATTCCGTCTTGCACCCAAGGGGTAGTCGTTTTCACGGATTCCTCAAACATTACAGAGATCTAGATTTTGACAGCCATGTCAAAAAACGGTTGTCACATGGCTGATTTTCACTGTCCTACAAATATAGAGTTAGACAAAATTAGATTATTGACAATGAAATGGTTAACTGTCCTTTGTCTGTATTACTGTTGCAGTCAGGCTCACAACAGCAGCAAAGATATTCTCCCTCACTCCTATCTATGATTTCTATCACTAATCTGCCTGATTAAATCTTTTTCAATTTGCAAGCTTTGCAGTACTTTGTGCTCTCTGTTTCATGCAGTGAGACGAAGTACACATCAATCCCTACATTCACCATTACTGCAATGCTTTGTGTTCGAGCCCAAAATACCTAATATAGCTTATATAACATCAGCGCAGTAAGGTGTCCACGTACCACTGACTATTAGCTGAGGGTCTGTCAGCTGATGTCTTTTTTAAGAAACGTGGGGCCTTAGCCTGAGGCTGGTTTCACAAAGTTTAAGGCTATGTCTACCCAGTGACTTTGGTCATGACTGCCATCGTTCAAGTAAGGATTGCTGTGTCACCCTGCAACTCCATAACTAATTTTAGTGAATGGAGTCACATTGCACACCCTAGGGTGCCTCACCCATGACTTCTAATTGCAAAAAGATCGAACACTACTCAATCTTTTTGCAACTCACCCTAGGGGTCACAATGCAGCCCTATTCATTGACATTAGTGAAAGATTCGCAGGGCAACATAGTGATCTTTTGTCTTGTGATGGGAGTTGAAGTTTTTTTCTGCTGAAATGTAGCCCTAGCTTAAGTCTTCCCAATCCTTTTCTTCCTTTAACAAAAAAAAGAACTATGAAAAACTGCTGATAAAACCGTTATCTTTATTACGAATATTGTATATGAAACAACCCTTACAGTTACATTTAAATTTGGTTTTTTAACGGTATTCTATACCTTCATATGTTATGTTATATTATATTATATATGCAGATTCCAAATTTTTTTTTTTTTTAATTACATGAAGAAATAGTAATGGTTTTCACATCTAAACAAAAAATAAGGGCATCCTACTGTCAGATATTGTGGTCAAATAGATTAAAACTGCAGTAGCCAGTGCCATAATACATACAGTTTATATCACCCCTGACACCAAACTTACAATGTTTTGAAAAAATTCTTCAAAGGATAGAAAAGTTATGGCACCTGTCATGTTGAAAACACCTAAGTCTGAACTAAATGGTGTGATTGGAAGACAAATTAAGTGACTGTATAATCTGGTCATGTAACCCCAGCACTACTCCTGAAAGAACTGATAAGTCCAGACTAATTGATGAGGTAGAGGATGTGTATGCCAAGAAAGAGGATTTTGCTAGTCTTAAATATCTCAGTCACATTTATAATAATCATCCTAATTATTAAATACATTTAACTGCATAGTTTAGTTGTTTTTAGGAAAGTTTACCTAATATATTTTGATAGTGTCGTGTGATGGTTGAACTGATTTTAGTGTGTGTTTGTATATGTTTGTTAGTAGGGGTCAAAATAACATTGGCTAACATCAAACTAAAAATCAGAGCTTATCTCTTCTACTTGCCCTCCCACCCTCATCCATCAAACTTCTAGCTCCTTTGCTTTATCCTGAATATCAAAGGTTTCTCTTTTTGTTTTCACATTAAGTATTAAGCAAGCAGTTTCATTCAGGGACTTCTAGTAATTCCGTACAGGGATTTAGAAAACTAATCCTACTACCTTTTTCTACTCACTCTAAGAACACATTCCCATGTTTTACAAAATGACATTATGCCTCTATACTATACAATAGAGACTTTGCTTTTTGTGTAATATAAGAAACAAAGAAAATAGGTGCTCAGTGAGTTCAATTTAAAAGTATAAGAATGGTTTGAATGAGCCTGTGCTATTAACCTAACAGTGGTTTCTGCCTTAAGCAATGATCCCTCCATCCCTCCAAAGAGTAAAATCTCCAGTCAACATGAGTGACTCCTTAAAGGTTATTCTAGGTCAGGTCCAGGCAGATGCATTTGTAGAGAAAATCTTGGAGATGTCTATTAAAAAGAATGTTTCACCTTACCTGCGACTTTTCTTCAATCTCAATATTGTTTTAGACATGCATGTATACCTTGAAAAAAAGGATGGAATTATCCCCACTGCATAGCTGTTAATGATAGGAAGAAGGCTATTGAAGCCTGTTGTTAGTGTTTCTTAAGGGTTTAAGGTGACTGCAAAAACAACTGCTTAGGAAGCTCGACTTAGCACACCAATTCTACCATGGTATGTTTCTAATGCATTTTACATGAGTTAAAATGGTCTGACAATGTTTTCTTTGTCCTGGCTCCAGTTTAAGCTGTTGAATGTAGTTAGAAAAATGAGAGGTCGTTTTAAACAAATAGCTGCTGTTAGTGCCTTATGCAAACTTTTCTGCTTAGTTTAATTCAGTAACTGCGACTGGCTCCTCAGTAGACAACTCTAAGGACAGCAAGACAGATAACATAGTCCTGCTAAATGACTCTCTTCCTATTTGCGTTACATCCTCAATCGCATCACACTCACTTGAGTACTCACGTCATCTTTTGTCTAAATTGAGTAATACATCTAAGACAGTCAGAATTTCCAGATCCTGTGTAGCTACAATGACAGAAAATGCTCATGGATAAAATAATAAACCTACATTATGCCGGGGCCTCACGTAGCATATATACTGCAGCGTTTTACAGTCCCTGCAAAGTGGATTCACATCCACACATTGTACAAAAATATGCGCAGCAGACATGCTGCCATTTCCAAAACCATCTTGTTTTTCGAAATCACAGCATGTCAATTATACCTACAGAAAAGCTGGCAGTTTCCCTATAGGTATAATTGAAGCAGAAAGTCCACAGAGGAAAACTCTGTGGACTTTCTGTGAAAAACGCTGCGGAAAAAAAACGCATCGGAAATAAATCACGTTTTTTTTGCTGCAGCTCACCAGGTGGGGCCTTACCCTTAATGTTGTTTTGATCACTGGTGAAACCTTGTGCATTTTTATGGAAACTTGTATCTGTCACTTTTGAGGCAAAACAGCCAAGTTTTTGCAAATTGGGCATTACCCTGTGACTGAACTCATGAGCAGTTACTTCATACCTACATCTCTCTTGACAGAACTCATATTTCTAAGTTAAACATTCAAGATAACAAAGTCCATGCCTAGAATTCAATAATATACTGGATATACAGTAACAAACACATGTAAAGAGTATTTGCTTCTAAAATAAAGTTATACTGGAATGTAATCAGTTCTGAACATTACTCAATACCTCATGGTTCATGTAGATCAGTGTAAGGGTTAAAACATAACTTGCACTATATTCTATATCACAGTATACAGAAAGCACAAGAGGGTGGAATGTTCTGTATACAAGACTGCGTAGTTGATAAGGACAGACTTGGAGTCTGGGGGAGATATCAACAGTTCTGCCGATTTCAGCAGAACTAGTAGTCTTGGAAGGACATTTAGATAAGGTGAAAATGAAAACATCTGGGGTGATGGGTAAATGAACAAATTTGTGTGATAACGGAACTGGAAAGACCATATATGTATATTGATCACATGACTGTTATGCAATTGAGCTTGCTTTTAAAACTGTATTGAACTACGTAATAAAGTAGAAACGGTTCATACACGATACCTGTGTACGTCTTGTTTCCCGAGCGCTCGAAACTGGTTATTTATTTAATTAGGATTACGGTGACATCCATCCCAGGGGGACTTGCCCCCGACAATCAGTAAATATAGAGGCAAAGGTTGCACCAAGGTCCTGATGCCAGGTGGACTCCAATATTAAATGGATTGTTCAGTATTAGAAAAACATATCTGCTTTGTTCCAAAAATAGAGCAACAGCTGTCCACAGGTTGTGTCGTGTATTGTAGTAGTCCGAGTAACTGTTTTAGAGCTGAACTGCAATTCTACATGTAACCCATGGACAGATGTGGCACTGTTTCAAGATAAAAAAAAAAAAAATAGCCAGGTTTTCTGTGCATGGACAACCCCTTTAAGACCGTGGCCCCACGTTGTAAATTGCTGCCAAAAAACGCTGTGGTAAAGAGCACGGCGGAAACACATCACTTTTTTTATGCAGCATTTTCACACAAAGAACTTTCTGCTCCTATTATACCTATATGGAAAACACCACCATTTCCAAAGGTATAATACACACACTGAGATTTACAAAAATACTTGCATTTTTGAAATCACAGCATTTCTGCTGCAGATTTTTTCTGCAATCTGTGGATGGGATTAGCCATAATACCATCCACTTTTCAGGCAATGTAAAACACAGCATCGCATCTTCTGCCACAGAGTTTCCCCCAAGGTCAAAACGTTGCGTTTTCGCAATGTAAGGCCCCCCCACTAAAATGCTATGTGTGGCTGATCAGGGTCCAATAGTTTGAGTTTTCTCTCTGCTGATACTATGATGTAGTAATACAATAAGTTAAAAGCTACAGGGCAAGTATAATGTGGTACTCATTTTAAAAAGATGCTGATCAGCAAAGGTTCACTATATATATATATATACAGTGGGGAAAAAAAGTATTTAGTCAGCCACCAATTGTGCAAGTTCTCCTGCTTAAAAAGATGAGAGAGGCCTGTAATTGTCATCATAGGTAGACCTCAACTATGAGAGACAAAATGAGAAATCATATCCAGAAAATCACATTGTCTGATTTTTAAAGAATTTATTTGCAAATTATGGTGGAAAATAAGTATTTGGTTAATAACAAAAGTTCATCTCAATACTTTGTTATATATCCTTTGTTGGCAATGACAGAGGTCAAACGTTTTCTGTAAGTCTTCACAAGGTTGGCACACACTGTTGCTGGTATGTTGGCCCATTCCTCCATGCAGATCTCCTCTAGAGCAGTGATGTTTTGGGACTGTCGCTGGGAAACACGGACTTTCAACTCCCTCCATGGGGTTGAGATCTGGAGACTGGCTAGGCCACTCCAGGACCTTGAAATGCTTCTTACGAAGCCACTCCTTCATTGCCCTGGCGGTGTGCTTGGGATCATTGTCATGCTGAAAGACCCAGCCACGTTTCGTCTTAAATGCCCTAGCTGATGGAAGGAGGTTTGCACTCAAAATTTCACGATACTTGGCCCCATTCATTCTTTCATGTACACGGATCAGTCATCCTGGTCCCTTTTCAGAGAAACAGCCCCAAAGCATGATGTTGCTACCCTCATGCTTCACAGTAGGTATGGTGTTCTTTGGATGCAACTCAACATTCACTATCCTCCAAACACGACGAGTTGTGTTTCTACCAAACAGTTCTACTTTGGTTTCATCTGACCATATGACATTCTCCCAATACTCTTCTGGAACATCCAAATGCTTTCTCACAAACTTCAGATGGGCCCGGATATGTACTGGCTTAAGCAGGGGGACACGTCTAGCACTGCAGGATCTGAGTCCCTGGCGGCATTGTGTGTTACTGACGGTAGCCTTTGTTACGTTAGTCCCAGCTTTCTGCAGGTCATTCACTAGGTCCCCCCGTGTGGTTCTAGGATTTTTGCTCACTGTTCTTGTGATCATTTTGACCCCATGGGGTGAGATCTTGTGTGGAGCCCCTGATCGAGGGAAATTATCAGTGGTCTTGTATGTCTTCCATTTTCTAATTATTGCTCCCACAGTTGATTTCTTCACACCAAGCTGCTTGCCTATTGCAGATTCAGTCTTCCCAGCCTGATGCAGGTCTACAATTTTGTTTCTGGTGTCCTTCCACAGCTCTTTGGTCTTCACCATAGTGGAGTTTGGAGTGTGACTGTTTGAGGTTGTGGACAGGTGTCTTTTATACTGATAACAATGTCAAACAGGAGCCATTACTACAGGTAATGAGTGGAGGACAGAGGAGCCTCTTAAAGAAGAAGTTACAGGTCTGTGAGAGCCACAAATCTTGCTTGTTTGTAGGTGACCAAATACTTATTTTCCACCATAATTTGCAAATAAATTCTTAAAAAATCAGACAATGTGATTTTCTGGATTTGTTTTCTCATTTTGTCTCTCATAGTTGAGGTCTACCTATGATACAATTACAGGCCTCTCTCATCTTTTTAAGTGGGAGAACTTGCACAATTGGTGGCTGACTAAATACTTTTTTTCCCCACTGTATAGGGGGACTTACACACCATTTGGGGTCAGGTGAAACCTGTCTGTTTAGTCGTTCAGTTCACGTCATTCCCAAACCTGTCATATATATTAGAAAAATATGCTTTATTCAAGTTCAAGACTGCACTTTGGAGGTATAATGGGGGCACATTTATTAATATATTATGTGATCAAAACTGTTGTAATAGGATCAGACAGTTGTTCCAATATCACATAAGCTAAAACCAGTGACACCTATTACAAGTTATTGGGGACTATTTTCTGTTCGTTTCCATATTAAAAAATATACCATGCTAAATTTGTGAGCATTGCTTTTAGAGGACAATATATCCTTACTATGATGTCCATAAAGGTATCATGTATATGACCATATGATGGCACCTTTTTAAATGTGCTTATACTATGTACTTTTACATTAGTTCTGTATTTGTACAATTTCAAATAGAGGCACACAGGTTTTTTTTTTCTCTCACTTATTCATATGAAATCTGTGATAAAAAAAATATTGACGTATTCTCCATTCTATGCTGTATTAGGCTGATATTCTCCAATCACTACATGTGTATTCATGGTCTCTCTCTCTGTCTCTCTCTCTGTCTCTCTCTCTCTCAGAACTAAGTTATAAGCTATTTTGCAACAGTTTCTGTGCCCCAGGTGCATGTGTTAATATTACTGATTTCTCAGTTGTCCCTTTGTTCATATTTTGAGCTCACAAAGTCTTTTATTACTACTAAGACCTTTACCATAATGCTTGTACTCAGTTGTTGGGCTGCTTCACAACACAAAACAGACTCCAGCTCTGCCTGCCTCAGTACATATTTTCACATATTTCTTGTCCTCTTCCTGTTTAAAAGACCTGAAAATGATGGTCTTGTGACCCAAAGCTCCTTTAGCATGCAACTATCCGTGACAATTACCTGCAAGTAATCACATTGCAGCAAAAGAAGAGTTAACCAGCCATTTTGGTACCTGAAAATCAGAAACAAAATTACCCAAACAGCAATAGAAATATACAATAAAATGCAAATTATGAAAGAGCATTACTGCTGCAGCACTGAATTAGTGGCACATGCCCTATAACTAAGCGCTGCCATTAGAGCAGATAATGACTAAGCAGATAAAGTCACAGTAACAAATAAACCAACTACAAGCATAAAGTTATCAATAGTCTATCGTTACCAACTGTTCCAAATTTGGTGGGACAGTCCAAAATTTTGGATGCAATCCATCTTACTTACCTGTAAAAGGGTGTGGCTTGCAAAAATTGTCCAAAAATTTTTTGGGCAGGTCTGAGCTGTTGGAGATGGGACCAATATATGTGAAGAGGGCTTAAAAGTCAGCTAGATTGCAACAAGGTCCAAGATTACCGATGGCAATGTTAGTAGGTTTTGATAGTCCTATGTGTCCCACTACACCAGGATTAGGCAACCTTCGGCACTCCAGCTGTTGTAAAACTACAACTCCCATCATGCATACTTGCTCTGCTGTTCTTGGAACTCCCATGGAAGTGAATGAAGTATGTTGGGAGTTGTAGTTTCACAGCAGCTGGAGTGCCGAAGGTTGCTGACCCCTGTTCTACACCTTACTGAACCAGGAGCTCCTTTAACTACATTGGAATGCCACAAAGTAAATAAATTACAGTTTGTTTAATTTTTCATTGAAGTTTTGAACCTTATTTATAACATCACAAAATACCTTTGAAAATATTAAAAGTGCATTCCTGTAATTTCAATAATTTCACCTTCATTCATATGTTTGTTTAAAAATACAGCAATCTTAATTTTAACTATAAATTGTTAATAAATTGAATATTTTTGTTAAAGTTTAAGAAAGTGAACAATAGAAACAAAGATTCATAGAGCAGCTTTCTTTTTGAAACATGTTATCCGACCTGAGATCTTATCAGAGTTTATTTCATTCCAAACTACCATAAACATTCTCATGTCTGTACTTGATATGATGTGCAAGGAAATGGAAGTCTTATTTGGAGAAAGATGTTATTCTGATTTCCAACGTGTTCTGTGAGCCAAAACAAAAGATTTTGTTGTAAAAAAAATGTTTTTTTTTTGCAAATATTGAAATCCTTCTGATTCCTAATCAATGCCAAACATTTTCCAGATTATATAATATTGTGTCATCCATGTTGAAAAAGTTATATGTTATATAACTCACATCAGGCCTTATTTAGCATCAAGTATCTAGGGGAGCACTTTTTTTGTCAGTTTGAAGTTCATGCACATACTGTAGATTCCTTGAAGAACTGAATTACTGTACCATTTGCTACATTACCAATATGTAAATTGCTGGCAAAATTTCAGATGCTGGTACTAATATGCTTTTTGTAAAATGTATCTCTTTAAAACACATTAAATATGTCGTTGTATATAATATACAGCAAAAAAAAAATATATTAGAAACCCTAATTCCAAAAAAGTTGGGACACTGTGAAAAAGAAAACAAGAATGTGTTGATTTGGAAACCTCATATAACCATATTTTACAGATAAAGAAGAGTTAATGATTAGAACATATCAGAAGCTGAAAGTTAAACATTTTTCCATTTTATTTACAAATTGATGGCAGCAACATCTCTCAAAAAAATTGGGACAGGGCCATATCTACCATTGTGTAGCATCCCCTCTTCTTATCACAACAGTCTGTAAACGTCTGGGAAGTGAGGAGACCAATTGATGGAGTTTTGGGAGAGGAATTTTGTTCCATTCTTGTCTGATAATGTGCAAAATAATTTCTAGCACCCCGACTCTTCTGCAAAGCCATGCTGTTGTGATGGATGCAATATGTGGTTTAGCATTGTCTTGCTGAAATATGGAAGGCATTCCATGAAAGAGACATTGTCTGGGTATGAGCAGAACTCTATATACTGCTCAACAATGCCTTTGAACATGTGTAAGCTGCCCATTCCATAGGCACTATTGAAATCCTATATCATCAGAGATGCAGGTGAGTTTTCTGGATTGTGTTAATTTATGTCTTTTTCTTTGCATGATACAGCTTTAACTTGCATTTGTGGATTGCACAGCAAACTGTGTTCACAATGATTTCTGGAAGTATTCCGGAGCACATGCAGTGATTTTCATTACTAATTCCCACCTGGGGGCTAATATGTACTGTAGATTATGTGATTGTCAAAGGCTTTGCAATTTTACATTAAAGGGATTCTATAATTGGGGAAACATGTTTTTAACTGAAGCCATGTCGTAATAGCCTTTATAAAAGGTATTAGTCTCCTACCTTTGTCGTTTCGCTCCTCGCCGCCGTTTAGAAGAAATCTTGATTTTTATTTTTATGCAAATGAATCTTCAGAATGCACAGGGTGTGTTTCCCCAATGCTGCACAGGGGGCGTCCCCTGTGCTCTCCTCAGATGCATTTTTTAACTTACCGTGCCGCCTCTCCTCTTCTTTAGCAGATGCCTGAACATCCATACAGCTCTATAAGTCCCTGAGAAGCAAGAAGTTTCCTGCAAGGCTATGGCCTACTGCTCTACTATAGACTGTTCGTGGATGCTGGGTCGTAAGTAATCCATCTTCAGATGTTCATGTCGAAATTGCATTGTTTTATGATCGCTGTGTCTTTTGATGACTTACCTGCCTAGTATAGATGTCTGCGCTTCTCTCAGCTGTTTTTCCTGGGCCCCACACTGACAGTCCATTGCAACTATGCTTCGTGGCTTCATTCACTTTGCGTCAGTGGACTTGGAGACTAAATGAGATGATAAAGCTGTGATCAGAGACTTTACAGAGTAGCTGCAGGAATTCTTCCGCATAAACTCAACTACAGATGTTACGACAGCAACTATGTGGGAGGCACACAAGTCTTATGTCATAGGTCTATTGATAGCGAAAGCATCAGCAACCAAAATAACAAAAAACGAGAAGTTGATTTACCCCTGGCACAGATCTCCATGATAGAGAAGGTCCATAAACTGAGCCACCTCTCCTCACTCAAAACTGAATTGTTATTTTGGGAGAGACTCAAGTGTATCTTCCACCAACAATCTTTGAATCACCAGCTCTACTATAAGATTTGTTTCTAAGCCCATGGTGACGAGGGAGGGAGACTCATGTCCCACCTTATAAAAAAAGGCGAAGGCTAAGTCCCATATAGCTGCCATAAGAAACGGACACGTTCAAAATAGCTGAGGTATTTCAATCCTTTTATCCTACCTTTATAACATACACATGAAGGACTCAGAACTTGACCGCACTGATAGAGCTCAGAAGACAGAGACCTTTCTGAACTCTTTAGACCTCCCTACATTGTTACCCATGGACGCTAGTGAGCTAATGGAACAGATTTCACTTGAGGAACTTTAACAAGTGTTAAACAGCTTCTCTGTATGGAAAAACCCTGTATGGCATAGCTACCACTATTGTACTACAAAAAGTTCAAAGACACATTACTGCCCCTTTTTTTCTATTTTGTGCACTGCCTTGCTGAATGGTCAATCACTCCAGATGCAGTCTCAAGAGGTGCATATTAAGAGGACAAGGACCTGTCACTCTGCAGTAGCTACCGCCCAATTTCACTATTAAATCTAGACTTGAAGTTATGGCCAAGCTCCTTGCTTTGCGCCTTCAGCCACTTCGTCCTTCTATAATTAACAAGGAACACTCTGGCTTTGTGAAAGGCAGAGAAGGTAAAGACAATACAAATCCATCTACTTCACGCCACCGCCTTATCCTGCAAAACCAACAAGCTGCTAGTCCTTCTTTGTGTGGACGCCGAGAAGGCATTTGATAGAGTTGATTGGACATTTATGCTAGCCACTCTACAGGCCTTTGGACTCGCGTTTTTCACACGTGGACAAAATTGTTGGTACCCCTCGTTTAATGAAAGAAAAACCCACAATGGTCACAGAAATAACTTGAATCTGACAAAAGTAATAATATAAAAATTCTATGAAAATGAACAAATAAAAGTCAGACATTGCTTTTCAACCATGCTTCAACAGAATTTTTTAAAAAAGAAAACTCATGAAACAGGCCTGGACAGAAATGATAATACCCTTAACTTAATATTTTGTTGCACAACCTTTTGAGGCAATCACTGCAATCAAACGATATCTGTAACTGTCAATGAGACTTCTGCACCTCAACAGGTATTTTGGCCCACTCCTCATGAGCAAACTGCTCCAGTTGTCTCGGGTTTGAAGGGTGCCTTTTCCAGACGGCATGTTTCAGCTCCTTCCAAAGATGCTCAATAGGATTTAGGTCAGGGCTCATAGAAGGCCACTTCAGAATAGTCCAATGTTTTCCTCTTAGCCATTCTTGGGTGTTTTTAGCTGTGTGTTTATTCTGTTGCAAGACCCATGACTTGCGACTGAGACCAAGCTTTCTGACACTGGGCAGCACATTTCTCTCTAGAATCCCTTGATAGTCTTGACATTTCATTGTACCCTGCACAGATTCAAGACACCCTGTGCCAGATGCAGCAAAGCAGCCCCAGAACATAACAGAGCCTCCTCCATGTTTCACAGTAGGGACAGTGTTCTTTTCGAGATATGCTTCATTTTTCCGTCAGTGAACATAGAGCTGATGAACCTTGCCAAAAATTTCGATTTTTGTCTCATCTGACCATAGAACATTCTCCCAGAAACTTTGTGGCTTGTCAACATGTAGTTTGGCAAATTACTTTTGTCAGATTCAAGTTATTTCTGTGACCATTGTGGCTTTTTCTTTCATTAAACGAGGGGTACCAACAATTTTGTCCACGTGTGTATAACGGCCATTGCTCTTGCTGTACTCCAGGTCACATAACAGACTTAAAGTGAATGGAACGTTTTCTCCATATTTTGGCATCTCCATTGGCGACGAAGCAGGACCCCATTCTTGTTTATACTCACCATGGAAACGCTACTACAAGTGGTACGTAGACACCCAGACATTGAGCGCCTCTCTGTCAGCAAATGCTCCCTACAGTTCGTAGCCTTCGCTGATAATTACCTTTTTCTAATATCGAACCCAAGTACAGGCCTTCTCGCTCTGATTACTCTATTGCAGGAATACAGAGCCCTGTCTAACTACAAGGTTAACTTTTCCAAGTCTGAGGTGCTTAATGTATTGCTCCCGAACAGCCTTTTGCAGTCAAGGCAAGCTCCCCTTTCAATTGGAGAAATGACAACATCACTCACTTGGGAGTGAAACTGACCAGCTGTCTCTATGACCTGTACAAAGTGAATTTTCTGCCATTACTACAAGATATAAAAGTATCCAGCAATTCCTATGATTTTCTCTATATCTCCTGGTTCGGTCAGAATAACCTTCTCCAAATCTTCGTCATACCAAAACTTCTTTATAAACTCCAGATGCTTCCAGTTCCACTCCCTTCCAATCCTTCTGGATTGACTCTGTAACAGGACATCTCTACCTTCTTAGGGCTTGGTTCCCACTCTGATGCCTTTGCCTTCATCTGTCTCTTTACCCATTCCTTTTCTCCACATTCACCTCTTCCTTTTCCTTCTTTCTCCTTCACCCCTCTCTCTTTTTATTTTCATTCTCCTCTTCTATTTCTTTCCTCTTCTTTAGTTTATTCTCTCCTCTCTTCCACTCATCTCCCCCCTTCCTCCTTCTTCACTCCCATTCCTCTCTCACCGTCATTATTATTATTATTATTGTTTATTTATATAGCACCATTAATTCCATGGTGCTTTACGTTTGAGGGTTTACATACGGTACACAAAATATACAAAACAAATATGATACTAACAGTGACCAACTGGCACAGTGGGATAGAGGGCCCTGCGCGCAGGGGCATACAATCTATGAGGGAAGAGGGATAGAGACAGAAGGTGAGGGGAGAGGCTGTACAGATGGTGGTGTGGTGATAGTAGCATTATTGGAGATTGTAGGCCTTCCTGAATAGGTAAGTCTTCAGGGCCTTCTTGAAGCATGTGATTGTGGGGGTCAGTCTTATGTGTCTTGGTAATGAGTTCCAGAGTATGAGGGATTCATGGGAGAAGTCTTGGAGACGATTGTGTGAAGAGCGGATAAGAGCAGAGCAGAGTAGGAGGTCTTTGAAGGATCGGAGGTTACGTGTAGGCAAGTAGCAGGAGATTAGGTTGGAGATATATGGAGGGGACAAGTTGTGGAGGGCTTTGTATGTCAGCGTTAGTAATTTGAACTCTATTCACTGGGCAGTGGGTAGCCAATGAAGGTATTGGCAGAGGGGAGCGGCCAATGAAGAATGGGGGGAGAGGTGTATTAAGCGAGCCACACAGTTTAAGGTGGACTGGAGGGGGGCGAGACTGTTTGTTGGGTGGCCATGGAGAAGGTTGTTACAGTAGTCTAGGGGGGAGATTATGAGAGCCTGGACTAGCATCTTTGTAGTTTCAGGGGTGAAGAAGGAGCGTATTCAATGGATGTTCTTGAGTTGGAGGCGGCTGGAGGCGTTGAGGGTTTGAATATGTGGCTTGAAGGATAAGTCAGAGTCTAAGGTTATCCCAAGGCAGCGGACCCGTGGGACTGGGGTGAGTGTGGTTCCATTAACTTTGATAGATGGGTCAGGTAGGGGGGCCGTGCGAGGAGGGGTGAAGATTATGAACTCCGTTTTTTCCATGTTGAGTTTGAGACAGCGGGAGGAGAGAAAGGAGGCTACGGCTGCTAGACATTCTGGGACTCTGGACAACAGAGAGGTAATGTCTAGTCCAGAGAGATATATTTGGGTGTCGTCAGCATAGCAATGGTAATGGAAACCATGAGATTATATGAGTTGGCCAAGGCCGAGGGTGTAGATGGAGAAACAGGAGGGGTCCTAGGATGGAGCCTTGGGGGACACCTACAGAAAGAGGGCGTGGCTGGGAGGTGGTGTGCGAGTGGGAGAGAGTGGGAGACGCTGAATGTGTGGTTGATGAGGTATGAGGAGATCCAGGAAAAGGCCAGGTCTTAGATGCCAAGGGATGAGAGCGTTTCTAACAGGAGGGAATGGTCGACTGTGTCAAAGGCAGAGGAGAGGTCGAGGAGGAGGAGGACAGAGTAGTGATGTTTGGCTTTGGCAGTTAGAAGGTCATTAGTGACCTTGGTTAGGGCAGTTTCTGTGGAGTGATGCACCTCCCCTCTCTCCCACTACTTTTCCTATTCCACATCCCCCCTCTTTCCCCTCTCAGTCTCTTCTCTTATACGCCCCCATACCCCCCTCTCACCAAGCCTTCATCTCACCTCGCCTCTACTCCCTATTGGAATTCATGTCATTTTGGGTTCTTTTATAATGTATGTGGTACTTCACTGAATTCTCTATCTGGTACCC
The DNA here is from genome assembly GCA_947044405.1 of Leptodactylus fallax. NCBI lineage: Eukaryota > Metazoa > Chordata > Amphibia > Anura > Leptodactylidae > Leptodactylus > Leptodactylus fallax. Next base: position 2,329,103 of record CAMRHE010000001.1, on the reverse strand, counting down.
TCATTTGTATATTGCTCATGTTTTGTTATCAGTATGCTGTACAAAAATGTAAAATCCTAAATAAAATTAAATTTACAAAAAATAGATATATTACAAACTTCAAAAGACAGTATAAAAATTTCAAAAGACAGTATAAAAATGGCATTTAATATAAAAATGTATTACAATATATTCACATAAAGTTGTTGCAGAAGTTTCTGTGAATGTCCCAATCATCTGAATGGGGCCTCCAGAAAACCATTCAAATCTCTTGATATATATATATATATATATATATATATATATATATATATATATATATAAGTCATATGAAAAAGTTTGGGCACCCCTATTAATCTTAATCATTTTTAGTTCTAAATATTTGAGTGTTTGCAACAGCCATTTCAATTTGATATATCTAATAACTGATGGACACAGTAATATTTCAGGATTGAAATGAGGTTTATTGTGCTAACAGAAAATGTGCAATATGCATTAAACCAAAATTTGACCGGTGCAAAAATTTGGGTACCCTTATCATTTTATTGATTTGAATACTCCTAACTACTTTTTACTGACTTACTGAAGCACAAAATTGGTTTTGTAACCTCACTCAGCTTTGAACTTCATAGCCAGGTGTATCCAATCATGAGAAAAGGTATTTAAGGTGGCCAATTGCAAGTTGTTCTCCTATTTGAATCTCCTCTGAAGAGTGGCATCAGGGGCTCCTCAAAACAACTCTCAAATGATCTGAAAACAAAGATTGTTCAACATAGTTGTTCAGGGGAAGGATACAAAAAGTTGTCTCAGAGATTTAACCTGTCAGTTTACACTCTGAGGAACATAGTAAGGAAATGGAAGACCACAGGGACAGTTCTTGTTAAGCCCAGAAGTGGCAGGCCAAGAAAAATATCAGAAAGGCAGAGAAGAAGAATGGTGAGAACAGTCAAGGACAATCCACAGACCACCTCCAAAGAGCTGCAGCATCATCTTGCTGCAGATGGTGTCACTGTGCATCGGTCAACAATACAGCACACTTTGCACAAGGAGAAGCTGTATGGGAGAGTGATGCGAAAGAAGCCGTTTCTGAAAGCACGACACAAACAGAGTCGCCTGAGGTATGCAAAAGCACATTTGGACAAGCCAGCTTCATTTTGGAAGAAGGTCCTGTGGACTGATGAAACAAAGATTGAGTTGTTTGGTCATACAAAAAGGCGTTATGCATGGCGTCAAAAAAACACAGCATTCCAAGAAAAACACTTGCTACCCACTGTAAAATTTGGTGGAGGTTCCATCATGCTTTGGGGCTGTGTGGCCAATGCCGGCACCGGGAATCTTGTTAAAGTTGAGGGTCGCATGGATTCAACTCAGTATCAGCAGATTCTTGAGAATAATGTACAAGAATCAGTGACGAATTTGAAGTTACGCCGGGGATGGATATTTCAGCAAGACAATGATCCAAAACACAGCTCCAAATCTACTCAGGCATTCATGCAGAGGAACAATTACAATGTTCTGGAATGGCCATCCCAGTCCCCAGACCTGAATATCATTGAACATCTGTGGGATAATTTGAAGCGGGCTATCCATGCTCGGCGACCATCAAACTTAACTGAACTGGAATTGTTTTGTAAAGAGAAATGGTCAAAAATACCTTCATCCAGGATCCAGGAACTGATTAAAAGCTACAGGAAGCGACTAGAGGCTGTTATTTTTGCAAAAGGAGGATCTACTAAATATTAATGTCACTTTTCTGTTGAGGTGCCCATACTTTTGCACCGGTCAAATTTTGGTTTAATGCATATTGCACATTTTCTGTTAGTATAATAAACCTCATTTCAATCCTGAAATATTACTGTGTTCATCAGTTATTAGAGATATCAAATTGAAATGGCTGTTGCAAACACCCAAATATTTAGAACTAAAAATGATTAGGATTAATAGGGGTGCCCAAACTTTTTCATATGACTGTATATAAAAATGAGTTTCTGTCTATCTGTCTGTCTGTTCTTTATGCGCGACCAAACGACTGGACCGATCCTCACAAAATTTGGCACACAGGTATATCAGGTGTCCAGGAATATTTAAGACTGTATCTCAGCTCTCTAGGACGTACCATTCCTGAGATACAGTATTCCCAAAAAATGACCAGCATTAGCTAATACAAGCCTGCAAGTCTTTCACTCATATTCCAACTTCCATACACACAGTCACATGTCCCTTATCAGCCAATAGAAGCTCGCAGGCGCTTAGTCTCCTCAGGCATACAGGTTTCCATAGCAACCAAGCTATTTATGACCTGTATTAGTCAATAGTAGTTCACAGGTCCTTAAATATTCAGTCATATCACATGTATCAGCCAATATAAGTTCACATTTAATTTACCAGGTTTCCATAACAACACAGCCATAAATACACTGTACCTATACTGGACTCAGTGACGTAACTAGGAATGGCTGAACATTTGACATGGGACCCCCCCCGGCTACCACCCCCCCCACACGAACTGCATTCCTACACACACTATTATGCCCCATAGTGGCCCCTGCACACACTATTATGCCCCATAGTGGCACTTGTACACAGTATTCTGCCCCATAGTGGCCCCTGCACACAGTATAATGCCCCATAATGGCTCCTTCATATAGTATTATGCGCACTCCCCACTATCTCTTCAATATTGGACCAGATGTCATGTGGGCCAGTCATGCATCGTGATGCATAATGACCGACATCTGGGATGTCACCAAGGAGGCCCGAAGCCTGCTGGAGTGCAGGAGTGGTAAGTAACAGTGTTTTTTATGTTCCCTCAACTCCTCGGGGCCTACAATCATTATGCTCTGGGGTCTGAAAAGACCCCAGAGTACAATGATAGCAGTGTTGGTAGGGTTCACGGCCCGCAGACCTTACTTACCGATCCCCGCTCCTGCTCACAGCCGCCTCCGCAGAAGGTGAAGCACAGGCGGCCGTGAGCAGGATCAGGTATCGGTAAGTAAATAGGGTCCGTTACCTGCTGGTGTTACACCAGCAGGTAACAGCCTATTAAAAAAATCAAAACATGAGGGGCCCGCCGGGACCCCTTAAGCCGCTACCACTGCTACCCCGGAATTTACGCCACTGGCTGCCATACTGGATTTCAGCATTCTTATAAATTGAAACATTTTTAAACTACTCATGCCCCCTGCAGAAAAATGCATGGCTGCTGCTCGAGCTAATGAAAACTCTCAGCAGACCCACGCCCATCTCCATTCTGAAAAGGTATGTCAAAGACAACAGCGAGCCGCTGAATCAACCCAGGCATTGTCAATCACATGCACAAAGCTGCACTCCATGTTTCCATAACAACCCAGCCATTTTTCTTCACTGCTGTGGGATAACTTTAAAGGGGCAGGGCACTGTGGATGACACTGTTACACAAGGTCACATACACTCAGCTTTATTCCAGGTTCTCCATAACAACCGATCGCAGGTCTTTCACTGATATCCAACCTGAGATATACATGATCACATGATGCTTATGGACCAATAGAAAATCGCAGGTTCTTCAGTCTTGACATACACACAGCTTTACACCAGGTTTCCATAGCAACCAAGCTATTTATGACCTGTATGAGTCAATAGCAGTTCGCAGGTCTTTAACTATTCAGTCATATGACGTGCATCAGCCAATATAAGTTCACATTTCATTTACCAGGTTTCCATAGCAACACAGGCATAAATAGACTATACCTATACTGGACTGCCATACTGGATGTCAAGTGCAAAACTGTCCAATTCTTATGGGGCCACTACACAAACAAAAAATGAAATGTACCTGTGCGAAGCCGGTTCCATCTGCTAGTGTTGTATAAAAACAACCCCATTCCGATGTAAGGATACATTTTAAACAAATGTACCAAATGTAAAACTATTCTGAGGCCTGCTGCACAGATAATTTTGTTAGTATTGTTCATTGCAATTTTAGCGATGCTTTTAATGGTTACATTTGTAACATGCATTTTTCTCTTTTCATGTTGTATTGGTAAGAATGTTGGGAAAAAAAAACCCTAGAAAAAAAAAACACCATGCTCAGAGCATGTCGCGTTTTTAATGCTGCGGACACAGAAGCTGTACCTGCGGCATTATATCCTGTTCTCGGCTGTGTTACACAGCCAAGGGTCGGGACCCCCTGGGTGCTGTGATCAATGGGGATGAGGGCATCCAGGGGGTTGGGGGGCAAGATCACGGGTTCCGAGGGGTTGCCGTGGTAGCCAGGAAGCTGGGCCACAGCCTTTTGACTGCCTGTTCATAGCTCCCATAGGAACTAATGTGCAATGTTCTGCAATACTAAGCATCTGAGATCCCAGCTTCCAGTTCCCTTGTGGGACAGGAAAAAAGTAAAAAAAAAAAAAAAAAATCACACACATAATAAAAACACACCAAAATAAACAAATAATAAAAAGTTGTTTTTTAAAAAAAAACAAAAACATCTTTATATTTAAAAAAAAATATAATATAAACAAAAATAAACCAACAAACATGTTAGGTATCCCTACCGTATAAGTATATATAAGTCCCTACTATCCAAAGTTATCTATCCCGTATAGTGAAAGCTGTAAAAAAATATATATATATACTACAATGCGCAAATTTACGTATTTTGTTCACTTTGCTTTCCCCAAAAAATAACAATAAAAAGTGATAAAAAAGTCATACATACCAAACATTGGTACCAATAAAAAGTACAACTTTTCCTGTTAATAAAGAGCCCTGACATATCTCCAACAACAATACAATAAAATAGTTACAGGTACCAGAATATGGTAAACCCAGGAAAATCGTTCATTTTTAAAAAGTTTTATTTGTAAAAGCGGCAAAACGTAATAAACACCAATATAAATATGGTATTGCCATAATCATAATGACCCACTGGACAAAGCTGCCATGTCATTTTTAATGCAGAGTGAATGCCGTAGGAACAAAATGCAAACAATTGTAAAATAATTGTGTGCTATTTCACATGGTCCCCCAAAAGACGTAAATAAAACTTAATAAAAATATGTGTACCCCAAAATGGTGGCAAATGAAAGTACAACTCGTCAGGCCCTCACATAGCTATGTTGACAGAAAAATAAAAAAGTTATGAATAGAGATGAGCGAATCGAAGCTGAGGAAGTGGAATTCGATCAGAATTTCATGAAATAGTCAATTCGCAATGAATCCGGATTTCCTCACGCTTCGTGATAATGAATCGCATTTTTTTCAAAATGGCTGCTGCACTTGTTAGGGCATGGGGCAAGGAACTCTGGGAACGCGGGATCACCCACAATGCCATGCGTACAGCCAATCAGCAGCCAGCCCTGTCACAGCCCTTTAACCCCTTTGCAAGCGCCCACAGCATGCTTGACTGCTGCATCCAAGGTGTTAAAACCCCCCATTGGTTATGGAGCAGGGTGTTATCTGCAGCTGACAGCTAACACCCTGCTTCATAACTGATCAGGGGTTTTAACATCTTGTATGCTGCGATCAAATATGACTGCGGCATCCAAGGGGTTCTGCCATTTTGCCGCCCACCTCAGCTTTCTGCAGACAGGAAATAGTTGTTTTTTTAACGCTATTCGCCACAATTTAATTCGGATCGAATAGAATCGTATTGGAAAATTCGGCGAAGTTGCCAAATCAAATTTTTTAAAACTTTGCTCATCTCTAGTTATGAATTTTGGAAGACGGGAAGGGAAAATATGAAAAAAGTCACAGAGCATTAACGTAGAAACAAACCCTGCATCCTTAAGGGTTCAAAGACACTAAACCCTGAAAACCAAGAACAAAAACAAAAATATGCAATATAGTTCATCCCTAGTTATGTTTGAAGGGTTAATTGATAAGCTGCATCTTTGAGCAGTTTAGCAGAAATCTTGCAGATATACAGTGCTGGCCAAAAGTATTGGCACCCCTGCAATTCTGTCAGATAATACTCAATTTCTTCCAGAAAATGATTGCAATCACAAATGCTTTGGTAATAATATCTTCATTTATTTTGCTTGCAATGAAAAAACACAAAAGAGAATGAAAAAAAAGTCAAATCATTGATCATTTTACACAAAACTCCAAAAATGGGCCAGACAAAAGTATTGGCACCCTCAGCCTAATACTTGGTAGCACAACCTTTAGACAAAATAACTGCGAACAACCGCTTCCGGTAACCATCAATGAGTTTCTTACAATGCTCTGCTGGAATTTTAGACCATTCTTCTTTGGCAAATTTCTCCAGGTCCCTGAGATTTGAAGGGTGCCTTCTCCAAACTGCCATTTTGAGATCTCTCCACAGGTGTTCTATGGGATTCAGGTCTGGACTCATTGCTGGCCACTTTAGAAGTCTCCAGTGCTTTCTCTCAAACCATTTTCTAGTGCTTTTTGAAGTGTGTTTTGGGTCATTGTCCTGCTGGAAGACCCATGACCTCTAAGGGAGACCCAGCTTTCTCACACTGGGCCCTACATTATGCTGCAAAATTTGTTGGTAGTCTTCAGACTTTCTTAATGCCATGCACACGGTCAAGCAGTCCAGTGCCAGAGGCAGCAAAGCAACCCCAAAACATCAGGGAACCTCCGCCATGTTTGACTGTAGGGACCGTGTTCTTTTCTTTGAAGGCCTCTTTTTTTTTCCTGTAAACTCTATGTTGATGCCTTTTCCCAAAAAGCTCTACTTTTGTCTCATCTGACCAGAGAACATTCTTCCAAAAAGTTTTTGGCTTTCTCAGGTAAGTTTTGGCAAACTCCAGCCTGGCTTTTTTATGTCACTGGGTCAGAAGTGGGGTCTTCCTGGGTATCCTACCATAGAGTCCCTTTTCATTCAGACGCCGATGGATAGTACGGGTTGACACTGTTGTACCCTCGGACTGCAGGGCAGCTAGAACTTGTTTGGATGTTAGTCGAGGTTCTTTAGCCACCATCCACACAATCTTTCGTTGAAATCTCTCGTCAATTTTTCTTTTCTGTCCACATCTAGGGAGGTTAGCCACAGTGCCATGGGCTTTAAACTTCTTGATGACACTGCGCACGGTAGACACAGGAACATTCAGGTCTTTGGAGATGGACTTGTAGCCTTGAGATTGCTCATGCTTCCTCACAATTTTGCTTCTCAAGTCCTCAGACAGTTCTTTGGTCTTCTTTCTTTTCTCCATGCTCAATGTGGTACACACAAGGACACAAGACAGAGGTTGAGTCAACTTTAATCCATTTCAACTTGCTGCAAGTGTGATTTAGTTATTGCCACCACCTCTTATGTGCCACAGGTAAGTAACAGGTGCTGTTAATTACACAAATTAGAAAAGCATCACCTGATTTTTCAAAGGGTGCCAATACTTTTGTCCTCCCCCTTTTTTATGTTTGGTGTGGAATTATATCCAATTTGGCTTTTTGACAATTCTTTTTGTGGTTTTCCATTGACAAGACAAGACAAATTAAATGAAGATATTATTACCGAAGCATTTGTGATTGCAATCATTTTCTGGAAGAAATTGAGTATTATCTGACAGAATTGCAGGGGTGCCAATACTTTTGGCCAGCACTGTAGATTGGGTAGACAATGCTTCCTGCTTCTATGTAGTGCTATTACTGGTTGGAGATCATCTACAAGAACTAGCATGACATCACAGGAAGTTCAGGGGTGACGGGGCTGGTCATGGAGGGGCGTTTGGCTTAGCTCCCATTCAGTCTAATGCTGTAATTGAGTTCCATTAAGTGTAATGGAGACAGCACAGCTCTAGAGTATGAATTACACCAGAGAGGGAAGGATTACATGTGTGTTTCATTTTCGTTTACATTGTGCAAATCAACTAGCTTTACTAGATTCCTGAAAGGCAAACCTAGCTAGCTCTGTCATAATTTAGAAAGAGGTTCATATAGGTAGATTCTGCTTCAGCAAAAGATGCATCTGTCAAGTTAAAGAACAATTGCAGAGCATGAAGGAGGGTTCACCTAGGTATATTTAGTACTCAATAGTCCCTATTACAGCAGTGCCTATATTTCTCAGAACCCTGAAATTTAGTAAGCTTTGGCATCATTTGGGAGCAAGAAGGGGGATTTATTTGGTATATTTAGTATTAGCAGTCACTAGGGAATTGTTATATTCTACAATCTATATGCTAACTACAAACAAGGGGTGATCAATGGCGTAATGATAGTGGTCGCACGACCTGGAGATGGCCAGGGCCCAGACCATTATGATAGCGGTCGGGGAAAGCCTGGTTCCCAGACCTCTATACATATTGCAAATGAAAAGGGGCCCCGGCATATCACTGGGCCCCTTTCCAATGGATGCTAGACCAGGGGAGGTGACTTAAAATAATAAATACTTATACTCACCTCTCCTGGGCTCAGCAGGGACGTCTGAAGATAGCCGAAGATGCTGAAGACAGCCTGGTTGAGCCAGGATGCCTAGGAAAGGTGAGGCAAGGTGAGTATCAGTGTTTGTTATTTTTATTCACCTTACTGGGCCTTAGATTATTATACTCTGGGGTCTGATAATATAATATAATAATAGCACCGGAGCGGAGGGGCGCTGTTGGGAGCATATAATACTGTGTGGGGGCCACTGCTGAGCGTATAATACTGTCTGGGGCCACTGCTGGGCATATAATACTGTGCAGTATGTAATACTGTGTGGGGGGGCCACTGTGGAGCATATAATACTATGTGGGGGCCACTGTGGAGCATATAATACTGTGTGGGGGCCACTGTGGAGCATATAATACTGTGTGGGTCCCCTCACTATTCACATCACACACCATCTGTTTTATAGCAGCTATGCACTATTATTACAGGCTGTAATAACATTGTTTGGTGATTATAAAATTGACGCTGTGCAATGTAAATAGGGAAGGAGTCACGGCGCTCACAAAAGCACCACAGTAACTTCAAAGAATTGATCTGCAGGGGCTCCAGGTGTTAGACCCGCACTGATCTTTATATCTCTTAGACTGTTAGGACCCTTCAGATCAGCTGTTTCCCAAAGCACGCAGCTCCCAGTACTGTTTTTATATGCCAGGCACTGCACTGCTCACTCATCATATTCTTGCTAACTGCAGTTGTGGGTACTACAGCTGTATCCCTTTCAAGTATCTGAGATACCACTGCAACACTCGCAACCTCACTTTCAAAAATTTGCTGTAGGGAGGGGGTAGGGGGCCCTGGACAAAGGTTTGCACCCAGGCCCACAAGACTTTTGTTACTCCACTGTTTTATGATACCATATCATAAAACAGTATTATTTTAAAATGCTATCTCATGATAAACATATCTGAACATGGACAACAAAGAGTAAAGTCAAGAGAGAACACATTTTTATGTTTTCCTGCACCTTGAGCAAAGATTTAGTTTGTTACCAATATGTCAGCTGCCACAGAAATCTGCTTCTTTATTTTATCTGGTGCACCATGCAAACAGTGCATCAAGATTGTGAAGCCACAGTAATGTTAACTCCAGTTCTCTGAGTATGTGAGACACTGTGACTAGGCTGCCTGAAAACTACTATCTTGCCCCTGTCTTCCATCCTAATTTCAACTGGAGCACCTGACCTGCCAACCCAGCCATGGTATTAGTTGCAGCTGCTCTTTGCATATTTTTAGCTAATAGATGGACATCTTGATTTCTTTACATCACTGTGTGATATCCATATGATCTAATGGAGCACATAGAAATTTTAACCCTAATTCTTAAACTACATTAAATGGTGATGTTCCAAAGTGCCCATGGGTCTTCCTAAAAAATTACAATAGTATCTAATCACTGTGTCCTAAGCAAGAGAGCCAAATAAGGGCAGGATTGTGACTAGGGGACGACTTACAGTCATGAAGACAAATTACAGCATACAAGAAGGATAGAGCTGGAAAGTGTCCATACATACTTGTATGTATTTATGTGACTGTGTGATAAAATGCATCTCTTCTGAGCCCCCAAATCAGCAGCTTACAACTCCAAAGTCCTTTTAGCAGTTAGAAAGGAAGAGCTCCCCTGAAGCTCAACAAAAATATTGTCAAGAATAAAGTAGGAAAAATAAGTGTGAAGAATGTTATAAGACAAACATATATTTTAGGCAGAGACTACCTTTAACCTAAAGACCCTCTACTCTTTTAAACAGTACTCATTTGCCATCTTTGCATCCACAATCTTTTGCCCAGAAAAGGCAGTGAAACTATTTAAAACATAAATATATGCTTCTGTATTCCAAATAAAATGTTCTATGGTCTATTATGAAAACAAACCAAGGCAGACAGAGCACTCCAAATAAAATATTGTTGGTGCCAGAATAACAGCCGTTCTGCATTTGTGTTTAATTTGTTTGCTAAATAGTTGACATGTGCACTAAATCTACAATAACTGATTTACTTTGTTCTAACTGTTACCTGAAAGATTGCTTTTTCAGAATTCCTCAAACATTAAAATCAAATACAAAGTCGGAAATTTTAGTGGCTGTTTTTTATAATGGGAAATTACCATGCTATTGATTTTGACACTTCCAAAAATAACAAAAGTTTGGAAAACTTGGCTAAGCCCTTAGTTCTTTAAAATATGATTCATACTAATACATTTTATAAGACACATTCACATTGTATATACATGAGTATAATTTTTTTTAGCATTTTTTTTAATAGCTACGACTCCACTGATTCCAGTGCAGTTGAAATTTTTTCTTTTGCCTCCACACCAAGCGCAGTTAGTTTTGATGCCTGATATGCTATTTAGACTTTGTAATGTCAGAAGGGCAGGGTCATGGCGAGAAGCGGGGGGGGGGGGGTTTTAGATCTTCAATCAGAGATAGTCAGTGTCAGAGCTCAGAATAACATTTCTTGCCTGCTCCTGCCTAACACCGTCCTCCTACAGTACCATTGCATATCACACACTGTACCAACATTGACTGCTGGATGTGGTGAAAGGTGCCCTTTAAGATCCAACTAGACTGTTTAGCAACAGATTCCAAAGTATTTTCCAAAAATTCAGATATGCCCAACACCCCACCAGCTATTTCAAGTGAATGAGCTGTAATCCCAAGTACTATTAAAGTACTGAGTTCTACTTTACAGAGCAATATAAATAACAGAGTGCCACAGCCACTTCAAACAGCTGACTGGCAGGGGTGCTAAATATTTAAAATTCCAGAAAATAGAGAACGAACTATGAGGCAAAATAACCAATATACCACGTGAAACATTTTTGCAGACACAAACATTTCTTACTATAGTGCCATTTTCCCCTCATATAAGACTGTAGTAGTATTATAGTAATAGTAATTGTAGTAATTATTTTACCATAGATGCCTATTTTGTCCTTCATTGTCTCATACAAGGCATGTGTAGGCCTATAATAGGAAACACAGTAAGTCCACAGGCAAAATGCCATGAAATCAAATATTTGCTTATTTCTAAAATCTTACCAATGTTTAACTATAACTGAAATTGTAAAAACACTTTTTACATGCCCTAGTCAGGTGTTCATTGATCGGCGTTTGGGTGTCAAAACTTCCATGTATTGTTAAAACAAAACTTCTGAGGCACTCAGCTGAACACTGTGTCCCTTCTCCAGGTAGAGCCAAGCAACTGATCACACACAGCACACAGATAAGTACTTCTGCCATTTTGTTTTAGTGATTGAGGGAGTCTCTGAATCCTGTCCCTACTGATCATAACTTAAAATATGTCAATGATATAACAATGAAATGTCAAAGGTTTTTTTGTACTTAAAGTTTAAATACATTTTAAAGGGTTTTTTTTTATTGTTTTTTTTGGTTTGTTAGAGGGTTGCCTTGAAGCTAAATTGTTAACAAGGTTTCAACTGTGGAGAAATTCAGCAGCAAATGTCCAATTTCTCTGAGCTACCTCTGTACAACCAAAAATTTGTTTCATTTTTAAATCAGTGATACATGGTGGTGGTTCATGTAATGCATGGATGTGACACATCCTCTAGAGCGAGTACCCCTCTTTAAATGAGATCCTGTGATCAACCTGTATTAACTCAGAATATCCTAATAGAATGTTTGAAAATTGATTTTATTAATGAAATAGCCCCTTTCAGCTAAGGCCCCATTTTGCGAAACGAAAAAAAAAAATGCTGCGGAAAAATTGAGTTTCCGTAGGTATAATTGACATAATTTTTGAAAACGCAGCTTTTCCGCTGCAGAATTTTTTTGGCAATGTGTGGATGGGATTAGCCAAAATCCCAATCACTTTGCAGGTACTGTAAAACACTGTGTTTTTGCAACGTGGGGCTTCAGCTTTAAGATGGGCAAAACAGCTGTTATTTTAGGTTGATATGTTTTCTGTTTCCTTACTTCGCATAAAGTTGAATGTGCAGGATTTGCCACTTAAATTCATAAACCTTTTCCTCAACTTGGCCATTCAGGTTGATGGGGAGGATCAAGGACAGACATTTGACATTTCTTCACAAATTTGCATGGATAGTTGATAAATAGAAATGGCCACAAATACAATTTAAGGCTGTGGTCCCACGTAGCCTAAATGCAGCAATTTTGCAGTACCTGCAAAGTGGATGGGATTCTGGCTAATCCCATACACACATTGCAGAAAAATATCTGCATCGGACAGGCTGCGATTTCAAAAAACGTTTTCCGTATAGGTATAATTGAAGCAGAAAGTCCGCAGATGAAAACTCTACAGACTTTCTGTAAAAAGCGCTGCAGTAAAAGCCATGATGCGATTCTGCCACGGTTTTTCCCGCAACGCTTTTTGGCTGCGGCTTGCTCTGTGGGGCCTTAGCCTAATGAACAGAATTTTAAAGGTTTTTCGAATGACAGAATGTAGCGCAAATTTTGTTCTATCAAGGAAAGGACCAGGAACTGATATCATAATTGAGCAAGCAAAATTATTGATTTCATATCTTTTTTTTATTACCATAATTAAAAATGTTACATTTCAGTAAAAAAAAAAAAAGTTTAGAAAGACAACTCTTATAAATTACTCCATAATAATAATAATAATAATAATAATAATAATATACTATATTAGTTTCCTGCCCATCTCTCGGTGGCGGCCTTAAAGGGGTATTCCCATGAACATAATCATATCTATATTTGTAGATAAGTAAAAGTTAAACATCTTTGCAAATATAAGTAGTTAAAAATTCTGCAGAGTTTTAAAGATTTTCTCTAACTATCTTATTAGTGACAGTCTGTATTCTACCCCTTCTACCCCTGGTGCACATGTCCGGCTGGTGAGATATGTCGGGGCATGGCCGCTCCGCAATCTCGCGAGTGATGGAGTGATTTGCGCAATGACGTCATGTGTTGCGCACTCGTGTCATCGTGTCCGTGACGCAGTAGCGGTCATGTGACCGGCGTTCCCATCGGCTCGACATGCGCCATACACAGGAGGTATATGTTTATTCTGGGGCCCTTTATTCATCAATTAAGGACTTGGACAGCCCGCACGCACCAGATATTGATTATGCACTATTTATATATTGAGACCTGTGGCCACTGACACCACCCCTGGATGAAGGCATTGCGCCGAAACGCGCGTCGGGTGTGTGTCAGTGGTTGCGGAGGTCTTTATGATATCTACATTAATATGGGTATGTTTACATATATCTACTTGCCATTTTTTTTTACTCTTTGCTATATATACATCTATATGAATAGTTTCTCTGTACATATTGGGAATTTTAAGGGTTGTACATTTTTGATACACTTACCCATATATATTTATACTTACTTGTGCTGTTGTTATTTATTATAGACTTTAAAATGTATATTAGGCCTCCGCTACCTGCCTGACACTATTTTTGCTGTTGGTTACATCAATTTCTTAACTATATGTATTTTTATATTTATTCTTAATAAAATATATATTTTGCTAAATTGATTGTATTGGCCATTCCCATTTTTTTGGTTGTTTACTTTTCTGGGATATGATGATGTCCTGAGCACCGCCTCTGAATAGACCCACAATGCACCACTCCATATGGGACACCAAAAACCAGAAGTGAAGGTAAGATGACACCGGCACTTGTCCCTTCTTTTCCCAGTCAGAGCAGAAAACTAGTCTTGAAGAAAGGGCAGTGATGACTACTTAAACTAGCATATCTTGATCACAATGAAACTTGTAATGCTGCAGATAGTTTGGTGTTTATTTCCCTGAACAAGCTGGATCCCCTGAGGAGTCAGGCATACTGAGGGATAGCTGTGGACTGCCCTTGTCAGGATGCTCTTCTGGGGTCCAGGGTCAAGTTTTAGAGAAGGGCCAGTGACATGGAGGCCATGATCCGGAAACTCAGGAGCTCCACATAAGAGAACAAACAGGGGGATATCTGCTGGAACAAGATAAACTGGAAGGGGTGAGATCAAACCATTTTTTTCTGCACTACTATTTAATCTGGTGATGATATCCCCTGAAATTGCTCCTCTGGAACACCTTGGGGACCATTGTGTTCTGTGCATTAACTTAGGTTGTTCCTGGAAAATAATTTCACTGTTTGGAGTTAACCTTGAACTTCTTTATGAGACTTGTAGTGTTGTTGGGGATGATGCCGTTTTGATCCCCTTTGAAACTCAGAGGGAAATGGTCATCCTCTCTATTGGGTTATGCTTTTAGTGTTTTGGTGCTATTTATTCCATTATAAGTAAAAGTTTTATTTTTCCACATTTGCTGTATTTTTTTGGTATTAAAGCATACCACATCAATTTGTATGTTGTTGGGAGTTTGATACTAGAATAATACATTATGCTATTTCCTGGTCCTTTATCAGTTCTTAGCTACCTCAATCTAAGGCCCTTTGCAGATGACCGTGTATTTCATGGATAGCACACTGACCCATTCATTTCTATGGGCACGTACACATGACCGTGAATTACACAGTCACGTGTGCAGGCCGACAGTCCGGGCCGCAAAATATAGAATAGGTCCTATTCCTGTCCTATTTTGCGGCCCTTGCTTCCGTGAATCCTATTCATTTAATGAAAGTGGCCACGGAAACACAGCTCGTCCACGGGCGGCACACGGGTGACATCCGTGTGCCCCCCGTGTGCCGCCCGTGCCTTTAATTCACGGCTGGCAGCACACAGTCGTCTGCAACCAGCCTAACTTACATGTTTTTAATAGAATCTATGAGCGGTATAAATTTAAGATGTGCCAGGTAGCAGATATACCTGGGCTGCAATGAAGGGAGGTGAACAGTATCTGTACATGTATGTTGCTCGAGATGAGTTTACACAATTCAGAAATGGCTTGTTTTGATATGGGCAGGTTTGGAATACTAAACACCAGACACATAGAGACATGTTGGTGGATTAGTGAGTATTCAGCACTGCTGTGGATTTATTTGCTAAAAATTTTTTGAATAACCCCTTTAATGTCTTTCACTAGATGATTGGATTGACAGATAGAAATTAGATAAAATATATAGATAGGACCACACAGTGCCACCTACATGTAATATAATGGTTCCCATGTAATATAATGGTACTCCACAGCACCCCTACATGTAATATAATGGCACCCCACAACTCCCCAAAAAGTAAAATTGCCCTACAGTGCCCCCATATGTAATATAATGGCTCCCCATGGCACCCCAACATGAAATATAATGGCCCTCCACAGTAACCCCATATGTCATATAATGGTCCCACATAGTGCCCTCACATGTAAGTTAATGCTCAACGACAATGACCCCACATGTAAGATTGTGCCCCCCCCATAGTGCCCCCATACTCAGTAATTAAGGAACAATTGGTAAGTAGCCTTCATTACTTACCACTTTGTTCTATGCTTTCTTTCTGCTGTGGGCTTGCTGTAACTGTAGCACTTGGCAACCGGAGCAGAAAGGAAGTGGGAACCAGAGTGGTGAGTACTGGATTCAGCTTACCACTCGCAACGGCAATGACCCCCTCCATCAGTAATGATGGAAGTGCTCATTGAGCTTATAAAGTAAGGATAGGCATTTATCCTTGGTGGGTGGGGGACATTGCTTTTGACTGTGACATGTATGAGATAGTATGGCGTACCCCTGGGGGTACACGTACCATGGGTCGAGAACCACTGTACTGTACTACTAGTGAATATAGCAGATGAATAAAAAACATCAGTTACCAGTAATGTGACTATATGTCCTTTATAGTAGTATAATGTTGTACAGTGTTAGCCATTGAAAGTAGTGGAAGAGTGAAGAAATCAGGGGATACCTTTTAGAGGCTAACTGAGTATATTTATAAGTAAGCTTTCAAGAGTACTGGCTCTCTTCTTCAGACATAGTGTTATACAAGAACTGAAAATTCACAGATTATTTCTACTCTATACACATGATCTTCAAAGGATTTTAGAGTCCTTAAAAAAACCAAAACAAAATGCAATCTAAGTAGAGAAGTTATTTAATAATAATAATAGTCCTTTAATAGTCCCACAATGGGGAAATTCAGTGTGTTACAGCAGCAAAGATAAGCAGATTCAAATACAAATACTACATGTACAGGAATGTTCCAAGGTGAGAGGCATTACATTGATAGTAGACAGACAGATAGGACGTAGCAGAGGAGGGGGGGGATATAACAGGCAGAAAGATATTTCAGTTCTCTGTGTGTATTGATCTCCGCTTAGGTCGGTGTTGGTTGTACAGCCTAACCGTGGTGGGGAGGAAAGACTTCCGATAGCGCTCCTTCTTACACTTAGGGTGGAGCAGTCGGTCACTGACAATACTGTCCAGAGCGATCACAGTCTCATGCATGGGAAGGGACTTCTTCTTCTGCATGGAGCTCACCACGGACAGTATCCTTTTGTCACCCACCACCTGCACTGGGTCCAGTGGGCTCCCCAGGACAGAGCTGGCCCTTCTAATCAGCTTGTCAAGATTATTTCTGTCCCTGGTTGATATACTGCTCCCCCAGCAGGCCACTCCAAAGAAGATGGCTGATGCCACTACCGAGTTGAAGAAAGTCCTAAGAAGAAGTGAAATTCAGGGAGTGAAATTCAGGGAGTGAAATTCACTTTCTGGATACCACAATATACATCAAAGACCACCGGCTACTCACATCAATATACCACAAACTCACAGACAGAACGGCCTACCTGAGAAACGACAGCTTCCACCCCAAGCACACAAGACAATCAATTATCTACAGCTAGGCTATACTATACAATCGTATTTGCTCCGACAAAGCAGACCTGGACAAGCACCTCCTGGATCTGAGGATGAAATTTCTCCGATTGGGATACAAACCAAAAGTGACGGACAACCAATTAAACAAAGCGGCAGCCATTAACAGAGACAGTCTGCTCACATATAGAGAGACCCAGAAAGATGCCTGAGTGCCCCTAGTAGTCACCTACAACCCACAGCTGGAAATCCTACGAAGGATTTCCAAGGAGCTCCAACCTGTGCTACATAGGGACAACAGACTCAAGGACATATTTCCAGTCCCCCCTCTCCTTTCCTTTCGACAACCACCAAACCTGAGGCGTATTATTGTCCGGAGTGCCCTGAAGGCCCCAACTGAAAATGGCACCTCGCCTTGCCTACAAAAAAGGTGCATGACCTGCAAGCACATCCACACCGCTGACAGTGTACCTATCCCACAGTCACAACAGGTGCACAGAATTAGGGGGACATCTTCCTGCAGGTCTTCCAATGTGGTGTACCTCATAATGTGTGTGCAATGTCCCACCACAGGCCTCTATGTGGGGGAAACAGGGCAGAGACTTAGTCAACGAATGAACTCACATAGATCCAATATTAATAACAGCAGAACAGATCTCCCAGTGGCCGCACATTTCTTCGGAGAAAACCACTCTATTGAAGATTTGCGGGTTGTGGTTTTCATGGGACATTTTAAGACGCAGGAGAAAAGGAAAGAATCGGAATACAAGTTTATGCAAAAATTTCAAACTCTGCAATTTGGACTTAATATTCATGTATGAACTGTGAGGGTCACAAATCACCACCTGATAGCAAACAGATAACAGATCCCTCTATCACGCACAACAACTTTCCAGATTGTTTTTTGACCTGTTGTAAATAACTTCTCTACTTAGATTGCATTTTGTTTTGGTTTTTTTAAGGACTCTAAAATCCTTTGAAGATCATGTGTATAGAGTAGAAATAATCTGTGAATTTTCAGTTCTTGTATAACACCATGTCGGAAGAAGAGAGCCAGCACTCTTGAAAGCTTACTTATAAATATACTCAGTTAGCCTCTGAAAGGTATCGCCTGATTTCTTCACTCTTCCACTATATGACCTTTATATCATTAACTCCTATTTATGGCTACATGCATGATTTTACCACTGCGTATTGTGTTGGTGTGTCATAAAGCATGACAGAACATCCTTTTAGTTTATTTATTTATTATGGTTACTTATATAGCACCATCATATTCCGCAGCGCTTTACAGACATTGACAGTCACTGTCCCATATAGGGCTCACAATCTACATTCCCTATCAGTATGTCTTTGGAGTGTGGGAGGAAACCGGAGTACCCGTAGGAAACCCACACAAGCACAGGGAGAACATACAAACTCCTTGCAGATGTTGTCCTTGGCAGGATTCGAAACCAGGACTCCAGCGCTGCAAGGCTGCCGTGCTAACCGCTGAGCCACCGTGCTATTATATTATTAACATAATACCATAACAATACCATTATTATGGTATTATATTAATGCTATTACCCTGACTGGCAGGCAAACATGGCAAATTAAAACCAGGGTAGGGCTAAATTTACAAATTCCCAGCACTGACTTATTAGTCCAAAAAGAAATTTAGTGGTTTTACCAGTGGTTTACCAGTTTTTGTTTTAAAAGCAAATTCTTATTATATTTACCTAAATAATGTTCCAACCATATCTGAATTTTACTACCTAGTATGATGGACCATTTACTCTACAGGTATTTAAAGCCAATTATTTTCTTGGGAAATTCATACTCGCTGGACTCCCTGGGCTTTTCAGGCAGTTACTATAATAGCACCTGTAGAATTACTCAAATTAGCCACTCATTCTTTTCCAGTGATATATTTAATAGCGAAATCATATCTGAAGATTTTGTATATGAGCAGCTGTTGAATATATACAGTGCTGGCCAAAAGTATTGGCACCCCTGCAATTCTGTCAGATAATACTCAATTTCTTCCAGAAAATGATTGCAATCACAAATGCTTTGGTAATAATATCTTCATTTATTTTGCTTGCAATGAAAAAACACAAAAGAGAATGAAAAAAAAGTCAAATCATTGATCATTTTACACAAAACTCCAAAAATGAGCCGGACAAAAGTATTGGCACCCTCAGCCTAATACTTGGTAGCACAACCTTTAGACAAAATAACTGCGAACAACCGCTTCCGGTAACCATCAATGAGTTTCTTACAATGCTCTGCTGGAATTTTAGACCATTCTTCTTTGGCAAATTTCTCCAGGTCCCTGAGATTTGAAGGGTGCCTTCTCCAAACTGCCATTTTGAGATCTCTCCACAGGTGTTCTATGGGATTCAGGTCTGGACTCATTGCTGGCCACTTTAGAAGTCTCCAGTGCTTTCTCTCAAACCATTTTCTAGTGCTTTTTGAAGTGTGTTTTGGGTCCTTGTCCTGCTGGAAGACCCATGACCTCTGAGGGAGACCCAGCTTTCTCACACTGGGCCCTACATTATGCTGCAAAATTTGTTGGTAGTCTTCAGACTTCATAATGCCATGCACACGGTCAAGCAGTCCAGTGCCAGAGGCAGCAAAGCAACCCCAAAACATCAGGGAACCTCTGTCATGTTTGACTGTAGGGACCGTGTTCTTTTCTTTGAAGGCCTCTTTTTTTTTCCTGTAAACTCTATGTTGATGCCTTTTCCAAAAAAGCTCTACTTTTGTCTCATCTGACCAGAGAACATTCTTCCAAAAAGTTTTTGGCTTTCTCAGGTAAGTTTTGGCAAACTCCAGCCTGGCTTTTTTATGTCTCTGGGTCAGAAGTGGGGTCTTCCTGGGTATCCTACCATAGAGTCCCTTTTCATTCAGACGCCGACGGATAGTACGGATTGACACTGTTGTATCCTTGGACTGCAGGGCAGCTAGAACTTGTTTGGATGTTAGTCGAGGTTCTTTAGCCACCATCCGCACAATCTTTCGTTGAAATCTCTCGTCAATTTTTCTTTTCCGTCCACATCTAGGGAGGTTAGCCACAGTGCCATGGGCTTTAAACTTCTTGATGACACTGCGCACGGTAGACACAGGAACATTCAGGTCTTTGGAGATGGACTTGTAGCCTTGAGATTGCTCATGCTTCCTCACAATTTTGCTTCTCAAGTCCTCAGACAGTTCTTTGGTCTTCTTTCTTTTCTCCATGCTCAATGTGGTACACACAAGGACACAGGACAGAGGTTGAGTCAACTTTAATCCATTTCAACTGGCTGCAAGTGTGATTTAGTTATTGCCACCACCTGTTATGTGCCACAGGTAAGTAACAGGTGCTGTTAATTACACAAATTAGAGAAGCATCACATGATTTTTCAAAGGGTGCCAATACTTTTGTCCACTCTCTTTTTTATGTTTGGTGTGGAATTATGTCCAATTTGGCTTTTTGACAATTCTTTTTGTGGTTTTCCATTGAAGACAAATTAAATGAAGATATTATTACCAAAGCATTTGTGATTGCAATCATTTTCTGGAAGAAATTGAGTATTATCTGACAGAATTGCAGGGGTGCCAATACTTTTGGCCAGCACTGTACCACCAGTGTAATGTGACTAAAGAAATAATTCTGTTCTGCATGTAAGACTGATATAACTATAATGGATAACTATTCCAGATTTATTGATAAGATCAGTTTAAACCATTTTACATCACAATATGAATCTGTTGAGCATATCATGTTGCTTTTGATCACATGTTCTTTGATTCATGCATGAAAAATTCAAAATCCATTGTGGAGATTATCAATTTTCCGCCTTATTATTTTAGGCTTGAGAAGTATGATAAAACCTAAAGTTAAAATATCCTATATAAAAAAGCTCTCATGGGCCTAGGTTTCAAGTTTTACGCAGAAGATTGCAACAGTCATATTTATTTGTATAATAATGCAGTTTATTTTTACATGATAAAGCCTCCGTTGATCAAAGTCTTAGATAATATTGTAAGTGCAGCTGGCAGCAGGAGAGGAAAAAACTTTATCAATAAAATATTCATATAGTATATACTTCTAATGGAAGATTCAGAAAAAAAAAACATATATAGGTATCATTTTTTGTTAGGGTCTAGATTAAAGGTCACAAATCAGGCACTATGGATAAACTAAAGCAGAGGAAAATCTGGTAGAAATGAGACTAGAGGTTATGTTCATTCAGATGTGCTTTAGGCATACATTTGAGATATAATACCACTTTTCTTGTTTTAGACTAATACAAATAGAATATGTGCTTTTTGGGTTTTGGCACATACTTTGGGGCATATTTTTAAAACCTGTTGCATGATATGGTTTTTGCCTTGAGAAGCCTTTTCTTATAGTATAACAATAATTAACAAACAATTTTGGATAATCCAGGAAGAAGAACCATGGATAATTGCTTCAGCTGCATAGAAATGATTCCCTTAAGCCATCAGTCACTCAAATCCTCTATGTATTTTACATTCATTCCATAACTTCTGAATTCACACACAGTCAGAGGGTATGATATTTATGCCACAACAGGATTTTCCTTTTTTTTAATTCTTCAAAACAAACAATGATCAATGCAACCAATGCAAAGTGATTCATGACTATCATGTAACATTGTACATATTAAATAATATTTTGCTTGTTTATAGTTACATGGTAAACACAATTATAAAAGATTACTTTAAATCAGGTATAATGAACTGAAAATTAAAAAACTATAGTGCTGAATGCCAATGGATGAAAGGTCATGGAGGAAGAGTCATCAAGAAATGGTAACTCTAGTTTTGTTAATATTACTAGTATATTGTTTATAGCATTTTTGTTAAGACATGAAGCATATTGTTCTATGTCAGAGCCATCTCGTCTTTAGAAACCATTTATTTGGAGGCATTGTTTCCTGAAATTCTGTCAATGTTATTTTTATCCTTTTCTACTTGTTATTAGTTCTGTCATCGCATATGTGTTCCTATTTGTGTCATTTGTGTTTTGTTTCTCTCATATCTTTCATTTGGTTCCTCTTCCAGCCACGTCAGTCATGGATGAGTAGGAATGATTCATGCTTTTTAGAAAGGATTATGGGAACAAAAGATGTTGAAGGATAAACATCTGTTGCTATAAGTTGAGGGAAGACACCAAAGTACTTTGGACATCAGAAACTCAATGTTGGACACATTTTCAATATATTGCACAATGAATTGGAAAAATAATGCACTGATGTCCTATGTATTTTCCTTTGTTTGAGTGATAGTGGGTGGCGTTTCAGGTGCTTGTCTTTATATTCTGTAAAGTTATAGATTCATACATTGGATATGATAATGACCTCCAGTTAGCCTAGTTAGTAAAAAATATCTGCTACAATAAATGTCTGTCTAATCCTCTTTCTAGTTCAAAAATTCATTTTTCCTTAACTCTGGTTTATAGAAACACATTCAATCAGAAATTGTGATGTATTTGCATAAATCCCTGACTCAGGAAGTGTATTATAGTGCTCAACCAACTGACAAAGATCCTATCAATCTAGTATTCAGTGAAATGAAAAAGATCGAAAACTTAACTTTTATTAGATATAAAAGCCCATGTGTTTTTGTCTTACTTTCTGTTCACTATATTCCCCTGATGATGTAGTATTCATCTATAGGAATACACAGGGACAATGCATTAGGGAAAGGTAGCAAACAACCGCCCTTATGAGGGTGCACCAATTTTAATATTTCTGTCAAGGTTGATAGCAGGAACTTATAGGTGTTTAATAGGTTAGATCCATTTCTCATAGTGCTATCATACCTGGAGTTTACCCATGTACTGGGACCAAGACCCTCAGTTGCTACAGGTGCTTATTTTATGTCTTTATATGTTAATAGCTGTTTATTTTTTTGTACTTGTATCTAAATTAAAATTTATTGTACTTTTTTTAAAAGATCAAAATTTATAAACAAATGTTTTACTGTACTAGGAATACAGCAGAATATTGTCTAATAGAATTAGACAACATTTGATTGTCTCAATCTCACTTCAGTAGTGGGGCGTTGGATAAATTTGACAAAAATGCATTAGTTTTTAAAAATTCCCCCCATGAAAATCTTCTCCAATGAGTCTTGATACTGATGTTAACTGAATAGCTGAGTAAAGAATTTACAAAGCACAAGTGATTTCACAATGACTCACTTTACAGCTGACCTGCCAGCTTTATACATTGTCCAAGAATAAGGATTGCTCTAACTGCCGAATCTATTTTCTTATCATGTGCCAAATGTCTTTTCTGCTTAATAACAAAATACAGTCTTTGCTCCATGTGCCTTCAACTAAGAACCAGTCATATGTTAAGTGTCTTCACCCCCCTCCTCCTCCACAGTTACCATTGTAGTAATGATTGACACTGGCAGCCACCAATGATGGTGGGAGTAGCTCATTCTCCACAGGAACCCATGTGCATGCTATGGACTAAGGGAGGATCTGTCATCTCTGCAATGATTGAACAAATTGAATAATTAGTTTACACTATTTTAATGAATATAAGCTAGATAAAAGCATTTTAAAAGTTGCTAGAACATCATAGAAATAAGTATTGTGTGCCATCTATAATGTCATTACTAAGTAGAGAACACATATATTGCATGGCATAGAAATTTTTTTTATTACAAATGTTCAATGTTACTTGTGACGTAACTGACACATTAGATTACTGTATTTTAGATGTGTTTCATAAAAACACCACACAAGATATATACAGTAAATGGCATCATACAGATATATTGTAACTAAGGCAGGGTTCACACTACCATTGGATTCCGTTATGAAGGTGTCCGTTAACAAAAAAAAAAACGGGCACCTATCATAAGAGACATTAACGTACACTAACTGATGTTAGGGGGCATTCACACTACCGTTGGTGACGGTCAGTAGTGTCCGTTGCTATTGTCCGTTACAAGATTTTAGCATCAGACACTAGCTGAACCGTCAGAAATCCGTTAAAATTTCCATTCATTTCAATGGGTTTTTATATTGTGTCCGTTAGTGTCCGTTTGTGTCCATTTACACCAAATCCGTCAGAAGTCCGTTATTTTTTTGCTGACAAAATACCCTACATGCAGGACTTTTTGTCCGTTTGAAAAAAACGGATTCTTGATGGACAGCAAGTGTCCGTTATTTTTTTAACATTGAAGTCTATGGGTAACGGACTTATAACGGACAGTAACTGATAGCCAATATAAGCTAGATAAAAGCATTTTAAAAGTTGCTAGAACATCATAGAAATAAGTATTGTGTGCCATCTATAATGTCATTACTAAGTAGAGAACACATATATTGCATGGCATAGAAAAATTGTTTATTACAAATGTTCAATGTTACTTGTGACGTAATTGACACATTAAATTACTGTACTTTAGATGTGTTTCATAAAAACACCACACAAGATATATACAGTAAATGGCATCATACAGATATATTGTAACTAAGGCAGGGTTCACACTACCATTGGATTCCGTTATGAAGGTGTCCGTTAACAAAAAAAAAAAACGGGCACCTATCATAAGAGACATTAACGTACACTAACTGATGTTAGGGGGCATTCACACTACCGTTGGTGACGGTCAGTAGTGTCCGTTGCTATTGTCCGTTACAAGATTTTAGCATCAGACACTAGCTGAACCGTCAGAAATCCGTTAAAATTTCCATTCATTTCAATGGGTTTTTATATTGTGTCCGTTAGTGTCCGTTTGTGTCCATTTACACCAAATCCGTCAGAAGTCCGTTATTTTTTGCTGACAAAATACCCTACATGCAGGACTTTTTGTCCGTTTGAAAAAAACGGATTCTTGATGGACAGCAAGTGTCCGTTATTTTTTTAACATTGAAGTCTATGGGTAACGGACTTATAACGGACAGTAACTGATAGCCAATATAAGCTAGATAAAAGCATTTTAAAAGTTGCTAGAACATCATAGAAATAAGTATTGTGTGCCATCTATAATGTCATTACTAAGTAGAGAACACATATATTGCATGGCATAGAAAAATTGTTTATTACAAATGTTCAATGTTACTTGTGACGTAATTGACACATTAAATTACTGTACTTTAGATGTGTTTCATAAAAACACCACACAAGATATATACAGTAAATGGCATCATACAGATATATTGTAACTAAGGCAGGGTTCACACTACCGTTGGATTCCGTTATGAAGGTGTCCGTTAACAAAAAAAAATGGGCACCTATCATAAGAGACATTAACGGACACTAACTGATGTTAGGGGACGTTCACACTACCGTTGGTGACGGTCAGTAGTGTCCGTGGCTATTGTCCGTTACAAGATTTTAGCTACGGACACTAGCTGAGCCGTCAGAAATTCGTTAAAATTTCCATTCATTTCAATGGGTT
This sequence comes from Leptodactylus fallax, assembly GCA_947044405.1. Lineage (NCBI taxonomy): Eukaryota > Metazoa > Chordata > Amphibia > Anura > Leptodactylidae > Leptodactylus > Leptodactylus fallax. Next base: position 2,303,633 of record CAMRHE010000001.1, on the reverse strand, counting down.
TTTATATTGTGTCCGTTAGTGTCCGTTTACACCAAATCCGTAAGAAGTCCGTTATTTTTTCGCGGACAAAAAACCCTATATGCAGGACTTTTTGTCCGTTTGAAAAAAACAGATTCTTGACGGACAGCAAGTGTCCGTTATTTTTTTAACATTGAAGTCTATGGGTAATGGACTTATAATGGACAGTAACTAATAGCCATCAGTTACTATCCATTATTTTATGTCCATTTTTTTCCTGCGCATGCTCAGAAAGCAGAAAAAACAAAAAACAAAAAAAAAACGGACAGTGTTAAAAAATGACACTAACTGATGCTAACTGATGCTAATGTGTCCGTTTTTTTTAACTCATCCATTAATTGGATCAGCTAAAAAAAGGACACATTAACAACAGTTAGTGTCCGTTAATGTCTGTTATGATAGGTGTCCGTTTATTTTTTTTTTTTTAATGGACACTATCAGAACAGACATCAACGGTAGTGTGAACCCTGCCTTAATGTGTACGTTTTTTTAACTGATCCTTTGGATCAGTTAAAAAACGAACACATTAGCATCAGTTAGCATCAGTTAATGTCCGTTTTTTAACACTGTCCGTTTTTTTTTTTTTTTTTTTTTTGTCTCTGCTTTCTGAGCATGCACAGAAAAAAAACGGACATAAAATAACGGACAGTAACTGATGGCTTTCAGTTACTGTCCGTTATAAGTCCGTTACCCATAGACTTCAATGTTAAAAAAATAACGGACACTTGCTGTCTGTCAAGAATCCATTTTTCCAAACGGACAAAAAAGTCCTGCATGTGAGATTTTTTGTCCGTGGAAAAAAAACGGACTTCTGACGGATTGGGTGTAAATGGACACAAACAGACACTAACAGACACAATATAAAAACCCATTGAAATGAATGGAAATTTTAACGGATTTCTGACGGTTCAGCTAGTGACTGATGCTAAAATCTTGTAACGGACAATAGCTACGGACACTATTGACGGTCACCAACGGTAGTGTGGACACCCCCTTAGTCTAAAGTAGTTGTCCAGAAATAGAAAAATATGGCTGATTTATACAAACAACACTGTACCTGTCTATAAATTGTGTTATTTATTGTAGTTCAGCTCCATTGAAGTAAACTAGCTGCAATACAGCACACAACATGTAGACAGGTATGTTATACACTTCTATAGATAGTTATCAGTCATGTTTTCCTAATCCTGGACAACCATTTTAACTTGACACTTAATGCCTTAACTACACCATGGGTCAGAACTAACTCAGCTCTTGAATTGTCACTGAGTTTTGTAATGTTTTGTGATAAGATATAACACTCTAGTACCTTATCAGCATCAAGTGAATCTTTGCCACATCTGTACATATGGATATACATATTTTCAATCCTTAACACATATTCTGAATTAATAATGATTAATAAATAAAATAACACTTGCCTTTGGATTTAAAACTTATTCAGTAGCAGGACAAAAACCCTTTAGGCACAGGAAAGTCAATTTCCTGTCTGATTTACCTTGTAAGATTCTTGCTACTTAGATTTATGGCAAATTTGCATTTTATAAATTTAATATATATATATATATATATATATATATATATAAAAAATTTTAAATAAACGTATATTTCTTGGCCACTTAATAAATAATAAGGATGTGAATATTCTATCATCAAAGTAAAAGAGATACATATAGAGTACACATAAAAGGTCAAGAAGAAAATCACAGACATAAATGTCATTGAAGATTATTATTAAAGACAAGATTTACATTATTTGCTTTAGCTTATGGAAACATCACAAAACCTCTCCTCCAGTCCACATCTAAACATAGCTAATACATTATAAGAAGTGCTTAGCTACAATTATTGTTGGTGTTGTAATTAGCTTAACCCCTTACTGACCAGAGAGATGTGATCCTAAAGGACCAGACACCTTTTAGCGCTTTTGCATATGCAGTGAGTTAACAGTCTAAAGGGTTTATTTGTTTTTTTTATCTGTTGACCTTTTATAGTGTTTTTTTTTTTTTATTCCATAAGGTGAACAGTGTAGCAGGGAAAAAATAAAAATGGCCAAATGGCGATTTTTTTTTCAACACTTTGCCTCCTATAAAAAATGGAATAAAAAGAGATCACACCATCAGAACTTTCCCAAAATAAAAATTCCATCTTGTCCCACATAAAAAGACGCTGTACTCAGCTCCATATACATAAATATAGAAAAGTTACAGGTGTCAGTATGGCGACACAAATTTTTTTTTTCTATTTTGCAAAGTTTAACATTTTTTAAAAGGTATCAAAATATTACAAATACTATATAAATTCGATATCACCGTGATCATACTGATCCACAGAATACAGGTAACATGTTATTTTTACCACTTAGTGAATGCCGTAAAAATTAAACCCATAAGAAATTGGCGCAAATGCATTTTTTTCCAATTCCACCTCATTCAGAATTTTTTTCCAGCTTCCCAGTACATTGTACAGGATATTGAATGGTGCCAATATGAGTCACAATTTGTCCCGCAAGCAATAATGTGACTCTGTGAACTGAAAACTGAAAAAATTATGGCTCTTGGAATGGGGAGAGGGAAAAACAAAATTGAAAAAACAAAAATTGGCAGAGGCATGAAAGGGTTAATATAACAGTAATAATGCACAATTTTCAATTTAGATATTTTTCTATCATAACAATATTGTTCCCACAGCTTTGCTAAATGTATATACTATCTGACATTTAGGCAAGGTGTTTAGTCATGTAAGGGTGACTGGAGAAAACAAATTGCAATAGGCATAATGTAGTAAAATAAATGAATGTAGCCGATGCACAGACTTCAAGTAACTCACTTATTCACAAAGAATTCTTGAAGAATGATAATGGCCTTTAACATTCGAAACAAATCCTTTTTCTCTAATCTCTGTCAATTGGACAACAGTCATTACCCGTCTTAAGACATAATCTTCATATGTGGGAGAGTAAACTGTTGAAATAAAATGTTAATATTTTAAACATTATCTAAAATAATAGTTTTTCTTTTTTTTGCTAATAATCCCTCTCTTAAGCCCAACTAATCCAAATATTTATATTGTCAAACTGAAGATATTTTTTCTAAATGTTTTCTGTGAAATCTGCCATGGATAAACAAAGGTATCTTGTATCATGGGTCTCTTATACTTATCTCTTATATAGTGTTTTCCAGCCCCAAACTGATTTTTCATACTGATGACCTATCCCCAGGACCCCCACACAGATCAGCTGTTCTAGAAGCCTCCAGGTGCTGGAAGCTGCTAGTGGGCACAGAGTGTGTGCATCACAAGTAATAGGAGCGCCGCAGCAGCCCCACCCACTGCATAACAGTGGTTGCAGGGAATTGCAGCTCTGCTCCTATTACTTGAATCAGAATGATAGTTTCCCTGGGTGTTGAACCCTGACAGATCACAGACTGAGACCTCTCCTGTGGATTGGTCATCAGTATGAAAAACCAGTTTGGGGCTGGTAAATCCCTTTAAGTGTCAAACTAACGTTTACTACGTCTGTTTAAAGGTTTTTTTTTTTATATATTAAATGAATATAATGTATGGCACTTATTGACCTAAATGTGTTTACACCAAACCTTCTGCACATGTAATGGAAAGCTCCAGAACATACATCAAACCTATCCATAGACCTTTTTGACATAAATAGGCCAAACAATGTCAAACACTGATTGACAATGAAATAAGTTTATCAGTGCTTGTTTGCATTGGCCTTTTACACTGGACAGTTTCAATTGGAAGGAAACCCCTGAGGCTACATGGTGATATGCTGTCTACAATCTTGGATTTTCTATACTGCATTAAAGATGGCATCCGCTGACAGATAAGCTTTTGCTCACTTGTCGGCTGATCTGGAGCACATTTACATGGGCCAATTTTCGGGAACAAGTGTTCTGACAAATGCTTGTTCCCGATAATCTGACCATGTAAATGAAGATTTAGGGAAACTCTACCTGATAACCTCACTAAAAAAACTTTTAGCTTAGAGTAGTAGATGCAATAATCAATAAGTGACATAATAATCACAATAACAATCAATAAATGACATGTTAGCAAATCATACATTTGAGCAGCAGCAGGAATGTTGTTTTCTTTACTTATAGAGATTCTGATGCCATCACCCTGTTTGCATGTTTAATAAATAATAAACTTACAATTTTACCATCCATTTCTGTGAACATGATTCAGTGGTGAAAACCAACCTGCACTTACTATTGTCACATTTACAAAAATGACTGCCACAGCAAAACAAAGGTAATTCCAATAGATCTGTGAGAAAAACCGACATAATTACCAAATTTTGGATTAGCTTTTGACTAATATATGGCCAATTTCAAGTTTTTGTTTAAGTGATTGTACAGGATAGAAAGGACAACTAGTAAAGGACAACTAGTAAAATTATTGTTAATATGATTATAACTAAATCAGACAATTTAATAACATATATTTTCCATTTATTCACATACTAACTAGAGTGCTTCAAATCTAACACACAATGTGATTCTCTCTGGTTAATATGTGGTATATTTTATATTTTGGTCATGATCTGTGAGAGTTTCATTCCTACAGGTATGTTATAACTGGGCTTGCCTTAATCTGTTTTCTTGATATACACACTTATAAGTTTATTAGATATCAGGTGTGAGGATGTTTGTATTTTACAGTGTCTCCCCTTTGTAGGCATTCTCTTGCTGTTTCTCTCTGTTTTTATCAGATCGTTGAATATTGGATTTATTTAGATTGTTAGCTTTCATATTTTTCCATAACGTGGGTTTATACTCTTCCGATTTTGTTTCTTTATCTATGAATACCATATCTAATTATATTGCATGACTTGGGACACATCAACCTCTTCTACCTAATGTACCATAGGCTTTCTTGCTTATCACTAACTTTAGTTAGATGTTCACAACTTTTGAAGTTCAGAATTTTACTAAGCTTCCCATGGTCTAATTTATATTACGTTTATTGTACGTTATACAATATAATACAAAGGGGATATTTCAAAAATTTAAAAGAAAATAAAAATAACTGTAAATTATGGCAGTCAACCCACCTGGGAGAAAATTGCTGTAATTGTTTTAACTCTTCAAAAAGGCTTGTATGCTGAAGTTTACCAGATGTAGAGTAAGCACTGTATAGTTTAACCTGGAAACAAAATCGAGATCTTATAACCTAACTACACTACACCAAGTGATGGAACCTAAGTCTGGACATGCATATTAGAGTATTGCCAGCCAAACTCAACAATATCAGTGGGATTGGCTTACCATTGAATATGTATGAGTGCATCTCCACCTGTGGCAGATGTGGGGGTGAGACAGGTCAGGCAGTTGGATTTCAAAGTACGCAATCCATTTGCTTTCAGGATCTTAGACAAATCATGTTTTTAAAGTAAAAATCCTATCTTAATAAAATATAACTTTTTATAAATAACATCTAAAAATAAGCAGAGTCCACAAAATTAATCAATAAAAGATAAAAAAGAACCATCTTACCACAATAGGTGGAAAACTGATCAGGGGGAGGGGTTGGGGAAAAACAGCAGGGAGTAGAGTAACTATTATCCTGACAATACCCTCAAACCCTGATCCTGAACTCCCACCCTGACAAGGGCAGTACCAAGCTGACACTAAATTGGCCATAATGTTACTCAAACCCAATGCGTTTCGACCCTTATCACAGGTATTCATAAGGGTTGTCCGGGATAAATGGAAATTCCTACACTAATCTAAACACCCTCCTACTTTCTAAATAACATAATTAATCAAAAATGTATATTTACCCATATACCTGGAGTGGTCATGTGAGTGCTCCAGGGACATTTGCTGGTTATCTGGTGACGATCCGTTTCCCTGTTTTTGGAAACGAAACGTCACTACTTCTCCCCTCCATCCACTCCATCATACTTACCTTCCAGGCTTCTTCCTGCGGGCCGGCTCCTCCCTCTTTTCTGACTGCCGGCGATTGTCCCAGCACTGCTCTGCACTGTGCTGCCGATAATCCACCTCTACTATGCAGCCCCCATGGTCTGCCAGTAGAGGTGGATCGTCGCTGCAGAACTCAGAACAGTGCTGGGACAAGTGCCGGCAGTCAGAAAAAAGCATGGGCCATACCGCAGGAAGAAGGCTGGAAGTAAGAGAGAGAGAAGTAAGTATATAATGGGGTCGGGGGGTTAGTCTGAGTAGGTTGGGAAGAGCTAGTAGTGGGTGGGATAGCTAGAGAGACAGGGATGTGGTATGTGGAAGGGAGGGAGAGAGGAGGGAGGGAGAAAGGAAGGAGGGGAGTGAGGTGAGAGGGACCTAGTGTGGAAGTTACATAGCAGGCAGTTGAACCATGAAAACAAATGCAGAAGATACCAGGAACTCCCAGAGACACCCAGAAATCACTCAAAACACTGCTAAAGGTATATGGGTGCATTTATTAACCCATTAATAGAACTAACATGTTTTGCCCAGAAAACCCCTTTCAGTAGAGAAAAAGCAGCTCTCAACAATGATTATAAGCAGTGGGCTCAAACCCAATATGCAGGGGAGCTGTCATGGGCTTCACAGTTGCAATAAGTTTGTGGACATCGCCACTGTGAAGTCCATGTCGGCTCCTCTGCGTGTCAGGTTTGAGGGGCAAAACGCGTTGAGATTGAGTAACATTGGATCTATTTGCTTTCAGGTGAAATAAGTTGCAACCAGGGTTTTCTGACAGTGACTCAAGGGTCCATTAGTTCATCATCTGGAATGAGTGTCATGAGGAATACTAGTTCACAATAATTGCCAACACTCATTTCTTGGATAATTATATATTTTATGCAGCATTAAAGATGTAAGATTACTAGCAGCATATCACCCCATGCGTCCAATAATCTACGCAGATGTATGCACAAGAAATTATCACGGTACATTGATCCAAATGAGTGCCAATCAAGGTATTTATCATCAATCAGTACTCGTCCTTCCCTGAGATCAGGCAGTCTAATATTATCATCTACCCATTTAGAACACATGCACGCATGGCCAAGAATGCATGTGTAAGGAGAAGATAGGAAAAATTGCTGTTAACCAACAAGCATTTCACTGGAAGCTATCTGAATTATATGACCTACATAAGATATCTCACATGCCTCCATGTGAGACCAGGCATTCGGAATACTTTGTTTTTCTTCTTCTATGAAGAAATAGATCTTGCATTTTATTTTCCTTGTACAAAGTACTTTATAGGAAATCGTCACTCTAACCTTGTCAATCTAAACATTGAAATGTTAACCTGTTGATAACTTCCTTTATTTGTCCTGGCAAATACTACTCATTTTCAGTCAGCAGTATACAATATTTATAATTTAAATTCCTGTAAAATGTGTCCAATAAATTGCAAAGATTATAAAGGAATGAAATTATGGTGTATCTAATGTTTTGGTCAAAAGACTAATGGAAGTAGGCAGTGTTCTTATATTTACGTACATGTTCTAAAAGGTTTACTTAACTTCAAATGAACTTGTCTGCATCTTATCTATAGAGTTGTTCTGCTTATATTTGTCTTATCTGAAAAATCACAATTCTTCTTGAGTCATTCTAGCCTGGAATTGTTTACATTTGGTTTGCACATGTTAGGTTCATTTGCACAACAGTTTACCTAGAGGCCTGTCACTTCAATATATTTTTATACGGTATAGATTTAGTGCAGAAATAGAAGTAGAACTTTCCATTCACTTCATTTTACAGTGATGTGTTTATGTAATGTCTATAGAAAGCTTTTTTGGACACATTTAAAATATCTGTTTGTCTTTGCATTACACTTTATGTTATTAATTCTATGTTTATTTTTGCAAAAATCTATACTATTTGAGCCACAGTGTTACGGTAAATCTTAACAATGTATAGTTTGTCCAGCTCCGACTGGAGCAGAAACCAAGAAAGTTATGAAGAGGTTGCAGTCTCTTTATAACTAAGTCAGAAATCCTTGGGAACTGGTGTAGATTTCTATTAAAACTCATACTAGAAAAATCTGTCTTGCTGAGGCACCCATGCCCCAGCCATCCTCATCCCTGCTCCATCCACATTCACACAATATGACAAGCGAGGTGTGGACCAGGGCTTGTGGTGCACTTTTGCCACAAGGCCTTTTTGTCATAAAACTGGCATATAGGGATTGATGATTTCCCCCTATGTGTATGTGGACTCTGGCTGTGGCTTCATAGCAGTGACAACTAGAGAAGAGTGAATTTGGCACACATTTGTTTTAGAAAAACTGCTCACAATGGTGGCATTTCTCTCAGTCATTGAAAATAGGTAAATTGCCCAATGATTGGCTGGTTTAGAAATGTCACCCTTGGTCATTTAAAGTAGATTAATGACTAAGAGCTACTATTGGACTTTTTTGGACATGTGGTATAATACTGTCTGTATCCAAAAAAAGTCCATGCATGACTTTTAAAACAATCAGGGCACTTTTGATTTGACCGAAATAGAGTCTGACATGAAAAAAAAGGGATTCCCTCATCTCTAGTGCCAACCACAATCCCCTCATGATAGCGACCATCAATGCGCCCTTTTTTGTGTGAAGCACCAGAACAAAGTTTTAATCTCCTGCCTTGTCAATACCTCAATTAATCATAGAAAGACACATTACCCTCTATTCGTGGAAAATAGGCAGCACAGCAAGAGTGGTTTTCACAGCTTCTTCAAAGCCCTGGTCTCCTGGGTTCAAATCCGACCAAGGGCAACATCCCATTGAGTTGGCATTTTGTCCCCATGTTTGCATGGATTTCCTCTGGGTGATCTTTTTCCGTCCACAGATATACTGATATAAAAAATGGATTGTTAGCTCTATGGTTTACAGTAAATCATGACAATGTCTGTAAAAGCAATGTGGATTATTTTGGGGTTATATAAGCAAAATAAATAAGGCCAAGCCTTTTGTAGCATATCACTAACCTACAGTATATAAAACTAAATATTAAAATACAATGAATTTATAGGAGTTATCACATATTCACAAAACAATAGAAAATGGATTTATCCAATAGCAGACATATTGAGTTTTCAATAGTCAAAATTATTTCTTCCTCCAATAATAGAATTGTGTTTTTATTAATTTTGCACTGATAATGTTGTGACTCCATATGCAATTAAAATATAAGTATAAAGAACAGACAGACAGCTGTCTACACTGGCATCTTATTGTCAATGACCATCTTAAAGGGAGTCTTTCATTGGGGAAACATGTTTTTAACTGAAGCAATGTTGGAATAGCCTTTATAAAGGCTATTCTACTCCTACCTTTACTTTTCTTCTCCTCGCCACCATTTGTCCAAAAAAAACATTTTATTCTCATGTGTAAATTAAGCTCAGGGAGCGCCGGGGGCGTTCCCCCGTGCTCCGAGCACTCCCACGTCATTGCCACAACCTGCCTCCAGCACTGCTTTTTCACGCCCCCTGCATCTTCTTCTGTTTATCTTGCATCTGCTTCTTGCTCCTTCGGCCATTTTTCTGGAGTACACTGGTGTAAAAAACTAAACAAATGTGGCCGCTGGAGCCACTTTGAGTTCAGTCAGAGCTGACTCAGCATGCTCTGTCGGCCATTTTTCTTTAGTTTCTTACACCAGTGTACTTCAGAAAAATGGCCGATGGAGAAAGCAGATGCAAGATGGACAGAAGAATATGCAGGGGGCGTGCTGGAAGCAGGTTGCGGCGATGACACGGAATGCTGGAAGCACAGCGAGAACTCCCCCAGTGCTTCCTGAGCATAATTTACATATGAAAATAAAATGTTTTTTTGGACAAATGGCAGCGAGCAGAGGAAAAGTAAAGGTAGGAGAAGAATAACTTTTATAAAGGCTATTCCAACATTGCTTCAGTTAAAAACACGTTTCCCCAATGATAGAATCCCTTTAAATTAATCTGCTTAATAGCATGTACTCAGAGTAAAAACTTAAATGGATAAATATACAAACATTATATAAAGTTTTATTATCCTATAGACAGTATTTTTTTTAGTAATTCCATCATAGACCTGTCTTTATTATGCTTTACTAATATAATTTAGTTAATACTTCAGACACTTCAGATTCAGAACTAAAAGCTATTCTCTGATGTCTTTACTGATGTAAAAATGGAGTAGACTGACTTGAGGGCTTAGAGCTTTCACCAATAGTGTACTTTAGTAGAAGTAATCCCTTTTAAGATAAAACTTAAATGGACGGTAGACCTTCATTGGTTTTAGGTATTAGCCTTCCTGTTCTTTGTAGTCCAAGTGGACATTTATCCCATAGCCAGGTATAGTTAATGAGCTGAATAACCTTTCTGAGTAAAAGGAGCACTTTAAAAAGACAGGATTTATAATTTTGTTCAGGTTGAATAGGCCCAATTATTTTAAGACAATGCTAACTCTGAACTTTCTCTCAATAAACTTACTAGACAATCCAGAGTATTTTTACAATAAGTATCACAAAGAAATTATTATAAACTATCTGACTGTTCAGAGCAAATAACTAAACCAAGAAACACACCAGATCACACATACAGTAGTCAATAAATATACATCTTAAAAGCTACAGTACAGTATATCACAATTTATAGATTCACTTCACGTTCGAGTTATGTGCTGCAAAAAAAATACATAATATTAAAGATCAATAATATATGAGGTTTGTATTAAATTGCCCTACCATAAAATGAATAGGTTTATTTTAGTAATTCCAAATTGTTTTTCATATATTCTTATATTACACTAATACAATGAAGTTTATTGCACTGTATGCTTTGGTATGAATAATATGTAGAAGAATTACCATATCAAGAGCAAACTCTAAAAACAAGTGTCAACTAAGAGTTTAGCATGTTCTATAGCTGGGCATGGTTATACTTCAATTGTGTGATAAATAATTTGCATTCTGTATAGCATAGATAATTAAATATATCAATAAATATAATATATATATATATTTACCACACAACTACAGCAGAGTGGGCACATGTAATGAAAATTTGATCTTAAAACTTTGCAACCTGCCTTGTCTGTGCCCTTGGAATACCGACCATTCATCATGATACATTTCATCATTCAAATGTTGATTAATGGCATGACCTCACCTACTCAAACCAAGTATGTTTGACTATGGCTGTAAAAACCTGGTTGGTTGTAATGGAAATTGTCGAGGGAGATTACATTGATAACCCTCATTATTCATTCTGAGTTTTAAATTTTATGTTTTTTTTTCTAGCTGATACTACAACTATATTTTGTTAAATAGTTTTCAAAGAAGGATGTTTCACTCACTTTTTTTTATCAAATGTACAGTATATGAGCTTAAGGTACATAAAGAACATAAGAAAAATGTAATCAACACTTTGGATTTAATGTGTATGTCAGTGCCTAATATTATAATGTAAAATATTCTATAATATAATATGTAATATTATATCTAATATGATAATATATAACATTATATAATAGGCACTTTAACCATTCTTGACAGCATTATGTTGCAAGGATTTTAGTAAAGTGTAGCAAAAGTGCCATTTTTATCATTTTTTTTGGGGGGTGGGGTTGGTGTAAATTTTTTTAATTCTCTTATCCATAGATTCGCCAAAATGTGAATCACTGTTTCATTGTGAATTTAAAATCTGATTAAGGCTAAGGCCCCACATAGCAGGCCGAAGAAAAAAAGTGCTGTGGGAAAAACTGCGGCGGCAACACACTGCGTTTTTTCCCGCAGCGCTTTTCACAGAAAGTCTGCAGAGGTTTCCTCTGCGGACTTTCTGCTTCCATTATACCTATAGGGAAACCGCTGGCATTTCTGTAGGTATAATTGATATGCTGTAATTTCCAAAACCGCAACGGTTTTGGAAATCGCAGCGTTTCTGATGCACGTATTTTTCTGCAATGTATTGGATGGGATTCGCTAGCATCTAGATGGAAATTTAATGTAGAAGTGTCAAAGCATATGCAATGCTCGCTATTTCATTTATCAGGCGTTTAAGAAATCTTTTGTAGATATGCCATATATTTCTGTGATGTTAACAACTGAAAAATTATTTAACTGTAACTCTCTTATGTCTTTGATAACATTTTATCTATTTTATATTCTACATAATTTTTGTCTAATAAAAAATAAAAATTCAAAAATAACCTTAGTATAAACCCTTTGAGCCTTATTTTTCCATCAGGTGTATGAGGGCTTGTTTTTTGTAGGATAAATTGTCATGTTTAATGGCACCATTTTGGAGTATGTAACCTTGTGAATTAACTTTTTTTTAACGCTTTCTGGGAGGAAATAAAAAATCTGCAATTCCACTATTGTCTTTATATGGTTTAAGTTTTGTGACATTCAACATGCAGTTTAAATAACATAATGAATGTATTCCCTGGGTTGGTATGACAGTAAATTGATTATATATATATATATATATATATATATATATATATATAAGCACATAAGCACCCTTTTTAAAGACCCATGAAAAAAAAAACAATGAAAGCACATCTTTTTTTTCATAGATGTATAACACCAATGAAAGTCTATGGGCCTTTGAAAAAAAAAACAAAAAAAAAAAACAGATGACATTCATATTATATCCATGATTTAATTCTTGTTTCTTGGAAACTTATGGGCTATCCCCTAGTTTGGCCTGGCCCAGGAAAGATGAGCTGAGAACGCACATATTTTGAGCACAAGGTCACTTCACACTTCACTACTACTGTTCTCTGTGTTATTATTCTTCTGGCAAAATGTCTAATCTATCAGATCTGGGATTTGTGCTGGTACAGGATAGTCAGTACTATGGGATAACAGAAAGGATGTCTAACATAATCATATTCAAGTGTCCAATGTTCCCGACTCAGTGGGAAACAGCAGAATCCGGTGTCTGTGATCAACTAAGTAAGTTAACATTTTTAATTTCTTTATTGTTTCATATATTATGTTCTTAAACAATATTTATTTTTTAATGCATGTCTTTGTATAATGTACTATATGTTGTGCTCATGTTCTTTGGACCCTTTTGCATTACTTGTTCAAATATTATTTAGTTTTTTAAGCATTATAAAACTTTTGTAGTTCATGCTGTGAAGACCCAATTGTGGACTTACCATGATGCTTTTTATCACCAGTGGATGAGGGGCTACTGCAAAATAGCCATACATGTACACGGAACAGCTCAGCAGCTACGGCAGGGCCAGAAGCCAAGGGGGCCCACAGGTCAATCAAATTATTTGATCTTCTTTTTGATTTCCTTTGAAAGCTGGCACTGTGTTGGTCATAAATTTAGGACCCTTGCCCTCTAGTGAGCTGGAGTGAAAATGTTTATGATATACACCCTTCCACTCTCTGAAAGTAGAAAATTAACCCGCTAATGGCAAAAACATAGCAGTTGGTCAGCAGCATATAGTGAAGAAGGGATTCTGTGGGAGAGGCAGCGGCACAAAAGGGTGCATGATTACTATTACTATTGTGTTCACAGACATGTAGTGAATAAGTCTTCACAGCAGTCTGGGTCCAGATAGAAAAGGAAAGGAAATTGTAAATGCTGCTAAAATGTATGGATGTGATGTGATTACTGATTGTGAAGACGTTGGGAAGGACGCCCAAGCTGAGCTTTTGTACAAGGGCCTATGAGTCTTAAGTTACGCTGCTCAGATTCCTAAGTAATATCATGGATATAAATAGTGATTATTCATTAAAAAACAATCTTTGTGTAGCACATAAAGTGATCATTATCATGTTCAAATACATTGCTGTCAAAGTTTTCCTGCACTCTTCACCCTGCATATGACCGGTGACTATATATGTCCTTGGAGGATTAAGTTATTATCATCCATGCCCCTTAGATTACATTAGTAAGTGCACTCCTGAAGATGAAAAATACCAAAAATCTTGTCACCACTGCTATGTGCAGTGCATTTAAAGAAAAAGATGTCATACTGCACTGTACATAGTATTAAATGTATACACACCACCCAACAGCAGCATGGAGTTGCTTCATGGACTGAAGCCCTGGCATGTGCAGTTTCCCTGTCCTACTCCAACACCACTGCCAACACCACCTGTGAGACCACCACCACCATGACCCACAGCTTATTATCATCTTCAGCAGAGGAAACAGTCATACAGTCCATTCTCCTATGATTTTTCCCAGAATATGTTACCAGCATAGCAGGGATATGGCCACAGCCAATACCATGACCATGATCCATAAACAAAACCAAACAATTTGGGATTCATCTTGGAAAAAATAAAATGTCAGCCACGACATGCATAGCGATGAATTATTATACCCTGGGATCTCTCCTGGTGACGTCATGCGCCCAGAGTCACCACTGAGGCCTGTGATTGGGCCACAGTGATCATATGTGCATGATGAGCGTCATGAGTGCCATGTTACCACTGAGGTTCATTCACAGGCCTCAGTGGTGACTCTAGGCGCATGACATCACCAGGAGAGATCCCAAGGTATAATATTTCACCGCTATGCATTCACAAAGAGCACTTGGTTCCACAAGGAAGACCAAGAAAGTTGAGGTAAAGTAAGTATAAATGTTTTTTATTTTTTACACCTCTCCTGGGCATCCACCTATTATACTCCCCAGAGACCCCACAGTAAAAAAAATTTCACTCTGGCTCGTACCAAACTTCGATCTGAAATGAATCAGGGACCCGAGTCACCAGAAACTACAGTAATCTTGGGAGCTTCACCCATCTCTATCCAGAAGTACAGGTCAGACAAACATATATTTAAAAAAAAAAAAAAGTCTTTTGAGTATTATTATACTAATAATTTGTCTTCTGTGTGGGTATGTTTCAGTTTGCAAAGGATTGTGTAAGCTTCCATTGGTGATATCAGACTTAAACTGTGTTGATACAAAAACACTTTATTGATATAGAAAAATAAAGTAGTAATTTTAAAAGACATTTGTTTGGTCATCATATTGTTAAATTCAAAATTTAAAAACTTAAACATCATATTGTTTAACCCTTTCCCGACATCCGCCGTTAGAGTACGCCGTATGTTGAGTATTTAAATATGGCTGCCACCATAGCCGCTGGGTGTCCGCTGTATTATACAGAGACACTTGCCGACAAAGCCTGAAATCAGTGCCCGCACTTATCCTGTACATTATTACTCCAGCGCCTCAGTCAAAGCTAACCAAGGTGCCATTTTAATGATGCCACAACTTTGGGGTGGATTGCTGGCCCCTGAAACAAGACCCAAGTGCCGCAATTTTACAATGCATTGTATTGTATTAGTGATCACACTCCTTGGGGTTCAAGGCCCCTTGGGGGGTCTAATAATTATAGTACAAAAAAGTTAAAAAATATAAAATAAAAAGAATTAAAAATGCTTTTCCCATACGGTGGCCGCCGTAGTTGGAAAAAAATATCAAAAGAGCCAAATTGCCGTTTTTTCACTGTTTCGCCTCCTGTAAATATTTGAATAAAATTGATCAAAACAATAAACATTTCTCAAATTCTTATAAATAAAAAAGTATATCTGGCCCCACAAAAAAAAAAAAAACACCTTAAATATAAAAAGTTACAACTCTCATAAATTCTTTTTGCAAAAAAAAAAAAATATATATATATATATATATATATATATATATATATATTAATTTTTTTTTATATATATATAAAGATTTTATATATATAAAAATTTGGTATCCCTGGAATTGTAACTCATAGAATACTGGTGTCATGTCATTCATGTCATTGTGGCTTCATAGTGAATGCCTTAAAAACAAAACCTGTAAAAACAATTGTACAAACATAGTTTTTCTCCAATTCCACCCCATTCTGAAATTTTTCCAGCTTCCCAATACATCATACAAAATATAAAAAAAAAACTTAAGCCCTCATACGGCTCTGTAAATGTAAAAATTCAAAACTTATGATGTTTTGAAGATGGGGAGTCAAAAATGAATATTGAAAGCTGAAAAATGTGTGAGGTGGAAAGGTGATAATAACCTTATGATGTTTGTAATGTATGCTAATGTGAAATTTAATTGTTTTGTTTACACACAAAATGAAAATTATGTTGGTATTAACAAATCACATAAAACATTTTAGGCTACCAACTCACAAATAAATCAATACTTTTATAGGCACGTGAACATGAATCTTTTCCAAAAATTTACATTGTGTGTGATATATGTATTTTTTTTTAAATTGTACTAAGCAGGTGATTAATATTTTTTTTATATAAAAAAATAAAATAGACTACACTAATTTTAACAATAGTCTGTATTTTCTATTTATCAAATTTATAAAACATTATTTTAATGAGGTATTTGTCTGTACTTATATGTTTATATATTTCGGACAAAATACATAAGCTCACAACTAACGTTGTGTTGAGTCCTCTTGTGAGTCTCTTTCTATTAAAACCATTATAAATATAGCTAGAAATAGGCTAGAAATGCATCAAACAGGGGCCAAGGAACAGCACCCTCTGTGACAAAGTAGTCTGCCTAAAAGTCACGCACTCGCAATCCATATGAGCCTGGCCTTCAATGCAGTGTATGACCAAGAGGCACTGGTGTATCAGGGTCATGGAGCTTATCAAATCTATTGGGCATCATAAGATTCTGCAAAATTATGAAAAAGCACTGCAGCTTTGATGACTGCTTGGACATTGCAGGGATTCAACTGGACAATGTTCAAGAACACTCTCCATTTGGATGTTAAAATCCTGAAGGCACACTCAACATACTGAAAATGTGCTTCTGGGTCTCCAGGCCTCTACTTGGAAATGGCCACAAGAGATGAGTACTGATTCTAAACCCCTCATCGGCCACAATCACAAAAGGGACTGGGTGACCAGATTATCCACGAAGCGGTCGTGATTCAGGGAGTTCAAGGTCTGAAGCTGATGACCCATTCTGGAAGCCCTGAAGATACTGTAGAGTACTGATTAGCAATCACAAACCAGTACCTACTGTTAGCAGCAGGACCGGACTGCACTGGGACCAGGGCCGGTGTTAGGGGGGGGCAAACTGGGCAATTTCCCAGGGCCCCGTCCCCAAAGGGGCTGCCGGGATCCGGAACCTGAGGTGAGTAAAAATAACAAACATTTTTACTCATCTGTCCTGGCGTCCGACGTCATCTTCTGGCGTCCCGGACATCACCGCAGGGTCTCTCTCACACTAGCCGCTAGTTGGGAGAGTTCTAGGGGATTCTGCACTTCCCCCCTTTGCTTCCAAACCTACATCCTGTTCCTCCTGTACTTGGGTGGGTGATGGTGATACCTTGGGCAAATGACTGAGATCATGCTTCCCCAAACCATCCTCCCACAATACATTGACAGGTAATACATTTGACATACCCCCTTCTTGGATCATACCTCCAGTACCCCATGCCATCTGCACTTGGGCCATGGGCACTCCTGGAATAGAACTGGACAGAAGAGACGTGTATGTCTCATACCGGCCGGACTCCTCCGGCTTCAAGGGGGTGAGGCTAGTCATGGCGGTCTCAGCACCAACTCCAGGTGGTGTAGGCAACGGTTCAAGGGTCGGAACGCCCTCCACCCTTGTAGCACTCTGGCTGTGGGCTAACACCGCACTACCAGCAGACCGTCCCTCACCTGGATCGGCCATAAGATCCCCATAGCCTACCTGACCACCTGGTACATGGTCAGCAGTTGGGTGCTTATCAGATGCACTGGGCGAAATAGTAGAAGTCACTTCCAGTGACTCAGAAGAGCTACCCTGTACACTTTCACAACAAGCATTGGCAATTACATTGACAGTACCCTCATTAGCAATTTTTAATTCACACCGGGCCTCAATGAGATCTGCAGTAGACATGTTAAAAAGCTGGGAGGGCGACGCCCCCGCAGATGTGGGTGCGTCTACAGACTTAGTCTCATTGGCTCCTAGCACGGGGATGAACAAAGCATCAATAACATTTTTGCTGAGCTGGGTTGCAGGAAGTTCAGTTGCATCTTCCCTGCTCTCAGCTGAAGGCAAGTCATTAACATGTACACTTACTACCATGGGAAGTATCTCAGAGAGGGGGTTACGGGCCCTCTCTGCAGATATGACAGACACATTATCAGCATTAATCATAGACAGTTTATCACAGTAAATTGGGGCGCTCCCCACCCCATATTGGGACACCATAGGTCCTAAATCAGTTCCCAACAGTACATTAGCAGGCAAATCAGTCATTAGTCCCACAGTCCGCATTCCTTTTCCTGCACCCCCATCCAGATACACAGATGGGCCACCTGCTGTGGCTTGGGAAGCAGGGAAGTTCTCAGGGCGGTTGGGGAACTCCTCCTTGAAATGTCCTGTCTGGTTACAGGCATGGCCCCGCCGCACCTCCCCTTGGGGTTTGGGGAAGGTCACTAGGGTGCTCAGAGTTCTTGGGACAGGGGAGGGACCACCCGGGACATAGTTTGTCTCACCCGACCTGACGACAGATGGCTGTGGTGAACTCCGGCCTGGCTTCTCCTTCCAACTTGAGGGTCTCTGCAGGGTTGTTGGAGTTTGCGCCTGCTGGGAGAGCTCCATCCTTTTGAGCTCAAGCTGATACTGCCATTCTGCTGCCTTCCTCTCTCTCTCTGCCTGTCGCTCAGCAGCCTTCCTCTCTCTCTCTGCCTGTCGCTCAGCAGCCTTCCTCTCTCTCTCTGCCTGTCCCTCAGCAGCCTCACGATCAGATCTCGTTCTGCGGCCTGCCGTTCTCATTCTACAACTTCCTGAAAACAGTGCAACGCCTGCAGGTATATGTTATGGTCCCTGGTGCGTAAGTGCTGCAGGGCCGTTTGCCAGTATAAAGCCATTCCCCCAGCAAGGCTGGGGCTACTGGTCTCTCCTGGTGAAGTAATCCTTGGGACCGGGCTGCTTGCTGCACTTCCTGGCCTAGCCCCAAAATCAGGACTCTGCTCGATTCTCTGCATGGCTGTGGCTGCCTCCATTTCAGCCATACGCTCAGGATCTCCAAAAGCCTGGTTCAGCAGTTCTGGAGATCTGCTTCTGAGCCCACTAGCCATCCACTGGTATTTGCCAAATAAAAGATAGGATAGAATACAAAGAGTAAGGGAGGGAACAGCACTGTATCAAACTTTCACTGTATCTTAATGCTTGCTTTAATACCGAGCTTGTCTCATAGGATTACCATAATCCCCAGCATGTGAGTGATAAAGGTCACCAACACACGCCGTTTATCCTAAGATCCCACTACGCTGCCACCAATGTGAAAGATCCTCAGTGCGCCAACACCGCTGTGGCCCCACCTGAGTCTTCTTTCATATAAAAACCACACTCACCGCCAGTGAATGTCGGGTTCACCAGATAAATACAAGACAAGCTTTCTAAATTTTATATATTTATTAACCCCTAAATGGGTCGGTATTAACATCTAACATATACAGTTCACAACAGATATGCAGATATATGCAAGCATTAACAGTTACTAGTTACAAGATACAGTACAATAAAAATAAAAGGGATAACATTGAAATAATTACTTTACCACACATCTCCTTGATGTGGCTCTATAGTCCAACACTCACACATGGCATGTGTGAGTAACCCAGTGGAGGCTTCTTGGCATGTGGCATTAATACAATAATCCAGCCTGCATGCTCTCATCACAGTCTCTCAGCATTAGTTCAGTTGTCTCATCACAAAAAATCTCCTCATGGTGTTCTCTTGGAGTCCCAACACAAAATCTCCATAGCATAATCTCCTCATGGTCTGTCTGTAACAACTCTGTAGTCTGTGATGGTCTCAGCCCAATCTCCATAGCATAATCTCCTCCCAAAGACCTCTTACCTCATCTTTTATACCCTTTATGCCACCTCCCAGAATGAGGTCACCGGCAACAGCAAGTCTGATGAGTTAATACAATCAAGTCCAGATCTTTTGTATATGGCCGATCCAAGTGAAAGGATACAATGTCATCAGGCAGGTCTGATCAACAGCCCAGGCTTGAACAATGCACTATTGTTTCTTTGATCACTCAGGCTGTATAGGAGTACAATGGAGCCCTGCTGTGATGGATACAAAGCCCTATTGTTCCAGCCTGGCCACTACTGCCAATATACACCTAGTAGTATAGCTGCGCACCTTATGAGTAAAGAGATACGCTACCCAGAGACCAAAATACATCCCTGAGCCACAGCCACACTTAAGCAGAATCATCACAGGGGGCTCTGGAGATAATGCTATATTATGTGGGGCCACTTTGGAGCATTATGCTCTCCAGAGGGGCCCCCCAGTATAATGCTCCACAGTGGCCCCACACAGTATAATATGCTCTCCAGAGGGGCCCCCCAGTATAATGCTCCAAAGTGGCCCCACAGAATATAACATGCTCTCCAGAGCCCCCCCACTTTATAATACTCCATAGAGGCCCCACAGAATATAACATGTTCTCCAGAGGGCCCCCTCCCCAGTATAATGCTCCACAGTGGCCCCGCACAGTATAATATGCTCTCCAGAGGGGCCCCCCAGTATATTCTACTGTGCGGGCCACTGTGGAGCATTATACTGGGGGGGGCTCTGGAGAACATATTATACTGTTTTGGGCCGCTGTGGAG
Organism: Leptodactylus fallax; assembly: GCA_947044405.1. Taxonomy (NCBI): domain Eukaryota; kingdom Metazoa; phylum Chordata; class Amphibia; order Anura; family Leptodactylidae; genus Leptodactylus; species Leptodactylus fallax. Next base: position 2,283,063 of record CAMRHE010000001.1, on the reverse strand, counting down.
TATTATATTGGGGAAACCTCTCTGGGCAGTATATTATACTGTGTGGAGGCCATTTCTGGAGCATGTTATACTGAGTGGGGTCACTGTGGAGCATTATTCTGGGGGGGCCATCAGCAGAGCATATTATATTGCGTGGCACCACTGTGGGGACTAATGAGCATCATACTTGGGGGATGCTCTGGGGAGCATAATAAATTGCGTGGGGCCACTGTGGAGCAAAATACTAGAGGGGGCACTGTGGAGCATTATACTAGCGGGGGCCCTCTGGGGAGCATGTTATACTATGGGGCACTGTGGAGCTTTATACTGGGGGAATGGACAGTGTGGGGAGCCTGTTATACTGTGTGGGGCCAATGTGGAGTGTATTATATTTTGTTGGGCTTTTCGGGATCATATGATACTCTGTGGGGCCATTGTAGAGCAATATACTGGGGGGCATTGTGGGGTGCATATTATACTGTATGGAGCATATTATATTGTGTGGGGCTGCTGGAGATCATATAGCACTGTCTGGGGCTACTAAGGGGTAGTATACTGTGTGGGCCACTGTGGAGTATTATACTGTGTGGAGCCTTACATACCATGTGGAGCAACTATGGGGGGCTCAGGGGAGCATTTTATACTGTGTGGGGTCACTGTGGAGCATTATATACCATGTGGGGAAACTGGAGGGCTCAGGAGAGCATTTTATACTGTGGAGCATTATATACCATTTGGAGCATTATACTGTGGCGGGGGGGCTCACAATTCCTGCTGGTAGCCCTGTGTGCTATGTCTGCATCACAGCTCCCTCACTATAATCTTGCACATACGTGTAGTGCCCCATGGCCATGTCATTCCCCATACAGTACTGTGCATGAATTGGCCATGGAGTTATTGGGGCCTGCACAGTATTATAGGGGCTGACTATACTGGGAACATACTCAGTAACGCCAGATAGTCAGCACATATGTAAAACTTCAGTGAAGGAGCTGTGGTGTAGGCTATTAGCAGGAAGCTGTTGGGTGGGGCCCCAGAACAAGATCCTCTGGTAGGCCTAAGGCCCTTCAGTCCGACACTGTATAACAGAGAACTATTATATATAAGGGTGGGTTACTATATATAATTGGGAAACTTAAGTATGAGGGGGCTATTATAAGAGGAAACTATTATTTATAACATGGGCTATTATTTATAAGGGGGGAACTATTATATATAAGGCATCCATTATAAGGGGGGAGCTATTATTTATAAGAGGGGAACTTTTTATAAGGGGGGTATAATTGTTAAGTGGGCTTATTTATAAAGGGGGCTATTAGTGATAATGGGGACTATTATTTATAAGGGTAACTATTATTTATGAGGGGGCTATTATTTATAAGGGAGCACTATTATTTTTACGGGGTGACTGTTACTGATAAGGGGGAATATTACTGATACAGGGCACTATTTATCATTTATAAGAGCGCTATTACTGATAAAGGTGTAATATTATTTATAAGCAGAGACTATTATTTATAAGGAGGCGCTATAATAACTGATGACTGGGTGCAAAAATCTATTAGGGGGTACAAAGGTGCTCATTTGAATTGTGTGTGGTAAAATGGGGCTTATTACTTTTTTGTTTGCAGAAAGGAGGTGTTATTATAGGGGATGCCACTGGAAGACGATTATGTTGTTTGCATATCAGCATTTGGGGCCCCACTTTTAATTTTGCCCAGGGCCCCACTTTGTCTAAAACCGGCCCTGACTGGGAGGACATCGGAGCACTGGGGACAGGTGAGCATTTTTTTTTTTATTTGTATCAACTCCGCTCGCCTAATTAAAAAAAAAAATAAAATTTTCCTGAACAACCTCTTTAAGGCAGGTGATGAGAGGGGAAGAGAGATGAAGCCCCTCACACCACAATCAAGGGAGCATTTACCTCCTTTTCATGTCCTAATGTTTAAAAGGCTCAGCAATTAGGGCATGGAAAACTGTATGTTTTAACATGGCTTATATCTAAGAAAGCATGAGATTTAAGATACTGTAGCTGTGTTGTAATAAAAGAATGCAAACTTAGCTTAGCTGTTTTGTACTTTACAAGGCTACAATAACAACAGATAGCCTTTTTGTGGCAGGTTGGATCCAAGGAGTGGAACCAAAAAGAGGAAAAAGTATCAAATAAAGTATTCTACTCTCTTACATCCAGTACTTGCTTTGGCTCTAAAAACTGGATTATGGGCATATTCACAGGAGCTAAACTGGTGTCCTGCTATACCTGCTTCCAGCTAATTCCTACTCTAATTGTTATAGCTTGGTAGCAAAAGCACCCATAGAGTATAATAGAGACAACAGTAACAGAAAGAGATAAAGAGAGAAAATCTGAGTGATTATTGAAAGCATTGACTACTTTGACAAATAGTGTTTTAGTTTTAGTCTGGTTTTTATCAGGCATCCTTCACTTTGTAAACATAGGGTGATTTTAAGATTCTTTAATGAATCACTGTTGCAAACATGAGGGATGGAGAATCCTTAGGTTAGTAAATACAACCCTCAAACACTGAACACACCCCTCAGTCATAAGAGTCACTTTTGGCTATTCAATTGATTAATTGTCTTTTAAAAACACCATTAATGGCAAAAAAATGTTTGTTTTTGGAGATTGTATAGTTATCTCAAACGTTTGAGTAAGAAAGTTAAAGTTTGTGGTAAAGCTAAACTATGTGAGGTTTTACACAATATTGTCATTTGTAATGTAATTTTGAAGAATAAATATGCTAAATATTTAATTTCACTCTCAATTTTTATATGTACTTTGGGTACGGAAAGAATTCAGACCCCTTTAAATTTTTCACTCTTTGTTTCATTGCAGCCATTTGCTAAAAGCAAAAAAGTTAATTTTATTTCTCAATAATGTACACTCAGCACCCCATTTTGACAGAAAAAAACAGAAATGTAGATATTTTTGCAAATTTATTAAAAAAGAAAAACTGAAATATCACATGGTTGTAAGTATTCAGACCCTTTGCTCAGTATTGAGTAGAAGCACCCTTTTGAGCTAGTACAGCCATGAGTCTTCTTGGGAATGATGCAACAAGTTTTTCACATCTGGATTTAGGGATCCTCTGCCATTCTTCCTTGCAGATCCTCTCCAGTTTCGTCAGGTTAGATGGTGAACATTGGTGGACAGCCATTTTCAGGTCTCTCCAGATATGTTCAATTGGGTTGAGGTCAGGGCTCTGGCTGGGCCAGTCAAGAATAGTCACAGAGTTGTTTTGAAGCCACTCCTTTGTTATTTTAGCTGTGCGCTTAGGGTCATTGTCTTGTTGGAAGGTGAACCTTCGGCCCAGTCTGAGGTCCAGAGCACTCTGGAAGAGGTTTTCTTCCAGGATATATCTGTACTTGGCCGCATTCATCTTTCCTTCAATTGCAACCAGTCGTCCTGCCCCTGCAGCTAAAAAACACCCCCATAGCATGATGCTGCCACCACCATGTTTCACTGTTCAGATTGTATTGGGCAGGTGATGAGCAGTGCCTGGTTTTCTCCACACATACCACTTAGAATTAACACCAAAAAGTTCAATCTTCGTCTCATCAGACCAGAGAATCTTATTTCTCATAGTCTGGGAGTCCTTCTTATGTTTTTTGGCAAACTCTATGCGAGCTTTCATATGTCTTGCACTGAGGAGAGGCTTCCTTCGGGCCACTCTGCCATAAAGCCCCGACTGGTGGAGGGGTGCAGTGATAGTTGACTTTGTGGAACTTTCTTCCATCTCCCTACTGCATCTCTGGAGCTCAGCCACAGTGATCTTTGGGTTCTTCTTTACCTCTCTCACCAAGGCTCTTCTCCCATGATTGCTCAGTTTGGCTGGACGGCCTGGTCTAGGAAGAGTTCTGGTCATCCCAAACTTCTTCCATTTAAGGATTATGGAGGCCACTGTGCTCTTAGGAACCTTGAGTGCTGCACAAATTCTTTTGTAACCTTGGCCAGATCTGTGCCTTGCCACAATTCTGTCTCTGGGCTCCTTGGGCAGTTCCTTTGACCTCATGATTCTCATTTGCTCTGACATGCACTGTGAGCTGTGAGGTCTTATATAGACAGGTGTGTGCCTTTCCTAATCAAGTCCAATCAGTTTAATTAAACACAGCTGGACACCAATGAAGGAGTAGAACCATCTCAAGGAGGATCAGAAGAAAATGGACAGCATGTGAGTTAAATATGAGTGTCACAGCAAAGGGTCTGAATACTTATGACCATGTGATATTTCAGTTTTTCTTTTTAATAAATTTGCAAAAATATCTACATTTCTGTTTTTTTTCTGTAAAGATGGGGTGCTGAGTGTACATTAATGAGAAATAAAATGAACTTTTTTGCTTTTAGCAATTGGCTGCAATGAAACAAAGAGTGAAAAATTTAAAGGGGTCTGAATACTTTCTGTATCCACTGTAGATGTGGATTTAGATTCATTTACTGCAATTTTACAATATGATAAACATTGTAACATTTTCTAGAATCAAAGAGTGGTAGAACAATTTGAGATGTCACATATATGAAGATATGGTTGGCAAATTCTGATAGATCAGTTGTAATAAAATAGTAACATAATTTGAAAGATTGAACCATACAATTACATAAGTCCATCCAGTTCAGCCTAGTACAGTCATGGCGAACCTGTGACACACGTGTCACAGGTGACACGCCAAGACATTTTGGGTGACACGCATCGGCAGCTACTTATTGTGTTAATGCAATAAGCAGCTGACTATACTTTTTACTCACCTGTCCACGCTCCTTTCCTGGCCGCCCTCTGCTGCCTCCTCTAGGCAGCACTACATTGATGTCACGAAGCTGAAGAACACCGGGACGCTACGTACAGCGTCCCAGCCGTCTTCAGCATCGGCAACAGCAGAGGGTGGCCAGGACTGGAGCGTGGACAGGTGAGTAAAAAGTATCGGCCACTACTCTGTGTGGGGGCGAGGGGATAACAGGGGGTCATATACTGTGGGTGGGCTTTAAAAAAGGGGTCATATACTGTGTGGTGGGGGGTATAAAAGGTGTCATAAAATGTGTGGGGACCAAAAAAATGGGGTCATACACCATGTGAGGGCTAAAAAAATTGGATTATATACTGTGTGATTGGCCAGAAAAAGGGGGTCATATACCATGTGATGAGCTAAGGAAAGGGGGTTACATACCGTGTGATTGGCCAGAAAAAGGGAATCATATACTGTGTGATGGGCTAAGGAAAGGGGGTTACATACCATGTGATTGGCCAGAAAAAAGGGGATCATATACTGTGTGATGGGCCAGAAATACATATAATGCAAATACATATATCAAAAATATAACTCTTTTTTTAACTAGAGCTACAAATATCACAAAATTATGGATATTTCTAGATGTGACATGCCACCCGAGTTAAGCTAGGTTTTTTTTACGAATTTTGATATACCGAGCTTAAAAGGTTAGCCATCACTGGCCTAGTACTTTATATAAATTGAGACCATGTTATTGGTATAATATGATATACAATGCTAGGCTTGTGCAATGATATAGTATAATACATATTGAAATAAGTATAATACAGTATTGAAATCTGGGAAATGGGACTTGGACCTCAGTGGCAAGATAATAAGACAGAGACTAGGATTGTTTACTTATGTACATCTTCTTTCTAATCAAGATGCATGTATTGACTTCTAGATATTCACTATATCCATCTATATTGCAACATGGACCTATTGATTTAGCAATGTGTCATAGTTTATGTTATACATAGAGATGTGAACATGGCCTAAATCTAACAAGTGACAGACAATAGCAATAATTCCAAGAATAGAAAAAAGGGCAATTTGAAATGGACCATATGCAGTCAATATATCTAAAATAGAAATGTGAACTTCCCTAAAACATGTTCAGTCAGAAATTTATGACATTTTGTTAACTCAACGTCTTTACACTTAATGGTATAGCAAATAATATTACTATTATAGCATGTACATATTTAGTTAAGCTGCAGAATTTCTTAAGAACCCTTTGTGACTTACTAATAGGTCATGCTGTAAAATATTTAAGGGTATCCTAAGTGAATTAGTATAATTAATTAAGCGTATAATTATGACACTTGTGCTACACCCAGATTATCCCTCTAAACACACGCTAGAAGGAAAATAATTTATTGCTAGGGATTAAATTGTAATTCTCTTAATAAACATTTTTCATCCATTTTTTCTATTTAAGTGATGAGTTGCATTACTAAGATGCAGAAATGATGGATGGGACCTTGCTTTGTCGTCTTTAATGTCAGCTCTACTGAAGTTATTCATTGATGTTTATGGTACTGCTATAGATATGACCACAGTTGGGAGGCTTAGTGTCTTAGAATTTGTGCTGCACACTGGTTTTAGATAATAGAGCAGCAGCTGAGATTTCAGGATGTGTTGCTGTTATGGCCACCCACATTCTATAAGCATATGTGATCTCTTCAACCTCTAGAATTAGTTTATGATGCAATTTCATTTTCTGCTAAAAACTTCTGCATCTGTACTAGATTCAAGAGCTGCTAGATAAAGTTTTATGTAGCAAATCCTGTGACCCAGTAAATGTATTCAGTATTGTAAAGTGATTTGTTGGATAAGAGAGCAGCTGTGGCAGTTTTAGTCTAAAAGTCACATTCAGCTTTTTGGTCAATGTTTTTGGCCATTTCCTGGTTACTAAAATTTCAGTAATGTCAATAGAAGAATATTGGGGTGATTTATTCAGACTGGTGCTTAGTGTGCTGACCTTAATCCCTGTGTGCATGAGTGTGAGATGCACCAGAATTATGAGGCCTCAGCCTATTAATAATCCAGTCACAGGAGGTTCCATGCTATGGAATTAAAACCTAGGTTTCATAGGTTTCAGCTATAAATGAAGTTATCTACTGTAACATAGAATGCTTCATCATGGAATACCTTTATCATTTTTTGAAAATTGGAATGTACAAAATAAGCAAAATTTTAAATTTTTCCTCAAAAATCCAACACATACAACAAAAATTGTGACAGTTATTACAAGAAAAGAATAGTTAAGAAGCAACAATTCTTTTCCTGATTCTATTTGCATATATATTTATACACTCAACACTGAAAATGTAGCACCAAGAAAAGTCTTGGAATTATGGAATACAGTAAAAATGTCTACTGTGTGGAAGGGTTCTCCAACCCACTGTATATGTAAAAGAAACCATGACACACACAAGAGATTGATTGCAAACACAAAAGTAGTTTATGTGCTCAATAGAGCTAGGTCTATAGATAGGATGTCTGTATCTCATTGCGGGAGGTGCAATGCTATAATGTCATAGCATTGCGCCTGTCTGTGCTGGGGAGCACACATCTTATCTGTGGTCCCAGCGTCTTGTAAGCCAGCAACCCTTAAGTGGCATACGGCTTACAGAATGGCAGAGAAGGAAGCCGAATGCTTCCTGCTCTACCATGCATTTCAGCTGTATTGGTGTCCTTCATGTGTTTATGGACACAGTCCCACTGATTCTGTGGGGTACACCCCAGGGCTGCTTTTATTTTACTGTGGATCAGTAGTCTTAATCTTGTGATAAAAACCTAATTTAAAGGCAATGTACAAACAGAAACCAAAAATATAATTTACCTGTTTTGTGGTCACTTGTTGTAAGACCATGATTGCATAGTGTAGGATGTTCAGAGCTTGCCACAGATGGCTCCAAACACTCTTTCAGACACATTACGTTTGCATCACTGTTCAGATACTTTGCTGTAGTAAGGACATGTAGGCTGCTTTGGCAATCTGAAATCCAAATGCTGAAATTCTATTCCTTTTACAGCAGCAAATGCTACAATTATATATCACTCCTAAGTCACAAAAAAAGTTCAGATTTTCTTTTGCCAGATCAGAATAACACACCCTTCTATAGCCTATAAAAAGTATAAACTGAAAGAGTCCAGATTCATACAGCACTTGTGTGATACATACAGCACTTGTGTTAATTGAAATGTGCATTGTGTTTATTTGTTTCTTTGTTGCTATCTGGGCCAGTCTTATGATGGATGGTATCCTGTGTGGTATATTGTGTTAATGCTGCCCCTTTCCCATTTGGTGTGGAGTGTCAGTTACAATATGTGTATGCAGCGATGTGTATGCAGCGTACCCAAATGCTGAAGTATTTTAAAGTTACAGAAGTGACAGAGAATAAAAACAAGATTTACTATAACACATAACTCTACTTTCTTCAGAAGTATTCAAGTATTCATAACAATGTATATTTATCTGTATATGTGCAGATGTCTCATATATGCAGTAAGACAGCTTTTGAAGTCATTAGGACCTCTTATGTACCACTATGTTCTGATAAGGACCCAAGCATTATACAAAAATTATAGTGAGCACTAAAAAAAGAGACCCATGAACCAAAAAAGGTAACAAGTAAGGGTCCTTTTACACAAGCTGATTAGAAGGAGAATGATGAGCAAGGAATGTTTCTAGGAACTTGCATTCCCAATCACTATTCACATTTTTGCCACATGGGGCAGAGGACAATGTGCTGCAAATAAATGAGCATCTTTTATGCTGCATTAAAGATGCAAACACCTGACAGATGAAAATGTAAAACTGTAATGGCACTATACTTCATATATGCTAGATTTTATATTTATGTACTATACCACTAAGTTTAAAGCATAACAAAACGCTTTTCACTTGGTGTAGAGAAGAGTGGGATCTTGCAGTATGGTGGTCACTTCAAACAAATGTATTTAAGGCATTAGAAAACCTAAAACAGTGCAACAGTACTGGTGTCATGTGAAAGATGAGATTGCACTTCTATCTTTATTATTTCCAGAGATATCACCAGTTGAAAACATGGTTGGCATAGGGATCAGCTGCAGTTGCATATAAATATAATTATACCAATTCTGTTTTTGGCTGGTGATTCCTCTGAAAATTTTACAGAAAGAATGTCATTTTTCATATACAGTGCTGGCCAAAAGTCTTGGCACCCCTGCAATTCTGTCAGATAATACTCAATTTCTTCCAGAAAATGATTACAATCACAAATGCTTTGGTAATAATATCTTCATTTAATTTGTCTTCAATGGAAAACCACAAAAAGAATTGTCAAAAAGCCAAATTGGATATAATTCCACACCAAACATAAAAAAGGAGGTGAACAAAAGTATTGGCACCTTTTGAAAAATCATGTGATGCTTCTCTAATTTGTGTAATTAACAGCACCTGTTACTTACCTGTGGCACATAACAGGTGGTGGCAATAACTAAATCACACTTGCAGCCAGTTGAAATGGATTAAAGTTGACTCAACCTCTGTCCTGTGTCCTTGTGTGTACCACATTGAGCATGGAGAAAAGAAAGAAGACCAAAGAACTGTCTGAAGACTTGAGAAGCAAAATTGTGAGGAAGCATGAGCAATCTCAAGGCTACAAGTCCATCTCCAAAGACCTGAATGTTCCTGTGTCTACCGTGCGCAGTGTCATCAAGAAGTTTAAAGCCCATGGCACTGTGGCTAACCTCCCTAGATGTGGACGGAAAAGAAAAATTGACGAGAGATTTCAACGAACGATTGTGCGGATGGTGGCTAAAGAACCTCGACTAACATCCAAACAAATTCTAGCTGCCCTGCAGTCCGAGGGTACAACAGTGTCAACCCGTACTATCCGTCGGCGTCTGAATGAAAGGGGACTCTATGGTAGGATACACAGGAAGACCCTACTGTTGACCCAGAGACATAAAAAAGCCAGGCTGGAGTTTGCCAAAACTTACCTGAGAAAGCCAAAAACTTTTGGAAGAATGTTCTCTGGTCAGATGAGACAAAAGTAGAGCTTTTTGGGAAAAGGCATCAACATAGAGTTTACAGGAAAAAAAAAGAGGCCTTCAAAGAAAAGAACACGGTCCCTACAGTCAAATATGGCGGAGGTTCCCTGATGTTTTGGGGTTGCTTTGCTGCCTCTGGCACTGGAATGCTTGACCGTGTGCATGGCATTATGAAGTCTGAAGACTACCAACAAATTTTGCAGCATAATGTAGGGCCCAGTGTGAGAAAGCTGGGTCTCCCTCAGAGGTCATGGGTCTTCCAGCAGGACAATGACCCAAAACACACTTCAAAAAGCACTAGAAAATGGTTTGAGAGAAAGCACTGGAGACTTCTAAAGTGGCCAGCAATGAGTCCAGACCTGAATCCCATAGAACACCTGTGGAGAGATCTCAAAATGGCAGTTTGGAGAAGGCACCCTTCAAATCTCAGGGACCTGGAGAAATTTGCCAAAGAAGAATGGTCTAAAATTCCAGCAGAGCATTGTAAGAAACTCATTGATGGTTACCGGAAGCGGTTGTTCGCAGTTATTTTGTCCAAAGGTTGTGCTACCAAGTATTAGGCTGAGGGTGCCAATACTTTTGTCCGGCCCATTTTTGGAGTTTTGCGTAAAATGATCAATGATTTGACTTTTGTTTCATTCTCTTTTGTGTTTTTTCATTGCAAGCAAAATAAATGAAGATATTATTACCAAAGCATTTGTGATTGCAATCATTTTCTGGAAGAAATTGAGTATTATCTGACAGAATTGCAGGGGTGCCAATACTTTTGGCCAGCACTGTAACACCAGAAGAAATATTCTATGCTGTAACATACTGAAATATAACTGTTTAAAGTGACTCTTGCCACATCAGCTTCCCTGCATTACACAGGAGCCCATCCACCCATATTCCAGTGAAAAACAGGGTACAAATTTCATCTTCAATAGAGAAACAAGGGAAAGAATAAAGAAGGACAGAATTTCACAGAACAGAGCCAAAACTCCTTAATAGATTATGAATGACTAGTGACAAATGCATCCGAAAGCTCAAAACTTGTTTTAAAGTTCTTTTATGCTTTAAGAAGAGCTTCACTTTCAGTACAAAAGAGTTTAAAACAATTATGCAGAATCTGGAAGTTGGGAAGAATGGATTTTCAGTCCAGCATTGCCATAGACAAGGTAACTGCTATTCATCCTGTAAGCAGGAATATCATTGCTAGTGTAGTATAGTCTCCAGCCGATGCAGCGGCAATAAATAGCAGATGTTACAATGATTTTGACTCTTGCGTAGCTTGCTCTCCAGGGGAACACTGCTTAATTAAAACAAGGTATCATTAAACATCCTTTACTTAGTGAACGTTATTTCTGGTGACATTCATCACATTGAGAATCTCTATGCTTATGTGAGGACATTATTAATGTAAAGCAACTTTGTATGTAAAATAAATAAAAGATTTATGCTGGTTTTCAGATCAACAATTCTGAATTTGTTGTCTTTCTCTAATTTTCTGATATGTCTGAAGTTGTTCCCATTTTTCTAGTTCAAACCACACATACAAATGCTTATTACAAGGCTGACTTGTACGAGTAAACAAGCGTTTTAGATAAAAGTACAGTTTTAAAGATGCAAAATGGTAGTGGCATTCACATGCTAAAAATACTTCTGTGAATACTTAAATGGCTTGATTGCCCTAGGATGTCTTTCTCAAGGGGGATTAGAGAACATCCACTGAAGCATTTGGAACACAACAAAAGCCTGATTGCAAGCAACAGAACTTTGTCCTTCATAATCATGTTATAACACATAAAGAAGCACATTTTCTGCTCCGGTGCACCCTAGAAGGAAGACAGCAAATGATGAGCTATAAGTACCTGTCAATAGATACGTGACATAATAATGCTTGTTCAGTGCAAAAGCTGATCCTTGAGATACCGTACAGATCATCTCCTTGTTATTAGCTCACAGATCTATCTTAGAAATGAGATAATTTACCCTCATGGCTTCAGTTATTCGCCATTATTTAAACATGACATAAGATTTACAAGATTACACTATACTACAAAAATCCTAGATTCCAACTAATAAAGATGAAAAATATGACGGCTAGTAATAATAATAATAATAATAATAATAAAAAAATAATGATAAGTCTTCCAATGACTAATATATACAGTATATACAGTAGACCAATATATCAGGTTATACTTGTACTGGTGCATTATCATTCAGTTGCTCAAATCTAACAGAACTGAGTTTGTCATTTTGCTGAACAAGCTGTGATATCATAAGGTGTTAACAGCAGTTATACATAGGACTGCAAGTGAGTTCGCTCTATAATATTACAGGCAATAGGCTCTTTCCCATGGGCCAATGATGTGGCAAACAAATCTTAAGAACAATTGTTCCCAAACATTGCTGCATGTAAACATGTCCTTATCACCCAATAAATGGGCTAATTCTCATTTGTTAGTTGATCATTTCACATAAAATATGCTCGCTGGTCAGCAACCAATCTCCAACATTGACAAACTGATAATTGACACATGTAAATTGCAGTTATTTGGGGGATTTATCAAGACCGGCATTTAGTATGATGATCTTGAGACACTTGCAGCAATTAAGAATGCGCCACATTTATGATGAGGTGGATGCTTCATCATAAATAAGGCACATCCTTCGGAAGGGCCATATGCCTGCACTGAAATCTATGCCAGCTCATACTGTAGTGTTTAAAAATCTATGTAATGTCAAGAAGCTATCATTTTGTGTACATGGCACCTACAGAGTAGGCAGACAGACACAAGCAAATGTGTAGTGTGATCCAGCAGTTATCTATCATCTGTCCTCTGCTTCTTTTTAACGTCCTGAATGTTCTAGGCACTGTATAGAGTAATTTAGTGATTCCCTGCCATGGAGTGGAGATTTCTGTGTGTTTTTTAAATAGTTTTTGCGTCTTTGTCTGTCTGTTGCTTTATCCTTGACAGGGAGTCTGTCAACAGAACTCCACATATAAACCCAGCTCTGAAGATAGGCTAGGTTCACCTGAATGAAATGTATTTTCCTCTTGTGCATCGGGGGCCTGCATTGCCAAGGTATCACCCTTTTTTTTAACCCCTTAGCGCCCACAGAGTACTATTACTGACATGCTGTGATTTACAAAAAAGTGGTGGTTTTTGAAAATGTAGCATATCCGCTACGGATATTTTTCTGCAATGTGTGGATGGGATTAGCCAGATTACCACTTTGCAGGTAATGTAAAATGTTTTGCTGCAGCGTTTACGCTACGTGAGGCCCGACCTTAGGTAGAATCAGTACAACTTTATAATTTTTTTTTTTTCATCTAATAGCAGTTAGAATCAGTTGCTATATATATTGAGAGAAGTCTCTCTCTCTCTCTCTCTCTCTCTCTATAGATATATATATACAGTTAAATTTTAGATTCCGTACAGTACAACTTTTTTTTTTTTACTGCACAAGCCATCTTTTTGTGTAAGTTCTGCCGCAACTGTGCGTTGATCAGTGACATGTACATTATCTGAATATCCCACTCCTGTCTCCAAAACTTTTCTTGAGCTGCATCAGTGCTCCGGAACGCTTTACCCCAGACAATCCGATTAATCCCAAACTACAGCAGCTTCAAAACTGCCCTAAAAGTCAGGCTTATCACATGACCTGATCACAGTTTAATGTGCGAAGGTATAGAACAATAACACCTTTTATCCTTCCTCCTCTGTTCTGAAGATCCTGTCCTCTCCATCTAGAAGTTACACTGCACTCCTTGCACTTAGTATCTGTTTATTCACAGATACTGGCTGGTGACAGGTTCATACAGCTTCAGTTACACAACCTTTTCTACTAAAAGATGGCTGGACCATGGTAGCAAACAAGCCCTCTGACCTCTTGTGTCCCCCTATCTCCTCATAGAATGTAAGCTCACTCCTATTGTTTGATATGTTTATTTATTTGTCACATTGTAATGTCTCATATTGTCTGTTCATGCATCCTCTGATTTGTAAAGTGCAGCAGAATACCTTGGCGCTATATAAATAAAGTTATTATTATTATGTACATTACTGATTGCATCTGTGCTCAATTTTCTTGGTGCAGATTTTTTTTTGTTATAAATCTAATAGTAGTTACAATCAGTTGAGTTTTATATATATATATATATATATATACTACCGATCAAAAGTTTGGGGTCACCATGAAAACTCACACTTTTATTTATCAAATGAGTTGCAAAATGAATAGACATTGACAAGGTTAGAAATAATGATTTTTATTTGAAATAATAATTTTCTCCTTCAAACTTTGCTTTCGTCAAAGAATGCTCCATTTGCAGCAATTACAGCATTGCAGATCTTTGGCATTCTAGCTGTTAATTTGCTGAGGTAATCTGGAGAAATCTCACCCCATGCTTCCAGAAGCCCCTCCCACAAGTTGGATTGGCTTGATGGGCACTTGAGATCTGGTGACTGCGCTGGCCACTCCATTACATATAGAATACCAGCTGCCTGCTTCTTCCCTAAATAGTTCTTGCATAATTTGGAGGTGTGCTTTGGGTCATTGTCCTGTTGTAGGTTGAAATTGGCTCCAATCAAGCGCTGTCCACAGGCTTTGGCATGGCGTTGAAAAATGGAGTGATAGCCTTCCTTATTCAAAATCCCTTTTACCTTGTACAAATCTCCCACTTTACCAGCACCCACTTTACCCCAGACCATCACATTACCTTGCTTGACAGATGGCGTCAGGCACTCTTCCAGCATCTTTTCAGTTGTTCTGCGTCTCACAAATGTTCTTCTGTGTGATCCAAACACCTCAAACTTCGATTCGTCTGTCCATAACACTTTTTTCCAATCTTCCTCTGTCCAATATCTGTGTTCTTTTGCCCATATTAATCTTTTCCTTTTATTAGCCAGTCTCAGATATGGCTTTTTCTTGGCCACTCTGCCCTGAAAGCCAGCATCCCTGAGTCACCACTTCACTGTAGACGTTGACACTGGAGTTTTGCGGGTACTATTTAATGAAGCTGCCAGTTGAGGACCTGTGAGGCGTCGATTTCTCAAACTAGAGAGTCTAATGTACTTGTCTTGTTGCTCAGTTGTGCAGCGGGGCCTCCCACTTCTCTTTCTACTCTGGTTGTGCTGTCCTCTGAAGGGAGTAGTACACACTGTTGTAGGAAATCTTCAGTTTCTTGGCAATTTCTCGCATGGAATAGCCTTCATTTCTAAGAACAAGAATAGACTGTCAAGTTTCACATGAAAGTTCTCTTTTTCTGGCCATTTTGAGAGTTTAATCGAACCAACAAATGTAATGCTCCAGATTCTCAACTAGCTCAAAGGAAGGTCAGTTTTATAGCTTCTCTGACCAGCAAAACTGTTTTCATCTGTGCTAAAATACTTGCACAAGGGTTTTCTAAACATCCATTAGCCTTCTTACACAGTTAGCAAGCACAATGTACCAATAGAACACTGGAGCGATGGTTGCTGGAAATGGGCCTCTATACACCTATGTAGATATTGCATTAAAAACCAGATGTTTGCAGCTAGAATAGTCATTTACCACATTAACAATGTATAGAGTGTATTTCTGATTCATTTAATGTTATCTTCATTGAAAAAAACTGTGCTTTTCTTTCAAAAATAAGGAAATTTCTAAGTGACCCTAAACTTTTGAATGGTAGTGTATGTATGTATATATATATATATATATATATAGAGAGAGAGAGAGAGAGAGAGAGAGAGAGAGAGACTCTAATATATATATATATATATATATATATATATATATATATATATATATATATATATATATATATTGTAGGGAGGCAGAAGGAAAATAGTGGATGGTAGATACCTTCCACTAAGATGGCTGGTATCCACAATATGACTAACTGGAGTCTGGGTTCGGGTTTTGGGAGATAGTTGCAACCCAAGTCTATACTCTTGTCCGGGTGTTCTAAAGCTCAGTTTGACGTCTTAAAGCTGAACAAGAAATAAGGGTGTGGTGTTCTTCTGAGAGTAGCTGTGAGCTGCAAGCCACACTGCACCGTGTGGAGAACAGAAACTGGACACAAACTGCTATCTGGTGATTGTTGTTGGGCTACTTGTTGACCTTATTCCCTGCATTAAGGACTGTTTTGTTTATGGACTTTTGTACCTTATTGCTGAAGAAAGCTGTTCATTTGGTTTGGTCTGTACACCTGTTAGTAAATAAGCTGCACGTGTGAACTGCTACCAAGCTCTCCCTGTGCCTGAATTGAGCGCCTGCAAGCCAATTGAAGGTTCCCTTGTTTAAGATATATATATATATATATATATATATATATATATACAGTACAGACCAAAGGTTTGGACACACCTTCTCATTCCAAGAGTTTTCTGTATTTTCATGACTATAAAAATTGTAGATTCACACTGAAGGCATCAAAACTATGAATTAACGCATGTGGAATTATATACTTAACAAAAAAGTGTGAAACAACTGAAAATATGTCTTATATTCTAGGTTCTTCAAAGTAGCCACCTTTTGCTTTGATTACTGCTTTGCATACTCTTGGCATTCTCTTGATGAGCTTCAAGAGGTAGTCACCTGAAATGGTCTTCCAACAGTCTTGAAGGAGTTCCCAGAGGTGCTTAGCACTTGTTGGCCCTTTTGCCTTCACTCTGCGGTCCAGCTCACCCCAAACCATCTGGATTGGGTTCAGGTCTGGTGACTGTGGAGGCCAGGTCATCTGGCGTAGCACCCCATCACTCTCCTTCTTGGTCAAATAGCCCTTACACAGTCTGGAGGTGTGTTTGGGGTCATTTTCCTGTTGAGAAATAAATGATGGTCCAACTAAACGCAAACCGGATGAAATAGCATGCCACTGCAAGATGCTGTGGTAACCATGCTGGTTCAGTATTCCTTCAATTTTGAATAAATCCCCAACAGTGTCACCAGCAAAGCACCCCCACACCATCACACCATCACACCTCCTCCTCCATGCTTCACGGTGGGAACCAGGCATGTAGAGTCCATTCGTTCACCTTTTCTGCGTTGCACAAAGACACGGTGGTTGGAACCAAAGATCTCAAATTTGGACTCATCAGACCAAAGCACAGATTTCCACAGGTCTAATGTCCATTCCTTGTGTTTTTTAGCCCAAACAAGTCTCTTCTGCTTGTTGCCTGTCCTTAGCAGTAGTTTCCTAGCAGCTATTTTACCATGAAGGCCTGCTGCACACAGTCTCCTCTTAACAGTTGTTGTAGAGATGTGTCTGCTGCTAGAACTCTGTGTGGCATTGACCTGGTCTCTAATCTGAGCTGCTGTTAACCTGCGATTTCTGAGGCTGGTGACTCGGATGAACTTATCCTCCGCAGCAGAGGTGACTCTTGGTCTTCCTTTCCTGGGGCGGTCCTCATGTGAGCCAGTTTCTTTGTAGCGCTTGATGATTTTGGCCACTGCACTTGGGGACACTTTCAAAGTTTTCCCAATTTTTCGGACTGACTGACCTTCATTTCTTAAAGTAACGATGGCCACTCATGTTTCTTTACTTAGCTGCTTTTTTCTTGCCATAATACAAATTCTAACACTCCATTCAGTAGGACTATCAGCTGTGTATCCACCTGACTTCTGAACAACACAACTGATGGTCCCAACACCATTTATAATCGCACTTATTAAACCTGACAGGGCACACCTGTGAAGTGAAAACCATTTCAGGTGACTACCTCTTGACGCTCATCAAGAGAATGCCAAGCGTGTGCAAAGCAGTAATCAAAGCAAAAGGTGGCTACTTTGAAGAACCTAAAATATAAGACATATTTTCAGTTGTTTCACACTTTTTTGTTAAGTATATAATTCCACATGTGTTAATTCACAGTTTTGATGCCTTAAGTGTGAATCTACAATTTTTATAGTCATGAAAATACAGAAAACTCTTGGAATGAGAAGGTGTGTCCAAACTTTTGGTCTGTACTGTATATATATATATATATGTTACATTTTAGCTAGAATTAATACTACCTATTTTTTTTACTGCACAAGCCATCTTTTTGTGCAAGTCCTGGCACAACAGAGAGCTGGTCATTGACATATACGTTGCTGATTGCATCTCTGCTCAATTTTTTTTCTCTCTCTCTCTCTCTATCTGTCTCATATATATATAGTGACAGGACCAGGGGCAAAGTGGTAGACGGGGTATACATTTCTCCCAGGTTCCTGTCATGTACCTTCTAAAAGCACCTGGGAAAGGTGTGTTCCTTGCTGAAGGGTTTTACCTAAACCCTGGTAAAAGGCCTGGCTGCTGGAGTAGGCAGAGTTGGGTGTGTCTCAAAGGCGTAGCTAGGGGTTCAGCACAGGGGGGGGCGAACATGTCCAAGTGGGCCCCCAACTTGGACTTGTTCGTATACCGATACTATCAGTATACGAACTGTGGTATATAGCATACAAATACGAATAGCAGCTCTACACAGGGCTCTGCAGACGATTTATGTGAATACAGGGCAGTAGCATTTAGTGACTTACCAGTGACGTCTCTGACCAATCCTTCACATTTCCCATCTCTTTCATCTGGACGGCCATGACCATTTCTTCCAGTCTCTGTAAAGTTTGCAACACAGACATCTTTGGCTCCTCACTTTTCCAGGCACCTGACCCACATTGTCCTCACCTGCACAAAGCCCCCATCCTGCTGCTACCCCAATTATAAAATATATAATATAACCCCCAAGTGTATCTTTAAGTTGATAACTTCCGCGTGAACCCCTTTAAATAGTGCCCCTTATTAATAATGCCCTAGATATTTCCTAATTAAAAAGCAAAAAAAAGGGAAAAAAAAATTATTGGGGTTCCAATACCCCGGACCTCCAGGATCAGCTGTTTGAATGAACCATGGTACCTGTGTAAGCGCCGTGACCCCTTCTCTGTTTACATAGTGTCATTCTTTTCATAGTGGCCATGTAATGTAACTACAACCTCATCCTATACACGTCTATGTGACAAGGCTGGAATTACATCACACGGTCACTATAAACAGACAGCGTGTGATATAAACAGGCGCCATAGCCCCCTCATACAGCTGATCAGTGGGGAATCACTTATCTCTTATTGATGTTTTATTCTGAGGATAGATCATCAATAAAAATGAGCTGGAAAACTACTTAAAGAGAACCTTTCTCGTCCTCATGTATATGCTATTTTACATACCGCTATAAAGCCGACAGCACGCTGAATTCAGTGCACTGCCGGCTTTCCCGGTATGTGCCCCGGGGCTGGAGATATCGGGGGTCTTAGTTTCACGGTTTACTGTCAGAAGGGCGTTCCTGACAGTCTAGCTACGCTGTGAGGAACGCTCCCTCTGACAGTTCTCGTTCATAGACTTGTACTCAAGGGGCGTTCCTCACAGCTCAGCATCATCGCCGGACAGTAAGCGATGACGCTGAGTTGTAAGGAACGCCCCCCCAGTACAAGTCTATGAACCAGAACTGTCAGGGAGGGCGTTCCTCACAGCGCAGCTAGACTGTCAGGAATGCCCTTCTGACAGTAAACCGTGAAACTAAGACCCCCGATATCTCCAGCCCCAGGGCACATACCGGGAAAGCCAGCAGTGCGCTGAATTCAGTGTGCTGTCTGCTTTCTAGTGGTATGTAAAATAGCATATACATGAGGACGTGAAAGGTCCTCTTTAAGGCTAAGGCCCCACGTGGTGTCCTGCAGCAAAAAAGAGTTTTTCCTGCAGCACTTTGCACAGAAAGTTCGCAGAGGTTTCCTCTGCAGACTTTCTGCTTCAATTATATCTACAGGAAAACCACCAGCATTTCCGTAGATATAATTGACATGCTGCGATTTCCAAAACTGCGTCTGTTTTGGAAATCGCAGCATATCCGCTGCGCATATTTTACTTCAAAGTGGGGATGGGGGCCACATGTGGCGAAAACCCACAGAAAAAAAAACGGCATTTTACATCTAGCAAATCCCATCCACACATTGCGGAAAAATACGTGCAACAGATGCACTGCGATTTCCAAAACTGTTGCGGTTTTGGAAATTGAAGTATTTGAATTATACCTACAGAAACACTGGCGGTTTCCATATAGGTGTATTGAAATCAGAAAGTCCACAGGGGAAACCTCAATGTTACCGATGCGGTTTTTCCTGCAGTGCTTTTTTTTTCTGCAGCCCACTATGTGGGGCCTTAGTCTTATTAAAACCCAAGTGCCACTTTAATTAAATTAATTGACCCTCATATTATGCCCCTGATTCACCCTGACATAAATACTGCACCTCTAATGGCTTCAGGGGCGTAACTATCGGGGTAGCAGCGGCAGCTATCATTATACTCTGGGGTCTTTGAAAATACCCCAGAGTATAATAATCGGAGGCCCAGAGTTGGTGAGGGAACATAAAAAACAATGTACTTACCTCTCCTACGCTTCTCCAGGCTTCGGGCGTCTTTGGTGACATCCCAGATGTCAGCGGACGTCATTTTGCGTCGCAACGCCGGCCCGCATCACGTGATGCCGGGCTGGTCCAACATTGAAGGCCGAAGTAGCAGGGAGTGGACCGGAGCAAGGAACAGGTAAGCAACGTTGTTTTTTTTATGTTTCTATCCTCCCCTGGGTCTCCGATCATTATACTCTGGGGTCTGAAAAGACCCCGGAGTATAATAATTGTTCATGGGTGGTCCACAATGGGACATATAATAGTGTGTGCAGGGGCCACTATGGGGCAAAATACTCAGTGCAGGGGCCACTATGGGGAATAATAGTGTGTGCAGGGGCCACTATGGGATATAATATGATACTGTGTGCAGGGGCCACTATGGGACATTATACTGTGTGCAGGGGCCACTATGGGACATGATACTGTGTGCAGGGGCCACTATGGGACATGATACTGTGTGCAGGGGCCACTATGGGGCATGATACTGTGTGCAGGGGCCACTATGGGACATGATACTGTGTGCAGGGGACACTATGGCACATGATACTGTGTGCAGGGGCCATTATGAGGCATGATACTGTGTGCAGGGGCCACTATGGGGCATAATACTGTGTGCAGGGGCCACTATGGGGCATGATACTGTGTGCAGGGGCCACTATGGGGCATAATACTGTGTGCAGGAGCCACTATGGCACATAATAGTGTGCGCAGGAATGCTTTTTTTTTTTGGGAGGGGGGGCCCAGTGTCAAATGTTCGCCTTGGGGCCCAGCCATTCCTAGTTACGCCACTGAATGGCTCCTTATATTAATGACCACCCTCTTATGTTCATAATGCCTCCTAATATAAATGATGCCCCCTAATGGGCCCTTATATAAATAACCTCCCCCTTGTATTAATAATACCCCCTAATAACCCTTATATAAATAACCTCCCCCTTGTATTAATAATACCCCCTAATAACCCTTATATAAATGACCCCCCATCGTCATAATGATAATGCCCCCTAATGAATCCTCCCTTATAGTTATATTTCACCCTCCTAACCACCCCTTATACTAATAATATACCCACAACTAAGCTAAAAAAACAAAAACAAAAGTCATACTCACCTGCGATGATGATGAATGGAGCCGCCGACGCTTCCTCCCTGTCCACACACAGGACGTCTGTGTCTGAGCGCAGGCACGTTGTTGTGACGTCATCACGCCGCCTGTGCTGAGAAGCAGACATCGTCTGTGGTCTCGGCGTCTTGTAAACCGCAGGCCTGTATTGGCTTGCGGTTTACAATACCGTTAAGTTGCAGGATACGTTTTAACTAGATCGGTGTCTGCAGACACAAATCTAGTTAGAAATAAAGGATATATTAATGGCGGCCCCGGGGTGGGCCCCCAAAAATTCAGTGGGCCGGTGCAGCTGCCCCCTCTGCCCCCCCCCCCCCCCCCCCCCCCCGCTAGCTACGCCTCTGGTGTGTCTCTACTCCATTCAGCCACTTCAGCTTTTGGGTTGACTGGGGGTTAATTCCTTGTTACCTGATGTGTGCGTATATAAGGGCAGACACAGGTATTTGGCTGTCTCTGCCCCTGGGAAACCACTGTGAATGTAAACTGCTGTGAATTGTGAATTGTGTATAGGGAGCTGTACAGTAGGCCCAGCTCTCAATTAGTTACCTGTGTTATAGGTAGCAGCCAGGCGGCTAGGATTTTCTTTTGTATTATTATTATTTTTTTTTTGTTTGTTTTGCCTGGAAGAAGTAATAAAACTGGTTGCGGCCAGCTGCACCAAATTTGACTGGACTAGACTGTTATTACTGATCCAAAAGTGCTCATCTATCTGAGGAGATGACGATCTCTGAGCTAATCCCGTTACAAATGGTGGAGGCTGCACTGCCACAAAAATCCAGCAAGTTGTATGTCGTGGGCTAAGTCTGTGGCTCCTGCAAAACCAGATCCTGCAAGCATGGAGGAGGTGGTTAAACAGCTGATCCAGGCTAACATTCAACTGCAACAAGCAAATGTTAACCAGTGAGAGACTAATGCCAACCAACATGAGACCAACCGTCTGCTCATAAAGTCCACACAAGCGGCCTTCAGAGAGCAGCAGGCGATTAATAAAAATCTGCTGGAGCAGATAAAGTTGCTTGCAGAAAGGCCTCAAGTCCAAGCGCAAAGTGTCACTCCTGGAAGGAGAGTACAAGCGTCTCCACAAAAGATGACTCCAGAGGATGATGTGGAAGCATTCCTCACCATTTTTGAAAGAGCCGCCGAGAGGGAAACGCTTCCAGCTGACCATTGGGCAGATACAGTTGCTCCATTTCTCAGTGGAGAACCTCAGAAAGCCTACTTTGATGTAAGTGAGCAAGGTGCCAGACAGTACCACAAACTAAAGGCAGAAATCCTTGCTCGCTTAGATCTTACCCCTGCTGTCAGGGCCCACAAATGAATGACCTATTTCACCTGGCTAAAAAGTGGCTGCAGCCAGAATTCTCTACTACGGCTGAGGTGGTGGAAAGAGTCGTCCTAGACCGATTTGTTCGAGCCTTGCCAGTATAGATACAGCGCAGTGTGGGACAAACTGAGCTCAAGGATGTGGACCAGCTAGTTGACCTGGTAGAGTGGTATCTGAATACGGAGGAATATCTCCAGGACTACGCTTTTGCTCAGCCGGCCCCAAGGAACCAGAAGTGGATACCTGATCCTGCAAAGGGTAAGACTGTTCCTAATATAAAGGGGATGAAGGAGGCCCGTAGAGTAGGAACTGGCTCAGAACTGTTAGCCAGGAACTCTAGGCCAATTTGCCCTAAAATGCCTTTGAACATTACTTGCTGGCGTTGTCACGGACTGGGCCATGTTGCTGCCAATTGTCCACTGGTAGTTGAGCCTATGCAGTGTGATGTTGGGCGGAGGATGTCCCTGTTTACTAGTCCTGCCTACTCTGCCTCGCTCTCTCAAAGCATAGAGCGACAAACTTGTGTTGTGACTCTTGAAGGACGCTCTGCTAATGATTTGTTGGACTCTGGTAGTCTAGTGACTCTTGTGAATGCCAGCTTGGTTGACACCCGGAAATAACAACACAGGCAGATGGGAGTAATTTGCATACATGGCGATACAAAAGATTACCCCACTGCCATATTGTCTTTTGATACTCCATGTGGAAAAGTTACCCATGAAGTTGGAGTTGTAAAGACTTTACTGCATCATATCATTCTAGGATGTGACTTTCCTTTGTTTTGGCAGTTGTGGGAAATGATGGAGAACTGTGTAAATATATCTGTTATTGATGCAGTTCCCTTGGGAGAACCTGACCAGGTACAAACCGTAGGTGTAACCCTAAATGAGAATGAGACTTCTCCTTTAGAGGTGTTTGCAGGGGATGTCGAGGAAGACACTCCTGAAATTGGTCTCCCTGATTTGCCAGTCTCCAGTGATAACTTTGGGACTGCTCAACTCAAGGATCCTACATTAGCCCTTGCTCGTGAAAATGTCAAAGTAATAAATGGGGTACCCCAAGAATCTGGTGCAGAGAAAATATTCCCACATTTTTGCACTAGAAAATGAATTGTTGTATGGATTCAATGAGGTTGGTGAACGGGCAGTAGAACAACTTGTAGTCCCTAAATCACATCGCCGAAGGGTGATGGATCTTGCTCACTCCCATGTGTTAGGGGGACATTTGGCCTATGATAAAACAAAAGACCTCATCTTGCAAAGATTTTACTGGCCCAGTATACATAAAGAGGTGAAAGAATACTGTGAATCCTGTCCACTTTGTCAGTTGCACAACCCTGTGTCAAACTTTATGAGCCCTTTGGTGCCTCTGCCGTATTGAAACTCCCTTTGAGAGGATCGCAATGGATCTGGTAGGACCTCTTGTTAAGTCTGCTAGAGGTCACCAGCATATTCTGGTTGTTGTTGATTATGCTACCCGCTACCCAGAAGCAATCCCTCTAAGGAAAGTTACAGCAAAAAACATTGCAAAAGAACTGTTTCTTAAGTTTACCAGAATTGGGTTACCTAAAGAAATACTTACAAATCAGAGGACACCCTTTATGTCTAATGTAACGAAAGAGTTGTGTAAACTGTTGAAGATAATGAATTTACGTACATCAGTTTACCATCTTCATAATGACGGGTTGGTCAAAAGGTTTAACAAACCTTAAAAGGGATGCTTAAAAAAGTGGTGGCAAAGGATGAGAAATACTGGGATCACCTCTTACCCTATCTGATGTTTTCTGTAAGGGAAGTACCTCAGGTCTCTACGGGGTTTTCTCCTTTTGTGCTAGTGTATGGTCGACATCCCCGTGGTCTTTTGGATATTGCTAAACAGACCTGGGAGCATGAGGCTACCCCATACAGAAGCGTGATTGACCATATTGCGCAGATGCAAGATAGAATTGAAAAAGTGATGCCTATTTTAAAGGAACACTTACAGCAAGCTCAGGAGAATCAGTCCCGGGTATACAACAGGTCTGCAAAAATAAGGAACTTCAGCCCTGGTGACAGGGTCTTGGTTCTGGTTCCTACAGGAGAAAGCAAATTCTTGGCTAAATGGCAATGGCCATATGAAATTGTGGAGAATGTTGGCAATGTAAATTATAGAGTACATCAGCCAGGTAAACGGAAGCTTTACCAAATTTACCATGTAAATTTAATCAAACCTTGGAAGGACCGTGATTCTTAGCGATCAACAATACATGTAAAGGGGTTGAGGTCTCTGGGATACCTAAGGTTAACATTCCAGAAACTTTGGCTGGTTCACAAACTCAGGAGGCAAAAGAGTTTGTGCAGCACAATAGAGACGTATTCTCTGAACTACCAGGCCAAACCCACTTAATCCAACATGATATCTTAACAGAACCAGGGGTCAGAGTGAATCAAAAACCATACATTGTACCTGAGGCGAAGTCCAAATGATGCTTAATCTAGGGGTTATCGAGGAGTCACATAGTGATTGGTCTAGTCCTATAGTGCTAATACCAAAACCAGATGGCACTATAAGATTTTGTAATGAATTCAAAAAGTTGAATGCAGTGTCAAAATTTGATGCTTATCCAATGCTTCGAATGGATGAGCTGATTGATAGGTTGGGTAATGGCCGATATTTCACTACATTGGATTTGACGAAGGGCTACTGGCAAGTGTCATTGACTGAGAAGGCCAAAGAGAAAACTGCTTTTAGCACCCCTGATGGTCATTTTCAATACGTAGTTCTTCCCTTTTCTCTGCATGGGGCTCCAGCCACATATCAAAGGCTGATGGACAGAATTTTAAAACCCTATCGAAAATATGCAGCTGCCTATCTGAATGATGTAATAATACATAGCACAGATTGGGAAAGTCATCTACCCAGGGTTTAAGGTGTCCTGAATTCTATTAGGGAAGCGGGTTTGACAGCAAATCCCAAAAAATGTACCATTGGGCAAGAAGAGGCAAAGTACTTGGGGTACATAATTGGAGGAGGCGTTATTAAGCCTCAAATAAACACGATTGAGGCCATTCAGAACTAGCCTAGGCCAGTAAACAAGAAACAGGTCAGGGCATTTTTGGGCTTATTGCCGCCCCCTTGTCTAACCTTACAAAATGTAAAGATTCAGTCATGGTCAAATGGACTGCTGAAGCTGAGCAGGCCTTCCAAAGACTGAAGCAAGCTCTTTGTTCCCAGCCAGTGTTAATAACGCCAGACTTCCAAAAACAGTTTATTGTGCAAACTGATGCCTCTGATGTTGGCAGGGCCGGCATTAGGGGGGGGGGGGGCAAACTGGGCAGCCGCCCATGGCCCCGAAACCCAAAGGGCCCCCAGTGGATCCGGGGCACCCAACGTTTTACTTGGTGCCTCCAATCGTGAGAACACCACTTTCAACTGAAGCGGAGTCCTCAGGAGTACAGCTACAGTATAGTGCGCACTATAGTGCCGGACCTCTTCTGGAGCAGGGGAGGCTTCATCAGCTTCAGTTGTTACGGGATCAGGTTAGGTGAGTATAAGATTTTTATTATTTTTCTGGAGGACAGAGGGGAATTAAAGCTGAAAAGGGGCGCTGTAGCTAATAAGAGGCACTATAATAAGGGGGCACTAGAACCGAAGAGGAAACTATAACTGAAGGGAAAAGGGGGGGCTTGAATTAACAAGGTGGCACTATAATAAGGGGCAACTAATAAGAAGGCACTATAATAAGGGGCAACTATTAAGGGGCAACTAATAAGAAGGCACTATAATAAGGGGGAAATAATAAGGGGCACTATAATAAGGCAGAACAAATAAGAAGGCACTAAAGTAAGGGTGCACTATAATAAGGGGGAACCAATAAGGGGTGCCATAATAAGGGGGCACTATAACAAGGGGGAACTAATAAGGTTCACCATAATAAGGGGGCACTATAACAAGCGGGAACTAATAAGGGGGAACTATCATAAGGAGGAACTAGAACTAATAAGGGGCACCATAATAAAGGGGAACTAATAAGGGGACACTTCTAATAAGGGGGAACTAGAACTAATAAGGGAACACTATAACAAAAATAGCTGCTAAGGGGCACTATAATTTAATTGTTGCTACTGTACTCTATGAGGAGACACTATTACCTATTAGGTGGCACAGAGTGGATCATTATTATTCTGTGGCGGCACAAAGAGGGTTGTACTATTTGCGGGACAAAAAGGGAGTGCTATTAACAATAATAATAATATCCCCTTTCTGCCCCAAAGCAGTAATAATCCATTTTTGCCCCACATAATAATAATGCCCACCTTTATTATTTTGTAAAGGGCACAAAGGTGGGCATTGTTAGTGTGTAGTGGGCAGAGATGGGCATTATTACTTTTCAGGGGCATGACGGTGGGAATTATTACTGTGCAGCACAACTAATGTTTTGGACAAAATATAAGGCACTATCTGGCATTATATGTTATTAGGTGCAAGAGAGCATCTGTGTAGAAGAGGTATCTGTCACTGTATTGTGGTAAAATTGTTTTTTGTACAGTGGCAGTAACCGTATGGTGATATTATTAAGGCTATGTTCACACTAGCGCTCATTGTCCATTCGGGGTTTCCGTCTCCGAATCTGCTTAAAAAATGCAAAGAGAAAAGTCCTGCAAGCAGGACTTTTTTTCTCCGCATTTTTTGGGCAGAAACCCGGCCTTATTTAGAGTTATTATTGGTAACATTAGTGCATGGTGTGCTTTGTTCCATAACAATATGGACATAATATTTACATTTGGTTTTTGTATAGCATTAATATTCAATAAATATATATGTCTTTTAAGATCCTAGCAAATACCCTAATGCTAGAAATCAATTCAACAGCACTCTGCACAGAGTTTACCAACTGAATATGTTTGTAAGAATTTGGGGCCCCACTTTTAATTTTGCCTAGGGCCACACTTTGTCTAAAACTGGCCCTGGATGTTGGCATAGGAGCAGTGTTGTCACAAGTCAGGGGAGGGGAAGAGCATCCTGTAGTTTACCTGAGTAAAAAAACTGAATTGAGCATGAGAAGAGATATGCCATTGTCGAGAAGGAATGCCTGGAGATCAAGTGCTCCTTTTCCCATAATGCATTGTGATATGGCGATCAAGTGGGCATTAGAAGCTTTCAGGTACTACCTGATAGGAAGAACATTTACACTTATTACAGACCATGCCCCACTTAAGTGGATGTCTCAAAACCGAGAGAAAAACAGACGAGTGACCAGATGGTTCATGTAAACTTTCACTTTACGGTTGAGCATAGACCAGGCTGTCAGCTTGGAAATGCAGATGCCCTGTCTAGGGCATATTGTTTGAGTACACAGAGTGTTCCGCCCCTGAGGTCGTAACGGGGATATGTGACAGGACCAGGGGCAAAGTGGTAGAAGGAGTATACATTTCTCCCAGGTTCCTGTCATATACTTTATAAAAGCAACTGTGAAAGGTGTGTTCCTTGCTAGAGGGTTTTACCTAAACCCTGGTAAAAGGTCTGGCTGCTGGAGTAGGCAGAGTTGGGGGTGGCTCTACTCCATTCAGCCACTTCAGCTTTTGGGATGACTGGGGGTTAATTCTTTGTTACTTGAAGTGTGCGTATATAAGGGCAGACAGCACACAGGTATTTGGCTGTCTCTGCTCCTGGGAAACCACTGTGAGTGTAAACTGCTGTGAATTGTGAATTGTGTATAGGGAGCTGTACAGTAGGCCCAGCTCTCAATTAGTTACCTGTGTTATAGGTAGTAGCCGGACGGCTAGGATTTCCTTTTTATTATTATTATTTATTTATTTTTTTTTGTTTTGCCTGGAAGAGGTAATAAAACTGGTTGAGGCCAGTTGCACCAAATTTGACTGGACTAGACTGTTATTACTGATCCAAAAGTGCTCGTCTGAGGAGACGACGATCTCTGAGCTAATCCCGTTATATATATATATATATATAGAGAGAGAGAGAGAGAGAGAGAGAGAGAGAGAGAGAGAGAGAGAGAGTGAGAACCCACTTTTTTCACTACTTCATTGGAGTGCTACCTACAGTGCCTTGTGAAAGTATTCGGCCCCCTTGAACTTTTCAACCTTTTGCCACGTTTCAGGCTTCAAACATAAGGATATAAAATTTAAATTTTTTGGTGAAGAATCAACAACAAGTGGGACACAATCGTGAAGTGGAACGAAATTTATTGGATAGTTTAAACTTTTGTAAAAAATAAAAAACTGAAAAGTGGGGCGTGCCAAATTATTCGGCCCCCTTAATAGGCCTGGACTTTGACTTGGCCATTCTAACACCTGGATACGTTTATTTGGGAACCATTCCATTGTAGATTTTGCTTTATGTTTGGGATCATTGTCTTGGAAGACAAATCTCTGTCCCTGTCTCAGGTCTTTTGCAGACTCCAACAGGTTTTCTTCCACAATGGTCCTGTATTTGGCTCCATCCATCTTCCCATCAATTTTAACCATCTTCCCTGTCCCTGCTGAAGAAAAGCAGGCCCAAACCATGATGCTGCCACCACCATGTTTGATAGTGGGGATGGTGTGTTCAGGGTGATGAGCTGTGTTGCTTTTACTCCAAACATATTGTTTTGCATTGTGGCCAAAAAGTTCGATTTTGGTTTCATCTGACCAGAGCACCTTCTTCCACATGTTTGGTATGTCTCCCAGGTGGCTTGTGGCAAACTTTAAACAAGACTTTTTATGGATATCTTTGCCTTGCGAAAGTATTCGGCCCCCTTGAAGTATTCAACCTTTTGCCACATTTCAGGCTTCAAACAAGGATATAAAATTTAAATTTTTTGGTGAAGAATCAACAACAAGTGGGACACAATTGTGAAGTGGAACGAAATTTATTGGTTATTTTAAACTTTTGTAAAAAATAAAAAAACTGAAAAGTGGGGCATGCAATATTATTCAGCCCCTTTACTTTCAGTGCAGCAAACTCACTCCAGAAGTTCAGTGAAGATCTCTGAATGATCCAATGTTGTCCTAAATGACTGATGATGATAAATATAATCCACCTTTGTGTAATCAAGTCTCCGTATAAAAGTACCTGCTCTGTGATAGTCTCAGGGTTCTGTTTAAAGCGCAGAGAGCATCATGAAGACCAAGGAACACACCAGGCAGGTCCGTGATACTGTTGTGGAGAAGTTTAAAGCCGGATTTGGATACAAAAATATTTCCCAAACATTAAACATCCCAAGGAGCACCGTGCAAGCGATCATATTGAAATGGAAGGAGTATCAGACCACTGCAAATCTACCAAGACCCGGCTGTCCCTCTAAACTTTCATCTCAAACAAGGAGAAGACTGATCAGAGATGCAGCCAAGAGGCCCATGATCACTCTGGATGAACTGCAGAGATCTACAGCTGAGGTGGGAGAGTCTGTCCATAGGGCAACAATCAGTCGTACACTGCACAAATCTGGCCTTTATGGAAGAGTGGCAAGAAGAAAGCCATTTCTCAAAGATATCCATAAAAAGTCTTGTTTAAAGTTTGCCACAAGCCACCTGGGAGACATACCAAACATGTGGAAGAAGGTGCTCTGGTCAGATGAAACCAAAATCGAACTTTTTGGCCACAATGCAAAACGATATGTTTGGCATAAAAGCAACACAGCTCATCACCCTGAACACACCATCCCCACTGTCAAACATGGTGGTGGCAGCATCATGGTTTGGGCCTGCTTTTCTTCAGCAGGGACAGGGAAGATGGTTAAAATTGATGGGAAGATGGATGGAGCCAAATACAGGACCATTCTGGAAGAAAACCTGTTGGAATCTGCAAAAGACCTGAGACTTGGACAGAGATTTATCTTCCAACAAGACAATGATCCCAAACATAAAGCAAAATCTACAATGGAATGGTTCCCAAATAAATGTATCCAGGTGTTAGAATGGCCAAGTCAAAGTCCAGACCTGAATCCAATCGAGAATCTGTGGAAAGAGCTGAAAACTGCTGTTCACAAACGCTCTCCATCCAACCTCACTGAGCTCGAGCTGTTTTCCAAGGAACAATGGGCAAGAATTTCAGTCTCTCGATGTGCAAAACTGATAGAGACATACCCCAAGCGACTTGCAGCTGTAATCGCAACAAAAGGTGGCGCTACAAAGTATTAACTTAAGGGGGCCGAATAATTTGGCACGCCCCACTTTTCAGTTTTTTATTTTTTACAAAAGTTTAAAATATCCAATAAATTTCGTTCCACTTCACGATTGTGTCCCACTTGTTGATTCTTCACCAAAAAATTTAAATTTTATATCCTTATGTTTGAAGCCTGAAATGTGGCAAAAGGTTGAAAAGTTCAAGGGGGCTGAATACTTTCGCAAGGCACTGTATACAGTGCCTTGCAAAAGTATTCATAGCCCTTGAACATTTTCACATTTTGTCACCTTACAATCACAAACTTAAATGTATTTCATTGAGATTTTAAGTGATAGACCAACACAAAGTAGCAGATAATTGTGAAGTGGAATGAAAATGATACATGGTTTTCAAAATTTTCAGCAAATAAAAATCTGGAGTGTGACTTGCAAAAGTATTTAGCCCCCCTATATCAATACTTTGTAGAGCCACCTTTCGCTTGAGACTGAGATTTTTGCCCATTCTTGTTTGCTAAATAGCTCAAGCTCAGCCAGATTGGATGGAGAATGTCTGTGAACAGCACTTTTCATGTCTTGCCACAGATGCTCAATGGGATTTAGGTCTGGACTTTGACTAGGCCATTCTAACGCATGAATATTCTTGGCTGTATGTTTAGGGTCATTGTATAGCTAGAAGGTGAATCTCCTCCCCAGTGTCAAGTCTTTTGCAGCCTCCAACAGGTTTTCTTCCAAGATTGGTCTGTATTTCGCTCCATCCATCTTCCCATCAACTCTGACCAGCTTCCCTGTCCATGATGAAGAAAAGCATCCCCACAGCATGATGCTGCCACCACCATGTTTCACAGGTGTGTTCAGTGTGATGGAGCAGTGTTACTTTTCCACCAAACACAGTGATTTGCATTTAGGCCAAAAAGTTCAGCTTTGGTCGCATCTGACCAGAGCACCTTCTTCCACATGTTTGCTGTGTCCCCTATTTGGCTTGTGGCAAACTGCAAACTGCACTTCTTATGTCTTTCTTTTAACAATGGTTTTCTTCTTGCCACTCTTCCATAAGGGCCAGATTTGTGGAGAGCACAACTTATAGATGTCCTGTGGACAGATTCTCCCGCCTGAGCTGTGGATTTCTGCAGCATCTCCAGAGTGACTATGGTCCTTTTGGCTGCTTCTCTGACCAGTGCTCTCCTTGCTCGATCTGTTCGTTTAGGAAGACGTCTATGTCTTGGTAGGTTTGCAATTGTAGAATACTTTTTCCATTTTTGGATGATGGATTGAACAGTGCTCCTTGGGATGCTCAAAGCTTGGGATATGTTTTTATAACCTAACCCTGCTTTAACCTTCTTCACAACTATCTATGACCTGTCTGGTGAGTTCCTTGGTCTTCATGATGCTGTTTGTACACTAGTGTTCTCTAACAAACCACTGAGGCCTTCACAGAACAGGTGTATTTATACTGGGACTAAATTACACACAGTTGAACTCTATTAACTAATCAAATGACTTCTGAAGGCAATATATTGCACTGGACTTTATTTAGGGGTATCAGAGTACAGGGGACTGAATACTTTTGCACGTCACACTTTTCAGATTTTTATTTGATGAAAATTTTGAAATTTTGAATCATTTTCGTTCCACTTCACAATTATGTGCTACTTTGTGTTGATCTATCACTTAAAATTTCAAAATACATTTAAGTTTGTGGTTGTAAGGTGACAAAATGTTACAAAGTTCAAGGGGTATGAATACTTTTGCAAGCCACTGTATGTAGATAACTTCTACACCAGCATACCACTCTTTAGGTGTCTCAGTTCCAGAGGGACAGTGCACAGAAATCAGAGAGGCCTCCCTAGGACACATATTGCACAGCCCTTCAGAAAGAGTTGGGTAGTCTGCAGTGAGAATATGCTGTTGGTCAAGTATAAGGACAAGAGCGATGGATGTCCTTGTATTGACCACAATTCATGGAAACAGCAGCACCCTTGTCCATCTACGTGGTACCAGTACTCTTACCTTCAACCCAGACTGTATCCTGGCATATAATAGGTACATGGAAGGGGTTGATCTAGCTAATAAAGTCCTGAAGCTGTACAGTGCCATGTGAAAAACAAGTGTATGGTACAAAAAGCTTGCCATGCACATTGTACAGATGGCAATGTATAACGCTTACGTGCTATCACGATGTGCAGGAAGGACAGGAACTTTCTTTGAGTTTCAGGAGGAAGTTATCAAGACTCTAGTATTTGGGGACCAAGAAGGGCAAGACCCCAGTACTTCTGGAACTGAAGGTACCTGTATTGTACCATGGCAACACTTTCCCAGTGAAGTCCCACAAACTGCAAAGTTAGGGAAGACCCAAAAAAGGTGCAGAGTGTGTTTTAAAAGGGGGATATGGAAAGACACCATTTCTCAGTGTGACACCTGCCCTGAAAAACTTGGCCTGTGCATGAAGCAGTGCTTCAGATTGTACCACACATCCTTGGATTATTCATTTTATATTTTAATTGCTCTGGTATATCACCTCTTTATACTGTCATGTACTCTGGACAGCTTTACCTTCAAACCTCTATTATGCAGTAATTTCTGGAAAATGAATTAATGTAATACCAAAGGGGTCCAAATGCTCGTTATATATTATTATATATATATTATACCTCTTGATAATTTTTTTAAGAGGTGTAATTCCCAAACTGAGGACATTTGTTGGTGGTCCCTTCTCAGTCCCACTGTGTGACCATACAGCAGTTTATGTCCACATGTGAAGATAACAAATTTGGGGCTAAAGTGACATTTTATTAGAAAAAAAAAAAATTTCATTTTCACCTCTCAATGGTAAAAAAAAATCTGTGAAACACCTGTAGGGTCAAAGTGCTCACTATACCCCTTCATAAATTAGGGTATAGTGAGGGAGTTTCTACTGTTCTGGCACTTCAGGGGCTCTGCAAATGCCACATGGTGGCTGAAACAAATTCCAGTAAAATCTGCCCACCAAAATCTCAATAGTGCGCCTTCCGTTCTTTACCCTACTGTGTGTTCATACATCAATTTACATCCACATGTTGGATAATTTCATGCTTGGTAGAAATTGCATATCAGATTGTGAAATTCTTCTTCTCCTTTAACCCCTTGTGAATGTGTTAATTTCAGGGCTAAATGAATATATTAGTGACAGAAAGTGAAAAGTGTAAATTTCCCCTCCATTTTGATTTAATTGCTGTGAAAGGGTTACATTTCCTAAATGCTGTTTTGAATTCTTTTAGTAGTGCAGTTTTGAGAATGTGGTCCTTTATGGAGGTTTCTCTTACCGAGGCCTTTCAAGACCTCTTCAGAACTGAACTGGTCCCTTGAAAAATGTGTATATTCTTGAAAATTTGGAAAATGTCTGCTTGACTTGTAAACCTTATAATATCTGAAAAAAATGACAGGCTGATTAAGTTTGATTGCAACATAAGGCAGAGCTATGGTAAATTATATTTATGAATTAATTTGGGGAGTATGGCTATTTATATGAAAAGTGTGCAAGTACAAAGTTTGAAAACTGCATTTTTTTCCAAATATTAACCAAATTTCCTTTTTTATCATAATAAAAGACATAACATAACTACCACAATATAACACTGACATGAAGTACAATGTGTCATTAAAAAACATTCTCAGAATCACTTTGATAATTTAAAGCATCTAAAAGTTATTACCATATAAAGTGACACTTGTCAGATTTGAAAAATGAGGCCTGGTCATTAAGATACTTTTAGGCTGTGTCCTTAAGGGGTTAATACGCAAGTGGGCTCAAGGGTGTTTCCGCTTACCTATTTGCAGCAAGGGGAGCACCCCCCAAAGAGCTCATTTGCATATTAACAGAAATGCTGATATCTCAGCTACAGAGGCACTGATTCACAAGGGAAAAACACTGATTGGTTCACTTGACCATTATCTATCTATCTATCTATCTATCTATCTATCTATCTATCTATCTATCTATCTATCTATCAGGCTGGGATTATATGCTGATTTATGGTGACAGACTCCCTTTCAGGTTAAGCTAATTTAACTTTTAGCTTTTTCTTATCATTCAAAGGAAGGAAAAACTGCTAAAGCACAAAGCATTTCCAAATCACAGCAATTACAGCACACGTAGATAACATTGTACCATATAGAAAGCTAACAAAGGTTTTGGTACAGATCCAAATACATTAAGATAAAGCATTGACATAGTATTATTGATCTCACACTGGCACACATTGTCAGTTGCTAGGAGCAAACTTTATGCAAGTCTGTCCAATCAATGTTAATGTCAAACACAAGTTAATTCATTAAAGTCCTTGAAGAATATCTAAAACATAACTTTACAAAGAATGTCTGTGCACATATTTGCTTTTTATATTGATATAAAACAATACCTACAGAAATCTCTTCTGGTTTTAAACAATCTATGTTCCCTATTTCTTTTTTTCTTTCAGTTACAATGTGCAAAAGTTGCTATATGGTTTGCAATCACTAAATCAACTTTCATATGCAAAAGCCTGAACAAGCTATTTAGTTCAACTTACTTATAAACAGTGTCGGACTGGGATGTCTAGGGCCCACCAGTGGAATTGTTTCTAGGGGCCCACCATCAGGACCCCTGCAGATCAGCGGTACCGAGACAGGGTGGCTAAAGGTAATAACATGCTGGAAGCCATGCTGCTCACCCACTATACCATGTACACCACTGCACTACCTAAACCTACTGCTACACCTTGTATGGCAAGTGAACAGCATGGCTCCAAGAATTGCTACCTTTACCTGTAGCCACACTGTCCTGGAAAAGCTGATCTGCAGAGGTCCTTGCTGTTGTATCATCGCAGATGTAATATTGATGGCCTATCCTAAGGACAGGCCATCAATATTAGAAAGATGGATAAATCCTTTAAAGAGGTTGTCCAGGAATTGGAGCAACCCATGTAGCTGGCGGGAGGTGTAAAGTAAAAAATAAGTAAATTAAAAAGCATACTACTTTGTCCCTGGCGCTCCATTGTCCACTGCCAGTGTCCATTCAGTCTCGTGCCAGCGACTCCTTGCTGGGAGTCCTGCACCTCATGTGATCGCTAAGACCAATTAGGTACAGGATTTCCAGAAATGAGGCGCCGCCATGAGACCGAACAGACACAGGCAGGGGACAACGGGGTGCTGGGGACAGGTGAGTATGCTTTTTTTTTAAAATTTTCTTATTTTTACACCTCCCTGGCGGCCGACACAGTGGTCGCTCCAGTTTATGGACAACCTCTTTTAAGGGGTTGTCTGGGCCAAATTTTTCTATGGTCACGTCACTGGTCCCCCCACATATTGGCCTCTTCACTGGTTCCCCCATACTGTAGGGGAACAGTGATTGGGTCATTATTTTGTGTGGGAGCAGTGATGGAGGCTAACATCCTGTGGGGGGAGGGACATTAAACTGTGTGATGCATATTAAAGGGGTTGTCCAGGGTTAATCTTTTTTATGGCCTATGCTCAGGATAGGCCATAAATACCTGATCGGTAGGGGGCTGACACACGGCCCCATCAGCTGTTCGGAGCCACTTCCGGAGCCCGTTCTGTACACAACACAGTTCCGAAAGCAGAAAGCTCCATCCGCTGTATAGCAGCCCGGTGCCTTCACTGCAGCTCAGCTCCTACTGACTTCAATAAGTGCTGAGATACAGTGAAGATGCCCGGCTAATATACAGTGGACAGAGCTTTCTGCTTCTGGCCCTGTATTGTGTACAGTACAGGCATCAGAAGTGGCTCCATACAGCTGATCGGTCCGGGGTGAGCCCTGTACAGATCAGGTATCTATGGCCTATCCTGAGGATAAACCATAACAAATTATGCCTGGACAATCCCTTTAATATACCCCCCAGGGCCCCCCTAATGTGCCACACTTTAAAGAGGTTGTCCAGTATAATTTTTTTCTTTTTTATAATTAGTCCATGGGAGGTGAATCCCCCCTACCCCCCCACCCAAAAAAAAAAAAAAACAACTTACTAAACATACTCACCTGTACTCAGTGTCCTCCCAGCATGGTCCGGTCCTGCAGCTCCGCTGTCTTCTTTTGCCAGAAGTCCTCACTGGCTGTCACATCCCAGGTTCCTTCCCTTAGGCCACTGATTGGCCTCAGGGGTCACATGACGTCACAGGTAGTCATGTGCAGGGGGAACTTCAGCTGGAAGAAAACAACAGAACTGCAGGACCAAACCGTGCTGGGAGACACTGGGGACAGGAGAGAAAGTTTTGGGTTTTTTTTTTTTGTTTTGCTTTTTTTCACCTGCCCCGGCGTAATAAAAAAAAAAAATGAAGGAGCCACTGTATGGAGTATAAGCTCCACAGTGGCCCCCACTCAGTATTATATACTCCTCACAGTGTCCCCCACCCAGTATTATATACTCCCCACAGTGGCCCCCATCCAGTATTATATACTCCCCACAGTGGCCCTCATCCAGTATTATTATACTCCCCACAGTGGCCCCCACCCAGTATTATATACTCCCCACAGTGGCCCCCACCCAGTATTATACTCCCCACAGTGGCCCCCACCCAGTATGATATACTCCCCACAGTGGCCCCCACCCAGTATTATATACTCCCCACAGTGGCCCCCACCCAGTATTATATACTCCCCACAGTGGCCCCCACCCAGTATTATATACTCCCCACAGTGGCCCCCACCCAGTATGATATACTCCCCACAGTGGCCCTCACCCAGTATTATTATACTCCCCACAGTGGCCCCCACCCAGTATTATATACTCCCCACAGTGGCCCCCACCCAGTATTATTATACTCCCCACAGTGGCCCCCACCCAGTATGATATACTCCCCACAGTGGCCCCCACACAGTATTATATACTCCCCACAGTGGCCCCCACACAGTATGATATACTCCCCACAGTGGCCCCCACACAGTATTATATACTCCCCACAGTGGCCCCCACACAGTATTATATACTCCCCACAGTGGCCCCCACAAAGTATTATAATAGCCCCCCTCTGCTTCGGTGCTATTATTATACTTTGGGGTCTCCTCAGACCCCAGAGTATAATAATCGGAGGCCCATGGAAGTGATTAAAAATAACAAACTCTCATACTCACCTTGACTTACCTTTCCTTGGCATCCTCGCTCCATCCTGTCGTCTTCGGCCTAATCACATGCCTCAGTCACATGACGGAGGAGCGCCGGAGAAGACGCTGTGCCCTGGAGAGGTGAGAATATGTATTTATTATTTTCAGTCACCTCCCCTGGGTGCCCTGCCCTGCCATCTATTGGAAAGGGGCCTGGCAATATGCCCTGGCCCCTTTCCAATAACAGTATGTATAGCAGTCGGGGAACCAGGCTTTCCCCCGACCACTATCATAGTGGTCCGGGGCCCCGGCCATCTCCAGCTGGCCACAGGCCCCATACCCCGCCGAGCCCGGTCGTTACGCCACTGGTCAGGGGCCCGATCGGGATGGTCAGGATCCCGATCGGGCCCCCATGACATGAGGACTAATAGTCGGGGCTCGGGGCCCACCAGTTCCCCGCTGGGCCAGTCCGACCCTGCTTATAAACATGCATATTTCTGAGCATACATGTTCATTTCAATGTGCAGACGGGAATAAGGTAATGCTAGCCCCATTTGGGACCAGAAGTATTATACACATTGAAATCAAACTTTTCCCATCACCCACGACAGCACCCAGAGAGGATCCACCCCTAGGGACAGGAAACCTATGGTACAAAAAGCCGCTCCTACCCCTCAGTTGTTTCCTGTCCCTGGAGGGAAACCTACATGCCTGCTTTGAGGCAGGCTTACCTGGTGGCATAGGAAAGAGTTGGTCCTGGTAGGGGTTGCCTCTCTTCTTCCACAGG
Organism: Leptodactylus fallax; assembly: GCA_947044405.1. NCBI lineage: Eukaryota > Metazoa > Chordata > Amphibia > Anura > Leptodactylidae > Leptodactylus > Leptodactylus fallax. The sequence continues at coordinate 2,244,448 of CAMRHE010000001.1, read as the reverse complement.
TGTCTGTTAGCTGTGGCCCGGTCTGGAGTCGGTGCCATCCCCCCAGCTATGCGCCACTGGTGTTCCGGGCACAAGGGTTCCGATATCCAGGCAGAAGGAGTGTGTTTCCTCTGCTTTAGGCCGCAAGGAGTTCCGGGCCTGCAGGGAGACACATGGAGGTGGCGGCCTGGAAGTAGTGGGCGTGGCTTCCGGTAGAAGGGATGTGGTTTGACATAAATGATGGTGTGGCTTCCGATGGACGGGGCGTAGCCTAGTGGCTGAATGGCCATATAATGCAGGTTGAGGGACAGTGGAGCTGCAGCTGAGCAGGTTCCTGGCCCTTCCTGCATTGAGAAGACTTCTTTACAGTATAGAAGAGCAGCAGCAGCTTCAGCCACAGCTACAGTCACAGCTGTAGTTACAGTCACAGACACAGTTACAGTCCCAGCAGCCGGCGGCAAGACGAAGATCCCAAGAAGGAGGGCAAGATGAAGGTCCACCTCCGCCTTCCTCAGTATTCTAGGGGATGTAAGTGGCTGCATGCCAACTCTTTATTTTTTTATTGTTTAATTGGTTCCTCTGTTTTTTGTAGGCTAGACCTAGGAAAGCCTTGGCGAAATCTAGGAATAAAGAATGTGCCATATGTAGAGCTAGACTTTCTTCTTCTTATGAGAAAAAGCTCTGCCCATCATGCATTGATAGAACTATTGCTGAGTAGTCCCCGTCATTCTTACAGGGTATCAGATCTATGATACAGGAGGAAGTCAGGAGTTCCCTTATGGGTAAAAATGGCCAGAAAAAGAACCCGGGGTCATGACTCTTCTTCTGAGGGGGAGTCCTTTCAGGATGAAAGTGGAGAATTATCCGATGATGCCTCTTCTTAGTCCATATCTGATGTAGAGGGAGGACAGTCGTGTTTTGCAGTAGAGGACACTGACAAGTTGCTCAAAGCCATTCGAGTGACTATGGGGACTGAGGACTCTAGACCCTCCCGTTCTATGCAGGACATTATGTTTGGAGTTTTGGAGGTTCGTCACTTTCCGGTCCATAAAAATATTACATCGCTTATTAAGAGATAATGGAAAAAACAGGACAAAAAGGGTTATATCCCTAGAGGAGTTAAGCGTAAGTACCCCTTTGAAGAGGGAGCTTCCTCTTCTTGGGATAATGTACCAAAAATTGATGTTGCCATAGCCGGAGCCTCCAGGAAGTCAGCACAGCCTTTCAAGGCCATGGGTACCCTGAAGGATCCCTTAAACAAGAAAGCAGAAAGCTTCCTAAGGCGTTCTTGGGAGTCAGTAGGAGCGTCCCTCAAGCCCAATATAGCGGCTACCCGTACTGCAAGATCCCTTATGATCTGGCTAGTGGAGCTGGAAAATCAATTAAGGGATAAGGACCCAAGAGAGCAGATTCTGTCAGCCCTGCTGACTATTAGAAAAGCTGCATATTTTTTGGCAGATGCTTTAGCAGACACTGTAAGATTGTCAGCTCACTCCCTTGCCCTGACCAACTCTGCCAGAAGGGCCATATGGCTAAAGAGTTGGACTGGTGATGTAGGGTCTAAGACCTGGCTGTGCAATTCACCTTGCGATGGTGAATATCTCTTTGGACCAGCCTTGGATGACATCTTAGCTAAGGCAGCAGATAAAAAGAGAGGTTTTCCTGTGCCTTCCTCTGGTCGTACATGTAGGTCCTTTTGTCCCTTTGGAGCTACAGTAGACAGAAATTCGTCAAGTCCAGAGATAATAACTGGTCGGAAACTAATAAGAAATAAAAGGGGTTCTTATTTAGCAACTCACCCCGTAATAAAGATCCAAGACCCAATAGGCAATGACGCCAGGCCCCGGGTAGGGGGGAGACTGAGGAAATTCCTTCCTGCCTGGGGGAAAATTTCATCAAGCCCTTGGATCCTGGATATGGTGGGAGTAGGCTTGAAGTTGGAGTTCTCTTCTCCAAGTCAGCCAGGACCTTCTATGTCAGGGCCCCATTCTCCACCCGGAGTCCAGCCACTTACATTTGACGGCCTGGAATTTGAGCGGAGATTACTAGCCTCAAAAGGGTTTTCTCAAAATCTCATTACTACTTCTCTAAAAAGCAGAAAACTGGTCACTACTAAAATATACGCTAGAAGTTGGTTCCGGTTTTTTGAATTTCTAGGGGGTTCCCCAGCACTTTAAGAGTCCAGGTTTCGGCCCTTAGTGCTCTGCTAAACATTAAATTGGCTGACAATCCCTGGCTGATTAGGTTCATCAAGGCGGCCTCTAGAAGTAGTCCTGTTGTGATGTCCAGAGTTCCTCCCTGGGACTTGAACCTAGTTCTGTCTGCCTTAACTAAACCTCCATTTGAATCATTGGATTCTATCCCTATTAAAAATGTATCCCTGAAAGTGATTCTTTTAGTGGCCCTTACCTCGGCCCGTTGCATAGGAGAATTGCAGGCTCTATCAGTTAATCCATCCTTTACTGTTATTACAGAGGACAGTGTAATAATTAAACCAGACCCAGCTTTTTTGCTTAACGTAGTCTCAAAATTTCATAGATCTCAGGAGATAGTTCTCCCTTCCCTCTGTGCTAACCCGAGTAATGCTAAAGAGCAGGAATACCACTGTTTGGATGTAACATGTTGCCTAATCCAGTATTTGTCCTCTACTTCCTCCTGGAGGAAATCTACTTCCCTTTTTGTTCTCTTTTCAGGTCCCAACAAAGGGAAAGCGGCCTCTAAATGTAGTCTAGCTAGGTGGATGAAACTAGCAATCTCCCTGGCCTACAGTTCTTTGGGCCTTTCCCCCACAGTAGGGCTCAAGGCACATTTTACTAGGGCGATTGCCACCTATTGGGCCAAGAGAGCTGATTCTTCCATAGAATCTATCTGCAAAGCAGCAACCTGGTCTTTACCGTCTACCTTTTTTTGTCATTATAGGATGGACATTGGGGCTTCTGCTGATCTTTCTTTTGGAAGAAAAGTTTTACAAGCGGTGGTCCCTCCCTAGTTTTTCCTATTCTATTCTATATGGGTGCTGTCCTGGGTGATGGGAAAAAATGGTAATTACTTACCGGTAATTGGATTTTCCAGAACCCAGCACCGTCTTTTATCTCTCCATTTTTTTCTTAGTGATGGACTTTTATTTGGCACAGGGTGTAGCAAGAAAAAAAAAAAAGTTGTTTTCACCTTGGGGTTATGGGTTACAAGTTACCTGGAGTCTCTCTCTCACTTCTATAAAACAACTGAGGAGTAGGAGAGGCTCCACCTTTCTTTTCCATAGGTTTCCTGTCCCTGGGGGCGGATCCTCTTTGGGTGCTCTCCTGGTTTCTGGAAAATCCAATTACCAGTAAGTGATTACCATTTTTGTCAATCCTTCTTTCCCCTGACACAGACAGCTGCAGACCCCTGTGCAAGAACAGTTATGGCCCATTGATTTCCGATATCTCAGCACAGAGCACCCCCTTATGCATCTCTAATAGTCCACCAGTAATCCATTGTTAGCCATGAAGTTCATTATCTTAGGTTTTTATCCACAATCTCATAGACAATAGAAAGCTGCTGGAAAGTGATTGGGTCCCCTGGCCTACTGGTCCCTTATAAAAATTGTATTTATATCCCTGGTCAGATAGCCCCCATACATGTTAGATTTTCAGGCAACCTCAACAAAATTTGTGGGATTGTCCAACATACACGCATGCACAAACACGGGACAAATTCATATGAAGTCAATGATTCTTTCACTATTTTCTTTGTGTTATTGTATAAGTAGAAGCAATTGGTCTATCAATCTAGGAAATTAAAAAAAAAATGTTGCAGCACAAAAAGTGTTTTTGTCCATATTCAGTGATACCTCAGTCCATCATTAGGACTCAAGCAGTGTACCAAACAGGATAGTTATACCCAATGTCTCATTAACATAATTATGCAATCAGCATAAAAATAACAAAACATGTATCATACCTATTATAAAGTAACAGTACATCAGTATAAGTGCATCATATAAATATAGTGATTAAAAAGCTACATTTATCCAAAGAGTCATAGAATATAACAATCTACATAACAATCTTCATCACTGTAAAATTCTACATACGTGTAGATGGTGGGACAAGAATCGACTCACCAATTGGGATGGCATCTTGCATTGTCAATCACTGTGCAGCCACTAGCAAGGACACAACTATGGCTACGTTTCATCCATGTCCAGCAATTCTTGGTTAATTAGCTGGTTATAGTGAAAATACTTCTCTAATCAAAGGTAGTACCATGTCTACCTATGAGATTAGCCAAACCAGGCTACTAGTAGAAAGTATCTAATCTTATTCGGTGTAACAGCAGCCATCTTAGGAAACAGAAATGTCAATTGTGTTAGCCATAGTTTAGATGTCTGTGAGCAACCATTTTAGGCTAAGGCCCCGGGTGTCCGCAGCATGTTTTTTACCGCAAAGTGGGGATGGGATTCGCTAGAATTCCATATCCACTTTGCTGTGATTGTAAAATGCCGCCTTTTTTTTCTGCGGCGTTTCCACCATGGGTAAACCGCGGCATTTACACCATGTGGGGCCCCAGCCTTAGAGTGGTTTTATTTATCTACTCTATCTATCTATCTGTGATGATTTAGCTCCTATGCTGGAGCCTTTCTCAAGCTCTTGGTTAATAAAATGCCCTCACCTTTTCTTTTTTTTTTTTTTTTAAACCTTTACCTTAGAGAGCTGCCTAGTTTGTATTGGAACAATTGCCTGTTTCCTTGGGCTTGCACCCTTTTTGTTCATTTTGACCAGTGCTGACTTAATTTAAACTCTATTTGTTTGTCTGTCTGCCCATGCATTTTTCCTTTAAAATAAATTGTTCAAAAGTCTCCAAGCATAGGGAATATTGGGTTTCAATTTTCAGATCATATTCACACAACTAAGTTCCATCCAGGAAACACAGTCTGTGAGTGGATCGTATTTCCCAGAATGAACTCGGCTGTGTGAATGGAACTCACTGCATCATAGTCAGTTTTGATGCATTGAGCTCCAACATAAAGTGGTCAGTTCAGAACTGCTGCTATCTAGCCGTTCAGATGATAACTGTATCATAACTTACTAAGATGCAGTGAGTTCCATTCATAAGCTGTGTTCATTCCTGGAAATATGGCCTATTCTTTGACCGTGTTTCTGGGACAGAACTCAGTTGTGTGTATGTGACCTTATTTGTTGGGAGCATACTATATTTGCCATAAGCAAAAGAATATTAAACACATGCTTCATCTGTATGATTATCTTTTTATATATTGTTATATCTTTTATATAAAAAAAAGTTAAAAACATGAAGTGTTAAAAAACAACATTGTAGAAAGACTATGAATGATCCAAAACAATTCTGATGTTAAATGGCTTCAAAGTTAGCATTACAAATACTATATGTTTTAGCATAAAGTATAGAACAGATACTGTATGTATCCAAACAATATATACAGTAGTGGAACACAGATATAAAGCACTTTCAAGTTGAAATTGTGGCATAATGTATTCTAAATGTTCAACTACATTTAGCTCAAAGCAAAATTATAAAAAAAAAAAAACAGACAAAACGTGTACATTTATTTAGTTTTTTTTATCTTTAAAAATTTGGCACTGTTGATTTTGCCTAGAGAGATGCCACACAGTGTGATAGAGAAACCAAAGTACATGTCTTTTACTTTCCTGTATACTTACACTGAGCCTCCTGTAATTGTCCACTCTCCTCTTTAATCAAGAACCTATTCATTCCTTAACTGCATCTATGTAATTGTACAAGTGGTTTCCTGTCAAATTTATATCCATGTGTTGTGGTTTTGATGATTAGACATTGAGCCAAAGGTACTGCACACGTCTGACATTTTGGACTGCAAGGTGTGTGTTTGTATATTACTAAGTCAGGAGAAATAATAACATAAATGCTTATAAATTATTTGCCACACAAAATGCATTATCTGTACAAATATATAAACATATCCAAATGCCCAATAGAGAATTGCAAGATAAGGAAAAACAGGAAGAAAAGAAAAAGAAGGTGGAAAATGGAAGGTTTGAGATGTCTATTTTAATCAGGATTTACCCAATTTAAGTCAACCAGATTAAAATTTTCTTTCATGAAAATAAATTCTTTCTTCCCCACATTGTCTATAATTTTGTGACCTCACATCAGGAAACACTTTTGCAATATTTTGGATTGGATCATGTACTAACTTATTAATATCCTCTATTCTATTCAAACCCTTAAATGTTTTCCTGTGACACACTATTTGCACAATATATTATATTTGTACCAAGTTGTAACAAGTATTTACACATTTACATGCCACTATTGTTTGCGCTGTTTATTGCATTACTTATATACTATCTGGCACTATTATTTACATACTATATCAGGGGTGTCCTTTTTGCATCTCTGTGCCACATTGGAATAAATAATAATAACTTTATTTATATAGTGCCAGCATATTTCGTAGCACTTTACAAATCAAAAGACACATGAACAGACAATATGAGACATTATGATGTGAAAAAGAAATAAACATAAGAAACAATAGGAGTGAGGGCCCTGCTCGCAAGAGCTTACATTCTATGAGAAGAAGAAGAGTTGTCTTGGACCACACATTAAATACACAAACACTAACTAAGGCTGATGAGCAGAATAAAAGGTCTGTGTATAATTTTACTTATATCTGCCACCACAGATAAGTGAGGTCCTAGGTGTGGACACATCTCAGTAATGAAATAAGAATGCCAACCTGAATTCTGAATAACATTAAATGCCTAATGTTGCAATGGTCAGCTGAAGTATTATGGATAATTACTATCTAACTATGTAACACAAATTTTGTCCCCAGCTTTTAAATGTTATATTCCAATTGCTTATGTCTAAAACAAATTAAAAATTGCATACATTCATCATAAACTTCGCTTTTGTGACCATGGCAACGAAAATTATGCATTTTTACTATAGAAACAGACGATTTTGCATCTTCTCATTTATACAGTCAGACTAAGAACACTATATGCATACACTATATGCATTGCAAATTTACATAGATTACCAAAAACTGTTCAGAAGTGTGCGGTTTTCCGAGATTTACTACTATACTGAAAATCAGTTTCACAAATCAATCCCCAAATATAGTCGCCCATCATGTTTTCGTTATATTGTCCTTGGTAACGGCGTTCAAAGTTCATAATGTCCTGGTGAAAGCGCTCGCCTTGCTCCTCTGAATAAGCTCCCATGTTCTCTTTGAACTTATCAAGATGAGCATCAAGGATATGGATTTTGAGTGACATCCTGCAGCCCATTGCAGCATAGTTCTTTATCAGAGTCTGAACCAGTTGTACATAGTTTTTATCTTTATGATTGCCTAGGAAGCCGCAAACCACTGCGACAAAACTGTTCCAAGCTGCTCTCTCCTTCCTATTCAGCTTCTTGGGAAATTCCCTGCACTCTATGATCTTCTTGATTTGTGGTCCGACGAAGACACCAGCTTTGATCTTTGCTTCAGACAGCTTAGGTAAAAGATCTTGGAGGTAATTGAAAGCTCTCGACTCCTTATCTAGAGCCCTGACAAATTGTTTTATGAGCCCCAACTTGATGTGTAGTGGTGGCATCAGCACCTTGCGTGGGTCCACCAGTGGCTCCCACTTTACATTGTTCTTCCCCACAGTGAACTCTGTCCGCTGAGGCCAGTCCCGCCTGTGGTAGTGCGCTTCAGTATCCCGGCTGTCCCAAAGGCAAATAAAGCAAGGATACTTAGTAAAACCACCTTGGAGGCCCATCAGGAATGACACCATTTTGAAATCTCCGATAACTTTTCAGCCGTACTCATCATGCTTCAAGGCACCTAGCAACATCTTGACACTGGTGTATTCCTCTTTCAGGTGCACCGAGTGAGCTACAGGAAGAGACGGATACTCGTTCCCATTGTGAAGTAGCACGGCTTTGAGGCTCTTGCATGAGCTGTCTATGAAGAGGCGCCACTCATTCAGGTTACAGGTGATACCTATAGCCTCGAATAGACTGGCCACATTGTTGCAGAAGCACAGTCCATCTTGATGACTGAAGAAGATGGAAAAAACTTGGTGACGCTTCCTCTGATCTGTGACTTGAATGCTTTCATCTAATAAGTTCCATTGCTTGAGCCTTGATGTCAGAAGCTCAGCGTTGGACTTGGTGAGACCAAGGTCTCTGATCAGATCATTGAGGTCTTTTTGGTTAGGGTAGTATGGCTTCCGCTCCTCATCTGCATATGAAGAGAAATCGTGATCTTCAACGTCTTCCACGATGTCTGACCTGCTGCTTTCTTTTGAAGGTGGTGTAGCTCTGTCTGGAGGTGTTGGTACAGGAAGTTCAGGGCAGTGTGGTACTGGGCCAATAGATGACGGAATGTCAGGATACGTTACAGGCGGTGCATTTTTGCCAGTGCGACATTTAGAAGGGTCCACCATGCAAAAGTAGCAATTTGTTGAGTGATCAGTCGGTTCACGCCAAATTCTTGGGATAGCAAAATGCATGGCTCTCTTCTCTCCCCTGTACCAACCTATAAGCAAAGAAAATAATATTTGGATTGAGAATTTGATTTAGGCCTATTTCACACTAATGACTAGTGATATTTACAATATTAACACAGTTAATCTGCTATTTAAGAGAGTAGCATTTATCCACTTACCTTCAAGAGTTTTCTTGCAGTGCTCACATGTGAAATGAGGAGCCCATGGTTTGTCTTGGTCACCAACAGGCATGCCAAAGTATGCTTTGTAGACCTCACACATCTTAGCAGATGCTTCCACAGAGTACTTTTTCGCTCTTGTCTTTATAAACTGGCCACATACGTAGCAAAATGTGTCTGATGGATGTATGCAACCTCTTGATGCCATCTAAATTGACTAAGTTGCTGTGAACTGTAAGGAAAAAGGATGTCTCTCCAAACTTGATAAAAATGATCTTTATTCCATGCAGTATTAAAGTTCAAGAGTGTACTGAGGATTCAGCAGAGCAAGATTGATCACCCGGTACCAGAGTAACACACAATATATACATTTACATTCCTAAGCTCCTCCTGTAATGGGTGTGGGGTGAAGTATGAATACTGTCATTATCAGAATCTGAATAGATATTGAATTCACACCTGTCTGTCTAGGTCAATTCCCCTTTGTCTGTGATGGCCATTGCCCACTAACTATGCAATCCCAATCAATTAGATCCTCTCTCTCTCTCTCTCTCTCTCTCTCTCTCTCTCCGGAGGGCTATAGTGGCCCTATATAACTGTAGTTATACAGCTACCTACAATTCTGTACAGTTCCAGAAAGTTCTAGATAATTCTGGGCAGTTCTAGAAACGTCTTGATAGTTCTCACAATTCCAGAAGCTTCTTAAGTATCTTGAAATATTGCGAATATCCTTAAAAATAGATCAATTTCAAAATATCACTGAGCTGACCACAAAAGCAAAGTTTACAAGGAATAATAACTTTTTTTCTATTCATTTAAGGTACAAACAATCAGGAAAACACACTTAACAACTGGGAACAAACATTTTTTTGAAAATTGTTACATGGTGTCATTCCTCGCCAAGTCACCATGGCATGCATACAAATAGCAAGAGTGTAAGTACATTTATCTTACATGACATTGCGACATGTGATTACAAAAAATATGTTTTAGATAATTTTATGATTTTGTGTTGGGCTGCATTTATAGCCATTCTGAACTTTACACAATGTACATAGCATTTCTGGCCCTTTTATTTGTCCACTGCATAACAGTTCTTTTTACACTATTTAGCATGATTATTTAACACTATGCTTATTGTTTAGCACTGCTGACCCTGTTTTTTGCACACTATTATTACTTTTACATTATTTGAATTAATTCCATGCAATGACTAAGGGGCAGACGCCCTGAAACACGTAAGCGGGTTAAAATGCATTGTATTCCGTTGATATTTTTTATGATTTTTTTTTCATTTGAATTTTTTCTTGGGCTGGTAAAATTATTTTTTTTTTATCAGGCAGCAGACATGCTACAAGGAGTAATCTATTTGAAACAGCTACCCCCACCATCCACACTGCAGGCCCTCTCATTACCTTTACACTGGTCCATGTGGAATACCAGAGTTCTAGCGGAGCTGACTACAGCCACTGTGAGCCCAACCACCACAATCTCCATGCGTTACCTTGTCTTCCACTGGGTTTCTGCACTGTTAAGCCATACAGATGTGCAACTAGCTGATTACTGATATACAAACCAGACCTTAACATATTTTTTGGTGGTGTATTCTGTTTTTGAAAGTTTCCTCAGTGCTTTTTTTCAGTACTGTAATACAGTACATTGTTGTGAAACCTATTTGTATTACATATAGACAAATACATGATTATATCTAGTAGTCTGGCTTAGGCTTCCAGAAACATTTATTTTCTGTGGGACTGCCACTGGGAAAAAAACAGGTCAGAGAGGATGTATTTTCATGTCTGATCCAATATTTTTTCCAGACCATAAGTGACTCCAGAGCTGTCTGGCAACCACACATCTTAATCAGACATGTTATTGTGGGTATTGAAGATAATAGCTGTTGGCAAAACAACTGTTGTTCTGATGGGTACTGCTTTTATTGTGCAATATTGTGGTGACTATGAAAATATGTGTTCAAATAATAATACTTAAGACAATATCCTTTATTTACATAGTGCCAACATATTCACAGCACAGTACAATGAGGGATAGTAATAAACATAAAAACTGAGAAATGAAAACCAATGAACATCAACCAAAAACACTGAAGCAATAGAACAGAATGAGGATGATGGGAGTGACACTGAAGTTAATAACTTTAAAGGAGCCCTAAACCCCCAATTGAAGCAAAGAAAAAGGAATAAATAATTACTTATCTGACACCTCACATTATCTCCTCATTTTTCTTGTTCTTCTTTAGTCTTATATCATAATTACCAAGCATAAACAATCAATTACAGAAGCAGTGCATTCTCGCAGCGTCATGCCCCCCCCTCTAATACTCTTGAGCCAGGAAGTTTCAGAGGAGAGGGCTGTGTTTAGACATGGTGCTTTTTGTCTTTACAGTGAGTGTGGCCATTTTTTTTTTGGAAGGAATCCCCATAGTATTTTAACAGAATGAAACAGATGCATTAACAGTTCACATAATAGTACCAGTAGCAGTAGTACTGGTGCCGGCAGTGGTATCAATAGTACCAGTAGTGGTAGTGATAAGAGTGGCTTTGTCATGCTTCTTGTATGTTCCTGCCATTTTTGTTGTTTGCTAATAAAAGAAAGAAAAGAAAAACAAGAGGGGAGTGAAATTATTTGCAGTACAGTAATACCTCGTACATTCGCGAGGTTAGGGTCCAGAACCGGTCGCGGATCGCGAGGAATCGCGAATGTTTGGTACAAGCGCTTAGAAGCGCTTACAATGCCAGTTTCTAATGTTTAACCCCTAAATATCAATAAACTTTACCCTACAGTACTGTACAGTATACTAAAGTATACTGTACAGTACTGTATATTAATACATTCATTCATTTTTCTTATACACTCACAGTAAAATGAAACTAATTACCGGGTACGTATGAACAGGACGCTACTACCCAATAGCGAAGGTGTTTTTTTTTTTTAAAATTTCACAGATCTGAGAAAAAAGAGCAAAATCTATATATGTTAGTTGCCAAAAAAATATCGCGAATCTGTGAATTCGCAAATTCGGAAACGCGAGTGTACCAGGTATTACTGTATATCTTTGTAAAATTAAGCACTGAGATTGTCCTTTTGTAGACTGTCGAACACCTTGCAAGGATTTGACTGCTTTTAAGTCTAGGGGATAATTTTAATTAATCCAGGCACTTAATGCTCTAAATATAAAGATATATTCCACCAGCTGACAACCAATTGTCAGGAAACGGGGTCCACACACAAGATATATTCACTGTATACCAATTATGTGGGGTATCCGTACACCTCACATACCCACCAAACACACACATTTTACCCTAGATGCAATCATAAATGGGAACTATGCTTCCACACTCTATTGCTGTTCACCTGTCACTCCAGGCTACACAGGGGTGAAGCGCCCTTTTACACTTTTCCATACTGCATCCACACAAAGCTGTCACCACTTCGACACTTTACGTAAGACGACACACCAGTATACCTGAACCATTCACAAATAGCACACAAAGGGGTAACACAAGTGAGTGATATTCACTTCAGATATGTGTGGATGTTAGAGCCAAAGGACAATCTTAAATTTTAGATTTAAAATACATAAAAAGTACAGTGCAGTAAGAATAAAAAGATGGAATAAAAAAGACAAATCCATACAAACAATGTGAAATAAAATGGGAATAAAAGTACAGACTTGGTTTTAAGTCTGGGACAAAATACACGCTAAGTTCCAAAGAATTTGACACTAAAATAATGAACCTCATCTATGGACCCCTGACCCCCACCTCCTGCTACCTTCTGCAACTTCCCACCTGTGATATCATAATTTTTTTCTTTGATCAAAATATACAACTTTGATCAGCAAGGTTCTGGGAAGACTCGCAGCTACAATGTTTGAATCATAGGTCCCACATAGAGACTTGCAAATTAGTTCGAGCCCAATTGAATTAGTACCTGGGACTGATGGGTGAATTTTAAAAATTACCACTCAAATTGGAGTTACCCACACAGGAAACTCTAGTGCAAACAAGTACATAAAGGTGCAATCTCCTAACTACACCCATGAATGAAAAAAAAAACCTAATTATAAGCAAATTCCTAACTAGACACATAACTCATGACATTGTAAAATATATCCATATTTCATCACATAAAGATACAAATAAACCAGCTTGAACCAGTTATTTAGCTTATACAGTGTCTGAACTCTTATATATATGATATGCATGGGGGTAATTTAAAATTTCTGTGACTAAGAAGGATTGCATGTGGGCCCATGCTGTGGTTGCAGCTGTTATACAAATCTGAAACATAGTCATAATAAATGTTGACAGAGTATAGCCCCTTTTCCACTGTATGGTACTGGAGCACCTTAGTTCACATTTTAAATTATAGACCATTTTCGAAAGACACATTTGATATAAAGAAAAGACGTGAGAAATAAGAAAGCATTTATAGTAAATACATTTTTCCTAATACAGAAAAATGGGGCACATTTATCAATACTGTCGATCTTTGCAAATCCCATTCATAGTTTTAGACATATTTATGAATCTGTCGTATGGACCTTCATAAATATGGAGGGTTTCTAGAAGCTCCAAAATTCTGACTCACCATGAGACAAATATTTGGCGCAAAACATGTAGACAAAATCTGTAGACAAAAATTCTAACTTGCTTAACAAATATTAGGCACACGCATCAAAAACCCTGCAACTTAAGCAGACGCAAGTTATCTCTCACTTATTGAGGAGGCAAATACGTGGTGCATGATGGGAATTTATGGCCTACAAAGTAAATTGTCGTAAATTAATTGCACCACTTTAAATTTGGTCTACTTTGCTCAAAAAAATTTGTGACATATTTGTTCTTCTCTGTTTCATAAATGTGTTGTAAACTTAGACACTTCTAAACCACATCCATTCTGGTGCACATTTTCCAAAAGTGTCGAGCCAGTCATATTTTTGTTCTTTATGGTGCACACATTTCATAATTATGTCATAAATGCTGTGCACCATAAATTTTGGTGCAAATGTAGACAGAAAAGTGTTGGAAATCTATTGATAAATATGCCCCGGTAAAAGTGTTTTATGAGAGATTTTCTTTGTAAAATGATGGTGTATCTGAATTCAATAAACTAGAAGCTGCAGGATTCAAATATTCGTTTAGTATCTCACCACCCAATAACTATATACTGCTAGAAATATAGGACATCTCTGGTCAGGTGGTTGGAGAGGAGTAGATGACCAGTGTGTTCATATAGTTCAGTGTTCTGAAGAACATATACAGCAACAACATGTACATTACTAATAAACTGTTGCAACTCCACTTTAATAAAAATTGTTGTTTTATTGATAAGCAAATTAGATAGACATGTTTTGGAGGCATTTCTTATCCTTCCCAAGATTTGCTCTTCAATGTAGAATACACCCCATGTACGGCCCAGCTCCACCCTCCATTAGTTGATAGACATATTTCCCTCTGCGCCCATATCTTTCCTGCATGGCTCCATATCAAGCCCAGCCTCCTGCTCTTCCGGGTGTAATCTAACATCAGGCAGGCACAGTCAGTAAAGTGCCTGCCATGAGCGATGCAGATGATGAGCATGGGGTTAGAGCTGTCGATTAATGAATAGGGGTGGGGCAGAGCTAGTGGAGTTTTAGGGTAGATAATCTACAGTGTAGAGTGAAGCCTGGGGAAGATAAGGAACCCCTCAAAAGCACCTAATTTGCTTATGAATAAAAATGGAATTTTCATTAAAATTGGGCTACAATGTTGAATAGGAAAGGCATAATTGGAAACTATATAAACAGCACTATAAGGTGCTGTGATTAGTTTTATTATGAATTTTCTGCATAACAGACTCTACCTTTAAAATAAAATAAATTCCTTTGCTGTCAAAACAAATGCAACTGAAGCCAACTGTATGTCATTTTGATTGTGTATTATAAATGACCCCATGAAAGACTGAGGAGATAAGAATGGCAATTCTTTTATTACCCGAGTATTAAACATAACAACCAGGTTTCTATAAAAACATAGAAAAAAAAATCACATTACCAAGGGCTATATTTAACTAAATATGATTATGCATCATTGTGTTGATAGATTGCTTTTAAGCAGAGCATGCTATGCATTTTACAGATTGTGTTTGCACAAGGTTACTCGTCCATACCTGACTGATGAATACATTTTGTAATAATTCCAAATACCCCTACATTAATGTAAATACTATTTTACCATTCTCATCCATAGAGATTATCTGGACTGATATCAAATTACCAAGATAGATTTAGCTGATAGCCACTTCCTAAGGCTCAGAGTTCATGGAAGATGCAAGTTTGAGTGTGGTCTTTAAGATTTCAATATACTGATGCATCTCAGACACATGCTTTGTTTGCATTATTGAGGTGCCCATGGTGATCTTACTTTAATCATCAAGTTCTCAAATTCCTTCTTCAAGCTCTTCTGGGCATACAGCCAATTTTTAATAATGTAGCCAAGCATATCATAGGTGAATCATCTAGTCTTCAATTGATTTCAATTCATTTTTCATCTTGGTACAAATCTTCAATAATTATTTCACCTTTGGTTGAAAAGCTTTAATTATACAGCTTAACCCCAATGTGCATACTTGCTGAACTTCATTTTTTTTTCCCTTCAACCTCTATGTGACATCAAACTGCTGACAGTGTAATCTCACACGCACGTCGCTTTAAATAAAATTGTCCTTCATAATCCCATATCATGTGTCTAATATACAAACTAAGGAGAGAGGAGTTCTATCAATCATTAGTAATAAATGCGTAAACTTAAAATGAATATTACTTACACATCATTTTGTTATTACATATTATTGTAGCTATTCTAAAGACTTTCTAGTGAATTCAATATAAAGTAGCACTTTATAGTTATAAGATAATTTTCTCACTGTTTTATGTATTGAGTGTAAACCTGTGCTCTATTAGGTTAATCTCTTCTACACTCACATTTATAGGATTTAATGTTTAAATGAATGTGTTTCAATGTGGTCTGTACCTGAATAACTAATTTTTGTTTGACTGTACTTAATTTCCATATGCCCTATGTGTCTATGACACCCTTTATACATAATTGTACAGAATTGTACTGTAAAGAACGTTACATACCAACCATACATCATGACACAATAACGACCATAAGCCACTCCACTATGCATACAACAATGTCACCCCCAGTGCTTAGCTTTTTCAGCATAAGCCATGTATCCCCCATCCTTCATCCAACATCAGTCACATTCCAACAATGTACTGTATATATAAGGGTGCAGACAGAGTCCCATTATGCCCTGCTCAAAAGATTAAAGTACATATGAAAATGACAAAGCATTTAAAGGTTTATCCTTCCATTTCTATGTATGTGAATTGATTTTAACCTTATTATCAAGTGATGAAAATTCATGTTTATGTAGTAATGTTTAGTGGTGTTTTGATTTTGTTGTTTTTAGAACCAAGAACACTTTTGACCCTTTTGTCTAGAGGGATTTGTGAAGCCTGGAGATCTATAAACTCAACCTTGGCACTATCACCTTTTTGGTGCCTTCAGGACAGTCTTTTCCCCAAATCACCCAGAAAACTTTACCTACTAAGGCACATAAGGATTCTTAATCTGTAATGCATGTATCTGTAAGGGAATATATATATCAATTGATGTGAAATAAAGCAGTTGTTTACCTATTGTAATATTTTTAGAGTGCTGGAGTTTTTATTGATTTTGAAAACCACAGCATGCTGGAGTTTCCACCTCCCCATACTGGCAAAGGCAGCTGATGACATTGTGAGACAAACTTTTTTTATTTGTATTTACTAAGGCACATACAACCAGATAATGACCTAGCACTGTACATGCACAGAATCCTGGTTCTGCAATCTTGCATGACCACTAGGCATTGAATATAGGTGACTGCATAGTTGTTGCTCCCATTGGATTTGGTGCACACTTTATCACCAGCAACTCCCAGCAATACAGAGCTGCTGGGTCTAAGGGGACCCAGATCAGCTCTGCCATTGGCTAATGTAGGAGCCATTTTCATGGATGCTTCAGTTACAGTAGAAATCTACAAAATAAAAATAAAAAAAGTGCCTCTAACGCTGATGTAGATATATGGACCAAAACAGTGAAGTTAAATCCTTTATTGGTTACTATTTGTTACAGCACTAACTCTGAGCCTTCATAAGTTATAAACAATCAAGGAAAAACAGAAGTATAAATACATGTTTGGGTGGGAATACAACAGAGGAAGGAGATCAATAGGAAGTTGTTACCAACAGGAAAAGGGACAAATTGAAACTGATGACAACAGGAATAAGTTCAAAGAAAGCTGATGATAATAGGAACAAGGTCAATATCAAGGTTAGGATCAGCTCTTTCTGTTATCATTTGCTCTCCTTTGACCTTCTTCCTATTATCATAAGCTTTCTTTTGACCTTCTTTCTGGTATCATCAGTTTCCATCTGCCCCTTTTATTGTTGATACCAATTTCCTTTTGACTGAGACTAGGGTAGGCTTTAGGGGGGAGCAGACTGGGCAATAGCCCAGGGCCCCCATCCCCAAAGGGGCTCCCGGGATCCGGAGCATCAGGCTTTCAGCCGGATGATGTTAATCCCGGGAGCTCCAAAGCTGTATTGGCGTGCTGTGCATGCCAATACTATTTAATCCTAAAACAGAGCAGGGAGCTTAAACATCCCTGCTCTGCCATAGAGGACCGATGGTAACTAACAGGACGTCGTGGCGCAGGTGGCATAATGACGTAATTGCATTGCGCCACCTGTACCAGTCCTACAGGGAGAATTTCAGCTGTCCCATTCATCATGGGAGTGTGGTAAGGTGAGTAAAAGATTTATTGTTTTCTGGAAAGAGAAAGGGATTACCTAATAAGGGGGCAAACTCTTATTTGTAGGGGGGGCTATTATTTATAGTGGATGAACTATTAAATATAAGGGGGGCTATTGTAAGGGTGAACTATACGTAATAAGTATACCTATAACTTATCAGGTGGAACTGTTATATATAAGGGGCCTAGTATATATAAGGGGAAATTATTATTTATAAAGGAGGTTATTATAAGTGATGAACTATTATATTATATTATTGTTCCCCCTTATATTATTCCCTTTATATATTCTAGTTCCTCCCTTTATAACTAACACCTTTATAGTAATAGTTCTCCCTTATAATAGCCCCCTTTATTACAAATAAGAGAGGAATGATAATATGTAAGGGCTATTTTAAGGGGGAGACTGCTATATATAAGGGGGCTATTATAGGGGGAAATTATTATATATAAGAAGGGCTATTACAAGAGGGAAACTTATAATGATGACTATTATTGATGAGGGAGGAACTATTTATAAAAGGCCTCTAATAAGGGGGGAAATTATTATATGTATGAAGCGGCTATTATAATGGGGGACCTTTTATTTTTAAGAGAGAAACTTTATAAGGGGGTATTGTTAAAGAGGCTATTATTTATAAGGGGGAAATGTTATTTATAAGGAGAGTATTATTGTTAAGAGGGCTAGAATTTATAACTTGGACTATTATTTATGAGGGGAACTATTATTTATGAGAAGGCTATTATTAATAAGGGGGGTATTTATAAGAAAGCACTATTATTTATGAGTGGGGCTATTAGTGATAAATAGGAAATATTGCTGATACAGGTGTTTTTGGTATATCAGTATTTGGGGCCCTTGTTTTTAATTTCCCCCAGGGCCACAGTTTGTCTAAAACCAGCTTTGACTGAGACTACATGAAGAAAAGCAGCCAATGGTAGTGGTAATCATCTAACAGATGTAATTTAGTGGCTTCAATCATCTTGTCTAGGAAGTTATTCTTGGTAACCAAAACTAGGTCATTAATATGGTTTCTCTTGGTCACTGAAACTAGGTCATTGACCTAGTTTCATTGACTGACGATAGCCTGTGAGACCATATAATCATGATAAAAAAACAAACAGTTTTTGCTTATATTTTGCATTATTGCAAGTATTTCATTTTCTCTGGCT
This sequence comes from Leptodactylus fallax, assembly GCA_947044405.1. Lineage (NCBI taxonomy): Eukaryota > Metazoa > Chordata > Amphibia > Anura > Leptodactylidae > Leptodactylus > Leptodactylus fallax. The sequence continues at coordinate 2,225,760 of CAMRHE010000001.1, read as the reverse complement.
GATGAACAAAAGAAAACTTATCATATGTTTTTATCATTAGAATCATCATAAAGGTACCTTTTTATTATAATAAGCTGCATTTATTTACATGTGAAAAACATCCTTTAATAGTTACTGTTGTTTCAACAAACTTTACAGAAACAAATGATACAGGTGAATGTTAAAACATTGTAATGCCTCTTTCTGTTCTTATCATGCTATTTTCCTCCTGTCCCCCCTCTGCTCCTGTCCCCCCCCCCCCTTCTGCTAAAATAGCTTTAACTGTGAAAATCACTGCTTTATCTTGAAATATATAAGAAGTCTATAGGGAAATGAGAGAGCAGGAAGAGAGGGAGATAAGACAAGAAAAGCAGTTTTTACTTTGACTCTAGGGCTTTCTAAACCAGCCAAAGCCAAAGTACAGCTCAGTAAAAGACAGTTTTATAGCAGATTCCTCCTATATTTACTGTGTGCAGTGTATGGCAGCTAGTTTCCACCAGTCAGCTCAGAGAGAATTGCAAATTCCAGATACAGCATGTAGTGGGAGAAATTGCTAAACACAGCAGAATATAAGTCATATAATAAGCAAGGTTATTATATGGCAAATTATCAAAAAAGTTAAATAGAACAACAGGTTTGGTGTTTTACAAAATGGCAAACATTTTGTAGAGTAATCCAATTGCATTCTTCAAGACAAACTTACTGTATTTGAACAAGATGTATATATTTCATTTATTTTTTTCTTCTGAAAGTATTTTTCATAAATTTGAAATAAATAATACATCTTGATACATAATCTTACCATTACAATAAGTAAAAGAAATAGTAAAATGTGGTAATTACAGATGCACATTATTTTAAAAAATCAAGCAGTCAGTCTTAAATTCAGTTGAGCCCATTTAATTCACTGGGACTGACCTGCAATACTATACTTACTGTAGCCCATGGGCAAGAAAGGCACTTTTTCTGAAAGAAAGCAGGAATGTTTTTAGAATCTCATACAACCGCTTTATCAACAATGTTTCCGCAAAGCATTAATTATACATATTCATTTGTATCTATTTCTGATAGTTCACATAATGCCAGTATGTTCCATAGAACAGTACACATGTGTAATGTAATTCAGTAGCTTTGAAATTCAATCTTATTTTTACTGTACAACATTTTCATTAAAGAACTGATCCTAGGGAGTTCAGATAGGATTAACATGGCTCATGCTAATACTCTTTAATGAATTAAATGATCAGAAAACAAATTGCAGAGTGAATTGTGTATTATAGAAGATGGTCCAAATTCTGATAATCCTTTTAACATAACACATTATTCAAAAGCAAAATATTTTCTCTGTGGATATATCACTACAGCTCTCAGAAAAGGATTAATATTTATTTTAGAAAACAAACTTTTTTTTTCTACCACCAAAATATTAATATTCAATGCAAATAAAAAAAAATAAACCAAAAAATAAAAAAATAGGAATTACATATAATTATGACATTACAACACTGAGAAATAAAATTGTTAGAAAAAAATATTTTTAACACTAGCCACCTGATACAAGTTATGTAGTACATTTGCTATAACATAGCATTGGAAATAGCCTTAATGGGGTTTTCCCATCTCCCTCTCTCATCAGTTTGCCTGCTCTCTTTTCTACTCATTTCCTGTATTCTTCAGCAAGATGGTGGGTGGGTTTTAACTGATGGATAAAACACTATGATATACCTCAGTAGCTATATACTTTGCTCTTGCCATGAAGCACTTTATTATGATTACTAAAAATCTAATATAAATGCATATCAAATAATATGCACAGAAAATGTATATTACATTACACAGGTTTGGAGAAAAAAAAAATTACTTGTTTGTCAGGACCCAGGACAGAGAGTGGATTTCATTAATCTCAACATTTAGGTCTGTGAGATAATAGACACTGAGAAAGCTAATGTCTGAGCCCATATCATAAAAATGCAATTAGCTGACCTGATAAGAGCAAGAGATAATGACTCTGAGAACAAGTGTGATCTGGAGAGCAAGGCTTGACTCTCCTCCCCTCCAGAGAGCAGTGAGTCACGTCACCTGTCCTGAGATTAGATAACAGGCCTGGGACCAAGGAAACATTATGAAAACAATGGGAGGAATAATTTCACATAACAGGTAAATGAAGCAGCATTTCTAAAGCAATGTATTTAGGAAAACGCTTAAATTTACATAAGTTTAGCAGTTTACATAGGATGCTTGAGATGAGAATACTGCTTTAATCCATTATGTATTCTTCAAATTAAACAATTCCATTTGTAAATGTAATTATATATACATTGTACATGTAGCATATGAAACTACCACTTACTTGCTTTTATTTTATATGCTGTACCTGTACTCTGTGCTTATTTAATTTTCCTCAGATCTCAATACATCATGGTTTTATAGTTCTCTGCTTGCTGTGATTCTTTGTTTACTTCCGGTGGATAAAAAACTGTCCTTGGTCATGTGATGGACAGATAGGTGCACAGCTCATTACAGACACAGCACAGTAATGAGACATCTATCTCGTCAACACCTGTGTGTCCATCACATCACATGACCAAGCAGAACAAATTACAGCAAGCAGAGATCTAGAATTGATACATAAAGCATATATATTAGAAAACTTTATAATTTTTAATTTAACAAAAAATAACATGTCTCTCAATATCTATCTGTAACTGGAAAACCCATTTAAGAATTCCTACTACAGTATAAAGCTGCCAGAATCAGAGATGGCAGTATAGGATTAAACTAGTAAGTGCTTTGGGGTCTTAATATTCATCCTGTAGAACCAGAGTTTGGGGTGCTATGAAGTGCACCTTGGATTAATTTGGGGGAACCATTGTGAGCTTTCAGCCCATTAAACTCATACTCTGGGAGATGTTCTTAACAGCACCCCAAACTCCAAGTGGTATGGAAGGTCCTTTTAGCATTTATCAATTTAACCTTAATGGAAAACTTATAGATGCTCTTATTTAACCTTTGCAGATTTTTTCATGTGTTGAACTGGATGGTATTTGGTGATATAGGATCATGTATGCAATATACTATACTATGTTATTTTACCCTTGACATCTTTTTGAAAATGATGAATTCGCCTTCTGTACTCATGTCTGGTGTGTTGTGTCTATGCACATTAATGTGAGTTATGCCTGCAATGACTCTGTTGACTACTTTCATGATTCACATACTTTTTAAAGGTATGCATTGAGAAATGAAATAAAATGTCATCCTGAATATAAGAATTGCTAAGAAGTAAACAAACTGACTTGAATTGATCACACATGTCTCACACCTTCCAGGCTACAATTTATGACACCAATTAGATTCCTACACATAGCTTCATGAGCAAGCACTTTTATCTCATTTGTGTTTCACACCTTTTCAAGTTAAACTAACAAAAACATATTGCTTCTTGGCTGCCTGTACTGAATTAATGAAGTCACACTAAGACTTGAGAATCCTGAATTTATTTTATATCAAAACTCAAAATCATTTCCTTAGTAATGTTATATATTTCCTAACTTGTTAAGTGATCTTGAAAGCCATAATTTTTATGGTATAGCAAGCCCTATCACTTTATCCTTGTCACTTTAAGGCTAAGGTCCCACATTGTGGAAATGATGCTTTTGTTGTTGCATGTTTTGCTGAGTTTTTTTTTAGCCAAACCTAGTAGTGGCTAAAGAAGGAATGGAATATATCTAGGAAACACTTATACTTCTCCCTTCTGCTCAATCCACTCCTAGCTTTAGCTAAAAAAAAACCTCAGCAAAATCTGTAACAAAAAAGCAGCTTTTCCACAACCTGTGGCCTCAGCCTAATATGAATCTCTCTATTATGATCCTACAAATCTGCCGAGATTTAATTTTATTATAACCATGAATAATATCACTTAGGTTTGCGTTGAAGCTTTAGGTTAAGGCCCCACATTGTGTTTTTGTTGCAGATTGTGATTTTTTTTTTTTTTTTTGAGCCAAAGTCAAGTGTGGCGTGAAAAGGAATGGCAAATATAAAGAAAGCTCTTATACTAATCCCAACTGCTAAATGCACTCCTGGCTTTGGCTCCAAAATAAATAAATACATAAATAAATGCTGTAAAATCTGCAACAAAAAAAGCAGCTTTTCCACAATGTGGGACTTGAGAGTCCTGCAGTCATGATGTCATATGCATCGTTCACATGTCCGCTGTGGACAATCACTGGCTTGAGATGAGATGTCTGCATGTATCCTGCTGCAGGGATTTTAATGGGTAAGTAATGATTATTTATTTTGTACAATATTATCTTATTTCATACATACAATGGCCCAGCTTTACTAATAATTAAACTATAAACTTAGGCAATATGAAAATGGAATAGATTTATCACAGTGGCTGATCTCTACACTGTCTAGTCTAAATTTATACCACCTTTTAGTTGACTTACTCCTGCTAGAATTTTAACCCAAAATTTTGGTGCATTTTGTGACATTTAAAGAGGGCCTTTCATGTCCTCTAAGATATGGTATGTTATATACAAAGCTGAATTCTGTACACAGGTACCTGATGCCAGAGATATTCATGCCATTAGTTTCAGGTGCCTCTATCACTGAACTGTCAGAGGGGTCTGCCTCACAGCTCAGCATGATAGCTGGGTGGTGAGGAATGTCCTCTGACAGTACACTACTATAGACTTGTAATGTAAAAGGGAGAATTCCTCAATGCCCAGAAATATTGCTGAGCTGTGAGATGGTCGCCTCTGACAGTGTGGTGAAATTGGTAGCAAAAACTAGCGGTATATAACATGGAACATCATAGAGGACATGAAAGGTTCTCTTTAAACCATGCTACCTGTTTCTGAGAAGCAACACCCACAGATCAAGCAAGTCGACAAAATTGTAGCTCAAACTAGATGTGCTGAGATGCGCCTAAGATGCACCACATTTACTCCAGAGTCTAGTTGTAACCATAATAGTAAATAAACTGCATACTTGAACATCGCAGGAGATATACCATTCAAAATGCTGGCTTTCCTTAATTTCCCCACCTATTAGTTTGCAAAATAGTATTAGCCAGTGTTTTATTAAAAATATACATGGACCTTATGTTTTATTTATTCTGGATTTAATGTTTACAAGATATTAAATGCAGTATAATATAATAAAACATTATATAATACAGCCAAATTTGTAAACTCTATAGAGGCTTACATAGATATTAGGCAAACCCACTATATTTATTCTTACCCCAGTGACCTGTGTCAACATGGGCCAATCTGTCTCCATGACCTTTAAAATTCCTGCCAGGATGACACTGAAGATTCAAAGAACAGCCATGATTTATTATACAGATCTCTTGTATTTTTATCCGGTGTCATACTGTTCAGAGTGATGCATTGGCTACCTGCTTATCCTGATGACATAGAAATTCCCATTTGTCCATCTATGATCAAATATTCTTAGACACTTTCCTTAGCCTTGCTGAAATGTAGGTGATATATGGGAGTTTTATAATGTATTGGAATGTAACCTAATGTTTTTTCCTTGCGCACTGTTGATGTCCTTCTTCCCACGCTTCTAGTATGAGTAATATTTGTGTGCAAATCACCAGAATACATTATATCATACCTTCCATACATGGTTTTACAAATCTTTATGTATAATCATGTAGACTGTGTATATATATATATATATATATATATATATATATATAACGGTATATACACTGTATATATATGTAAACATAGATAGATACACACATATACATATCAAATCTGTTTATTTGATATATTCAGAGATCACAGTCTAACAGCTTTGCATAACAGTCTGTGGTCTTATTTTAAACAACTTTATACTTTATCTAGGTTTTTAAAAATAGAAATAGATATTCTATAAAGGCATAGAATATTCAAGTAAATGAAGCTATTGCTGCTACCACTCTTTGGTTGCATGCTTTCCTGCATGCTTTATAGTTTTATATAATATTATACTGTTTTGTATTTACAAAAAATAATACTGATGAAAGTGAGCAGAGGATATTTGTGCCCTCACTGTTAGTCAGTCAGCAGGATTTTTTTCATACTGATGAGGCTAAAGCCCCACGTACTGATGGAAACGCATAACATTTTTTCTGCAGCGCTTTTCAAAGAAAGTCTGCAGAGTTTCTGTCCCTATGATACCTATACGGAAAACGCCAACGTTTCTGTATGTATAATTGACATGCTGTAATTTATTTTTTTACTTTTCTTTAAATACAAGACTTTAAATTGATATATAAGGTTGCAAATTTCCGAGAAAAAGGTTAATGTCCAACAGGCATATTATAATCCATTATATATTTTACTAAAACTCACAAAAAAGTTAAAATCCTTGCTATCTTGTAACAATAAATAAATACAATTCAAAAGTGTTTCCAAATTTTCTAAGATATAGTAGAATGGATGGGGTTTGATCCATGTAATATTTAAATGCTTCAAATTGTTCCAGTACTGGAATGAGATTTCAAGCACGAAGGGTAAAAACTTTAAAGAGCAATGATAAATAAATTAGTTTTATTGTAAAATTCAGACAAAGAAATATATTTGAAAATTACACAATATAGGTTGCAGGCACAGGAAGGAGGCAAGGAAACAGTTGATGAAGATAAGGAACCTAACAATGTTTTAGCTTATGGGTTAGGGGATGAAAAGGGAATGATATTTTGTACTAAAACTACTTTACACATCATATGATATAGTAAGATATGATGTGTTTCTTACATAAAAATAATCTGGTCCCTTCAGCATTACAATTATTTATTCCTTTTTTCAGTCCTTTCTTGTTTAGATGTATATATGGACATGATGAGACAGACCACACATGTGGCTTTAGGCTGAAGCCCCACATGACAAAAACGCTGCTTCGTTTTACAGTCCCTGCAAAGTGGATGGGAAATTGTAGCATGTCAATTATACCTACGGAGACTATGGCGGTTTCTGTATAGGTATAATTGAAGCAGAAAGTTTTCCTCTTCCATCTACTATAAAAAGTGCTGTGGGAAAAACCATGATGCATTTCTGCCGCGGTTTTTCAGGCACCGGATTTTCGCTGTTGCCCACTACGTGTTTCCTTAGCCTTAAGGTGGAGGCCCTAAGTTGCGGAAACACAGCTTTTTTTGTTGGAGATTTTGCTGCGTTTTTTGAGCCAAAGTCATGAATGGCTACAAAAGGAATGCGAAATATCCAGGAGGCACTTACCTTCTGCTCAATATACTCCTGTCTTTGGTTCAAATCAATGCAGCAAAATCTGCAACAAATAAAGCTGCATTTCAGCAAAATGGGGCCTCAGCCTAAGATTTACATAATTCTTAGGGTTAGCTGACTGCAACCAGGTGAGATTATAAAATGTAAACTTGAGGTAGTTGTCTAAAAGGTGCCAGTCACATGTATTTTCTTTTACAGGACTATGGATGCATTCACATTAGTGTTGTTTTTGAGGTTTTATTTTATGAATCAAAAACCTTGCACAATATACATTTCAGTTGCCAAATCCATTCTTTATTGACTTCAGTGGGAATAAAATTAATGAAAAGCCTAGCTTTTCTTTAAAAAGCACTGTTTACCGTATCTCCCTCCTACCTTATCTGAGAGTACAGTTGTGCGAACCTCTCAAGGTTCGTTTCGGGTGGCTCGGGTCCCAGATTTCTTTCAGGTCAATCAAGTTCGGTATGAACCACAGCACGATTTCTAGCTCTCTAAGGCAAACACAGCCAAAGTCATGTCAATGTGAAAATGACATATATGTCTATGGAAAAACAGATGACAAGCTGTGAATAAAAACTCTAGTACACTGCACTACCACTTGCTTTTACTCATTTTATTATTTAAAATATTCCAAAGTTACCCATTCTTTGGGGAGAAGGTGGTGCCCGAGGTTTTTAAGACACACATGGCAGTTATATAGCAAAAAGCAATGGTTGTATAGAAAAATTAGTCAAAAAATCGGGGCACACCATCTGGACTATCATCCAAAAGTGATCATGAGGTAGAATGTGCAACAGTCCCACTCAATGTGCACTTCACCTTGAAACCATGAAATTAGTGACGAGAAGTGTAAGTAAAGGCTTTCCCTGGTGAAGTTGGGGGCGGGAAATGGTCCAGTGTGGAGGAGTTGGGTCCAGCCTGGAGTTGAAACTGTGCCTGCCCTGCACCCATAAGGTGATGCCAGTGCTAGAAAGCACCGGGCCTTGCTGAATTTCTAAGCTGTGGCTCTCTGGCACTCAAAGCATTGACCCAGGAGGTCATGAAAGCTATGTATTATCCCTGAACCTAACTGCTGCTCCACATGTTGACAGTGGCATGCACCTTTCCCCACATGGGCATGTACAAGGAGAGACCCACATGGCAATATCAAGCAGGGACAGCTTTCTTAGAGAAATAATGATGGCTAGGTATTTTCCGTCTAGACTGTGTTCTGCTATCAGTTTGTGAAATTCAGTGGATTTCAATACGTGGCACAGTAATGACTGCACCGCCAGTAACTTGGCCAGGTGCATGTTAAAGTTGCAGACCAACCTGGGGACTGGGTACAGATTGCGGTTTACTGGACACATTTGCATTTATGGATGATGGCTGATGTTGGCTTAGAGGAGGAGGAAAAGGAGAAGCAGATGAAAATGATAATGATAATAAAGATGACCATGTACTAGTTGTGGATGTGGCTTGCCTACAAAGATGATCATGGAGAGAAGGAAAAGAAGGGCCTTGCTCACTTGGTGCCACTGCCAAATCCATTTTGTTAATTTCAGCCGAAGATGACATTTCATGTGAGTACGGAGAGTTCCTATGCATGTTCCTGCACTCCTATGGATAATTATCTGCTTGTGATTTGCCATTTGCTAATGTTCCGAAATATGGAAGATTGCACTTAGTTGCTGCTGCCAAGACCAACAGCAGTAGATGTTGTGGCATTACATTTTTACTATTCTTACTATTGCAGATGATTCCACCCTTTTCCTCTGATGTCACCCTGTCATCCTGACCCGATTTCCAGGTCTTATCTGTAAAAGAATCATCATCTGATTCAGTAATGTCATCATTTTCCCCACTTTTTTGTGATTCATTTTGGCAATGTGATTCCTCCATGCCCTCATAATTCCTAACATACAGTGGGTACGGAAAGTATTCAGATCCCTTTAAATTCTTCACTCTTTGTTTCATTGCAGCCATTTGCTAAAAGCAAAAAAGTTCATTTTATTTCTCATTAATGTACACTCAGCACCCCATCTTGACAGAAAAAAACAGAAATGTAGATATTTTTGCAAATTTATTAAAAAAGAAAAACTGAAATATCACATGGTCATAAGTATTCAGACCCTTTGCTGTGACACTCATATTTAAGTCACAAGCTGTCCATTTCCTTCTGATCCACCTTGAGATGGTTCTACTCCTTCATTGGAGTCCAGCTGTGTTTAATTAAACTGATTGGACTTGATTAGGAAAGGCACACACCTGTCTATATAAGACCTCACAGCTCATAGTGCATGTCAGAGCAAATGAGAATCATGAGGTCAAAGGAACTGCCCAAGGAACTCAGAGACAGAATTATGGCGAGGCACAGATCTGGCCAAGGTTACAAAAGAATTTCTGCAGCACTCAAGGTTTCTAAGAGCACAGTGGCCTCCATAATCCTTAAATGGGAGAAGTTTGGGACGACCACAACTCTTCCTAGACCAGACCGTCCAGCCAAACTGAGCAATTGTGGAAGAGACTTGGTGAGAGAGAGGTAAAGAAGAACCCAAAGATCACTGTGGCTGAGCTCCAGAGATGCAGTAGGGAGATGGGAGAAAGTTCCACAAAGTCAACTATCACTGCAGCCCTCCACCAGTTAGGGCTTTATGGCAGAGTGGCCCAAAGGAAGCCTCTCCTCAGTGCAAGACATATGAAAGCCCGCATAGAGTTTGCCAAAAAACACATGAAGGACTCCCAGACTATGAGAAATAAGATTATCTGGTCTGATGAGATGAAGATTGAACTTTTTGGTGTTAATTCTAAGCGGTATGTGTGGTGAAAACCAGGCACTGCTCATCACCTGCCCAATACAATCCCAACAGTGAAACATGGTCGTGGCAGCATCATGCTATGGGGGTGTTTTTCAGCTGCAGGGACAGAACAACTGGTTGCAATTGAAGGAAAGATGAATGCGGCCAAAGTACAGAGATATCCTGGAAGAAAACCTCTTCCAGAGTGCTCTGGACCTCACACTGGGCCGAAGGTTCACCTTCCAACAAGACAATGACCCTAAGCACACAGCTAAAATAACAAAGGAGTGGCTTTGGAACAACTCTGTGACCATTCTTGACTGGCCCAGCCAGAGCCCTGACCTCAACCCAATTAAGCATCTCTGGAGAGACCTGAAAATGGCTGTAGACCAACATTCACCATCCAACCTGACGGAACTAGAGAGGATATGCATGGAAGAATGGCAGAGGATCCCCAAATACAGATGTGAAAAACTTGTTGCATCATTCCCAAGAAGACTCATGGCTGTACTAGCTCAAAAGGGGGCTTCTATTCAATACTGAGCAAAGGTCTGAATACTTATGACCATGTGATATTTCAGTTTTTCTTTTTTAATAAATTTGCAAAAATATCTACATTTCTGTTTTTTTTCTGTGATGATGGGGTGCTGAGTGTACATTTATGAGAAATAAAATGAACTTTTTTGCTTTTAGCAAATGGCTGCAATGAAACAAAGAGTGAAAAATTAAAAAGGCGTCTGAATACTTTCCGTACCCGCTATACTTCCTACTAGTGCTCCTACCAGCATGACTACCAGTAGCCAACTGCTGCCACTACTACCTCCAACAACACTCATATTTTCCACTGGCAGTTCTCATCCAACTCATCAACAAGAGGAATGAGGAATATCTCTCTCAGTAGATGCCACATAACTACTAGAGAATGGGATCTGTGTCAGTGAAGAAGACATGGTTGATAATATGGAAAAGACAGAGTCGTAAATGACATGTTACAACAGAGAAGTAGGAGGAGAAGCACATAGAACCCGACTACATTTGTGGTGCACTGCTGTCAAAAAGAACTTTATTCTCAGGAAGTACGACAACACTGCAGCTACTGGCAGGACTGTCAAGATCAGAAATAGCGTTGATGTACTCAACATTCTTGTTTTTAGTACTTTCAAAAGTGTTTCTTACTCCCCTCTTTTTGTCTGTCCCCTGCCATGTTTTATTCCAGTCATTTTGCTGCTCACTGCTTAATTATAATAGTGATTGGCAACAATTCTGACACTGTGTGTGTATATTGTGACAATTGGGGGTAGTTTAGCATCAAAGGTAGGAGCTTCCTGGACTTAACAGAGGTGTTGGTGGCGCTGGGTGCCAAATAAACATCATATCAGGTAATGTCAATCCAAAAGAAATGGCTTTATTCAGCTAGTAAGTGATAACAGGAACAAAAATAACAAAAACAGCCTAGCCCACACACGGGGCAACAACTCACTTCTGACTAACTTCTGGGGGCAAGAAGCTTTGTTGAGGTTTCTCCTCAGCAGTTTGGCTCACACTGAGCTTAACCAATTCTGTTGTAGAATCCAGTCCTCTTGGGACAGACCACCTGTCTGTCTCTAACTTGTCCACCATCTATCTGCTTCCTGCAGGTCACCAGCAGCACTCTCCTGCTGTGTGCACTCTCTCTGGAGTGAAACCCCAGGTATGGGTGTGGTCGAGGACCTTTTCAATCCTGTTTTTGGGTCGCTCTCCAGCGCCCTCTAGGTTCACACTCTCACAATATATATATATATATATATATATATATATATATACAGTCATATGAAAAAGTTTGGGCACCCCTATTAATCTTAATCATTTTTAGTTCTAAATATTTGGGTGTTTGCAACAGCCATTTCAATTTGATATATCTAATAACTGATGGACACAGTAATATTTCAGGATTGAAATGAGGTTTATTGTACTAACAGAAAATGTGCAATATGCATTAAACCAAACTTTGACCGGTGCAAAAGTATGGGCAACTCAACAGAAAAGTGACATTAATATTTAGTAGATCCTGCTTTTGCAAAAATAACAGCCTCTAGTCGCTTCCTGTAGCTTTTAATCAGTTCCTGGATCCTGGATGAAGGTATTTTTGACCATTCCTCTTTACAAAACAATTCCAGTTCAGTTAAGTTTGATGGTCGCCGAGCATGGACAGCCCGCTTCAAATTATCCCACAGATGTTCAATGATATTCAGGTCTGGGGACTGGGATGGCCATTCCAGAACATTGTAATTGTTCCTCTGCATGAATGCCTGAGTAGATTTGGAGCTGTGTTTTGGATCATTGTCTTGCTGAAATATCCATCCCCAGCGTAACTTCAAATTCGTCACTGATTCTTGTACATTATTCTCAAGAATCTGCTGATACTGAGTTGAATCCATGCGACCCTCAACTTTAACAAGATTCCGGGTGCCGGCATTGCCCACACAGCCCCAAAGCATGATGGAACCTCCACCAAATTTTACAGTGGGTAGCAAGTGTTTTTCTTGGAATGCTGTGTTTTTTTGACGCCATGCATAATACCTTTTTGTATGACCAAACAACTCAATCTTTGTTTCATCAGTCCACAGGACCTTCTTCCAAAATGAAGCTGGCTTGTCCAAATGTGCTTTTGCATACTTCAGGCGACTCTGTTTGTGGCGTGCTTTCAAAAACGGCTTCTTTCGCATCACTCTCCCATACAGCTTCTCCTTGTGCAAAGTGTGCTGTATTGTTGACCGATGCACAGTGACACCATCTGCAGCAAGATGATGCTGCAGCTCTTTGGAAGTGGTCTGTGGATTGTCCTTGACTGTTCTCACCATTCTTCTTCTCTGTCTTTCTGATATTTTTCTTGGCCTGCCACTTCTGGGCTTAACAAGAACTGTCCCTGTGGTCTTCCATTTCCTTACTATGTTCCTCACAGTGGAAACTGACAGGTTAAATCTCGGAGACAACTTTTTGTATCCTTCCCCTGAACAACTATGTTGAACAATCTTTGTTTTCAGATCATTTGAGAGTTGTTTTGAGGAGCCCATGATGCCACTCTTCAGAGGAGATTCAAATAGGAGAACAACTTTCAATTGGCCACCTTAAATACCTTTTCTCATGATTGGATACACCTGGCTATGAAGTTCAAAGCTCAGTGAGGTTACAAAACCAATTTTGTGCTTCAGTAAGTCAGTAAAAAGTAGTTAGGAGTATTCAAATCAATAAAATGATAAGGGTACCCAAATTTTTGCACCTGTCAAATTTTGGTTTAATGCATATTGCACATTTTCTGTTAGTACAATAAACCTCACACCTGCCCCCCCCCCTCTCCCTTTCCTTCTTTTTCTTAGGGGTTTGGGGGGCTTTGGTTTAATGCATATTGCCATTTTCTGTTAGTACAATAAACCTCATTTCAATCCTGAAATATTACTGTGTCCATCAGTTATTAGATATATCAAATTGAAATGGCTGTTGCAAACACCCAAATATTTAGAACTAAAAATGATTAAGATTAATAGGGGTGCCCAAACTTTTTCATATGACTGTATATATATATATATATATATATATATATATATACAGGACAGACTAAAAGTTTGGACACACCTTCTCATTCCAAGAGTTTTCTGTATTTTCATGACTATAAAAATTGTAGATTCACACTGAAGGCATCAAAACTATGAATTAACACATGTGGAATTATATACTTAACAAAAAAGTGTGAAATAACTGAAAATATGTCTTATATTCTAGGTTCTTCAAAGTAGCCACCTTTTGCTTTGATTACTGCTTTGCACACTCTTGGCATTCTCTTGATAAGCTTCAAGAGGTAGTCACCTGAAATGGTCTTCCAACAGTCTTGAAGGAGTTCCCAGAGATGCTTAGCACTTGTTGGCCCTTTTGCCTTCACTCTGCGGTCCAGCTCACTCCAAACCATCTCGATTGGGTTCAGGTCTGGTGACTGTGGAGGCCAGTTCATCTGGCGTAGCACCCCATCACTCTCCTTCTTGGTCAAATAGCCCTTACACAGTCTGGAGGTATGTTTGGGGTCATTGTCCTGTTGGAAAATAAATGATGGTCCAACTAAACGCAAACCGGATGGAATAGCATGCCGCTGCAAGATGCTGTGGTAACCATGCTGGTTCAGTATTCCTTCAATTTTGAATAAATCCCCAACAGTGTCACCAGCAAAGCATCCCCACACCATCACACATCCTCCTTCATGCTTCACGGTGGGAACCAGGCATGTAGAGTCCATTCGTTCACCTTTTCTGCGTCGCACAAAGACACGGTGGTTGGAACCAAAGGTCTCAAATTTGGACTCATCAGACCAAAGCACAGATTTCCACAGGTCTAATGTCCATTCCTTGTGTTTTTTAGCCCAAACAAGTCTCTTCTGCTTGTTGCCTGTCCTTAGCAGTGGTTTCCTAGCAGCTATTTTACCATGAAGGCCTGCTGCACACAGTCTCCTCTTAACAGTTGTTGTAGAGATGTGTCTGCTGCTAGAACTCTATGTGGCATTGACCTGGTCTCTAATCTGAGTTGCTATTAACCTGCGATTTCTGAGGCTGGTGACTCGGATGAACTTATCCTCTGCAGCAGAGGTGACTCTTGGTCTTCCTTTCCTGGGGCGGTCCTCATGTGAGCCAGTTTCTTTGTAGCGCTTGATGGTTTTGGCCACTGCACTTGGGGACACTTTCAAAGTCTTCCCAATTTTTCGGACTGACTGACCTTCATTTGTTAAAGTAATGATGGCCACTCATTTTTCTTTACTTAGCTGCTTTTTTCTTGCCATAATACTAATTCTAACACTCCATTCAGTAGGACTATCAGCTGTGTATCCACCTGACTTCTGAACAACACAACTGATGGTCCCAACCCCATTTATAAGGCAAGAAATCCCACTTATTAAACCTGACAGGGCACACCTGTGAAGTGAAAACCATTTCAGGTGACTACCTCTTGAAGCTCATCAAGAGAATGCCAAGAGTGTGCAAAGCAGTAATCAAAGCAAAAGGTGGCTACTTTGATGAACCTAGAATATAAGACATATTTTCAGTTGTTTCACACTTTTTTGTTAAGTATATAATTCCACATGTGTTAATTCATAGTTTTGATGCCTTCAGTGTGAATCTACAATTTTTATAGTCATGAAAATACAGAAAACTCTTAGAATGAGAAGGTGTGTCCAAACTTTTGGTCTGTACTGTATATATATATATATATATATATATATATATATATATATATATTGTGAGTATGTGAACCTAGAGGGCACTAGGGAGCGACCCAGGCCAACCCTGAAAAGGCCCTCAGCCTCACCTTTGGGTGGGGGCGCGTAACTCCAGAAGGCTGGAGTATCCTGCAGGGAGCAGGAGATGGTGGATCAGCTAAGGACAGAGAGAGACGCTCTGTCCCAGAAGGGCTGGGGTCCACAGGGGACTGTTGCTGGAGCTGAGCAATAGTCAGGCTAGTTAGGGGCTCAAGGAGTGAGTTAGGGCCCTAACTGTGGCCTAGGTTTTTTGTTGTTTTGCTATTTTGCAGTTAAGCTGAATAAAGCCAGTTTTATTTTACACTTGGACCGTCTGAACGCTATCTTTCCGGTGCCCAGTACCACGAACCACCACTGTCCGGACCAGGAGTCTGCCGCCATTTTGAAACTAATTCCCCCAAATTGTCACAATATATATTATCACCAAAAGCACTAAAAGGTTGACCTGGTAAGTGACTATTAGACTAGAACTGTGTCAATCAGTTTGTATTTTTTGATGTTAAAATGACAGTAGTTTTTAGGTATATTGGATAACTACAAAAACCAAAACACTTAACAAAAGGAGATTTTTTCAGATTAGCAGGCTATGTTGCACTTTATTGGGTGAGAAAAAAATTCCTTTCCATAACAGGTTTTTTTCAGGTTAGAGTAGGATGCACGACAAATTGATATTTTTTAGATGGATTTGTTTCAGATTAGCAGGCTCCATCACACTATTTATTTGATTTTAGATTTTTTTTTCAGCTAGAGGAAAAATGAAGCTTCAAGATTTATCTTCAAGCAAATTCTGCCTTGATAATCCCCTTAAAATTAATGGAGAAGCAGAAAAATTAAAAAAAAATGCACCAAAAACCACTGCAAAAAAATGCCGGTGTTTTTTTCTGCCTCCCATTCATTTCAATGGGGTATGCAAGGCAGAATCTGAGTGAAGATATATCCTCTAGCAGAAAAATCTCCCCTTGAAAGGAATGGAAAGTGTTTTTGAGGCGGATTGAAAAAAAAACTCCTTTTGAATTTAGCCTAAGGCCAGTTCCAGATGACCATGGTGTGAGTCAGTGTGCTATCCATGTATTTCACGGAGAGCACACTGACCCAGTCTTTTCTATGGCCTGTACACACGACCATGATTTTCACGGTCCCGTGTGCGGGCCAACAGTCCGGCCCGCATCAGATAGGACATGTCATATTTTGCGGCCCATGCTTCCGTGGCTCCTATTCATTTAATGAAAGGAGCCGTGGAAGCACAGCCTGTGCATGGGTGGCACACGGGGACATCCCCGTGTCCCCCGTGTGTAGCCCATGCTTTTAAATCACGGCAGGCCGCTTGCAGCATGGTCGTCTGCAATCGGCCTAACCCTGTAACAGAACTGCTAAGTATTTTTTAAAAGTATGCTTAGATATGCTTTATGAATTAGGAAAAAAAACTAGTATCTCTATCAAGATATACAACATACTACATTATAAGAGATGGGGAACAGAAAACATAAAAGATAATTGTTGGTAAAACAGTGCTTTATCTTTTTATAATTTTTAGTCTATTTATATGTTTTAATTATTTTATGAAAAATAATGTGATTTATGTATAAACAGTTTAATAAAGAGGAATGAGATTTACTCTAGCGACAAAAATTTTCAGATTAAAGAAAAAAATATTTTTTTTTACATTTTAAAAAAATTGGCAAACCTTAACATAAATTTGTTGATGTCCTGGGAGGAATCAATAAAGATTGGTAAAAAGTTCATGGATTTTTCATATGTTCAATATAACCATCTCAGACTCAACTGACAGATCAGGAGAAAAGCTTTGTAAGGTCGGGGCCCCATGCGGTTTTCTAGCGAATCCCATCCACACATTGCAGAAAAATACCCACAGCGGAAATGCTGTGATTTTCAAAACCGTTGCGTTTTTGGAAATCGCAGCATGTCAATTATATCTACGGAAATGCAGGCAGTTTACATATACAGTCATATGAAAAAGTTTGGGCACCCCTTTTAATCTTAATCATTTTTAGTTCTAAATATTTGGGTGTTTGCAACAGCCATTTCAATTTGATATATCTAATAACTGATGGACACCGTAATATTTCAGGATTGAAATGAGGTTTATTGTACTAACAGAAAATGTGCAATATGCATTAAACCAAAATTTGACCGGTGCAAAAGTATGGGCACCTCAACAGAAAAGTGACATTAATATTTAGTAGATCCTCCTTTTGCAAAAATAACAGCCTCTAGTCGCTTCCTGTAGCTTTTAATCAGTTCCTGGATCCTGGATGAAGGTATTTTTGACCATTCCTCTTTACAAAACAATTCCAGTTCAATTAAGTTTGATGGTCGCCGAGCATGGACAGCCCGCTTCAAATTATCCCACAGATGTTCAATGATATTCAGGTCTGGGGACTGGGATGGCCATTCCAGAACATTGTAATTGTTCCTCTGCATGAATGCCTGAGTAGATTTGGAGCTGTGTTTTGGATCATTGTCTTGCTGAAATATCTATCCCCGGCGTAACTTCAAATTCGTCACTGATTCTTGTACATTATTCTCAAGAATCTGCTGATACTGAGTTGAATCCATGCGACCCTCAACTTTAACAAGATTCCCGGTGCCGGCATTGGCCACACAGCCCCAAAGCATGATGGAACCTCCACCAAATTTTACAGTGGGTCGCAAGTGTTTTTCTTGGAATGCTGTGTTTTTTTGACGCCATGCATAACGCCTTTTTGTATGACCAAACAACTCAATCTTTGTTTCATCAGTCCACAGGACCTTCTTCCAAAATGAAGCTGGCTTGTCCAAATGTGCTTTTGCATACCTCAGGCGACTCTGTTTGTGGCGTGCTTTCAGAAACGGCTTCTTTCGCATCACTCTCCCATACAGCTTCTCCTTGTGCAAAGTGTGCTGTATTGTTGACCGATGCACAGTGACACCATCTGCAGCAAGATGATGCTGCTGCAGCTCTTTGGAGATGGTCTGTGGATTGTCCTTGACTGTTCTCACCATTCTTCTTCTCTGCCTTTCTGATATTTTTCTTGGCCTGCCACTTCTGGGCTTAACAAGAACTGTCCCTGTGGTCTTCCATTTCCTTACTATGTTCCTCACAGTGGAAACTGACAGGTTAAATCTCTGAGACAACTTTTTGTATCCTTCCCCTGAACAACTATGTTGAGCAATCTTTGTTTTCAGATCATTTGAGAGTTGTTTTGAGGAGCCCATGATGTCACTCTTCAGAGGAGATTCAAATAGGAGAACAACTTGCAATTGGCCACCTTAAATACCTTTTCTCATGATTGGATACACCTGGCTATGAAGTTCAAAGCTCAGTGAGGTTACAAAACCAATTTTGTGCTTCAGTAAGTCAGTAAAAAGTAGTTAGGAGTATTCAAATCAATAAAATGATAAGGGTACCCAAATTTTTGCACCGGTCAAATTTTGGTTTAATGCATATTGCACATTTTCTGTTAGTACAATAAACCTCATTTCAATCCTGAAATATTACTGTGTCCATCAGTTATTAGATATATCAAATTGAAATGGCTGTTGCAAACACCCAAATATTTAGAACTAAAAATTATTAAGATTAATAGGGGTGCCCAAACTTTTTCATATGACTGTAGGTATAACTGAAGCAGAAAGTCCACAGAGGCAGACTCTGTGGACTTTCTGTAAATAGCGATGCGGGAAAAACTGCTAATGCTGCGTTAATGCTGCAGTTTTCCCCGCAGCACTTTTTGGCTGGGGCTGGGGGCTGGGGCATGGGGCCTTAGCCTAACAATTTGGTAAAAAAAAAAAAAAAAAAAAAATCTGCTAGAGTAATATCACCATATAATCAGTTTATAGTTTACTGCACAGAGTTTGAAAACATGGATGAGGCCTGGATGAGGCCTCCTTCATACGACCATACTTTTGATATGCAATTGTGGACCCACAAAGTAAGGACACATGCATTTCTATGGGCTCATACACACAGCTGTAATTTTTGCAGCTGTGTGTCCGGGCCGTAGTGAAGAGCCATTCCAGCTGTTGAAGAGTCATTCCATTATCTTCAGTGTATGAGTTAGTGAAAAGCACAGATAACATACCAATCCGTGTGTCATACATGCCGTTTTCACTGGCCCGTATACTGAAGACGGTTATGTGAAGGAGGCCTAAGTGTTTCTGGTATTTCAATTCAGTTCAGTTTTATTTTAGACTCTGGCAGCTAACTTGCACTTTTATGCAAAGCCTGTGTACAATATGTGGTCATATTTTGGTGCATGGTTTTCTAATCCTGAACGTCTTTAGACTAAAGCCACACAGCAATGGTCAGCTGCAGGATGTCAGTAGCAAACATCCCACAACAGACTTGGCTGTGGGAAAAAGCAGCCAAAATCAGCAGGTTTTTTTTTGCTGCTGCTTTAAGCCATTATGGCCTACTTTTGCAATGAAAAGGTTGACATCCTTAGCAAAACCTGCAGCAGTAATTTACACATGTTTTTTTTATGCAGTGTAATGTACACTGCATCTATACATCACAGCAGGTTAGCTATGATTCTACCACAACTAAGCTGCGGCGAACTTGCCCTGTGTTTCCCCAGCCTTAATCAATCTTTTGCCTTTTGCACTCAGCAGACAATATTGCAAGGCATGTGTAAACATATTCTTAGGGATAACCTACACAATATTGTAATTTTCCAATATTTAATGACACCTACCTTGTAAATATATATTTGATAAGTACTACATTTCTACTTCAGATGAATTGATTGCTGTTCAGAGACATATATTTATTTTTAACCCTTAAAGAAGATCCATGTGTTACACATTATCCTTTCAACTTCTTCAGATTTTGTACTTGTGCTAAGTGAACTTTTAAAGGTCTTGCCATCAAAAGCTTTCACAAGCTCATTATCTGGTGTGGAGACCATTATGATAGAGGTAAAAGTATTACTGTATCTACTTAATGTCAAAAAAGTTTAGTGTTACAAAATCCACATGAAAGTCAGACAAAATAATCCTAAGTATCAGAATTGCTAAGTATTATTTAAAAGTATGCTCACATATGCTTTATGAACTAGGAAAAAACAACATACTAGTATCTATATCAATACAACATGGGGAAATGGGGAGAAGAAAACATTCTTCTTTAACCCCTTAAGGACAGATGACATATACTACGATGCAAAAGTTTTAGGTTGAAAATTATTTAAAAAATAGAATTTTTTTTGTCAACTAACAAAATTAAGCAAGCAAACAAAAGAGAAATCTAAACTCTAAAGCTAGACTCAAATGACTGTGGTACAAAACGTCCATGAAAAACACATTTTTCATGGCCATTTGGCACCTGAGGGGCACCCATTTTCACAGATCCCTCATACTTTTGAATGTATGAAGGGATTTGTGAAAACAGACAAAAATAGGGCTTGACCTATATTTTGAAAGTCTGTTACAACAACCCTTTGGAAGAGAAGTCCTGGAAGTGATGATATGTCTCCCATAGAGCCCTAATTTCAATATCATTGAGACTGTCTGGGATTACATGAAGGATTTGAGCATGCCTACATCCACAGAAGATCTGTGTTTAGTTCACCAAGATGTTTGGAACAACCTCCCTGCCAAGTTCCTTGAAAAATTATGTGTGAGTGTACGTAGAAGAACTGATGCGGTTTTAAAAGCAAAGGGTGGTTACACCAAATACTGATTTGATTTAGAATCCCTTTTTTGTTCTCTTACTTAATTTTGTTAATTGACAAATTAAACTATTAGCACTAACATTTTTAAAGCATTCTTACTTTGCAGCATTTCCCCCACCTAAAACTTTTATACAGTACCAGATATATATCCTTGATGAGTGGGTGCTAGTTATCACATCAGGACAAATAGGAAATCTTTGCACCTACACTGATACAAACTTCTTATGTATGCTAGAAGAAATGCAACAAGATATGAGCTATTGGGAAGGGGGGGGGGATATATGAGCAAAAAATGACCATGAATTAAATGAGTAGCATATAAGCAAGTTTATGCATGTTTTTCAGACTTCTTAGGAATCACAGTTACATTTTAAAGGATGGTAATCACCTTAAATACAACTAGCTCTTCTGATATATTCTACCAATGTATCAATAAAAAAAAAAAACCAAATACTTTGTGTCCAGTTGCATTTTTATTTTTCAGCAAATTTTAAACCTACATTATTTTCTTTATAATAAATTATAATGCATTACTGATGTAAACTATAATAGTATGGCAGATGTTGGGTATTTAAATATGGAGGCTTCTCAGCAGCTGAGCGACCACCATAGCCACCGCTGTCTTATACAGTGGAGACCCGACAACAATGACCACAATCAGTGCCCACACTGATTGCAGGCATTAAGGTCCTGGCACTTAGGTCAAAGTTAAATGAAACGTCATTTTCCCGACGGACAACATTTTGGGGTAGATCGATAGTCCCTGGAACAAGATCTCAAGGGTGGCGATCCATTGACATGACAGCTGGGAGCCTACTGAAGGCTCCCAGTCTTGTCTTCTATGCACTTCTATTACAGGTTGCTCTATGCAGTCTGTAATACAACTGTCTGTATTTTGTAATTCATTAGCATTGTAATGCATTACATTAGTGATCAGACCCCCTGGGATTCAAGACCTCTAGGGGGTCTAACAATTACAGTAAAAAAACAAAAAAAGAAGTTAAAAAGTTATAAAAATGCATAAAAAGTAATAAAAAGTCAAATCACCCTCCTTTCCCTCGAACACATATAAAAGTACTTAAATAAAGTGAAATAAGTACACATTAGGAATCCCTGTGTCCAAAAACAACTGGTCTGCAAACATATAAAAATATTTTTTAACCATACGGTGAGTGCGGTAGCAGGAAAAAAAAATCAAAAGAGCTGTTGTTTTATTGCTGTTTTACCTCCCAACAAAATTTGGATGAAAAGTGAAAGATATTCTACAAATTGGTATAACTAGAAAGTACATTTGGTCCCACAAAAAAGATGCTTTATGGTTCCCCGTACACAGAAATATAAAAAAAAAAAATTATGGGAGTTTTTTGCAAAGTTTGAATTTTTTTCTTAAAGTGGTTAAAATGTAACAAAAAAAAAAAAAAACTATATAAAGCTGGGGCCCTACATTGTGAAAACACAGTGGCAAAAAACACTGTGTTTTACATTACCTGCAAAGTGGATAGGATTCTGGCTCAACCCATCCGCACATTGCTGAAAAAATCTGCAGCGGAAATGCTGCGATTTCAAAAACATTTGCATTTTTTTAAAAATTCCGCTGTCTGCTATGCATATTTTTCCTCAGTGTGTGGATGCGATTCACTAAATCCCATCCAACATGCAGGGACTGTAAAATGCTGCGTTTACGCCAAGTGGGGCCCATGTCCTTACATGGAGCAGCTTTTCCTCATATTTCTTGTATGGGCCATTTATACAGGTTTATCATGTCTCCCTATTAAATGCCTCTTCTCCAGGCTAAACAAATTTAGCTCCTTTAATCTCTTCTCATAACTGAGGTCCTCCATGCCACTTATCAATTTTGTTGAACCTTTTACAACTGTAGGACATCCTCTTTATGAACTGGTTCCCAAAACTGAACTGCATATCCCAGATGGGGCCACACCAATGATTTCTAAAGTGGCAATATTACAACCCTTTTCATACCCCTTTTAAAATATAAAATTATATTGCAGCTGATTAAATAACAGCATGCAATGTCAATCTATGATCTACCAGTACACCCTGGTCCTTCTCCATCAGTGACTCTCCCAGCGTTACTCCCCCTAGGACATATGTTGCAGGCAGATTATTTTCACCCAGATGCATAACGTAACATTTATTCACATTGAACCTTATTTGCTATATGGATTCCCAAACACTCAGTCTGTCCAAGTATGCATGTAAGCTACATACATTCTCAATAGTCTTCACTGTACTACTATGCTTTTTAACTCCACTTAGTCAGCAGTCAGTTAGTGAAGCAAGCCCAAGTAATAAGTAAGCTCAGTGAGTCCTTGGCTTCTATTTAAAGCACGGGGTACAATAAAACCTCCACTCATTTAGGTGGAAGGCAAAGGAAAAAAAAGGCTTTAGGCTGAAGCCCCACGTAGCAGGCAGCAGGGCGTTTCACAAAAAGTCCGCAAAATTTTTCTCTGCAGACTTTATGCTTCAATCATACATATACGGAAACCACCAGTGTTTCCATAGGTATATTTGACATGCTGCGATTTCGAAAAAACGCCACAGTTTTGGAAATAGCAGCATTTCTGCTGCGGGAATTTCTTTGCAATGTATGGATGGTTTTCGCTTTGACGAAACTGTAAAACGTGTGGCCAAACCACAGCGTTTACGCCATGTCGGGCCCCGGCCTTAAACTGTATCAGTAGTTCTAACTCAACTGCACAGAGAAAAGAAACTTGCTATACTCAATGTGCAATCACACTCAACACAACCAACTCCACTTAGTCGGTAGCCACTTATTGAAGCAAGCCCAAGCATTTATTGAACCATTTAATTGTCTTTCCAATAAGTTTCTTATATTATTTATGTTCTTTTTAAAAAATTGTATTAAGTTTTTAAGCCTTAAAAGACTAAGATAATAATGATCATTTGAACAGCTTGGAATGCAGTGTTATACAGCATGTTTGTATATTATTTAGTGTATCTTAACATTTTATATAAAGCGTTGTAAGAACAAGCATTTGCAGACTGGATTGATATGCACAGATCTTTAAGGAACTGCTTGGATCCTTATAAAAATCCCTACTACATAATAGATGGAAGCTTATAATATGAACAAAACTGGATGCCACTTTATAGCACAATGAATTAATTATCATACAAAGCCTTCAATTGCAGGGCACTGTATAATAAAGAGTTTTTCATTGAGTAATCTTTGTATAAAAAGCATTAAACATGTAAAATCTATATTATAGGATCCTTATTCACCAATATGCACTATAACAGTTTTGAAACACTGTACATAGTGTTGGGCAAACCTCTCAAGTTTAATTTCTTTTCAGCTTTGGCCAGTTTGTCCCAAGATTTCTTTTTAGTCATAATAACCTTTCTCAGAATCTATAGAATAAGAATCCTTAATATTCATAAGGGTTGCTATACAGATACACAGCATGGCAGCTCTAAAGAACATTAGAGCTACTATATTTTATCTGTGTAGCGGGCCTAACATACATTAGAGCGATTATATTGTATCTGTTTAGCAGCAGCAGTGTCTGTGTGACTTTTGATTCAGTGATTTCAGATGAATTGCTCCTAGAAGGCAACTAACTTTTTTTCCGCATTTACATTGTTTTGCTGTACATAACCCCATTAGGTATCATGAACTCCATTGGTCCAATACAAGTGAGTGCACATCTTGAGCAATGTATGCTTTCCAAGAAACAGTTATTTGAGGGAGTATTTTGTTGTACAGGGTATAAAAGAATTGATCATCTGGAAGCCCAGGTTGGGGGTCACCTGAGTAATAGTGACCACAACATAATAGATTTTCATGTGTCTTTTTGTAAGATGTTTAGTGGAGGAGCTACAAAATGCTAAAGTTTAGGAAGGTCAATCTTCATCAGCTAATTGATGATCATAGGTCCATAAACTGGGACAATGTTAAAAGCTGGGACATTTTTAAAGCATCTGTAAAAGTTGGAAATAAGAGAAAACCACTGTGAACAAAACTGTGAGGGTGCACAATAATTGATAAAAAGAAAGCGATTAAACTATTAAAATTAGAGGGAAGTGATGAAGTGTTAAATAATTACAAAAATAAAAACAAAATGGGTAAAAAACAGATAAAGGTGGTAAAGGCTGAGATCTTCCTCTCTAGGGAAAGTAAAAATAATGCCAAAATATATACGTAAATGCATATATAACAAGTGAGAAACTTAAACATGAAACTTTGGGCTGTCTCAAAAATAATCTAGGTGTAATGGTGGAGAAG
The DNA here is from genome assembly GCA_947044405.1 of Leptodactylus fallax. Lineage (NCBI taxonomy): Eukaryota > Metazoa > Chordata > Amphibia > Anura > Leptodactylidae > Leptodactylus > Leptodactylus fallax. The sequence goes on along the minus strand of CAMRHE010000001.1, from coordinate 2,200,543 downwards.
GATGAGGAAAAGGCAAATCTATTAAATGCCTTGTTTTCTATTGTATTTATACAGGAAAATGCAATGATGGGTGACATGACTACACATAATGTAAATTCTCCATTAAATGTCACCTGCTTAACATAGGATGAAGTGCAGAGGCCTCTTAAAAACACTAGAATAGACAAATCTCCGGGTTCTGATGGTATTCACTCCCAGGTTTTGAAGGAATTAAACATGGTGATAGACAAACCCTATGTATAATATTTAAGAATTCTATAGAAATAGACTGTGTCCCACAAGACTGATGCATAGTAAATGTTGTGCCAATATACAAAAAGGGGGTCAAAACAAATCTCGGAAACTATAGACTAGTAAGTCTAACCTCAGGGGTAGTTAAAACATATGAAGGTTTTCTAAGAGACACTATCCTGGAATAATGAAAATAACCATACTCAAACAGTATGGGTTTAGGAGGAATCAGTCCTGTCAGACTAAGGCTGGAGTCACACCTGCGCTCATTCGGGCATTCCGTTCATCATTCTGCTTAAAAAATGTGGAGAGAAAAGTCCTGCAAGAAGGACTTTTCTCTCCACATTTTTCGGGGGAAATCGAGTGGAAACCCGGCAGACCCCATTATAATCTATGGGGTCCGCGGGTTTCCCTGGGTAACCGCTTTTTTAAGTGGATTAGGTTTCTTGGGGTCCACGAACGGAAACCCAAACAAAGGTGTGAACCTAGTGTAATCTGACCAGTTTCTATGATGAAGTTGGTTCTAGACTGGACATGGGTAATGCGATAGATGTAGTATATCTGGACTTTTCAAAGGCTTTTGATTTTGTACCACATAAAAGGTTGGTAAATAAAATGAGTTTATAGGGACTGGGGAAAACATTATTATTATTATTATTATTATTGTTTATTTATATAGCACCATTAATTCCATGGTGCTTTACATTTGAGGGTTTACATACGGTACACAAAATATACAAAACAGATAATACTAACAGTGACCAACTGGCACAGTGGGATAGAGAGCCCTGCCCGCAAGGGCTTACAATCTATGAGGGAAGAGGGATAGAGACAGAAGGTGAGGGGGAGAGGCTGTTCAGGTGGTGGTGTGGTGACAGTAGTGTTATTGGAGGTTGTAGGTCTTCCTGAATATGTGAGTCTTCAGGGCCTTCTTGAAGCTTTTGATTTTGGGGAACAGTCTTATGTGTCTTCGTAATGAGTTCCAGAGTATGGGGGATGCACTGGAGAAATCTTGGAGACGATTGTGTGAAGAGCGGATAAGAGCAGAGCAGAGTAGGAGGTCTTTGGTGGATCAGAGGTTATGTGCAGGCAGGTAGTGGGAGATTAGGTCGGAGATATATGGAGGGGAGAGGTTGTGGATGGCTTTGTATGTCAGTGTTAGTAGTTTGAACTCTATTTGCTAGGCAATGGGTAGCCAGTGAAGGGATTGGCATAGGGGAGCAGCCGAAGAAGAACGGGGGGAGAGGTGTATTAGGCGAGCAGCACAGTTTAAGGTGGACTGGAGGGGGGAGAGAGGGGAGGCCATGGAAAAGGGTGTTACAGTAGTCTAGGTGGGAGATTATGAGGGCGTGGACTAGCATCTTTGTAGTTTCAGGGGTGAGGAAGGAGTGGATATGATGGATGTTCTGGAGTTGGGGGCGGCTGGAGGTGTTGAGGGTTTGAATATGTGGCTTGAAGGATAGGTTAGAGTCTAAGGTTATCCCAAGGCAGCGGGCCTGTGGGACTGGGGTGAGAGTGGTTCCATTAATTTTGATAGATGGGTCAGGTAGGGGGGTCGTGCGTGGAGGGGTGAAGATTATGAACTCCGTTTTCTCCATGTTGAGTTTTAGAAAGCAGGAGGAGAGAAAGAAGGCTATGGATTCTAGACATTCTGGGACTCTGGACAACAGAGAGGTAATGTCTGGTCCAAAGAGATATATTGGGGTGTTGTCAGCATAGCAATGGTAATGGAAACCATGGGATTCTATGAGTTGGCCAAGGCCTAGGGTCACAAACAAAAAAGATAGGTAAAAGACACTCAATATATGACAATGTTATAAAAATGATAACTTTAATAGATACATTAAAAGAGTTACATAGATAACATTGCGACAAGAAAACAATGAAACAGTGTCAGACTTGGGCAACAACCCTAGTGATAGAAGTTGTCAATATATCATATTGAGAACAAGAATAGTACTAATAATGCACCACTATACACAAGCAAGTACCCAAATAATACATGAAATTAAACAATAGTATATTGGGTTGTAGATAAGGCCAGAAAATATTGGCAATAACACATTCGCAGTATGCCTATATTAAACATAGTCTGAAGTGGCAAATGCCATAACATACCGCTATGAAACTAAATAAATTAAGGCCTATGAATACATACCCATATTGTGTGTGGTGCTGAATACAAATGGACCGTGCCTAGCTGACACCACCCGACGCACGTTTCGGCGCTACAGCCTTCGTCCCGGGCCTGTGGGACTGGGGTGAGAGTGGTTCCATTAATTCTGATAGATGGGTCAGGTAGGGGGGTCGTGCGTGGAGGGGTGAAGATTATGAACTCCGTTTTCTCCATGTTGAGTTTGAGAAAGCGGGAGGAGAGAAAGGAGGCTACGGCTGCTAGACATTCTGGGACTCTGGACAACAGAGAGGTAATGTCTGGTCCAGAGAGATATATTGGGGTGTCATCAGCATAGCAATGGTAATGGAAACCATGGGATTCTATGAGTTAGCCAAGGCCTAGGGTGTAGATTGAGAACACGAGGGGTCCTAGGACGGAGCCTTGGGGAACACCTACAGAAAGAGGGCGTGGCAGGAGGGGGTGTGTGAGTGGGAGACACTGAATGTGCAGTTGGTGAGGTATGAGGAGATCCAGGAAAGGGCCAGGTCTGAGATGCCAAGGGATGAGAGCGTTTCTAGCAGGAGGGAATGGTCGACTGTGTCAAAGGCAGAGGAGAGGTAGAGGAGGACAGAATAGTGACGTTTGAGTTTGGAAGTTAGAAAGACATTAGTGACCTTGGTTAGGGAAGTTTCTGTGGAGTGATGGGGTCTGAAGCCTGACTGTAGTCTGTCAAAGAGCATATTGGATGAGAGATAGGAGAACAGTTCGGAGTGGATGATTTGCTCCAGGCAAGAGGCGTATGGGAACAGTGAGATGGGGCAATAGTTGGCTGGAGAAGACGGGTCAAGGGAGGGTTTCTTAAGTATAGGTGTGGCGGTAGCATGTTTGAGGGCGGAAGGGAAGGATCCATTGGTTAGGGATAGGTTGAAGAGATGGGTTAGGGCAGGAGTAATGACTTCAGAGAGTTTGGGGATGAGATGTGACTGGATCGGGTCGAGTGCACAGGAGGTGAGGTGGGATTTAGAGATTAGGGTGGAGAGCTTTTCACCAGTGACGGTGGAGAAACAGGTTAAAGATGAAGAGAAAACATTTGGGCTCACAACTGGATCAGTGATGGGATATAGAGGGTGCTTGTTAATGGGAAATATTCAGACTGGGTCACAGTCGCCAGTTGAGTGCCACAAACAGAGCCACATTTGCCATGAGGAGTCCTGAGGCTTACCTCAGATGGCACCTTCTGGCACAATCTGAGGGGCAGCATTTTTTTAATCATCTGCTACCAATTGGTTTATTCCAACAGTTAGTGGACAATATTTTGCTCACCAAGCCCCGCTTCTGCCCAGTCCAGCCTCCACTTATTTCTCTAGAGGGCGCTGTGGAGATCTTTAGCGTCCGCACCCTGGAGTCAGAAGTGGAGGCCAGACATGACACGGGATGAGTGAATAAAACATCATCTGCTACTTGTTGTAATAATTGAATAGGTAATGGCCGAACTTCTGCAGCACCAGGAGAGGTGAGTGAAAGCAATTATACTCACCCCTCTTGGGTGTCCAGCAGTTCAACCGGCATCCTCTTCGGGCCTGCATCTGATGTCACGTACCCTGGGATCCCGTGAGGCACGCGAGCTTCATGACATTCATTGTGCTCCACCAGGCTAATGATAACATATTACTGCGTAGGGGCCAAAAAGCGGGCAGTATACTCAAGTGGTTAATTGCTGTCATGTCAGGCCACTATACAGCCCTAAAAAATGTCCCTTAAGATGGTTAGCTATAGCTGTCTGCTGTAAGCAACATTCATTATGGAGGCACAGGAGGCCTTCAGGCATTCTGGAACCATGTGGAGACAGTTCACCCGAAAAAATTTTTTAAAAATTGTGGAACCCAGAATTTTGGATCGAATCAGACTTGTTATATACCAGTTCTACCATCTCTAACTGTACATTGTTGCACAGTATATCAATACAGGAGGGATAGAAAATAATAACAGTGGCATTCAGTGGCAGCATAAAAATATGCACTTCAAGGTTTTACTTCATGCTAGCAGAGTTAGAAGCTGCCCTATGAGTGATGTAGTGATTGGATTGAGAGAATCATATATGTCTTGTTACAAGTTCAACATCATACAAGATTAATGTTATTTTAATGTTCCAAGCTACAACATGATTTGTAACTGCTCAAACAATTGTTATCATTGTGTACATTAGGACATGACAAGCAAATACTAAAATTATTTCTTATGGATATTTAGAGTCTGAAAATCCTGTCAACTAGGTCACACTCTAAGCTGTCCCCCATATCTACAAGTAGTCCTTCTCATAAGGTGTTCTCAAAGCCAGCCCACCTCTCCCAGCACAGAAGAGGCCCTTAAAGGGGTATTCCCATGAACATAACCATATCTATATTTATAGATAATTAAAAGTTAAACATTTTTGCAAATATAAGTGGCTAAAAATTCTGCAGCATTTTAAAGACTTTCTCTAACCATCTTAGTGGTGACATTTATGGTCTTGATCGGTTGCCAATGGATACGACCACGATTGCAGAAAATTTCTATGGTCTGGGACTTGTCAGGAACCCAGCCATGACTTTCTTATTGTAGCTGGGTTATCAGGCAGTGGCACTACATGTATAAGAAGATATCCCGGCCACAATAAGGAAATCATAGCTGATGTTCTGCCTTAGAAAGGTCCTGCATTCATAGTCGTATCCACTGGCAACCGATCTAGACAACAACTTGTGACCACAAGATATTTAGAGAAAATCTTTAAAACTTTTAATTATCAACAAATTTTAAAATGGTTATGTTCATGGGAATACCCCTTTAAGTAGGGAGCCATCCCACCCTGAGTAACACGGGCAATGTCCAATGTCCAATGTCATTGAGTAGTGGGTAATACTGCTTCTAGAACATATTAGAACACTTACCATGCACTGACCTACACAAGTTAAAGTGACATGAACATCTAATGCAGTGAACACATGCAAGCAATTTGCAACAAGATATCACAATGTAACAATAAACCTTTGTGTGCCTATATGCAGTGCAAAACTCTGCTAAAACTGCAGTCCTGATATTACTGTGTACCCTTCTCTTACAAGAAGCTATATGTTCAAGGTATGCATACAGTATATGCTGCACAAAATTCATTGTTAGTATTTGTAACAGAATAAAATCCAAGTTTTAAGAACAAATTAAAACAAACCATAGATAGGATAAGAATCTAAAATGTCAAAATCTTTAAACAATTCTTCTATGGCGTATTACTCTGGGCCTGACATGATGTCAGCAAAGGAAGCTGATGTCACGAAATGCAATGATTGGTTAATGAAATTACAGGAAATTGCACCTCACAGCTAATTGGCCATGTCATAATCATACATGTTAAACATGACGGGCAGTTTTGTTTATTAACCAGATGTTGACAGTCTTTTGCAAGCTTTAAGTGACCTCCCAGTCCAATCATAATAAACAATCATTAAAAGATTAGATTCTCCCAGCATAAAGTTACATCCTGGTTTGGAAAACAGGTGTTGTCGACCGGTTGCCAATATGAGCACCATTCTACAAACCGCAGAGCAGAGTACGATACTGTTTAATTGATTTTATTGATATGCAGTAATGTTCTCTACAAAAACCTTGAACCTTCTGCTAATATATTTTAGCTTTTTTTTTGTTGCATTGAAACTTTTTATGTGGCCAAGTTTTCGTAAAAAGTGATAGAATTAAAAAACACAAGCCAAAATCATACTTATTTGAATTCTTCACATATATTTATTTATATGTAGATACTCTGTTCTTTTTCAGATATCACAATTCACTTTTATATGTTTATTAGAGCACAGATGTTTCCTATCCCATTCTTATCCAATGACATATATTAGCTTGGATTACATGCATGTGAAATAATGTTGAAATAGAACATATGTAGTAGATTTTGTTAGTTCTACACAAAGACATGCAAATTCAAAGCAATGTGGATATTCAATATTTTTGTTATGCATATAGAAAACACATTTATATCTTTATTTGTATACCAAAATTTGTGCTACTTGTGTGTCTTTTGTCTGAATGCAGCATTTACAGATTTAGCAGAGTTGAGTTTTATGTTTGGCTCAGCTTGATAAAGTTAAATCACGATTTCGGGCAAAAAAACAAACAAAAAAAAACAACATGTCTGAAAGCCTTATGTGTTACTCAGAGAAACACATACTGAAGCTACATGGATAGATGCACAGTATCTATGTGACTTCTATTGTTACTACTACTGATCCAAAGGTACTTTGTGTGCTATCATATGGTGCATTGCTCAGTGCCTTATTATGCAGCAATGTTTCTAGGGAAAGTGCTCTCTCTATATAGCATAATATGCAATAGAGTGGACATGATTAGTTTTTTTTCCGATTCATAAGGCCAGAAAAAGCCATGCCCTCCTTATGAAATTGGAGATATACAGATATACTGTACAATAGAACTACATGTGCCATATTATACAGGGGCCTCAAAATAATATATTGGTGATATTTTCCATCTTATAGACCAAGGCTGCCCATATGCCTCCTACTTCCTCAAACACATGAATGGTTGGCCAAGCTTACATATATTTGCAAAGGGAAGAGAAGAGTAAGTTACTGGTAGTGATTTATCTACCAGGGAAACAAAGGCTCAGGCATGATAAAATTCAATATGCCTGATCATTCCTCCCCAGACATCATCTGTAAGATGAGTCAGTAGGACCTCATACACATAAGATAGTTAACCCATCACAGCAAAATCAGTGACTTTGACTGCCTTTTCACTTATATGTAAAGCAAAGGCGTAGCTAGGGGTTCAGCACAGGGTAGGGGAGGTAAAGACATCCAAATGGGCCACCAGCTCAGGTATACCAATACTATCACTATACTGTGATAGCAACTCTACAGACCATTTAAGTAAACACAGTACAGGAGCAATGTTGGGACTTACAGGTGATGTCTCTGACCACTTCTTCCAGCTGTGACTTGTCTGTGTAAAGTTTGCATCACAGACATCTTTGGCTCCTCACTTTTCCAAACACCTGACCCACATTTTGTCATCTACACAAAGTCCCCATCCTGCTGATATAACCCTCCAGAATAAATAATACTGCCAAGTACATCTTTAGATTAATAATGTCCCTTTGTACCCCCTTAAATAGTGCTCCTTGTGTTTCCTAATTAAGGCCAGGGCCTCACACAGTGTAAACTGTAGCGTTTTATAGTACTTGCAAAGTGGATGGGATACTGGCTCATCCCATCCATACATTGCAGAAAGATATATGCGGCGGACATGCTGCAATTTAAAAAACCATTGCTTTTTTGTAAATCGCATCATGTCAATTATACCTACGGAAATGTTAGCGAAAGCAGAAAGTCCGCAGAGGACAACTTTGTGGACTGCGGCTCGCTACTGGGTCCTTAGCCTAAAGGGGTTTTCCAGGTCAAGAATAAAAAAAATTAGTGGGGTTACAACACACGGGACCCCCACTGTTCAGCTGTTTGAAAGGACCGTGGCACTTATGTAGTTGCCGTGACCCCTTCTCTGTTTACATTATAGCATTTATCTCATAGTAGCCATGTGATGTAACTACAGCCTCGTTCTATACATGTCTAGGTGGCAAGACTGTAGTTACATTACACTTTCACTATAAAACAGACAGCATGCGATGTGAACAGACACCATGGCCTTTCCAATGGGGAAGGGTGCACTGATCTCTTATTGATGATCTATCCTAAGGATAGATCATTAATAAAAATGAGCTGGAAAGCCCCTTTAATAAAGCAAAAGTCCCACCGAAATTAAATTAGTTGCCCCCTTTATTATGATTCGTGACATAAATACAGCCGACCCCCTAATTACTCCTTATATAAATTATGCCCCCCTTCTATTAACAATGGCCCCTTATATAATGCCCCATAATTACCCTTTATATTACAGAGGTTGTCCAGGATAAACTTTTTTTTTTTTTTTATATTAGGTCGGGGAAGGTGAAAAATTAAAAAAAAAAAACATACTCACCTGTCCCCTGTGCTCCTGAGTCTCCCAGCACAATCTGGTCCTGCTACTCCGGTGTTTTCTTCTGGCAAAAGTCCCTGTCGCAGTGTGATGTCCTTTGTCCCTTTACTTAGGCCGCTGATTGGCTGTATGACCCTCAAATACACTTCATATCAATGTGCATTATTAAAGAAGAGTTGATTAGTTTGGCAAGTAAAATATCTCTATTAAATAGAAACAGAATGTCATCTTGCTGGTGAGAAACCCTGCAAAAAATGTTCCTAAATCAAATTAGCGTTTCAGTGACAATCTATAGCAGTCTTAAAGAACCACAAGATGGTAATTGAATAAATAAACTGTGTTTTTTTAGTCATTGTCACTACAGCCCTCTAAGAGAGATATGCCATGGACCTTAACGTGTCTGTCTGTCTGTCTTTTTCTTATCAAAAAATAAGACGTCTTCGCTTTCAACACCATCAAAATAAAGTGACTAATTGAAGGAATACTCTGATTGAGGAATGCCAGGCGACTATGTGTTGCTGTTTCTATTAGGAATCATTATCTTAAAAGGTGTCAACTGTGACAGCACTAAGCTTAGACAAGAGGTCAGACTACATTAGGTTGATGATGGTCTAGTGATGACAAGTAGAATGAAAGAATGTGAATCCAAGGGATTTCTCAGAAGGAAAGAAATAAGTAAAAATAAAATGATGTTTTGCATTTTTTTTTATTACTGATTATTTCATTACTTGTGTTCTTATAGGTGGGGGCCCCACGTGGCAAAAACGCAGCGGAAAAAAACACGGCGTTTTTACAGTCGCAGCAAAGTTGATTGGATTCTAGTGAAATCCATCCTCACTTTGCGGAAAAATAGAAGCAGTGGACACGCTGCGATTTCCAAAACCTTGTTTATTTTTAATTGTATATCTTTTTTTGTGCATAAAACATAATTTTTTACATAAATATACATTTTAAAATAAATTTACACATGTATCCTCAGAGTTGTCTTGTCCTTTCTGAGCATGCTCAGAAAAAAAACAAACACAAAATAATGGATGGTTACTGATGAATGTCCGTTACTGTCCGTTTTAAGTCCCATAGACATTAATGTTAAAGAATAACAGACGTTTGCCATCCATCATAAAACCGTTATTTTTTGTGGATACAAAAGTCCTGCACCCCGGATTTTTGTGTTCTTGAAAAATAACAGACATGTGACGGTTTGGTGTAAACGGACACTAACAGTCACTAACGGACAACAGATAAAATCCCATTGAAATCAATGAGATTTTTAACGGATTTATGATGTTTCTGATAGTGTCCATTGTTAAAATCTTGTAACGAACACTAGCAGTAGACACTACTGATGGTCACCAACGGTAGTGTGAATACCCCCTTAGCAGTGAAGGGGGGTGCGGGGATGGGGTGGGACCCTTGATGGGATCTAGGAACGAAAAGGAAGTCATTCTCGGAACCAGCAATGACAGGGTTAGCCATGCTGGGGTCCAAAAGGGGACCATGCTGAGGACCAAAATTTAAAGGAATATTGTGCTGAGGAAGAGGAATGAGAGGGGAACCATGTAGAAGACCATGATTTAAAGGGACACCATGATGAAGATAAGGAATGAGAGGAAGAGCCATACTGGTGACTAGGAATGAGAAGAAAGTCATGTTGGGAACCAAGATTTAGAAAGAGACCTAAGAATTGGGAAACGTGCAGGTCACCAGGGGAGTAAGAAAGAGTTTCCCCCTATGGTTATATGGAGTGACTTGTATACTATATCATGGCTGTTTTATTAGTCACAGTCTAGGCCTGGTTCTGTGTCATTTTCTAAAACATAAAATACATGATTTTTTTTGTTTATTTCATTATTCTTTGGGGGTTTGGATTGACTGAACATATTTGCTGACTCCATTTGACCTGCATTTTGTGTACTTTCTTCTTTGAGAAGACCACCCCTATAAAATACCATTTTTCCCATCAAAATTTGATAGGTCTGCTGTAAGATGTTTAACTATACTAATACAGTAAATCAATCAGCCATTATATTATCAAAACACAGCAAGACTTTGAATTACTGAAAAAATGTTTAAAGCGGTTATCCAGCTTCCAAAAATTATCTGCAACTATATCCACTGCAGTGCTAAATACTCATTGTTCCCTTGTGCAGCCTTTGCTTGGCTTTATTTTACCTGCTGTTCCTTGTATCACTGTTATTTACATGCAGTGAATCTATGGACAAACTTAATTTCCCATGATTAATGTTCCTGCCCTCACTCTCTGTGTTTTCTGCTCACAGGGAAGAGGAGGAGTGAGCTTGAAAACAAAACATCACAGCAACATGTGACCTCAGATGTCGAAGTGATTTATTACCTGTGATTTCATTGTACAGCAGAGTGCAGAAGGGAAGGGTACATAGAGAGTGAGAGCAGGCAGATGAATCACAGGAAAAGTAGTTTGTCCACAGATTCACTGCATGTAAATAACAGTGATACAAGAAGCAGCAAGCAAAATAATGCCAAGCAAAGACTGCACAAGGGAACAGTGAATATTCAGCACTGCTGTGGATGTATTTGCCGATTAATTTTTGAAAGCTGGATAACCCCTTTAACCCCTAGTTGACACACGTCATAATAGGACAGCATGGCTGCCTAGATCTAAAGGCTCACTGCTCCATCAAAGACTAAAGACACCATGCTCCATCACCCCCGATTGGAGCTGAGCTCTGATCAGGGGTGTTAACCCCTTAGATGCCAAAATCAAGAATGACAGTGACACCTAAGGGGATTCTGCGGTTATTGTGCCCCCAATCAGCCCCCCTGTGCTGTGTTCAAGGTTGACTTCCTGTATACAAGTACAATACATGTGTTTTGCAGTGTATACTTCTGAACCATGTAAATGGTAAAATGATATGCTAGAATTTATGTTTTCTTTTAATCCCCCAAAAAAGAGTAAATAAAATTTAGTCAATAAGTTATAGACCCCCCAAAATGGTGTCATTACAAAATGCGTCTCATCCCACAAAAAAAAAAAAAAACCCTCCTATGGCTACATTACCGGAAACATAAAAAAACATAGCTTGCACAATGTTGTGACAAAAATCACAAAAATCGCCAAATCTTTAGGACAAAACTGTCTGTGGTAGGGAGGGAATATATAGGCTTTGTGAGAGTATATCAGGGTATACGCCAGATTTAGAGCTTATGAGGGAAAAGACGCCATAAGCTAAAAACACAGTGCTTCTTCCCTTCTTAGCCCAAACAGCAGTTTATGCTCACATATACAACATTTTTGTACCCCGGGTGCATTTTCTTCTCTAATCCCTTGTAAAACTGTAAATTTTAGGGCTGAATGAATGTACTATTGAAAAAAAGTCTTAATTTCACCTCCATATTGTTTTAAATTCTGTGAAATGCATAAAGGGTTAACAAACTTCCCAAATGCTGTTTTGAATTATTTGAGGGGTGCAGTTTTGAAAATGGGATGATTTATGGGAGTTTCCAATATATAGGCTTTTCAAATCTCCTTCAGAACTGAAGTGGTCCCTAGCAAATGGGTTTGGGGAATTTTCTTGTAAATCTTGCAAATTGCTGTTAGACTTGTAAGCCTTCTAACATCCAAAATAAATTAAAGGACAATTAAAACATGATATCAATATAAAGCATGATAGATAATATTTATTAATATCTGTCTGAAAAGCAAAGCATTTAACATTTTGAAAATTGTGAATTTTTTTTTTAATAAATAAATGCAAAAAATATTGATCAATGTTTACCACTAACATGAAATACACTGTGTCACAAAAAAAACACTCAAAATCACTTGTGTAAGTTAAAGCAACTCAAAGTTATTGCAATATAAAGTGACACTTTAAAAATGAGGCCTGGACCTTAGGCCGAGCCCCATGTTGCGAAAACACTGTCATTTGGCCACGGTGGAAACACTGTGACAAAAACCACAGTGTTTTACAGTATCAGAAAAGTGTATGGGATTCTGGCTAATCTCATCCACTCATTGAAGAAAAATTTCCGCAGCGGAAATGCTGCAATTTCAAAAAATGTTGGGTTTTTGCGTATAGGTATAATAGGGATAGAAAGTCCAAATAGGAAAACTCTGTAGACTCTGTAGGAAAAAAATTGCATTTCCACCAGGGTCTTTTCTGCAGTTCTTTTTGGCTGCGATTCGCTATGTGGGGCCTTAGCCTTAAGGTGTTTTTTTAGCTATGTCCTTAGCTTTGTATTGTCTACAAATTTAAATATTAGCAATGCTATATGGACCCAGATGTCTACTAAATCTAATGGTGATTGGTAAATCTCCCAACCTTACTCTAAATAGTGCTAGCGCTAACTGAACTTGTGCCAGAGTCAAGTCAGTTCCTTCCTTCTGAAAGAAGACGCTACATTACATAATATTAATGTAAATGGGACTTCAGAGGTGGTTTTCTTCCTTTACTAGACTTGTTTAAGGACTGCATTAGAATAAGAATTCTTCTAAAGTTAATATTGTACAACTGTTTACAACTATCCAGTGAACCATAATTTTGTCCTATTCATTTAACATGCTTATTATAGCATTTTAGTGTTTTACATTAAATTACTTATTTTATATTTTTTATTATCCATCTACTGCCATCTCCTTGTTTTATAGAATCTGTTTTACAAAGTAAATTTATATAAAACAAGTCTCTAATGCTTTGATATTTGCAATTGAAACCCACAATTGCTGTTTTGAAACATAATCGCTATGTAAGTAGGATATTGAAGGATTAGGGAGCTACATGCAGGATGCAGCTGTGTTTACTATAAAACAAACTGGCCGCATGCATCACAGCAATAGAATCACATACTGACAATTTCTGTAAATGAACATGAAACATGTCAATTTCCAAGCTATTTGATTTTTACATGAACAACTGGTAGGATAATATTGTTGAAGGGAAGCTGTCATAAGACATCAATCCTCTTTATTAAACAACAGCAATTACACTATTGCCCCCAACTTACATTCAGGGCACTGTTAAAAAGCATTCTCCTTATCTACAGCATTACATGGGCTTGACCATAGCTCTCATGTACAGAATTGGAATGCATCTGCAAATATGTGGTGTTCTATCCAATCAGGCACCAAAATTACCTTGACATATGCGTTCCAGATTTGTCCTGAATGGTAGCGTGAGATACTATATAATAAGTCCAATAGGTGAAGAACAAGTGCAGTATTATGAGCATCTTATAGTTGCTCTTCATCAGGACTACAATATGCTAATAGACATTTTTTATTTATTTACTTATTATACAATAAAGTTCTAAACTTAAAGAGGACTTGCCACTAAGTGCAAAGTGCTAAATTATATACCTCATTTGATTCTCGCTGTGTCCCTGAACAATTTGGTGTTTTAAAATCCTTCTACCCATTCAAAAATATGGCCCCTGGAAGCTTATACGTGAATTAGCTCTAATTCTCCAAGTTGGCGGGAGCCTTTTATTGTCTGAGAGAAATACAAAAGGTTACCACCCACTTGGAGAGTCAAAGCTAATTCACAAAGAACCTTAAGGGGCTATATCGTTTAAATGGGTGGAAAGATTTAAAAAAAAAACAAAAAAACCCCATCAAATTGTTTAGGGGCACAGTGAGAATCAAATGAGATATGCAATTCAGCATTTTGTACTTGATGACAGGTTCCCTTTAAAGGGGTTGTCCAGGCAAAAATGGACAACCCTTTTAACATTTAAATCAGCTGGGGGCAGTGAAACAAATAAAAAAAATGCACCTCCACAGTGCTCCGATGTCCTCCTGCGCATCCTGGTTCTTCTGCTCTGGCGGCGTCTCCCGTGTCTCTTCCGGCATGGTCACTGAGGCCAAGGAGTGGCTTCAGCGGAATGCCGGATGACGCCACCGTAGCAGAAGAACCAGGACGCGCAGGAGGACAATGGAGCACCGTGGAAAGGTGCATTTTTTTATTTGTTTCACTGCCCCCAGCTGATTTAAATGTTAAAAGGGTTGTCCATTTTTGCCTGGACAACCCCTTTAAGACTAAGACCCCATGTAGGGAGACGCTGCGGAAAAAAACGCATCGGCAACGCATCATGTTTATTTCCACAGCATTTTTCAATGCATTTTTGTAGAATTTTCCTCTGCGAACTTTCTTCCCCATTATACCTATTCAGCAAATGCCAGCATATAATTGACATGCTATGATTTTCAAAAATGCAAGCATTTTTGAAAACACAGCTTTTCCACTGCAGATTTTTTTCTGCAGTGTGTGGCTGGGATTAGCCATAATCTCATCCACTTTGCAGGTAAAAATAAAATATGTGGATAAGTCACTTCCCCAAAACTTGTAAATCTTTATTAGTCAATTTAAAAATGCTTAATATGCTCCACACTAAACTCTAAAAGAGGGAGTTAATATTGGAGTTGCACCACATGCTATAGTTATACACACATTGTGGTTAAAACAGGAGTAGATCGAGGCTCTTGTTTTTTCCTGGAGAGTTGATGGTGTGGAAATAAATCACTATTGTTCCAACCAATCCCTTTTTTAGCGCATATGAGTTTCTACTAGCAGCATTTAACAGCAGCCAAAATGCTGCGGCTGTTAATTGTACGGATACTATAGGGCAAAATAGCTATCTGTGTCCCTGGGTATGTTTCCTGCATGGACACCGACTTAATACTAAACTCATATGGTTCTATATTATTGGGCTATGAGTGACTGACAATAGCTATTTTCGTTCACATAGCCTAGTACTTGTGAGGGTGATTCTACTCACAGGAAAATAAAACAAGGCACTGATAGAACCAGAGTGTTGGTGTATTGGGTTTGTTACCAACAATATTCCCCTTTTCTAGTTATAAGTATGTTATACTCAACTCCAATATTAACTCGTTTTTTTAGAGTTTAGTATTTTTAAATTGACTAATAAAGATTTGCAAGTTTTATGTATACCCAGTTGAGGTAGTGACTTATCCACACATTTTATTTTTTTCTGATTTCTTGGGTATACCATCATGAATATTCCTTACTGTGCATTTTGTCCACTTTACAGATACTGTAAAATGCTGCATTTTCGCAACGTGGGGCTTCAGCCGAAGACTTAAATAGCCATAAATAGCTACATGGGTGTTCTTACAATAGTGTTTAATAGCTCTGTATTATTTTTCTCATTACCTCTAGTTTTGGCTCTATTTCCACTAAATAAAGTCCTAGGTTAATAATCATAAATATGCTGTGAGTGTTAATAGGGAATGAGGGTAAAAATAAAAGTAAAATCATGACCCAACAAAAATTGTGATTATTTTATTTCTCACGTTCCAATGGTGGTAATAAGTTTCTGCCATTAAATTCTTTGATGTAGGTGGCTTTGGGAAATAGGAATGTACATGGTAAATTGAAATCTCTCATAGATTTTAGTATTTATTAAATATTGGTTGGATTTCCCATGTTCTCCCAATGATATTATTAACATTAGCATTTATTTGCTGTATGGATTGGCTTCAAAAAGAATGGGAAATATATAGGAAGTTCTTATACTTCTCCCTCCTGCTCAATCGACTCCTGAGTTTGGCTCAAAAAACTGCAACAAAATCTGCAACAAGAAAAGCTGCATTTCCGCAACGTGGGGCCTCAGCCTTAGGCTCTTTGAGCTAAAGCCAGGAGTGAATTTAGCAGCACGTAGAAGTATAAGAACTTCCTATATATTTCCCATTCCTTTTGTAGCCATTCTTGGCTTTGGCTCAAAAAAAGGCAGCAAAGTCTGCAACAAAAAAAGCTGCGTTTCCACAACGTGGGGCCGTAGCCTTAAAGTAGTTTTAGTCTGTGAATTCTCCTTTATGAGCCACTAGATATCCATTTAATTTCTTGCTGAACATTTTTGACATTTGAGGCCGGGCCCCATATGGCGTAAACCGTGAAATGTATTCATTTACGCAATTGATGTATAAATACTAGCATAAGCTGCAACATCACCATTATGTCAGTTTGGTCTAATGAAGTAGCAGTGGCTCCGAAACACATAACCTTTTTATCTGACATTTTAACAATACTGGAGGAAGCGCAGATGTATTTCGTACACTATTCTGCAGAGGTGGAATTTCACATCATCTATCTCTCAGTGAAATACCCTTGGTCTTTTGTATGGACAAGGGATTGGTCACTATTCCTGAAGCACCTCAAAACTGCACACAAGGCGCATCAGTTGTTGTGTCTATATAAGGTATCACTTCACTCCTATGAGCACCTACTCTTGTTTTATTTGTAGTTGAATATATTTAAGGCTCTGCACAAGGGGGTGCCCTGTTGTTGTTTTTTCTCTTCTAGCATTGGTAACCTAATGAAAACAATGTTATTTTATGCTTCAGTCGGTCCAGTATGTTGTTCTCAGAGGCAAAAAAATAAATTTTATTTATTTTTTTATGTTTTTTAGTATAATGTATTTATTTGTGTAGCCTTTTACAACAGTGTTGTAACTATTCACTCTTTTCTTGCAAGTCTCTTTCTTATTTTAGGAATGTACTTAGAAGTAGGTAAACATCACCCATTGAGTGTTACACATTGAAAGAACAAAAGACATATGCTGTGATTGAGAGCTCTCTGTGATTATGAGGACATTTACCAGCTGGTTTCTTATCCATTGTTCACCATTTGCTACTATTCATTATCCACTTGTCATGTGTACACTTGATTCATGACTAAACTTGCAGATCTTGGACACAAGCTTTCTGACACATTTCTAATTTACACTATCTTACAGTATGTCTATATTTATTAACCCCTTAACACAGATTTTGGCTTTCAGGAACCTATATTTATTTATGACATTATGAAATATCTTGGATGTGCCACGATGAGATGTGTTTCTCAATGTGTAGGAGCAAAGGTGCATAGTTACTATCATACCAATGATCAGGAGAAGGGGTTAAAGTGAGACATAGATATTTAACATGATCTGATCTAAGGGGCAATGGGGAGATGCCATCTAGAGATGATTTTAAACAATGCGTGCATGAGATACATAGGGCCTCGGATTTAGAAGCATTAATCTTAAAGTTGGAAAGGGAACCAAATTCACTCAGTGTCAGTGCCATGTGTGGGAGTGTGATATAGGTATTAGTTAGGATGACAGGCAGGTTATCTGCAAACACGGCAGTTTGGTGGTGAAAACCACTGCACGAGACACCTTTTAAATGGGGGTCCTGCCTCATACGTTGGATCAAGGTTTCTATTATTAAGACGAATAAGAGCGGTGAGAGAGGACAGCCCTGCCTAATGCCATTTTTAATTTGAAACGGATTAAAGAGACATCCATTATCACTTGAGTTCTGGGCGAGGAGTAGAGGACCATGATTTTACGTATGAAAAACTGGGAAAACCCAAAGTGGTTTAATGTCATCAAAATAAAGGTCCAGTCTACTCGGTCGAAGGCTTTCTCAGCATCAATTTATAAAAGAACCAAAAAGGTAGACCTAGACCAAGCAAACTAGAATAAATGCAGGGTATTATGCTCACCTTCCCTATCAGGTACAAAGCCCGTTTGCTCTGGGTTGATGAATGTAGGCAAGAGAGTTTTTAATCTAATGTCTAGCAATTTAGCATAGAGCTTGACATCTACATTGAGCAGGGGTATGTGGCGGTAGCTGCCGTATTGGGTCAGGTCTTTTCCCTCCTTGGGGATGATTGATATATGGTCATTTAAGGTATGAGGGGGGAACGAGTCAGCATCACCCATGGAGTTACAAACTTGCAGGAATTGGGGCATCAAGGCGCCTTTAAATTGTTTGTAATAGGTTGCAGGTAGGCCATCAGGACCAGGATATTTTCCTGTAGGGGTTTCAGAAAATGCAGATTGCAGTTCAGATAGTGTGAAGGGTGACATGAGGGTATCTTTCTGAGGTTGGTCTAGAGTGGGGAGATTGAGAGATTGGAGGAAGTCCTGGATTGACTTAACACGATCTTGCAGCTCAGAAGGGGTTTCAAGGGGCTGGAGATCATAAAAGGATTGGCAAAAGGAACAAAACTGAGAGGCTATATCTGTAGTGTCTTTAAAGGGGTTGTCCAGCCTAAACTTTTATCTATTAATTAAGTCGGGGAAGGTGAAAAAAATAAAATAAAATCATACCTGTCCCCAATGCTCCGGTGCCTCCCCGTGCAGCCAGTCCTGCAGCTCCATTGTTTTCTTCCGGCGGAAGTACCCACCGCACGTCACAGCTGAGGTCAATCAGTGGCCTCTTTAAGAGTCACCCCAGTTTTTGAGGTGATTTCAGAAATAAAGTTTTGGGAGTTTTTCTTTTTTACTAAATAAGCTATGAGTTTCCCACCTTTGTTGCAGATAACACAGGTGCATCTCAATAAATTAGAATATTTTTTAAAATGTTCATTCATTTCAGTAATTAAATTAAAAAAGTGACCTCCTATATGCACCTGTATTTATGTGAAGCAGAGAGATAGGCCTTGGCCACCTTCAGATTAAGGCAATCCTTAAGCCATTTTCTATATATTATCAGTTCCTAGAAAACTCCCTGAGCCGCCGATTGTTTGTGTTCAGCAATGCAGGAAAGTAGACTATTTCTCTAGATTGTTCCTTCTTATGGAAGGAATTTAAGAGGATGAGAATGTCTCTTATGACTGATTTATGTGCTTCCCATAGCATACTAGACCGAACCTCTGGATTGTCATTTTCTGTAAAGTAGTGTGTAAGGGCCTGTGTGATAGTCTGTATATCCTCTGTGGAGCATAATAAGGTCTCATTCAGTCGCCAATCATAAACCTGGGGGCAGAGAAGAGATCTCCAGTTGCAAAGTGACTGGAGCATGGTCAGAGATATATATATTCCCTATCGAGGGAGAGGACAATAACGTCAGTTGGCGTGAGGAGATAAAATATAATCTAGGCGCTGATAAGATTTATGTGGGTTTGAATAAATATAGGTATAGTCTCCAGGTATCTATCAGAGAATGTCAAAAGTGTGCAAAGCAGTAATCAAAGCAAAAGGTGGCTACTTTGAAGAACCTAGAATATAAGACATATTTTCAGTTGTTTCACACTTTTTTGTTAAGTATATAATTCCACATGTGTTAATTCATAGTTTTGATGCCTTCAGTGTGAATCTACAATTTTTATAGTAATGAAAATACAGAAAACTCTTGGAATGAGAAGGTGTGTCTAAACTTTTGGTGGTAGGGAGGGTGGGTGATAGATATGAGTGCAGGGAAAGCAGGGGGAGGAACAATGAATGCAGGAGTTAAGTATAAGCCATACCCAGCTATGGGATGGCAAGCTGAATATAGATATTTTCAACAAGATCATGCATGAAATAACATTTTGTAAGTTAATAAAAAAAAAAAGTGCAAAACAACCAATACTTAAGGAAGTATCAAGGTGCATCAAGGGTTCTGGTCCGGGTGATGTTAGGGAGATATTTGTGCCCCTTATAGTGAAATTTGAGCTAGAAAGTCCAAATTAAGAAAAGTTGAAGCAGGAGCTCGTGTGGTGTGCGTCCAACTTGCACCTCTGCTAGGCCCTTCCGAGTTGGCTTTATTTAAAGTCTCCTGGACTCAACCTTAACTTCATCTACATGGTATTCTTGTGTTTCTGCTACCCAGAGTGGTGAACATAATTTTGATGTGGCCATCTTGCCTGAATTGCTACTGACAACATTTAAAGATATGTTCTACAGCATCCACATGGACCATATGAAGAAAGAGTCTGGAAATTAAATAACAATGGACTTTTCTATACCTGGGAGGATCCTACAGTCTACTTGTTATCTTTAATTGTAATGCTCCTTTGATGATAATGAATACTAAACAGTGAATATGCTAGTCTAGGTTCACATGGCGGAAAATGAAGAGAAATTCCTATTCATTTTCCAATGCCATATTCGGCCTCGGGATTGCCGTGACGGAATACCGAAGCAGGGCATCGGCATTCCATTGCGGCTTTCCTCTGCTGATTAGGCCCAGATGAATGGGCTTAATTAGCAGGGACTCCTAATATCCGTATTCTGCAGCAAGATCGAGCAGGACAATGAATTTTCTCCGCGTCCTGCTGTGATCTCTGCCTCCCATTGAAAGCATATAGTTATTTTTTATTTTTATAAAGTCATATTTTTTCATTTACAAGTGTATACAATGTATTGTTATTTAAACAGCTCTTTTTTTTTTTTTATTGGGGGGGGGGGGGGGGGGGGGGGGGGGGGGGGGGTTTTTTTTTTTTTTTTTTTTTTTTGTGGGCGCCCCCCCCGCCGGGGCCCCCCCCCCCCCCCCCCCCCCCCCCCCCGCGGCGGGGGGCGTTCTTTGGTTCTTTGTGTAAGTCTCTTGATGCTCAGTCTGAACATGGTCCTAATCAGTGTAATGGATTTCTAACCACACCCGTGCTCTAAGCATTTCTCTCTTGACGGTATAGAGTTAATCTCTTCCTGGCCTGTGTGATTGACAGCCTGTGTACCTATCAGGTCTGGGGGCTGGTCCCAGACTTTCTATATACAGGATGTCATTTCTCAACAGGTTGCCGGTTATTACACTTGTGTTTTGCCTGCTGTCTTTCTATACTCCTTTATACTTTGTTACTTGATTGTCTGACCCTTTGGCTTGCCCCTGACTATTCTCTTGGATTTTGACTTTGTACTGCTTTGCTCGTTTGTTACTGACCCCTTGGCTTGCTCACTCTGCTTCTGTGTTGTTTTTGTCTTGTCCTGTTCTGTGTGTCACTTACCCAGTATAGGGTTTGTCTTCTGGTTGTCCTTTTACCGTTTAGGGTAACTGAGGCAATAGGAAGGGACAGTGGCTGGGGTGAGATTAGGGCTCACTTGTCTCTGTCCTTCCTCCCAGACCACTGCAGTAGTGTCAGGGTTGCTACGTTTGGCAAGACCCTTACAGAATAACCGGCCCATACATTCTGCCATTGCTTCCCATAGGGTCAGCATGGATCCTATTCAGGGCCTTGCAGCCAATTTGGAAGGTTTGGCAGTCCTGGTAAATGAGCTTGCTAAACAGGTGCAGACCCTTACTGATGCCGCTACAGCATCTCCAGTTGTTTCTGCCCCTTTTAGAGTTAAGATGCTACTCCCCGACCGTTTTTCAGGGGATCGTGAAAAATTTGAGACTTTCCGGGAGTCCTGTCGCCTGTATTTTCGGATTAATCCACATGCATCCCAGGCCCAAATGGTTGGAGTAGTTATATCCCTCCTACAGGGGGATCCACAAGCTTGGGCCCTTAAACTCCCTCCAGGGGCTGAGGAGTGGACTGACTTTGAAAAATTTTTTTTGTCTTTGGGGTCTATATATGCTGAGCCAGACCACATTGGTCTTGCGGAATCACAACTCCTCACCATGCGGCAGGGCAAACGCTCTGCTGAGGAATATTGCGCAGAATTCCGCAAGTGCAGCGTGACTGCAGGTTGGTGTGAGTTAGCTCTAAAGACCCACTTTAAACAAGGCCTGTGTGACCGTGTTAAGGAGCTCTGGGTTGGTCACCCAGATCCTCCCACTCTTGAGCAGGCCATGACTTTGGCTGTCCGTATTGACCGTAGCATCCGGGAAAATGTTAAAGAGAGAATAGGTTCTGCTTCTTTCAAGTTTTCTGTCTCTCCCTCACTCTCTCCTGAGAAACCTGTTATTTCTCCCATGACTCCTGGTGAGGAACCTATGCAACTGGGAGTTTTGGACGCCAAGATGCGACGAGAGCATTGTCTCAGGAACAACCTCTGCCTGTACTGTGGTACTTCCGGTCATTTCATCCGTGACTGCTCTATCAGACCCCGCACACCAGGGGAAAAACTTCAGTGCCTGAGTGGTAGTCGGAAGAACCACTCAGACAACCAGGTATTTGCCAGTAGTAACAATAAGATGTTGTTATCTGTGTCTCTGTCCTCTGGGGACAGATCTGTTTCTGGCCAGGCCTTAGTTGACTCTGGGTCTGCAGCAAATTTTGTCACATTTTCGTTTGTCTCAGCTTTAGGCATTGAGCTTTTGCCACTTGACACTCCTCTGGCGGTTACTGGAGCGGATTTTGCCCCACTGGCCAGGTGTAAGGTCCGATTCAAGACCCCCTTAATAATGTTGCAAGTGGGTTCAGCTCATTCAGAGGTCATGAACTTTTTTGTTATGGAGCATCTGTCTTCTGATATTATTTTGGGGCTCCCCTGGTTGAACCTCCATAACCCTATTTTTGATTGGGGTAAAAGGGAGTTGGTAAAATGGGGAGATCAGTGCTCATCCCACTGTATTGTTTTGCACACCTTAAATTGTGTTACTGAGGAGACTGTCTCGGCTGCAAAAGGTGGGAAACACCAGGTGAATAAAAAATGTTTGCCTGGCCCACCAGTGTCTGTGGTTGTGCAAAAAGACCCTGAATTGAAGGCAGAGAAAATACTGGGTCCTACTAAAACTGGTTTATCTGGTGAGGGTCCAGTGGCCCCTCATAAAGGGGGGGGTACTGTAACGTCTCTGCCGTTTCGGGTCTCGGCGCCGCCCTCTGCTCGCACGCTGTGGCGAAGGAGGCGTCTTCAATTTGGTTCTTTGTGTAAGTCTCTTGATGCTCAGTCTGAACATGGTCCTAATAAGTGTAATGGATTTCTAACCACACCCGTGCTCTAAGCATTTCTCTCTTGACGGTATAGAGTTAATCTCTTCCTGGCCTGTGTGATTGACAGCCTGTGTACCTATCAGGTCTGGGGGCTGGTCCCAGACTTTCTATATACAGGATGTCATTTCTCAACAGGTTGCCGGTTATTACACTTGTGTTTTGCCTGCTGTCTTTCTATGCTCCTTTATACTTTGTTACTTGATTCTCTGACCCTTTGGCTTGCCCCTGACTATTCTCTTGGATTTTGACTTTGTACTGCTTTGCTCGTTTGTTACTGACCCCTTGGCTTGCTCACTCTGCTTCTGTGTTGTTTTTGTCTTGTCCTGTTCTGTGTGTCACTTACCCAGTATAGGGTTTGTCTTCTGGTTGTCCTTTTACCGTTTAGGGTAACTGAGGCAATAGGAAGGGACAGTGGCTGGGGTGAGATTAGGGCTCACTTGTCTCTGTCCTTCCTCCCAGACCGCTGCAGTAGTGTCAGGGTTGCTACGTTTGGCAAGACCCTTACAATTAGACCCCCTAGGGTCTAAAAAATAAAACAGCAGAGACCAGGCGGCTATAGCAGCCACTTGACTCTCGAGTGGCCGCCATATTTAAACACCTGACATGTCGGGAGGGGGTTAAAGCGTACCTCCCAGTACTTTTCCTAATTGAATAGTGCATTTGAATATAAGAAACTTTGTGATACTGTATATCTTATTAAGGAGAACTGTTTCCTTCACCTCTTATTAAACTATTATCCTGCTCCTTATCTTCGGTCTGACTGTTGTTTACATTACTGTATATTCCTCTCACACATAGAACTCTATGGAGAACAGAGGAGTGAACTAGAAGCAGTAATTATTTTAGTGTCTGTTCTATACTCCCTCCTGTCTTCATAGACTAATATGTAGAAAGTAACTCTGCCTGAAAAGTGGATAAGGAAACATATTTCTTTTATAAGATATCTAAAAAAAAAAATTAATATATTAACCGTTTAAGGATTCAGGGTAGTTTGTATTTTAATGCTCAGTGACTTTTTCACATTGCATAGGATATAATGGGGTCCGTCGCGATTCCGCCCAGTTTCTGCCAGTTTTGTACTGAAATGGGCTGAGAGAAAAGTGCTCCTTGCAGCTTTTTGCTCTCCGCCGATTTTCGCGGAGTCTTAGGTGGAGTCTCCTATGGAGACTCCAACACAGATGTGAACCTAGCCTTATATTGGTTTTATTATGTTTTAACATGTTCGTTTACAAATAAAACGTGACTATTTGAAAATGAATGATTTTCTTGTGGTCACTGTATTCTGATGCCTAAACTTTTTTATTGTTTTGTTGAGGGAGATATGTAAGGGCTCTTTATTTGTAGTTTTTATTGCTACTAATTTTTAGTAGTAAGACTTATTGATCACTTTTTTGGGGAACCAAGGTGACTATAGTGTGGACTTATATGCACATACCTAACAAGTTTGTCTATTTTTTTGTTTACTTTATGTGTTTTTTAAATGTAGAGGTGTTTTTTTTAAGCTTTTTATTATTTGTTTATTTCTGTATTCTTTATTTTTGACCTGCACCACAAGGGGGCTTGAACCTGGTATATCTGATAGGCTCCTTATGTGTTATAGGGAGTGGCAATCATGGCTACCCCTCAGACCCTGCAATCTTATCATGGGGAATATGAGGGGTGACGGAGAGGGGTGGGCGATCTTGTCCCTGGACCCCTCCCCGGATGCCATGATCACTATTGATCATGGCATCAAAGGAGCTAATGCGGTGCACTTGGAGTTTTCTCTGACTCTGGCGGGTAGTCTCAGGCCTTGACTATGTAATACAGCCTAATGCTGAAAGTAGTGACTCAGGCACAGCTCCTGTGCCCAAGGAATTACAACGCTGTACTATTACGGCGCTGAGCGTTAACTATACATGAGCATTCCTAATTTAGCATATTGATCTCTATTTCTACAATATTAGAAAAATGTGCTTAAGAAAATGAATAATAAATCTAAATTCTTCTCCACTGGTTTTCATGAACTATCTAATATCCTTAATTTAAAGAGTACATTTATTAAGTGTAAATTCATTCATCTAACATTGCTTGAAATATTTCTAAATTACATATTTGAATGTAGTACAAATGTATTAGAGAGAGGTTCCTTTAACTTTTTATGCAATGAGTGTTGGAGCTTGAATTGAAAAGTGAGCCAGCTATCTTGGAAAGTTTGTTACAGTCTTTCAATGCTATTTGTCCCCTAATCACTATTCAACATGCTAAGTTATTCAAATGAAGGGCTAACGTTTTTAATGTATCTGAGAGCAAAGATGGCCATTAATGGGCCAGTACAGCAAAAATCTTGTTCTTATTATTACTTAGTTCAGCTATTTCTGTTCATCATCTTGACAGGTTTTCTTCTGAGTTCCGGCCATTCCCACAAGTGTGGGCTAGTGCTGTTTTTTGATCCCATTGACTCATTGTCCTAGGCCTTGTATTGCAATACTAAATGCATAACATCTAAAAAGGGCATTGTGAAGCGCTGGAGCAAATTTAAGAAAAAGAAGAAAAACCTAAGTCATCAAACTAAAAAAAGCCCACACCAATTAAGGAAATAAGCTCAATCCTTTGTATTCCTTTGGTTTTCTTACTTTTCTTCCTTACCAATCTTCCCTTTTAGTTAGCTACTAAGTATACAAAAATAACTTTCTGAAGGGAAAATCTGAAGAGAAAAATGTCCATTTCATGGATGTTTCATGTTATCAAAGCTGAAAACCAGACTTCTTGCATAGTGCTTAAAGGAACCTTTTTCCTGTCACTTCCTATTCTCAGTATGCCATAAATATGCTTTTTGTTAGGTAGGGTTGTATTTCAGTCATTGTCATGTGAACTGAAATAATTTATTTTCCAGCACTGTTCAGTGACTCTTTACACTCAGTAGGGTTCTAGGTCTCTTGTCAACCCGTTTCTATGATTTACCTTGGCAAAGCTGATTCCCTTTCCTATCCCATTCCTCTACATTAACTATGGCATTAATGTATTCACGTCTATTGTTCTTTTGATTTTTTTCACATTCCACCAACTAAACATCAGTAGCACAGGTATTTTGACAGATATCCTGCTGCTTTTGATAGATAATAGAACTGGCAGGACCAAAGGAAGGAGGTAAATGTTGTGGTGTCTGTTGCCTATACCATTATGACTATGACAAATTTATAAAAGATGAAACCTATTCACACATCAACACATTGAAGAAAAATTGACTTACAACAGACGAGGGTAGATACATGTAGAGTATCATGTTTTTGATGGGTTTTGAAGACTATAAGAAATGTTTCAATGACATACAGTACTACCTTCCATAAAATCAAAGAATGTACAAATATAATTCATGGTGAACATAGAATAAATTGAGCCAAAACAGTTGTAGATCCAAGGCACGGTTATAGAAATAATACACTTACATGGGTTAGCATTTTCAACTTTAGAACTATTTCTTTGTTTTATTAATTTCTTTTGAAAGCATGTTGTTTTAAACATATATGAAAGATTACATGCTGTATATGTGACAGATAAACTGACTGCATGGGGTAATTTAATACTCATGACATAGAGGAACAGTTCCCTGAAGTTTTTACAAAAAACATAATCAACATTTCAGTATGATTTGCAGGGACAGTTTGTTAACAGGCAGCTATGTAACAGATGGCTCTAGCTGTTTGGCATAAGGGCACTGTGCAGTCTAGTAGTATTATAGAAAACATGATATGTAATAATGACAGACAATGATAATCATATTCAATAGCAGCAAATAAGAAGTATAAAATATAAAACACATTAATTAATAAGGAAAAACAGACAAAGAAAACAGTAATTTGTATCCACCCAGATACAGAACATTTATAAAAAAATTAAATGCTATCAAATACAAATTACTACATAAAACTACATTGGCATCTATATCCTACTAAGGTCTTACATTCTTATATTATATTACCTGGTAATACTCTGAAACCTGAACTTGCAAAGACTCTTTAATAAAAAGCCATGAATTTCCTGTTTAGGAAGCTTAATTTACATTAGGGACAAAAAGGACATAGAGCACCCCACTTTACCAGCTTTAGGCCTCCTGCACACAGGGGAAAATGGTCCAGAAAATCAGGCCTGTATATCTGCTGCATTTCTGGCATGGACCCATAGGTGACTATGCTGCTTGGAGTCCGGGTTTCCAGACTGGGTTTGGGGCAAGAAATACAGTCAATATATAGACCATAATTTTTTGGACCATATGCCCACATATGTAGGAGGCCTAAAATAAATCTGACATTCCAATTTTAGTAAATACGTTTATTCTCTATAAAATTAAAGTTCTGGAGCATTTTTTTTTTCAGAACTCTACACAGTTTCTAATCACATTGTAGATATATTAAAACATTGTCAACCTCATATTTCTATTCTCCTTGTCAATGTGACATGTGCAGATTTTTGTCCACTGGAAATAAACAAATAAATGTTTCTACGGAATGACACAAAGTAAACATAAAAAATGTGAGAAAATGCAAGATATTGTATATATTTCTTTTTTGCTGAAACCATAAAACTGTAGCTCTTTAAACAGGCTACAGATTCTAGCATTTGCATGTCATAGCTATGTCTATGAACTAAATATAAGTGCTGCACAAGTTTATATATATTTATTTATCCTCTAAATAAACACTAATAGAAAACACGCTTGTATACTATGAATTGGTAATACCCCAAAGAATAATAGCTTAGGATTCATTCCCTCCCACACCATAGTTTCCTACATTACCAAATGTTTCTTTGCTCATTTAGAAATAAACAATATTCTTCTTGGAATGGATGCAATGGGTACTCACTGAAATTCCATGCTTAATGGCTTCAGCAACAGCCCCACAGTGTGAAACTCATTCACACCCTGCAGGGGGAGGACACACTTTAACCAGTTGAGTTGACACTGCACAGCATTTACAGTCTGTTCACATTACCCCATTCTACCTTAGAACAAAAAAGTACTCTAGAGACATTAGGTTCTGCTTATTTCCTGACAGACACGATGAGCTCATGCTACAAGTGAAAGAGCTGAACATTTATGTTTGAAATAAACTCTATGACACTAATACAGATTTCTTGAGGCTTAAGGAATATATTATAATGACACCAATAGTAAGCAATAGTAGGTGAATCAGTTACTGTGTTTTTGAGAAGGAACCACATGTAAAATAAAAAAAAAAACTAAAATGTTGTATAGTCATAAAAAAAATCCTTAAAATTTGGTTTAGTCTGGGACAAAATCAGCTCTTTGCACATTTTGTGTTACTTCCCTCACTCCCTTTTAATCTTAAGCTCTTACAGGCAGCATTCTTTCTCTTTTTATTTCATTGCCATTAGATGTTTTTCTGTATGCCAGTAGTATTTTCTTTATTTTGTTATTTCTTGAGTTTACTACTGCCCTTAATAGTAAAAGTCAGCAGAATATGTTAATGTTACGGGAATAAGAATATTATGAAATTGGCTTTTTAGATTTTATTAGATATAGAAAAACTGAACTTAAAGCTGCACTCACACATGACTGAGATGAGAATACACATCTTTGTACTAGCCTTTAGTGGCCAGAACTATGGAAATAGTCAAGTAGGCTGTTCTATGTCGTTTCCATAAGAAGTAAATCGTTACAAAAATTCCCAAGTTATGGAAACAGTGTAGCTTGCTGTTCTACACTGTTTCTGTAAGTCCCATTTACTTCTCAGATTTAGGCCTCATTCACACAACAGTGAAAAAGTTTTTGCAATGTCTGTCACACAGCCGAAGAACACATTGGGGCACATTTATCTATACTGTCAAACTTTGTACTGTCTTAAGCTACAAATCCCATTCGTAGTTTTAGACGTATTTATGAGTCTTATGAATGAGCCATATGAACCTTCATACATATGGAGTGTTTCTAGAAACTCCAAAATTCTGACGCGATTTGACCGTGGTGAAAACGCTGCCGCAAAAACCATAGCGTTTTACAGTCCCTGCAAAGTGGATGGGATTCTAGTGAATCCCATGCACACATTGCAGAAAAATACCCGCAGCGGAAATGCTGTCATTTCTAAAACCATTGCGTTTTTGGAAATCACAGCATGTCAATTATACCTACGGAAACGCTGGTGGTTTCCGTATAGGTATAATTGAAGCAGAAAGTTTGCAGAGGAATACTCTGCGGATTTTCTGTGAAAAGCGCTGCAGAAAAAAACGTGATGCATTTCTGCCGTGTTTTTTCCCACATTGCTTTATCTTTGCGGCAATCAATGTGGGGCCTTAGCCTAAAACCATCCCAATCAAAGGTGTCGAGCTTCCCATTTCAAACCATAATGTTTTCTATACTCCTTCTTTAGCCTGCCCTCTGATGCCATTATTTTCTATATTTTCATGATAGCCTCACCAGTTGTGCCTTATTGTTTGACGTTTGCTAAATTGTTTTGTTTGGTTTTACTTTCACATGCTTTTGTAGCATATGGCTATTGTATAATTGTTAGAGCGGTGTTGTCATCCCTAAAATATGCTGCTTATTTTGAATGTGATGTACATTATTGTTATTCCTTTTTCTTTTTATTATGTACAAAACTCAATAAAAACTATTGAAACTAAAAGTGTCGAGCTTCTCCATGAGATATTTGGTGTAAAACATGTAGACAAATATTTGGCACAAAAAATGTAGACAAAATATGTGGACAAAATACTTAACTCACAGGCTGTAAGGAACAAATATTTGTCACACGCATGAAAAACCCTACAATTTTAGCACAAAATAAGCACAGCTCTCGCCTTATTGAGGACACAAATGTGTGGTGCATGATGGGAATTTATGACAAAGTAATTTGTTGTAAATTCGTAAGTTTATACCATTTTAAACTTGGTCTCCTTTGCACAACAAAATCTGTGCCATATTCGTTCTTTTCTGTTTCATAAATGTCATAAATTTAGACACTTCTAAACCACACCCATTCTGGTTCACATTTTTCAAAAGTGTCGACCCAGTCATATTTTTCCTTTCTTTCTGGGACACATTGTTCATAAATATCTTGTAAATGTTGTAAATTTGTATAATTAAAAAAACAATTAGAAAATTAGGCATGGCTATCAAGTAGCACATGTACTTTCTGATTCTGCCGCCTGTAGGGTGCACACACTTTCTACCTGTTACTTAAAGGGCCAGGATACATGCTAGTAAATCTTCCCCAGACTACTTCCTGTCAGTCTGCGCATAGAAAACTCTGTTTCACCTGCCATACCCTGCCTGAGCTTTTTTTCCTAGTTCACTAGTTTCCTGCAAAGGCATGCCTAAATGTTAACCATTTGTTGTACTGTGTTTGACCTCAGCTTATTTCCTGACTTTGTCCCTGTCTGCTGTTTCCATTCTTTGACCACCTGATGACCTCATTTCTGTTCATGACTATTGAGCCTGTGCTGCCAGCGCTGATCTTGGTCTATATTCACATTAATATGTTGTCTGACCCCTTGGTGCACTGTACCATAGTACCTGACCTGCCCACTCAGCTGTCACCAACACTGGGGCTAAAGAGGTATCAACCTGGTGGTCTCCTTGTAGTGTGATCCAGAGCCCTGTCACCAAATTGATTGGGTGACACAGTGGTTCCACAACTCACTGCCCGTTACACTGGACAATGTTTGCAGTGTGGCAAGTCTCCTTACTAGGTAATATATTAGACATTAAAGGGTGGACTTTGTCTGCAACTTTGTTTTATTTGATCCTTATAATTATTGAGATTTTTCAGTTATAGAATTCTAGCAGTATCTAAATCTCTATCTATAATATCTAGTTAGTGTCTCTGACTGTGGGTACTATAAAGACAGGCACATTAGTTGTCACCTTATATTTCCAGAAAGAATGCAGTTTTAAACAGATGTAGAGTATGAATAGTAAGAAAACACAAAAAAACATAACCACCAAGCACCATATAGGGAATTGTATTTTAATTTGTTTTAAAAATGGATTAATGGGTGAAACTAGATGAGGTGATACTATATTTTGGAAGCAATGGCCTATGTACTTGCAGTAAGGCTCTCTTTCTCTAGCCAACTAATTTGTTATTTGCTAGTTTTGAACAACATAACATTAATTAGCCAGTGTGAATTCTGTCAAAAATCATTGACAAAACAATACACCTTTAATTTATTATTGGTTTTTATCTATATCATAGGCCTTTAGATTTTATTCACATTTCTAATAAATTTAGTTTTTGTTATTACTTTGGATGATGTCTGCATACTGCACATATGGTCTGAGTATTAAATCTGTATAACAACATTTCCAGGTTTAAATAACATCCTCTTGTGCTCCTGGTATGTATTAATGTGGAAAGGTAAATATTTTTTAAAACAAAAATTTAGATTAAAATGATATAGCAAATGTAAATCCTTGGCCTTTCCTGAGAATTACCAGAGGGAAAATACAATATAATCAAAACTATTAAACTAAAACAAACATTGAAATTCCACTTTGACATGCTGGATTTAGGGTTCATGTTACAGTGGGGAAAAAAAGTATTTAGTCAGCCACCAATTGTGCAAGTTCTCCCACTTAAAAAGATGAGAGAGGCCTGTAATTGACATCATAGGTAGACCTCAACTATGAGAGACAAAATGAAAAAACAAATCCAGAAAATCACATAGTCTGATTTTTAAAGAATTTATTTGCAAATTGTGGTGGAAAATAAGTATTTGGTCAATAACAAACGTTCATCTCAATACTTTGTTATATATCCTTTGTTGGCAATGACAGAGGTCAAACGTTTTCTGTAAGTCTACCTATGATGCCAATTACAGGCCGGCCTCATCTTTTTAAGTGGGAGAACTTGCACAATTGGTGGCTGATTAAATACTTTTTTTCCACACTGTAACTTAAACATAATACCATCACACCCATTTTATTTTGCTTACTTGTATAGCACCAACATATTCCGCAGCAATTTATAGACATTGTCAGTCATTGTTCCATATAGTGCTCACAATCTAAATTCCCTATTAGTATGTCTTTGGAGAATGGAAGGAAACCCAAGCAAACACAGGGAGAACATACAAACTATGTGCAAATGTTGTCCTTGGTCAGACTGAAACCTAGGAATTAATTGCTGCAAGGCTACAGTGCTTACCACTGAGCCACCATGCTGCATACTTCAGAAGCCAACCCTTGAACTCATCCTCTCCCCACATACTTTCCTATCACCTATTGCAATGCAAACCTTTGCTTTAAAAGGCTTTAAACAAAACATCCACCTTGAATTGTTCTCCTACTTCCTATCAAACCACCTATGTCTTCTAACTCATCCAGCTGCTACCTACAGAAGTATTCTGACGACTCTGCAATAGTGGGTCTCATCACAGATGATGATGACAGGGAGTACAGAGAACTGAACCAGCATTTTGTGGACTGGTGCCACTGGAACCACCTGAAGATTAATGCGGGGAAGACCAAGGAGATGGTGGTGGACTTCCGCAAAGGCAGAAGCCCTCCTAAACCAGTGGACATCCTGGGGACGGACATCGAGATTGTGAACACCTATAAGTACCTGGGTTTGCTCCTTAATAATAAGCTGGACTGGGCAGATCATATGGAGGCCCTGTACAGGAAGGGCCACAGCAGGCTCTACCTGCTTAGGAAGCTGAGAGCCTTTGGAATCCGGGGGGCACTTCTTAGAACTTTCTTCAACTCGGTAGTGGCATCAGCCATCTTCTTTGGAGTGGCCTGCTGGGGGAGCAGTATATCAACCAGGGACAGAAATAAACTTGACAAGCTGATTAGAAGGGCCAGCTCTGTCCTGGGGAGCCCACTGGACCCAGTGCAGGTGGTGGGTGACAGAAGGATACTGTCCGTGGTGAGCTCCATGCAGAAGAAGTCCCATCCCATGCATGAGACTGTGATCGCGCTGAGCAGTACTGTCAGTGACCGACTGCTCCACCCTAGGTGTGAGAAGGAGCGCTATCGGAAGTCTTTCCTCCCCACCGCGGTTAGGTTGTACAACCAACACCGACCTAAGCGGAGATCATTACACACAGAGAACTGAAATATCTCTCTGCCTGTTATATCCCCCCCCCCCTCTGCTACGTCCTACCTGTCTGTCTGCTATTAATGTAATGCCTCTTACCTTGGAACATTCCTGTACATGTTGTATTTGTATTTGTATCTGCTTATCTTTGCTGCTGTAACACACTGAATTTCCCCATTGTGGGACTATTAAAGGACTATTATTATTATTATTATTATTAATCCCAATTCCATTCCCCATCCCTTTCAAGATCCAATCTGTCTTGCAAACCCACAAAATTCCCTTAACTGCTTAAGTTGCACATTAGTCCCTAGCTGACCACTCCATCTTCTTATAAATCCTCTGATCCGTTAGCATCTTTGACCTGGCCAACTCCTACAATAAAGATCTGCAATTTTCCAACTCTGGTCATTAGGTGCAGGTGACTGACTGTGAGTAGAAAGTCAATTGCGTCAGTCACAATTAGGTTAAAAGCTTGCAAACTGCATTCTCCACTACACCAATTTGTTAGCGTATTATATTGTCAGCTACTGCCTTTTTCATCTCTTCATCAAAGATTATTGTTAGGGTCTTGCCAGATGTAGCAATACCCTCACACTACTGCAGGGGTCAGGGAGGAAGGACAGAGACAAGTGAGCCCTAATCTCACCCCAGCCACTGTCCCTTCCTATTGCCTCAGTTTACCCTAAACGGTAAAAGGACAACTTGAAGACGAGCCCCATACTGAGTAAGTGACACACAAAACAAGACAAACCACAGAGAAGAATGGTAAACAAGCCAGGGGTTACAACCAGAGAAGCAATAGTGGTACCAAATCAAAATCCAAGAGAGTAGTCACAAGGCAAGACAAAGGTCAGAGATAATAGCAAGGTCAAAATCAAAGGTACAAAGAAAGCAGGCAAAGACAGTGCAATCACCGGCAACTTGCTGTGAAAGTGACATCCCGTATATAGAAAGTCTGTGCCCAGCCCCAGACCTGATAGGTACACAGGCTGTCAATCACACAGGCAAGGTAAAAGATTAACTCTATGCGGTCCAGAGAGAAACAATGCTCAGAACACGGGTGTGGCTGGGAATCATTTACACAACAAGGAAACTAGGACCATGTTCAGACTAAGCATCCAGAATCCTAAGCAAAGAATCAAACTGAGGACGCCTCCTACGCCACAGCGTGCGAGCAGAGGGTGGTGCAGAGACCTGAACAGGCAGAGACAAAACAGTTATAAGGCATTTTGGGCAGGGTTTCTACTTAGTAAGTTCATGTTGATCTCACCTGCTTGTTTTCAATGTAAATTTTTGTTATATTTAAATCATACCTAAATTTTAAAACACTTTTTGATTTTCTGTCAGTGTGTTATTAATAAATCATTAATAATATACTTGTGATGAAAGGAGCCTGCTTGTGTGTGTATCATTACTGGATTATATTATTCATGCACGTATCCTAGTGAATACAGTGTTTGCATGCATGTGTCTTCAGTATAATACACTGGTATTTGTGTATAAAAGTAATGTCGGGGGGGGGAGTTAAGGGTGAAAATGTTTCTTCCTGCCATAAATACCAGATACACTGCCAAGGAATGTTTTATTGCTTTATGACTAGTGTTGAGCAACCTCGTGCCGAACTTCATGCATTCGGATACCCGAACCTGACCCCGAATGTCAGCGCTGAAATTCGGGCCCGGGTTTGGCTCATCCCTAAAGCTGGTTGATTGACTGCTGAGCAGCCAATCAACCAGCTTTAACCCCTCCACGCATTGTTACGTACATGTACATGGGAGAATGTGGGTAGTTACCGCATTCCCACATACACGTACGTGATGGTGATCGAGCGGGCTCAGAAGCAGAGCTCATGTGATCACCGTGGGAGCCCATGTGTATCTGACAGCCAGGCTCCTGCTGCAACAGTGGGGATGGTAATAACACTGATCCCCGCTGTTTAACCCTTAAGATGCCACAGTCAATAGCAACCGTGGCATGTTAGGTGTTTGTCATTGAAACTGAATGCTGTGGGCGGCATTGGAAGTGGGTGTTAGCTGTGGCTGACAGCTAACACCCTGCTCCTTAACCCCCGATCAGCTGAGCTGGTCAAACATGACTACAGCATCAAAGGGGTTCCGTCATGCCAAATGTCCCCCTTGGCACCCCACACGGCGCGATCTGGGGGTGCCCATATGTATCTCCTGCAGCCTGGGGTTCGGGTTCGGGTCAAGTTTGGGTACCCAAACCAAACTTTTGGGCAAAGTTTGGCGGAACGCGTCGAACCCGAACTTCGATGGGTTCACTCAACACTATTTACGACCAGTTGTCTTTAATCCCTT
Source organism: Leptodactylus fallax (assembly GCA_947044405.1). Lineage (NCBI taxonomy): Eukaryota > Metazoa > Chordata > Amphibia > Anura > Leptodactylidae > Leptodactylus > Leptodactylus fallax. The sequence goes on along the minus strand of CAMRHE010000001.1, from coordinate 2,165,238 downwards.
CCCGACCTCCACACATCCTAGTATGGCACAGCCTACAAAAACTGTGTGCGCACCATGGCTAGTGGATATCAGTCGTTATATACAGCTGACACTTTCCTCTAACACCTGCAGTCTGACTGCAGAACCTCTGGGGTTTTAATATATATTGTGTTCCTGACTGGACTCCCTGGTTCTGATTCAGCAGCCTGAGATCTGATCAGTGACCCAGGATCTGCCCCGCCGCATACCTGGTTGATCCTTCCTGTTATGGAGGTTGTGAGCCTATGGGTCTGCAAAGGCTGAGAGCCTCTTATACTCTGCAAAACATGTGTATTGCGGTGTGTACCTATTGAACAAGCAATCTGATTGCTGGTTCGGGTCCCCTATTGGGATAAAAAGAAAAATATACCATAAAAAAAAAAAGTTGAAATGTGGTTAAAAAAATAAATAAATAAAGCCCCCATTTTCCCCATATAAAATGTTTTTATTATGTAAAAAAATAAAAAATAAAAGAACCTGTAAATATTTGGTTTCACTGCATCCATAAAAACCCGAACAATAAAACTAAAACATTATTTAGCCTGCAAGTGAACGACATAAAAAAAGTGTAGAAAACCACAGGAAAAAAATGTTTTGCCATCTTGCCTCAGAAAAAGGGATCAAAACTTCAGATGAAGCCCAAAAAGGTCTCAATAAAGGCACAGCTCATCTCGTAAAAAATGGAATTTTGTTCCACAAAATTAGTAACACATAAAAAAAATAAATAAAAATCATAAATTAGGTGTTGCTGTAATCGTACTGATGGATTAAAGGTAAAATGTTACTTAAGGTGAATGGCAAAAAACTTAAATGTTAAAGAGCAATGTAGATTTGATGTTTTTTTTTTTTTTTTTTCATCCAACCCAGAAAAAGTTATTAAAAGTTAGACAATAAGTTATAGGAACCCCTAAAGGGTCCCTCTCGCACATTGAAGGAGAGATCAAGTCCATATGTCATGTAGATTTAAAGCTACGCCCTGAAACCATTTTGCTCTTGGCCTCCTCTCACGACCCAGTATGTCTTGCCTTATTACCTGGTTAATCCAGGCAGCCAAACTATTGATCCCTCTGAAGTGGCACGAGATGGACCCCCCCCTTCCATTCCCCAATGGAAGGAAAACGTTAACCAACTTTACAGATTTGAAGAGCTTTGCAGTTGGGGACTTCCTGTTAGATCTAGCTTTCTCTCTACCTGGTAACCTTGGTACCACCATACTTGCCGAGACAATTAGTTCTCCTACACTTTTTCTATGGCTTTTATAAGTTTTTTGGTACCCTACATGTACTCAATTACCTCATTTTATATGGCTGTCTTTTGTGTTGTTTGTGCCTACCATTCATTGCTGACTCTTATTTGTCTACAGATGTTATGGTATTGTTTACACTACATTGTCTGTACCTTTTCTTACCATATCAGTTTGTCTCCTTATGTTATTCTTTTATTGGAAAATGATTAAATAAATATTGGGGGGAAAAAATCCTCACAGACAGTTCTATTCTTCTCTTTCTGTTCTTCTTACTGCTTAGGGTGGCACACACACAGACATACAATGCAAAGTTCATTATGTCAACTGCTTCCCTTTTTATCTGGTTTCAAGTATGATTTTTATATTACCCACACCTGATACTTGCAACAGGTGAGTTTGAACAGCATCACATGCTTGAAACAAAGTTATTTACACACAATTTTGAAAATGTGCCAACAATTTTGTCTGGCACATTTTTGGAGTTTTCTGTGAAATTATGCTTAATTTGCCTTTTTCTCTCATTTTTTTTTTTTTTGCTGCTCCAATAGACACAAAGGAAATAAACATGTGTATAACAAAACATGTGTAATTGCAATAATTTTCTGGGAGAAATACTTCATGTTCTGGAAAAATTTCAGGGGTGTGAACACTTACAGCCTTGACTGTATTAATAAAATAAATGTGTAAATTGCACCTCCATTTTGTGTTAATTCTTGTTAAACACTTATGGGGTTAGGATATTTCATATATGCTGTTTTGGCTTATTTAAGGGGTGAAGTTTTGAAAATGGTTTAATTTATGGGGGTTCCTAATACAGTCCATTCAAAACCCCTTCCTAACCGAATTAATCCCTTGAAAAATGGGTTTTGGAAATATTCTTGAAAATTTTGAAAATTGCTGTTTGACTTGTAAGCCATATATTGTCTGTAAAAATTAAAGCGTGATTAACGTTTTATGCCAATATAAAGCAGAGATATGGTAAATTAGATGTATGAACTAATTTGGGTGTATGACTATCTGTATGAAAAGCAGATAATTTCAAACTTTTTAAATTGCATATTTTTCAAAATTTCCACCAAATTTCCAATATTTTCCTAATTAAACACAAAATATATCAAATAAAATTTACCACTAAGACAAAGTACAATGTGTCACGAAAAAACTATTTAAAAATTACGTTAAAGTGTTCCAAAGTTATTACTTCATGAAGTGACATATGTTAGATTTGAAAAATCGAGTTCTATCAGGAAGTCAGAAACCGTCTGGAAGGGGTTACCTAATCCAGTCAGGCATAAACGAGAGACTGTGACCAGTTAATGACCTCATGGCCACTTGAGAAGTATTCCTCTTTCCAAGGCACAGATGAAACCAGCCATTTTCCAGATCCTCAAAATGTGGAGAGGGGCAGGAGGGTGACACTCTGGCAGGAGATACAGCTAAGCACAAACCAGGAGCGTCACCTTACAAGAAACTGGGGCACTTTGGAGCTTGTGTCACATCTTGGAGTCAGTGAAGAAGCTGGGTGTGCTCCATGGAACCAAAAGAACTCTAGGTTATTAGGTTTATTTTGTGTTTTGACTTTCATTTTAAAACTGTTTGTTTGTCATCTTTTATTTGTCTTTCTTTTTATATATAGCACTGAACTCTTTGGATATTTGCATCTGTCTGTTAGAGAAATGTTTGCATATGCGAGCGAGATTTCTGCTGAGCTTGGTAAGTCAGTAATTGTGGAAGTGTGTATTTGGGATGCATGGACTGTGGACTGTATGTGATAATACGTTATGAACAGATTATGGCTTCTTTACTATGCCGAAATCCCCTTTTTGTCCTCTCTGTGGTCTTTCCCCTCTTTCTTTATTGGCAGCAGAAATCCTCACCACTATTGACTGTGAATACAGGGGAGTACAGTTATGTAATGATTGCTCCAATATGTGTATGCATGTCATTGGGATTTCATTGTGGTTTTTTTGTGTGTCTTTATACTGTTCAGGAATCCTTCATTGCACTGCAAATCTGATCCCTGTCCTCCTGAGAGGAGAGATGAGTGTAAGTTTTGTCACCTGGGGCTAGGTTACACAGATTGATCAGATAGACAAACATTTGGAGTCATCCACAGACTCGAACTAGAATGATTAATATTTCATGGGACTTGCCCCCTTATTAATCCATAGTCCAGTGACCAACAAAGGATTAGAATAATGAACCAGAAGGTCAGCTCTGAAACTCAGACAAGCACTAACATTATAAAACTTTATAATGACCAGAGGAACTTTGCCACACATTGGCATCAGTCAAACTGCATAGGGCCAATTTATGTCCTTCAGCACCACAGGGTCAGGTTTGTAAGGTTTTTAGGTTTCTTCATTACATTTGTAACTCTTTGCTTTTTTATGTCATTTTTATTTTTTATCCTTTTGTAAGCACTGAGCCTTTTTGTATTGAAGTGTTAACTTTAATGTTAGTCCCTGCATGGATCCATTGCCTTTAAACTATGTTTGATGGTCTGACTACTGGAAGCACTGAGTCTGTGTGTTGAATTCCTATTGGCCCTGAATGCAATAGCGTATATCTGGGGTCCATGGACTGTGTCGGGTATGATTTTTGCTCAGTTTGAAGCCCAAGTGAAGGTGAGTGCAAGATTGAGTGAGTGGAGTAAATTAACTCCATGCAGTTGCAGTTTTGTCACATGCTATGACAAAAATCTCATCTTTTTTTGACACCAGAACCACAGTTCTACATTTATAATTCCTGAAATATAAGGGTTTGAATTTACCTCCCTTCAATCTAAGCTTCTCTGTTTTATCTGGTACTAACAGACAGAAACATTAAAGATTTCTGCTGCCAATAGAGAAACATAGTAAAAAATACAGAGGGGACAGAAAGTGGATTTCAGTGCAGAATTTCACTGAAACTCTGGAAGAAAATCAAAAGTTTTTCAAATGTTTAGGTACACTTTAATAATGTATCTGCATTTCCTATGTACAGCCCCCTGAAGTTAATGATGCTTTGAAAATAATAATATTAATGTCAAAGGGATCCTATCATTTAGAAAAGCCAATTTTAGTAAGACCACGTCATAATAGACTTTATAAAGGCTATTCTTCTCCTACCTTTGTTGCTTCGCTCCTCGCTGCCGTTTAGAAGAAACGTTGATTTTTATCTCTATGCAAATACGTCTTCAGAATGCACAGGGGTGTTCCCCCAGTGCTGAAACAGCAGAAACAGCACAGGGGGCGTCCCTGTGCTCTCCTCAGACGCATTTTTGAACTTACCACACCACCTCTCTTCTTTAGCAGACGCCTCTTCTTGACATTATCCTTGTACGAGTCTTGTACTACGCATGTCCATTCGGCCATTTTCCTGTGGCCTATTACATAGAGTGCATGCAGTACGCTCGTGTAATAGGCCACAGGAAAATGGCACATGTCTCCCAAATGAAGGATAACGTCAAGAAGAGGTGTCTGCTGTTTCAGAACTGGGGGAATTCTGAAGATGCATTTGCATAAAGATAAAAATCTGCATTTCTTCTAAACGGCGGCGAGGAGCGAAACAACAATAGTAGGAAAAGAATAGCCTTTATAAAGGTTACTACAATGTGGCCTTACTAAAATTGGCCTTTCTGAATGATAGGATAGAATCCCTTTAATGATGTTGGTACTATAGTAGATCTAGCTAGGATCTGTGACTGAAGGTCATCTACTGTATATTCTAGGACAGTTTAGTTTATAGTACACTTTTATTTTTTTTTTTTTTGTCATTGCTTATATAATATTGTATAGATATTGTCATTATTAATCATTGTCAACAGGGGGACTCACAATCCAAATTCTCAATCTCAAACACAGACATATACATGGGAAAATCAAAATATTCAGAGGAAACACATGCAAACACAGACTGTAAAAACTGAAAGCACATATTGGTTATGACATAAATTAATCACATACTCACCTTGCTGCCTTATATATATATTTCTCCTTATTCATCATGGGTTCAGGCTGCAACCCTGACTCTGAGGTCTTATTTACATATCCATGAGTCAAAGAAGTGTACTGTCCATGTTCTTCACAGGCTGCACATGTTCCTGTTGATTTCAATGAGTGTATTCATACTTAAATTTTTTCATGGAATATTGGTCCTTGGAAAGATAAGGAGACATGCACGACTTCCATAATGCTGCACCTCCCTACATTTCCTTGCTCATCTCTGTCTATCACCCAACCCGTACTCTCCGTTCACTCAATGACCTAAGACTAGCATCCTCTATTATCAGAACCTCCCACGCTCGTATACAAGACTTCTCCCGAGTTGCACCACTTCTCTGGAATGCTCTATCCCAGACTATCAGATTAACCCCCAATTTCCACAGCTTCAAGCATAAACTAAAGACATATCTTTTCAGATAGGCCTATCACAACTCCTAATGTAAACCCTTCTGTAGTTAGAATCCCTAAAACGTACCCTCCTCTGTTTATGCTTCAACATTACCTTACAGGATATGATGCCGTATCAGACTAGCTTTATATGTCCAGGCACCATCTGCATGTTAAAGGACATGACTGGTGACGGCTCATACAGCTTTATATATGTGTAATGACAGTAACCTCTATTACAAAATTGTCTGACCATTGTACAAGCAATGCTACGTCTGTTGCCGCCCCTGCTACCTCTTGTGTCATCCCCTCTACCTCATAGATTGTAAACTCTTGCGAGCAGGGCCCTCAGTCCCAGTGTGTGAATTGACTATTTCTTTGTAATGTATCTTTTTTTTGTCACTACTTGAGCCCTAAAAGTTGTACAGTGCTGCGGAATACGTTGGCGCTATATAAATAAAATGAATTATTATTATGTATTTAGTCCATTTTAGGCACCCATAGAAGTCTACTTGAAAGTCTTGTGGCAACCATGTGTGGTCTATGTTTCATGGATTCAATGTATTGAAAAGTGTTGAAAATTGTCTACTAAAGGGTTGCCAGTTTTCACAGACATAAAACATAGACAACCATGGTTAAAAAAAACTCAAACCTTTGTGAAGGGAAAGCTCAGTCTGCAAAATTGCCACTGACGTGAAAAAGGCCTGACACTTTCTTCTGCAGCTCTGTGTATTCAGCTTGGCTACTGCATTTAAGGTCTTGCATATCACAAGCTCATCACAAGGACTTACTTATCACAAGCCAGTGCAAAGAGAATTATTTTTTATGCATCAAGAATTGATTTCTAAATAATTTGTTAGAAAAAAGATTATCACGTACTGTAATTACTGTATACAAACTAAAACAGATACATTTCAACAAGTTAATATCCTTGACATTTACTTTAAAGAAGACTACCAGAATACAGTTATAAAACAAATTAGTAAAAAGACATGTTAAACTTACAACATACTGCCCACATACGCCAGCCAATGATCGCATGTGGAACATCCTTGCCCGTTCAGAATTCTGCGCCATCCTCTGGTCACATGCTATGGCGCAGGAGATGTGTCCACTTATGATCCCCTGCTCAGAGCTTCCTGTTGTATTCTGTTTTAGCACAGCTGAGAGTTTGTTGCAGTGTATCAGTCCAGCCAGTACTCTGAGTTCCTTCTGGTTTTTTAAGCGTTAATGTTAGTTGCTCTATGAATGACAACTTGCCTTCCAATCACGTCTGGGGCAGATTCCGGGCTTCCTATGTACAGCCCATTAGGCCACTCATGGGTGCTTGGTAGAGCATGCTAGCATATTACTTTCTTCTCTGATTATCTGTATTCTGACCTTCGTTCTTCCCTCTTGACTACTCATTTGGATTCCAAGTTTGTACCTTATTGCTCGTCTGGTTCCAACCCCTTGGCTAGTTGACCACCCATTCTTGTTGTTTGTCTTGTCCGCGTTCAGTGTTTCACTTATTATAGGAAGGAACCTTCGCCCAGTTGTCCTCTACAGCTTAGGGTAGTTGAGGCAAGTAGGTAGTGACTTCGGGGTGGGTCTAGCATCAGGGCTCACTCTCCATCTTTCCCCTTCCTCCCAGGTTCCAGCAGCAGCTACTGGGGAATTGTTTAACGGGCAATTCCCTAACAGCATGATTATACTGTTTAATGGTGTGATCATTGGTGCCACATGTAGCTACTGGTACATTACAATGAAGTCTTAAATGCCATTGGAAGGAAGGGGGAGCGAAACTGAACCTGTGCCCTGGGCAATGGGGACACCTCTGTAATCACTCACTGAATCTGTGGTATTCATGATTTCTCTGTCACTGACAGGTAACAATAAAATAGTACACGTTTTAATCTACATATTTCAATAATGTGTTAGGCCATAACTTTAAATATTGCTACAATATACTAGTATATTAGATTTGTTTAATAATAGTCAGAGAGAGATACAGTATACATTATGTTGTCAACCTAGAATTAGACTGGACTGTAGTTATACTTTTGCTCTGTATCATATGTTTCCCATTGATACAGTGTAAAAATTATTTGAACCATGTTTTAGAAATAGGAGAATCACCAATTGTCTCCTGTAACTTAAAGAAAATGAATTCTCACAATCGTTGTTGAATTTTTTTGCATTATTTTGTAGCAAACAGAGAAACAGCTAGCAAAGAAACTCACTGATGAGATGCCACATGGTCTTGCAAATAGTTATGCCTATACTATGTTATTTCCTGTATTGCCACTGTTATAATGTGTTCTTATTACGTTCACTGTTGACCCAACAGTTGAGATTTAGGTTTGTTAGCATAGATGGAAGCATGCTTTCTTCTAAAGCACCCCACCAACAATGGTAAATGTTTGGGTAAGGAAAGGAGTTGTTTTTGTGGCCTAAAATAACAAGAAAAATAAAGTTTACAATATAGGTGCCATACAATTCTCTTTTGCTACACTGGCCTCTAACCATGAATATGTGCATTCCATGGAGGTGTAACTATAGTGACTGGCTACTGCCATCACATAGTAAGTCAAGAGCAGTGGAAGACTGAATGATTTGAAAATAATGACAAAAGTATATACAGAATCGTAACTTGAAGCTCCTGGGCCCCAGTGCAAAATCTATAAGGGGGCCCTTATCTACTATGTAGCATTTAAAATAGTGGTATATCTTATGTGCCAGAGGGACCTTTGGGGTACCCTCAGGGTCCAAGGCCCAGAAGTGACTGCTACTGTTGCGCCCCCTATAGCTAAGCCCCTGAGTATATAGGAACCTTATTATTATTTGACTGTTTTGAGTTTGAAAAAAAATTGATCTTTAATCCTTTTTTAAATTTTTTTCTATGTACACAATTTTAGCTCTAAGCTCTGATATTGTGACTTTTTTGTCCTATTAAAAGTTATTGTAACTCTTTCAGTAGTTATTGGTGTCAAAGTATTACAAGCCATTTTAATGCTAGTGTGAACATAATTCTAAAGAAGAGGCACTCAAAGGAGGAAGTGGCACTATAATGTAAAGCAAATACAAGGAAAGTTTTTTTATTCACCCAGTGTACATTGGAATGCTGCTTCCTCCTTTGTGTACCTGGTAATATATGCAGGGCTGGTTTCAGACAAATTGTGGCCCTGAGCAAAATTAAAAGTGGGGTCCCAAATCCTGAAATATCAACAACACTGTCATAGTTAGTCATTTCAGAAGTCAGTGCTGCAATTCCAGCGGCATTGATATAGTCTTAAACGATTAGGGAAAAAAAACAAAAATTTATGAACATATATAGTTGTGAAACCACCATGTGTGTACCGCTATACTGGTGAGAATTATTACCACTATACAGAAAATTACCAAACAGAACACATCATATAAAGACCACTAATACCTCTATACTAGGCCCAGGTATCACACTGCCTCGACATGGTGACTACCTCCATGAGGTAGTTGTGTACTATATATACTTCTATCCTAACAAGCATCAGATCAAGTAAAGGGTTTTTTTCTGGACAATTTTTTATACTGATAACCTATCCACAGGACAGCTCATCAGTATGTCAGTATGTAATCTGTCAGGGTTCGACACCCAAACCCCACACATATCAGCTGTTCTAGCAGTTTCCGTGTGCCAGATACTGCTTGTGGACAGGATGCCGCAGCGCTCCTATTCAAGCAATAGGAGTGGCGCTGCAATTACTCAGAACCACCACTATACAGTGAATAGAGCTGCTGTGCTCCTCCTATTCCTTGAATAGTAGCGGTGCGGCATCATGTCCACTAGCAGCTTTCAGCACGTGGAGGCCGCAAGAACAATCGGATCTGACAGATCACATATTGAGGTCCTGTCCTGTGGATAGGTCATCAGTATCAAAAATCAATTTGTGGATCCAAAACCCCTTTAAAATAGTAATTTAATAATACCCTTTTCTGCCCCCAGTAATAACAACCCCCTTTTTGCCCATATGCAATACAAATGACCACCTTTGTATCGCCTTATGAGTTATTGTACTGCCCCTTATAAATCAATCCCCCTTACTAATAATAGTTCCTTCATATAAATAATACTCCCCCCTTTATCAGTAATAGTTTTCCCTTATAAGTAATAGTTCCTTCTTATAAATACCCCCCCTTATAAATAATAGTTTACCTAGCCTCATTAGTAATAGTCCCTCCTTATTAACAATAGTTCCCCCACAGGCCTTATTATTCATAGTTCCCCCTTATAAATAGCCCCCCTTTTATATAATAGTTGCCCAAACCTTCTTAATAATAGTCTTTCTTTTTATATATAGCCCCCTTATTAATAATAGTTTTCCCCCTGGCCTTATTATTAAAAGCTCCCCTTAGTTTCTCCAGCCTTACTAATATAAGTCCCTCTTATTAATAATAATCTCCCACTGGCCTTAATAATGATTCCTCCAAATATATATATATATATATATATATATATATATATAGCCCCCTTATTAATAGTAGCTCCCCAAATGGCCTTTTTAATAATAGTTCCTACTTATACCGCCCATATAATAGTTCCCCTATCCTTCTTAACAATAGATTCTCCTTATAAATAGCCCCCTTATTACCCCTTATTATTTATTAGTAATAGATTCCCCTTATAAATCTAAATATAACATATATATATATAATGGGAGCTATAAGGAGTAACTATTAATAATAAAGCTGGGGGAACTATTATTAATGGGGGGGTAATAGTTCCCCTAGCCTTATTAATAATAGATCCTCCTTATGAATAGCCCCCTTATTAACAGGGATTCATTTTAATAAGTCCAGGGTAAACATAATTTACATTATTTATAAGGGGAAGGGGGCTATTTATAAGGAGGATCTATTATTAATAAAGCTAGGGGAACTATTATCCCCCCATTAATAATAGTTCCCCTAGCCTTATTAATAATAGTCTCTCCTTATAAATACATATACAGTCATATGAAAAAGTTTGGGCACCCCTATTAATCTTAATCATTTTTAGTTCTAAATATTTGGGTGTTTGCAACAGCCATTTCAATTTGATATATCTAATAACTGATGGACACAGTAATATTTCAGGATTGAAATGAGGTGTATTGTAGTAACAGAAAATGCGCAATATGCATTAAACCAAAATTTGACCGGTGCAAAAATTTGGGTACCCTTATCATTTTATTGATTTGAATACTCCTAACTACTTTTTACTGACTTACTGAAGCACAAAATTGGTTTTGTAACCTCACTGAGCTTTGAACTTCATAGCCAGGTGTATCCAATCATGAGAAAAGGTATTTAAGGTGGCCAATTGCAAGTTGTTTTTCTATTTGAATCTCCTCTGAAGAGTGGCATCATGGGCTCCTCAAAACAACTCTCAAATGATCTGAAAACAAAGATTGTTCAACATAGTTGGAGTTGGAGTTGGAAGGGACCTCAAGGGCCATCGAGTCCAACCCCCTGCAAAAGCAGGAATTCCTAAAACATCCCAGCTATATACCTATCCAGTTTCCGCTTGAAGATTTCAATTGATGAAGAACTCACCACCTCCCGTGGCAGCCTATTCCACTCTCTCACTACCCTTACTGTTAGAAAGTTTTTCCTAATGTCTAATCTGAATCTCCTTCCCCTTAGTTTCATCCCATTACTTCTCGTGCTTCCTTCTGCTAATGAGACAAGGGTAGATCCCTCTGCACTGTGACAACCTTTCAGATATTTAAATACCGCTATTAAGTCTCCCCTTAGCCTTCTCTTCTGCAAACTAAGCAGTCCCAATTCTTTTAGCCTCTCCTCGTAGGACATGGTTTGTAGACCTTCCACCATTTTGGTTGCTCTTCTCTGGACCTGCTCCAATAAATCGATGTCTTTCTTAAACTGGGGAGCCCAGAACTGTACACAGTATTCCAGGTGGGGTCTGACCAGGGCAGAGTACAGCGGAATAATTACCTCTCTTGATCTAGCTTCAATGCTCGTCTTGATACATCCTAGAATTTTATTAGCCTTTTTAGCCACCGCACCGCACTGTTGACTCATGTTGAATTTGCGATCTATTATTATGCCCAGATCCTTTTCCCCTGTACTCTCACTTAGTACTATTCCTCCCATACTATATATGCTTCTTGCATTTCTGTTACCCAGATGTAGAACTTTGCATTTGTCCCTGTTGAATACCATTTTGTTCACCTCAGCCCATTGTTCCAGTGTGTCCAAGTCCTTTTGGATGCATTCTCTCTCCTCTCTAGTGTTGGCCATTCCTCCTATCTTTGTATCATCTGCAAATTTTATTAGTTCCCCATTAACCCCATCATCCAGATCATTTATAAAAATATTAAAAAGTACTGGGCCCAGGACAGAGCCCTGCGGCACCCCGCTTTTTACTTTCTTCCAGTTTGATGTATAGCCATTTAGAATTACTCGTTGTGCCCGATCATTAAGCCAATTGTGAACCCACCTCACTGATATTTTATCAAAGCCATACTTGATCATTTTTTCAATAAGAATGTTATGTGATACTTTATCAAAGGCCTTACTAAAGTCAAGATATACTATGTCCACTGCATTCCCTTGGTCCAACCATTCAGTGACTTTATTGTAGAAGGAAATAAGGTTAGTCTGACAAGATTTATTAGGCATAAAGCCGTGCTGGCTCTGATTAATTAAAGCCTTCCCATCCAGGTACCTAATTAAATGTTCTTTAATGATTTGTTCAAAGTTTTTTCCTACTATTGAGGTCAGACTTACCGGCCTATAATTTCCTGGGTCGTCCCTATTCCCCTTTTTGTAGATGGGGACCACATTTGCCCTTTTCCAATCTAGAGGGACCACTCCTGTTTCCCATGACTTATTAAAGATTATTGCAGTTTATTGCATATTATTATAGTTGTTCAGGGGAAGGATACAAAAAGTTGTCTCAGAGATTTAACCTGTCAGTTTCCACTGTGAGGAACATAGTAAGGAAATGGAAGACCACAGGGACAGTTCTTGTTAAGCCCAGAAGTGGCAGGCCAAGAAAAATATCAGAAAGGCAGAGAAGAAGAATGGTGAGAACAGTCAAGGACAATCCACAGACCACCTCAAAAGAGCTGCAGCATCATCTTGCTGCAGATGGTGTCACTGTGCATCGGTCAACAATACAGCACACTTTGCACAAGGAGAAGCAGTATGGGAGAGTTATGCGAAAGAAGCCGTTTCTGAAAGCACGCCACAAACAGAGTCGCCTGAGGTATGCAAAAGCACATTTGGACAAGCCAGCTTCATTTTGGAAGAAGGTCCTGTGGACTGATGAAACAAAGATTGAGTTGTTTGGTCATACAAAAAGGCGTTATGCATGGCGTCAAAACAACACAGCATTCCAAGAAAAACACTTGCTACCCACTGTAAAATTTGGTGGAGGTTCCATCATGCTTTGGGGCTGTGTGGCCAATGCCGGCACCGGGAGTCTTGTTAAAGTTGAGGGTCACATGGATTCAACTCAGTATCAGCAGATTCTTGAGAATAATGTACAAGAATCAGTGACGAATTTGAAGTTACGCCGGGGATGGATATTTCAGCAAGACAATGATCCAAAACACAGCTCCAAATCTACTCAGGCATTCATGCAGAGGAACAATTACAATGTTCTGGAATGGCCATCCCAGTCCCCAAACCTGAATATCATTGAACATCTGTGGGATAATTTGAAGCGGGCTGTCCATGCTCGGCGACCATCAAACTTAACTGAACTGGAATTGTTTTGTAAAGAGGAATGGTCAAAAATACCTTCATCCAGGATCCAGGAACTGATTAAAAGCTACAGGAAGCGACTAGAGGCTGTTATTTTTGCAAAAGGAGGATCTACTAAATATTAATGTCACTTTTCTGTTGAGGTGCCCATACTTTTGCACCGGTCAAATTTTGGTTTAATGCATATTGCACATTTTCTGTTAGTACAATAAACCTCATTTCAATCCTGAAATATTACTGTGTCCATCAGTTATTAGATATATCAAATTGAATTGGCTGTTGCAAACACCCAAATATTTAGAACTAAAAATGATTAAGATTAATAGGGGTGCCCAAACTTTTTCATATGACTGTATATATATATATATATATATATATATATATATATAAAGTATATTTATGGGGGAGCTTTGAGGCTATAGGATCTATTATATAAGGGGGATATGTATAAAAAGGAACTATTATAAATATGTGCCCCACTTTTTTTTTAGTAATGGTGACCTTTTATTTTTCATAAAATAATAAAATTACCTATCCACGCTCCCCCACTGATTCCTGAAGCTGAAGTCTCTCCTTGTTTGTGGACTCCAGAGCAGGTCTGGCACACAGGGGCACGATGCAGTGATGTCATCGCTCCCCGTCTTCTGCATCCCTGCTCTAACATAGATGTTTATAGTATCGGCGTGCATAGCATTCCGATACACTTGTAATTAAGGCTGCCACAACCCGGGTCACCAGACTAAACGTCTGGTGCTGCGGATCCCAGGGCCCGTTTGGAGACGGGGGCCCTTGGTATTTGCCCAGTTTGCCCCCCCCCATTGCCAGCTCTGAATATATGGAGGATTGATCTTACCATGGAAGCTTGCACCCCTTGATTTCAATAGTTCTAGGAAGATAAATATTCAGGAAACAATGTAACATAATAATTAGATATAGACTAGTTATGGTTTCCATCCTATAATTTAACATAATGAACTAAACAAGATACAAGTAATACATTTTGTAATTTAGTTCTTTCTTATGGTTTACAAACCTCCTCTGTGAAAAAAAAAATAACATGAGAAAGATTCACGTATACAGCAAAACAAATTTGTATTTATTTTAGTATATCCGTCAGCAATTCTGTATTGTGACTAATGAAACACTTCCTGTGTTTTCCTGTTCTTGTACACTATGCTGTTTAACGTAACTTCCTTCTCAAAATCACCAATAAATATGACACAGATAGGTCCTAGTCACGTCCTCTGTTCCCAAGTTGGCTAAACAAGCCACAATGTTATGTCTGTCACTGTCCACATTAATCAGAATGGAAGTTTTGTCTATTTAAAACCAGTCATTGAGTCTTTTCTCACAGATGATGCTTTACAAGCTATAGAATAAGATTTATGTCATTGCTACGACTCTATTTTACAGTTTTTCTGACCAAATATACTAAAGGAAAATTCTGTTTATTTTATTAGACATATATGTGTCTAGATATAAAATATAAGAATGGAAGTTAGCCAAGGTGTTTTAATGGATAACCTATATTACTATAGAGCTTGCTTAATTATTTTCCCTATTAAATGTATGCTCATGCTGTTCAAAAATGAAAGAAACTATTGATATTGCTTATCTTTATGGAGAGGATGAAATATATATATCACATCTATCATTATATGAAAAGATCATCTGCCTGCTGTGCAATAGAATATTATGGGGGAAATTAAATAAGACTGGCATATCTTACTGGGGCAGGGAATGAGAGCTGTGGCCTCTTCCTAAATCATTTGAACATCCCTGAGCCAGAATGGAAATCTATGCCAGTTAGATTTCCATTATAACTCAAGACAGAAAACTGTTGTGAGTTATAATGAATCTGTCGGGCCAAGGCGGAACGGAAGTTGTGACATACGTTTGACACAAGAAAGGGATTTGTGCCAAATGTGCACCATAATATCAGCCCTCTATGCTCGTATTCTGGTATAGAGGGTTTGATAATTCCTCCCTATGTATATATACATAGTTTCATCACTATAAGTTTTTAAAATGAGATTTCCAAAAATATTTTTATAAGACCAAATTTTCTCTAAAATTCTGCCATTTTGGACAATAGTTACCTTAAAATGTAGCATTCTTGCTGATATTTGTCTATTTAGATTTTTCCATAAACCCTAAGGACAGATGTATTGGTTAGTCATGCTTCAAGGTTTATTAAATTCAGCATATCATGAAACTCAGCACATGGTGTTTTATATAGTGGGGTCTAATTCCTAATTTTTATGGTATTAGACCAAAGAAAATGCTATACTCTGTGGAGTTACGGTCATTTATACCAGCACATAAATTGCACAGTGAAGCTTCTTCACCTTCATGAAAAAATGGTTATTTATACACTGTGACCCATACCACAACATCATATACAGTATAAACGTCTTAGTACTAAGTAGTTTATCCTTGCTGATAATTATAATAACCATGTGTGCTGTAAAAGTGCAACCATCAACATCGGTATACTACATATAATGTACCCTACTCTGAGGCAAAAACCACAAAACAGCTGTCTGCGGATGGGAACTTCTTCCTTCTGGAAAAGTTATACTGTCTTGGCTATTATTCAGAGATTATGCATTTAGGTTTCTTTGAAAACCAGGTGCTAATCTACTGTATAGGGAGCTACCTTTCAATAGGTGGCGCTATGAGCAAATTCCTCTTTTTCAAAGAGGTCTTATTTGTATATTCCTTACTCAAAATTCTTAGCAGGGTGTGTCTGGTCTAATAAAACTGCATAAATTAAATCCTATATATATTAACAAATAATTTAGATGAACAAAATCAGGATGGCCATGTTGGAAAGTGCAGTAGAAAATCTGTGTTAGAGGTCATATTTTTGGTTTAGTAAGTCACTGTGGAACATGCTACAATATCTCCAGTCACTCACATAGGCTAATAGATGTTAAAATGAAATCTTCACCGCAATGCAGTTTATTACAATGACAAGTGGATGGCGCTGGCATGATGTGCCTGTGATGTTGCATTGCAGGGCTGCCCAGTAATTCATTTAATCACCCAGCAGTGCCTGCTTGCTCCCACCCCCCACCGCTACCAAACACTTTAATATTATCAGATTACTCTCGTTTACATTGCGAGTAGGTCACTGACCTATTTTGATTGAAATCTACTGTCTGTACTTATATCAACTAACTATGAACAGGCTATATTTACAGGCAGAATTAGTCATGTGTGCATAATAAATGGCAACTTGAGTGCTTCTGTCTGCTGAGGAAACTCTAAACAGGCTCCAAGGTCTTTTTAGCAAGTGTAAATGCAGTCAAATGTCAATGTTGTATCAAAGTAAGTGTATAATATTTTTGCACAAGCCTTATAATTAATATAGATGCTACTAAATTTATAGTATGAATTATAGCTTAGTAGTAAATGGCATATTGTTCTATTTCAGTTTCTAAGCAATATTTGTGCTTTTGCATAGTGATATTAGACATTTACAGTAAATGGTACAGCTAGTACAAAGCAGTACAGAAAATTGTCTCTACTCTGGCCATATACTTCTATTTGTACACTATTTATGTGTATAACTGATTAAATGAATTATGTTTATGATAGAAGGCTGTTATTCTATATTTACCACAGGCTGTTACACTATTACATATTGTTTACTTACTTTCTCAGATAAAGTTTAGACATGTTTTTCTTTTATAAAGAGCAAATTTTATCTTTTATTTATTGTACAACCCATGTTTGTGTATATCATTTCTATTAGCAAAAACAAGATTATCTTAAATGTAAACATATGTCAAAATAACTAGGTCATATTTGTTAATTTTCCTTGCTAACACATTACACAATTCCTCTGCATAACCCTTAACTGAAACTGTGAAAGTCTAAAGAACATAGAATCTGCCATCGAATCAGGAGTGGGTAGATGGAGATTAATCAACAGACTCTGACGTTTGGTATGTGGAATTTGGAAGAAGAGGGCTAGAATGTTACTATGAACTGTATTAAAAAAAAAGTTTGAAAGGGTCACTTAATATTCATTTTAACCCAGGAATAGTTATGACATTAGACATGGGTAGTAAGTTTTGTACATTTCAGTTTCTGTGTGTATTTAACTCAGTTTACTACTGAAATCTGCCAGACAGATTTTATAAAACAGTGAACATATGGTAGAAAATATGTCATTTTAACACATAATATTCAGTCTATGCTATTTTTATGCATTTCCGATAGCCAAGTAAGGGTTTTACATTAAATAAACTACATACAGTAGTCTAAAATTCTGCTAAATAAATTACATTTTAGTAGGAGAAACATATATCACCTTTATTAATCCTTTCACAGCCAATGACACATGCATCCGGACTTTAAACATTAGACAAGAATTTAAAATGATTGCACCAAGTTTTGAAGGGGATAGGGGATAACTTCATGATTGGAGGCAAGTACAGAGTTTGGCTATCTACGACAATCCCATAGAGAAGGAGTGGAGCACCTGTTTTGGGGATTGGCTGCTGATATCAGCTGATCAGTGTGGGTGTGGGGTGTCAGCACCCACCAATTTGATATTGATGACCTATCCTAAAGAAAGATCATCAATATGTATATCCTGGATAAACCTGGATACAAATTTTTGGTTTTTTTCTACCTGCCTTCCAAAAGCCATAACTTTTTAAATTTTCTGTTCACAGAGCTGTATGAGGACTTATTTTTGCAGGACAGATTGTACTTCATAGTGATACCATTTAATATTCTGTACAATGTACTGGGAAGCTGGAAAAAATTCAATAAGGGGGTTTTAGAAATAGTAAGGTAAATATTGTCATAGGGTTAAATATGCTAAAGATGGGTGAATTATATTATATAGGGGGAAGATAAATTACAAAGTTCCTTATATTTACCTGCACTTAGAAATAAGAAATATACAAAAGAAATCTTTTGTCTTTGGCCCTGTAGCTCATGCATGACTCTACTCCTATCCCTCACTGTCCTGTTACAGGTGTAACACAACTGACTGGACCAGCAGCCTTGAATGCAGTAGGAGAAAAAGACCTTTCAATAGGTCTTGCTCCTCAGTTGCTCTCCAGCTGATTGTTGAGCAGAATGCAAGAGATTAACACCTTTGTTATCTGCAGGATTTCTACAAGCTTGTTTGTTTCAGGAAAATGCAGAAAATGTTGCAAATTGTGTTCATGTTTACAATTAGCGTTCATTTCTAAGATTATTGTTTGTATAAGGCTACAGTCACACTAGCGTTCATGGACTCTGTCCCCCATTCTGCTTGAAATATGCGGATCCCATTATAGTCCCATTTCCGCTGGTAACTGCTTTTTAAGCGGATAGGGTTTTGTACAGAAATCCAAACGCTAGTGTGAATCTAGCGTCAGTGACATGGGCCTTAAAAACCACATTACAATATGAATGTAAACTTTACATCATCATTAGAGATTACATGCAGAGACATCAACCTGGCAGAGTCACAGGGTGATTCGCGAATGGCATTTTGGGGTCAAAGTAGGAGTGGCCCTTATAAGAGGGCATAGCTAAATATACTCAGACCCCATATAATTATAGTGGACTCTGGATTGTTATTGGTTAAATAAAATAAACAATTACAAACTTTTTATTGATGCCATTTAGTAATCATGTTTTTAATTTTATGGTGTAGTTCATAATAGTTATTATACCAAGTATTTATTTAATTATAAATGGACACATACATATTTATAATACGTTTTTGGTTTTGAACCTAGGATCTCACATAATAAAGAGATATACAAGTAAGCCACTCTGTTACTTGAGCCACTGACTCTAACCTTCTCAAAGGGAAGGTTTTTTCTTATCAAATGCCCACATTGTATGCATATTATTAAGTCTTGTAAGAGAAAACCCTTCTGTTTAGGGTAATAGAGGCAGTGGCTCAAGCAGTAGCGTGATTGGTTCATCCCTAGGTTCAAAACCCCTATCGCACCTAATGAAAAAATACATAATGTAAATCTTTAACTCAGTGGGGGATCCCACAGCAAGCTGATCATTTATATTCACTGTACTAAGGTGATGTTACAGTGCTAAAAAGTGGGCCCATATAAATAGATGGCCAACTTGGAGAATGGCGCAGTAGAAGGCATGCACTGTGGATATTCCCTAACCCTCAGTTTTTGTCTACTCTTCGCACACATAAGAATATGAATTATAGTAACTTCATATTTTGCATATAATAAAGATGACATTGATAGTTTTTTTTTAGATTTATAAGTAATTCATTTAAGGGGAAGGGTGTCAAACTTTTTTGGCAACAAAAAGCTCATATATCACTCAGAAGCCACTTTTAGCATTTTGCCCTTTTACTCAAATGTAGACCACTGAATGGAAAACTTCAGATACAGTAATTTTTGTGGTACATAATCCACTTTAAAATGTAATTGATATATTACTAAATCCTCATTTTACTGACTTGCAGATGTTGCAGCATCTGCTTATGTAAATGAAACAGCAGAAAACACTTTCTTGTAAAATGAATGTATATTCAGCCGGTGGATTAATTAGAGATTGAGTATAGGCAGTACGCTTTCTCATAGCCCTTCAACCTTTATTTTAACACGCACTGCTGATAGAACTAAATTAAGCCTAGCGGGAATCAGACATTTAAAAGCACAGTACACGTTAAACAAACTTATTATTAACATCTTAAACTATGAAGCCTAATTGTGAATTGCTTGAGTTGCACTGCTTCAGTAGTTCCTTAATCATCTCATTAGAGCCCACATGCTAGGATCTCAATGTGAAGGGACTAATGATCTTCATTAGAATGGAGGAGAGAGAAGTAGAGGTGTTTGCTTCTTAAACTATTTCTGCCACCCATCATAAGTCACTTTAATTGGATGGAATGTTTCTGCTGAAAGAAAAGATACATAAATAAAGTGCCTAAGTATTTCCTGATTATGTGGTTTAAAGGTGCATAATATAGGAAATACTCGAGTAATAATTACTAACTGTGTACAATGTGTAACAGGTTTTCCATCTAAATGCCTATGTCAGTTAGCTGTGAACTGTAATCCAGCATTTGCTTTATGTACACCTCTCATATGGTTTATTTTTATCTGTAGTTTTTGTGATAAACAAAGCAAAAAACCCCAACCTTGCAAACACAGCTATACATACCATTTTTGTTGATTTATTCAATATTAGTGCTCATGTTAGACACATTTCATATTTGGAATCATAGAGCCCATTCATAGGCCCAGACAATGAGTAGCAATTAGACCTGGGCAACATGGAGATTTTTTGAAATACAACTATTTAACTATTAAGCTACAGCGGCAGTCCAAAGAAAGGCAATGAGTTGTATGCAATCTCGAAAACTGCAGCTGTCACTCCAGTTAACATCAATCAGTAGTGCTACTAATGAGTTTCCTGTCAATTTTTACTTGGTATGGCTATATAGGCGTTATACAAAATGGAAAGTTAACCACAAATTATTTTTGTTACTAGTCAGGTATCCTTAAACCCAAAATACTAATTCAAAGTTAAGTCTCTGAAGCTCAAGATTCACAAAAAGCCCAAAGGTAGGAAGTATGGGAAACATATACATGTTAGTAGTCAAGGAATGTTGGTGGGTTAAAGGAGATATGTAAGTAATGTATCCAACATCTCTTGTATGTAACATAACACCAAAATGGGTATAGTCAGTCTCTGATCCACAAAAAACTTTTAGCAAGGAACAGCTCCATAAAATACTAAAACCTTTCTTCTTTATTAAGACTTCAATTAAATACATACAAATATCAATAGTGATGGTAAAGAAGCTCCGCTTAATGCCCCTTGGACAAGGCAGTGTGCTTTGTCAGTGTGCTAGCCATATGCCATTTTACCATGGACTTGCTGATGCACACATTTGTGCAGATTTAACCTAAGCGTCCAGGTTTAGGATCACTTAGGTCATTTCTATATTTGTGGTTGAAGCTTTAATAAAGAAACTATGTTAGTAATTTCATGTTCCTGTTTCCAGAAAGCTTTGAAAGTGTGTCCTATATGTTCTTAATATTTATACACTTTCTGTATTATTGATTGCTCTGTATGATATCATTATTTAGCAAATATGTTGTAGGACAGAATTATTTTTCCTCTGTATGGTAATACTAAATGCTAGCATTATTTAGGTATTGTATGCTGGTATTGTGTATGTGATAGTATTGTTTGAACCAGAGCTGCTGCTATGGGGCCCATAACATTAGGGGGGCGGCCTACCCCACTCTCCTTTTTTATATAGGCTGTTACCTGTTGGATTATTCCATTGGGTAATGGCCAACATTCACTTACTTCACTCATATGTGGAGCAATATATTGTGCAGTATGGGGGGCACTTACTGTGTGGGGTCTGTAAAAGGGTCTCTTACTGAATGGGGCCCTGTAAAGGTGGAAATATACTTTGTGGGAGGGGGCAATATATAGCATGGGAGCATATAAAGGGGGCAGTGTACTGTACGGGACCCAATAAAGTGCAATATACATTATGCACGGTCTGTAAAGGTGACATTATACAATGTGGGGGGTTAGTGAAGGGGGTGTTTATATTGTGTGGGTGCCCAGTAAAATGCTTGGTATGGGGCTAGTTACACCCCTGGTTTGAATAAAATGCTTTAAATGTACAAATCTATGTGTCACAATGGTCTCTACTGGTATGCACAGTCACATTTTAGCAGGTGAGCATTTTATTTGAACTCAGAGTATCAGCAAAGTTACAGTGAAGGGAGTCTATTTATGCTGGGAGCATGTCTTAACTTGGTTTCTAACAAATTTACACTTAACAAACTCCCTATAAAGGCAAGTAAAATTAATTATTTAGTATTATAATTAACTATTAATGTATAATTCTATATTCATTTTATAAAGGGGTTTTCCCACAATTACATTACATTCAAATGAAAAAAATTTAAACCCAGCATATCAACCCAGCCCCACAGATAGATAGGTTAAGGTCATTTGGATCAATGTTTATCCCTTGTGAATTGGTGTCTATATTGCAATGATATCACTGGTTTTGTCAATATACAAATAAGCAATTTGCAATGAAGGTATTGCTGTTGCTCCACAAAAGTAAGCTGCAATGCCCTCATTGATCCAAAAAGCTAATTTACATATTGACAAACATGGTGATAACACTATTTGATTCAGGTGACCCTTACCTATCTGTGGGGCTTGGTTGATATGCTGGATTCTGGTGACAGACTCTCTTTAAAAAGAGCTCCTATGCCTATCTATTGCTGTAACATACTTGTTATGTTGTTCCCTGGTGTTCTATACAAATTTGTTGCCAATTTAATTGTATAAGAGTTAATAAAAATTAATCCATGAGGTATAGCTATTCCAAAAAAGTGCCATTAAACATTACAACTTGTCACACAAAGAATCAAGCCCTAATATAGTTATATTAATGGAAAAATAAAAAAAGCTAAAGGGTTGGTATGTGACTATGGAATAATGCAAAACATGGTTTGGTCATCAAGGCCTAAAAACAGGCCAGTTACTAAAAGGTTAAAGGGGTTTTCTATCCCCCAAATGGATATTTCATACTGATGACCAATCCACAGAATAGGTCACTATTATGTGATTCGTTGGGGTGTGAAACCCAGATCGAACTGAGAACAGCTGTTCCAGCACCCTTCAAGCTGCTATAGTAGAAGGGGAGTGAATGTATGATGCTCCTATTCAAGTAATAGGAGCTGCGCTGCAGCCCCATCCACTGCATAGTGGTGGTTCTAGGGAATTGCAGTGCTGCTCCTATTACTTGAATAAAATCAGCTTGTATGAGCTCTCTGTCCACTGCACCAGCTCTCCCACAGATCACATGCATACATACATACGTATATACAGTACATATGTGTGAAAACTCCATTTGCGGTCGGAAAAACTTTAAATAAGTAATGAGCAATACAAGCAAACCTTTCATTTTCTGAAATCTATGCCATTCATAGTTGCAACAGCAAAAAGAAGTTGCAAGTCAGTTTTTGTTTTCCGATCAAACTATAACCTGGAAGAAATGCCGATTTCTAAACACAACTGAAAAGTTTCTTCCCATTATAATTTTTATTCTGTTTAAAGTGGTTTCCAATTAAAAGAAATATCAATTACATGAAGCAAAGTATGCAGAGCATAAAGCCCAGTTTTCCTTCTTACTGAAAGGTATAAATTGGATTCGTGTGACATCTGACTTTTTGTAACAAAATAAGGTTTAATATAGGACATTAGGCTAATAGCTTTAGCTAAGAATTACACATTTGTGCATAGTTCTTTGTATGTGGCCTATATTAGAGTATATAGAGCGCAGACAAAACAGTTGTATTAGTCTTATACAGTCAAGACTGCAATTATTCTAGCAAGAATTTGCTTGCAACCTATAGCTACCTATAAGGTCTCCTGCACACGACTGTGTGCAGTCTCTGGTCAGTAACAACAGCACCGATGACACACGGATTGGTATCCATGTTTCATCTGCGGATTTCACTGACCCATACAATCAAATGAATTGACAGAGCCACAAGTACAGATAGGTATAGGACCTGCTCCATAATTTGCAGCTCTTCAATTCAGACTGGACACACAGCTGCAAAAACTAAGGGGCCCATTGAAATGCATGTGTCCATACTTTGATCTCCAATTGTGGATCAAAAGTATGTTGGCTGTAAATTCAAAGCTGCCTCTAGAACAAAGTATGCTCTTGTTTTCTGTATATTTTTTCTAAAGAATGGCTTGTAACCTAGTAAGATGACAATATTTGAATAGATGCAAAAAATTAAGGTGGGAATTTATCAAGCCCTGCACTACAGAATTTCGCCATAACAAAGGTCGCAAACAAAGGATTTTTGACTGTTTAAGCTTATTTGCACAATCATTTTGTGACTTTTTGCATATTTTCATCACTCACCTCTTTCACCACTTTTGAAATGTGGATGGGAAAGTGGGCATGGTCAGTCTATTTAGCTGTCAGTTATCCAGATTTATCTACTGCCTCAAATGTTCCCCTGGGGCCATTGATGTCACTGAGCAGGTCAGAAGAGGGCTAAAGACACCCACAAAGGAGCACCAGAGGCCACAAGGGAGCCCAGGAGAGGTGAGTATATATGAGTTATTACTTTTCTTCTCCTCCCCTGGCCTCTGCTAATTATAATCTGGGGCAAGAGAACGATCCTCGCAAATGTTCGTGAAATTAATCTCATGAGGTTCAACTATTTTTGGCTATCACTGTGTCTCTGATAAAGCTTAGGAACCGAAGCCATCTTCAGTAACATGGTTTTATACAGTATATTTATGCTTAGAATTTCATAGCAATAACATGTATGTTACATTTCAAGATATTATGTAAAGGAGATTTTCTAGGAATTTAATATTGATGATCTGTCCATAGGATAGGCCATCAATATTGTATTGTGGGGGAGGGGTTCAACTCTATTCACCCCCAATGTTCAATGTTTACCAGGTATACCACCATAACCACTATACATTTTGTAGCAACTGTGCCTGTTTCAGCTTATTCACTTCAATAGAAATGAGCAGCATAGAACTACAGAACCATGCACAGTTGTTGCAAAATGTATGATTCTTTGCTCGCTAAACAATGAAGGCATTCTAGATCTCCCCAGAGAGCTGATTGGTGGAGGTGCTGGAAGTCAGATCCCCACTTATCTCATATCAAAACTTTTTAATGTAGTAAGAAACAATGATAACCTTATGAACCTAGTAGTATTTTTGCACAGACCAGTTTTCTTTCTTTAGATTTCTCATATAATCCATACACCTCTATTCTCCTGGCTAGTTGCTGTCGCTAATATCTTCCATATGGTCAGCCATTAAAGTGTCTTGTAACAGTTTTTTTTTTCTTTTCCCCGAATGTCCACATATGTACCTCATGAAAGGAATCATTATCAAAGGGATTACACAGATGTGGAGCCTTCAATAGTATAACTAGTGAACACTGACAGGTCATAGACACAATTATATAACAGCGGTTATTATTGCAACTCATTATAGTACAATGTGTCAGAAACCTTTGTGAGTGATACAAAGTTGTATTTATTTTGTACTATAGCTTGCTCCAACTGTTCCCTTGTAGAACACTTTAATATAAAAGAGGTTTTCTTTGTGTCTATTAATCAAAATATATTGTCCTGGTCCTGTAAGGGCAGTTATAGTAGTTTGCTCTGCTGGGTTATTTAACAATGACAAATTCATCATTAAATTTGAGTGAATTGTAATATATAAATATTAGTTCAAATGCTATTCTAATTCTACTCAGGACATTAGCATCATTTTCCCAACAACTTTAATCCATAACTGTAAAAATGACATATACAGATGTGTCCATCCTTACCTTTCTTTACATTGGGGATTGCAGTTTCTTACTATGCAAACTTAATATATTATAGCAATATGATGGCATAAGCCTCTGCAGGCTACAACAAACATCACAATCACTGGCTGGCTAAACATAGACACACACAGCATGAACAACTCCTAGTAAAGTATTGAAAAATAATTTTCTTTCAAATCTGGTCATCTTGAACTCGGGATATGTTGAGCCAAGCCATCTGTTTTTGCCATCCCTGTCATATTAAACATATTGCATTGTATTCCATATAAATCAGCATAGGTGTTGGTCCTTTTTTGCTGTTGTGACTAATGCCCACTAAATTTTCATAGGGAACTCAGATGACTTTATTAGTGCTTATGAACATCATAAATAGAGTTCTCTGCTCAGACACCCCTTTAGCAATAGCACAGAATGCTTCACAAATGCCTAATCTTACTTTTGAATGGTTGACTTCTGCTTCCCTCAGCAATAACTACGGATCAGTTGGGGTTTCTTCAATTTAAAGTCCAAAACACTCCCTAACCCAATACTAGTCAGATGTTGGGGCCTTTAATGGGAGGCCTTTTATGTACCTTTGTGGGCATAAATCATTGAAGCAATTGTGGGAAATTAGATTGATAGCAGCAGCAGAGCGGACCCAAACAGTAAGAGACAGGGACACAAAATCTGGTGAAAACAGGCTTTTAACCCTGTGTTTTTATTTTGAAAAAACAAATAAAATACAGCCTTAACTTTAGGCAAAAATACAAACCTGATCAGCTGAGCTCTAATTAAACCAAAACTTCCCTCACTATACGAGTGGCTTACTACCAGCCACTCGGGAAAACAAAACATAAACAATAACAAGCTTTTCTCAGCAGAATGCACAGACCCAAACATGTCCTCTCTCTCCCGAAAACCTTTTCTGCATTAATGATCACCATACATAGGTAAGGAACCTTGGGTTGATATAGCGACATTCCAGCACCTTGCCTGTCATCTTCTCACACAATGCAGAGGTAATCATCTTTTTATAGATACACAAATCAGCCTCCAAGTGCACCCAGGGCAAAATGGCCTGATTTTCCAGATCTGCCTACAGAGAACCACAAGTGCTTCAGCACTCCCCTGAAAGTGCTGCTTAATGCTGTCCCTTTAGTTGTGCTTGCGATAAATATTTTCAGTCTATGCTCGTCTATATCTATATCTGTAATCAAAACTGGAAAATGAGGCCTGCCCCAAGTGCACTTGCATGCTGATTGGCATATCCATAAAGCTTGATTATTTCTGCATTTTTTCACCTATTTGTGGCCATGAAGTTATGTTTCTGGTCCAATTAAAGGGCCTAGATGGTAGTATCATTGGTTTGAAAGGCATTTTGAACATGATAGACATTTATTGACAAAATAAAAAAAGATGGTAAGCACATTGAATAGGAAACTGTTAGAGTTTCTCTTAAAATGGGTTATCCAGGCTTATTTTTCCAGAAACAGCTCCACTGCTATAAATAGGATGTGACTGCTATTGCAATTCAATTTGCCTTAATTGGGATTATCTGCAATGTTAGACATATCCAGTGAAATTTGAGAACATTTTTTTTTTCTCATCCTATACAGCCCCTTTAAATACTGGATAAGGACAAAGCTCAAGCCCAAAACCAATGCATATAAGTCAGAAATGCCAAAACTATTAATTTTTAAAAGCTCTGGGACTCGTGTACAAAATCCTATTACTACAAAATATGTATATCATTTTTTATTACTTTCAATTTCCACAAACTGTCCAAAGAGCAATGTTTTAAAAAATGATAAATGTAAAAACCAATGACAACACTTTTCGCAGTATCTGAACAGCATAACTTCAGATCGATTTCCTTCTTTCCACAAAGTGGCCACAACCTGCTGTTGCTCATTTTATTTCAAGGACTTTTGACACTCAAGGATTCAATTTTATAGTTGTGGGAGTTCATTGAATCTCCAGATAAGCAGTAACCTGCATGGATTTTCCACAGTGAAAGGAAATTGTCAATTGATCAGCTACACATATGCAAACCATAGAAATGCATGTTACATATGATACATATTGTATGGAGTGTGGATAATATCTGACACATTCTAACTGGTTCACATTTACAAAGGAAGAGAGGAGTTAAACAGAACTCTGCTCACAAGTTATTACAATTATTTAACAGAAGGGTATATTAAACTTGACGTTTGAATTGTTGCCCTACAGATGTTTGATAAAACTATAAATATAGAGGTAGAAAAACTAGACATGTGTACAAATTGTATACCTTTATATTGAAAGTAAGTAAAGACCAGAGCATATGTTACTATTGTTATAGAAATTAATATTTGACTATTTTTTAAATTGAATTGGATTTATATTTCTTTTTTTTTTATATTTCAAAAGTTTTATTAAGTTTTCAAAGGAGGGTACAGGAATGGAAAAGGCACATAGTAAGTACATGATAAACATAACACACTAGAAAGATATAACAGCATAGTATATACCTATACCACATACTATAAAGACATAGCAGCACAAATGTCCATATTGATGATGCAACTATACAGACAAAGGCATATACATATGTCAAATATAACATTCAGACATTGTAGTCACCATGTCGTCAAAAAAAACCCCCAAAAAAAACAACAAGCCCTCCAAAGAGGGTAATGAGAGTAGTAGTAGGGAGAAGGCAGGATGTTAGTAGAGGGAATAAGGAAGTGGATGTGAGGAAGGGAAGAGAGGGTTCATAGAGATGAGTGAGGAAGAACAGAGAAGGTAGGAGATCAGTAGGAAAAAATATGAGAGAAGACTATATCCTGGAAGACTTGTATAGCCAGTGACAATGCTAGTCTAGGGATCCAGTGACCCAGGATGAGTTGTTATGTAGGTGATACTTGGAGAGAAATGCTGCTGAAGTTAGACAACCAAGGAGTCCAGGTTTTCAAGTAGCGTGTGTGGGTCCGAGATGTCCTGCTTATTAATTCTTCAAAACTGGCTTTTTGATGGACTTTAGCCTCCCAAAGGGATACTGGAGGTGCCATAGTTTGAAGCCAAAACAGAGTAAGCATGATAGTAGAGTTGGTGACTTTCTGTATTCAGTCCTGTACTCTGGACCAGAAGGGTTGAATGGCAGGACAGGTCCACCATAAGTGCAAATAGGTGCCTTCTTGATCCAGACATCTCCAGCATTTGTCGTTGGAGAGTAATTTTTTGTGAAAGAGCCATTCTGGAGTTCTATACTATCTGTAGACTAATTTGTAATGGTTCTCTTGTAAGCCAATACAAGGGGAGAAGTCATGGGAGTATCGTAGAATTTGGTCAACCTCCTCTCTAGAGAAGCTGAGTTGCAAGTCTTTTTCCCAACTAGTGATGAATGTTGGTGTGGATGGTACAAGTGGGTCAACAAACTTTTGAAGGAGAAATGAGATATCTCTCAAAGTCAGTGTATTAAATTTTATCCATATGTGGTTATAGGTGTCTACTTTCACATTTAACAAAGAAGGGGTAAGGGCATAGGAGCTAGCTTTGGGCCAAGTTCACTCCAGAGGTCAGTCACCTTGGGTAGAATAGGGCATTGTCTATCCAATCTCCTGGTAGAATGCTTCGGTAGCCAAAGCTTTGGTTCAAACGAGTAGGATTGAAATACTAGAGAAATAGTATGGAGGTGGATTTGTTTAGGGGAGCAGTTAGGTTCTCCCACCATCCCAACTGAACCGTTTTACAGTATTTCAGAAGGTCAGGGAGGCCAATTTCACCTAGAGACCTTCTTTTAATGAGTAATGACCAGGCCAATCTAGGAGTCTTTTGTCTCCAAATGAATAAACATCCTACGGAGGGATTTGAAGTAGGCAGTCAGTAAGTAGATGGGTAGTATTGAAAGCTTATAGAGGATTTTAGGAACTAGATAGGTCTGTAGTAGATTTTTTTTTCTACCAAACCATGACAGAGGTAGGGCGGTATAAGAAGATAAGTCGTGCTTGATCTCTTTTAACAGGGGTAGGAAGTTACGCTGATATAAGTCTTCAATACATGGCGTAAGATGGATCCCCAGATATTTTATTGAGGAGTCTGACCAGTGAAAGGGATTACAATTTCTAAGACGTTCTTCAGAGATCTTGAATAAGGTGATATTCAGCACTTCAGACTTTGTGAGATTAGCTTTATAACAGGATACCTTGCCGAAAGAGAGAAGAAGATCCATAATAGCCAGGAGACCTTCATCAGGGTTCGTGATAATGAAGACTACAACATCGGCAAAGGTGGTAGCATGTAGAGTGGTATCACCAACTTTAATCCCTTTATTTTTGGGATCTTGTATGACTGCCTTTAAGAGGGTTTCCAGGATTAAAATAAACAAGGTGGGGGAGAATGGACAACCTTGCCTCATCCCATTAGAGATATGGAAGCCTTCAGAAAGAGTACCATTAATTAGCAGTCTAGCATGAGGTTGTGCATACAGAGAGAAGACAGTGTCAATGAACTGAGTCAGGAATCCAAATATCTTCAGGGTGGCCTTCATAAACTCCCAATGTACTCTATCAAAGGCCTTATCTGCATTCACTGGGTTTGAGTGGCTTCAGATGAAGATCAAGGTTTAACAGTGAGATCAGTCTGTAACTAACACAAGAATTATGATCTTTGCTCTCTTTCAGAATCAGAGTGATGTGTGCTTCTTGGGCCTGTCTTGGTAAAGATTTTCCTTGTAATAAGGCATTGCATACATTGCATACAAGCAAGAGCTGCGGGGCCAAGAGTAACTTTTCCTAGGGCTTTTCACTATTAACTGCAAAAGGCATCAGTCAGCTCCTTCAAAAAAATAGGTTCCAGAAGTTTAGTGATGGAGTCAGGAGATATATGAGGCGCTTCCTGTCTGAATCCGGTAGATCAGTCGGTCCTGACTTTAAGTTGTACAGTTGAGAATAGAAGGAGAAAAATTTTGCTGCAATATCAGAGGTAGAAGTTCTGACATCCCCAGAGGCGTCCACCCTTGTCACCATGACAAGCGACCTGTAGCACGGGGACAGTTGGTCCTCTGCGGCATCTGCACAGAGATCACCTGTTCTTGTATAGGAAACCATGATGGTACTTGTACAGAAAGGATCTCCAGGGTCGTCCAGGCAGTATCTAGGTCTTTCTGAGTATATATGTATATATGTATATATGTCTCTCGGCGGTTCAGCAGCAGCTGGTTTGTGCTGAACAGCTCTGTGCACCCTTTCTATGATCATGGTGGCTTCCTTGTCCTTCCCCAATAGAGATGATGTAAAGATGGCAATGGTGACCTTGTGCAAGGCATCTGGGACATATTTTTCCGTGCTTCTAGTCTATGTGCCATAGCGGCCTGGGCACGTTCTAGTTGGTCCACCCTTCTTCCTACAGACTTCATATCGGTTCGGAGATCAGCTAAATCTGCATTTACAGGGGCAATCACTTGAGACAGTGCCTTGTGGAGGAAGTCTTTGGTTATTAGAGCTGGGTTGAAGTCCGCTTGTTAGCTTGTCGGCATTGGAGTCAGCCACCACTTCCCACGCACTGCTACTCTTCTCCGGCGCCATTTTCAATTGCATAATGAGCAGGTGAGTCGTCTTCTTCTTTAGAAATTTTTGCATGTCATCTTGTGTGTGCGACACATTTTGTGGGTTCAGGAGGGTCAGTGGGTTTATCCCTAGTAAAAGGTGTCTGTGGATTCTCGAGTGGCAGAGCTACAGATCAAACAGCCATCACAAACAGCGGTCAGGCTTCGCCTCCCTTGCATTTATATTTTTGTATTAGAATAGGGACATGACTTGCATCTTCTGATACTTCTGTTTTTGTGATATTCTGTAATATTTTCATTCTTTTCAGAATTGTTATATAAAATTAGATTTACTATGACTATGATTAAGCTAATCCAGTTCTGCAAATCTGAACTTGGGATCTAAAACGCAAGCAAGGCGACCAGTGAATACATGGAAAATACTGGTATAAGTCTACTAACTCATCCTGCTAGTTATTAACATCCTATGGACCGTATATTGTCATTTAAATTGAAAATGTGATTCGTTGAACAAATACCATGACAGTAAGAGGCAAGGCTTCAGCATTTCAATAAATACTTGGTTGTCAAGGAATGAAAACGATGAAAACTCCAAGGGTTTGGGACATCAAATTCAAAATCATATACTGTAGTAAAGCATATTCACAGCATAACTGTAGGGTTTTACTGGGCAGTCTCTTCTCTGGCTGTATAAGTCTTCAGATGTGGTTTCCTATCATTTTTTCTGCTGGTAATAGCCCCATTATCCACATTTTCCATTTCTGTCTGAGGTAGGGTGTGTGTACAATACAAAGCAGTCAGGTGATCCCAAGTTTATATATTTTTTTTTTTTATGTTGTACTACTTTTGCAAAATAAAATCACTTATTTGCCAAATGTATTTGTTTTATAGACATTGTATTCTGTCAGCCATCATAATTTTACTATCCCATCATGGATGTTAGGCCTTGTTTTTTTTTTTTGTACAGGAATGTCTGTAATTTTTATTGGTATCATTTAGGGTTATAACTAACTTTTTGATAATCTTTTTTTATATGACCAAAATTCACAACTATGTTGCTGTTTTATTTTTATGACATTCATCATGTGAGATAAATAATGTTCTATTTTTATAGTATGGGTTATTACGGATGAATCCATAGCAAATTTCGCCATTT
Organism: Leptodactylus fallax; assembly: GCA_947044405.1. Lineage (NCBI taxonomy): Eukaryota > Metazoa > Chordata > Amphibia > Anura > Leptodactylidae > Leptodactylus > Leptodactylus fallax. Next base: position 2,132,823 of record CAMRHE010000001.1, on the reverse strand, counting down.
TTCTTTGCTGCTGTAACACACTGAATTTCCCCATTGTGGGACTATTAAAGGACTATTATTATTATTATTATTATTATTATTATTATTATTATTTTATTTCTTTATAATTATTACTTTTCTGTGAAAAAAAATGGGAAAATGGTCATTTTGATTAAAATTTTTATTTCATACTAAAAAACTTTTTTTTTTGCATCAGGGGGGGTGCTGATGGGACACACACAGAGACCCATTTGATGCCACTGTGAACCGAGAGCAAGGCAGGTGGTTTGGACTCCGCAACCAGAAATGAACGCACACGCGGTAGTTCAAGAAAAGAATATATATTTACTATAAGTTAATAAAGACTATTTGAAGGTAAAATGACAGGGATAAAGACAAGCAAAATATACAATATAGCATGAACAATTTCAAGACAAATTCTGCAATGGTTTCTACTTTTACTCTGTCCACTTCTGCAGTATGGACACTGAATGAACAATATACTCAAAACTATCCCTAACTGACCCTGACATCACATTTGGGTGCACCCCCTTTTCCCCAGTGGTCCAGGTGGACCGCTTACAGTCCGTAGAAGCGCGCGGTGGGGCCCAAAGTCGTTCCTTTCTTTTATAGTGAAGCGTCCTCTCCTCACTGTTATCAGGATCTCAGGAGAAATGAAGTCCTCTTTAACAGGGAAACCCAATGAATGCAATGTAATCCAACAGCAGATTCCACTCAGCACACTGACAGTCCTGCCGAATCCATACACTGAGCTGGGATGTAAGCCGGGATTTAGCAGGTGCTGTCCAGTACATCAACAGCACTGCGAGTCTCTATCTGTGGTATCCATATACACAGTCACAATGTCAGTCTCACTGATCAGCCACTGAGCACAGTTCCTTTCACGTGGACTCACTAGTCCTGTTGTCTCTTTACACTCTGTTTGTCTCTGGACCAAGATACAGCTTAGCTGTACAGAAAAATATCCACACCAGTTCAACACAGCACAGAAACCTGTCTTCTCTCTTGCCAAGATGGCTGCTGCTCTCTGTCTCGTCACTTCCTGCTTCTCTGCTCACACTCTGTCTGCAGAACAGGCAGGCTGACATAAAAGGGGGGGGGTCTCACTCCAGCATCATGTCACAATTACAATGGCTGCTGTCTTAAAGGAACAGAATCACAGAAATACATTCAACATTAACAATTTATACAGACAAATAAAGCTTAGGACAACATTGGCTGTCTCTTACATATTCCCCCCCACTTTAAGATTGGCAGTCCCTGCCTATGACTGTATATCCAGAGGGTTGTACTTTTATGCACAGGGTGGTAGTATACCGATGTATGGCAGGCCAAACAAACTCATCCTGCGCATACCGAACAGGGGGAATACCAGCATTTGGCCTAGTGGTCCGTCTGAGGACCGGTGGTATATTATGGGGTGCTGCAGCTATGGGCTGAGAAGGACCAGTGGATTCCGCACCAGAGGGGGCACAGGCCGGAGATACAGTAGTCACAGGTGGAACATCCCCAGGAGCAGGGATCGGCCAACAATCATCCTCCTCGTCGGAGGCCCATTCCGCACCTCCATTCTCTGACTGTGGGAGCTCATTCACATTGGCAGGCCCATCATGATTTGTCCCTTCAGAATGACACAGGCGCAACATATTTCGGTGAAGTACTCGAACACAATCAGTTCCTTCTTTCTGGACCTGGTACACTGGCCCATTCGCATACTTGCGGCCAACAACACGATACGGCAAAGCCTCCCATCGGCTTTCCAATTTCCCTTGGGGTTTCTTGACACGAACTAGCACCAGGTCGCCTGGTTGCAATGGTGCTTCTTGCACTGGGGTCTTATCAGGATGGGGATGTTCTTGCAGGCGCTGCCGCACCAATCGATGGATCGTCTCAAGTCTCTGCCGGTGCACCCGCACCCAAGAGGTTGGATCCCTCGGAGGGAACCCATCCACATCATCCAACTGTAATTCTCCTATACTTCGCCCAGACCGCCCAAAGAGAAGTGTATAAGGAGAGTATCCCATTGTAGAATGGACCTGATTGTTATAGGCCCACACCATTTCAGACAAGAACTGAGGCCACTGTAACTTCTTGTCTTCCTCCAGAGTCCGCAGCATCTGTAGCAGAGTTCTGTTGAATCTTTCACAGGCCCCATTTCCCTGAGGGTGGTATGGAGTCGTGTGCGACTTCTTTATCCCGTAGATACGTTGAACTTCTTTCATTACGTGTCCCTCAAAGCAGGCGCCCTGGTCGGAGTGGATGCGTTGGGGACACCCATATACTCGAATGAAATCTTGGCACAGAGCACGAGCTGCTGACTCAGCTGTCTGGTCCTTGGTGGCGGTTACCACCGCAAATTTGGTGAAGTGATCCACCATTACGAGGCAATACTGGTGTCCGCTATTGGATGGGCCAACCATTAGATAGTCTATCATGACGATTTCTAAAGGTTCCTGGGTCACGATGGTTTGCAGGGGGAGCTCTCTGTTCTATTGCCTTATGGATCTCACAAGTTCAACAGCTGCGGCATACTTCTTTGACCATTTGACGAAGACCAGGGCAGTAAATCAGTCGCTGTAACCAACGAAAGGTCTTCTCATGACCAAAATGTCCATTCTTATTATGAGCCTCAACTGCCAACGAGCGAGCCAGTTCACTAGGCACCACAATTTGGTATCGAATGTCGATCTCAGAAGGTAAATAGACCTTTCGGCATAGCACTCCATTTTTCATCTCCAACTTTTCCCACTGACTCAGAACAGATAATATCTCACGTGTCAGTCGTTCTCTTTCCTCTCTACAGGGCTTCTGGCCTTTCTCAACACACTTGATCATCTGCGCCAGCCCCTCATGGGTCTGTTGTATCTGTGCCCATTCCTGTCGTGAGGGACCAAAGAAAGGAGCCGTTTCAGTCCCCTCCATCTCAAACTGATTAGCGGCGGCCAAGGCCTGTGAAAATCTGCTGAAGTCGGGCACCTCCACATGCTCCAACTCATGATCCACGTCTACTGTGGGGGTCTGGGCGGTTACCCTAGAAAGTCCGTCAGCATTCTGGTTCTCTGTTTTGGACCGATACTTAATGCGGTAATTGAACTTAGACATTCGGGTTATCCACCTCTGCTCTAACGCCCCGAGCTTGGCATTTTCCAGGTGAGCTAGTGGGTTGTTGTCAGTCAGTACTAAAACTTCAGCACCGGTCAAATATTCACAGAATTTCTCGGTCATGGCCCATACCAGTGCCAACAGCTCCAACTTAAATGAACTATAATTCTCGGGGTTTCTTTCAGAATCTCTCAAAGACCGGCTGCCGTACGCTATGACCCTCTCCTGGCCATCCTGAAGCTGGGAAAGCACTGCTCCAAGACCATACAGGCTTGCATCTGTATACAGCTGGAACGGCAAGTGGTAATCAGCATATGCCAAGATTGGGGCTGTTGTCAGTGCATCCTTCAATGCCTGGAAGGCTTGTTCCTGTTCAGGTCCCCACTTCACGGACCGGTTCTTTGGACCACCGGATGTGCCTCGTAGGAGAGCATTGAGTGGTGCTGCTACCTTGGCGAAATCCTTAATAAACCGTCGATAGTAACCGGCTACTCCAAGGAACGCCCTCACTTCTCGCAGGGTAGTCGGTATTGGCCAATCTTGAACAGCCGCTATCTTGTCTCTTGATGATCTCACCCCTTCTCCTGATACGCGGTGACCCAAGTAATCAATTTCAGATTGGAACAACCGACATTTACTGGGTTTCAATTTGAGCCCATGTTCCCGCAATCTTCGAAATACTTGCCCCAACTGGTGGAGATGGTCTTCAAAGGTCGCAGAATACACTATAATGTCATCCAAGTAGATGAGAGTGAACTCAAAGTTGAAGTCACCGAGACATTTCTCCATCAACCGCTGAAACGTTCCGGGTGCATTTGTCAACCCGAAGGGCATCTGGTTAAATTCGTATAGTCCCATGGACAAGATGAATGCCGTCTTCTCCTTGTCTTTTGTGGCCATCGACACCTGCCAATACCCACTAGCCAGATCTAGTGAGGAGAAGTACCGGGCTCTCCCCAGCGCTGAGAGAGACTCCTCAATCCGTGGCAAGGGGTAGGAATCTCGTACGGTGCAAGCGTTTAACTTCCGATAGTCTACGCAAAATCGGATGGACCCATCTTTCTTTCTTACTAACACCACAGGAGCCGCCCAGGGACTTTGGCTTTCTTGGATGATCCCACCTTGTAGCATCTTAGCTAACAGTTCTTTCACTTCCTGATACAACTGTGGAGGAATTTGTCGGTAGCGCTCTCTAATTGGAGGGGTATCTCCTGTGGGAATCTCATGGTAGATCCCTGTGGTACATCCAAAATCTTCAGCATACCGTGCAAAGGCGGCTCGGTTCTCCCACAACAGCTCATCTACCTTCTGCACCCATTCCAGAGAACATGAACTTGCATCCATCTTCATCTGTTCTCGAATTGCACGGCCATTCCATTCAGAGGTGGGTTCCTCATCTTCTCCCATGGACACAGTTACGGTCCACTCATCCCTTTCAGTCGGCTTCAGCTGCATTGGAGTTACTTTCCTTACTTCCTCCGGAGTCACATAGATGTTAGCCAGCAGCCTCCCTGGGGTCAGGTCCACACTCTGGTCCTGAGTGTTTACACATCGAAGTGGTACTCTTCCATTGCGAACTATTGCCAAGGAACGGGCCACTAGCGGATCAACACCTCCTTCGGCTGCCTGCAGTGGTTCTACCAACACAGCTATGCCCTCTAGTTTCCGACAGGTGCCTACGGGCATGGACACTATTGTCTCCCGACTGGGTGGCAGTGTAACTTTTGTATGCAAAGGAACTGAAATTCGAGCCAGAGGACGTTGTGCATCCGAACTTTTCTGTAAGCCACATGTCCGGATCAGCCGCTGGAAAGCTGTTTGAGTAGGCCGATGGGTGGTGGTTTCTTTCCAATAACCTTGACCTTTCTTTTCAAAGAGGATCTGATCTAATTCTTTTAACACATTCATCCCCAAAATGACAGGGACCTTTACTTCATGTGACTCCTGTACCACCACAATGCCTTTCCTACCTAGATCTTGGCCACATACCCGGACATTCATCCAGGCCACTCCCACGACTGGAACTGGTAACTGGTTAGCTGCGACCACTCGTACGAATGTATGGGGATCATATTTGACATGTTGCTGGAAGTACCGTTCATAACAGTCTCTACTCAAGGTCGTTACTTGGGAACCCGTGTCAATCATCCCGGTAACCGGAATACCCTCCATTTCCACCTGTATAACAGGACTTGCAGCGATCAGGTCATCATTAGGGCATTCTCCCCACATAGTCTTCTTGTCAGTCTCCCCTACTACACGCCCTACAGCAGCAGGGGACTTCAGTTTAACGGCGGTCTCTCATAAGTTTGTCGCTGCTCTGGACATCTAGCAGCAACGTGGCCCATCCGTCCACACTCCCACCAGCGTATCTCCCGTCGTTCTGGCCATCTGTTTGGGCCCCTTTGGTAAGCCCCTTCGATTTCTCCTGAGCACTGCACTAAATGATTTGGACCCCTTCGGTAGGTCCTATCCTTATCCCTCCAGCGGGGTGGTGGGTGATTCTGATTTTCTGGGTATGGACGGCTCACCCTTTCACCTCCAGTTTTCTGGAAGTCTGCAATTTTCATAGAATGTTCATCACAACGGGTGTGCAAGTGTTCCATTTGCTCTTGCAGTTTCTGCATTACTGTGAGAATTTCTTTAACCGTCCCCTTTTCTACTGTCTCTGAGCCAGAACTAGCCCCCTGTGACAAAGTAACTCCAACTGCAGTCTGGGGCCTCGGGACCATACTATTGGCACGGGAGATGGCCTCTACCTGTACATCATGGAATTTAGCATCAGTCTCTCATCGTATAAAATCCTGCATAGTCACAGTTAAACTGCCGTCACGTATCCCCAGGACAAACTGGTCACGGAGAGTACGATCAGGGTTACAGAAGGCTGGCGAGCCCCCTCTTTCCTTCCCTTGAATATCTCGGAGCAGTTCTTGTAGGGCATTTGCATATTGGGGAAGGCTTTCATTCTCCTGTTGTACCCTCTGGAAGAACCGAGCCTGCAGAGACCCCAGCAATGCAGTTTCTCCATAGATGGTTTCTAGAATCTGGACTACTTGCTCAAATGTCTGCCTTTGTTCAAATGGCCTCAGTATCACCGTGGTCTTAGCATCCCCTTGTAATGTCAATATTGCTAGCTCTACTAGTACTTCTGGTGTGGTCTGGTACATTCGCTGTATCATTCGTATCTGTTCCACCCACATACTCACTGACATATTATTGCCATCAAATTTAGCTAACTGACTCATTATAGCCCCTGCTGGCATTCTTCCTCCAGCACCATTCTCCCGAACGGGTGCGTCACCGTCCATTCTGGTAAGCGGATCCTGCCGACTACGCCAATTTGTGAACCGAGAGCAAGGCAGGTGGTTTGGACTCCGCAACCAGAAATGAACGCACACGCGGTAGTTCAAGAAAAGAATATATATTTACTATAAGTTAATAAAGGCTATTTGAAGGTAAAATGACAGGGATAAAGACAAGCAAAATATACAATATAGCATGAACAATTTCAAGGCAAATTCTGCAATGGTTTCTACTTTTACTCTGTCCACTTCTGCAGTATGGACACTGAATGAACAATATACTCAAAACTATCCCTAACTGACCCTGACATCACATTTGGGTGCACCCCGTTTTCCAGGTGGACCGCTTACAGTCCATAGAAGAGCGCGGTGGGGCCCAAAGTCGTTCCTTTCTTTTATAGTGAAGCGTCCTCTCCTCACTGTTATCAGGATCTCAGGAGAAATGAAGTCCTCTTTAACAGGGAAACCCAATGAATGCAATGTAATCCAACAGCAGATTCCACTCAGCACACTGACAGTCCTGCCGAATCCATACACTGAGCTGGGATGTAAGCCGGGATTTAGCAGGTGCTGTCCAGTACATCAACAGCACTGCGAGTCTCTATCTGTGGTATCCATATACACAGTCACAATGTCAGTCTCACTGATCAGCCACTGAGCACAGTTCCTTTCACGTGGACTCACTAGTCCTGTTGTCTCTTTACACTCTGTTTGTCTCTGGACCAAGATACAGCTTAGCTGTACAGAAAAATATCCACACCAGTTCAACACAGCACAGAAACCTGTCTTCTCTCTTGCCAAGATGGCTGCTGCTCTCTGTCTCATCACTTCCTGCTTCTCTGCTCACACTCTGTCTGCAGAACAGGCAAGCTGACATAAAAGGGGGGGGTCTCACTCCAGCATCATGTCACAATTACAATGGCTGCTGTCTTAAAGGAACAGAATCACAGAAATACATTCAACATTAACAATTTATACAGACAAATAAAGCTTAGGACAACATTGGCTGTCTCTTACACCACCATCATTATTGATGTGGCATCTAAGGGGTTAAAGTGCCGCTAACAGTGTTTCATGGCTTGCAGTCATTAGAAGAGCATGTTAGCTGAGTGTCACAGCTAAATTCTCTCACAATGGTTCCTGAACCGACGCCATTTTCATGACATATTATTATGACAGCGGCGGGAGTTAGGAAAGTGTATTTTCCAAGTTAAGAAATTTAGATAATATGGATTTTATTCATCAATTAAAATCAAGCATTTCAGTATTTCAAAATAACGGTGTAAGGGAATTGCTAGAGGACAAATTCCCCAGTAGCTGCTGGTGAACCCTGGGGGGAGGGGCACAATAAGAGAGTGAGCCCTAAGCTGAACCCCCCCGGCCCTGCCTACTTGCCTGAACTGTCCTAGGCAACAGACGGCAATTGGGCGGCTATCCCTTCTTAAGATACAAGTGATGACACAGAACGCAGACAAGACAAACAACAACAAAAGGGAGGTCAGCTAGCCAAGGGGGCAGTAACAGTCCAGCAACGCAGTACAGAATTGAAATCTGAGAGAATAGTCAAAGGTAAAGCCAGAGGTCAGGAATATGAATACAGGTAACCAAACAGCAAGAGTAAATAGCCATCATGCACAAGGCAATAGCAAGCACCAATGTGAATGTGACCAAACAATAAATAGGAAGGAAGAACCCTCCCAGACTTGATGGGAAGATAGGCTGTCAATTACACAGGTAAGGCTAAAATTAACTATTAGAGGAGCAGAGGGAAATGAAGGTAAAGGAGATGGGTGTGGTGGAAAATCAATTACAGAGGTGAGGGAATAGGACAGTGTTCAGACAATACAAGAAGAACCCAAAGTAAGGGATCGCAGCTGGACCCGCCTCCTGCAAAGTCCATGGAGCTGAGTTTTAAGGGGGTGAATCTAATGTGAGTTGGATACACTTCACACCGAGTGACAATGAAAGGGTTTACTTCCCAGTGTATGCACAGTGAAAACTGCATTCACATACCACACAGTGAAAAAATTCTCCATCCCCCCCACTCCTATAATTTTTCTGCCTTTATGTCTAAAATTGATTAAATCTAACTAAACTGTCCACTAGTCTTCCTCCTATAATTCTGTAGTTCTGTTGCAATTATGGTGTTGTTTTCCCACTAGCAGCAATTGCTTTGGATCATGCAGTGATGATAACATGCCTATCTTGGAATATCACAAAATATCTTTTTGTCCTGCTGCCTAAAGCATTATTTTGTGTATGTGACATCAGCCATTCATGATTGTCTGAGAGTCAAGGTGAAGAAAGAAGCCCGTCAAGGTCCCACAGACCATGTGATTCTCCTTCTCCCCTGTATTTTAACTGCATATTACATGTCATGCCAGCATTAAAAAAACAAAACTGTTGGATAATTCTGGTCAAAAACTTTCTTTATTAATCGGTTTGCTCATGTCTAAACATAAAGGTTAGGCATTCATCTGCAATTTGTACCTGAATAGTTCTGGAATAGTGTACTACTGTATACATTAGGTGCGTACATTAAATATGGGAAAAACATCAGGTAATTGTCCTCTAGTCTCTATATAATTCATATATGATTAAAATAGCCTACCGGTATTTTTCCAGAGTAATATTAAGAACTAATCTTTTGAAACATACCAGTTGCAATATTTGTAGTTTCCTTCATAGAAGAAATCGCTTATTTTATATAGAAAAGATCCAGCAAGGCAAGATATGCTGTGTTTTTATATTGTGCAGTTAATGCCTATATCAACTCTTGCATTTTTACGTAAGAGCAAATGGAAAATTTTACAAAGCAGAGAACAATGTAGATCAAAGTTTTAATCCAAACTTACAAGCAGTACACTTGTGAATGTTTTTAGAATCCAGAGGACAACCAAGGATATCCTATCCTTGTACACTCCAGGGCAATAAAAAGCAGATAGAAATACCGAGTTAAGTATGTGTTAATCAAAGTAAATAGGGGAGACATTGGATCAAATCTGGAAGTCTGGTTTTTTATTGCTGTCCTGGCTCCTGTGGAAAGCAGTTTCTGGTATAATACAGACAATTCCTTAAACTTATTTAGAGTCTGACAAATGTTTTGATCATTACAGAGAAATTAAATGTATATCACCAGAAAAAGAGAGCACATCTGCTTTAACCGGCATGTTTACAATCATTTTAATGATGCCATTAAATTCTCTTTCCAGCTCTTACTTTTTCCTGCGTATTAAAAGCACAAGGACAATAAGCTCGCCACCTGTATTCTCTGCAGTGTATCTTTGGACTTTTAAATGGGAAATAAGATCTTCACTCTCCAGAAAATCCATTTCTTCAGTGAGCATACATCATGTGTCTTACATAGCGACCACATGTATTTTTCAAGAAAGTTTTGACTGCTATTTATCTGACATTAGACACTTGAAATGTGATCAGGTATATAAAGATAACTGCTTCAATATTGTAAATTTAAAGCCAATATTTTTTTTAAACTTTTATTGTTAGAAGTGGACAATTTTTCCATTTACCATCTTTACTAATATGCCCACAGAAGCCCTGTTCTAATTGTAGATGCATAACCCCATCTTAACATCCTTGTTCCTGAGATGGATGATGACAAGTACATACATCATGTATTGGTATTCCTGTACATTGGGATGACTTACTATTCTGAATGACTGAGCTTATGTCGATGTGGCTGCATTCTCAGTAAGCTGTCCACAGAAATTCTATAACTGTTGTAGGGATTAGCTCATACGGTGGAGGCGGCGATGACCATGTTCACACACACAGCAGGTTTTTCTCAAACGGTAATGGTGCTTTATTTAGCAAAATAAACACAAAACAAACGGTGTCCAGCCAAAAGAAAAATACCTAGGCCTGTCCGGTCGCTGGCTAACACTCCGCATACCTGTCTAGTCTCGTGCAGGTACAAATGGAAACAGTAGCCAAGCACAGTTGCTTAGTGCCAACTTCACACATTACGAGTGGTGTTGTCCTCCCCACTTCCAGCATCTCAGAGCTCCTTTTTATCAGGCTTCCTTCCCAATAAGCACAACCCAGGAAGGCGCACCTGGGAGTGCCTGGGGTTAGGGAGAAAAACCCGTAGCGGATTAGGGGTGTGGACTGGAGAGCACCCACTACCAAACCTGCCCTCCAGTCCAAAAAAACCCAGCCCATGTAACAATAAACAAAACCCTAGCAGACTATGGTCTGCTAAGAAATCCAAAACCCGGTTTTCCTTCATCTCACCTGTCTGAGAAAACCAGACGAGTTATACACCCCGTCCACTATTCTGCCGTACACCTTACCACACTGTACATACATCTAAGCTTGTACAATTAACAATCTGACATGACTTAGGACTTTTTATGCAGTTTTCATTCCCACACCTGAAAGGGTTGGAGCAATACAATGGTGCAATTTGGAGAAAGACCAAAACTGGTAAAAAAAAAAACCCAAAAAACCCAATTAAAAAAAAATAGCATATTCTACATCTGCCAAAGAAAACAACAGATGTATTACCTTTTTTCTGTGGGAGCCATGAAAGTCCTTTATAGGTAGTCTACCACTTCTTGCAAGCATATCCAACTACCATGACTGTGTTACAGAGCACGCTATAGTTATAAACAACATACCATTGTTATGTATGTCACTTTTGTAGATTTGAGAAAAAATTATTTTGAAGAGATATGCAAATTGCCTCCTGCCAGTGCCAGCCTGTGCATTATGAGTTAATCCTCCCACTGCTATGACGTCACCTATTTACTGAGTGAAATCTCAGGCAGGACAGTGGGTCCAGGCATTATGAGAAGTGCTCCGGGAGCCCCAAGTGCATTAACTCATTTGCATAACTGTGAGGAACAGAGAGGAATAAAGGACTGGAGAATTAAACTTTATTATATCCCACAGTCTGAACACAACATCCCAACACATTTGCAGGTAAAACAAGTCTGGGGGTACCACACGGTACTCCAGTGCCAAATCTTATTTGGGCAGCAGCTAGCTCTCAGTCACTGGTTTTCTTTCATGTGACCAGGATCTAACCTCAGCATCAGGTCCTGCCTGACACAGTCTCATACATAACAGAAACTTCCTCTATTCTTCCCTTGGCCAAGTCCTTATATCCCTAAATGGGGGAAAAAAATTGGATAGTTTCTAGTTCCTCCCTGAAGATAGAAGAATGCAGATAATGCAGGGGACATCTCCACAACATAGATATGATAATGAGTCACAAATTTGAAGTGCTAGAAGAGCTAAGCCCTGCATTTTCCAATCTCCAAAGGGAGTCATCAAGAGAAACACAGTATACAGGGACACAATTCACATAAACTATAACAGAAATATGAACACACACAAGTGACATATGTAAACAAAGGTATGTTTATCACTGTATTGTGCTGTGTAAAGCTGTGGTAGCAGCTGAATATGCCTGGGGAGGTGGTAGACTCCCTTTAAATAAAATGACTGTTGTTTTGGAATACTGAAATGTTTGATTTTAATTGATGAATAAAATCCATGTTATCTAAATTTCTTAACTTAGAAAATACAATTTCCTAGTTCCCGCCGCTGACATAATAGTATGTCATGAAAATGATGTCGGTTGAGGAGACATCGTGAGAGAATTCAGCTATGACATTCAGCTAACATCCTCCTCTAAAGGCTGCAAGCCATGAAACACTGTTAGCGGCCGTTTAACCCCTTAGATGCTGTCTTCAATAATGATGGTGGCATCAAATGGGCCCCTTTGGCCTCACTATCAACACCCCCTCAATGCAGAAAAAAAAAAAAGGTTTAGCATGAAATATAAAAGGCCATTTTCCTCCAATTTTTTTTTTTTACATAAAAATAATAATAATAATAATAAAGAAATAAAAAATATTTGGTATTGATTCATCCATAATTATCCATACTATAAAAATAGAACATTATTTATCCTGCATGGTGAATCCCATAAAAAAAAAACAACATAAAAAAAAACCATAGTTGCTGATTTTGGTCATATAAAAAAAGATGATTAAAAAGTTACTTATAACTCAAAATGGTACGAATAAAAATGACAGACATTCCCATAAAAAAACAAGGCCTCCATCCATGTTGGAATAATAAAAAAGTTACGTCTCTCAGAATATAATTTCTCTAAGCAGTGGCGTAACAAAAGTCTTGTGGGCCCCAGTGCAAAATTTTGTCCGGGGCCCCCTTCCCCCTCCCTACAGCAAATTCTTGACAGTGACTGTTACGGGTGCTGCAGCAGCATCTCAGATACTTGAAAGGGATACAGCTGTAGTACCCACAACTGTGGTTATCAAGAATATGATGAGTGAGCAGCGTAGCGCCCGGCATATAAAAACAATACTGGGAGCTGCATGCTTTGGGAAACAGCTGACTTGCAGAGTCCTAACAGTCTAAGAGATATAAGAGATCACTGGGCTCCAACACCTGGGGCCCCTGCTGATCAATTCTTTGAAGCTACTGTGGTGCTTTTGTGAGCGCCGTGACTCCTTCCCTATTTACACTGCACAGCATCAGTTTTATAATCACCAAACAATGTTATTACACCCTGCAATAATAGTGCACGGCTGCTATAAAACAGATGGCGTGTGATGTGATTAGTGAAGGGGCCCCACACAGTATTATATGCTCCAGAGTGGCCCCCACACAGTATTATATGCTCCACAGTGGCCCCCACACAGAATTGTATATCCAGCAGTGGCCCCCACACAGTATTATGTGCTCCACAGTGGCCCCCATCCAATATTATATGCTCCCAACAGCTCCCCTCCGTTCCGGTGCTATTATTATACTCTGGGGTCTCCTCAGACCCCAGAGTATAACAATTGGAGGCCCAGGTAAGGTGAATAAAAATAACAAACACTGATACTCGCCTTGCCACACCTTTCCTGGGCATCCTGGCTCAGTCTGGCTGTCTTCAGTATCTTTGGCTATCTTCAGACGACCCTGCTGAGGCCTGTGATTGGTCCTCAGCGGTCATGTGGGGGCGCACTGACGTCGTTACACTGCTGCACCCCATGTGATCGCTGGGGCCTCGTGACAGAACGGTTCCGGAAAGGATGCTGAGCCCAGGAGAGATGAATATAAGTATTTATTATTTTAAGTCACCTCCCCTGGCCTAGCATCTATTCAAAAGGGGCCCGGAGACATACCCCAGCCATCTCCAGCTGGCTGCAGGCCCCGTACCCTGCCGGGACCGGTCGCAGTCGCACCCCCTGCGACCGCCATTGTTACGCCACTGTCTCTAAGGCTAAGGCTCCACATAGCTAAAAAGCTCTGTGGGCTTCATCACACCACATGAAGCAGATACTTATTATATATAGAAGTTTCCTTAGTTAGCCATGGTGACTGGCGGTAGCTCTAGCTAGTCCATTGTTCTCAAAGGTTAGGGTTAGATATGCAAGATTGGCCATTAATCAAAGTAACAAATAGCCCTATACCTCATATAATGATAGATTGATAATAACATATGTGTGGCGTTATACGTATCTTTATGTGGCTATGGCATAGCGGATTACTATTTCTAGTGGGACAGTGACAGTAGTTTTTAACTGGCTCAGTTTTCTAATTTTGAATCCAATAACTTAAGTTTTACCTCTGGTGCATACGTACAGTATAGCATGAATAGGAATCTGAGTTTATTTGCCCATAGGCAGTCATAAATTGGACTGGTACTTTACACAATATTCGTGCATAACAAGGGTTACACCACAACCATGAAATAGGAGAATAAATACCAGGACAGTTCTTTGCACTGAGTATAATGAGTAGGCAAAGACAATTAATTCACTTATTGATCTAAGAAGCAATGCATTTAAGAGATTACATGGATATGATTATGTTATAGTATATGTCAGTGTATGTGAAGTCACTATCGTTATTCATCGCTATTTGATATGGGATGTTCTGTTCATATTAGATCTGTAAACGAATCTGTTTAAGAATATCTACTTAAATTTAAAGTATCAAACATTGACCCTTAGAACTAAAAATGCCACATGATGAAAGGCATCTACTAGGGTTTCATTTTTAATACTTCAAAAATGAATATCCTGCTAACAATACATAGCAAAGGCTTTTTTAAAACTCTCAGTGATGAAAGGTTGTCAGAGTGTTTCTGCCAACTATGTGCATGGATCAAGGATTAGGCTTCTGCAGGTCATATTTATTATGAGAATGCCATCCATATGGGTCAATATGGTTACAACTGATTAACCATGGCATTCCACTACAGTCACTATTTAATGATTGGTTAAAAAGTAAATTTCACAGTGCTAAAATATGGGAATTTATGGAGCCATGGAAAAAGAGATGGGGATAACAAAAACAATACATAGTCCCAGCTTGAAGACAAAGACATGGATCCACCTGAGAGGTCACATTGTTATACTCCAAAAGAATTCATTAGTTATGCCTCTTGTCAATTGTATCAAGGTCATTCACAGTTCTGAAGAAACATTTCATCATTCGATGCTAGGGATTTAAAAGTTCCCAAATTATGTAAAATACAAATCATTCAGACCATTCCATCTCTTAAATATGTGACCAAAATAAGAAAAAAAATAAAACAAAACTAAACTAAGAAAACATTTAATTGATTATATGGCAAATAGCAAAGTTGCAGATGACATAATGTGATGATAAAGCATCCCGTTTTCATTGGGGTCTGTGCATGGCTGTTTTGCTCTTAATAAGAAAGCTAATGAAATACTTATCTGTTATCAAAAATATGTCATTCAGCCAAAATTACTGTGTGTGAACCCTCATTATAATAAGTGGATTCTGCCATTTCAGACACTTCTTAAGACTGGAGCCCCACATGGCGTAAACGCCATGGTTTGGCCATGGCAGAAACGTTGCAGAAAAGAATGCGGTGTTTTAAATGCCCTGCAAAGTGAATCCCATCCACACATTGCACGGTTGCGGTTTTGGAAATCGATTATACTTACGGAAAAGCTGCCAGTTTCCCTATAGGTATAATGGAAGCAGAAAGTCTGCAGAGGTTTCCTGTGAAAAGTGTTTTTTGCTATCGCCCGCTACGTAGGGCCTTAGTCTAAAAGAGGCTCAAAATCAAGCACATGGTCATGCAATAGCCATAAACAAACATTAGCCACACATTTCCAATTATGCAGCCTGTCAAGTTTACATTGCCATGCCTACCATCATTACCCCACCTATAGAATGCTTCCTAATATGTAGCATTGGGTCTAATATTTTGTAAATTAGAAATGACTGTTAGTACTGAAACCTTTAGTTTAAATGACATACGATGACATTTTAGAAAATTGTTTGCTGTCATGAAAGTGGTTTGGGGAAAGATATTTACTTTCTCTATCTCATGCTAGTGCTAGAACTTCTTAACTTTTCTGGACTTGATCCTTGCAGTTAAACCCACTGTAGTTCACAATTTAGTGAAATCCATCTTAGAAATAGAGGTTTATTGTAAAAAAAGGTGGGCTAACGCCTTAGTAATGCTTCTTTCCTTTTAAAAAAACTGCTCAGTATGAACAGGATGTGTGTGATTGTTCGCATAGTTTGGTGGTTTGGCCATGTTGTATATATTTGGGGCCATTCACATCATGAGTTTCCACCTTTATATCCTCTGATTGTGTAATTTGAAACAACAACAAAAAACATATTTAAACACATTCGCAATGGATTCATTGAGCTTAATAGAAATAAGGGCCAAAAAGATTCACTTTTGGCATTCATTTTTCCTGGTATCTGTTTCTTTATGTTTTGGCAAAGCTTTCAAGTGAATTCAATGGATCCACTGTGGGATACATTTGGATAAATGTTTTCGTTGTGTAAATGTATCCCACAATTGGAAACTAAAAAGGAGCTGAAACACAATGTGATTGACCCTTTACATAAAATATTCATAATCAAACTTAGAGCTTCAAGTCGTACTTCTATCCATATAAATATTATTATTTTCTTATGCTAGCCTTAAGTAGTAGAGTAGGTGCATAACGCATTACCAACATCCTCTCACAAAACAATATAAAATGAAGTTCTGCAATAATGTGTAATGTGGCCATGACCACTGGTTGGACCCAATTATAAACACATCTTAAGATTCAAGTGAAGAAAAGTTTAAATGGCCACTAACTGTTCAGACAACTTAGTCTCATTTCATAGAGCATGTGATTCTGGACCAAAATGTAACGTACTTTAATTAAAAATATGGCTGCTTTTTGTCTGAAAAAAAAAAATCTTTCAAGTTCCTGCCACTAGGTGTCTTCCTTCTAGATAATTTACTGTTCACTCCTTTGTTACTACGCAAGTCCGTCCCTAGTTGCATTCCATTTCATCTTGTAGTGAGTGAAGGGGGCAGTCCTTTTCTCTCTTTACACAGTGAATGGAGGGGGGAGGAGGCTATTATGTTCACAGCCTGTCTACAAGCTGTTGCTGTGTTGAAAAGACTGAGGTTTCTGCAAATCTTACAGCTTACACTAGGTTTACACCTGCTTTCGGGTTTCCGCCTAAACCTAATCCGCTTAAAAAGCGGTTACCTTCGGAAAAGTGCAGAAAATGCAGAAAGAAAAGCGCTGCTTGCAGGACTTTTTTCTCCGCATTTTTAAAATGGAATCCCTAGGCGTAGACCGACCGCAGGTGTGAACCTAGCCTTACAATGTAAGAAAAATCTTCTATGTACTTGTATGTGTTTCTGGATGTTTGTGTGATTACGGATATTATTCGCAGACAGCAAGCAACTTTATTAACTGTGCTCATAGATTGTTTTTAATCGTGTGGATTATCTGATTAGTTGCTTGTATTTGCCCTGTATTTGCAGTCCAATATTCCTGGATCTTCTATATTATGGTCACTTGGACTTTCCTAAAGTATTTGTTTCCAATTGTATAGTAACTCCAGGCAGTATGGGAGAACAGTATCAGCAGTGGATAGGGGACTGGGGCAGAGTGCTCCTTATTGTACACACCCACAGCCTGACACAGAACTGCAAAATATGGTTCAGCCATAATGTGATTATTAACAGCAGAAAAACTGATAGGACATCATGTATGAAGGCTTATACAGTCATAGAACAGACTGTCCACCAAGACCCTGCACATATTTGAACTTAGCTACCCTTTAAGCATTATAAAGGCTAAATGCACATAGCCGATCAATCTGCAGATGAGTTTACAGCATCTCACAAAATCTACTCCATACTTTGGAACTCAATGCATTGTGTCGTTGTGTGGTACTTTGTACAGCACTAAAATACTGAGCTATTATATTATCACTTAGAATGAGTACTCCTACAAGAGATCAGCTTAATACAGTAATATTACTTACAACGAAGCATGAAATTGGTATTTAAGTGGAGGCACATGAAGATACTGTAAGGCCTCATATACTTTTATGGGTGTTTTATTATGTCTTTATACAACTTGTTGGTTGTAAGGATTTATAATATGGTCATGTGCGTGATGTATAAGGACGTGATTGAGAGTGTACAGGTTTACTTTATAGTTGTAGCATTCCTATAAACTTTGTCTTATGTATGTAAATAAGACACTGGTGTAACTGTGTGCATATCTAAAAGTGTCTTGGACATAGATTATAACAAAAAGAAAAATACTACTAACATAGCAATCTACATATAAAATATTTGCATATTTTAAGACTGTAACTTCAAAAAGAATGTGAAGTAAAATGATATGGGCTTTGAGATGCACTTATATATTGAAAAGAGGACTCCATCTAATTGATTGCACATTCATGGAAAGCATGTTTAAGACAATTACCTTTATCTGATGGATACTTCACTATCAATAAAGGAAGAAGGGGGAGCAGGAAGTTCACTAATGTTAACCAGTTCCATTATTCAGGGTCCAACATGCTGCGATTAATTTTCAGACGTTCAGACATGGCTTTAAACAGGTTTAAGGACATCTAATGCACTTACCATGTGTTGATATTAGTAAGCAATCATATAAAACACTTTAGACACTCATGAAAGAATGTTAAGTATACAAAGGGGAGTCTGTTAAACAATGGGAAGGGTTCCAAGGTCTTAAAATTTAGCTTGACAAGCACATCTAATATACACAGAAGTTGTACTGTACATTTTTATTTTCTAAAGGTCTCTAGAAAAAAAGCTGACATGGTAAAGAATTCTTAAATGATAAGCTATTTAGCAAACATTAAGATACAATATAGGGAACGTGGAAAAAAAAAACTGGAAATTTTGATGAGGACTTGGCAAAGACATGTATTACATACATTCTTGCCATCTATTTAAAAAAACAATAGACTATATGTGTGACTGACTATTAGGCTAAGGCCCCATGAAGCAGGCCACAGTGAAAAAGCGCAGCTGGAAAAACCGTGACAGCAATGCATCACGGTTTTTCCAGTAGCGCTTTTCACAGAAAGTCCATAGAGTTTTCCTGTGCGAACTTTCTGCTTCAATTATACCTATAGGGAAATCTACAGCAGTTTCGTAGGTATAATTGACATGCTGCGATTTCCAAAAACGCGACAGTTTTGGAAATCGCAGCATTTCCGCAATGTGTGGATGGGATTCACTAGAATCACGACGTTTACGCCACTTGGGACTCCGGCCTTAGGATGGCTCAATTCTGAGAGGGGATTGTAAAGTTGGGAAGATGCAAAAGATGCTAGGGTACGAAGATATATGGGTTTCTATAAGGAGAACATTTCTCTACTATATGTAAAGTTCTACAGTACCAGTTTAATCAACTGATGTCCCTTCCATATTTTTTAATAATGTCTGCATAGGTCTTCATATCACCTAAAAGATCAGAATTCACTTGTGTAAAGTTAAGTTTTAGAAAGCGTGAAATTTTGTAAAAATGCAGTCAGAATTAGGCTCACTTTGTATATATATTATATGCATTCCTTTAAATACATTTTGGTAGAAATGGTGAGAACATATTAACCAGCCTCCTTAGTGCTGTATCAACACATCAAATTACACATATCGCTACATATTATCCAATCTTTTTGCATTGTCTATTATTGTAGATAAAAGACTGGTTAATGACAATCCATATGTACATTATTATATATACTACTATTCTTTGTGTTTGTATTTGAAGATGATTTAATCACTGGAAATATTTGTGTTGTGTTAAAATCACATCCCAATGACCACAGCAATGTTATTACATGTAGAGTGGATAATTCATCACTCATCATAAATGGCCAACTGATTGACTTGTGAAGCCATAACAGTGGCTGAAAATCTGGAGTTAGTCACGCATCAGAAGGATTGCTAGTTAATGTGACGTCCTGTAATGTTTAGAAATGGTCAGGTGTAACAGACCATGACTATCTCAACATCACCTTTGTGAATTCTAGTTTTATAGCTGTGCAAAAGAAAGAAAATATTTCTTGTTATAGGACAGGAAACTTGGTTTTACAATAACTTAATTCCAGTTCATGGTATATGATATGGTTAAATATAAACATGTTTGACTAGAAGCTCAAGGCCAAATGTCTATGGAAAAATAGATGGTAAGCAGAGGATACAAACTCCGAGTTTAACCATTCACTGTGCTGCCACTTACTTTTACACATTTTAAAAATTAAAATGCTTAAAAAATTACCCTTTTTTGGGGGAAAAGGTGCTTTCCTGTGGTTTTTAGACACACATGAAGGTTATATTGCAAAAAGCAACGTTTTTGTAGAAAGATTAGTTTTAATGACTTGCGAGAGCTACAGGCTTGTTATTTGGGAGACAAATTTGTGGCTTTGAGCCTAGTTGAAAAGTGATGAAGAATTGACTTTAAAAAAAAAAAAAAAAAAGGCACCAAAAAAATCTCTTTATGGGAGCAAATGTGAAATCAAAAGTTTTTTTTTTTTTTTTTTTTTTTTTTTAAATGCCAACACTGTGGCACCAACAGTGTGCTATAGTGGAATGTGATTGCGGACCAGGCTGCGTGACATGTCTGGTCGTGACAGTAGTAGTAGCTGTGGCTGTGCTGGCAGTGATAGTAGCTGTGGCAACGTGTGTGGCAGTGCGGTAAGGCATAATATGATGGACCAGGCCACAGGTCATGTCTGGATGAGTGGTAGCAGTGGTGATAGCTGTTTAGGAGTAAGAGTCACCATCAGCAGTACAGTAAATGAGAGATGACGGCACCACTATTTGGAGACAGCCGCCAGAGGTGTGTGACAATCCTCACACATCCATGCCTTTTTCTATGCTAGCAGTGGACCGTTTTATCCTTTTAGGCTAAAGCCCCTCGTAGCGGGCTGCAGAAAAAAACTGCTGCGGAAAAATCATTGTGGGTTTTACTGCAGCACGTTTCATAGAAAGTCTTCAGAGGTTTCCTCTGCGAACTTTCTGCTTCAATTATACCTATAGGGAAACCACCAGCGTTTCCGTAGGTATAATTTACATGCTGCGATTTCCAAAACTGCCGTGCATATCTTCGTGCAATGTGTGGATGGGATTCGCTAGAATCCCATCCACTTTGCAGGGACTGTAAAATGCTGCGTTTTTTTCCGTGGCATTCACACCACGTGGGGCCCTGGCCTTAGGTTTTACAATGCCACCGGCAGCACTGAAACCCCTCTCGGCCCCATGGCAAATTCGGCCAGCTCCTTCCACTGCTGTAACCTATTGGCCAAAAAGTTATCTGCTGGACTATACAGTAGGTGTACTTTAGGTACATCTGTAACTGCTGATGGAACCGGTGTGTGTCAGTTGCCTATTGTGGCTCTGGTTGGCACTGTGAGCTGAAAAATTTCTGTTGCAGACACTGGATTGGGCCTGGCAGCCTATGCTGCAGCTTTTACTACTTGGTGTTGTGGCACTGACAGAGGAGGTGGTGCATTGGCTGAATGAAGTGGACTAAGAGCAGGCAGAGGCCACCTGGGTATGTATGCGACTGGCAGTTTTAGTGTTCTCCCTAAACACTGTGGTAAGCTGGGTATACAGCCTATCCTAATAATATTGCAATTTTAATTCCCTTTCGGAAACAGGGAAGAATTCCTGCACTTTGGCTTTAAAGCGAGGGTCTAAGAGCACTGCCATCCAGTACCAATCCCTGCTTGATGCTAATAATACACTTGTCGCTGTGTAAGCAGTGGAGCATACAGCCTACCATATTTGCTAGCATTTGCGCAGATCCAGTTACCTTCCATGGTAGATGTTTTTGACCAGTGTGGTTGTCGTCATCAACATCTTGGAAGAAATAATTAATTGCAAAGCCGCATCGGAGCTCTACACTTTACTCCCGTGAAACAAGGAGGGATTAAGAGTGGAAGTAATGCCTTGTCAAAGGTGGTGGCAGGAAATGGTCCAAAGAGGAGGATCCAGAGAATGAGCCCTGCATGGTGTTTGAACCAGGCCCGCCCAAATGGGTGGAACTAGCACCTGGCCTTGTGTTTCTGTACTGTGGCCACTGCAGCTCAAAACATTGACCCATTGGGCCATGAATGCCATGTATTTTTCTTGTCCATAATTGCTACTCCACATGTTGTCAGTTGCATGTACCTTTCCCCAGACTGACATACAAGGAAAGGCCCACATTCTCTGATACCTACAGATATAAAGCAGGGACAGCTATCCTAGAGAAATAATGGCAGCTAGGTATCATCCATAGAGGCTGAGCACATGCCATCAGTTGGTGAAACACAAAGGAATCCACTAAGTGGTATGGCAGCAACTGCACCACCCGGGCCTTGGCCAGGTGTGAGTTAAAGGGGTATTCCCATGAACATAACCATTTTTAAATTTGTAGATAATTAAAAATTAAACATTTTTGCAAATATAAGTAATTAAACATTTTTCAGAGTTTTAAAGATTTTTTTCTAAATATCTTATGGTCACAAGTTGTCTTGATCGGTTGTCAGTGGATACGACCACAAATGCAGGACCTTTCTAAGGTCAGAAAATCAACCATGATTTCCTTCTTGTGCTCAGAATATCTTCTTATACATATAGTGCCTCTGCCTGATAACCCAGTTACAATAAGAAAAACATGGCTGCGTTCCTGACAAGTCCCAGACCATAGAAAGTTTCTGTATTTGCGGTCGTATCCATTGGCAACCAATAAAGACAACAGACTGTCACCACTAAGATAGTTAGAGAAAATTTTTAAAACTCTGCAGAATTTTTAACTACTTATATTTGCAAAAATGTTTAACTTTTCACTATCTACAAATATAGATATGATTATGTTCCTGGGAATACCCCTTTAAGTTGCAGAACAGCTGTATGTCTGAGCACATACTGCTGCTTCCTGGACACACATTCCCATATGGATGACCGACATGGGTGTAGAAGAGGAAGAGTCAGTGGAGTAGGAGAAACAGTTGGTCTCGGTCCTAGGTCCCTCTACACAGCCCCCATTGGAAAAACCATCACTAGATTTGGCTTCCGGTACCATATTTATGCTGATGACACCCAATTATATACGTCATCCCGTGACATCACCCCTGCACTAGTACAGAACACCAGTGACTGCCTCTCTGCTGTCTCAAATATCATGTCTTCGCTTTATCTGAAACTGAATCTCTCAAAGACTGAACTACTGCTGTTTCCACCATCTAATAGATCTGTCCCTGATATCTCCATTGCAGTCTCTGGCCTTACCATAACTCCTAGGCAGTATGCTCGGGGTTTTGTTTGACTCAGACCTTTCCTTCACCCCCCATATCCAATCACTCGCACGCTCATGTCATCTCCACCTCAAAAACATCTCCAGAATCCGCCCTTTCCTTACCACAAATACACTAAAGACACTTATTGTTGCCCTGATTCACTCTCGCCTTGACTACTGTAACTCCTTACTAATCGGTCTTTCCCTTACTAAACTCTCCCCTCTACAATCTATTCTGAATGCGGCGGCCAGGCTCATCTATCAGTCTAGACGCTATAGCGATGCCTCTGGTCTGTGCCGGTCACTACATTGGCTGCCTATTCAATACAGAATACAATATAAACTTATCACCCTCATTCACAAGGCTCTCCATAATACTGCACCTCCCTACATTTCCTCCCTCATCTCTGTCTATCGCCCAGCCCGTGCTCTCTGTTCACTCAATGACCTAAGACTAACATCCTCTATTATCAGAACCTCCCACGCTCGTATACAAGACTTCTCCCAAGTTGCACCACTTATCTGGAATGCTCTATCCCGGACTATTAGATTAACCCCCAATTTCCACAGCTTCAAGCGTAAACTAAAGACATATCTTTTCAGACAGGCCTATCACAACTCCTAATGTAAACCTTTCCGTAGTTAGAATCCCTAAAACATACCCTCCTCTGTTTACGCTCCCGCATTACCTCACAGGATATGATGCCGTATCAGACTAACTTTGTATGTCCAGGCACCATCTGCACGTTAAAGGACACGACTGATGATGGCTCATACAGCTTTATATATGTGTAATGACAGTAACCCCTATTACAGAATTGTCTGACCATTGTATAAGCAATGCTACCTCTGATGCTGCTCCTGCTACCTCCTGTGTCACCCCCTCTACCTCATAGATTGTAAGCTCTTGCGAGCAGGGCCCTCAGTCCCAGTGTGTGAATTGACTATTTCTTTGTAATGTATCTTTTTTTTTGTCAGTACTTGAACCCTACAAATTGTACAGTGCTGCGGAATATGTTGGCGCTATATAAATAAAATTTATTATTATGATGATGATGATGATGATGACGACAACGACCATGTGCTATGTGTAGATGAGGCCTGCTTACAAGGAAGATCATGGGGAGAAGGAGTAGAAAAGTCCTGCTCACTTCCCTTTACAGTGTCACTAACAAGTCTATTTTGCCAAATAATAAAGTGATGCATTTTCATGTGAGTACGTAGAGATGTTGTTCCCACATTTGTTCCTGCATGGCCACAGCTAAGTTTTTGTTTGAAGATCTTGCACATTGCCATGGATTTTTCATTTGGGAAGGCAGAAATAAATTCCCACGTGGGAAATGACTGTGTTTAGTTGCTCCCAGCCCCAACATCAGCTGTGGAAAAATTTGTCTGCCACTACCACCACCAATGCCACCACTATCACCCCGTAAGCTTCCCCTAGGTCTGCCCCTGGCAGGCTTTTTGGATTTTGGTACAAAACCTACACAATCCTCTGCTACTAGTATCAAAAATGCATTAAATGCAAAAGATTCTCCTAAATAAATCTTATATCTACATAGAATTTATGCAAACTAATAAAAAAATGAAATGCACTGCAACAACAATTACCAAAAATATAAATATATTTTATTGATCAAAGAAAAAGACACAAAAACACATAAAAACATGTACAAAAGAAAGGTGGAGGTCGTGGTATCATCACACAATATTAATTAATTATGCATGTAACCAAAGTCTACACCTGCATATAAGAGTAGCCAAATGATAATAAGATGTTTAAAGAACATTATAGATGTCTCATAAACCACTAGTAATGGATATATATATATATATACACACTGTATATAGGTGACAAATGGTCAGAAACTGTTAGACAAAGTATACAAGTAAGCACACAATGGTGAAATATATTACCATATAAAACATTCTATGCTGTACCATGCCAACAGATAAAGATATAATGCAAAATAATATACCAACCACTATGGAATGGATATCATAATCATCAGCAATATCATCATCTTCCCCGCCCAGTAATAGTACCACACACCCTGCCACTACCACCTCCACCACCAGTAGTCATGTCTTCCTCCTCTCCTTGCACACAATGCTGACTGTTCTCATCCAGCTCATCATACACAGGAGGAAGATTGCTCTGACTAGGAGAAATAGATTTCTCAGCAGGTGTCACATCACTACCAGGGATCTGTGTCAGTGATGAATATGAAGTAGACATGGTTGACAATCCAGTGAGACCCTGCAGTAAATGACTCAAGATCTCATCACTCTCAAATGAAATATGTGACTGTGACTGAGATGACCGAGCTAAGTAATCAAATACTTCATCTTCATTCTCAAGAAGTACAACAATCCTGTGGCTACTAAGGGTGCCACCAATACCAGAAGTAGTGTTGCTGTTACCACCCACATTCTTATTGTTAGTGGTAATGAAATGTTTCCACATTCGCTTCTTTTGCCTTCTCATGCCCTGTTTTTTTTAGTTATATTTCTTTACTGCATACTGCTCAATTATAATAGTGATACTTATTGGCAACATTTGTGACACTGCGTGTATGTCTTTTTCTATTTTTGTTTTTTTTCAAACAAGTACTTTAAGAATGGTCAGTTTAGCTAGAGAAGGCTGCAAGACTGTATATACAGTATGAGCAGCAACAAAAAAAAGATTAAGAAACAAATATTTCTTTCAAATTTACACTCCATCATACTGTGTATTGGTGAGAAGAGCAGAAAAAAATAACTAGATTTTTTTTTACCCCAGATAAGCACAGGTGGTTAGATTGTAAGAAAAAAAAAAGAAATGAGAAAAATGCTTAAATAACTTTTTTTTAGATTTTCACAGGCTGCAATACTATATATGAGAAGCAACAAAAAAATGCTTAAGAAATAAATATTTCTTTCAGATTAACACTCCGTCTCACTGTGTATTGGGTGAGGAGATAAAACAACATTAAATAACAATATTTTTTTTTTCAGATTAGTGCAGTCTGTTGAATGTATACGCTAAAATAATAATAATTTGTGCAGGCAAAATTAGCGCTTAGCTGCTAGAACAGCAGTTTGAAGGTATTTAATGAAAAAAAATTAATCTCTAGCCCAAAAAAAGCCTTAGCAAAAGATTTTTCACTAGCAGAACTGACTGTCAGTAAAAAGTATGTTTAAACACACTGTATACAGCAGCAGCACAAACACCCTCTCTCCTATCTATTTTTATTACTAATCTTCTATAATTGATTAAATCTGATCAAATTCTCCTATTCCTAACTATTGCTTGCAATTGTAAGCTTTTCAGAACTGAGCTCTCCATATGATACTGTGAGATGGATCACAAACACTACCCTATCTCCACAATTACAGTAATACCTCGTGTTCAAGCCAACAGCACCTTTTATAGTGTATATGACATCAGCGGTGAGGGTTGTTCACCTACCACTGTTTATTCGCAGAGAAGCTGTCAGTGGATATCAGGTGGCGCTAGAACATCATACAGTGACTCATATACACATGTCTATTCTGTATTTCCGCTCAATACATGTTGTGTCAGCCATTTTAGTATGTCTGAGATGAATCTGCATTTGTTCAGTTTCATTGAAAAACAAAAAATTTGTAATATTCGGGTCGAACCTGGTTTGTGATGCATCAGCTTGCCCATCACTACTGTTTACCCTTTAAGTATGCTCTAAAAATATACTGTCATGATAAACAATCAATATTAGATATGTATGACTTTTTATTAACCAGAGAGAGGGGAATGAGGGCAATTAGCCTTGGGCCTACCTATGAACCTCCTCCAGCCTGTCCAACACTCCCAACTAAATGACATGAGGCTGAAAAAAACAATGTGCAACAATATTTCAGTTTTAATGTGTTTTACAGTAGTGGATTTTTCATTTTTTACAAATAATAGGTCAGAACTAAAGATGAGCGAAACCCAGAAGATTTCTTTTGTCCTGTGTTAGGACAAAGCAAGCCCCCATATTTCAGTTCGGTCTGTACTTGTTTGTGACAACTAAGCCATATAATATGCATGTAAGCCATGTAAAATGTATGGTCACTATGCCATATACTGAGACTTCTTGTAGCAGAATCCTATAGAAGTCAATAGGGTCTGCTCCAGAGCATTGTGACTATGGTCCATGGTCCATCTCCAGGAGACAGGAGGTCAGAAAATATTTTAGGCTTAGTGGCAAAAGTTGGAATTGCAAACATTTTTTTAATAAAAAAAAATAAATAAAAAATAAATAAATGTATATATATATATATATATATATATATATATAAATAACATGGAAAACTAAAAACATCACCACATCACCAAAAATTATTTAAAAGTATGTTTAATATAAAAAAAATGATTAATACAATAGGTCATTTCCTGGTGACACTTCCCTATTAACTAGGCATATTTTAGAGAATACCCAGAGAAATATACAGTATATGCACATAGAGAAGCAATACAGCCTCCACACACATATTACCCTGCTCAGATTCACACCCCATGTTTCAAATTACCATACTTGAAACAAACAACATATCTGAAACAAATATTAAAACCCTAGTTTCACTAAAAGCAAGTTCACATAACATAATTGTGTGATCAACCCCTTATTTCTTGAAAACCTAACACCACCCCTGTATCCTATAGCCTACTCCAAAGACAAACCTTTTCATGAGCTCATAATACTGCTAAAGCATAGTAAAATGTGCAACTGTAAATGTAAAGGATAATACAAACCATAAAGTTAATTTACAACCAAATGCAAAGCTTGCAGTGATGTAATACAATAAGGTAATACAGAGAAATTAATCAAAATGTCAACTAAAGGACTAATGATATTTCAGTCCAGACAGTATCCTTTTCGGGTAACATGTTTCTCTTTCACTGCGTTGTCACTAATAATGTAAAAACAGCTTTCAAGTTAAAGAGTAAACTGAGCAGGTATGACCTACAGGTCACAGAGCAGATATACATATTTTAAAAATGACCCTAATAACTGCAGCTCCAATTTCAAAACCAGCACTATACTGTATATATTATATTATATTATTTTCTATGACATGTTCTCCATTGCCTTGAAAGAAACTGGCAATTTCTGCTATCTTGTTGTATTAGCTTTGAAAATTCATTATCAGAGCAAGTCCAGGGTTCAGAGTTCAACAACCAATAGCCAGAGGTGCCATTTTTCTTCTGCTTTGTAGTTGTCTTTAAAGTATCTTTTTGCTCTGTGGCTAGTTAGGAAAGCAAATAAGAATGAGGAAGTAAATCTCCCTGGACTGTCACATTTCCTATTACCCTGTTAGCATTAGCTTTAGAAGATGTTTACACACTACATCATATGGTATGAACATGCTCAAGCAGTAGGTGCTTCTTGACAGCTTATTTTATAGCGTAATAAATTTGTTGAGCACTCATTCATTATATTCTTATTTCATGGTTTGCTTTATGCAATGTTTTTTTCGTTTTTTTTTTTTTTATCCCAAACAGTCCAGCAAATCTTCATGAAAACTTGATAGCTGCAAGCTTTGCATCTTATTTTTCTCTTTTAAGCATGGTTTTCAATGGACCTATTATAATTTTTTAATGTAACTGTATATAAAAATGCTTTTTTTTTTTTAGATTTTATTTTATTTAGGTTTGTTTTATAATGCTTAGTTAGGTTGTTATTTTACATTAATTCTTGTACTTATTATTTTAGAAAAATAGCATAAAAAGAGAAATAAAATTGGAGAAACTTCAACAAGCAAACTGAAAGGTAATAGTAACATGACCAATATATAGCTAATGCATATGCGCATCCCAGGCAGCTGTTTCAGCTTTCAAAACTTGTATCGCAAAGACTGAAAACTGCAGGGGAACATGCAGCAATAACTGACATGCTATTTAAAACCCAGTCAAGACACTTTGCTTTGCAGATTTTTTCTGTAATGGGTGAATGTGATTTTTTTTAACCCCATCCACTAGACTTCTACTGTACTTCGCTGTTGCAAAATTGTAAGCAACATTTGTCCAGGTCCTAAGATTGATCAGGATGTTCAACATTCTTGGGCCCACCATAAATACTGAATCTACTGTATGTATGTTCTATTAATATTTGTTTTTTTCACTGAACAAAAAAGAAATATTATCATTGAGATCTAACAGGTTGTTTATAAGTGAACCTACAGTATAACAAATTGACCCTATTAGCAAGTGGTTGGCTCAAAAGTCAGCTCTAAATGAGACTTCTGCTGCTGAAATTTTGGGCCTTTCATTTATTATGGATAAGAATAATGACCATTAGATGGTCCTCTCTGTTACTTTGGTGGGCTATTCTGACCCTGGTACAATATATGTTCTTGAAACCATATACTGTACATGACGTGTTTCCCACCAGATGAAGCATTGATAAAATGTGCGTTGGGGCGCGATACTGTGGTTGGTATAATGTATATACTTTTTTATTATTATATTCATGGGCACGTCTCTGAGATACTTGAGATAACATATCCACATGTACTTTCTTTTTCTGTGTGCTTCCTTTTTTCCACCAGATAACAAAATATTTTTCAACACAATTGATGTTCAGTAAAGCTGTATTATGTTCTTTTGGGTTTCCAGTTACTTTATTAGGGGTTTCATATACTGTACATATACAAAGTAGAAGTAATTATTATTTCAAGTTGGTTCTAATTTATTAGAAATATACCATCGTTTGTATACTCAGGTTAAGCAATGTTACTTGCAGCCGACCATCCACAGTTCTAAAACAAATCAATACATTTGTTTACCAGTCATTATAATTGGTTGATTACTTGTGATGCAATAGACAAACATGTACAGTCATGGCCAAAAGTTTTGAGAATGACACAAATATTATATTTTCACATGATCTGCTGCCCTCTGGTTTTTATGTGTGTTTGTCAGATGTTTTTATCACATACAGAAATATAATTGCATTCATATTATAAGTAACAGAAGCTTATATTGACAGTTAGAATGAGTTAATGCAGCAAGTCAATATTTGCAGTGTTGACCCTTCTTCTTCAGGACCTCTGCAATTCTCCCTGGCATGCTCTCAATCAACTTCTGGACCAAATCCTGACTGATAGCAGTCCATTCTTGCAGAATCAATGCTTTAATTTTGTCTGAATTTGTTGGTTTTTGTTTGTCCACCCGTCTCTTGATGATTGACCACAAGTTCTCAATGGGATTAAGATCTGGGGAGTTTCCAGGCCATGGACCCAAAATCTCTATGTTTTGTTCCCTGAGCCATTTAGTTATCACCTTTGCTTTATGGCAAGGTGCTCCATCATGCTGGAAAAGGCATTGTTGAGCGCCAAACTGCTCTTGGACGGTTGGGAGAAGTTGCTCTTGGAGGACATTCTGGTACCATTCTTTATTCATGGCTGTGTTTTTAGGCAAGACTGTGAGAGAGCCGATTCCCTTGGCTGAGAAGCAACCCCACACATGAATGGTTTCAGGATGCTTTACAGTTGGCATGAGACAAGACTGGTGGTAGCGCTCACCTCTTCTTCTCCGAATAAGCTGTTTTCCAGATGTTCCAAACAATCGAAAAGGGGATTCATCAGAGAAAATGACTTAACCCCAGTCCTCAGCAGTCCACTCCCTGTACCTTTTGCAGAATATCAGTCTGTCCCTGATGTTTTTTCTGGAGAGAAGTGGCTTCTTTGCTGCCCTCCTTGAGACCAGGCCTTGCTCCAAGAGTCTCTGCCTCACAGTGCGTGCAGATGCACTCACACCTGCCTGCTGCCATTCCTCAGCAAGCTCTGCACTGCTGGTAGCCCGATCCCGCAGCTGAAACACTTTTAAGAGACGGTCCTGCCGCTTGCTGGTCTTTCTTGGGCGCCCTGGAGCCTTTTTGGCACCAATGGAACCTCTCTCCTTGAGGTTCTTGATGATGCGATAGATTGTTGACTGAGGTGCAATCTTTCTAGCTGCAATACTCTTCCCAGTTAGGCCATTTTTGTGCAGTGCAATGATGACTGCGCGTGTTTCTTTAGAGATAACCATGGTTAACAGAAGAGAAACAATGATGGCAAGCACCAGCCTCCTTTTAAAGTGTCCAGTGGTGTCATTCTTACTTAATCATGACAGATTGATCTCCAGCCCTGTCCTCATCAACACCCACACCTGTGTTAATGGAGCAATCACTGAAACGATGTTAGGTGGTCCTTTTAAGGCAGGGCTGCAATGATGTTGAAATGTGTTTTGGGGGATAAAGTTCATTTTCTAGGCAAATATTGACTTTGCAAGTAATTGCTGTTAAGCTGATCACTCTTTATAACATTCTGGAGTATATGCAAATTGCCATTAGAAAAACTGAAGCAGTAGACTTTGTAAAAATTAATATTTGTATCATTCTCAAAACTTTTGGCCATGACTGTATATTCTAGAATTAGGCAACAAACAACAAAAAAGAAATGCTTTGCATAGGGTATGTCTCTCTTTAAATAAACATTTTAGGGAAAATGTGGTTACTGTAACTAAAATCCTGTCTGTGTGCTTTTTATCTAGTCTTACTAGGTTCATGCTTACAATGTTCACTTAAAGGGGTTCTCGCATTACAGACACTTATCCCCTATCCACAGGATAGGTTATAAGTGTTACATTGCTGGGGATCCGTCCATTGGAAACTGAATGTCTCCTTGCATTCTCACTGTGAATCAAGCACCAGTGCACTTGCATAACAGGCGCCAGTCACATGTGAATGGAGCAACATTCAAAGCTAAGCAGCAACTTTTCCCATTTGTTGACCAAATTCTAGTTGCCTCAAGCTTAAAGTAAAATGGGACAAAACTGTGAGGTAGAGCTTGAAGTGGAATATGTTACTTATAGGGTCTAGATATCATAATGAAGTTGTTAGTTTAGGATCAAGTTGACAATGATTTTTTTTTTCCTTGTTTTTTATTTTTGTTTTTGTATTTCATTCTTTTCTGAACTACCACCAATACTTTATAAATATTGTTATATGAGTTCAACCCCCTGAAGAATAGTGGTAATTTGATTGTACTGTATACTTATTAAAGGGAGCCTACCACCACCTAAATCAATCCTAAACTACATATATGTTGTTGTAGGGTTGGTTAGTGGCATAGTGAGCACACCTTTCTTGTATCAGTGCAATCTTGCAGTTGAGAAAATCAACTTTTAATCCATATACAAATTAGTAGTTTACTGCATTTGAGGGTATAACCTACCAGAGCCCCCATTTTCACCTGTGGTCACCATCCTCAACATGTGGGACCTCAGGCCATGAAGCAGATGCACCAAACAGCTTATTTGCATACAAATTAAAAATTGCACTTTAACACAAAAAGGATTGTTCACCATGCCACTAACCCTCTAGCAACAGCATATACAGTAACTCATTTAGAAGTGATTTTGGTGGAGGTAGACTACCTTTCAATTAACTAATTTTTATTTTTTTTTGTAATTAGTATGTTAAAAAAAATGCATACTTTAACATACTACAAGACCTCAAATATGTTGTTATATTTGGCTTCTTACAACCTTCAAGTTGTACAAAGCTCTTATAAGGCACCCCTTAGGCCTCTTTGAGACTCTACTGTACTGTTCTGTAAGGTTCTATAGGATGTCATAATACAAAATCCTATAAGCACAGGCACTTGAGAGAGCACCTCATATTGACAAATTCAGTCCTTGTTGCGCTGTACACTGTTCTAAAGAAACGTTGAAACAAGTAACACTCCAACTGTAAAATTAGCTGGTAGACTTATTTCCTGTAAAACTTCATCTGATATGAATCTTTAAATGCAGAAAAGACTTCAAAATGTGCTACTGCCCGGAATATAAATCATACCTGATACATATAGCTTAAAATAAAACTATGCATATGATATTGTTCACATGATAATGTAAAAACTATATTTTATAATTTATTGCTTGAGGTGAAGCATATGCAGCCATAGGCAGCAGTGATAACAAATACAGCCATTTCATTTTCACAGGGACTATGCTGCCTTCTACCAGGTCAATAACCATTTTGATGTGTGGATGTTGATGGTTTAATGTTGTACCTGAGATAGTCATCAGAATGTTCTCTGTCATCTAATCAGTTTCCTTCAATCAACATCCTTCTAGCTTCCATACAACAACACATAACCTCTCTACCGCATCTACATATCATCCTATCAGCAAACCTTTCAGTAATTAGTTCTGATATCATCGTCTGAGCTGATGTCAAAGCTACCTTATGTCTCCACTACATCAATGTGTGTTGAAATCTTCGTGTTGAGACCTGAATAGCTCCTTTATACGTGCCCGCTGAATGGAACCAATAAGTGTCATAGTACTACAAAACTATGTTCGTGAAGGCACAATAGGACTTTTCAGCAGTTCTTTCTACCTGTGATGTGTTTCTTTTTCTCAGCAACATCAGCTTCCTGCTATCGCTTTCACAGACAAATACATTCAGCCTGACAATTCCATACAAAACTTTCTTCTCCATTTTCTTACTGATACCTCACAGAAACTTTCTACTTGACATTTGCTTTCTGGTACATGGATAATTAGTAAGTCAACACCTGGCAGTAGCTCTAGTTACTTAGACATGTATGCTTAACTTCAGCATAATATCTAATGAGGATGAAAACATCAGTTTTGTCTATAGTAAAAATCAGGCTAAATTTTATGTTTCTAGTGCATACTGACCTACAAAAGGGAAATAATCTTTCTTATGTATGAAGCACCCCCCGAACCGCCGCCCCCGACCAGGTTCTGAGGGGTTGCCATGTATAGTTTCAAAAGGAACTGCTGTTCGATGTTCTGCAATACTATGTATTGCAGTACATTGTACTGGGGATCTGAGATCCCAGCTTCAAGTCCTCTTGTGGGACATGTAAAAAGTAAAAAAAAAAAAAAATAAAATACACACAGTAGTTTAAAATAAAGTATAATTCATAAATAAATAATAAAAAGTTAAAAAAAACAACCTTTATACTTAAAAAATACATAATATAAACAAAAATAAACAAACATGTTGGGAATCCCTACATGCGTATCAGCCCCCACTATCCAAAAATAGCATTAATGTTAACTATCCTGTACGGTGAACGCCATAAAAAAAAAATATATATACCGCAATGCACAAATTAAAGTGTTTTGGTCACTCTGCTTTCCCCAAAAAATAATAATAAAAAGTGATCAAAAAGTCATACATACCAAACATTGATACCAATAAAAAGTAAAACTTGCCCCGCAAATAAAGAGGTCTGACATATTTCCGTCAACAGTACAGGTAAAAAATGATAAGCGTCAGAATTTGGTGACCCCAGGAAAATTGTTCATTTTCAAAAAGTGACGTTTTATTTGTAAAAACCAATACAAATATGGCATTGTCGTAATCGTAATGACCCGCCAGACAAAGCTGCATGTCATTTTTCATGCAGATAGAATGCCGTAAAAACAAAATGCAAAAAATGATAGAATTGTGTGTTATTTCTCATGGACCCCCAAAAAATGTAAATAAAAATGAATCAAAACATTATATGTACCCCAGAATTGTAGCAAATGAAAGCTCAAGTCGTCACACATAGAATAAGCCCTCACATAGCTATGTGGACAGAAAAATAAAAAAGTTATGAATTTTGCAAATATGAAAAAAGTCATTGAGCATTAATGCACAAACTACCCTGTGTCCTTAAAGAGTTAAAGCATATTACCAACATATGCTATTAATATGCAATTTGTGTGGTTCTGACTGCTAGGGCATGGCTTCCATAGCCTTTTAGTTTTCTCACTGCATTGCACAGCATTGTTTCCAAGCAGGTGTGGTACAGGATTAGTTTCAGGTCATGTACAGCTCCAAGAGAAGCACTATGCAGAGAATTAATGGGAACAGGTCATTGCAGTTCACCTGGCGCAGCAACATCTCTTTTTATTCTATATGGGGGTCCTGGCAATTAGAGCTCCACTTATCACATATTAATGGCACACCATCACAAGTCGACTGCAAAACCCATAGACTTTTTATAAATACTTTTAGTTTAATCTAATAAGGTATGTCTATGATGGTTGTGTTTCTATGTTAACCTTTAATAACAAATGTATGTATACTGAATTTCACAAGTGTTATGAACCATGACTGTTAAGCTGAACCCAATGCTTCTGGTCTTAGTGCTTGTTTTAATCCAGCCTGCAGTTATTCTCCACTACCAGGATAACAGGCATAAATGATGGAAGGGGATGTGGAAAACTGGATGCACCCCCTTACTTTACTGGGCCAACATAATGCTTGCCTGTGACATCATTATAGTTACTTTCTTCATATTCTGTATGTACAGTGTACACAGTTATCTTTTTGTGTGCTTTTAGAAGGGGAAATTTAGGACCATGTAGTTTCTTTTCCGCCGTTTTTTTGATACATTGTATGATAATGATAGATTTATAATAATGCTATCCAGTCAGTGTCTTATTTGTGTTAAAATGAATGTATTATTGAGTGCCTTACACGTAAAATACTTTTGCGAACTTGTTAGTTACATGATAGTCCTTTGGGGCTATATATGACTGCATTTCTGTGTCATTGTGTTAGTTTGGTCTGAGGAAGGAGCATACTGCTCTGAAACGTGTTACCACAATTGTCTGATTTTTTGTAACAATAAAAGAACATTCTTTTCTTTAATAAACTTTTTTGATTATTTTGCATCTATTTTTTGCATTATTTGCATTTTTGCAACATTGCATCTTTTTCTATGGACAATATCATCTCCACATCCACTATGACAAACCTTGGGAGAAGTGCAGATACACATACATTTTTTCTGATGTGGTAATCTGCATCAACCTGTTTCTACTGCAAAGTGGATGGGATTCTGGCTAATACCATCCACACATTACAGAAAAAAATCCACAGCCTGTCAATTATACCTACAGAAACATGTTCTCTGTATAGGTATAATAGGTACAGAAAACTCTGCGGACTTTATGTGAAAGACGCTGCAGAAAAACAATGTGATGCATTTTCCGCATGGTCTCGCTATGTGGGGGCTTACCCTAAAGCAGACTTCTGCCACTTGACACATTAGGTGGATGTTTTAAGAGGAAATTAAAAAATGACAGATTGCCAAAACGAAAATGTAACAAGAATATTTAGATACAGGACAGAATTATTACACTGGCTCCAAATAAAACAATTGCATTTCCTCAATCGAATGTGAATTTCTTTAGCATGTGGAAAATGCTCATAATCATGTTGTGTACCTTCACCTTCAAGGGATTCTGAGCAGATAAAGTCTCTGCTACACTAATTAGGACAAACAAAAAAACAAAAACACATGATAAAAATAACATGGTGCCATTCTAAAGAGTTTGTAGCTTAAGGTATAATGTAATGGCATTTACTTGCACTGCCGTACAGCTGCTTCTAGTTGGTCACAGATCTGAATCTGATTCACATCATGAAAACACTGGTACATTTCTCCTGACTACATTTTTGCATATGGAACAAACGTTTTTTTTACTTTATACTGAGATATGCAAGAAACATACTGAAAGTATCACTGGTGAACAAGTTAATGGAAGCAATGCATATGAACAGTAGGATCTTTCACAAAATACAATCACTTTTCACTACATACACAGAATTACCTTACAGAAAAATAATATGCATTCTAGGCTATTGGATCATACATTGCATCTCTTTATGACTTATGTAATTTTGCATATCTTTTAATTATACATTAGGTGAGTTTATTACACGCCTGTACACCAGAATGGAAGTCCTGGCTGGCATAGACTTGCTATATAACGTACATCACTTTTCTGCTATGCGTTATAATAAATATATCAGATTAAGGCATCCTGACCTGCCCTGCTTCTATGGGATCTGCGGGTGACTGCTTTTTTAGCGGACGCACTCTCCATCTTTTGGGTCCCCATGCGGACCTGAACGACAGAGAGATGAACGCTAGTGTGAACATAGCATTAGATGGTTTGGTAAATTTCTCCCAATAAGTTTAATTTGCTGTTATAACTCTTTACCTGTAAAAGACAGAATACATACAGTGCCTTGTGAAAGTATTCGGCCCCCTTGAACTTTTCAACCTTTTGCCACATTTCAGGCTTCAAACATAAGGATATAAAATTTTATTTTTTTGGTGAAGAATCAACAACAAGTGGGACACAGTTGTGAAGTGGAACAAAATTTATTGATCATTTTAAACTTTTGTAAAAAATAAAAAAACGAAAAGTGGGGCGTGCAATATTACGCGGCTACTTTACTTTCAGTGCAGCAAACTCACTCCAGAAGTTCAGTGAGGATCTCTGAATGATCCAATGTTGTCCTAAATGACTGATGATGATAAATATAATCCACCTGTGTATATTCAAGTCTCCGTATAAATGCACCTGCTCTGTGATAGACTCAGGGTTCTGTTTAAAGCGCAGAGAGCATCTTGAAGACCAAGGAACACACCAGGCAGGTCCGTGATACTGTTGTGGAGAAGTTTAAAGCTGGATTTGGATACAAAAAGATTTCCCAAACTTTAAACATCCCAAGGAGCACTGTGCAAGCGATCATATTGAAATGGAAGGAGTATCAGACCACTGCAAATCTACCAAGACCCGGCCGTCCCTCTAAACTTTCATCTCAAACAAGGAGAAGACTGATCAGAGATGCAGCCAAGAGGCCCATGATCACTCTGCATGAACTGCAGAGATCTACAGCTGAGGTGGGAGAGATTGTCCATAGGACAACAATCAGTCGTACACTGCACAAATCTGGCTTTATGGAAGAGTGGCAAGAAGAAAGCCATTTCTCAAAGATATCCATAAAAAGTCTCGTTTAAAGTTTGCCACAAGCCACCTGGGAGACACACCAAATATGTGGAAGAAGGTGCTCTGGTCAGATGAAACCAAAATCGAACTTTTTTGGCCACAATGCAAAACGATATGTTTGGCGTAAAAGCAACACAGCTCATCATCCTGAACACACCATCCCCACTGTCAAACATGGTGGTGGCAGCATCATGGTTTGGGCATGCTTTTCTTCAGCAGGGACAGGGAAGATGGTTAAAATTGATGGGAAGATGGATGGAGCCAAATACAGGACCATTCTGGAAGAAAACCTGTTGGAGTCTGCAAAAGACCTGGGACTGGGAGGGAGATTTATCTTCCAACAAGACAATGATCCCAAACATAAAGCAAAATCTACAATGGAATGGTTCCCAAATAAACGTATCGAGGTGTTAGAATGGCCAAGTCAAAGTCCAGACCTGAATCCAATCGAGAATCTGTGGAAAGAGCTGAAAACTGCTGTTCACAAACGCTCTCCATCCAACCTCACTGAGCTCGAGCTGTTTTCCAAGGAAGAATGGGCAAGAATTTCAGTCTCTCGATGTGCAAAACTGATAGAGACATACCCCAAGTGACTTGCAGCTGTAATCGGAGCAAAAGGTGGCGCTACAAAGTATTAACTTAAGGGGGCTGAATAATTTGGCACGCCCCACTTTTCAGTTTTTTATTTTTTACAAAAGTTTAAAATATCCAATAAATTTCGTTCCACTTCATGATTGTGTCCCACCTGTTGTTGATTCTTCACCAAAAAAATTAAAATTTTATATCCTTATGTTTGAAACCTGAAATGTGGCAAAAGGTTGAAAAGTTCAAGGGGGCCGAATACTTTCACCAGGCACTGTACCTATAAACTAGTTAGATGTAATATCAATATATTCATTTTTAATTGATATCATTAATCTCAGTCAAAAACAACTCTATTTTATAAGGTAGTCTAGATAGACAGCAAATTATTGACGTTTTTATTATACCGAGATAATTTGGAAGAGGAATAAGACATAGTGGCTATAAGTAAGACATTCCTGGATAATAGCTATTAGCATACAGAGATGCAGTCTTTTCAGAAAAGTTCAGATAAGTAAGAAAGGGGAGTCGCTATGGGTAGAAATAAGGGAAGGGAGAAATAAAAATAAAATACTAATACAAGTTTGCTATAAGTCTCCAAGTATTATAGAGGAAGTGGAATTGTTACTAATAGAACAAATAGTCAAGTCAACTAAGAATAATGAAGTTATTATTATGGGGGCTTCAACTACCCTGTTATAAATGTCAGAAACGTATAAATCCAACAAGGGTAACAACAATAAGGGTGTTTGGCAATAGTCCTGACCTCAAAAGTGGAGGTTGGGGGTGACCTGGGTAATAGTGATCACAACATAAAACATTTTCAAATATTCTTTAATATTTAATGGAGGAGGTATGACAATTATATAGGAGGTATGTAAATTTAGGGGTTCTTTGTATAAATGATTGATCAAGCTTGTATGAGCAGATAATAATAGTAGTAAATTTGTGTGTGTAGATAAATAGCAGCAATGCATTTCCAGATCTATTTATTTAGGTCTTGGTGCTAGTTAGAGAATGCTGCTGTAGTTTCTGTATTTGTATTACTGCCATAGCAGCTTGCATCTGTTCATATTGGGGCGTGCTGTCTAAATTTTGTGTTTTGCATAACATTTAAGGAATCTATAGAAACAGGGTCTATCCCGCATACAGTTGGGAAAAAAAAGTATTTAGTCAGCCACCAATTGTACAAGTTTTCCCACTCAAAAAGATGAGAGAGGCCTGTAATTGTCATCATAGGTAGACCTCAACTATGAGAGACAAAATGAGAAAACATATCCAGAAAATCACATTGTCTGATTTTTTAAGAATTTATTTGCAAATTATGGTGGAAAATAAGTATGACCTGGTATAGGGTTTACAGAGCAGGGTCTCCATATTTGTAGAAGATACTAAACTCTGTAAGGTAATCAAAAATGAGGAGGATAGTAGAATATAACAGGGGTTTTAGGGAAGCTGGGGACTTGGCAAACATGAGACATTGGAGACATGGGCAGAGACTTGGCAAATTAAGTTTTTTTTTTTATTTAACTAATTTTTATTCAAAATTTTTTTCATTAACAAGGTATAAAGAGAAAAAAGATCAAACAAGCAGAAAACAATGAGGTAGGTAGAGGCTATCCGCCTCTTCTCCCTTAAGCAATATGCATTCAAATTAGACAGTAAACAAGGGAGGGGAGGGATGAAGGGATTAAGAAGACAAGGGTAGAAGCAGAGGAAAGGAGGGGAGGGGAGAAGAGGACTAGAGATCAGAGACCCTGTGATGTACAATACATATCCCAGGGCGCCCAGATAGCCCCAAAGGCCTCCTGTGAGTTGTTTAGGCCCACGGTCAGGCATTCAAGACTCCTCACATCCTTCACTCTAGCCACAAGTTCAAGACCAGATGGGGGACTCACTTTCTTCCAGTTTCTAGCTATGAGAATTTTAGCTGCAGTACAAAGGTGCAAGAAAAGCCTGGATGACTTATTGCTCAGGTGCCTGGGGGGAAGGTTCAGGAGATAGACCAGAGGGTCAAGAGGGACCTCTTGCAAAAAGAGAGCAGTCGTCAAAGTCCTGACCTCCCTCCAGAAACCTAGGATGAGAGGGCACGTCCAAAAGATGTGGTGCAGGGTACCCACCGCAGCTCCACAGCGCCAGCACCATGGGGGAACCAATGGGTTTAAAGCATGGAGGAGAGCCGGGGTATGATACCAATGCATCAACAACTTATACTGCGCTTCCCGAAATGTAATGCACTGATCTGATTTCTGGGCCCGAGACCATACAATCCGCCACTATTCCTGGGAGATGGGTCTACCCACCGCCTCCTCCCATTTAAGCATATAGCGATGGGTAACTGGGGAGCCTGTAGTTTGTGAGGTAAGAAGTTGGTAAATAGAGGATATAAGGCCCCTAGTGGAAGTACCTGCACGGCAAATCTTTTCAAAAGCGGTGGGCAGTGACACTTTAAGGGACCCATGGAGGGAGCGGACAAAGTGAACCACCTGTAAATAATGGAACCATTCAGAACCTGGAAGGTTTTGGTTAGCTATAAGGTAGGCAAAGGACCTGAGTTCCAAGGTTCCAGGATCAACCATGTCCGCCATCCGGTAAAGACCAGCTTTAGACCACACCTTAGTCATGGCAGAGGTCAGGCTTTCCGGGAGAAGGGGGTTGTATAATATGGAGACCATAGATGAGTGCTGGGACATCAGGGAGAATCTAGTACGACAGGCAGACCAAATAGATCTAGTAAACCGAATAGGGCCCAGCAGGTACGAGGCAGGGGGAGTGGGGGGAGAGCCAACCCACAGAAGCGCGTTAGGGTGCATGGGAGCCAGCCAGAGCTTCTCTATCTGCACCCATCTAGTATATGCTGGCATAGCCGCCCAAAGTGGGATATGGCGCAAGTGGGACGCCCAATAGTAATGTAGCAGATGTGGGACGGCCATACCCCCAGACCCCCTATCCGCCAGCATAACAGATCTGAGTATTCGGCGTCGTTTTGCCTGCCAGATAAACTGAAAAATAGCTTTCTGCAGGTTCTGTAATTCTCCCCGAGGAATCGCAACCGGGAGTGTCTCGAAAAAATACAGTAGCTTCGGAAGGAGAGTCATCTTGACCGCAGCAATTCTCCCTAAAAGGGAGATGGGTAAGGGTTGCCATTTGTCCAATAGGGCTCTTAACTCACGAAACAACCGCGGGTAGTTTGCCGAATAGAGGGTCGCGTAGGAGGTGGATATATGGACTCCCAGGTAGCGGATAGAGGACTCCCGCCACTGGAAATCGTAATTACTGCGGAGGAGAAGGAGAAGGTCCTGTGGAATGTTGAGTGGGAGTGCCTCAGTCTTTGCAGGGTTCACCTTGTATCCTGAGAGATCGCTATAGGTCTCCAGCAAGCGCAACAAGTTTGGAAGGGTAGTATGAGGGGAGGTGAGAGTGAGGAGTACATCATCTGCGAAAAGAGAGACCTTAAATTCCTTATCCTGAACCATGATACCCTTGATATTAGGGTCTCGCCTAATCTTGGCTGCCAGCGGTTCAATGCAGAGGGCAAATATGATGGGAGACAGGGGGCAACCCTGCCTAGTGCCATTTCGAATAGGGAAGAAGGGCGAGGATGCATGGGGAAGCTTGATTGCTGCTGTGGGTAGGGAGTAGAGGGCCTGGATAGCTGTGAGGAAAGGTCCCGTGAGCCCGAACGCCTTAAGCGTAGCATGCATAAATGACCAATCTATGCGGTCGAAAGCCTTTTCAGCGTCCAGACTCAAGAGAAGGGCCGGG
The DNA here is from genome assembly GCA_947044405.1 of Leptodactylus fallax. Taxonomy (NCBI): domain Eukaryota; kingdom Metazoa; phylum Chordata; class Amphibia; order Anura; family Leptodactylidae; genus Leptodactylus; species Leptodactylus fallax. The sequence goes on along the minus strand of CAMRHE010000001.1, from coordinate 2,090,656 downwards.
GTAGAATAATGATTGGCCACCTCCACCAAATCCACAGTCCTCCTGGTGTTGTCACCACCCTGACGACAGGGGATGAATCCCACCTGGTCCTTATGGACAAGCAGAGGGAGCCAAGCATTTAACCTATTGGCTAGGAGTTTGGTAAAGAGTTTCAGGTCCGCGTTCAGCAAAGCAATCGGTCGATAATTAGCACAGTCCTGCAAGTCCTTACCTGGTTTAGGGACCAATGTGAGCAGTGAGGAGAGCATAGTCGGGGGTATGGGGGAGCCTAAGAGGAAGGAATTGAAGAGGGACAATAGATAAGCAGAAAGTTCACCCTGGAAAACCTTATAATAATTGTAAGTGAACCCATCTGGGCCCGGGGCTTTCCCATTTGGGAGGTCCCTCAGGACTCCCTCTAGTTCCTCCCTGGTGATGGGAGTGTTTAGGGAAGTCAAGGCCTCAGGAGGCAGGCGTGGGAGACAACAATCCTTTAAATAGTCTTCTAGCAGTGTTGAGTCATCCCCAGGGGGTAGTGCTCGCGGGGGGGTAAGTTATACAGCTTAGAATAGTAAGAGTGGAACGCCAGCGCCAGAGCGTCAGGGTGGTGGGGAAGGGTACCCGTGGAGTCACGGACAGAGTGTGGTGTGGAGGAGGCCTGATGATCCCTGAGGGTTCTTGCCAGGAGGATGTGAGACTTATTACCTCGTTCAAAGAACCTCTGGCGAGTATAAAGCAGAAGTCGTTCCACATGGCGGGTCTCCAAATCACGGAGGTCAGCCCGTGCCAAAACCAAACGGCGAAGAACCCCCAGGGATGGATGTGCTGCCAAAGTTGTCATAAGGGACCGAATACGAGCTTGGAGAAGCTGTTCCTGTGCCTGTCTGTCCCTTTTAAGCCTAGAAGCCAATGCGATACAATGTCCTCTCATGACCGCCTTATGGGCTTCCCAGAGAATGGCAAGAGAGTTTACCGAACCTAAGTTGTCCCTGAAATAATCCATCAAGTGTGTGCGCAGGATCTCGAGGGAGGTCGGTGATCTGAGCAATGTTTCGTTAAGACACCAATGACATTGGCGAGTAGGCACTGGGGTCGTAGATAGAGTAACCACAACTGGGGCATGGTCAGACCAGGTGAGGGAGCCAATGTTCGTGTCCCTGAGCAAACGAAGGGCGGGAGCATTACCAAAGAAATAATCAATGCGGGTGTGAGTGTTATGAGGGTGAGAGATGAAGGTGTAAGAGCGTGCAGTAGGGTTGTCCACTCGCCAAAGGTCGTACAAAGAATGGACGCAGATCAGCTTACGGAACTCCCGTACAAGCTGAGCCATCCTATGGGGGGTTGGACCCTGGGGTAACGCCAATCGGTCCGCCCGTTCAGAGAAGACCGTGTTAAAGTCTCCCCCCACAAGCCAAGCTGATGCCGGGAGAGCGCGCAGGCGGGAGAATACCCGACGCAAGAATGGGATCTGCGCTGAGTTAGGGGCATAAACATTGCATAAAACAATCGGGGCACCATGAAGGAGCCCTTCCAGAATAACAAATCGGCCCCCTGGGTCTATGTGGGAGGTCGTCACTGTAATTGGGCAGGAACGGGAAAGAAGGATAGCCACCCCAGCTCTGCGTCGATCGTGGAAGGCCGAAAAGGCTATGGGAAAGTAGTGCTTAGCGAAGGCAAAGGTATCGGAGCGGTCAAAATGAGTCTCCTGAAGAAACGCCACATCCGCTCGTAAGGAGCGGAGTTCTCTAAGGACATGGCGCCTTTTAGTGTTGGAACCCAGGCCCTTAACATTAATTGTCACGCACCTAACCATTGGGACTCAGGATTGGAGGACAGTGGCGGATTGCAATAAGCTCACCCATCTCACATGACGCTGGCAGGTTTCCCTCGAAGAGGCAGAAGGGCGATCCACAAACAGGAACCCAAAGTCGAGGCAAGGTCTCTAGATCAGGGAGGGAGGGTGGAAAAGGGGGGGAGGCAAAAGACAACATAAATGACAAAGTAAGAAGTATAACAATTAAACAATACTTTGTGGGCGAGGCTAAGTCACTCGCCTGGGGACCAGTGAGGACAGCCAGAGGTCCAACCAGGATCAATGGCCGCACAGTCCAAGTATCCCCTTAGGGGGGAGAGCGTGGACAAGAGGTCGGAGGGGAGGCGGCAGATCCCCAACCACCAGTAAAAAGAAGGATGGAAGGGGAGTCACCGGAACCCCATCCCGCCCCACTCCGCTAAAACAATCCAATAATAAGCATAATAGTTGAGACCCGTAGACCTAGAAAAGGAAAAAGAGAAGCAAACATAACGCTAAGGCTTGCAGTTTTCAAAGCACTACCGAAAAAAAAAAAACGTCTCAAGGAGGAGCATCCTCCTCAGGAACCAGTCTCCAGTCGCGGAGGGTGCATGACGTCATCTGGGCTCTAGTCGATGCCAAACCGGTGGTGGGGGAGGGGGTGGAGGGATTAGCTCCCAGTCTGTTAAATCCGGCAAGGGGACATCCAGCAGGTCGCAGAAGAGAGGTAAATCTGAGAAGGAGCGAAGCGTAGCGGAGCGACCATCCCTACGTGCAATGAGAGCAAACGGATAACCCCACCGGTAAGGAATTTGGTGTTCCTGAAGGATCTGGAGGAGGGGTCGGAGATGGCGGCGTTTCTGGAGGGTGATTAGCGAAAGATCCTGATAAAATTGTAGTTGAGCTCCCTCAAATTCAAAGTCTTTGAGTTTGCGCACCTTGCTCATTATAGCCTCTTTAAGGGTGAAGTCGTGGAGGCAGCAGATGACATCACGGGGTGCAGCGGAGGATCCTCTGGGTCGAAGGGCTCGATGTGCCCTGTCAAACTTAATTTTGTGGGACGGGGGCTCCTGCAGTATAGTGTTGAAGACAGCCTCCAGCAGAGCAGGCAGATCCTCAGATTGGTCAGCTTCCGGGAGTCCCTTGACGCGTATATTGTTGCGCCGACCCCTGTTGTCAAGATCCTCTAAGTGACGTTGCATGTCCCGTATAGCTGACCCCTGGTTAGCGGTAGTATCATGCAGTGAGGCAACATAGTCCCTGGTAGTGTCATGGTCATTCTCCAGCGTATCCATTCGGTTAGCAATGGAGTGTAAATCAGTGCGGAGGGTAGCAATTTCAGATCGGAAGGATGCTGTGATTTCCGCAACCATACTTTTAAGGTCTTGTTTAGTAGGTAGCTGAGGAAGGAGGTCCACCAAAGGTGGCGGTGCTGAAGATGGACCTGGGAGGCAGCTCTGGGGGTACAGGACTGGAGGGGGGAGCCATAATCCTTGGGAGTGTGGGGCGGAGGAGCCCCTACGCCAGCGCCTTCCACCGCGCCATCCCCCCCTGAGCTATGGAGGGGAGGGGCGATGGGGGAAGATAGTAGGTGGGGGGCCACAGAGACCAGCTCTGTGGCCACAGGCTGTAACTCATCAGCGGTGTGGGAGGGAGCAGAGCCACTGACCTCAGAGCCCCTTGGAGAGCTGGAGACATCCGGGGTCCTCTCATGCCGCTCTGCCAGAAGTGCTGGTGAGGCAAAGTGTAGTTGCTGGGACATCCCAGGGTGAGGAGACTGTGGGAGTACTTGTGCTGGAGAAGCTCTGGGCTGCCCAGGCGCCGACAGGGATCTCTGCTGGAGCGGTGCTCCGCTGGCTGACAGGGGGAGCGCGGGAGGAGAAAGGCTGCGCTGCGACCCCTGTGCCTGAAGAGCGGAGGGAATCCAAGATGGCCGCCCCGCAGCAGCCTGGCCCGGCAGAGAAGGCTGCTGAGTGAGGAAGCCGTCCAGGGTGGCTCTTCCAGACCTCTCCACAGGCGCTGGAGTGCCTGGGGCCACCCTCCTCGGTAAGCGCTTGCCCATGAGTGCAATTCTGAAGGGTCCACGGGTCTCAGCTGCAAGCGATGGAGCGGAGAAGGTCCTGCACGCGACCTACTCCATGCGCGTCCAGGCCACGGCCCCCCCCCCGGCAAATTAAGTTTAACGTAGACAAATATAAGGTTCTGGATTTTGGTAGACAAAATAAAATGTATGATTATGTACTTAATAGTAAATTACTGGGTAAGACGGCCACTGAAAAAGACTTGGGATTTTGGTGTACAGTAAGCTTATCTTTAGTGACCAGTGCCAGGGAGCTGCTGCCAAGGTAAATGAAATTATGGAATACATCAAAAGAGCATAGCTGCTCATGATAAGAGCATAGTTCACTAGTATGGCAACACATACACTATTGTACCTAATTTTGGGTTTCTCTGTAAAAGAAAGACATAACTGAACTAGAGACCAAGACAACTAGGGGAATGAGTGGGTGGTAGTATAGAGACAGATTAACAAATATGGGGTTACTCAATTTAGAACAAAGATGACTACAGGGAGGACTAATCATAATGTACACATATGAAGGGACAGTACAAAGCCCTTTCTAATGATCTTTTTACTCCTAGGCCTGTGACTGTAACAAGGAGACATCCTCTATGCTTAGCGGAAAGAACATTTCACCAGCATTGTAGACAAGGATTCTTTTCCTGTAAGAGCAGTGAGGGTATGGAACTCACTGACACAGAATGTTGTAATGGTGGATTCATTGTGCAAGTTCAAGAAAAGTATGGATGTTTTCCTTGAAAGTAAAAATATTACAGGTTACGGGCTTTAAATTTTTGGTGAAGACAAGCTGATTCAGGGTTTTATCCTGATTGGCAGATAGCATATGACATGGTACAATTGGCATCACCCTCATGGGGGTTTTACCTTCCTCTGAATCAACACTATAGGTTTATTGGTTGGACATGATGAACCTGTGTTTTTATCCAACCTCATATACTATATGTTATTACATTATTATGTTACCATACTTATTATTGCTGAAATAAAAAGCCAACGGTGTAAAAATATATATTAAGACCTTATAAAACTTATGAAATAGAAATATGAGAGGAACACTAACAGGAATTCTCAATCTTTTTCTAAAAGGCTTTGGTAACTAGGGAGTTTTTAATAGTCATACCACTGTAACGTATTGCTACAGTTACACTGATCAGCCTTACAACTTTTATCTTTAATCCCTTCATTTTTTTACTCCGTCTTCCATAAGCCACAGCTTTTTTATTTTTCTGTTCACAGAGCCGTATGAGACTTACATGCTTTTTGTGGGACAAATTGTACTTTGTAATGTTACCATTTAATATTCCCAACAATGTACTAGGAATCTGGAAAAAAATTCAGATTTGGGTGGAATTTGAGGAAAACTGGGTTTTTGACTTTATTATAGGCTTTGTTTTTATGCTGTTCACTATGCAGCCAAAATGACATGCCATCTGTATTCTATAGTTCATTACGATTCCAAGGATATAACATTTCTGTGCGGGTTTTTTTTTTACGTTTTAACCCCTTAAAAAACAAAACTTTGCAAAAAAACATTTCTTGGAGTCCCCATATTCTCATCCCAGTAACTTTTTATATTTCTAAGTACAGGGCTGCATAAGGTGTCTTTTTGTGGGCTCAGATGTACTTTTAATGAATACTGTTTTGGGGAATGTCTTATGTTTTGATCGCCTTATATTTTTATGAGGTGAAAGAGCAAAAAAATAAATAAATAAATAAAAAAGGCAGTTTGGCTCTTGATTTTTTTCCAGCTACAGTGTTACCATATGGAAAAAATATTTTTATAAATTTGCAGATCGGACACAGTGATACCTAATGAGTATGTGTTTCCCTTTATTTATGCACTTTTACATATGTTCCAGGGAAAGTGGGAAATTTTATTTTTTAATTTTTTTTTAATTTTATATAATATACAGTACAGACCAAAAGTTTGGACACACTTTCTCATTCCAAGAGTTTTCTGTATTTTCATGACTATAAAAATTGTAGATTCACACCGAAGGCATCAAAACTATGAATTAACACATGTGGAATTGTATACTTAACAAAATAGTGTGAAACAACTGAAAATATGTCTTATATTCTAGGTTCTTCAAAGTAGCCACCTTTTGCTTTGATTACTGCTTTGCACACTCTTGGCATTCTCTTGATGAGCTTCAAGAGGTAGTCACCTGAAATGGTTTTCACTTCACAGGTGTGCCCTGTCAGGTTTAATAAGTGGGATTTCTTGCCTTATAAATGGTGTTGGGACCATCAGTTGTGTTGTTCAGAAGTCAGGTGGATACACAGCTGATAGTCCTACTGAATGGAGTGTTAGAATTTGTATTATGGCAAGAAAAAAGCAGCTAAGTAAAGAAAAACGAGTGGCCATCATTACTTTAAGAAATGAAGGTCAGTCAGTCCGAAAATTTGGGAAAACTTTGAAAGTGTCCCCAAGTGCAGTGGCCAAAACCATCAAGCACTACAAAGAAACTGGCTCACATGAGGACCACCCCAGGAAAGGAAGACCAAGAGTCACCTCTGCTGCGGAGGATAAGTTCATCCGAGTCACCAGCCTCAGAAATCGCAGGTTAACAGCAGCTCAGATTAGAGACCAGGTCAATGCCACACAGAGTTCTAGCAGCAGACACATCTCTACAACAACTGTTAAGAGGAGACTGTGTGCAGCAGGCCTTCATGGTAAAATAGCTGCTAGGAAACCACTGTTAAGGACAGGCAACAAGCAGAAGAGACTTGTTTGGGCTAAAGAACACAAGGAATGGACATTAGACCTGTGGAAATCTGTGCTTTGGTCTGATGAGTCCAAATTTGAGATCTTTAGTTCCAACCACCATGTCTTTGTGCAACGCAGAAGAAAGGTGAACGAATGGACTCTACATGACTGATTCCCACCGTGAAGCATGGAGGAGGAGGTGTGATGGTGTGGGGGTGCTTTGCTGGTGACACTGTTGGGGATCATATTTGGATCATCATTTATTTTTCAACAGGACAATGACCCCAAACACACCTCCAGACTGTGTAAGGGCTATTTGACCAAGAAGGAGAGTGATGGGGTGCTATGCCAGATGACCTGGCCTCCACAGTCACCAGACCTGAACCCAATCGAGATGGTTTGGGGTAGGCTGGACCGCAGAGTGAAGGCAAAAGGGCCAACAAGTGCTAAGCATCTCTGGGAACTCCTTCAAGACTGTTGGAAGACCATTTCAGGTGACTACCTCTTGAAGCTCATCAAGAGAATGCCAAGAGTGTGCAAAGCAGTAATCAAAGCAAAAGGTGGCTACTTTGAAGAACCTAGAATAAAAGACATATTTTCAGTAGTTTCACACGTTTTTGTTAAGTATATAATTCCAGATGTGTTAATTCATAGTTTTGATGCCTTCAGTGTGAATCTACAATTTTTATAGTCATGAAAATACAGAAAACTCTTGGAATGACAAAGTGTGTCCAAACTTTTGGTCTGTACTGTATATATATATATATATATATATATATATATATATTTTTTTTTTTTACTGATATTTTTAGAGCTCCTAGGGGTATTGATCCCCAGGAGCTCTGATCAATAATAAAATGCAATGCGATGCTAATGTATTGCATTACATTGTAAGATTGCTAATGTTCTAATACAGACTGTAATAGACCTTATATAATGACAAGCCTAGGAGTCTTCAATGGGCTCCCAGCAGTCATGGTAATGGATTGGCAGCCTCAGATCTCTCTCACGGGGCCTGCGATTCACCCAAAGATGGCACCTCGGTCAACTTTCACTGAAGCAGCAGGGGGGTTAATGCCCGTGATCAGTGTGGGCATTGCTGCCGGGTCTCTGCTGTGTTACACAGTAGAGACCTAATGGTACAGCAATTTTGGGAAAAGGTTAAGATTTTTTTTTTTTTATGTGTATTACATTTTATACTGGTCTGGAGTATTAATGGTAAATGACACTCTCATTTTAAAAGAAAACAATTCATAATATAAGAAGCAGAAAGGGCTAATAAAGGACTTTTACTTTACACCCTACACCCATAAAGGGGCTGTAGGGTGATCCAGATATAACAGTTCATTCAATGAAAAGAGATTCAGTACCAGGCATAGCCACACTGGCATTTGTAGTGTTGTGCCTGTGAAGTGCCACATACACTTCTTTCTGCAGATCAAAAAAGTTCCTTGGAATCATGAGCCCACCAGTGAAAGTTCTATAACTTAATCTCACTTCAGAATCTCAATATTTAAGTCCTGGAAATTGTAGGGGTAATTCGTATATTTAAATGGATCTTTATTAATATTGTTTTCTTACAGTCAGGGGAGAATGTCAAGGAACTGTAGTCAGGGTTTGGTATCTTGAAGGTTTTGATTATATGAACTAACATTTCAGAGCATGTCTATTATTCAACATTATCTCTTATATATATAAAAATGAGTGTCTGTCCGTCCGTCTGTCTGTTCTTTATGCGCAACCAAACGACTGGATCGATCTTCACCAGGTGTTTGGGAAGGTTTTACACCGGGTCTCAGTTCTCTAGGATGTACCGTACCTGAGATACAGTGTTCCCAAAAAATGGCCTGCGTTAGCCAATAGAAGCCTGCAAGTCTTTCACTCATATTCCAACTGCCATACACACAATCACATGTCCCTTATCAGCCAATAGAAGCTCACAGGCGCTTAGTCTCCAAATGCACACAGCTTTACTCCAGGTTTCCATAACAACCCAGCCATTTGTCTTCACTGCTGTAGGTCAGATTTAAAGGTGGTGGGTGCTTTGGATGACGCTGTTACACAAGGTCATCCAAAGGAGGCAGGAAATAATCCCTAAATTATGGAAATCTTCTTGTGTGGTACCAGTTCCAAAGAAACCTCACCCTATGGACCTCAATGACTACAGACCTGTAGCACTGACATCCCACTTGATGAAGATCTTAGAGAGATTGGTTCTCACACATCTCCGCCCTCTAGTGAGCCCCGCTATGGACCCTATCCAGTTTGCTTATGGGCCGGGCATTGGGGTAGATGATGCCATCACCCACCTTCTGCACTGGACTCTGTCTCACCTGGAGAAACCAGGGAACACGGTGAGAATAATGTTCTTTGATTTCTCCAGTGCTTTTAACACCATACAGCCGGGGTTACTGAGGGACAAGCTGGACCTTGCTGGAGTGGACCACCACCTCTCCAACTGGATCCTAGACTACCTCACAAATCGACCTCAATACGTGAGAGCCCGAGACTGTGTGTCAGATACCGTGATCTGTAATACGGGGGGCACCCCAGGGTACGGTTCTCACCCCTTTCCTCTTCACACTGTACACTGCAGATTTTAGGTGCAACTCAACTAGCTGCTACCTACAGAAGTATTCTGACGACTCTGCAATAGTAGGTCTCATCACAGATGATGATGACAGGGAGTACAGAGAACTGAACCGGGATTTTGTGGACTGGTGCCAGCGGAACCACCTGAAGATTAACGCGGGGAAGACCAAGGAGATGTTGGTGGACTTCCGTAAATGCAGATGCCCTCCTAAACCAGTGGACATCCAGGAGACGGGCATCGAGATTGTGAACACCTATAAGTACCTGGGTTTGCTCCTTAATAATAAGCTGGACTGGGCAGATCACATGGAGGTCCTGTACAGGAAGGGCCACAGCAGGTTCTACCTGCTTAGGAGGCTGAGAGTCTTTGGAATCCGGGGGTCACTTCTTAGTACTTTCTTCAACTCGGTAGTGGCATCAGCCATCTTCTTTGGAGTGGCCTACTGGGGGAGCAGTATATCAACCAGGGACAGAAATAAACTTGACAAACTGATTAGAAGGGCCAGCTCTGTCCTGGGGAGCCCACTGGACCCAGTGCAGGTGGTGGGTGACAGAAGGATACTGTTCGTGGTGAGCTCTATGCGGGAGAATAACTCCCATCCCATGCATGAGACCGTGATAGCGCTGGGCAGTACTGTCAGTGACCGACTACTCCACCCTAAGTGTGAGAAGGAGCACTATCGGAAGTCTTTCCTCCCCACCGTGGTTAGGCTGTACAACCAACACCGACCTAAGCGGAGATCAATACACACAGAGAACTGAAATATCTTTCTGCATGTTAAATCCCCCCCCCCCCTCTGCTACTTCCTATCTGTCTGTCTACTGTCAATGTAATGCCTCTTACCTTGGAACATTCCTGTACATGTTGTATTTGTATTTGTATCTGCTTATCTTTGCTGCTGTAACACACTGAATTTCCCCATTGTGGGACTATTAAAGGACTATTATTATTATTATTATTATTATTATACACACAGCTTTACTCCAGGTTTCCATAACAACCGATCACAGTTTTTTCACTGATATCCAAACTGAGATACACATGATCACATGACACTTTATGGACCAATGGAAACTTGCAGGCTCTTGCAGGCTCTTCATACACACAGGTTTAAACCAGGTTTCCATAGCAACCAAGCTATTCATGACCTGTAATAGTCAATATCAGTTCACAGATCCTTAAATATTCAGTCGTATGACATGTATCAGCCAATATAAATCCACATTTAATTTACCAGGTTTCCATAACAACACAGCCATAAATAGACTGTACCTATACTGGACTGCCATACTGTATGTCAGCATTCTTATAAATTGAAACATATTTAAACTACACACAAACAACATACAAAATAGACCAGTGCCAATTCTTATGGGGACACTACACAAACAAAAATGAAATATACCCGTACGAATCCCGTTCCTTCTCCTAGTGTATAATAAAACTTGTAAAAATTAATACAATTTTCCATTGGGGTGTTGAGAAAGCAACTTAAATACTACTACACCAACTTAAAGAGAAATAAGAGGTTCTACATAGGGAAATATACAGGTTTGTTGTGAGTCTTCGAAAAATTTCAGGTTCAGCTGAACTCAAGATTCTTGGGGTTCGCCACCCATAAATCATTATTATAATCTGCAGTCTCCTAAAACTCCAGTGCTGAATTGACTGCAGTTCACATTTATGACACTAGATGTAGCTGTTACTAAATTTTTATCTGTAGACACTCTGTACTTTGTTGTTTTTGATGCTGTGTATATACACATCCTGTAATTTTAGTGTGTGCTGAACTAGATCTGTTATTCACCATGTGAGGTGATCTTTCTCTTACTGCATTCATGTTTCACTAAAGTCTGTTCCTGTTATATACAAATGTCTATTTGGTTTTGACACATCCAGCAATCACACTCTGCAACATGTTAGGGGCCCAGTGATCAAATGAATCTCCAGTGATCAAATGAAGCCCCAGCGATCAAATGAAGCCCAAGTAACTGGATAAACCCCAGTAACCAGAAGCGGCCCAGGCAGAGTGAAGTCCAGAACAGAAGACAGTGCGGCAGATACAGAGATCGATATAAAGAAGCTTCCACAGAGACATCTCCTGTACACAAGTAAAACTGTTCCTATATATATATATAAAGGAGGACGAATGGCCTATAGTTCAGAACCTAAACTATCAGTGGCCAAGCTGAACAATGACAATTATCAGCTATGGAAATTTAAAGTGGAAATGCTATTATCCAGGGATGACTTGTGGGAAGTTATCAATGCAAGAGAGACCACAGGATGATTATCAGGACTGGGACAGGAAAAACAGACGGCACGGGCCACTATAAGCTTACTAGTAGAAGATGATCAGCTTATTCACATACGCAGTGAGAATACAGCGAAAGGCATGTGGGATGTACTGAAAAGACTGCATGAGAGATCCAGTTTAAACAGCAAGTCGTTTCTGCTGAGGAAACTCTACAAAATGAGGCTTAGCGGAGAGCAGGACATGCAGGAGCATATAAATGCCATGCTGGAAGTGATCACACAACTCAGATCAGTCGGTGAGAATATAACAGACAGTAACGCCGCAGCCATTTTATTATGCAGTTTACCTGACACATACACTGCACTGATCAATGCCCTGGAGACATGGCCTGAGACAGATCTGACACTGACATTCGTAAAGACCAGGCTCATAGATGAGTATCTGCGAAGAAAGGAGTTTGCACATGATTATACAGAAACTCAGTCCAAGACTGCTCTTAAAGCTACAGACACAAGGTCACACAGGAAGGAAACCAGAGTGTGCTTTAGATGCCACAGACAAGGACACAAAGAAAGACTGCACTATATGGAAAGCAGAGCAGATGAGGCAGCATCCCTCTTATACTAAGCAGAAAGTCAAAGTCACAATTTCTGATTCAAGTGAAGGGAAGTGGAATGCCACATTTAAAGTGACAGGCAACCATAAATTGCAAGGCTGGTGCATTGACTCTGGAGCAACCAGTTACATGACAAGTGATAGAAGTTTTTTCACAGAACTTGATCTGAATAACAAAGAGACTATTTACCTCACAGATGGGAGTAAAATATGTGCAGAAGGATATGGGCCTTGTATGCCCCAATGATGTGGGACACAATTTAGCAATACCAGTAAAAGATGTACTTTATGTTCCTGATCTAGAAGGAGAACTCTTATCTGTAAAGTGTCTGACAAGCAAAGGATTCACTGTAAAATTCCAAGGTGACAAGTGTTCTATCCTAGATGGCAAGCAGATGATAACAAGTGCCAAGTTGGATGATCATCTATATTACCTCAACACAGTGAAGGAGCAGGTGAGACTATGCACACATAAACACAATGACTGTATACACATGTGGCACAGGTGTTTAGGTCACAAACACCCAGAATGCATACACGAACTGCAAAAGAGGAATTTGACAAAGGATCTAACAGTATCCCCTTGTTCAGTTATTGTTAAATGTGAATGTTGCATCAAATCCAAAGCTACAAGAGCAACACTTCCTAAAGTAAGTCACAATAGAGCTTCAAGACCTCTTGACCTAGTTCATAGTGATGTACAGTATGTGGTCCCCTAAACCCACCTACACCTGGAGGCAACAGGTACATAGTGACTTTCATAGATGACTATTCAAGATACACAGTCACTTACCTAATGCAACACAAGAGTGAAGTTTTTGACAAATTACAGGACTATGTAGTAAGGACAAGTAACAAGTTTCAGAGAAAACCTCTCATACTTCGGAGTGACAATGGAGGTGAAATCACAGGACATAAAATACAAGAGTATTTAAAGCAGAATGGAATAGAGCATCAAAAGACAATCCCCTACACACCAGAGCAAAACGGGGTAGCTGAAAGAAAGAACAGAACTCTGACTGAAATGATCAGATGCATGCTGACAGACTCTAGATTACCACAAAAATATTGGGGTGAAGCAGCAATGACAGCCACTTATTTGCAAAACAGACTCTTTTCTAGAACAATGGAGAAAACTCCATATGAACTGTGGCACAATGAGAAGCCGAGTGCAAAACATCTAAGAGTTTTTGGATGCAAGGCATTTATCTATATTCCAGAAGAAAAATGCACCAAACTTCAAAACAGAGCATTTGAAGGCGTCTTTGTTGGATACAGTGACAATGTTAAGGGTTACAGAAACCTAAATCCCAAAACTGACAAGGTTACCATTAGCAACAGCATAACTTTTGTTGAAGATCTGAGAGACAATGTAATGACAACAGAGGAAGTAAGAACAGAAGAGAAAACTGACACTGATCAGCCAACATCTGTAACTTCCGAACAAACAGTTGAAGTGAGCGCAGAATCCATCAGTAATGAAGAACAGAAACAACCAAGCTCACATACAGAACCAAGACACTCGATGAGAGAGAATAAAGGTAAACCACCTGTACGTCTCTCATACAAGGCAAGCACTGCCAGTGCTAATGAACCTGCAACTTGGGAAGACATATCTCAGCTTTCAGAAGGGGAAACCAGTAAATGGATAAAGGCTGCAAAGGAAGAGATAAAATCCATGCATGACATTAAAACATGGACACTTACAGAACTATCACCTGGAAGGAAATCCATAGGTTGTAAACGGACTTTCAAAGTAAAATACAATGCAGATGGTACAGTGGAGCGATAAAAAGCAAGGCTCGTAGCCAAGGGATATTCTCAAAAATATGGAGAGGACTATGATGAGACATTTGCGCCAGTAGCCAAACATGCTACAATAAGAACTTTGCTGAAAGTAGCCGCAATAAGCAAAATGCAAGTAAGACACTTTGATGTAAAAACAGCGTTTCTACATGGCGAGTTAGCAGAAGATATCTACATGGAACAACCACCAGGATTCAAAGAAGAGCAAAGGCCAGACCTAGTATGCAAACTATAGAGGAGTATATATGGTCTAAAGCAAGCCGCCAGAGCATGGAATATGAAAATAAATGAAGTGCTTACATATGAGGATTTTCAGAGGAGTAAAGCAGACCCCTGTTTATACACAAAGAAATTGGCAGACAGGTGGATCTATGTACTCATTTATGTGGACAATATTCTGATTTGTTTCAAGCAAGAAGGGGATGAAGGAGAAATACTCCAAACCCTAAATCAGCACTTTGAGACCAAAGATCTCGGCAACGTAAATAATTATCTTGGCATTCAGATTGAGAGAGAGGAAGATGGCAGCTTCTTTCTGAACCAAAATGCACAAAATACAAGAGATAATTGAAACATTTGGAATGGAAGACGCAAAACCAGTAAAATCTCCCATGGAAACCAACTACCTGAAGAAGATAGACAGCCAAGATTCGCCACTACCAACTAACACTCAGTACAGGAAAGCAATAGGGAAATTGCTGTACATTAGCACTGCTACAAGGCCTGACATTGCAGCAGCAGTCGGAATCCTATGCAGAAAGACTTCAACACCAAGTCAGATGGACTGGAATGCTGTGAAGTGAGTCATTCGCTATAGGGACTTTAAAGGGACTTTACACTACAAGCTAAAGTTACCAGCAAGTGACAAAAGCACCCTGACAGGATATGTGGATGCCGATTGGGCCGGAGATACCAGTGACAGAAAATCTACAAGTGGGTACCTGTTTCTTCTATCAGGAGGTGCTATCTGTTGGACTAGTAGAAAACAACTTTCTGTTACACTATCATCTACTGAAGCAGAGTATGTTGCAGCAGCACAGGCAAGTCAAGAAGTCATATGGTTGAGACAACTATTAAAAGACTTGGGTCAACCACAGATGAAAGCAACGGAAATCTTTAAGGACAATCAAGGATGTCTTGCACTTGCGCAGATGGAAAGAGTTAGTTCGAGAACCAAGCACATTGATGTGAAGTACCATTTTCTGAGGGACTTCTTGAGTTACTTTATTGCCCTACTGAGGATATGGCAGCAGATATCCTTACCAAGCCCCTGACCGCTGAAAGACACTCGAGGCTTACAAAGAAGATGGGCCTAACAGACTAAGCCTTAGCTGTTGAGAAGCGGTGTTGGAGATATGCAACAGCCAGCTTTGTCTCTATATTTGCTGGATTGACTGCAATTCACATTTATGAACAATAGATTGCATTTCATCATCAGATGTTACATGCAAAAAAAAATAAGTTCCTCAAATCTGCATCTACATGAATTTATGAAGTTTGTAACCAATAGCAAATAAATTAGATTGGTCACAATGTGTTAAAAGAGCTTCCATTATGTTCATAGACATAAGACAGAACAAAATTGATAGACTAGCCTCACTTTGTAAAACCCTAGGAAAAGTGAGACAAAATGGTGCTACCTATTGTACTAGAATAAAAATTCTCATCCAAAGGCAAATGTGCATATAGGTGTGAATTCATCTTGTACTATTGTGCTAACTATAGGCACAGCTTTATTGTAGGCAGTGCATTTAGAATCTATAGATCTTGCTGCTCCAGTCTGGAGAGTATTATCCCACCACCACCTCAGGAAAATGGAGAACCAAGGCTGTTCAAATAAAGGAATCATCTTCCATGATACCAAATCACGTACAAAAAGATATATTTATCTAAAACCCATAATCCACATTAGACAGAATTTTAGATCAGCCATTTTAAGGGTATGAAACATTTATACAAGCTTTCATGTAGATTCCTGAATATTGAATATTCCTATTTTTGAACCCTATAATAGTATGGCTATTTTTTTGTTAGTTTTAACACTTAAATAGATTTGAAAAGAAATAGTTGATTTCTTTTTTTTTTTTTTTTTTTGTAAAATTTAAAGACTGTTTCAAATCTATTGGATCACTCATTGTTTAAAATAAAAAAAAGATGTCTGGAACTTGCAGCATTAATACTTTGAACAGGATCATAAGCCAATTTGTTCTGATTTTACAACCTTCTTTCTTCAGCACTGCTTCAGAACCTAATCATATTTGGTTGTTTAAAACTAAAGTAGAACTTCTAAGTCACTTTTACGGTTCATGAAACACTTTAAGCAAGCATTGAACAAACAATAAATCTCTGTAGATTTAGAATGAAATATGATGAGAAAAGCATAAAAGCTAATAAATTAAGTTGAAAAGAACAAAAGCAAGGTATAATAAAGCACATAATTCTGTACAGATTTAGTTGGATTAAAAGTGCTAAATCCAGCATTTTTAAAAGAAGACTTTATTGGCCACGGAGTATGAGGTAAAGAAGAGGTAAAAAGAAACATAAAATGTTATATAGTTACAGTGATGCATGAATACACGTGTATTTAAACCTACAATAATGTTTTCTTAAAATATTACTGCTCTATGATTAAAACATCTCAGATAAACAGGGTGATCTACTGGTTTTAGAATATTACAAAAATTAATATCTGTAATAGTATCTGTAACAGTATTAGTATTAGTATCTGTTGCATATAAATTGCTTTTTATGATCAAAGGATTATACTCCTAAGGTGTATGTAGATATGTATGCCCCTCATATACATGAAAAACAGTACAACAAATTACCATAAAACATACATAATAATATCATTGGTAAAACTTTTTTTTTTTTTTTAAATATAATGTAACCACTAGGGTCCACTGGGTGTCCACTGTTTTTAAACTGAAATCGGCAGAGAGAAAAGTCCTCTGTACAGGACCTTTGTCTCCTCTGATTTTAGGTGGTTTCTGCGGAGACTCCAGCGCATATGTGAACCCAGCCTTAGTCTAGTATATTTCCCTCTTCTCCCTTACCAGCCTCCTTTAAGGAAACAGTTGAACAGAGGTGGAATTGTATCACATCTGTACATCAATGTCCCCAAATAAGAAATAAATAATAATTGTGAAGAAAATAATGAAATAATGACTGTGTAGGCTGTATATACAATATCAGAATAGTAGTTCCCCCCAAACCAGATCATAAGCAGAGGGGTGCAGGTTGCAGTACCATGAGGTAAGGAGGCCCAATAATGTGGTTAAGGTGGTTAATGTGGTTCACCAATGCATCATTATGTCCTTGTGTGGCTTGGCATGATGACGTCTTCATGTCTAGATGTCTCCACCCCTATCTATAGGCGACTCTGCATCTGTACAGACACTACACAGCTCTTGCCTGCTATCCACCTCCAGCCCTGGTAAGCTTTTTGTCTTACTAGATGTGTTTAGAAAACTATTGTTACACTGGAGTTTTTTTTCCCCTCTCCATTCCCATTCTAATTTTCCCCTCCCTAAACATCAGTGTTAGTGTGCTTTGGTCCTTTGAGATTATAATTTTGGTAGACTATTTTTCTAAGTTATTTATATGCGATTATTTACTTATTTACTCCCCCCAAGACACCCTCAAGTTCTGTAAATCACATTATTAGACTTTTTTGCCACATGGTACTGCAAACCTACACCACTGTGTTTCTGATATTATATACCTGACCTTAGTGGTAATAAGTACATTCTGTTCAGTTGTGCGCTTCTTGCTGTTCTGATGTGATATTATATGTACAGCTTACACAGTTATTATTTTATTCTGTTTGGGAGAAGTTATTATTTATTTCTTATTTGGGAGCATTGCTGTAGTGCTGTGGTACAATTAATTCACTGTTCAACTGTTTCCTGAAAGGGGGCTGGTGAGGGAATATCTGTGTAAGTGCAATGGAGGTTTACCCATACACTCACATACAGTCCTTAGTCCCTGACTAGTCTAATCTATGTTAGGAGCTCAGATGTAGGTACAGGGTCAGGTGTAGTCATTATTGAGAGAAGCAGAACTTAACCTTAACGTCTGCTAGCGGAAAAAAATGTAACCAAACTGCTACACACCCAGTATGAGTCAAAGTCAATCTCAGGACGTTTTCACCAGTGCTTCTAGTGGTGGAGATGGACTTGGCAGAATCCCAGACTGAAGTTGACAATACAGAGGAATGTGTCACAAATTGATTAACCGCAAGCAGAAGCCAGAGAGCACAATGGCAAGCAACTTGCCAGATGCAGCGTAAACGACAGAGCAGGGTCAGCAGCGGAGATAGCAGCGAAGTACAGGAGCGAGTGATGGAAGGAGAAGTCAAGGTACGTAGCCAGAGTCAAAATGCCAGAGAGGGTAAGTACAGCAGAGTTGTAATCCAAAGAGAAGTCCGAGTACACAATCCGAAGGTCAGAGCCAGAGAAACACACACAGCAGCAACAGGAAGAGGAAGCAACAAGGAACCAGGATGAAACCAATAGCTGGCAAGGAGGAGAGAAATGGAGGGGATTATAAAGACCCGGAGCGGTATATAAATTAAAGCACAATTTCTTAAAGGGGAATTCGTCTCTGTTAACCCGGCAGTATTAAAGGGGCCACAGCAGATGTCACAACCCTAACAATCTATCATTCTCTTGCCTTTACAATCCTATGTGATTGGCTTTGATTTTGTTATTAGTTTTTACCTATTAGATATTTTATTATATGCAACTTATATGTACATCTTATACACTTATTGTTACTACATGTATATGGTCTATACTAATTTGTATACTTACCCAATTGTATGATTGTGTTGTTCCGACCTGATGAAAGGTGTTGTTCACCTGAAACATTGTACTAGAAGATACATGTACTTATAAAAGCTGTGCTGTGTTGATGAATATAAACTTAAAGAGAAATACTTTTGCACTCAAATCAATTTATACTAAACTCTAAAAGCATAACTACCAAGGTGCACTATTCTACTTTTTCTTTCTGGATACTGTCAGGATCTGGGGTGCTGGGTGGGCTGACATGAACACGGACTCCAAGGTATTAGTCCAAGTATTGAGTTTTATTCACTCAAAACACTCCTTGGTACATGCAACATAACAGAAACCAAAAAAAAAAAAAAATACCTGCCCATCTGGGCTCTAACTAAACAGAAATAGGTTACCTCACCTATAATGGGAAAAAGTTCAAACAGTCAGATTGTCTTCCAGCAGTATCCACTTTCTTTGTGGCTTTCCAGCCATGCTCTGCCACAGGCTGCTCTCCTAGCAGACTTCTTATATCCCCTTAACAAGGAGATCCCAGTCAGCTGGGTTTCTTCCAGGAGTGTCCACAAGGTGTGGACTGGAGGTGATGGGAATGGCTGGTCCCACTACCAACCTGCCTGCCATTCCATAAGAAATCCAGCCCAGTGCACAACACTTAAATAATGATCAGCAAACATAGTTGTCTGCTGAGAGCAAACTTTCTGGATTTCCCTCATCTCACCAATTTGAGCAACCTGGGTGAGGTATACATCCCTTCCAATATTTTTCCAGTCATCGGCTTACAATACATACTGGTAAGGAAATAAGCCCTACACAGAACCTTCACCCAACTATCTGCTATTGCCCTGAGAGTGCTGCCCAGACTGATTGTTATATAATGGTACAGTACGTCCTGATTGTGCAAATGCAGAATTTGTTCCTGAGAAATCAAGGCAGGAGCCCAGTTGTCATTGACAGCCAGACGCCTGCCGTAATGATTGGTGTAATGGTGCATTTTGTCGGCTTTATTTTGAGACCTATACTGTTGAGACTTTGTTCATATTTGTGTTGTATTTGATGTGAATTTTGTTTTTTCATGTATTGCCCAACTATTGTCTGCCACAGCCAGGAAAAGGAGACAATCAGATCTACTTAGTTCGCCCAGCAATACCCATGTGGAGACTGTGCAGGATCTTGACACTTTTGGGCTTCACATTTTTGACTTGTTTGATTGTTCAAATGCATGAAATGTCCCCTGTAATGCCTACAACCTTTTCTGCTGAGGAAGGAACTAGAAACTGCCCAAATTGTTGCTCCACTTAACCATATAAGGATTTAAGCTAAGGTTCTATAAGAGAGATAGAGCTGCAAGTGGGTGTCAGGGAGTAATAAAGCGCCATATAATATGGACTGCAAATGCAATCCATATTATACTGTGAGGGGGCACTGTGGAGCATATTATACCATGCAGGGGCCACTGTGGAGTATTATGTCATGCAGGGGCCACTGTGGAGCATATTATACCATGCAGAGGCCACTGTGGAGAATTATACCGTGCAGGTGACACTGTGGAACATTATACCTTGCAGGGGTCACTGTGGAGCATTATACCAAGCAGGGGTCACTGTGGAGCATATTATACTGTGTGGGGGCCACTATGGAGCATTTTACTGTGCAGGGGCCACTGTGGAGCATTATACAGTGTGGAGACCACTAGGTAGCATTGTACTGTGTGGGGGACCACTGTGAATCATTATACTGTTTGTATGCAGTATATATGTAGATGTGTATATATATATCATATTTACCGAATGCCGAAAAAAGCATGAGGAATTGATTGTTGTACTGAATCTTTCTCTGAGTGACTGTAATGATGATATACAGAGGTGATTGCAATATCACAGCCAAAGGAGAAGGTTATTGAATGAGTGAGAACTAAGATTCTAAAGATGTCTGCTGAGGGTGTACTGGATGGGCTAGGAAAACAGGGAGGGGGTGTGAGTGAGAAAGGGAGGGAGTGAGAGAGGGAGGTAGTGTGAGGCATCATTGTAGTTGTAGGAAAACAGAACAGGAAGCTACCCATTTAAACAAATGCAGACGAGGCCAGGAGCTCACAGAGAAATCAGAAATCACTCAAAACACTGCTAAAAGTATTTGGGTGTACGTATTAGTCTATTAATAGCACTATCAGACCTTTTTTGAAAATTGATTTTTGCCTGGAAAACCCCTATAACATTGATCAAATTTGGTTATAGATTCCAATTTATCATTAAGCCAATTGAAGACAATATCATTGCATGCTATCGATCTTCTGGAAAGAACCACTGGGCGGCAATTCATATACACATATAGCAAATTACTTTGTGATACAATCATTTGATTTTGAAAATCTGATAATCTTGTGACACAAATGTCATGTTAATGTTAAACAATAAAGTTATGGCTCTTGAAATGCAGTAATTAAAAAAACACAACAACCATTGATGCATCCTGATGCCCAAAATAAACCAAGTCTCTTAGGGGTAACTTGTCAAAATGTGAAACTCAAAACTAATAGGGTAAATCTGCTTATCATCAGGAAAGTATCTCACAAATCGAGTTAAAAATCCAATTTCACAAATACGGAATGTGTCCAGGTGTCTAGCTTAAAAGAAACTGTGAAATATCAAGGGAATCATGTTTTTTGATATATTATATTTCTAACCCATAGATGACCTACCTAGCTGTTATGTATCCACCTTGTAGTGCATGCCTACTCTAAATAAAAGCCATCTGTACAAAAGGAAAAGGCATTAAAAGGGTCATATGTGAATGACGAAATATGACATCTCACAGCTCCATTATAATATTGAAGTACATGTGTGCAAACATCTTTCTATACTATACCTTTGGTATATACTTTATGCTATAGCATAAACTAGTGCATTGAGAAAGCAATTTAAGTAAACCCCTTTAATAAAAGAATGTTTCTGTTGTCAATTTGCTAAAGTTACATTTATGTTTTAAAATCTGTCATGAATCTGTGTAACACTTAAATCTACAAATATTAGATACCAGCAAACAATATCAATAAAAGCAATGGAAATACAAATTAAGTTTCCTTTTGGGACCTTTGCTAGTTCACTTGTCTACACTAGGTTGTTTCCTGCACCATACTTTAGAGAGCCACCAGTGGCCAATGTTGCCTGAATACACAAAGGCAAAATGATTGCAACTGACCAGCATTGTAGTTGGCATTTTTTATTTTTTTATTTTTGATTGAGATACAGCTAAAATCAATTTACATCTGCCAATATTACAATAGTACAGCTTCTTCTCAACAGTTAAGATATATTGATGAAAGGGCATTACCTGCATCCACAAGACACTCTAGAATGTAATTTCTATATCCAAAAAAGATAAAAGAGGAATATGAAAAGGAAAAAAACTAACAAACCTATAGTTATACAATTACCAATGGTCCAACATAATATTCAAGTATTTATCCAAACACACTCTACATAAGATAACATGTCACTCCTCATGCTATATGAAATATGTAGAAAATAACTAGACTATAGGGGTCAAAATAAAAGTGTGAAGGTATGAAAATAGATAATACTCATTGTTTCATCTTGCCTAATGCCCCTTTAGATATATTAGGTGATGCCACATGGACAACTTAAAACAAGTCATCAATGTATCGTCTCTGTCTGAAAACACAAAAAAGGGACTTTTGTTTAATGATAAGTCATGCCTCTAATTCTACCCATTCCCACACATTAATAGTGCCCTTGCTTGTATAAAACACAGTGAATCTGCCTTCTTAGGTCCCCACAGCATTATGCTCTAAAGTGCTCCGACACAGCATAATGCTCCATCTGGGGCCCCACACTGTATAATTCCCTTTAGAAGACCCACACAGTCTAATGCCCCCTTAGTGTCTAACACACATTATAACAACCCTTTAGTATCCTTCACATTGTATAATACTCGATTAGTAGTTATGTAATATAATGTCCCTCAGCGGTCCTCACACAGCAGAATACCCCATTAACGGCCACCACACACTTTGATGTCCCCTCATTTGCCCTCACACAGTATATAGTATAGTTTTCTGTTAAAGTTGGGTGTCAATCGACAAAACTCTCACTACAGCTTTCATAAGTATTGTTGACTGGCTTCCTCGGATATCTACGTTTGTATGTTCTCCCCATGTTTGCGTGGGTTTCCTCCGGGTACTCTGGTTTCCTCCCTCACTCCAAAGACATACTGATAGGGAAATGTAGATTGTGAGCCCTAATTGGGACAGTGACTGACAATGTATGTAAAGTGCTGCGTAATATGATGGCACTATATAAGTAAGCATAATAATAATAATAAATAAAATGGTAAATATTTCACTGCATTTGTAGGCAGATTTTCCAATTGTGAGCGTGAGAAAGTTGGGAAATAACCATATTGGGAACCATATTTTCAGCTTTTGAAAAGAAGATATGACTTAAACCCATAATGCTCCATGATATATATACACATACATATGCACCTTAGATTGCTGAATTTACAGTTTCCATGACATACATTTATGTTGACAAGATCCAAGGGGTACAGCAGCTGTACTATGCAATAAATAGCAGGTACTAGCTTAAAACTGTATCAGCAGAATCATAGAAACCTTTGATTGCACCTGTTTAACACTTCGGATGCTTCAGTCAATAGCAAGGGTGGAGTAGTGATTGTGAAATGCCATTGGGTTATCATTGTAGTCAGCCGTGTAACAAAGGCCTGGTGGCCGTATACGAGTGCATCTCAATAAATTAGAATATCATCAAAAAGTTATTATTTTTTTGAGTAATTCAATTGAAAAAGTGAAACACATATATTATATTGAGTTATTACAAAGTGAACTTTTTCAAGTGTTTATTTGTGTTAATTTTGATGATTATGGCTTACAGCCAAGGAAAACCCAAAAGTCATTATCTTAGAAAATTACAATAATTAACCCAAAACAGCTGCAAAGGCTTCCTAAGCATTTAAAAAAGGTCCCTTAGTCCGGTTCAGTAGGTGACACAATCATGGGGAAGACTGCTGACTTGACAGATGTCCAGAAGGCAGTCATTGACACACTCCACAAGGAGGGTAAGCCACAAAATGTCATTGCTAAAGAAGTTGGCTGTTCACAGAGTGCTGTATCAAAGCATATTAATGGAAAGTTGAGTGGAAGGAAAAAGTGTGGTAGAAAAAGGTGCACAAGCAACCGGGATAACCGCAGCCTTGATAGGATTGTTAAGAAAAGGCCATTCAAAAATTTGGGGGAGATTCACAAGGAGTGGAATGCTGCTGGAGTCAGTACTTCATGAGCCACCACACACAGATGTATCCAGGACATGGGCTACAAGTGTCGCTTTCCATGTGTCAAGCCACTCATGACCAATAGACAACACCATAAGTGTCTTACCTGGGCCAAGGAGAGAAAGAACTGGACTGTTGCTCAGTGGTCAAAGGTGTTGTTTTCAGATGAAAGTAAATGTTGCATTTCATTTGGAAATCAAGGTCCCAGAGTATGGCGTAAGAGTGGAGAGGCGCACAATCCAAGCTGCTTCATGTCTAGTGTGAAGTTTCCACAATCAGTGATGGTTTGCCGAGTCAAGTCATCTGCTGGTGTAGGACCACTGTGTTTTATCCAGACCAAAGTCAATGCAGCCGTCTACCATGAAATTCTAGAGCACTTCTTGCTTCCCTCTGCCGAAAAACTTTTTGGAGATGAAATTTTCATTTTCTAACAGGACTTGACACCTGTCCACTGCCAAAAGTACCAATACCTGGTTTAATAACCACAGTATCACTGTGCTTGATTGGCCAGCAAACTCGCCTGACCTTAACCCCATAGAGAATCTATGGGGTATTGTCAAGAGGAAGATGAGAGACACCAGACCCAACAATGCAGACGAGCTGAAGGCTGCTATCAAAGCAATCTGGGCTTCCATAACAGCTCTGCAGTGCCACAGGCTGATCACCTCCATGCCACCCCGCATTGATGCAGTCATTCATGCAAAAGGAGCCCCGACCAAGTATTGAGTGCATTTACTGTACATACTTTTCATTTGGCCAACATTTCTGTGTTATATAATTTTTTTTACAGTTGGTCTTATATAATATTCTAATTTTCTGAGATAATAACTTTTGGGTTTTCCTTGGCTGTAAGCCATAATCATCAACATTAACATCAATAAACACTTGAAAAAGATCACTCTGTTTGTAATGACCCAATATAATATACAGTATGTGTTTCACTTTTTCAATTGAATTACTAAAAAAAAAAATAACTTTATGATGATATTCTAATTTATTGAGATGCACTTGCATGTTTGCCCATGAGCCCATGCCAGAGCAAATACACTAGTAATAATGGAATACTTAGAATCTCAGAGCACTGTATGAGCAAAACATTGATTGCATACCACCCCTAGTGGTAAAAAAAAACAAAAACACAAATACATTTAAGTATAATAAAGATTTAACAACGTATCCCTCTGAAAATAAAAAGGAACCCCTTATATTAAAGTATTTTATTGTTTAAAAATAGTAAACTATAAGCCATAAGACTCACAAAAGACCAGACCTTAAGAGGTTTACACAAAAGAGGACAGTGAATAAGAGAAAATGTATAAAAGAAAGGAAGTATAGTATTAAGTTATGGTAAGTATAATAGCATAAAATTGAACAATATGGAAAAAAAAGTTTCTGCAGCTTAATGCAAACTCAGCTACATTGATTTTACAAGATATACACAATTTAGTGACTTGCATTTATATGATGTCAGCCTTTATAGCATAATTGCACAAAAGAGATTATCAAGATGAAGATTTAACAATTCAATAGACATGATAAATGCCTATAAAAGTGCTCACAAATCATCCTGCTGGCTTCATGTTCTAAACATAATTACATTGTAAAGACCACCAAGACATTTTTTTTTGCATACATTTGACTGCTGGCTCCCATATGCAAGCTGTTTTTCTGAAAATGAAATACCACATTAAAGATCTGTACAGTAAACAAGACAATGTAGCGGCTGCACATTACGTCTCACAATGATCTGACAGAGACAACAAAGGAATGTGCTGTTATATGTAAATTTAGTGTGGTTTACTGTCAAAATGCAAAGTAAACTTCTTTTATCTCTCTTTTTGGAATATATGGTTTCTATAATGGTGAGAATTTTAGACTGCAATATGGTGCATATCATAGAACTATATTTCAACCAAAATTTTCATAATACAGTTGGTACGGAAAGTATTCAGACCCCTTTAAATGTTTCACTCATTGTTTCATTGCAGCCATTTGCTAAAAGCAAAAAAGTTCATTTTATTTCTCATTAATGTACACTCAGCACCCCATCTTACATACTGTAGTTACATAGTAGATGAGGTTGGATGAAAACATCAGTCCATCAAGTCCAACCTATAACCCTACAGTTCGAGAAAGGCATCCAGGCCCTCTATGAACTTAACAGAAAAAAAACTGAAATGTAGATATTTTTGCCAAATTTATTAAAAAAAGAAAAACTGAAATATCACATGGTAATAAGTATTCAGACCCTTTGCTCAGTATTGAGTTGAAGCACCCTTTTGAGCTAGTACAGCCATGAGTCTTCTTGGGAATGATGCAACAAGTTTTTCACATCTGGATTTGGGGATCCTCTGCCATTCTTCCTTGCACATCCTCTCCAGTTCCGTCAGGTTGGATGGTGAGCGTTGGTGGACAGCCATTTTCAAGTCTTTCCAGAGATGCTCAATTGGGTTGAGATCAGGGCTCTGTATGGGCCAGTCAAGAATGGTCACAGAGTTGTTCCGAAGCCACTCCTTTGTTATTTTAGCTGTGTGCTTAGGGTCATTGTCTTGTTGGAAGGTAAACCTTTGGCCCAGTCTGAGATCCAGAGCACTCTGGAAGAGGTTTTCTTCCAGGATATCTCTGTACTTGGCCGCATTCATCTTTCCTTCAATTGCAACCAGTCATCCTGTCCCTGCAGCTGAAAAACACCACCATAGCATGATGCTGCCACCACCATGTTTCACTGTTGGGATTGTATTGGGCAGGTGATGAGCAGTGCCTGTTTTTCTCCACACATACCACTTAGAATTAACGCCAAAAAGTTCAATCTTCGTCTCATCAGAGCAAAGAATCTTATTTCTCATAGTCTGGGAGTCCTTCATGTGTTTTTTGGCAAACTCTATGCGGACTTTCATATGTCTTGCACTGAGGAGAGGTTTCCTTAGGGCCACTCTGCCATAAAGCCCTGACTGGTGGAGGGCTGCAGTGATAGTTGACTTTGTGGAACTTTCTCCCATCTCCCTACTGCATCTCTGGAGCTCAGCCACAGTGATCTTTGGGTTCTTCTTTACCTCTCTCACCAAGGCTCTTCTCCCACGATTGCTCAGTTTGGCTGGACGGCCAGGTCCAGGAAGAGTTCTGGTCGTCCCAAACTTCTTCCATTTAATGATTATGGAGGCCACTATGCTCTTACTAACCTTGAGTGCTGCAGAAATTCTTTTGTAACCTTGGCCAGATCTGTGTCTTGCCACAATTCTGTCTCTGAGCTCCTTGGGCAGTTCCTTTGACCTCATGATTCTCATTTGCTCTGATATGCACTGTGAGCTGTGAGGTCTTATATAGACAGGTGTGTGCCTTTCCTAATCAAGTCCAATCAGTTTAATTAAACACAGCTGGACACCAATGAAGGAGTAGAACCATCTCAAGGAGGATGAGAAGGAAATAGACAACATGTGAGTTAAATATGAGTGTCACAGCAAAGGGTCTGAATACTTATGACATGATATTTCAGTTTTTCTTTTTTAATAAATTTGCAAAAATATCTACATTTCTGTTTTTTTTTCTGTCAAGATGGGGTGCTGAGTGTACATTAATGAGAAATAAAATTTACTTTTTTGCTTTTAGCAAATGGCTGCAATGAAACAAATAGTGAAAAATTTAAAGGCGTCTGAATACTTTCTGTACCCACTGTATTATGTATTATGAATGTCATATCTTGCACCATATCCCCCTACTAGTAGAACCTTTGTGATTCATCTTGGGCACACTAAAATAATAATTTTAACCTGCATTGCGCAGAGGAGATATGTGTCTGTGACGTTGGTTGGCTTCTGGCATCCCCTGACAGCCTCTCAGCCAATAATGAGTGGTAGGTGGAGACCTTACAGTGCTACATACAGTGTCAAAACTGTCACCAATAACTATTATATAAGCAGTAAAATAAAATGACAGAAAAAAACAGGGCAGGGGACAGGCTAAAGTAGGAGAAGAAAACACTTGTGCTACCATCACACCAGCCATCCATCCATCCAAGTACTAATACGAACTATAAAAAAAATGTGGATGACAACAGCAACACTACTTCTGGTCTTGGCAGCCCCGTCAGTAGCCACACTGTTGTTGCATTTCCTTAGATTAAGTTTTTGAAGGCAATGAAACATAAATTTTGAGTGAGGGTTCTGTGTGATCCTCATCCTGCTCTATTGTAACACATAATTTACCATGCTGTCTTTTTGTACTGTCAACTATGTCTACTTTTTTATCTTGGACTTTTTTTATTTTGGATTTTTGGACGAAGAGGAGGTAGAGGTAGAAGACATGACTGTTGGTGGCGGTAGTAGTGGCAGTATCTTATAGCTTTGTGAGGAAGTGGTTCCATTAATTACTACAGACCTAAATAGACTACAGTTTAGGTAGAGACAATCCACAGTAATCCTGGTGGCTAGATTTAATATCAGATCAATGGGTCTGTGTATTAATTTCAAATTTAGATGTCATGGTGTGTTAATTTTGGGTGATTTTAATAAGGTATCAATAATCTGCCATGTGTGTATAAAAAAAAAACATGGTCAAGCACCTTCCCCCAAAACAGGCTCATTTTTTAAGAATTTTAAATATTACAGTGCGTATAAGCAAGTGGCAGTGCAGTGTATGGTTAAACTAGCAGTTTGTGTCCATTGCTTACCATCCGTTTTCCCATAGACATACATGTTGCTGTCACTTTGACATATCTTCAGCTGTGTTTGCCTTAGTGAGCTAGAATTGGCTAGATAGAGTCTTAGGAGCCCTGACAGTGTCAAACTCTGGTTTGTATAAAGATTATTCAATCCGAAAATAAACCACCTTAGCCTGAAACTAAATAAATCATTAGAGGTTCACCCATCTCTAAATAGAATGCAACATTCCTTTATTTAGTCACTTTCAAAAAGACTTTTGTCATTCTCATTGACTTTGATAGTTACTGTTGATTACACAGTAAAATTGTTGTAACTAATCCAGAGCTCCACGGATGCAACTTCACAGAATCATATGAGTTTACAAAAACTGATACTGGTGAATGGCTTCTAGCTGAATAGATTTATGCAAGATACTGATTTACTCAGATACTGCAGTTTATTGAGTTTCACCCATTTAAGCATACCTATGAGGTTTGATGTTTTATGGAAGGAGCCTTACATTCAGCAAAATAGTCTAAAAGGGGTTGTCCAATTTCACACCAATATTCAGAGACAAACATTATTGCTTGTATTATTAAAAGTTATACAATTTTCCAATATACATTCTGTATCAATTCCTTTTTAGAGTTCCACTTGCTGTCATTCATTCTGTTTACTTTTAGTGGAAAAAAAAATCAGTCCATGGTCATGTGATGGACACTCAGGTGCACAGCTTGTTATAGTCACAGCACATTAATCAGACATCTGCCTGGTAACGAGCTGTGCACATGTGTGTACGTCACATGACCATGGATTGATTTTTATCCACTGGATCCACTGGAAGTAAGCAGAATGTATAACAGCAAGCATTAGTCTGAAAATGGACAATCCTTTAAAACTCAATTGTAATGTCAAATGAAACAACATTATATGTTGCTCTGAAGAACTGTATGCGGATTATAATAGAAACTAACTGCATTCATATGATTACATTTAGCCAGTTTATGTTAAGAAATCTTCATACATACAGTATACTGTACATACAGTATATTGATTGTCTGTAAGGGTCAATGCACAGGCTTGTGGAATACAAGTGGAAAGTTTTTCTACATATACCTTAGGTGCCTCCGATGTATGCTTCTGTATAGGCATACAGTGGCATATGTGGTCCATAGGAACTCATGTTAAAAAAATGGGATTTGGAATGCCTCTGTATGGAATGCACACACATTAGGTGAATATGGATAAATCTCACGTATGCACCAGGAGTTTTCCCTGCTTATCACAAATGGACAGTGCAAGCAGATTGATAATGTAGCCTGTGCTGTATTTACAGGTGCATCTCAATAAATTCTAATATCTTTGAAACTTTCATTCATTTCAGTAATTCAGTCATACAATTCATAATCAGCGTCTTCCATGATTGTGTGTCCTACTGAACCAGACTGAGGGACCATTTAAAGGCTTAGGAAACCTTGGCAGGTGACACACTGAATTTACAATACTGAACTTTTTTAAAAAATTCAAATTTTCTTACATTTGGGTTTTCATTACCTGTAATCCATAATCAACATTTACAGAAATAAAACACTTGAAATAGAACACTCTGTGTGTAAAGAATCTAGAAAATATAGGAGGTCACTTTTTAATTTAATTACTGAAAGAAATAAATGTTTCAAAGATATTCTAATTTATTGAGATGCCCCTGTATATTAAACTTGAAACTTTGGTAACAATATAAATTGTAAATATTTGAAAAAAATAAATTGTACCAGGTTATTATTAGTATACTGGTGTTCCGCTGTTCTATCACACTGTTAATTATTACAAATACAGTGGGGGAAAAAAATATTTATTCAGCCACCAATTGTACAAGTTCTCCCAATTAAAAAGATGAGAGAGGGCTGTAATTGACATCATAGGTAGACCTCAACTATAAGAGACAAAATGAGAAAACATATCGAGAAAATCACATTGTCTGATTTTTTTAAGAATTTATTTGCAAATTATGGTGGAAAATAAGTATTTGGTCACCTACAAACAAGCAAGATTTCTGGCTCTCACAGACCTGTAACTTCTTCTTTAAGAGGCTCCTCTGTCCTCCACTCATTACCTGTAGTAATGGCACCTGTTTGAAATTGTTATCAGTATAAAAGACACCTGTCCACAACCTCAAACAGTCACACTCCAAACTCCACCATGGTGAAGACCAAAGAGGTGTAGATGGACACCAGAAACAAAACTGTAGACCTGCACCAGGCTGGGAAGATTGAATCTGCAATAGGCAAGCAGCTTGGTGTGAAGAATCAACTGTGGGAGCAATAATTAGAAAATGGAAGACATACAAGACCACTAATAATCTCCCTCGATCAGGGGCTCCACGCAATATCTTATCCCGTGGGGTCAAAATGATCACAAGAACGGTGAGCAAAAATCCCAGAACTACATGGGGGGACCTAGTGAATGACCTGCAGAAAGCTGGGACTAACGTAACAAAGGCTACCGTCAGTAACACACTACGCCGCCAGGGACTCAGATCCTGCAGTACCAGACGTGTTCCCCTGCTTAAGTCATTACATATCCGGGCCTGTCTGAAATTTGCTAGAAATTTGGATGTTCCAGAAGATTATTGGGAGAATGCCATATGGTCAGATGAAACCAAAGTAGAACTGTTTGGTAGAAACACAACTTGTCGTGTTTGGAGGAGAGTGAATGCTGAGTTGCATCCAATGAACACCATACCTACTGTGAAGCATGGGGGTGGCAACATCATGCTTTGGGGCTGTTTCTCTGCAAAGGGACCAGGACGACTGATTCGTGTACATGAAAGAATGAATGGGGCCATGTATCGTGAGATTTTGAGTGCAAACCTCCTTCCATCAGCAAGGGCATTGAAGATGAAATGTGGCTGGGTCTTTCAGCATGACAATGATCCCAAGCACACCACCAGGGCAACAAAGGAGTGGCTTTATAAGAAGCATTTCAAGGTCCTGGAGTGGCCTAGCCAGTCTCCAGATCTCAACCCCATACAAAACCTTTGGAGGGAGTTGAAAGTCCGTGTTACCCAGCGACAGCCCAAAACATCACTGCTCTAGAGGAGATCTGCATGGAGGAATGGGCTAACATACCAGCAACAGTGTGTGCCAAGCTTGTGAATACTTACAGAAAACGTTTGATCTCTGTCATTGCCAAGAAAGGATATATAACTAAGTATTGAGATGAACTTTTGTTATTGACCAAATACTTATTTTCCACCATAATTTGCAAATAAATTCTTTAAAAATCAGACAATGTGATTTTCTGGATTTGTTTTCTCTTTTTGTCTCTCATAGTTGAGGTCTCCATATGATGTCAATTACAGGCCTCTCATCTTTTTAAGTGGGAGAACTTGCACAATTGGTGGCTGACTAAATATTTTTTTTTCCCCACTGTGTCAGTATTACTTGAATTAGCAGTTATTTAGATGGTAAATTCTCAAACATTGCTACTTACCAATAATCAATAATAATAAATAACTTACTGAAAAATAATTTCAGATTTTTGTGGCCTGCAAGTCTTAAATCAGCTTTCTTAAATCAGATTTAGACTAAGGCCCCACACAGCGAATCGCTGCCAAAAAGCCATTCGGAAAAAAACGTGGAGAAAATTGCGTTTTTTTCTGCAGCACTTTTAACAGAAAGTCCGCAGTGTTTTCCTCTGTGGACTTTTTGTCCCTATTATACCTATATGGAAACTGCAAGGGGTTCCGTAGGTATAATTGACTTTCTGCGATTTCCAAAAACAACAGTGTTTTTGAAGTCGCAGCATTTCCACTGCAGATATTTTTCTGCAATGTGTGGATGCGATTAAGCAGAATCCCATCCACTTTGCAGGTACTATAAAACGCTGCATTTTTTGTCAAATCGTGGCGTTAACGCTGTGTGGGGCCCTGGCCTTACATACAGTATGTTTTGTGTACAGCTCCATAGTTCTTTGACCCCAATGTGTCAGATCATGTGTTGATCAAATACAAGTACTTGCCTACTTTTTCTTTCTGACATAATATTGCTATTGTTTCACTTAGTTCTTATTATGGAATTTAATGAAGGATTTGGTGATGGCTCACAAAAGTAGTCTGGTTTGCAGATGTGTATGAGTAGTGAACATACAAAACATGTGTAAGTGCAAACAGGCCCTGTCTATGTGGAGACAGTTTAATAAAAAAAGAAAAAGCATATTGAACTTAAGCTTGATACTATCTTGAATTTACGAATTTTGAGACAAAAAATTGCCTCTTGGACAGAGTGATAGCAATGATCAGTAGCATAGAAACAGGAGTGGCAGAGACTGTCATCAAATCCTAGCCTTACAGATATGACAGCCCTGACAATGTGGAAACTATACACCAACTGCATACACCTCTAAAAAGTCCATATGATAGTGCCCTTGACATTATAACATGAACAACTACAAAAACAACAAATGAAGGATATAATACCCAATATATTCAAATATACTATTTTATTTGAATATACATACGAAATATCACAATTAAATAACTGTATAAAAACTGGGTGGTGCACTAAGAGTAAAATGACAATATTACAGAATAAAATACAGAAAACCCACCATTCACTAAGACACAAAACAAATAATACCCACTATACCTTCATGTACAAAATAGCCATGTGTGAGAAGATAATATCAGTTATATCTAAACACAAAAGTGAGTAGACCTTATAAATTAATGCCCAGTTGTCTATATATGGAACAGGATCAGTAAGTATAGCTATATAGATGAAAATGTGTAATATAAATAGCAAACTGATCCCATAGTCATGCTACAAGTCCGACAAAATGTTTATCTTCATAATAAAGGTCCCTACAATAAGGAATTATATAGTAAAAGTAACCAGCGCTAAGAATCCAAAGATTTAAGATTAATGCTAAACAGTAACAAAATAACACATCATACATGCAGGTGACCAAATACTATGATAAAAATATCATTATATAGCTCAACCTATATTCTGAGGTACACATGAAAAAATCATAGACTTAGGCAAATACCATACCCTGGGAAATATCGAACATGACCTGAATGATGGCATCAAGAATAAGCAAAGATGTCTAGACACACATTATGCCCAATAACTGGCTTTATGCAGAAGGAATGTGGAAACTATAGCCATGAAATAGAAAGGTACAGAGGCTTACAGTCATTATGTTTTGTTATACACGTTTATTTCCTTTATATGTATTGGAACAACACAAAAAAAACAGAAAAAAAAACAAAACAAAACAAAAATTATATAACTTCACGCAACACTTCAAAAACGGGATGGACAAAATTTAATGGCACCCTCAACTTAGTTGCACACCCTTTGGAAAAAAATTACTGAAATCAATCACTTCCTATAATCATCAACAAGCTTCATACACCTCTCAACTGGAATTTTGGGCAACTCTTGTTTTGCAAACTGCTCCAGGTATTTATTTTATTTATTTATTTATTATGCTTACTTATATAGCGCCATCATATTCCGCAGCGCTTTACAGACATTGACAGTCACTGTCCCATATAGGGCTCACAATCTACATTCCCTATCAGTATGTCTTTGGAGTGTGGGAGGAAACCGGAGTACCCGGAGGAAACCCACGCAAACACGGGGAGAACATACAAATTCCTTGCAGATGTTGTCCTTGGCAGGATTCGAAACCCAGGACTCCAGCGCTGCAAGGCTGCAGTGCTAACCATCCAGGTCTCTCATATATGAAGGGCGCCTTATCCCAATAGCAATTTTAAGATCTCTTCACAGGTGTTCAATGAGATTTAGATCCGGAAGCATTGCTGGCCACTTCAGAACTCTCCAGCGCTTTGTTTTTATCCATTTCTGGGGGATTTTTGAAGTATGTATGGGATCATTGTCCTACTGGAAAATCCATGACCTAAGACGCAAACCCAGCATTGTCATACTGGGCCCTACATTGCGATCCAAAATCCTTTGGTAATCTTCAGATTTCATGATGACTTGCACACAGTCAAAGTCCCCAGAACCAGAGCCAGCAAAACAACCCCAAAACATCTTTGAACATCCACCATATTTGACTGTTGGTACTGTGTACTTTTCTTTGTAGTTTTGGTAAACAGTAGAATGATGTACTTTACCAAAAAGCTCTATCTTAGTCT
Organism: Leptodactylus fallax; assembly: GCA_947044405.1. Classification (NCBI taxonomy): domain Eukaryota; kingdom Metazoa; phylum Chordata; class Amphibia; order Anura; family Leptodactylidae; genus Leptodactylus; species Leptodactylus fallax. The sequence goes on along the minus strand of CAMRHE010000001.1, from coordinate 2,055,909 downwards.
CATCTGTCCACAAGATGTTTTCCCAGAAGAATTTTGGCTTATTCACATACATTTTAGCAAACTGCAGTCTAACTTTTTTTACCTGTCTCTGCGTCAGCAGTGGGGTCCTCCTGGGTCTCCTATCATAGCGTTTCATTTCATTCAAATGTCAACAGATAGTTTGTGCTTACACTGATGCACCCTGAGCCTGCAGGACAGCTTGAATTTCTTTGGAATTTGATTGTAGCTGCTTATCCACCATCCAGACTATCCTGTGTTGCAACTTTTCATCGATTTTTCTCTTCTGTCCATGTCCAGGGAGATTAGCTACAGTCCATGGGTTGTAAACTTCTTGATTATGTTGCACACCATGAATAAAGGAGCATCAAGATCTCTGGAGATGGACCTTTAGATTGTTATTTTTCCATAATTTTGGTTCTCAAGTCCTCAGGCAGTTCTCTTCTTCTCTTTCTGTTCTCCATGCTTAGTGTGGCACACATAGACACACTATCTAATTTTTATCCGGTTTTAGGTATGATTTTTATATTGCCCACACCTGTTACTTGCCACAGGTGAGTTTGAACGATCGTCACATGCTTGAAACAAAGTTATTTACACACTATTTTGAGAAGGTGCAAACAATTTTGTCCGGACCATTTTTGGAGTTTTGTGTGAAATTATGTCCAATTTGCATTTTTTTTTTTCTTTTTTTATGTGCTGTTCCAATACACAGAAAGGAAATAAACATGTGTATAACAAAAAATGTGTAATTGCAATAATTTTCTGGGAGAAATGCTTCATTTTCTGGAAAAAATTCAGGGTTGCCAACACTTACGGCCATGACTGTATCTATAGGGGGTGCAGAAGTAGCAACTGCTACCAGGCCCTGGACACCCAAAGGCCTCTCTACAATATGTATAGACATCACTATTATAGTAAGTATACGGCTGTTATATATTTTGTACTGGGGCCCAGGAGATTCAAGTTACTCCTCTGGAAAGGTATAATGACTTTGGTTGCGTAAAGGGGTTGCCCCCATTATTTTTAACACCAATGGTTAAAAAACAATTATTAACACCTTTAGTATTAGAGATTCTTGATAGTGGAGAGGTATTCCAGTGCGTTTGACATGACCATGTATTGCATGGTTGCTAATTCAATCACATGCAGTAATCTAGGATGACAAAATGTTCATTGCTAGTATATTTAGCAGGTTGATGTGAGGAATTGTTGGGGCAACTTTCTTCAGATGAGCAGTTATCTTGATGAAACAACACAATTGTTATTGTATTGTACAATTATTTTATTTTAATGGTTCTTGAACACATTTAAAAGGTTGTTGCTTGTCGGCAAGATGATAATATCTAATTATATAGTGTGTTATATCCTACTGATATACTGTACCATAACATTTTAGGATGCAAAGGTCCTTTTGATTATAGATCACACCTTAGTTTGTTGTTTATAACAAGCTCCTGTAACTTTAGCACTACTTACATATACTATTTTTCAAAATGTATTTTTTCTTATCTTCTATTTTATCCAACCCCATTGTGACTTTACAAGTCACTCTACTGTAGAGATGGGTGAATTGGTTCAACCTGAATATTGCAAATTGTTTGTTTTCTTACAAAACCAAACAAATGGAAATTCATCTCAGGAGAACTAAAATGGCCGCCGCATTATACTCTGGGGTCTCTTCCCTCCCCAGAGTATAATGGGTAAAGGCCCAGGGGTGGTGAAAAAAAAAATAAAAAAAACATTCATACTCACCTTCCCTTATCGCTTTTGGGCCTCCTCATGGCATCCAGCACTCTCCTCGTGACATCATGGGCCCTGGGTCACCGCTGATGCCTTTAACATATAGCGCACCGGATGCTGCAAGTAGCCCCAAAGAGGTAAGGGAAGATGAGTATGAATGTTTAATTGAAAATGTAGTTCTAATTATTAATTTAAAAAAATCCTGAACATCCTGATAGTTAAAATAAATAAATAAATAAAACAAAACTGATAAACTTCTTTTGTGCAATATATTTTATATATCAGAAAAGAAGGAGGTTTTAAATGAATATCCCTACTAATAGCCGATTTATAAATCCTCAAAATTTATGCAAAATATTACTTTTGAAAGGTTCCTTGCATTAACTGTATACAACGCTCAAGTCTGTATTTTAGAATTATTATTATGCCTTGTCAAAGTGTACTAAATTACAATAGTATCAATATTTATTTATTTACAAGTTCAAGCACACATTTTCAAATGAGATAAATCAATAAGTTACACGTGTGTTGTAGTGCATGTTTAAAGACACTAAAGTGTTTATATAAAAAATTTGCATAAATTGGACTAGACAATCTCTGAACTACTGAATTGTATTTTTATGTCTTCTTTAGGAGCTCTTAGGGGGCATTCACACTACCATTGGTGACCATCAGTAGTGTCCGTTGCTATTGTCCGTTACAAGATTTTAGCATCGGACACTAGCTGAACTGTCAGAAATCCGTTAAAATTTCAATTAATTTCAATAGGTTTTTATATTGTGTCCGTTAGTGTCCGTTTACACCAAATCCGTCAGAAGTCCATTTTTTTTTCGTGGACAAAAAATCCTACATGCAGGACTTTTTGTCCGTTTGAAAAAAACGAATTCTTGACAGACAGCAAGTGTCCGTTATTTTTTTAACATTGAAGTCTATGGGTAACGGACTTATAACGGACAGTAACTGATAGCCTCAGTTACTGTCTGTTATTTTATGTCCGTTTTTTGCGCATGCTCAGAAAGGAGAAAAAAAAAAATGGACAGTGTTAAAAAACGGACACTAACTGATGCTAACGCACACTAACTGATGCTAATGTGTCCGTTTTTTTTTAACTGAACCATTAATTGGATCAGTTAAAAAAACGGACACATTAATATCAGTTAGTGTCCGTTATGATAGGTGTCGTTTTTTTTTTTTTTAACGGACACCTTCATAACGGACTCCAATGGTAGTGTGAACCCTGCCTTAGGGATTGTTTTCTAGACTGGATAAATTTAGAGATGAGCAAACTAGTTTGGAATAAACAGAACCAACAAATCGATCCAAATTTCCCCAAAATTTCTGATTCAAATAAATGCAAAGTTTTTGTGGTTTAATTCATACAAAAAGCAGAGGAAAGGATTATATTACCTCAGAGATCAGACAGACTTTCCCATGATGACTTACAAGGAGCTGTCATGACAGGGGAAGCCAATCATGAGGGAATATAGGTCTGAGGTCATTGATGACTCATAGGCAGTATAAAAACAGGCTGAAATAGGTATCTGTTTTGTAGGTAGAGACAAATAACAGCATGATCCAAATAGCATCTTAGACAGTCATACTGAGAGAGATAGGAAGCAATACACAGATGATATAGTGTGTGGAACAGTCTTTCAAGCCCCCACGCAACCACCTATTTCCTTATTAAAAACATTTTAGATAATAAAATATGAATATATGCTGTTCTTCAAACACAGCACATGTCTTTGTAACAAAAGGTGTATGCTCCAGTACATCCACAGTACTTATCTTGTCCTAAAAGAAAACTTTAAGTCATACCTTCCATTTATAGAGATTAAAGGGCACTTTTTGCTGTACAGTATATTATATAATAGATACAGTATCTTTGATTATGGTCAGCAATCTCGCTATAATAACTAGTGTAATTGATATAAAAGTCGCAAATTACTCCTCTATTCTTATTATTATCCAATTATGCATTTATGGAGATTATTTTCCAAAAGAACACCTAAAAAGTCTGTTTCAAAACATTGAATGTTTCTGCACTGTGGGGCAGATTCATTAAAGGGGTTGTCTAGGATATATCAATATTTTAATGACAGCCCCCTATGACCCCCTCCAACTTTCTAATTTGCATGTTTTATCAATACTGCTTTGTTGTTCTGTAATATATGTAGGTCATGTGACCCACACATATTACATTTTTTGCCTTTCCGCAATGTCAGTGGAAATGACCCACCCCAAGCCCCATTTTACTTAACCTGTTCTTCCTGGCTGCTCTGGACCTGGGACATCATTGCTGGCTGGCACTTCCACTTTGTGATGTGAGCTGGCCACCCACACATGCGCAATACAGTGGGCGGTCGGCTCACGTCACAAAGAGGAGGTGCCGGTCCCATTATACATACCTGTTCTTCCTGGCAGCTTTGGACCTGGGACATCATCACCGGCTGGCATCTCCTCTTTGTGACATGTCCTGGCCACCCATGCATGTGCAATATAGTTGACAGTCGGCACACGCCACAAAGAGGAGGTGCCGGTCCCACTGTGGAGCATTATACTGTGCAGGGGCCACTGTGGAGCATATTATACTTTGCAGGGGCCACCGTGGAGCATATTATACTGTTCAGGGGCCACTGTGCAGCATTATACTGTGTGGGGGGCCACTGTGGATCATATTATATTGTGCATGGGGCACTGTTCAGCATCATACTGTGTGGGGGCCACTGTGGAGCATTATACTGTGCGGGGGTCAGTTAGAAGCATTATACTGTGCGGAGGACACTGTGGAGCATTATATACCATTATACTGTGGGGGGGGGGGCTCAAAATTCCTGCTGGTAGCCCTGTAATGATGATATACATAAGTGATTACAATATTACAGCCAAAGGAGAAGGTTACTGAGTGAATGAGAACTAGGAGTCTAAAGATGGCTACTGAGGGTGTAGTGGGCGGGCTAGCTAAGGAAACAAGGAGGGGGTGAGTGAGAGAAGGAGGGGAAAGGAGTGAGAAAGGGAAGGGGAGTGAGTCAGCTCTGAGTGCAGCCCAAGGAATCATGGGAGTTGTAGGAAAGGCACAGAACAGGAAGATACAGATGTAAACAAATGAGTCATTAGTCATTAATAGCCCTGTACTGCCAGAGGGGGCATTCCTTACTGCCTGGCAATGACGCTGAGCTGTGAGGAACGCCCCCCCACTACAAGTCTATGAACGAGAACTGCCAGGGAGGGCGTTCCTCACAGCGCAGCTAGACTGTCAGGAACGCCCTTCTGACAGTAAACTGTGAAACTTACACCGCCGATATCTCCAGCCCCGGGGCACATACCGGGAAAGCCGGCAGTGCGCTGAGTTCAGCGTGCTATCGGCTTTCTAGCGGTATGTAAAACAGCATATACATGAGGACATGAAAGGTCCTCTTTAAGGCGTTTTCCAGCTCATTTTTATTGATGATCTATCCTCAGAATACAGCAAATCATCAATAAAGGATAAGTGATTCCCCACTAATCAGCTGTAAGAAGCGGCTATGGCGCCTGTTTATATCATACGCTGTCTATTTATAGTGACCATGTGATGTCATTCCAGTCTTGTCACATAGATGTGTATAGGGTGAGGCTGTAGTTACATTTCATGGCCGCTATGAGATGAATGACACTATGTAAACAGAGAAGGGGTCACGGCGCTTACACAGATACCACAGTTCATTCAAACAGCTATTCCTCGGAGTCCCGAGTATTGGAACCCCAATAATTTTTTTTTCCCTTGTTTTTTTTTTTTTTTTTAATTAGGAAAAACCTGGGGCATTATTAATAAGGGGAACTATTTAAAGGGGTGCACAGGGAAGTTATTAATTTAAAGATGCACTTGGGGGTATTATTCATTATGGGGGTATATTATATATTTTATATAATTGGGGGTAGCAGCAGGATGGGGGCTTTGTGTAGGTGAGGACAATGTGGGTCGGGTGCCTGGAAAAGTAAGGAGCCAAAGATGTCTGTTTTGCAAATGTTACAGAGACTGGAAGAAGTGGTCATGGCCGTCCAGATAAAAGAGAAGGGGGAATGTGAACGATTAGTCAGAGACGTCACCGGTAAGTCACTAAATGTTACTGCACTGTATTCACCTAAATTGTCTGCAGAGCCCTGTGTAGAGCTGCTATATACCACTATACTCATAGTATCGTTATACGAACATGTCCAAGTTGGGGGCCCACTTGGACATGTTCGTCCCCCCTGTGCTGAAACCCTAGTTATGCCTCTGGCCCAGACAACTCCTTTAAGATTGGTACCATTCTTAATAAAGGGCCCAACTGGCGCAAGGAATGTGAGATAAATCAGTCAGATGTCTTAGTGACATAATGGAAATCTATACCAGTTACGAATTGGCATAGATTTCTGCAGGAAATGCGAGGCACGAATCTGGTCTTGTGGCACATGTTTGACACAATGAAGGGCCTGTTAACAAATGTGCACTTTGATATCTTCTGGCATAGAGGGACTTATGAATTCCCTCCAATTTGTCCATAATTTTTACAAACCTAATTTACAAAAGAAAAATCACATTGTCTGATTTTTTAAGAATTTATTTGCAAATTATGGTAGAAAATAAGTATTTGGTCACCTAGAAAAAAGCAAGATTTCTGGCTCTCACAGACCTGTAACTTCTTCTTTAAGAGGCTTCTCTCTCCTCCACTCATTACCTGTAGTAATGGCACCTGTTTGAAATTGTTATCAGTATAAAACACACCTGTCCATAACCTCAAACAGTCACACTCCAAAATCCACTATGGTGAAGACCAAAGAGCTGTGGAAGGAAACCAGAAACAAAATTGTAGACCTGCACCAGGCTGGGAAGACTGAATCTGCAATAGGCAAGCAGCTTGGTGTGAAGAAATCAACTGTGGGAGCAATAATTAGAAAATGAAAGACATACAAGACCACAATCTCCCTCGATCAGGGGCTCCACACAAGATCTCACCCCGTGGGGTCAAAATGATCACAAAAACGGTGAGTAAAAATCCAAGAACCACACGGGGGGACCTAGTGAATGACCTGCAGAAAGCTGGGACTAACATAACAAAGGCTACCTTCAGTAACACACTACGCCGCCAGGGACTCAGATCCTGTAGTGCCAGACGTTTCCCCCTGCTTAAGCCAGTACATATTCGGGCCCATCTGAAGTTTGCTAGAGAGCATTTGGATGTTGCAGAAGAGTATTGGGAGAATGTCATATGGTCAGATGAAACCAAAGTAGAACTGATTGGCAGAAACACAACTCGTCGTGTTTGGAGGAGAGTGAATGCTGAGTTGCATCCAAAGATCACCATACATACTGTGAAGCATGGGGGTGGCAACATCATGCTTTGGGGCTGTTTCTCTGCAAAGGGACCAGGACGACTGATTCGTGTACATGAAAGAATGAATGGGGCCATGTATTGTGATATTTTGAGTGCAAACCTCCTTCCATCAGCAAGGGCATTGAAGATGAAATGTGTCTGGGTCTTTCAGCATGACAATGATCCCAAGCACACCACCAAGGCAACGAAGGAGTGGCTTCGTAAGAAGCATTTCAAGGTCCTGGAGTGGCCTAGCCAGTCTCCAGATCTCAACCCCATACAAAACCTTTGGAGGGAGTTGAAAGTCCGTGTTGCCCAGCGACAGCCCCAAAACATCACTGCTCTAGAGGAGATCTGCATGGAGGAATGGGCTAACATACCAGCAACAGTGTCAACCTTGTGAATACTTACAGAAAACGTTTGACCTCTGTCATTGCCAACAAAGGATATATAACAAAGTATTGAGATGAACTTTTGTTATTGACCAAATACTTATTTTCCAACATAATTTGCAAATAAATTCTTAAAAAATCAGACAATGTGATTTTCTAGGTATGTTTTCTCATTTTGTCTCTCATAGTTGAGGTCTACCTATGATGTCAATTACAGGCCTCTCTCATCTTTTCAAGTGGGAGAACTTGCACAATTGGTGGCTGACTAAATACTTTTTTTCCCCACTGTAGATATGTTTTATACATATGATCAATGGCCCTTGTGTTCAGGATTTTAACTCATCCTAAATATTAAAAAGCAATAGTATATTTTTTTTTCTTTTATTTTTTTGTGATGAAACTTTAAATTAATTTAAACAAGTGATACAAAAAAAAGCATCAAAAGGTTTTTGTTTTTTTTTCATTTTAAAAACAAATGCTATCGAGAGATGGGTGAATCTCAGAAGATCCATTTCATTTTGGGTAGTTTGGTTCAAAGACTTGTTTCAGGTTGAATAAGTTCAGTATGAACCAGAGATTAAATTTGCTTAAAGTCTTGTCATGACACTGTCAGGGCAAACACAGCTGAAGTAATATCAAAGTGACAGTGACAATTATGTGTATGGAAAAATAGATGGTAAGCAGTGGACATAAACTGCTAGTTTAACTATACACTGCCACTTTGTTATGCATTTTAACAAATGCGACTGCAATACCAGTAACTTGGCCAAGTGCGAGTTAAAGCTGCAGACCAGCCAGATGACTGGGAGCAGATTGCTGTTCACTAGAAACACATTCCATTATGGATAATAGTAAATGTTGGCATGGAGGTGAAGGAGGAGAAGCAGCAAAAGATGATAATGATAATGGTGATGACCATGTGCTAGGTGTGGATGTGGCCTGACTACAAAGAAGGTCATGGGGAGAAGAAATACAATACTCACTTGGTGCCACTACTAATTCTTTCTGTTAAATTTGCTGATGAAGCCATTTCATGTCACTACAGAGAGACCTAATTCCTACATATGTGCCTACATGGCTATGGCTCATTTTCTGCTTGCAGATCTTGCACCTTGCTATCACCGTCTTCATCTGATGTCACTCTGTCACACTGACCCAGTAGCCAGGTCTCATTTGCAATAGAATCATCATTGGATTCAGTAATTTCTTCATCTTTTCCACTTTTTTGACTCATCATGGCAATGGGATTCCTCTATACCCTTACATTTCCAACCCCTAGATATCCCCTTAGTGCTCCTTCCAGCACAACTACCAATATCACACCCCCTGCCACTACTACCTCCACCACCTCCAACAATCATGTCTTCCACCTATGCCTCCTCTACAACCAAAAAACATTGTCTGTTCTCATCCAACTGATCAAGAATTGTTGGACTAAGATGAATATTTCTCAGCAGATGCCACATGACTAGTAGGCAATGGCATCTATGTCAATAAAGATGAAGAAGACATGGTTGACAGTGGAGAAAGGCAGTGTGGCAAATTTCATGTCCCAACAACAGTGGAGGGGAAACACACAGAACCTTGAATCAAATTTGGGGTTTACTGCTTTCAAAAACATAATTTTTATTTTCAAGAAGTACAACAACCCTTCAACAACTGATGGGCCTGTTAAGACCAGAAGTTATGTTGCTGTTGGCATACAAAACACTAGATAGGAGTGAGGGAGAATATCTGGGAGAATATCTGTTCTGTGTTAGCCAGACAGCTGCAGTAATACAGACAATGGACAGTTAACCCTTTCATAATAAATTTTTTTCTAAGTCTAATTTGTAATAGAGTATTTTTATCTGTGTAGTATAAGGGTTTCCAATCACTATTATAATTAAACAGTTTGCAGTAAAATGACAGGGCAGGGGACAAGCAAAAGGAAGGGGAAGAGGAAGCACTCATGCAAGTACTAACAATTAGAGTGTGGGTGGCAAAAGCAACACTACTTCTGGTTTTCTAGGCAGCGCCCGTAGCTGCAGGATTATTGTACGTCCTGAGAATTATCTTCTCTTTTGGCCTAGTCCATCACTTTATTCTATGCCATACTGTCACTTACATCTGCTCCCATGAATTATTCATTTTTGATGGCTTTTTGTTTTGGAAAGCCAGTTTATCTTCATCACTTTTTAATTAGGCACACAGCCAAATAACAAGCCTGTAGCACTTACATGTCATCAAAATGAACAAATTTTTCTATGAAATCATTGCTCTTTGTCATATAACTTCCATGTGTGCCTAAAAAACATGAGCAAGCATCTTTCCTATAAAAAAGGGTAAGTTTACAATCGTTTTAAGTGTTATGATGCGTAAAAGTGAGTGGCAGCACAGTGTATGGTTAAACTAGGAGTCTGTATCCACTGTTTACCATCCAATTTTCCATAGACATACATGGCACTTTCACTTTAACATAGCTTCAGTTGTTTTTTCGCTAGTGAACTAGAAATTGGATAGATGATAGATAGATAGATAGATAGATATAGATAGGTTCTTAGGAGCCCCGATAGCGTCATACATTATGTTTAAAGCCAATTTAAGCTGTAGTTTATACCAAACTTTTTCAATCTGAAACAAATTTTGGACCCAAACCTGAAATGAATCTTGAGAGGCTTGCCTATGTCTAATTAGTATTAGTATGTGATAGTAGCACAACGCTTTCCTCTGTAGTTGAATAAAATTGGAAAGGCCTAGAAAGGGTTAACTGGACAGTATTAGACTTTAACACATTTGTAATAGAGAAAAAGTAGATCCTGGCGCCCCCGTGACAGAGTAATGGTGGGTTAGTAAGGTAATGGAACAGTACTAGGCTGTTCAGATAAGGCTTGCTGCTGCTCTTACCCAGTGACTATCCAAAACTATTTTGGTGGTAACGTAATACAGAAAAAAGTAGGGAAAAAAACTGGGATATTATAGTTGAGCGCTGCAAGTAAGGGTGTATCAGTAAAATATTTGCAAAGAGAATGCTTATGAATAAAAACACACGTTTTATTGGTTCCACACCGGACATACAACAATAGGCTACACATTTCGACGCTGTACTAGCGTCTTCATCAGGCCATAAGCTAGATATAAACAAAACACAGAAGGTATAATCAATGGCTAGGTTTTAGAGCAAGGGTAGTCATAGAGTAGGTCCAGATAAAAATACTAGGGTATAACATATAGTAAGGTAAAATAAAAGATACAATAAGAGTTTAAAATTAGCAATTAAAAAAGAAGGTAGCACAAATAAAATAGGGTAACACATATTAAAGGGTTGGATGCCCATAATAATAATATAGCATAATATAACACAGGTTGAAACTTAGTAGGATAGAAGCAGCATACTGTAACGTCCTTGCCTGTCCAGGCTTTGGCGCCGTCCTCCGGGCACACGCTGCGGCGCAGGAGGCGTGCCCGGTTGTGATTCTTTCCTTTGGGTTTTTCTTGTATTGTCCGAACACTGTCCTATTCCCTCACCTCCTTAATTGATTTTCCACCACGCCCTTCTCCTTCACCTTGTTCTCCCCCTGCTCCACTAAGAGTTACCTTAGTCCTGCCTTTGTGATTGACAGCCTATCCTCCTATAGGTTGGGGTGTTCTTTCTCCCTACTATTGTTTGCTCACTTTCCCATTGGCGCCTGTATTGATTTCGCTTACTGGCTAGCCCTTGTCCTTGTTACCTGTTCTTCTGATTTCTGACCACTGGCTTACCTTTGATATCTCTTGATTTTGATCTGTACTGCATTGCTCGATTGTTACCACCCTTGGTTGCCTCCCTTTGTTGTTGTGCGCTTGAGTTTGTGTTACCTTATATAGGAGGACTGTCGATAGTGCTGGCTGTCACCTAGGAGATCGGCGTTAGGGGAGTGGGGGATTAGTTAGGGTCCACTGTTTGTTGTGCCCCTCTCCCCTAGTTCTCCAGCGCTTGGGGATCGCTCCTCTGTGATTACCTTACCTACTGCATGTCATGGTGGTTGGTTGTCTGCGCGATATGACTGGTGTATGATATACTACTATTTGTATATACATAGGTAGTGTGTTGTGGTGGATGTTTAGTATAGTACATGATGTACTTGAAGATTTGGAGTGTGAGTTGTATGTTGGGATGTGTTTTGGTATGTAGGTGGTTGTGTGGGGAAGTGTGGGTGTGTGTGGTGGTGGTTTTGGGGAGCTACTTACATTGAGAGTAGGGGGGGGGTTGAAGGGGTGGGGTGGTTGTATTTGGTTTTTTTTTTTTTGTTTCTTCCTCTATTTTTATTGTGGATGTGTTGTGTTGAGTTGTTGGGATGAGGGCTAGATGGTTTTTTGTTGGAGGGTGTGGTGGTTGATCTCCCCACGGGGTGGGTGGTTGGTTATGTTTTTATGTAACTAGTGTAAAGTTACCTACATAGGTTGGGTGAAATGAGAATGTATGTGTGAGGTAGGAATGATATAGTGAGGTTCAGTGTGTTGTGTAGCTGTGTGTGTTGGGGTGTTTGATGATGACTACAACATCATTTAATCCAGTGGGACTAGTGTAATGAGTTGAGATCAAAATGCTTCCCTCTGAGTTTTTGGGAGTTTGGGATTGTAGATAGATATGTTCTATTGGAGTATTATTAAACATTGGAAATACATTCTGTTTAAGAGAGTGTAGGGACAATTGTGTTTTTGATACCCTTTTGTAATGTTGGTACGATGGCATTCATTTGACAATGTAGTGGCTGGATGGTCCTGAACGTTTGGTTTACTGGCATTCTATTAAATACACTATGTAATCAGTGAACAATTTAGGTGGGATTTGATTGGAAGGTTTCATTTGAAATGTTAGATTGAAAGTTGAGTGCCTGATGTTTGATTTTAGAACAAAGGCATCTTGGGTGGCCACATCGATAGCGGTAGATATTTCTGAGAGTGGTGAACCTCCTAGGTGGGGTGGGTTTATTGGGTAATTTTGTTCAGGTGGGGGTCACTCAGCAAAATCCCCAGTGGTTATTTAGTATTGTTCTAATTCTCTTATAACCAGAGTTGTATGTGGTGCATTACTCTTAGTGCGTGTTGAGATGGCTGGTTTAGTTTTTTCTGTGAGACATGAACTTTGGGTAAGTGATAATGCCTTTTGGAGGCATTGTTAATGATAGATTTAGGGTAGTTTTTTTCTGTAAAACTTTTTTTAGAATTTTTGTTGATATTTGAACGTCTGAGAGTTGTCACAATTCTTTCTAATCCTCTTAAATTGACTAAAAGGTATGTTGTTAGCAAGGGTTATATGGGCACTGGTATAGTTGAGGTAACTATTAACGTCCACACTTTTGAAATATGGAGCTAGATATAGTGCCTGTTGGAGATAGGAATGAGGAGATACAGATATTCAATTTTTTTGGATGGAGAATTTGTGTGTAGAGGATAAACCAAAAGCATTGTGTCCTAGTGAAGTAATGAGTTGAGGGCTGAAGCTTCGTCGCCCTCCCAGATAAAAACAAATCATCTTGTACCGTTTGTATAAAATGATGCTAGATTTATAGTCAGTAGAACTGTAAATGTGTCTCTCTTCAAAGCAACCCATATATAGGTTAGCATAAGAGGGCGCAAAATGTGTGTCCATGCACAGCCCTTGGTTTGTCGGTATATTATATCTTTAAAGGAGAAGATGTTGTGCTCTATAGACTACATTAAAGAAGCAGACCGCCTCCTCAATGATAGAGAATTCTACGAACCATTCACCAATAATCCACTCTCTATATACATTACCCAGTATAAAAACCTTATTAACCAAGCAATTAAGAATAATCTCCTTACCAAAAGGAGAATTTTTTTTATATATAATTGCCACCTGCCCTTCTTTTACCATCTTCCTAAGGTGCACAAGTCCTTGTTATGCCCTCTCGGTCGACCAATCATCTCCGGTATCGGCTCTTTAACTAGCAACCTTTCTCATTTTATAGACCTCCATCTCTAAAATTTGTTTTACAATTACCTTCCTATCTTAAGGACTCCACACAGCTCATCAGAGAACTTCAAACATTAAACACCACACGCCAACCTGGGAAAAAATGGGCACTATTAACTGCTGCGTTTCTGCACTATACACCAACATCCCACACCAACAGGGGATAGTGGCCATAAACTCTTTCCTTTCCATGACACACTGATGCCATCTCAACAAAATACTTCCTCCTTGCCAGCATACAGTTTATATTAGAGCACAACATCTTCTCCTTTAAAGATATAATATACCGACAAACCAAGTGCGTGCTATGGGCCCGCTTTGCGCCCTCTTATACTACCTATATATGGGTTGCTTTGAGAGAAACACATTTACAATTCTACTGACTATAAATCTAACATCATTTGATACAAACGGTACATAGTGATTTGTTTTTTTATCTGGGAGGGCGCGAGCTTCGCCGTCACTTCATTACTTCACTAGGACACTCGCTTTTGGTGTATCCTTTACACACCAATTCTCCATCCAAAAATTGAATATCTGGATCTCCTCATTTCCTTATCTCCCAGGCACTATATCTATCTCCACTTATTTCAAGTGTGGACGTTAATAGTTACCTCAACTATACCAGTGCCCATTATACCCTTGGCTTAACAACATACCTTTTAGTCAATTTAAGAGGATTAGAAAGAATTGTGACAACTCTCAGATGTTCAAAATCAAGCAAATTCTAAAAAGTTTTACAGAAAAAACTCCCTAAATCCATCATTAACAACGCCTTTCAAAGGCATTATCACTTGCCCAAAGTTCTGTCTCCAGAAAAAACTAAACCAGCCATCTCAACACCACTAGGAGTAATTTTGTCCCACATACAACTCTGGTCATAAGAGAATTAGAACAATACTAAATAACCACTGGGAATTTTGCTGGTGACCCCACCTGAACAAAATTACCCTCATAAACCCCCCTCACGTTTGGGGTCCCCCCCTCAGAAATATTCTGCCCCCAGTCGACTTCGCCATTAACACCATCTGGCCAACGGGTTTTCGCCCGCTTGGGGCGTTCGTGTGGCCCCCAAGATGCCTTTGTTGCTTAAACATCAAACATGGCACTCAACTTTCAATCTAACATTTCAATGAACCTTTTCAATCCCCACCTAAATTGTTCCCTGATTACATGTGTATTTAATAGAATGGCCTGTACTGCAATCGTTGGCGGCCATCCAGCCACTACATTGTCGTGAATGGCCATCGTCCAACATTACGGTATCCCTTTTCCCTACACTGCTTTCTTCCGTGTTTTTCCTGTTTAATAATACTGCCAATAGAACATATTCCATCTACAATCCCAAACCGCTTCCAAAAACTCAGTCATAGGGAGGCATTTTGGATCTACAAACTCACTACACTTAGTCCCAATGGATTAAATGATGTTGTTGAGTCATCATTCTAATACTTATCCCGCTAACACACTACAGCTATTTCACAACTACAGTTGAACCTGCACTATATTCATTTTTTGCCTACCTTTCCTACACATACAGTACAGACCAAAAGTTTGGACACACCTTCTCATTCCAAGAGTTTTCTGCATTTTCATGACTATAAAAATTGTAGATTCACACTGAAGGCATCAAAACTATGAATTAACACATGTGGCATTATATACTTAACAAAAAAGTGTGAAACAACTGAAAATATGTCATATTCTAGGTTCTTCAAAGTAGCCACCTTTTGCTTTGATTACTGCTTTGCACACTCTTGGCATTCTCTTGATGAGCTTCAAGAGGTAGTCACCTGAAATGGTCTTCCCACAGTCTTGAAGGAGTTCCCAGAGATGCTTAGCACTTGTTGGCCCTTTTGCCTTCACTCTGCGGTCCAGCTCACCCCAAACCATCTTGATTGGGTTCAGGTCTGGTGACTGTGGAGGCCAGGTCATCTGGCATAGCACCCCATCACTCTCCTTCTGGAGGTGTGTTTGGGGTCATTGTCCTGTTAAAAAATAAATGATGGTCCAACTAAACGCAAACCGGATGGAATAGCATGCCGCTGCAAGATGCTGTGGTAACCATGCTGGTTCAGTATTCCTTCAATTTTGAATAAATCCCAAACAGTGTCACCAGCAAAGCACCCCCACACCATCACACCTCCTCCTCCATGCTTCACGGTGGGAACCAGGCATGTAGAGTCCATTCGTTCACCTTTTCTGCGTCGCACAAAGACACGGTGGTTGGACCCAAAGATCTCAAATTTGGACTCATCAGACCAAAGCACAGATTTCCACAGGTCTAATGTACATTCCTTGTGTTCTTTAGCCCAAACAAGTCTCTTGTGCTTGTTGCCTGTCCTTAGCAGTGGTTTCCTAGCAGCTATTTTACCATGAAGGCCTGCTGCACACAGTCTCCTCTTAACAGTTGTTGTAGAGATGTGTCTGCTGCTAGAACTCTGTGTGGCATTGACCTGGTCTCTAATCTGAGCTGCTGTTAACCTGCGATTTCTGAGGCTGGTGACTCGGATGAACTTATCCTCTGCAGCAGAGGTGACTCCTGGTCTTCCTTTCCTGGGGCGGTCCTCATGTGAGCCAGTTTCTTTGTAGCGCTTGATGGTTTTGGCCACTGCACTTGGGGACACTTTCGGACTGTCTGACCTTCATTTCTAAAGGTAATGATGGCCACTCGTTTTTCTTTACTTAGCTGCTTTTTTCTTGCCATAATACAAATTCTAACACTCCATTCAGTAGGACTATCAGCTGTGTATCCACCTGACTTCTGAACAACACAACTGATGGTCCCAACCCCATTTATAAGGCAAGAAATCCCACTTATTAAACCTGACAGGGCACATCTGTGAAGGGAAAACCATTTCAGGTGACTACCTCTTGAAGCTCATCAAGAGAATGCCAAGAGTGTGCAAAGCAGTAATCAAAGCAAAAGGTGGCTACTTTGAAGAACCTAGAATATGACATATTTTCAGTTGTTTCACACTTTTTTGTTAAGTATATAATTCCACATGTGTTAATTCATAGTTTTGATGCCTTCAGTGTGAATCTACAATTTTTATAGTCATGAAAATACTGAAAATTCTTGGAATGAGAAGGTGTGTCCAAACTTTTGGTCTGTACTGTACATTTTGCTCATGTGTTCACCTTCAAGCCTATGGGTAGGTAACTTTTGACTTTAGTTACATATTTATATATACATATACTTCTGTATATTCATGTCCCACGCCCGTTGGGGTAGATGCATATCCACCAGCTACCTTCTCCATTATTTCATATATTATAACCATCTTTAGCCTTTCTCATGTCCCAACAACTTTCTAACATCAACTACTGTTATCCATCAATAAAGAATGAGAGGAAGAAGAAGAAAAAAAAATAAAAGATTGGCCAAGATACTATTTACTTGCAGCCTCCATGCTGCTTCCTGTCAATTTGGTTCCCCTCCTGCTCTGGACTCTGCTATATGTAAGTTGAGCGCTTCCTTCATAATTTACCACTCACCATCATCATCATCTTCTGCATCACTGTCTTCTTCTCTACTTGCACAACCACTTCCTATTCATACTTTCAATCATCATTATCAGTGTCTTCCTAACATGCAACTTTCACACTCTTCAAATCTGTTTTCATATTGTATTCATTCTATGTACTTATTTATTATTATTATTCATTCCATCCACTAACTACACTTACCTATGTATTTATTTATTTATTCAATATAGTTTATGTATTTATTCATTTATCTACCAATTCATTTATTCTTGTCTGCTAGTAATGTACAATCCATATCCTACCATTGACATTGCTACGTATGCTGGTTCTATCCTACTAAGTTTCAACCTGTATTATATTATGCTATATTATTATTATGGGCATCCAACCCTTTAGTACAGTCATATGAAAAAGTTTGGGCACCCCTATTAATCTTAATCATATTTAGTTCTAAATATTTGGGTGTTTGCAACAGCCATTTCAATTTGATATATCTGATAACTGATGGACACAGTAATATTTCAGGATTGAAATGAGGTTTATTGTACTAACAGAAAATGTGCAATATGCATTAAACCAAAATTTCACCGGTGCAAAAATTTGGGTACCCTTATCATTTTATTGATTTGAATACTCCTAACTACTTTTTACTGACTTACTGAAGCACAAAATTGGTTTTGTAACCTCACTGAGCTTTGAACTTCATAGTCAGGTGTATCCAATCATGAGAAAAGGTATTTAAGGTGGCCAATTGCAAGTTGTTCTCCTATTTGAATCTCCTCTGAAGAGTGGCATCATGGGCTCCTCAAAACAACTCTCAAATGATCTGAAAACAAAGATTGTTCAACATAGTTGTTCAGGGGAAGGATACAAAAAGTTGTCTCAGAGATTTAACCTGTCAGTTTCCACTGTGAGGAACATAGTAAGGAAATGGAAGACCACAGGGACAGTTCTTGTTAAGCCCAGAAGTGGCAGGCCAAGAAAAATATCAGAAAGGCAGAGAAGAAGAATGGTGAGAACAGTCAAGGACAATCCACAGACCACCTCCAAAGAGCTGCAGCATCATCTTGCTGCAGATGGTGTCACTGTGCATCGGTCAACAATACAGCACACTTTGCGCAAGGAGAAGCTGTATGGGAGAGTGATGCGAAAGAAGCCGTTTCTGAAAGCACGCCACAAACAGAGTCGCCTGAGGTATGCAAAAGCACATTTGGACAAGCCAGCTTCATTTTGGAAAAAGGTCCTGTGGACTGATGAAACAAAGATTGAGTTGTTTGGTCATACAAAAAGGCGTTATGCATGGCGTCAATATAAACACAGCATTCCAAGAAAAACACTTGCTACCCACTGTAAAATTTGGTGGAGGTTCCATCATGCTTTGGGGCTGTGTGGCCAATGCCGGCACCGGGAATCTCGTTAAAGTTGAGGGTCGCATGGATTCAACTCAGTATCAGCAGATTCTGGAGAATAATGTACAAGAATCAGTGACGAATTTGAAGTTACACCGGGGATGGATATTTCAGCAAGACAGTGATCCAAAACACAGCTCCAAATCTACTCAGGCATTCATGCAGAGGAACAATTACAATGTTCTGGAATGGCCATCCCAGTCCCCAGACCTGAATATCATTGAACATCTGTGGGATAATTTGAAGCGGGCTGTCCATGCTCGGCGACCATCAAACTTAACTGAACTGGAATTGTTTTGTAAAGAGGAATGGTCAAAAATACCTTCATCCAGGATCCAGGAACTGATTAAAAGCTACAGGAAGCGACTAGAGGCTGTTATTTTTTGCAAAAGGAGGATCTACTAAATATTAATGTCACTTTTCTGTTGAGGTGCCCATACTTTTGCACCGGTCAAATTTTGGTTTAATGCATATTGCACATTTTCTGTTAGTACAATAAACCTCATTTCAATCCTGAAATATTACTGTGTCCATCAGTTATTAAATATATCAAATTGAAATGGCTGTTGCAAACACCAAAATATTTAGAACTAAAAATGATTAAGATTAATAGGGATGCCCAAACTTTTTCATATGACTGTATGTGGTACCCTATTTTATTTGTGCTACCTTCTTTTTTAATTGCTAATTTTAAACTCTTATCGTATCTTTTATTTTACCTTACTATATGTTATACCCTAGTATTTTTATTTGGACCTACACTATGACTAGCCTTGCTCTAAAACCTAGCCATTGATTATACCTTCTGTGTTTTGTTTATATCTAGTTTATGGCCTGATGAAGACGCTAGTACAGCGTCGAAACCCGTAGCTTATTGTTGTACGTCCAGTGTGGAACCAATAAAACATGTGTTTTTATTCACAAGCATTCTCTTTGCAAATATTTTACCGATACACCCTTACTTGCAGCGCTCAACCAGAATATCTCAGTTTTTTCCCTACTTTTTTCTCTACTTTAACACATTGCATGAGTTAGCTTGTTTTTTTGCCATGATAACAACACTTTTTCTGTATTGCTTTACAATAAACATTATTGCCAAAAAAGACTCTAGATTAGACTCTAAATTAGGATTTAGACTCTACAACACACTTTTTACTGTGATAATGGCACTTTGTATATATTGGGTAACAAAAAACACTAAGAAAAAAACCCTTAATGAAATTAGATTTTTCACTAAAAGAACTGACATTGTTAGTAAAAACTATAAAAGACACTCTTTGGAGAGTCAGATCATAGTGTAGCAAACTATAATATTAATGCCAAATGTGACACTATAAGAATTGCTCTATTGTAAAGAAAAAAAAAAACACATGAAAATGAGATTATTGGCAATGAAAGGATGAAATGTCCATTTTATACAAAACTGCATTCATACACCACCAACAGTGAATAAATTCTCCCTCCCCACACTTCTATGAATTTTCTGCATATCTGTCTAACATTGATAATCTAATAATCTAATATTATAATATCATCTATCTAAATTCTATCTAAACTGTAATCTATCTAAACTGTTATCCACTAGTCCTCCTGCTATAATTCTGTAGTCCTATTGTAATGTTGGTGTTTCCCCATTAGCAATAGCAACAGCTGCTTTGGATCATACATTGACCCTTGCATAAAATATCACAAATTGGCTCTTCTCCTTGCTGTATTATAATCTATGTGACATCAGCACTGTAACCTCTTCACCTACAACTCATAATAGGCTAAGAGGCTGTCAGAGGATGTCAGGTGATGCCAGAAGTCCACCTACATCACACAGACCAAGTGATCCTCCTTCTCCTTCCTATTTTATTGCACAGTATATTACATGTTATTGCAGCTATTTTAGTTCTTCCGACATGAATCACAGATGTTTTGGTTTTGTTAAAAAACTTTTGGAGAATTTGGGTCAAAACCGAATTGTTGAGAATCAGTTTGCTCATCTCTAGTGTAGACCCAGTTTTAGGGCTTATGTACACAGTCTATTTATGTGGCCTGTTTTATTGGATTCCTTTTTATAGAGATTTTGTTCCCAAGAAGTATTGAGAACAAAGATGTCCAATCTGATTAATCCCCAACTACAGCAGCTTCTAAAATGCCCTAAAATCACATCCGTATGGTCAGGCTTATCACGTGCCCTGATCACTGTGTAGTGTGCGGAGGTGCAGAACAATAACACCTTTTATCCTTCCTCCTCTGTTCCTCAGATCCTATCCTCTCCATCTAGAAGTTACACTGCACTCCTTGCACTTAGTATGTTTATTCACAGATACTGGCTGGTGACGGGTTCATACAGCTTCAGTTACACAACCTTTTCAATTAAAAGATGGCTGGACCATTGTATCAAACAAGCCCTCTGACCTCTTGTGTCCCCCTATCTCCTCATAGAATGTAAGCTCTTGCGAGCAGGGCCCTCACTCCTATTGTTTGATATGTTTATTTCTTTGTCACATTGTAATGTCTCATATTGTCTGTTCATGTGTCCTCTGATTTGTAAAGTGCTAGGGAATATGTTGGCGCTATATAAATAAAGTTATTATTATTATTATTATGTACAATTAGTAGCTGCTGTATTCCTCCTTACATCACAGTACACATGCATGCACAGTTTGTTGAGTGCATGTGTGTTGTCAAAGTTTTAAGCCAAGCACCTCTGAAATGATCTCCCTTGAAATTCAACATGCTCAATTGTTGGGAAATCCTTATAAACAAAATAATTAGCTACTCCCACCAAAATCATGTCTATGGGTTCCTTGTTATCATTCATAGAGCACCCAACAGGCCTGAACAGTAGTGCACAGAGGATGTAAGGTTAATTACTAAGAGGTCATAAACGTTCTCTGTACCCATGTGCACTAATTAGCCTTTAGGCTTCATTTACATAGCTGTATGAATAGTTTTTGTGAATGTCAAACATTCAATGTGGAAAAAATAGAATGTATGCCTTTAGAGGAAAGCTCAAATGGGTTTGTGAACAGAGTCTTAGATTGTTTACTTGAAACCAGGGTTGTGGAGTCTATAGACCAAAGCATCGACTCCAACACATCTATTTTTCCACAGCCTGACTCCGAGTTTGAGTCTGGCTCCTACTCAAAATGACAGCCATGTTCAGACAGAAGCTGCAAAGTTCCCCTAATTTATGAAAAAAGCTAGTGATTAAATTCTTTTGAAAGTAAATATGCAACAAACTATGCGTCTAATTAATTATACAATGCCAATAATTGTGTAATATAATTAAAAAATATATATTTTTATTTTGAAGCTGGAGTTGGAAGCATTAACCTTTTTTCCAGTTCTGACTCTACCCAAAACTGTTCCAGACTACAACTCTGGCTCCATGACTCTGACTCCACATCCCTGCTTGAAACCCTAGCCAAAAAGAATACAATATAATGGGTTAGGCAGTAAATTGGAATTACACTTTAGCTACTACACTGACAGCTATTACTCCTAAGGCTGTGTTCACACGTCCGTCGGAAAATGAATTCATTTTCCACTGCCGGAATTTTTGCCACGGTCTAGCCGCGACGGGATGCCGATGCAGTGCATCAGCATTCCATCGTGGCATCCCGCTTCTGATTAGGCCCAGATGAATGGGCCTAAGCAGGAGGGAGTCTCGAGCCACAGAATCCGCGGCAAGATCGAGCAGGACGCTTCTTTTCTCCGCGTCCTGCTGTGATCTCTGCCTCCCATTGAAAACAATGGGAGGTGGATTCAGGAGGAATCTGCTCTGGATTCGGGGGTGGATTCCGCCCCCAAATCTGCGGCAAATTCCTCTGTGTGAACACACCCTAACATCCCCACACACATGAACTCTCAACTTGGTTGCACTTAGAGGAGAAAGTCACCCTGCAAAAACACAAATGCATGCTTGTAAATCACCAATATTTGCAAACTGATCAGAACCCAAAGCAATAAAGTTAACAAGTCAAATTATCTTAGACTTTTACTTTTTCAAAAACAATTGGTATCTAACTACACCTCTTTAGTTAACTGTGAAACCAGATAAATAAACCCATCCCCAACAAGTATGCACCTAATTACTAATGTGGCGCTAGGGAATAGATGATGGAAATCTGGTGATACATGGGTCTGACCTGTAGCTGATGAGGTGTTAGACACACATTGTGAATGTAGGTTTACAAGTACAATGTTAACTTCTAGTAAATGTTACAATCCTCAGACCTCCCAGGTTTTATTTACTGGTGTATTGTTTGGCAATTAGTCCAGTTACTACTGCAAACACAAACACATGGTATAATGACTTCAGAATATATGATTGATAGATTTCCATTCAAAATTCAAAGCAGATCATTGTTATATGAAATGTTACTTTTACTATTTGTTTAAAGTAACCACTTTAACTCAGTATATTTAAAGAAAAAATAGATGGATGTATTTAACCACCTGTTTGTTCTATTACAGTATTTCATCAATATATTACTAATCATTCTTAGTAAAATTCTATCAATAAATTTAGTTTCTGAAAGTATATTACATGAATTTTAGTATTTAAGTAGAACTATTCCTTTAGTGTATCATGATCATTTATTGATTTGCCAGCGACAAACTGTTGAACTTTACGGTTTTAATTCACACTGTGCTCAATGCCAATATAGTTAAATGCATCTGCTTTTGACAGCAAATTAAGAAAAAATATACTGCTTGTATTTTTTGCTTTTTTGGATACAGATATGTTAAAAAAGCTATGGTTTCAATAAGTAGAAGCTACAGTATCATTGTAGCAAAACTTTATCATTAAAGCAAAACTTCTCGACAAGAAAAACTCAGTAAATAGTCTATAATAAGTGATAAAGCATGAAATGTTTGACTGTAAAAAACGAAGAAATGGATTGAAAATTAATATATGCCTTGTAACTGGTCATTATAGTGAAGGTAATGTACCAAAAACTTCAAACCATTTACCAAGGCAATTTTTTTTACCCATATTACTGTCTGTTTTTTATATTATTGTACGACTACAATATAACTTATTTAGTCCCTAAAAAATCCTAAAACCATTAGCGTCTGAGACATAGTAGCAATTCATTAGTCTAACGGCTACCTAAATTAGTTTGCTGCCTATTTAGATATGAATATTAGGATGGTCTACAGTACTACAGTGTAAAAGTACTACAACTGCCTCAGATGCTGAGATAAAATAACAAATTCCAACCATCAACTCAGCCTCAGTGAATGCTTAGTGAACTGTACCTCCAGTATTTGGATGTTGTTGAATTTTCATTGTTCTATCTATTGTAGACACTGTGACTTAACTTGTTCTGCAACATGTCTATTGAGTCTTATTCCTGCATGATCATCATGGGCAATCCAATCACCATCAGGCTTATAATTAGGACATGCCTGGGGGAAACACTACTACCACCATCATATAGCCTGCAGGCCCCATCAGCACTGCACCAGCCTAGGCTGTGAGCTGGAGGATATGCTCTAGATCCTTCCCACAATGACCACTGTCACTACTAGCACTCCCAACATTCTGGCCTCCACCAGTGGGTTGCTGCACATCTATAGACTATCTTTATATCACCTACCTTTGTTTTAGCTAGAATTTTACTTTATTTTGTTGCAATTTGGCCTGTTTTGCTACATGTAACCATTTAGTAACCGACAGTGACCCATTAGTCACTTTCTACATCGGTCACTAATAGGCATAATTCCAATGTAATTGACTTTCTACATCAGTTGAATCGAAATGTGAGGTCCCTTCCTGCATGAAACGGGTAACCAGCTGTGTACTCACAGTTTGGCACCTGCTCTACCTACTCCTGCGATTGTTGTATTTCAATAGCAACCACGGTATTTAAACGGTTTTGAAAGGAGAAGTTCCCTCCACTAGGCAGTGGCACCCTTGTGAATGTGATTGCAGGGTCCCATTACCTAGGGCGCTGGGCCGGGCTGCTGCTCTGCCTTCAACCTGGTGTATCAGGGCCTAGCCTAACACTGCCTGTCAGACCCGCTGTGGGCATTAATAATGTAAGCAATCAGTTAATAATGAATTCAAGTCCCGAAGGGTTACTAAAACAAATTGTTTTATTTTTAAAAATCTATTTAAATCTAGTAAACCATTAACATTAATTTCCCATTCCAAAATGACAATAACAAACATTAGTAATGCACTTTTCTCATGTGGACTCAAAGCGCAGGGAGCATTGTGGAGTAGGGGAGTTAGTGGCTGCAAAATAGGCGCTCAGCCCAAACACCCACAACGGGTCAGCTGTTTGTTTACGGAGATATGTCAGGGCTCTTTATTTGTGGGACAAGTTGTACTTTTTATTGGTACCAATGTTTGGTATGCATGACTTTTTGATCAATTTTTATTACTATTTTTTGGGGAAAGCGAAGTGACCAAAATACCAAGTGACCAAAATTTGCATATTTCGGTATATATTTTTTTTATGCCATTTACTGTACAATAACGCTATTTTTGGATAATGGGGAATATATGACCATGGGTATACCTAACATGTTTTTTTATTTATTTTGTTTACATTATGTGTTTTTTTAAAATATATAGGTAGGGTTTTTTTTTTTTACTTTTTAGCTATTCTTTAATTTAAACTTTTTGACCTTTTTTATTTTTTTTATTTTTTGTGTGTCCCACAAGGGGACTTGAACCTGGGATCTCAGATCTCCAGTGCAATGTACAGTAGGTATGGAAAGTATTCAGACCCCTTTAAATTTTTCACTCTTTGTTTCATTGCAGTCATTTGCTAAAAGCAAAAAAAAATCTATTTATTTCTCATTACTGTACACTCAGCACCCCATCTTGACAGAAAAAAAACAGAAATGTAGATATTTTTGCAAATTTATTAAAAAAGAAAAACTGAAATATCACATGGTCATAAGTATTCAGACCCTTTGCTCAGTATTGAGTAGAAGCCCCTTCCTTTTGAGCTAGTACAGCCATGAGTCTTCTTGGGAATGATGCAGCAAGTTTTTCACATCTGGATTTGGGGATCCTCTGCCATTCTTCCTTGCAGATTCTCTCCAGTTCCGTCAGGTTGGATGGTGAACGTTGGTGGACAGCCATTTTCAGGTCTCTCCAGAGATGCTCAATTGGGTTGAGGTCAAGGCTCTGGCTGGGCCAGTCAAGAATGGTCACAGAGTTGTTCCGAAGCCACTCCTTTGTTATTTTAGCTGTGTGCTTAGGGTCATTGTCTTGTTGGAAGGTGAACCTTCGGCCCAGTCTGAGGTCCAGAGCACTCTGGAATAGGTTTTCTTCCAGGATATCTCTGTACTTGGCCGCATTCATCTTTCCTTCAATTGCAACCAGTCGTCCTGTCCCTGCAGCTGAAAAACACCCCCATAGCATGATGCTGCCACCACCATGTTTCACTGTTGGGACTGTATTGGGCAGGTGATGAGCAGTGCCTGGTTTTCTCCACACATAGTGCTTAGAATTAACTCCAAAAAGTTCAATCTTCGTCTCATCAGACCAGAGAATCTTATTTCTCATAGTCTGGGAGTCCTTCATGTGTTTTTTTGCAAACTCTATGCGGGCTTTCATATGTCTTGCACTGAGGAGAGGCTTCCTTCGGGCCACTCTGCCATAAAGCCCCGACTGGTGGAGGGCTGCAGAGTTAGTTGACTTTGTGGAACTTTCTCCCAACTCCCTACTTCATCTCTGGAGCTCAGCCAAAGTGATCTTTGGGTTCTTCTTTACCTCTCTCACTAAGGCTCTTCTCCCATGATTACTCAGTTTGGCTGGACGGCCAGGTCTAGGAAGAGTTCTAGTCGTCCCAAACTTCTTCCATTTAAGGATTATGGAGGCCACTGTGCTCCTAGGAACCTTGAGTGCTGCAGAAATTCTTTTGTAACCTTGGCCAGATCTGTGCCTTGCCACAATTCTGTCTCTGAGCTCCTTGGACAGTTCCTTTGACTTCATGATTCTCATTTGCTCTGACATGCACTGTGAGCTGTCAGGGAGAGACAGGTGTGTGTCTTTCCTAATCAAGTCCAATCAGTTTAATTAAACACAGCTGGACTCCAATGAAGGAGTAGAACCATCTCAAGGAGGATCAGAAGGAAATGGACAGCATGTGAGTTAAATATGAGTGTCACAGCAAAGGATCTGAATACTTATGACCATGTGATATTTCAGTTTTTCTTTTTTTTAATAAATTTGCAAAAATATCTACATTTCTGTTTTTTTTCTGTCAAGATGGGGTGCTGAGTGTACATTAATGAGAAATAAAATGAACTTTTTTGCTTTTAGCAAATGGCTGCAATGAAACAATGAGTGAAAATTTAAAGGGGTCTGAAAACTTTCCATACCCACTGTACTTAAATACATAATATTTCAGAACATCACACATAGGTTCCCTATGGGAACTCTGCATAACCAGTCAGGAGGCACGTTCCTTGGCCTCTTGGCTGCCATGGCATCCCCTCGGATCCCATGATAACGCGGGGGGTTGATCTTGGCCCTGGATGCCGTGATCGCTAGGTGCAGTTTTTGGTATATAATCATATTTGGGTGTCATCTTGTGTATGTATATTTTCTTTCTCTTTCTTTATGTGCCGTTTTGTATCAGCTTTTATGTGGTTATGTAGCGTGTATAATATAGCATTGCATGTACCCTTCAGCTGTATAGGTATCTCAATAAATTAGAATATTTTTGAAATGTTCATTCATTTCAGTAACTCAGTAATTCAATTCATAATCAGCGTCTTCCATGATTGTGTGTCCTACTGAACCAGACTGAGGGACCATTTAAAGGCTTAGGAAACCTTGGCAGGTGACACACTGAATTTACAATACTGAACTTCTTGACAATATTCAGATTTTCTTAGATTTTGGTTTTCATTACCTGTAATCCATAATCAACATTTACAGAAATAAAACACTTGAAATAGATCACTCTGTGTGTAAAGAATCTAGAAAATATAGGAGGTCACTTTTTAATTTAATTACTGAAAGAAATAAACATTTCAAAGATATTCTAATTTATTGAGATGCACATGTATGTTAACTTTTAGTTTCTTTATCTATCCAAATGAGAGAGTCCAGACAAGATGTTTTGATGCCTGATAGTTTTTTCCCAATCTGTTGTGTGATGGCCCTTTGGTTCGTCATATGCTTACCTGCAAGGTTCAGTTAATGCCGGAGGGTTTCAAAGGGAACCAGAGGACACTATATTCGTATGAGTGCTGTAAATGAGGGTGGTGTGTTGGGGCACATCATTGGTGACGTGGCTTTTTTGGATTGGACAGCTCCTCCGATGTCAGACAGGTGGGGGCGTGGTAATGCTTTAAATAGCAGGCGTTGGGGCGTGGCCTGGCTATGGAGGAGTGAGGACGCATCTCTCTCAGCTCCTTCCCTGACGTACCTGGGCCCACGATCGTTCCTGCTGACCTGACCCTCTTCTGCCCTCCAAACCATGGGCAAGTCGAGAAGGCTTCCTCCAAGGTCCTCTTCTACCCCTCTGGTGGTCGCTCTGGGGCCCTCCATCGAGAGGTTTCTTCAGGGCCCGTAAGTCTCAGACCCCTGTGCACCGCCTCCCAAGATGGTGCCCGACGCCACTGCTCTGCCGCGTGGCTCTCCTCCGGGCAAATCGGCGGACACTTCCCTCCCTGGCGCTGAAGTGGCCCTGTCTCCGCTGGCTGACAGCTCCTACTCACCCAGCCCTCCGGAGCCTTGGACGATGAGGGAGACTGGGTATCGCTCTGCTCCTGCCTCTCCTGTGTCGGCGGCAGCGTCTGAGAATGGATGGCCGTCGCTACCACCGTCTCCCGCCTCCTCTGCACCTCCACGTTCTTTGGAGACCAGCACCTCTCTGAAGTCCTCTCCTCTGGGGCTTTCAGGAGGTAAGACGATCTCCCTACCTGCCTCCATCAGCTCTACCCTGTCCTGGCCGTTTGCTTCCATGCCCTCACCACGACCCTATGCTACACATTGCCTGCTCCTCCGTTAGCTCCTCCTGGCACAAGAGTACAGCCCTCTGACAACTCCTCCTGTCACAGACTATGCTTCTGGTGGTCAGGGCATTGGGGACTCTGCTGGGTCTGTGACCTTCCCATCCTGCACTCCGACTTCCTCTGTTACCTCCTCTGACACTCTGGACGAACTGCGTCGCCTGAGCGTTCATCTCCTTGCTATTCCTACAAAGTCTGACACAGAAGAATATCCGAAGTGTCCACTGTTCTTTCTACTGTACAACTATTGGAGGAGCGGGCGGATACCCTGGAGGCCTCCTCCGCTTTACTGTCTACCCAGCTTTCCACTCATGACTCCATCCTATCGTCTCATACTCTCCAGTTGCACTGTCTGACGGATCTCTTGGACGACCTGGAGAATAGGAATAGACAGACTAACATCAGAGTAAGGGGCCTCCCTGAATCTATTGAACCCCAACACCTGGACGCTATTCTACACACCGTCTTTAACTCCCTTCTTGGAGTCCCTCCTGGTTCTCCGCTCGAACTAGACCGAGCACATCGCTCCTTGGGCCCACGTCCTCAGGACTCTACCAATCCTAGAGACGTCATCTGCCGGGTACATAGATACCAGCTCAAAGAGGCCATCATGCGGAAGGCCAGGGATGCCTGCCAAGTTATGTCTCAGGAAGTTCCTATCAGTTTGCTCCCGGACCTGTCCAGACTCACCCTTGCCAGGCGGCGTGCTCTGAAGCCACTCCTGGATCTTCTGATTCATCATCAGATCCCGTATTCTTGGGGATTTCCTTTCCGCTGGCAGGTCCGGTGGGATGGCCGCACTATTTCACTATCCCACCCTGATGATGTTCCTGCCTTCACAGCTGTTCTCGGACTCCTTCCTGTGCAGATTCCAGACTGGCCCTCATTGCCTGGTGCTCCTGATGCGACTCAATTCATGCGGCCCCAGTGCCGCCCCAGGTGTCGCCGACCTAATCGTGCCTCCACATCTGTCGCTCAGCAGTGTGACCGTCAAGCCTCCCCGGACTTGACCACTGAACTCTTCCTCTTGCACACCAGCGGGACTGATTTCTTGCAGCCCTTGGGGCTCCGGCCCGGAGTATTGTTTTCTTTCTTCTTCCTTCTATTTCTGTCCCTCCCCCCCCCCTTTTTTTTTCTCTTTTTCTCTCTCTTTCTTTCTTCTCGTTACTCTCGTTTCTTGCTTTCTTCCTTTTTTTTTTTTTTCACCTTTCCCTCCTCGCTCTCTCCTTGCTCAGGTCTTCCTCATCCTCATCTTCTTCTTCATACCCTGTAGTTTGGTCAGCATACATTCTATTGTTGCAGTTGTTCTTCTACTGGCGTGGCCCGGGGACCCAGGGGAGCTCCTTTTTAGAAAGCTCATTACCCACGGGGTATCCTTGCTACTGTGTGGTATATGTTTTGGCACTGTTTGCCTTTTCCCCACCTGTTTTGGTGGTGGTTCATCCCGCCACTCTACTGCTTAGTTAGTTAGTCTCTGTTTCTCAGTTGTGTTAGATTGTGCTTGTTTCCCCCTATCCTAAGTGTGTGTTCCTCTTGTGTCCTTCCCCTCTTCCTCCGTCCGGCTATGTCTGCCCTGAATATTTGTACCTTGAATGTGAGAGGACTTAACGTCCCACAAAAATGCAACCAGATTCTATACCAACTCCACAAAAAGCGTCCTCAAATCATTGTTTTACAGGAGACTCACTTCAAGGAGGGCCATGTCCCAGATATCTGCAACCGCCACTTTCCTGTTTGGTTCCACATCGTCAACCCGGTCGCTAAATCCAAGGGAGTATCTATTGCTTTGCATAGATCTCTGCATCATGAGGTACTGGGCACCCTGATTGACCAGGGCAGATTTGTTTTCCTTAAATTGCGCATTGCAAGCACTGTACTTACCATAGTGGGTTGTTACCTCCCTAATCAGGGGCAACTGCTGTATTGTAGGGATCTAGTCAGCAAACTAACTGACTTTGGCAAGGGGGTCATGATTCTCGGGGGTGACTTTAACTTTGTACTGTATCCGGTGACTGACTCTACACCCCCCCCCCCCCCTCACGCTCCCTACTCCCAATCCCATCTGCATCGGCTTAAGACTGCTCTCCACAGTTTTCAACTGGTTGATGTGTGGCGAATCCTACACCCTGGCGAGCGTGATTATACTTACCATTCCCCCGCACATAACTCCTATAGACGTATTGACTTTTTCCTGATCAGCCATCACACCCTCTCCTGGGCCCCTACTGGACAGATTGGCTCTGCTCTCTGGTCAGATCACTCACCCGTATTTTTATATGTGGAGGTCCCAGGCCTTGTCTGCCACCCCTTTACCTGGCGCTTAAATGACTTTTTGAAGGATGCTACCTGTAAGGCAGACGGTGCTGCGATTAGGGATTTTGGTATTGTCCATGCTCATGATCCTACCCCACTGCCTCTACAATGGGAGGTGCCCTAATGCATGCTCCGGGGTGTACTGATAAAACATGGTGCTCGCCTCAAAAGAGAGCAGGCGGCATGGGTTTCCTCGCGCCTTGCCAAGATCTATTCCCTTGAACTGAAGCATAAATGAACATGCACCCAAGCTGACCTAACTGAGCTTCTTAATGCCAGAGAGTAGCTTCGAGTTCACCTAGATGAAACATCTGCACTCTACCGCGATCGTGTCACGAAACATTATTACGAGTTTGCGGATAAATGTAGTAGGCCCCTCGCTCGTCGTCTACACCCTCGCAATACCCTCACATATGTGCCTCGGCTTTGCAACTGTTCCGGGCAGGCGGTCCATAATCCCTTGGACATTGCGGCAACGTTTCGCTCCTTCTACCATGATCTGTATAATATTCATGGCCAATATGCTGATCTTGCTCTGGACTCCCTACATGAAAAAATTTGGGAATATGTTACCGAGACCTCTCTCCCCACTGTTGCTTCCTCTGACAGAGCGCTCCTTGAGGAACCTTTTAGCGAAGAGGAGGTCTCTCTCACGATTCAATCCTCCCTTTGGGCAAAGCCCCTGGCCCCGACGGGTTTACTACCTGATTCTATAAATCTTTTCGGGACCTCCTTTCTCCTACTATGGCCCGTGTCTTCAATAGTGTCAATGAGGCCACTCTGTTTGCCTCCCAATCCCTGTCGGCCCTTATCACAGTCCTTCCCAAACCAGGAAAAGACCCCTCCTGTTGCGCCAGTTATCGCCCGATCACCCTACTCAACATTGACATCAAACTGTTCGCCAAATTGTTGGCTAATCGCCTGTCCCCCCTAATCCTGGGCCTGGTCCACACTGACCAGGGTGGCTTCATATTAGGTCGCGAGGCTAGAGATAACGTCTGCAAGACGTTCCTGGCGATCTCTTCGGCCCGCACTAATGGCTCCCCTCCCCCATGTGCTTGCTCTCTGTGGATGCTGAGAAAGCGTTCGACCGAGTGCACTGGGGTTTTCTACGGGCTACACTCCAACAAGTTGGGGTTGGTCCGGGGTATTTTGGCAAGGTGTTCTCTCTCTATGGCAACACGTTGGCACGGGTGCGGGTCAACAGGCTCCTCTCTGATCCTTTTCCAGTTCAGAACGGAACGTGGCAGGGTTGTCCCTTGTCCCCCCTCCTGTATGCACTGGTTATGGAACACCTACCGGTGGCAATACGGTGCTGCCCTAGCAACCATGGCCTCCAGATGGGCAGCCGCCAGGTCAAAACAGCCCTATATGCCGATGACCTTCTCCTATATGTTTCCCAACCGCGTGTCTCTTTCCCGTCTATTCTGCGTGAATTCCGTCGCTTTGGCAATTTGAGCAATTTCAAGGTGAATCTGTCTAAGAGGAGGCGCTCAATATCACCCTGCCCCATTCGGAGGCCACTCTCCTGGCGGATTGCTTCCCCTTTAAATGGCATGCTACCTCTATTAAGTATCTCGGGATCCATATCCCCTCTGACCCCTCCCTCCTTTACCGCCTTAATTACCTATCGTTACTTGAATCACTTTCGGTGGACCTCCGAAAATATGGCACTCTTAAGCTCACCTGGTTTGGCCGCATTAACGCCCTGAAAATGGACGTTGTGCCCCGCCTACTATACGTGATTCAGGCTCTCCCCATTCCACTCCCAGGTACTTTCTTCACTCATATTCAAACTCTGTTTGGGAAGTTTGTGTGGGGAGCGGCACGGAGCAGACTGCGGTTTCGGACGCTGACACGCCATAAATGCCATGGAGGCGCCGGCCTACCAGACCCTAGATTATACTACCGCGCGACTGTGCTGGTGCACCTTTTCGATTGGCGTTATCGTGGAGCGAATAAGCAGTGGGTCTCTATAGAGGCCGAACTGCTTTCAGCTCACCTTCCCTCTCTGCCCTGGATGCCGTCCCACTTCCGCTCCAGTGCTGTTAGGCATTCTGTGCTGTCATCCCATTTCCTAAGGGATGTGGTGTGTGTGGGCGGTCACATTGCCAGGGTCCCGGGCCCCCTCAGCCCTCTCTACAACAATCCCATGTTCCCCCCGGGTTGTTCTGCAGATAAATTCCATTGCTGGCTAGGTAGGGATGACGTCCACTTGCACCAAGTTGCAGGTAATACACCTCTCCCCTCCCTGACACAATTGCGCGCCTCCTACCCCGATCTCCAGTTATCTTGGTTGGAATATGGTCAGCTCAATGCTTTCCTCCGTAAGTTCTCCTTACTTCCCATGCTCTCATCCCCCTTGACTGACTTGGATTCTGCTCTTTCTCGCGCTGACACCACCCCACGTGTCCTCTCTGTTCTCTATGACATTCTCCTCAAGGATGCTACACCTGGGCTCCCTTCCTATACCAGCCCCTGGGAATCTGACCTTGGTACTTGTCTCTCACCTGCCAATTGGGATAGGTCCTTCCTGGATACGCATAAGCTCCTGCTGCCTTGCAGTGTGAAGGAAAAGAACTACAAAATACTGACCCGCTGGTACCGCTGTCCTGACCTCCTGCACAGGATCTATCCTGGTGTATCCGAGCCGTGTTGGCGCTGTGGTTCCGAAAGAGGTACGCTGTATCACATCTGGTGGGAATGCGCTGCCCTCAGACCCTTCTGGGATGCTGTTTTCGCGTTGTATACTAAAGTGAGTATACAATCTGTCACACCCTCACCTCGTCTAGCCCTTCTATCCATTATACCAGGGAACGTCTCCGCTGTTAAGAGAGACCTCCTGCGACATTTTCTCACTGCCGCCAGAAGAGTCATTCCCAGGCATTGGCGCAGTACTGCTGTGCCCACCCTGGTTGAGTTCCTACAGGAGCTTTTCCTTATTAAGAGAATGGAGGCCCTGGTGGCTGAGGACTCGCCTGACCCTTCTAAATTTGAGTCCCTCTGGCAGCCAAGGGTGATGTTCCAGGAGACTTCAGAGTTCTCTTCTTTCTTTTCCTGAACTGGGAGCGCCTTGCTCCCCTTCCCGTAAGGGGTCTAGCCGTCTCCTTCTGTACCATCCATCTCTCCCCCTTCCCGTTCCCTCTCTCCTCAGTGTGCCCTGTCCCATCCCGGTCTCGTATGTGGGTTTTATGTGTTTCTGTTCATCCGTGTCTTCCCCAAGTTCCCCTTTCCCTCCAGCATTTGTCTTTTTCTTCTAGTGCGCGAGTGGCACTGTGGTGGACCTCCACAGCCGGACTTTTCCTTCTGTCCTATAGTGTTCCCTGCCATCACCCCCCAATTATGCATTTCCCCATGTTGTTATAGTGCCACCCATTACTGGCTTCTCTGTTGCGGGCGCAAGCAGCCCTCTACCCTGGCTGTTCCTCAGCGACTTCTCCACGATTGGGTGGCCTGCGTACCTCCTACTGCCTTATTTGATGCCTTTGTATTGGTTTTGTTTCCTTTTGTTATTATTTGCAAAAACCTCAATAAAAACTGATTAAACATAAATAGCAGGCGTTTACCCTACAATACAAATGCATAAATCGGTGTACACAATTGCACCTCTGATGAAGCACGGGCCTGAGTAGCAGTGCAGAAATTAGTTAGATGTGTGTAGCACTATGGTCCTGCTTCAGCATTTTTAGGAATGTGTAGGTTAGTCTAGAGAGAGATCCTGTAGCATAGATTAATGTAGGTGATGGAGGAATAGAATAATATATCCGCCATTTGAATATATTATATAATAATAATAATAATTATAATACATTTATTTATATAGCGCCAACATATTCCGTAGCATTGTACAATTTGTAGGATTCAAGTACAGACAAAAAAGATACATTACAAAGAAAGAGTCAATTCACACACTGGGACTGAGGGCCCTGCTCACAAGAGCTTACAATCTATGAGGTAGAGGGGGTGACACAAGAGGTAGCAGTGGCAGCAACAGACAATTTTGTAATAGTGTAATGTCATTACACATATATAAAGCTGTATGAGCCATCACCAGTCATGTCCTTTAACATGCAGATGGTGCCTGGATATATAAAGTTAGTCTGATACGGCATCATATCCTGTGAGGTAATGTTGGAGCATAAACAGAGGAGGGTATGTTTTAGGGGTTCTAACTACAGAAGGGTTTACATTAGGAGTTGTGATAGGCCTGTCTGAAAAGATATGTCTTTAGTTTGCGCTTGAAGCTGTGGAAATTGGGGGTTAGTCTGATAGTCCGGGATAGAGCATTCCAGAGAAGTGGTGAAACTCGGGAGAAGTCTTGTATACGAGCGTGGGAGGTTCTGATAATGGAGGATATTAGTCTTAGGTCTGGTATATAGCTCTGGTGGATTATTCTGTACTGCTTAACAAGGGCCTCTCTCTAGAAGCCTGATTTATAAGTATATTTTTGGCCTAATCTGTTACTGAAAAAAAATATAAAAAGCAATCAATTCCGTTGACAAAAAAATAATGAATTTGTAGGTCTTGGAAAGTAGAATAACCAAATGTTATTAGAAAAAAGGGTTTTTACTTTGCAAGTAGTAAAACTTAAAATAACTATAAAAATTTGGCTTCAATATAAATGCATGATGAATACAGAATTTTTGTCTTTTCTATTCCTTCCCTTAAAGGGTTAATAAAAGTTAATCAATGAGATGCTGCTATTAAATACTACAACTAGTCTGACAAAAAAGCAAGCCCTCATACAATTACATAGAAAAAAAAAATTAAAAGTTATGGCTCTTAGCATGTGATGACGATAGAACACCAAAAAATGGTTTGGTCCTTAAGACCTAAAACAGGCTGGTCACTAAGGGGGTTCAACTATACATGTGAAGCCACACTCTTTTCCAAGAAAGTGAAAAAAAAAAATTGTGCAACAATAGTAAATCTACACCAGTGTCTTTTCTTACAGTTATACAACTTATGTATAGTGAGCATTAGGCTATTACAGCACTTATTTTTTTTTCATTTTGTGATTAACTAGAATTCTATAGTATATAATCTATACATTGTTACAGCTTCATCTGCAACAGGATCAAATAAGTATTCTAGTCTCAGTAAATAAATATTATTTTCTTTGCTATGCATAATGAAAAATTATACAATTTTTCTATATATTTTCTGTGTCGATTCCTTACTGTTTGCAAGATGTTTCTATTCAGTCATTATATAAGAATTTCTACTGTTTGCTCCCAGGGTATAAAAATCTGTATTTGTCATATTATGGCCTCAGAGTACACAGATTCTGATAGCTGTAACAAGTTATATTCCTGTGTGGCCATGACATAACCATGCATTTGTATCCATTGGACGTAAACAATAAAGGTTCTTACTGAATTAAAGCAAGTCAAGATGGGAGAAATCAGTACAGAAAGTATATTGGTAAAATTCTATAAAATTTCATTATGCCAAGAAAAAAACATTACCAATACCAATTAGTATTAGTTGAAACCCACCTAAAAGCAAGCTCGCATTATCCATGAACATGCTCAAGGACTAAAGCCATATTTCACTTTTTAAATGCTCTAAAATGATAATTGTGCTTCTAGAAAATCCAGTGAAGGGAGATTTTCATGCTTATGACAAGGCGAATCTCTCATTGACTAAACAATAAATTCATTATGTACAGATCAAACTGCAGGCTAGTTGAAACATTATTTAAATGTCACAGATGCTCGGATTATACTAAAACCAATTAGAATTAAGCACACTTGGAAGCTTTAGTGCTGGGTTTGGACATGGCTTTATGTCTAACCTATTAGTTTAAAAAGGTCATCAAAAGTCCACAACAACATGAATATAGTATTAACCAGCAAATAATACACTGGTAGGTTTCTCTAATGAATTTAGCAGTCTTTGCACCTAGCAGGAGGCCTGGAATGGCCAATTGAATCCTGTTTTCTTTATATCTTGTGGTTTGCCAGTTTATTTTTTGTCACCTAATAAATTAAAGGAGCCAACATATAACACTTATTTTTTCATGTCAAGTCAAGGGTGGTATGTTGTTCAGAATGGGATCTTTCTGTTTTCATAAGACTTAAAAACCAAAAGAAAATATATTTACCTTGGGGAAATAAGTGCACATACCTATTTATTCCGTAAATACATAATAATGGTAGGTAAAAGTAAGAAAAAGAGCAGTTAGCAAATTTATTGCCAATAAAACAAGTCTGTTTGATTTTCTAGCTAAATTAGACTTTTGCACAGTAGTGAATAGCTATTTAAAGTAGAAAGAGAAAGTTTAGGTAACTGCATGTAAAATTATAAAAAACATTGCATTCTGGGACTTTAAATAAAGAAGAACATTGAAACATTTTAATCAAAGCAGGAGCTTTATAGGCAGAACTTTCATTCTTTCCACATCTCATTTTTATATAATGAACCCTAAATGTTATACCCCCTGCTATGTAATATTCTTACATATTCTGTAAATTATTTGTATATCTTTTGATCTTAAAATTAGGATGTCTAAGGGTGGGTTCACACCTGCGTTCCAGTCCGTCCGTTGCCAATCCGAGTGAAAATCTCGGCGAACGGGATTGGCATCGGATACAGACCGGTCAGTGACGCATTGGTTAAAAACCCATTCATTTGAATGGGTTTTTAACCGGCCCCCCTCGGCCGAATTTTTTCCTCCGAACAAAGTCGGACACGCAGGACTTCGTGTCCGAGGAGAAAAAAATGGCTTCGCAGTGCAGAGGGTGCAATCGGACACCCTCGCATTGCTTTAAAAACCCATTCGAATGAATGGGTTTTTAACCAATGCGTCGCTGACCGGTCTGTATCCGATGCCAATTCCGTTCGCCGAGATTTTCACTCGGATTGGCAACGGACGGACTGGAATGCAGGTGTGAACCCACCCTAAACTACATTCACAACATTTTTTTGTCTGGTTCAGAGTTACATTAAACCAGTTTAAGTGTCACCAGAATAAAATTTTGTAGTTACATTACCTTTTGGGAGTGCCATTCCTAGTGTTACATATACCTTCTAGACACTAGACTCAGGGACAGCAACCTTTTTAGTCTGGGGTGCCGATTTGGAAAAAAAAAAATCAAAAGATAAAGTACTCAGTGTGCCATGTAATAATTGTAAGGGTGTCACCCTCTTACATCAGTGATTACCAACAGGGGGCCTCAACACTCTAGAAATATTTAGAAGGATGATCCCATGCCTTTATGCAATGTTATCTGCATCCTTAGGACATTTATTGTGTTTTGGTAAAAATTATTTGGTAGGGGTGCCCCAAAGAATTTTTTTTTTCAGGGGTATCCTGAGTCTGAAAAGGTTGGGAAACACTGTGCTACATGAAAGTCATATAACACAAACCATAACTGCAACCAGTTAGTTAGTTGATTGAGCTTACGTTTCAATGTGATCCTTTAGCAAACTGATTCATATTTGGACTGCACATGGGGCTAAGTGTAATCTGCAGTAAACCTGCTTCGTGGGGGCAGAAGATGTCCATCACACAGCCCAGTGTTTTTGTTGAAGAAATCCAAACAAATTTTTACATGTGCCTCATGTTCCCACCACCTCCCAGTGCATCCTCCCGTCCGACTACATTTACATGGATGATTATAGGGAGAGATTGCCACCTGGAGCAGCACTGTCATTTGTTTAAAACAGCAGAGATAGTCTTGTACCAGGTAGATATGCTTTGAGTGCTGACTCTGGCACCAGTGCCGGGGGTTGCTGACCCCTGCACTAGACCATTATGCATACTCAATCCCAGCAGCAATAGTGTTTGAGAAAGGTTATGTTAGGACTCTCAATTCAGCTGCTATACCTTTAAGGTCACCATGTCAACCTGGGAAGCTTCTGCAGTTTCAAAAGTTCCCTGGGCTTGTCCAATTAGCAACTGAGGAGGCATATATAAGATCTCTCCCACCTGACCCAGGTGCCAACTAATTTAGTTTCCTAGTTTGGCTCTGTACCTTATAGTGTGTGCTTTGGATTGCATCATTCTGACCCTTGGCTTGTTCTTTGGATATTCGTTTGCTTGCTGATTCTGCCATTGACATACCTGTTCAGATTTGACTCTGGGCTTTCTACTGGATATCGCTTTTGTCTCCTGATTCTGCCTCTGGTGCCTTCTCCTGGCTTTTACCCTTTGCCTGTACCACTATTTTCCTGTTTCTGATCCGTGATGTAAGTCTATTGTGGGATCCAGTTTGGTTTTGGTTTGTATTATTACTATAGTATATTATTATTATAGCATTTATTACCGGTACAGTTACTGTTTGGTGACAATTCAGACTCTCAGAGTCTGCAAAGTCCATCTGGCCTTGTTGCTAGCACTGGTGAAGGTGTCTGGGGGTCTGTCTCTGGCTAGCAGTTCTGTGCTGATTTTAAATAGCTTGTTCTACTGCTTGCTGTTATCAGCCTCTTCCTGCTTTTACTTTTGATTGGCCTTGCATCTCAAGCAGGTTAATTTCACTGCACTTATAACCTCAGAGTGCTTGTCTTTTTTGCTGAAGTTTCACCATGGTGGGAACCCTTATTATAGCACCCAATGTCTACAGAGTTCCATTGAACCATACAGCAGTGCCTACAGCGAGTCAGAAGTAGTCCTCATTGCTGGAACAGGCTGTTGCTCTTTTCTTCTCTACTGTAGATCTGTCTTCTGGCTATCACAAGCTCATCAAAAAGTCAGTACAGTTGGGTTATTTCTAATTTTTCTTATTGGATAGTGTTCTGTCAAGATAAGTGATTACCAATTCTGGAAAATAAATTTTGCCTCAAAATGTTGTTTTTGAAAGCTGGTTATTTTGCACCACTTATGTCGCGCTATCTTAACTCAAGATGAAATCTAAGGACACACCTATTTATGGAAAGCCGATCTTCCATAACAGCAAGGGCAGCCTAGTTATACAGACTATTCAACCACTGAGAAACTTGAGATTATCAAGAAACTGATGCACATATAGAGTGTTGCTAAGGGGAAGTGGGTATGATAAAGTAATGAAACCATTGTCACCGCTGGCCTCAAGCTAGTCAGATAATTTAATGCAATGATTAGCTCAGTGAACTGATATGATTAACCACAATCAAAAACCTCACATGATTGCTGTATGGTTCCTATAAAGATGTTGCCTTATACAGTATATAAGAAGTGTGCCATATTTGAAAATAAAACTTTTTTTTATTTTTTATTTTCATTTGTGCCGCAGCTTTTGCCAATGAACATGAGAAAGAAAACCTCTAAGGAGAAGAGAGAAAAAACAAATATTTCAAAGTAAATAAACTTGAAATTTAATTCTCTAAAAATCATTACATATTATTTATGTGTAGCATTCTTATTGTTTATAACATATCACTTTTCATAGTAATAAATACATGTAGGTTTGTAGAGGAATACAATATAAAAATAAATGAGTAAAGAACAACTAAAGTGCTTGTAATTTTCATACCAAATTAGTTTGTGGCCTGAATACCATGGCAAATATGAAACACCTTCTCAGTGTTCAGTTGTTGGACAATTACATCGTTTTTGTTATTGTGCTGTTTCGACGAAATTATAGATTTCATGAAACTACAGAAACTTCTAAACATACAAAACTTAAGTCCAGTAAATGTGTATATACACTACCGTTCAAAAGTTTGGGGTCACCCAGACAATTTTGTGTTTTCCATGAAAAATCACACTTTTATTTATCAAACGAGTTGCAAAATGAATAGAAAATATAGTCAAGACATTGACAAGGTTAGAAATAATGATTTTTTTTTTTAAATAATAATTTTCTCCTTTAAACTTTGCTTTCGTCAAAGAATGCTCCATTTGCAGCAATTACAGCATTGCAGACCTTTGGTATTCTAGCTGTTAATTTGCTGAGGTAATCTGGAGAAATTTCACCCCATGCTTCCAGAAGCCCCTTCCACAAGTTGGATTGGCTTGATGGGCACTTTTTGCGTACCATACGGTCAAGCTGCTCCCACAACAGCTCAATGGGGTTGAGATCTGGTGAATGCTCTGGCCACTCCATTACAGATAGAATACCAGCTGCCTGCTTCTTCCCTAAATAGTTCTTTCATAATTTGGAGGTGTGCTTTGGGTTATTGTCCTGTTGTAGGATGAAATTGGCTCCAATCAAGCGCTGTCCACACGGTATGGCATGGCGTTGCAAAATGGAGTGATAGCCTTCCTTATTCAAAATCCCTTTTACCTTGTACAAATTTCCCACTTTACCAACACCAAAGCAACCCCAGACCATCACATTACCTCCACCATGCTTGACAGATTGTGTCAGGCACTCTTCCAGCATCTTTTCAGTTGTTCTGCGTCTCACAAATGTCCTTCTGTGTGATCCAAACACCTCAAACTTCGATTCGTCTGTCCATAACACTTTTTCCAATCTTCCTCTGTCCAATGTCTGTGTTCTTTTGCCCATATTAATCTTTTCCTTTTATTAGCCAGTCTCAGATATGGCTTTTTCTTGGCCACTCTGCCCTGAAGGCCAGCATCCCTGAGTCGCTTCTTCACTGTAGACGTTGACACTGGCGTTTTGCGGGTACTATTTAATGAAGCTGCCAGTTGAGGACCTGTGAGGCATCGATTTCTCAAACTAGAGACTCTAATGTACTTGTCTTGTTGCTCAGTTGTGCAGCGGGGTCTTCCACTTCTCTTTCTACTCTGGTTATAGCCTGTTTGTGCTGTCCTCTGAAGGGAGTAGTACACACCGTTGTAGGAAATCTTCAGTTTCTTGGCAATTTCTCGCATGGAATAGCCTTCATTTCTAAGAACAAGAATAGACTGTCGAGTTTCACATGAAAGTTCTCTTTTTCGGGCCATTTTGAGATTTTAATCGAACCAACAAATGTAATGCTCCAGATTCTCAACTAGCTCAAAGGAAGGTCAGTTTTATAGTTTCTTTAGCCAGCAAAACTGTTTTCAGCTGTGCAAACATACTTGCACAAGTGTTTTCAAGGGTTTTCTAAACATCCATTAGCCTTCTTACACAGTTAGCAAACACAATGTACCATTAGAACACTGGAGTGATGGTTGCTGGAAATGGGCCTCTATACACCTATGTAGATATTGCATTAAAAACCAGATGTTTGCCGCTAGAATTGTCATTTACCACATTAACAATGTATAGAGTGTATTTCTGATTCATTTAATGTTATCTTCATTGAAAAAAACTGTGCTTTTCTTTCAAAAATAAGGAAATTTCTAAGTGACCCTAAACTTTTGAACAGTAGTATATATATATATATATATATATATATATATAGTCATAATAATGCAATCAACATAAAAATATTATGGATAAAATATAAAAATGCTTTATTTTTACATATAAGCATCATATGGGTAGACATTCAGAAATTTTAAATCTAAACTAGACTTTACTGAAAGCATAGATACGGATAAAAATGAACACTTGAGTATGATGAAGCTGTACTGTTATCATTCGCACTGCTGGTAACACAAAACAGATTGTCTTCTTTTAAATTACATTTCTCTTTTTTAAATTTTCTAAATATACACAGTTTATAGCAAAAATAGGTAAATACAATCAAAAGAACAATCATAAATGCAATGGTAAATAAAATCATGAATATACTCTTAGAACATAGCTGCACAGGCAACGGTTAACCTATGGGCTAAACAGATGATGAGGCAAATAGAACAAGTTTTTTTTACACTCGCCTAGAGAGAGTCTGATAGGTTAAAGGGGTTCTCCCGGATAAAATGATATTTCAACAGTAAGCTAAACACCCTCCTCCTGCCTAAATTCTAACTTATTTACTTTACAAAAAATGTATATTTACCTAGATAGCTGGAGAGGTCATGTGACCATCCCAGACACACTTTTAGATTGTCTGGTGACGTTCCATTTCCCTGTTCCGGAAACGGAATGTCTCCTATACTAATCACCCTCCCACCCCAACCCATCATACTTACCTTCCTGGAGTCCTCCTGTACAGAGGAGAGGGTGTGATTGAAGTGCAATGCATCATGGTAGTTGTAGGATAAAAGAACAGAAAACTACCCATGTAAACAAATGCAGAAGATGTCAGGAGCTCCCAGGTAAAAGCAGAAGTCACTAAAAACACTGTTAAATATATTTGGTTGCCCTTATTAACATATTAATAGCACTAACTGATCTTTTTTGAAAAATGATTTTTTTGCCCGGAAAACCCCTTTAAGAATGTACAATATTGTCAGGGGCTCTATCACTATATACAACTAAGCAGCATACTATCTATCATGATACAGTGGCAATATATCGTAATTACCTCAGCTTAAAAAAACAAAAATAAGAAAAGAGGATGGCATAAGGGAGGGGAGTGTGAGAACAGGTTTCAGAAGACTTAAAGAAATCCAAAAGCTGACAAATGTTTGTGAAGTTTTAATATTTTTGCTCAAACCAGGAAGTTATGCTTTGCACACCACAGGTAGAAATTGTAACACCTTTTGATAAATTAGGAATATTAATTAAGTAACATTTTATATTAGAACAGAAGTGTGATTTTGTTTACTGAAATCACACAGACTTGTTCTACATTCACACAACCAAGGTGCAAAATGGGCATGAAAAATCAGTGCATGGAGGGGTCCATGAAAACGGACAAAAACAGGACTTCACCTATATTTTGACAGTCCGTTAAAAGGGATCATCAAAATAATGGTCATGTGAATGGACGGCACACAGCTATTATTCACTGTCGTGTGAATATAGCTTAATTGATCGCAACTCATGCCCGTTAAAGTTTGGGCAGAAAATACTCAAGTTACATACACTCAAGTTGAAACACACAGGCTGTGGAAATAAAGGGTATTGTAGTCTCCTGCATTTTATCAAGGCGTCAATGACTTTGCAGATTTTTGAAGGATGGGGAAAACAAAAGAATTGTTCTGTGAACAAAAAGGATCTGTGAACAAAGGTAGTTCAACTATTACTTTCAACCACATAAGACCATGAATTCTGTTCAAGATTCAATTAAAAAGCAAAAATAATGGGTTCTGTTTAGAGATGAGCAAACTGGTTTGTAATGAACTGGGTTCAGCCTGAATGTCTCAAAGCTTTTTCCAGTTAAATGTAAGCAAACTATCTAAAATGGCAAACGCCATGTGAAAGCAGGAAGAAAGCATAGAAGAGGAAACACATGACCTCAGGGATCAGATGGGTTTCCGAATAATGCCTTTTAAGTAGCCCTCATAACAGCAGAGAGCCAATTATGAGGGACTTTAAGTCAGAGGTCACTGATATCTCAGTAAGCAGCATCAAAAGGCCAGAAAGTGAAGGTGATCATTTTGTGGGGAGGTATTAGAGAGAAGGTCTCTGTGGGAGAGAGCTAACAATAAAACATGGGCAATATACTGTTGAGATTCTGGGGAATTAGTGTGTTGGAGAAGGGCTGGAAAAGAAAACTTTCATTTCATAGACAGAACAATAGGAGTCTCTGTCTGTCATACAGTGTGTATCAGTGAAGTAATGTGCTGTTGTTACTGTGCCCAGCAGATGCATTAATCTCAATCACAGACTCAGACTCAAAACATTCAAATTCCATCTAGTGAATGCTGTTGCGTGAACAAAGATCAAGATGGTCAAACTGCCCTTTAGACCTTTCCATATATCACCAAAATGGTATAAATAAAAAGTACAAGTTGCCCTGCAAAAAACGATGCTTTATACTCCCTATATGGAAATATAAAAAAGTTACAGGTGTCAGTATATGGCCACTCAAAGATTTTTTTTTTATTTTTAAAAGTTTTTGATGTTTGTTAAGGTGTTAAAAAATAACAAAAATTGTATAAATTTGGTATTGTCTTAATCTTACCAAACTGCAGAATATAGCTAACAATGAGAGCTGAATTTGTTTCCAGTTTCCCAGTTTATTGTACAGAATATTAAATGGTACCATTATGAAGTACAA
The DNA here is from genome assembly GCA_947044405.1 of Leptodactylus fallax. Taxonomy (NCBI): domain Eukaryota; kingdom Metazoa; phylum Chordata; class Amphibia; order Anura; family Leptodactylidae; genus Leptodactylus; species Leptodactylus fallax. The sequence continues at coordinate 2,011,364 of CAMRHE010000001.1, read as the reverse complement.
AAAAAACCCTCATACAGCCCTGTGAATAGAAATTTTTTAGAAATGTTTTTGGAAGGTGAGGAGAAAAAAAAACAAAAATGAAAAAAACGGCAGGAAGGGTTTAAATCTGCCTCTGTTCTCCCACGCAATTATGTATGCAATGTTTGTAACGCATATCATAAAGGCTTAATTCACATGAACCTTGTGCTTTGTCAGTGTGTTAGCTATGTTTTTGATGGCTAGCACACTGACCCATTATTTTCTATGGCCCAATATACATGCCCATGTAATATCACAGGTCCGTGTGTGAGGCTGTGAGCCTGGGGCAAAACTCAGGACAGCTCCTATATATATCTGCTTTGTGGTCCAGGTTCACAGAAGGAAATCAATGGGTCTGTGGAAGCACAGGCGGCTCACTTATATCATCCATGTGCCATTTGTGCCATTTTAGCACAGACTTGTAGATTAAAGGTAATTCGTTTTCAATTTTCAGTTTGGTTTTTGCAATTATAGGTTCAAGTTAGTCAAACAGTGAGGGGTTTGGTTGTGGCTGTTATACTGCTATACAGAAGCTAAAATACAACTGTATTGCCGACATAATAATAATAATAATAATAATAATAATAATAATAAAAATTTTATTTATATAGCGCCAACATATTCTGCAGCACTGTACAACTTGTAGGGTTCAAGTACTGACAAAAAAAGATACATTACAAAGAAATAGTCAATTCACACACTGGGACTGAGGGCCCTGCTCGCAAGAGCTTACAATCTATGAGGTAGAGGGGGTGACACAAGAGGTAGCAGGGGCAGCAACAGATGTAGCATTGCTTATACAATGGTCAGACAATTTTGTAATAGAGGTTACTGTCATTACACATATATAAAGCTGTATGAGCCGTCACCAGTCGTGTCCTTTAACATGCAGATGGTGCCTGGACATATAAAGCTAGTCTGATACGGCATCATATCCTGTGAGGTAATGTTGAAACATAAACAGAGGAGTGTACGTTTTAGGGATTCTAACTACGGAAGGGTTTACATTAAGAGTTGTGATAGGCCTGTCTGAAAAGATATGTCTTTAGTTTACGCTTGAAGCTGTGGAAATTGGGGGTTAATCTGATAGTCTGGGATAGAGCATTCCAGAGAAGTGGTGCAACTCGGGAGAAGTCTTGTATACGAGCATGGGAGGTTCTGATAATAGAGGATGATAGTCTTGAGTGAACGGAGAGTACGGATGAGGGAGGAAATGTAGGGAGGTGCAGCATTATGGAGAGCCTTGTGAATGAGGGAGATAAGTTTATATTGTATTCTGTATTGAATAGGCAGCCAATGTAGTGACCGGCACAGATCGGAGGCATCGCTGTAGCGTCTAGACTGATAGATGAGCCTGGCCGCCGCATTCAGAATAGATTGTAGAGGGGAGAGTTTAGTAAGGGGAAGACCCATTAGTAAGGAGTTACAGTAGTCAAGGCGAGAGTGAATCAGGGCAACAATAAGTGTCTTTAGTGTATCTGTGGTAAGGAAAGGGCGGATTCTGAAGATGTTTTTGAGGTGGAGATGACAAGAGCATGCGAGTGATTGGATATGGGGGGTGAAGGAAAGGTCTGAGTCAAACAAAACCCCGAGGCAGCGCTCATACTGCCTGGGATTTATGGTAAGGCCAGAGACTGCAATGGAGATATCAGGGACAGATCTATTAGATGGTGGAAACAGCAGTAGTTCAGTCTTTGAGAGATTCAGTTTCAGATAGAGTGAAGACATGATATTTGAGACAGCAGAGAGACAGTCACTGGTGTTCTGTATTAGTGCAGGGGTGATGTCACGGGATGACATCAAAAATATTTAAGAAATTCTGAAAACTGCAGTTAGAAATAATCATGAAGAGAACTCTAAACACAATGCGAACTTGTAACAGTAAATCCGAAATAGATTTGGTACTTGGAAAAAAAAATGTAATATGTTTCACAACAGTATTGTAATATTCTTCATAAAATGCAGTAGGTTGGCCAGTGTTATCTGGGCTTAAGCATGATTTAAGTTGAAACGAGCAAACACAGATTTCATTTGCAATAATTACAATGTGTTCTTATGTTACTTTGATGAAACAGATTGAATTTTTACCTAACCCCATAAATTATTTCCATGTTTATAATCTTTTTAGAAATATTTTACTGGACAGGAAATGAAAAGCATTGCATGTGCTCAGCCTATATACCTAGCATAATTCTTTCTAAAGTGAAAATCCATTTCAAAACTAGACTTAATTTACCTGAGATTATTTTATATTTAAGAAGATTTATTCTTTTTTTTTGGCAAAAGGTTAGCAGAGTAAGCTCTGACCATTCTTACATTCTATCCTATATGTGCTTCAAAGCGTCAAAAACTACTTTTGTAATTATGCTATTTTTTGAGGCACAAACACAGGGAAAACAATTTGCCACCTTTATATTAGGTTTAGGGAACACTACAGATCGATTGGGTCTGGTTTGGGATAGCCACGCCTTATTCAGTACATATGAAAATCACATAATGCAAATCCATCCTGCTTGCAGTTTGGTGGAATAGAGCATATTCTCCACCCAAAAGCAGGAGGGAACCATTATACATTACTGTTGCAATGAGAAGCAGGATGGATCATTTACACATAAGCAACAGGTCCATTTAGTATGAATTATAGAAATGACCTCCCTTTTCATGACTTGTCATTATTTCTACTTTTGATAATACAGTACTGTAAGGCCTTTATATATCAAAATCATCATAGGCATTAAAACTCTGCTATTTTGTTATGTTTTTTCTTGGGGAATGATTAGTGGCTTATGATTTGTTAACCAGCACCACTGGTTGTTGTTTATTGGAGTGCTGAAATGTACAAGTATTGTATGCCTTGATCCATTGTTACCCCATTTGTTCCCCTCTATGATATGGATCATTGTTTATGGTTGCAATGATGCTGAATGCTGCCTGCCTGGGTGACGTAAAGGTGGCTACTGCAACATTCCTCTCCTATTCTGACTACATGCCATGGATGTTGCAGAATGTTGTATTAGATATACACATGTGGACAAAATTGTTGGTACCCCTTGTTTAATGAAAGAAAAACCCACAATGGTCACAGAAATAACTTGAATCTGACAAAAGTAATTCGCCAAACTACATGTTGACAAGCCACAAAGCTTCTGGGAGAATGTCCTATGGACAGATGAGACAAAAATCGAAATTTTTGGCAAGGCACATCAGTTCTATGTTCACAGATGGAAAAATGAAGCATATCTTGAAAAGAAAACTAAATCACCGAGGAACTAGAATTACATATAAACCAATCACCAAATTAGATGGCAAGATATAAAAAAATAAAACAAATATTTTATTGATATACATTAAAAGTCCTATGGATGTCCCAGGTCAAACATAATCTAGAAGAATCATAACACCACCCTGCCTAGATGTAAAAATATATTGTCCCACCTTAAAGAATTCCAATCCTAAACCTGGGCAGGGACCACCTAATAGAGCTGAAGTAGCATACCTTTTCAATCTACCTAAAGGATTTTATTTTCAGATAAATAATCCGACATGCAGCTTGTCCCAGAGTGTATATATGGCAGTAACAGCTGATAAATCCTTTCTAGCTGCAGTGCCTACTATTCGTCTCGTAGTCACCAATATTGACCACCCAGACTTAAACAATAACTGCTGAAGGGGTCTAATGTTAGATCTTAACCCAGCTGCAAAACGTTTATTCTATATACGAGAAGTATTCATGTGTTCAGGTGCCACAACTAAGCTATAATCCAGACTCAAGTTCCCTCAATAGTTGTGCACTAAACACACCTTGCATAGAGGCTAACTCAAACTCAGCAGTCTCATAGATATATGGCGGAATCTCCTAAACATCCCTGCTCCCAAGAGGCTCACAACATCCAGTATTGAAAATGGTGGAATCTCATTAGTTTTCTGTTTTTACTTGGAAGACTCACACTAGGTTAGCTGTTGCACTAACACTAATAGCGTCCAACCCAAATCACGACAGATTGCTGCTTTATAGATAGTCATGCAACATACAGCCCCAAGGTAAATTATATGGTGATGTTTCAGAGACTCTATGCATCCTATATAGATAGCGACTGTAACACAGTGTTACTGCTTTCCATAGAGCACACAACATACAGCCCCTTAACGCGTTTCCCCCGCTATATAAGGGTTCATAAGGAGATTAAAATAGCGTTATAAGTGTGCTACAGATGAATAAATAGATGACCCAATAATTAAATCGATAAAAACCGCCATTACCTACGCCCTGATGGTGGACGTAGGTACTTTCAAAAATCAGCCACTGACCAAACGTTCCAGCAGATCTTCTTATATCCTGGACCCCAGGTAATACTCACCTATCCTCATGCTCGTCTCTCCCGATATGGGGGCATGTTATACAAACTCCGCCCCCAACACCCTGATTGGATGACGAGAACAAGGTAGGTTACCATTGTAATGGGACGCTAAAGAGCATCTCGTAAGTTAGAAAAGGCTATTAGAAACTAAGTGGCCACACCCCAGTCATTCAAATGATATTTAGATGTCCTTAAAACGCATCATTACATACATACTAAAATATTTAAATCATGCTTTGTGTGTATCGTAGTTGCCCAAATAACATTAGTAGTGGATAACATTGTATGCTGATTTAATCAAGTATTACAAATTAGTCCACTACAAGTCCCAGCATATCCATCGCTCTATATTTATGCTCTAATACTTCCGATAGCATCCTTTCAATATATAGCAATATAAATCATCCTGTATTTGCTTATGAATATGAGACTCATAGCCAAGGCATGCTTATAAAAATATAAAAAATATATATAAAACCCATAGCCAAAGCATGAGCCATATATAAATTGCATATAAAATATGTCTGGACCTTATAAACATATTGTATATGAATCAATGTCATATTTAATATATCAATGATATTGCCAGGTATGATCACTAAATCCCAAAGTGTCCATATAAAATGAACATGGGAATCATCTCAATATGTCTAATTATACTGTATCCTATCTCTATATAACATTGATACTGATAGCCAAATGGATATAAAATCCCAAAGTATAAGAGGGGCAAGAGCAAAAGAGTAGAGGAGATAAGAAGATTGGGGAGAGCTACAGCTTTACAGAAGAAAAAAACTATGCCACCAGACTATAAACCAGAGTATGCCTAGAATAATCATAGGAGGGAGGATAAATAATTCTAACATTCCCAGCCAGATGAACCAATAGTGACCCAAATAATCACACGCCATATCAGTATACGATCAGATGACGTCTGGCACATGTGCCAAATGGGACCAAGGGTAGGCTGGAGAGATCCGTTCCTACTGCATAAGTTAAACTGGCACACCAAATCTTAACCCTCTTCCTACTACCATATCCAAACAAAGAGAGAGCCTGGGATCCCATATGTCCTACCAGATACGAGACGGGATAGAAAAAGGAAACAACGATAATACGGTTGGACCTGCTAAATAAATGAAGTAAAAGAGATAATCTCATTGAGCCCCGTTGGTCTAACACTTTGCATTTGATAGATCCATTTGGCCTCTTTTTGTAAAAGTCTTTTGTCTATATCTCCCCTTCTAACAGAGGGTCTGATTACTTCAATGCCCTGAAAACCAATTGCTTTCAGGTCGCCACCTTGAATCTCCCAAATATGGCGGCTTAAGGGTTGGTCCTCTCTCCGACTGATGTTTCCCACATGTTCAAGAACTCTTCTCCTCAATTCTCTCCTGGTCTTGCCCACATAATTTTTGGGGTAAGTGCATGTGGCCAAGTATATAACCCCAGTGGTCTTACAATTAATAAAGTCCCTGATCATATATCTGTTACCTGTTGTGGCACTACAGAATTTACTCCCCTTGTTCACATATTTGCAGGCCTTACACATCCCAAACCTGAACATACCGTTCGGGATGGATCCTGTCCTAACACTGGACATCATTGTGTTCATAAATACAAAATAGACACCGAGCGGCAAGATAGGGTAGATCTGTCAGGACTCCAAGATGAAAAATTATAAGATATAGAATAAAGTGACCAAGATGGCCCCTCACCTCAAAGTGTTGTGAATTGGCTACAACAACATATACGTTTATAAATGGTGAGGGTGGCAGCAGATACGTCCAACGTCAACCGATAACCGGACGTGAGTACATACACATGGAAGCGTAGGGTTCAAAAACCCAAGACAGGACTGACTGCACTCTTTTGGAGGAAAGATCCTGAGTCACTTATATAGAGTCACTTATATAGATAACAAATCTCTTTATTGGAAGGTGCAGACGGCACAACGCATTTCGGGGAGGTACTCCCCTTTATCAAGTACAACACTAGTAAAACCCTTAAAATAAAATATACATAAATCTTAGCTCAATTATAACTTACAGAAATCGAATAAAGTAACAATGGAATACAAAAATTGGTACTGATTGCTCAGCAAGACAAAAAAATTCCACTTAGGTAGGACTGAGATTAGTACAAAAGCCTCTGAACCCATGTAAATTCTAATTTTAAATTAAATTTACATGGGTTCAGAGGACTTTTTCATACCTCTTTAGTCCTTTTTTTTATATGTTTTTAGACTATGTAGCAATATTTGACAGCTTTTTAGTAATTTATGTAGTAGTCACTTGATCTTGTAATTTTTTAATGTTCGATTACATATTATATAGTATCTTATTTGTACTAATCTCAGTCCTACCTAAGTGGAATTTTTTGTCTTGCTGAGCAATCAGTACCAATTTTTGTTTTCCATTGTTACTTTATTCGATTTCTGTAAGTTATAATTGAGCTAAGATTTATGTATATTTTATTTTATTTTAAGGGTTTTACTAGTGTTGCACTTGATAATGGGGAGTCCCTCCCCGAAACGCATTGTGCCGTCTGCACCTTCCAATAAAGAGATTCGTTATCTATATAAGTGACTCAGGATCCTTCCTCCAAAAGAGCGCAGTCAGTCCTGTCTTGGGTTTTTGAACCCTACGCTTCCATGGACATCACTGTGTGACCGATGTGTTTTGTTAACATCTATTAGGCCCCACGTTTGGAATAAGCTGTGGGATATCCAGATGACATAGACACAATCAGACTTGTTTCATCCATAGCTTTCGCCTATGATTTCTGTGCAACTGTGTTTTACATTTTATTTGCAGGTTATGTTTTTTACACCATGCATGAATCTGCTTCCTTTATAGTTAAATGATGTGTCACTTTATATACATCACATATTTTCATGCTTTTCAATTGCATTGTCTACTGTGCAATTTTTTAAAATAGATTTTGTTTGCTGTTTGTGCCTGTGTTTACTTTGTTTGGATTGTCCCCTTCTGAATCCCGACCCTTTCAGGATGATCTAGTCCCCCAGACCATTTGTTATTGTGGCTGATAATGAGTTTGGACTCAGCACTCATATTCCGCGGCCATTTCCATGCAGAGGCCCTGATACCTGTAGCTCTGATTCAGTTTTCTGCCACTGGTTCCACGGGGCCAGATTTTGGAGAGGAATCTGAGCCAGAAGACCAACTTAAATTTATCTCCAAATGGCCATGTGATGTTATGTGATGCAGGTCTTTCAATAGCTTTGTTTTGGGTTGATTTCACATCATGGTTTAGTAATGTATTTTGCCACAATTTGCATCAAAAAACCCAACAAAACTTCAAAACTATGATGAACTATCTATATCTCCCCCCCTGCCCCCCCCCCCCCCCCCCCCCCCCCCCCCCCCCCCCCCCCCGGGGGGGCCCCCCCCCCCCCCCCCCCCCCCCCCCCCCCCCCCCCCCCCCCCCCCCCCCCCCCCCCCCCCCCCCCCCCCCCCCCCTTTCCCCCCCCCTTTTTTTTTTTTTTTCCCTCCACCCCCCCTGGTTTGTTTTTTTTTTTTTTTTTTCACACAAATGTCTAACACTGTACAGGGATAGAGACTGGTCATACTTTATTGTTAATAATACTTATACACAGGGGCGTAACTAGCAAAGACTGGGCCCCATAGCAAACTTTCGACTTTGGCCCCCCTGCCCCACATGGCATTGCATCCTCTTTTCCTGGTACCCACACAGCAAAATGCTCCCTTTACTGGCCCCCACATGGTAAAATGTTGGTTAGGTCATGGTTGGTTGGTTAGGTTGATGTTTTACCTTCCACAGCTTCTGTATCTGTCCTTTCTTTTAAGTTCTCCCCTCCCTCTCGTACAGCCCTGATGTTAATTTCTATTAGTCTTGGTTCAGGTTGGTCATATACATTCTGATGATCTTTTTGTGTTGGCCAAAATTCCTTGCCTCAAAAACCTGTGAGGGAAGCTTGCAGGAACAGGCCAGTCATACATGTTATTGATTACTGCTCTTCTGTTCTCCACTGCTGATTGCATTCCTTGCCACTTGCAAATTATAGCTTGTACAACCCCAATTCCAATGAAGTTGGAGCGTTGTGTAAAACATAAATAAAAACAGAATACGATGATTTGCAAATCCTTTTCAACCTATATTCAATTGAATACACTACAAAGACAAGATATTTAATGTTCAAACGGATAAACTTTATTTGTTTTTTGCAAATATTCACTCATTTTCAATTTGATACCTGCGACACATTCCAAAAAAGCTGAGAAAGGGGCATGTTTACCACTGTGTTACATCACCTTTTCTTTTAACAACACTCAATAAGCGTTTGGGAACTGAGGACACAAATTGAAGCTTTGTAGGTGGAATTCTTTTCCATTCTTAATTGATGTACAATTTCATTTGCTAAACAGTCCAGGGTCTCCGTTGACGTATTTTGTGCTTCCTAATGCGCCACATATATTCAATGAGAGACAGGTCTGGACTGCAGGCAGGCCAGTCTAGTACCCTCACTCTTTTACTACAAAGCCACGCTGTTGTAACACATGCAGAATGTGGCTTGGCATTGTCTTGCTGAAATATGCAGGAATGTCCCTGAAAAAGATGTCGCTTGGATGGCAGCATATGTTTCTCCAAAACCTGTATGTACCTTTCAGCATTAATGGTGCCTTCACAGATGTGCAAATTTCCCATGCCAATGGCACTAACACACCCCCATACCATCAGACATGCTGGCTATTGAACTTTGCGCTTTTCCTCTTTGGCCCGGACACAACGTCCATGATTTCCAAAAACAATTTGAACTGTGGACTGGTCAGACCACAGGAAACTTTTCCACTTTGTGTCAGTCCATCTTAGATGAGCTCAGGCCCAGAGAAGTCGGCGGCGTTTCTGGGTGTTGTTGATTGTTGTCTTTCACTTTGCATGGCACAGTTTTAAGTTGCACTTGTAGATGTAGTGAACTGTGTTCACTGACAATGGTTTTCTGAAGTGTTCCTGAGCCCATGTGGTAATATCCATTAATGCAGTGCCACCTGAGGGATCAAAGGTCATGGGCATTCAATGTTGGTTTCGGCCTTGCTGCTTACTTGCAGAGATTTGTCCAGATTCTCTGAATCTTTTGATGATATTATGGACTGTAGATGATAAAATCCCTAAATTCCTTGGAATTGTATTTTGAGAAATGTTGTTCTTAAACGGTTAGACTATTTGCTCACACAGTTGTTCACAAAGTGGTGAACCTCACCCCATCCTCGCTTGTGAATGACTGAGCCTTTCAGGGATGCTCCCTTTATACCCAATCATGACACTCACCTGTTTCCAATTAACCTATTCACCTCTGGAATGCTCCAAACAGGTGTTTTTTGAGCATTCCTCAACTTTCCCAGTCTTTTGTTGCCCCAGTCCCAGCTTTTTTGGAACGTGTTGCAGGCATCAAATTCAAAATGAGTGAATATTTGCAAAAAAACAATAAAGTTGTTCTTGTCTTTATAGTGAATTCACTTGAATATTGGTTGAAAAGGATTTGCAAATCATCGTATTCTGTTTTTATTTATGTTTTACACACTGTCCCAACTTCATTGAAATTGCCAAGTCTTTAGGACAAAACTGGCTGTGGCAGGAAGGGAATGTATAAACTGTGCAAGCATATATCAGGGTACACCCCAGATTTAAAGCTTATGAGAGAAAAGAAGTGACCCCCAGAGTGACCCCCCTATCATAGAAACTACTGGGAAAATAGTAGGGAATTTGGTGTACCCAATGTACTCCGCACAGCTTACATATAGCACCATCCTCTATGCATTCACGTCTGGGAAAACTAATGCTCACTATGCCCCTTGATAAATTCTTTGAGCGGTGCAGTTTTCAAAATGGGGTCACTCTCTCAGGGATTCCACTCAGGGATTCTACAGATGTGACATGGTGTCTGAATACCAAAAATCTAAATCTGCACTCCAAATGCCACATAGCGCTCCTTAACATCTGCGCCCTGCTGTGTGCTCAAACTACAGTTTATATCAACATGTTTGACACTGTTGTACCCAGAAAAATGTCATATGTGTGTATAAACTGCTTTTTTGCACACAGCTGGGTAAAGCAGGGAAGACAGATTTAGACGGCTTGATTTTTAGATGCAGTGCCACTTTTACAGAGCATCTGAAATGTAAAGTGAAATCCCCTGACACGTGACCCCATTTTGGAAACTACACATCTGAAGGAATTTAACTAGGGGTGCAGTGAACATTAACCCCAAGTGTTGCATTAATTTATTTTCCAGAAATGAATGCACAGCTGATGGTGAATAGTGGAAATGTGAATTTTTCCAGAAATACGTAATTTCAGTGTGCAATATGTTGTTCCCAGCTTGTGTCAGAGAAGAACTCTCCAAAAGGTTTTCTCAGGATAACCTCTTAACAGTTTATGAATTATGTGTCTCTGTTGACACAAAATGGGTGTAGCATATCGGACATTAAAATGGCGGGTCACGTGTCTGCGGATTCCACTTTACTGGGAATTTAGGGGCTCTGCAAAAGTGGCATGACGTCCAAAAACAAAACTGTGCTTCAAAAACCAAATAGCACTTCTTCCCTTCTTTGCCCAGCAAAATCTGCTCTTCAAATGCCCAGGGGTGCTCCTACCCTTTGGTGCACTGTTGTGTGCCCATACAGTACATCAGTTTACATCCACGAAATCTGCCCTCCAAAATCCAAATGGTGGTGCTCTTTCTGAGCACCACCATGTATCCATAAAGCAGTTTAGAACCACATACGGTATATGGCCTTGTTCAAGAGAAATTGTGTAAGGCTAAATGGACAGTTTATTGGAAAAAAACGTGGAAACTGTGAAATAGCTGTGGGGTAAAAATGCTCACTATACCCCTTGATAACTTCTGTAAGGGTGTAGTTTCCAAAATGGGGTCACGTTTTGGGGGTTTCCATTGTACTGCTACTTTAGGGGTTCTGCAAATATGACATGGAATCTGAAAACTGTTTCAGCAAAATCTGCATTTTTAAATTTTGAGTGGTGCTTCTTCCCTTTGGTGCACTGCTGTGTGCCCATACATAAATTTACATCCACATGCGGGGCATTTCTGGGCTCGGGAGAAACTGCATAACAAACTGTGAGATACATTTTCTCCTTAAAACCCTTGTGAATGTGTAAATTTTAGGGCTAAATGAACATATTATTGAAAAAAGAATGAGATGCCTAACTTTCGCCTCCATATTGTTTTAATTCCAATGAAATGCTTAAAGAGTAAAAAACTTCCCAAATGTGGTTTTGAATTATTTTAGGAGGTGCAGTTTTGAAAATGGGGTGATTTATGAGGGTTTCTAATATAAAGGCCTTTAAAATCTCCTTCAGAACTGAAGTGGTCCCTAACAAACGGGTTTGGGAAATTTTCTTGTATATCTGGAAAATCGCTATTAGACTTGTAAGCCTTCTAACATCCAAAATAAATTCAAGGACGATTAAAAGATGAAGTCAATATAATGCAGAGATATGGTAGATATTGTTTAATGTATTTGGGTGGTATGGCTATCTGTCTAAAAAGAAGAGCATTTCACATTTAGAAAATTGTGAATTTTTCCAAATTGCAATAAAATTTTCTATTTTTTATAAATAAATACTAAAAAATATTGATCAATGTTTACCACCAACATAAAATACAATGTGTCACGAAAAAAACAATCTCAAAATCACTTGTGTAAGTTAAAGTATCTCAAAGTGACAAATGTCAGTTTTGAAAAATGGGGCCATGTCCTTAAGGCTTTTATTTATTTTTTTTTTTTACCATGTTCTTAAGGGGTTAAAGGCTAAGGACACTTATGACGTAGAAAAACATATTTTATATACAGTATGCTAGTTGTTACCTTGAGTGAAAAAAGTTGTGTTAAAGTTGTGCTGCAATTTTTATTCCTTTGTACATTTTCAGACACACTGATATTCAATTTACAACTTGCACCTAGTTTCAGACTTTTCTAATGCAGTGATGCATGCTTAATGTGAGTTTTATGTGTCAAAAATGGTGCTGCTTTCACTTGAAGCTTCTGGACCCCAAAGCAAAATCTGATATGGGACCTCCACCTTTCTTGTGCTACTTAGAATAGTAGTATATTATTTGTGGCAGAGGGGCATTTGAGGCCCCTTCATTATTCAGGGCCTGGTAGCAACTGCTACTTTTTCACCCCCTATAGCTACGACCTGCTTTCACACTCATGCTATGGAATGTGCTGTGCGTACTCTCCTATTTTTTTTTTTTTTTACTCTGATATGCGACCTGTATGATATACACTCCCCCCTGCTGCAGACTGCCGTGTGTGCTATTATCCCTATCTAGAATGTGACACAGTATAGCCTGAATGACCGGTACTCCCTCAAGACTTTGATGGTGTCAACAATCTTTGATCTGCCATGTTCATCCTCTTCCTCCTCCCTATCTCAGTCTCTAGCATACCCAGCTATTAAATAAAATGTTTAATTTTCAAACTAACAATAAACATAAGTTTAATACAAAGGTGTCAATAGCCTATAAGATTACCCACAAGTCTTCACTATACTGGTTGCAAACGGTAAAATAGTTTTTGTTTTAACTTGATTTGAACAATTATATATAATAATATTTGTAATTGGTGATATAAAACACATATGTGAAATATTAAACTAACAGCTAAACTGTAACAATAGAATATTCTTTATCCTTTAATTAAACATCCATGCTTTTGTCAGGTTTTGTGGTATTCTTCATTCAGCACCTGCATGTGTATATTGCCAAGATGGGGAAATTCAAACAATTTTCTTGCCAATAATCTGAGTATAATCATTTGGTCATGCCATTGTATCATCACACAGTTTAATGTACTGTAAATAACTTTCTCTCTAAGGTTATAATGATTGTAATACCTTGATGATATATAAATGTTTCATTTTCTATAAAAATGAACAGTTTGCAGTTTTGCATAAGATAAATAGATTCTAGAGTGATTCTAGCCCCAAGGTTAATAACATGGTGGGGTCCTATTATTTAAAGGAAAATTTGTAAAAATAAATGTAGAACTACAATAACTGAGCAACAGTTCCAAAAGGCAAAAAGTCTAATAAACTGCAGGACTGAAGCTTTAATTGCTAGCATACAGTATTTTGTATTGCTTGGTAAATGATTGTAGTAGTAAAGTGCGCATACAGTGTTGTGATATTCTATATGTATTTTACAAATTCACTTAAGTCAGGAAGTACAAGCTCTACCCTGATATAACTTCTTTCTGTTAAGTGGAAAAAAGTCAAGACACTGCAAAGAAGTGACAACTGGTGGGTGAATTAAATATTTTAGAAGTAATAGTGTTCAAATAGTAATATTTAATATACTGTAAATATGTGGAAGGGTTGGTTCATCACACATGGAAGAACATAATGAAATGATGCAATTAATCCATAATGTGCATTTAAATCATTCATTGGTTAAATTTCCCTTCTTTTTTTGCATCTTTGATATAGTAGGTTAATCAATATCGGAGATGGGTGAACCTCTCAAGATTCGGTTTGGGTTTGGGTGGCTCAGTTCCAACATTAATTTTGGGTCAAACAAGTATTTTTGTCAGACAAGCATTTTTGTCCCCTGATTCCTCTGATACTTTTGCACTTAACTATACCCCACTTCTCCTGACCATTCAATGTGACTTATCTAACTTGGAGCATAAAGACATATCCTGGATAGGACATACTGTATAAAAGTACTTACAATGAACATCTTCGCAAGTCTCCTATATCTATTCCAGACAATCCCCCTTCCGTTACCAAAAACATTTTTCTCTAAGCTGAACTCCATGTTTTGGAAATATGTTTGGACACAACCACCCCCTGGTGGGCCAGGCCCACTCTGATGAGAATATAAATCACACCTGTAAATCGCACCTTCAGAAAATCAAACTTTTCTTGAGGGATGGCAGTCTCACACCACGCTGGTCTTTACCAACATTTACCCTTTAGGTGGACAGCCCCCTTACTCAGAAGGGTCTACAACCTATCTCTTCCTTACTCCAAGAGAACTCTATCCAGGAGTGGAATGGGCATAAATGCAACTGCAACACTTTTATATACCAAGGCTGTCTGAACTTATACTGCCCTTTCACTCTCTACCCTGGCCAGGGCCATCTCGATGCTATATAACCTCATGACCTCACAATCTGTACTTCCCTCTTATATGCATGGCTGGGAGAGAGAGCTGAACACATCCTTACCTCCTGAGATGTGGAGTAGGTCTTTTCTCTGTGCTATAAATTTTCTATATCATGCAAGAAGAAAGAAATTAACTTTAAACTTTTGACATGCTGGTATAGGGTACCCTCTCCCCTTCACACTCTATACCCCAATACATAAGATTTGTGCAGGCAAAATGAACCATGACTCATGAGTGGTGGGAGTGTACCCCAACACACTTATCCAGGCTCATAGAGATTATAACCAAAGTAACTGGCACATTCTGGAACATGCACTGGCCCAATTCTTCTGTCTATCCTCCCTTGTTCTCTTAAGACTCTCACATGCTCCCTGATTGGTTTCTTACTGATGGCAGCTAGGACAGTGATCCCAGGCCTGTGGAAAATGTCTAGAGCTCCAACAGTTGCAGAATGGGTTCAAGAACTATTTCACATACACCGTATGGAGGAACTAATTTCTGATTTGGAATACTATAATGAACAGAGATTCTGCATCTGGGGACCCAGGGTAGCATTTTGATTCTCCTCAGATTTCTCAACATATATTGGCCCTGTCTAGAGAATTTGTTTCACCTGTTCCTTTCGTACCTGAAACCTGTTAAAGAGTGACTGATACCGCTTTTCTGGTTCAACCCAGCTTGTGACAAATCAGTTCACCCATCTCTAAACAATATTAACTCACATGGCTGAATAAATTTCACTACCTCTATGCATTACCATGCAGTATCATAGCTTTTAGCTGGATATGGATATTCAGTACAAATTATATCTGCTACAACCCTGTGCCATAAGAAAGGTCCTTCAAAAGGAGCAATGAGATAATTGTGTGCATGAGGGTACATGATACCCAATACAGATGATACTTATCTATACATATCCTTCAAGCCTGGAGTCAATGACCCATATCCAGCTATAAATTCAGGCCTAACTGAACTACAAGAATAGATGAATGGCATCTGGCTAAAGCTGAACCGTGACAAAATGAAGTTCTCATAATTTCAGGCCATCTTTTAATGGCAAAATGGCAACTTGTACACCCACCACCTCTATTCCTAGGAAGAATACCCCTTCAAAACTAATACTATGTGCGATACTTGAAGGTAGATATTGATGGGAAACTCTTTCTCAGGAACCAGGTAACTTCAATTATCAAATCTGAGGAACAAACACCTTATTCCAACAAAACATCTATCCACACTGGTACATGCCTTCAAAACCTCGCATCTGGACTACTGTAATGCCCTATATATAGATCTTTGAGATTAAGAAATACATTGCCTTCAGCTAATCCAAAATGCTGCAGCAAGTTTAACAACCAAACAACCCTGATATGCTCCCATAATCTGCATCCTCCGCTCACTGCACTTGCTGCCTGTAAAATGGAGAATAACTTTTAGGCTAAGGCCCCATCATGGTTTTTCCCGCAGCGATTTTCACAGAAAGTTCGCAGACTTTCTGTAGCGATAATTGACATCCTGTGATTTAAAAAAACACAACAGTTTCTGAAATCGCAGCATGTCCACTGCAAATATTTTTAACGACCTAGGCCCTGAAAACTTGAAAGAACTCCTAAAGCCGAACTCTCAAATCTAAAGCCACACATAGTGAAATGTATCTAAAACTGTTGCAGAAAAAAAATACAATGTAAATGCAGCAATGGAATTGCTTTTCAACTATATTTTTCAGTTGTGTCACCCCACCCCATGTTGCAGAAAAGATGCTTTATTGCTGCTGATTTTGAAGCATTTTTTTTTTTGTCCAAAGTCAAGAGTGGCTTGAAAAGGAATAGGGATTATAAAGGAAGTACTTATACTTTTCCCTTCCCTTAAATCCACACCGGGTTCAGTGTACATAGAATACTGCAAAATACAGTTTTGTTAATCTCACAGGGCTGCACTTTGAGTCTATTGTAAGAAAAGTGCATTACAAATGTTTGTTGTTGTTGTTATGTGACTGGCATTGCTCCATCATGATGGTGCCCATATTCCATGCTCTTTTGCATTGTGCTAAATAAATTCAAGAAATACTACAAAGTTTCTAATTAAATAAAAAAAAAATCTATATATATTTAAACAAAATATTTTTCATTAAAAACTATTTTAGAAATATATTGGGGTTTTAATAAAATGTACAGTGACCATGGTGTATTAACCTTGCTCTATTTCAGCAAACTCTCTACTTTTTCTAGTGTTTTAAGCTTTTTATTATGTCTTGCTGCTGCCCTGTAACAAATCTGTTATTTCTTCTCCTTTCTTTTACTGCAGAAGATGTTATAGAAATAAGAATTGTCAGGAAATCTAAGGCTGAAAAGCAGCCAGTACTAACATACCTGTAGACTGTGGATCCTGAACCTTTTAAAAGATGCAGTGTGGTTTTTTTTTTACAATACACAATGGTTCTTTATTGAGCAAACAATGGTTCGCTGCCAAAACTACAGCAAGACATTTATTCTAGCCATTTCCCACATGGATTTGGTGTTTAGAAGGATCACATAATTTACTCCCTATCCATTATTTTATGTTACAATATATTCGGTTGTTGGATTGCCAAAGATTACTGTCACACCTATATGTCACTGTCTTGTCAGATCAGGTGAATATTGCCTATGTAATACTGTTAATATAGAAATGTGTAAGAAAGCACGTCTGTAACTCAAGGGCTCACACTTTCTGGAGGATGTTAACTTGTGGGTGAAATAACTTTTAGTTTTATTATACGTTTCTGACCTTTAATTCTTCATTTTTATTAGTGTTTTTTTTTATAATCTTTATTGATATACTATATGTGTCTGTGTGCCTTTGTTACATTGGCTACAGTAAAGCAAATGAAAAGTATAAAAAAAATCCCTTTAATCCCTCTTTAATAAGGACATCACAGATAAAATAGCTATTATTACAAAAGATTAAATTACTAATCTGATTCTAATTATTAGTTTCCTAGGATTATTATTTTTATGCAATCACCTTTTTGGCTGTACTTTGAGCTCTACTTAATGTTCACTTACTAGTAGTGAAAGATCACATTATAAATTCGATTAAACTCAACTCCTGATTAACCCTGGCTTAACAGTCAGAAAACATAAATTTAACCATCTTTATATTATAATATATTTTATCTTTTTTTTTTTTGCTGCTTTCACTTATTTTTAGTTTCTTGCTACTTTTTAATACTTTTTTTTAATATCCAGAAACTGTCAACAAGCAAAGTTATGTTTTAAAGATATTTTTCTTATTCTTTGTCTCTACATAATACTCAGAAGGGTAAACGGTTCTGAATGGGTTGTATGGATATATGAAAAAGTCGTCTTTTGGTCCTGGGTTGGATGATATTGCACCTCTGCTACACTTGAATAGCACTAAGCTATAATACTTGACAGAACCCATGGATAAGAGAGGTGCTGTTTCTGCAAAGAACCAAGCAACTTGACTAGTTGTAATGTTCCTTAAGAAGAAATTTAGAGAATTAGGCTCCAAGCTGAAGGGAAGGACCTCCAAGGCTGTATTCTCTGGAATACAGTCTGTGCCATGTGCTATACGGGAAAAGCAGCAGGAGCTTTGGGAGTTAAATGCATGGCTCCAGTCTTGATGCAGAAAAAAATGGTTTGGGTCTTTAGAGCACTATGTTGACTTTTCACTAGGGTACAAGCTGTTTTCCACGTGTCCCCCTGATGTGATTGAGCATTTCACACTGGGTCCCTCTATATATTTCATCCTATATCATGAATAGTCAGGGACTTACTTGACTACATATTTTTCTATTGGGACAATAGAGACTTCTGATGACCCAATTTGGATGGTAAGTCACTTGAGATATATGTCTTAGCAGAGCACCAATATCTAGACATCGATCTTAGATGATGCCTGTATCAGTATAAGTATCTAGCTTATCCAGTGTGTTACAATCCTCCAATCTCTTACCTCTATCTTAAACATGATCAGTGCGGGATTAGTTAACACTGTCAGAAGCGCCCTGATGAAGCCAGTTTTGGCGAAACACGCACTGGGGCGCGTGGTATGTGGTAAGGTCTCTTCCATTTTTATTTGCATTTTTGGGATATCACCTGGGTCTGTTTACTTGTTACAACATGTAGTGACTGTTTGCCCATTCTCTGTATGCCTACGGAGTCATCATGGCTATTCATATTTCCTAGTTGGGGAATATTTTCTTGTAAGTATTTGTAATTTTTTATTTATATTTGTTTTCCCCTTCATAGAGAAGTACTTTTCATTTGATTACAACAGAGTTTTTAGACATTCTAGTCCCTACTTCTTTCTAAATCATCTGACCCCATTTGAATTGATTATACCCCACTTTTTATGCAATGATATGTACCTCCACTACCACGTTTATAACTCTATGTGGATATATTTTGTTGTTCCCCTTTGATTATGTAATTGTATTTGAATATTTATTTTTAATAAATTGTATATTTTTATAATTTTTTGTGTGTGGAATTTTTTTTTTGTTACTTACAGATGAGCTGCCTGTAGCACTGATAGATGGAGACACCTCCCTGCCTCAAAGGGTCCAATCTCCTGGGTTACAAGGAAAGCTTTGACTTTAGCTACGCCCCTCCCAGTGGGATTAACATGATGCTATTGGAGGCCAGTCATGGGAGGTGTGAATTATACCCTCTACAGTGACTGGTTTACGCTTGCACCCATCAACATTAGGTTATATAAAGAACAGTACGGCCGCCCTGAGATGGGGCCAGCCTTGCTGATATGCGAGGTGAACAGGAGGCAGTGACACCAGATGGTGGCTGCCTTCATCACCAATCCCTAACTCATGCTCATATATCTATGTTTATCCCCTGAGGACATGTGCCAATGCACATAGAAACGCGTAGGCATAGTTTCCTGACAATTTGAGAGGCAGAGCAAGAGAAAACATGTGTTTGTGATTGGTTTTTGAGACTATGGTAGTTAGGTAGAGGGAGCTTTTTTTTTCAGCTGGATCTGCTTTAATAGATATTAGCTTTATAACCTATATTGGCTCCACAAATAACTACCTCTGTAGTTATCCTGAGGGGTGAGACTACAAGTTGTTTCCCAATGTAATAACACCTGTTAGTTGTGAAATTTACACTCACCATTAGGATAAAACTATAGATTGTCCTAGAACCCGACCACGTCCTGATGCAACTACTATATCGATTAAAGGACTGAGGCTGGGTCTAAGAGTTATTAACAGTGGTACAATTTTTCAATTATCAGTCTACAGCTGTGGACAGATATATTACACATCACTAAGCATATTTTAGTGTATGAGCTCTTTTAATTATTACCATTTAAAAGTTAAGTATTAGTCGTCATTGTACTCCTACTCTTTCTTATTCATGTAAAGTCCCCTCAAAAGATGAGGGGACACTCCCTCCATCTGGAGAAAAAAAGGTTTAATCTCACAAGCCGACAAGGCTTCTTCACTATAAGGACTGTGATCAGTGGAATAGTCTACCCCAGGAACTGGTCACAGCAGTCACAGCCAACAGCTTCAAAAAAGAATTAGTTGCCTTTTTAGAGAAAAATAGCATTATGCCTATGGAAATGCATAGAATGTCATACCCTTTCCTATCCCCTGCTTGAACTGGGATGGACATATGTCTTTTTTCAACCGTACTAACTTTGTAACTATATGTTATTGAATATATTGTATTTGAGCCTCAACAAACCCATAATATTCCACAGATAAAGTACTAAACTGTTATATTTTTTGTTAATTTAAAAGTAGTCTGTAACACTGTAACATAACAGAATGAACTGGATTATCCATGGCTGGTTTTGCAAAGGCAAAAGGGATCACCTCTTTTATATATAAAAAGCCTAAATTCAAATTCCCTATTAGGAAATTGAAAGGTAATTGACAGGGACCCTCATTGAGGATCCTTATCTATTTTTTATATTGTAGAGTAGTGACAATACAAAAAATGTCTCTCAGTCTGCCTATGCATTAAATGGAAAGTAAATTGACTTCTAATGGAACTGTATAATGCTTGAAGAGGTTGTCCAAGATGAAAATTATTTTTTAAATTAAGCTGGGGAAGGTGAAAAAAAAACAAAACATATTCACCTGTCCCCAAATGCACCTGTGCTTACCAGCACGGTCCAGTCCTGCTGCTCGGCTGTCTTCTTTTGCCAGAAGTTCTCACCGGCTGTGATATCCTATGTCCCTGTTCTTAGCCAATGGATTGGCCTCAGTGGGCTAAGGAATTTCATTCAATTCCTTTGCCACAAGTGTATAAAATGACAAGTGTCAGATATAGTGGCATAAAACACAATTACACTAGACTCTGGAAAAGTGTAAACATATTCTGCGGGGTTAATAATGATGCTTCTCTATCTGCCAGTCTGATCAAAGAGTCTGTTTTGGCAAATGCCAGGAGAAAGTTACCATAGAGACTGCACGTTTGTTGGAGGACAGGCAATGCTATGGGGCTGACACTTCAACATACCAAGATAACACACTTTGTGGTAGTTGGGTGAAGGCATTTTTTATGCTCCAGCATTACTGTACCCCTGTGTAGAAAGCATCTCAAATGTCTCTCACAAATGCTCTTTTGACCAAATGGACAAAAATTCCCACAGACAAACTGTAGGGCTGCGGGTTCCCAATAGAAGTAAATGAAGTACCACTCGTGCAAGGGTACAGGCGCTCCATTCACAAGGAGGCTTTTGGTCCCCCATCCTTCTTATCACTGGGGAACCTGGCAATTGACCCCCAGCGATCCGACACATCCCCTGCTCTGTGCAAAGGGGATAAGTGTCGACAATGGGACAAACTGTTTAATAGTAATACAGTAATATTATCATAGTGTGCATCACAGTAGTATTGCAGTATATGGTATAAGCAGTGTGATGATCACAGGTTCAACTCTCAAGAGGGCTTTAAAAAAAAGTTTCAAATAAAGATTTTAAAAATATAAAAAAATAAAAATTCTATTCACCAATTTTTCTCTAGAATATAAAAAATAAACAAAAATAAACATAAACATATTAGGAATCACTGCATCACAAAATGCCTAGACTATTGCAATTTTGAATAAAAAGATTACATTTCCTGAAATGGCATCAATAAAAACTAAAAAAACACAGTTATTTGAAAAAAGTTACAGAATTTAAAAAAAATTTACTTGAGTTAAATTTCTAACCTTTTTGTTTAAAAAAAGGTATTAAAAACTATGCAACATTGGTATTATTATGAAAGCACTGACTAGCAGAATAGAGGTAACATGTTATTTTTACCACACAGTCAACGCTGTAAAAACAAAAAAGAAAAGTAAGAAAATGGCACAATTGCACTTTTTTTTTCCAATTTCATCCCATGCTGAGTTTTTTTTTCCAGCTTGTGGAAAATTTTAAGTGTGTCAATAAACAGAAATGTACATACAAAAAATGCCTGTGGCAGGAAGTGGTTAATGCCTATGGATTTAGAATGAGAAGTCATGAAAGCTCCTTTCGGTGTAATGTGCAGGTGCCCCAATATGTTTATAAAAACATAGTGTTTATGTTTTCTAATAGGACATAGAATGGATATGGTTTAATTTAATTGTGTATAAGAAATTAGTGTTTTTATTTTAGTTCTCGATAACCGACATCCGACATCACAAATCCAGCACATAATCAGGCTTTGTTGGCCTTTTTTTTCACAAGAAACAAGGCTGATTTTGCTATTTTACATACTACTATGACAATATAATTTCTATTCTATAGATCAGATATATTTCATTAAAGATTGGATGAAGCCTTTCCTGTCACATACATGTCTCCCATTACGTATCTTATAAAGATATTTACATAAAGGTTGCTTTGTCATGGTTTTCTATACTGTAGTGTATCAGTCCATTAGATGCATTAAATGGGCCCTAGCAATAATATGGATGTTGTGCTTACAGACAATTTCACTTTAGCCTTTTATACAGTATGTCTTGAAGTTGGCATATACTGAATTGCAAGGTAGGCATTAACAATAAGTTAAACAGATGTTAACTCTGCAATAAAATGACTTATTAAGTAAGTGATTTAAACATATGGAATCATATCTGGTTTCTTCAGGACTTTATGCACAAAGAACCATTGTTCTTTTGAGTGTCTGTAAACTCAAAAACCCAAAAGACTTTTATCTATGCCAAAAAAAGAATATGACTATAAACATACATTTTGAGAATGAAGATTCCTGAACAAATACATTTTATTGTACTATATACAATAAACTACTGCAGAAATAGTCAACCAAAAAGGATATATCATTCCCAAACACGAAATAGAGGCAATGATTACAGTAAAATCATATCATTTACTTCCCATTTATACATTCAATATTCTTCAATTACTTGTGATTAAGTTACTTGCATGAAGCAAATTGGTAACTGCTATCAGTCTAAAAAAGATTTCCAAATGTAAGAGATATTTAAAGAATGTTTTCATTACATAGACATACTTGAGTTAAATTGACCAAGTGAGTGTTTGTGTGTTAAAAATGGACATAAGGGAGTATGCGGCAGCAAGGCACCTTTGTCAGTGATTCATCTCCATTGGGAACAAAATGATCAGGCATGTTAGAATCCAACAGGTTGATTCTTCTTGTTGAGGTATAGTTTGGACACCCCTATACACATTAGATGCTGGGCTAGTCACACAATAATGACCAGAATTGGCTGACATCAATCTAATGTGTATTGCTAGATTTAGTCAGCGAGAAAGTCAGTCAATGAGTGGTTTACTATTTTGCAAATACAAAAAGTTGCAACAGCTCTTTGATAGCAACAAGAGCATTGGTGCTAATTCTTACTGTATTTAAAATACATGAAAATTAGGTTCTTGGTCTATATTTTGATCAAACTGTATAAGCCCATCTTCCAGCCACAAGACGACCTCTTCTACACTAAAATAACTCTTCTTTAGTCCTTGGCCTCCCATGAATTAAGGGCAAGTGTATGTCAGCCATATTATGCTTAGCATACACTACAAATAGTCTCTTCTCTCTGGACCCGCGTCTCTGAATGAATAAAAGGGGAGTTGATATCTATTGTACCCATGTCAATGTACACCTGCATTTCTTATACACATTGTTTGGCAGTGCTGATGATTTGTGTGTTTATTCTATTTAGTAGGAGTTTCCTAATTTTAGCCTCCCTTACCCAATGGTATATAGTTTTCATTTAGTTGCTACAGAGGAGCTGCTGCAGTTTTTTTTTAAATGCCCATGTTCCATTATATTAATCTTATAGATAATGACCTATATGACGGTTGTTCAGCTTCAGACCCTGATACACTGGATCTTGATGCTGTCCTTCTTCCGTGTAAAGTAAAGCACCGCATGGAAAGTAGTAAAGAGAGGACAAGGATTCAGCAGTAGATATCTTCTATATCTACAGTATCAGCATGGATACTGAATGGAGAGTCAGAATAGCTGTAGAACATAAAACAGTGGTCTGACCTGGGGGTCTATTATTAATATAGGTCGTCTGAATGTGTCTAGGGGGTTTGAAATTAATATAAGGATCTGGCCTGGGGTCCGATGTGGGGATGAATATATTTAGCCATGTCCTTTTATATAAGATATGCCCTTGAGAAGGCCATTCCCATTTTTGCCGCAATCTGCTACTTGAAAATCGTTCTGTGAAGGGCTATTCCAGATTTACATCTCTGTTCCAGTAGCATCCCTAACTTGAGGACTAGATTATGCCATTATCTTACAATAGTAATACCAAATATCAGTATACCTATAAATATATGGTACACTAGTGGCTAGAATGTAGTTAATATTATCAAAAAGAAGATTATCTCTGTTACTTTATTACACTAAGAAAGAGAAAAGCTACCATATTTAACAGTAGTCATGGTAAATGCTTTATAAGTTGAAGAATGTCTAGAAAAAAATAAATAAGCATATGTGTTTTCAGGGAAGAAAACAAACATCTTGTACAAACCAGATGCTGACCCCTTCACATTCTGTAGGTTTATGTTCCCTGTTTCATGAAGTGCTGACAGTGAATAGGAAATGTCCAAACCCAGACAGCCAGCTAAAATTCCTCATTTAGATATGCTGCCATACAGACATGGATGTAAATAAGTCACATGCAATATTTGAGATCATAGTGAAATAACAATGCTCTAGATACAATATACAGTCAAACAAATTTAGGCAAAAATATTTTAATGTATTTTCCATGTTTGGATTTGGATTTCTCTGCTTTGGACAGTCCTTTCTTATTAGAAAGGTCACTGTTTGGGGTTGAATAGTGTATCAGCTTGTCTGCGTGTATCTTCTTCACCTGTTTGCCAGACCTTTATTTCTTTCCAATTAGTCTCGGACTTGTCCAACAGAGAGAGTTCCACAGTGCTCCCCTAACTCTGTGCATCCTTCTCTCTAGCAGTGCATGCTGTGGTGTTCTAATATGCTGTCCTATGCTTTCCTGTTATATGATATGCTTTCCTATGCTTTGCTATCCTATATGTGCAGTATTGTAGTGTGCTTGACTTTCATAGCAAGGCTTTCTTGATGGACCCGTTATAGTTTAAAGGGAGATTTCAATCTGGGACTTTTATAGCATATACCTGTTTGCCAATTCCTGGCTGCACTCTCTATACACTTCAGTGGAGAGGTATAACAGTGTGTGGAGAATTCAATGACTAGAAACTGGTGAAAACCTATTGAATCTCCATTCTTTCTATAGATGAGGGTCCTGTGACTTCAATCCTATTTGCATTATATAGTAATTAGCCTTGGAGTTCATTGTGTAATTTTCACAGGTAACCTATGGCAAACCATTTTATTAATGCAATATAAATGCAATACAAATAAACATTCTTCAACCAGCTGCTTATACATGTGCATCAGTTGCCTGCCGATGGAGGACACATGATTTGGGATACATTTAAAAAACAGGGGCCACTACAGTGTAGGTTATCTCAAACAATAAACTTTATTTTCAATGGATTTATATTGGAAATACACTTAGAAGGCTTGTCAACTATTTTGAAAATAAAAGAGATCCCTGCTTCTTCTACCCATTAGTTTGACAATGACTATGTTACTACAATCACACTTCATGTGAATTCTCAGACAATCCAACGGGAACTGATGGCATTGAGACCTGGCATGTATTACTGGAATGAAGAGGCCTTTAGAAGGTGAATCATATTTTATGTTTGCTTCTTTGTTTCATAGGGTCCCCTGCTTTTGAGCAAATTTTCATAAAGGTCAAGCATTCCCTTTAATTTTACATGGTCTTTTATTTGGTTCTAGGTTCGACCTCCAAAATCAATGTCTTTTATGGGCCTTAGGTACCCCAGTCCAACACTATGTCCATTATTGTTTCTACAAATAAACTGATTCAGCATCGCCAATGAGTCAAATACTTTAATTATCTTGAACACATTGTCAGACTGGGATGTCTAGGGACCACCAATTGAATTGAATCTAGGAGCCCACCCCACTGCTACTGGCTTAGCCGCCATAAAAAAAGTCAATCCACTTTTCTGACCCCTCAGATTTATCATCATTTCTGCCTGTTTTTTGAAATAAATGATGCCAGAATTCTATGCCAGCAAGAGCTTGTGTAGAGTTCTGTTTAAGCTCATAGAGGACATGTCTAATTTTTTGAGGAGGGTGCAAATAAATTAGATGCAAACTCCATCAAGTGGAAAACATTGTTCTTGAAAAATTAGCCCTTTAATTTTTTATATTACTCAGAGGTACCATATTCTGTATTGATTGCAGTATCTGAGTGGTTAAATAGTGGAGATTGTTGTTACATCCATTAGCAAGCACTATCACTGCAGCATAATAGTACAATGGTTGGCAAGAATAACAGAAGGTCCATAGGATCTGGGCCTCCTGGGGGTTTTATTTTTAAAAGGGTCAGGGAAGAGTAAGAGCCTGTTCTACTTGCTGTTCTACACAGTATAATACTCCTTTTCCTCATGCCCATACAGTATCACACCACCTTTCCTGGTGCCCACATGATATAAACCCCTTCCTATCCCCCACAGAATTACTTGCCCTTTCCTGATCACCACCGTATAAGACCCCCTTTCTTGTCCCTCGACACGGTATAATGCCCCATTATTAACCCCCCCCCCCTCCGATAAATCAGGGACATTCTGTAAAGTTCACACAATGAGTTGTATGGCTCTATGGTAAACTGGAAGTGCTATACAAAGCACTAATTGGCAAAGTTTAATTGGCACAGGCAGCCAGGAGTTAATTATCTCCAGAAGGCTGACCACTTCATACATCTAGATGTATTGATAGTCCTGCACACCTATGGGGGTGCAGCAATCCAAATTACATTAAAGTAGAAGATGGCCCTCTAATTGCATGTGTGAAACTCAACAGCTTTTATTAGAATGCAATTTATCCAACTTGATCACTGTAATAGTTAAGGTGCAAAATATATATCCAGATTAAGTATGCAGCGACATTTCAGCTCATAGGAGCCTTTATCAAGTCATATCTGGTGTAGGAGATAGGCAGTGTGTGGAAGGTTGGATGCTACTACTTCCCTTCACAAGTCTGTCACATAGCCATTAGCCACAACCACCAGCCTCAAGATTACAAGATGTGGAGTAATATGAGCCATTGAAGGTATGTATCCAGTCTGGCATGAAAAGTCTTCTGTTCATGCTTAGAAAGTATTTTCCCCTAAAATGAGCCGGATATGAAGTAAAAGTGACCAGTTACTTTGCAAAGTTGAAAATATCTATTTTGTGTGGATCTTCAAGTGAAGACATGGTTTGCTTTCTCTAGAATGCTTCTGAGGTTGGTTACAAGAGAATAGTTGACTAGCATGTTTTAATGCCATATCAAGAAGTTGTTTCCTATGTGCAATTTAGTTAAATTATGTATTTTATGTACCATTGTTTTATGGTATTTTCTATGCAATTTGTAGTAACGCCTTTTTAAATATTGTTGGTTGTAGAAAGTAAAAATTGTGAACACTGTTTTCTGAATTAAGTTAGTTTATCTAGAAGGGATAAAATAGGGAATGAAGAAAACCTACCAACATATCATGGTATATTGCCCCCTTTACTGGCCCCACCATGCAGTATACTGTCCTTTTATTTGCACCCATGCAGCAGGTGCCTTCTTTTGTGGCCACCATACAGTAACTTCCCCCTTTACAGGCCCTCATACTTTAAGTGCTCCCCATACAGTGGCTTTAGGACTCTACCTGCTAGGTTCCTAACTGGCATAGATCTCCATCCAGACACAGGGGAATCAGACTGATTTATGAAGAGGCTCTGGCCAAACCTCACAAGATTTGTTTCTCAAATATTCACAGGTTTTGCTCACCAGTTTCACAGTTCAAGCTGAACTTAAATTGTTTTTTTTGTTATATTCTGGGGTCTCTTCAGAAAACCGGAATATAATAAGCAGAGGCCCTATTCTATAAATAAATAAATTTGATGCTAAAATGTTTTTGCAGACTTGTATAATCAATTGATAACAGAAAACTCGATATCAGCAGGAAACTCAATATCACATCAGCCACAGTACATTGTAGGAAAGATTATACTAAGCAACATCATAGCTTTAGATAGTTCAATTTCCTTGAAAAAGTTATTTCTGGAAATATGTAAATGATGCAAGTGGAATGGGGCGTGCCTGAGTCTCCAAAGGCTCTGTATTCAGGTTTGAAAAGCTGAGGTTCTGGCATACCTTTTTGCACTTGAGCTTCATTTGCATATTTCAAAAACATCTTTTTCAAGGAAATGGTGCATCTGTAGGACTAAATAAAGGTATGATGGCGCTCAGCATAATGTCCCCTACAATCAGTCTGGCTGGTTTGATATCAAGTTTCCTGGCGACAGATTCCCTTGAAGATAATATTCAATGTTACATATATTACAAAATGTAAGAGCCTATTATGTGTTCCTTTTAATGGCATGTATGTTTGTGTGTGTATCTGTGCAAATGTGCAATCCTATTTAATTAGGATTTATGTGAATGTGATTAATAATAATACTTTATCTTTGTGTGAGGTCAAAATTATGCTGATTCTTATTGGTACAAAGGATGAAATAGAGAAAAGGGAAACATATAATCTGAAAAGGAAACCACAGTTCTAAGACAGTAAAATGAATCTTAGACAAAATTAGAAATGAACTTTAGTTGTCCTTCCTTTTTGCTTGAATAACCACATTCCGTCTTGTGCTATAATAAATCTAACAAGCTATCGACGTATACCTAATTGCATCTTCCAAACTAATTGGCAATAACAGAGAGTCACAACTGTTCTACGTCTTTACATTTTTTCATTGAACTGCAGAATCCATATATCAAATATATAACCCTGAACTTGCTGAAAATGTCAGTTCAATTATGTGTTGAGTACATTGTCCATTTGGATATGAAATAGATTAACAGCAATATTACTATATTTACAGACAGATCCAATTCCATAGATTGTTTTAAAATACAACTTGGAGTTGGCTAGTTGCCGAAGGCTTCTAGTATATTCTCTGATGAATTTCTCTGGAGTTACAGACCAAAAAAAAAAAAAAAAGATAAAATAAAAGTATATTATCTATTTGTTTTAAATAAATAAATACATTTTTATAATACATGCACAGTAGAAAGTGTCTTTCTATTTATCTACTTTCTTTAAGCCAGAAGAGTTTAGGAGGATTGTATTACTGTACTTCACTGATAGAATTAAAGTGGTAATAAGTAATCTTTTATTGCTAGGATATGACATCACTTACTAAGCTTTGGGGATTCAATTGTTCCAGAAGCCCTCCAATTACGATATGATATATCTGAGTGATATGACATAACATTATTACATAGGAAAACCTATTTAATAGGAATGGTAGTTTATTTTGTGGTTTTATTTATTTTTTATTTATTTTTTTACACATTGTGTTCCCCATAAGGTCATAATAGTTCTTTGGAAGGATTTTAACATTACATTTTTTTTTTTTTTTTTTTTTTTTTTGCTCATTTCCCCTGTATCTACAGTGGGGAAAAAAAGTATTTAGTCAGCCACCAATTGTGCAAGTTCTCCCACTTAAAAAGATGAGAGAGGCCTGTAATTGACATCATAGGTAGACCTCAACTATGAGAGACAAAATGAGAAAACAAATCCAGAAAATCACATTGTCTGATTTTTAAAGAATTTATTTGCAAATTATGGTGGAAAATAAGTATTTGGTCAATAACAAAAGTTCATCTCAATACTTTGTTATATATCCTTTGGTGGCAATGACAGAAGTCAAACGTTTTCTGTAAGTCTTCACAAGGTTGGCACACACTGTTGCTGGTATGTTGGCCCATTCCTCCATGCAGATCTCCTCTAGAGCAGTGATGTTTTGGGGCTGTCACTGGGCAACATGGATTTTCAACTCCCTCCAAAGGTTTTCTATGGGGTTGAGATCTGGAGACTGGCTAGGCCACTCCAGGACCTTGAAATGCTTCTTACGAAGCCACTCCTTTGTTGCCCTGG
This sequence comes from Leptodactylus fallax, assembly GCA_947044405.1. Lineage (NCBI taxonomy): Eukaryota > Metazoa > Chordata > Amphibia > Anura > Leptodactylidae > Leptodactylus > Leptodactylus fallax. Next base: position 1,981,329 of record CAMRHE010000001.1, on the reverse strand, counting down.
TGGTGTGCTTGGGATCATTGTCATGCTGAAAGACCCAGCCACGTTTCATCTTCAGTGCCCTTGCTGATGGAAGGAGGTTTGCACTCAAAATCTCACGATACATGGCCCCATTCATTCTTTCATGTACACGGATCAGTTGTCCTGGTCCCTTTGCAGAAAAACAGCCCCAAAGCATGATGTTGCCACCCCCATGCTTCACAGTAGGTACGGTGTTCTTTGGATGCAACTCAGCATTCACGCTCCTCCAAACACGACGAGTTGTGTTTCTACCAAACAGTACCTTATCTTCTCTCACAGTGTTAAGGCTTGTCGCTAGAGTTGAAAGATAGAAAGGTTGTGGGTAATGCATTTTTACTCCCATGTGAATATATACAGTGCTGGCCAAAAGTATTGGCACCCCTGCAATTCTGTCAGATAATACTCAATTTCTTCCAGAAAATGATTGCAATCACAAATGCTTTGGTAATAATATCTTCATTTATTTTGCTTGTAATGAAAAAACACAAAAGAGAATGAAAAAAAAGTCAAATCATTGACCATTTTACACAAAACTCCAAAAATGGGCCGGACAAAGGTATTGGAACCCTCAGCCTAATACTTGGTAGCACAACCTTTAGACAAAATAACTGCGAACAACCGCTTCCGGTAACCATCAATGAGTTTCTTACAATGCTCTGCTGGAATTTTAGACCATTCTTCTTTGGCAAATTTCTCCAGGTCCCTGAGATTTGAAGGGTGCCTTCTCCAAACTGCCATTTTGAGATCTCTCCACAGGTGTTCTATGGGATTCAGGTCTGGACTCATTGCTGGCCACTTTAGAAGTCTCCAGTGCTTTCTCTCAAACCATTTTCTAGTGCTTTTTGAAGTGTGTTTTGGGTCATTGTCCTGCTGGAAGACCCATGACCTCTGAGGGAGACCCAGCTTTCTCACACTGGGCCCTACATTATGCTGCAAAATTTGTTGGTAGTCTTCAGACTTCATAATGCCATGCACACGGTCAAGCAGTCCAGTGCCAGAGGCAGCAAAGCAACCCAAAAACATCAGGGAACCTCCGCCATGTTTGACTGTAGGGACCGTGTTCTTTTCTTTGAAGGCCTCTTTTTGTAAACTCTATGTTGATGCCTTTTCCCAAAAAGCTCTACTTTTGTCTCATCTGACCAAAGAACATTCTTCCAAAAAGTTTTTGGCTTTCTCAGGTAAGTTTTGGCAAACTCCAGCCTGGCTTTTTTATGTCTCTGGGTCAGAAGTGGGGTCTTCCTGGGTATCCTACCATAGAGTCCCTTTTCATTCAGACACCGACGGATAGTAAGGGGTGAAACTGTTGTACCCTCGGACTGCAGGGCAGCTAGAACTTGTTTGGATGTTAGTCAAGGTTCTTTAGCCACCATCCGCACAATCTTTCGTTGAAATCTCTCGTCAATTTTTCTTTTCTGTCCACATCTAGGGAGGTTAGCCACAGTGCCATGGGTTTTAAACTTCTTGATGACACTGCGCACGGTAGACACAGGAACATTCAGGTCTTTGGAGATGGACTTGTAGCCTTGAGATTGCTCATGCTTCCTCACAATTTTGCTTCTCAAGTCCTCAGACAGTTCTTTGGTCTTCTTTCTTTTCTCCATGCTCAATGTGGTACACACAAGGACACAGGACAGAGGTTGAGTCAACTTTAATCCATTTCAACTGGCTGCAAGTGTGATTTAGTTATTGCCACCACCTCTTATGTGCCACAGGTAAGTAACAGGTGCTGTTAATTACACAAATTAGAGAAGCATCACATGATTTTTCAAAGGGTGCCAATACTTTTGTCCACCCCCTTTTTTATGTTTGGTGTGGAATTACATCCAATTTGGCTTTTTGACAATTCTTTTTGTGGTTTTCTATTGACGACAAATTAAATGAAGATATTATTACCAAAGCATTTGTGATTGCAATCATTTTCTGGAAGAAATTGAATATTATCTGACAGAATTGCAGGGGTGCCAATACTTTTGGCCAGCACTGTATCTACATTTGTGTTGGGATGGATGAGCGCTATTTGTTATATTTGGTGTTTCTCCATCGTACAGCATTTTTATCTGTAGTATCAAGGTTTGTTGTCATTAACCTGATCCCCTTGTCTATGTATAATATAAACATGAATCCCCTTTCACCCTTCTCTCCCTAATCCCATTTGGAGGTTAAGATTTGTGATTAGGGCACAAGATCAATCATTTATCATGTTCCATCTTTGGGTCATATAACGTAATTTGGATAGTGCTATTGCAGCACTGATCTGGTATGCACTCTTGGCCTTTGTTTACTTTATGGCAGTATCACCAGGCATTTGAGAATGTTACCTAGTGTTCCTGTAGTGCCGGGATGACTGCAGCCCTCTTACATCAGCTGTTCTCCATGATGTGTCCCCCTCTGGCCGCCCAGTGGACGTTTAAGGGTAGGGACGTAATGACATCATGAGAGTGTCGGCCCTGATTGATCCAGCGTCCTGGACACACCTCTGAGAGGGTGGGGCAGTCTCCAAATATTGGTGAGTGTCGGGCCGAAGCAGTTGATAGAAGACAGTTTTACTGCGAGCCTGTACGGCTGTGTTATACATCACTATCCTTAGATCTCTACCCTTTTAGAATTTGAGAATATTGAATGTCCTACAGAAAGTCCCCTGATGAGTTCACAATACAGAAATGCATAGGTAAAGAATTGGTAAGAAGGGAGAGTATGAAGAGCTATTCAATATATTCCCGTGTGGGGTAGCTGATCAATGTCCCAAATCAATTTCTCAATTAGAAAGCATTAAGGGAGTGTCCCTATACCTTTGGAGGTTGGATATTGATCCACCAGTCAGAGGAACATTCACACAGTGTCCTTACTGACAAGTTTGTTTTACACTGTCTTTCTATATATTGCAATTTTAATAACTCTAGTAAAAGTAAAGTTTTAATAGCTATCCCTATTTTTTCAGTGATATGGTTATTATTCAATATGTATGCTGACCCTTAAGTAGGGGGTCTTACTCATATATCTCCTAATTTCAGTGATAGGTCAAAAAATAAAATTTAAAAAGAAAGAACACCACCACCTTACCCTCGTCACAGGTTGTAACTCCTCCCCAGATACTCAAAATTATGTTTCACCTACATGAAATGCTCTATAACAGAGAGGGAAAAGTATTTGAAACAATTTTTTAGTAGCACTATTGTTAAATAATGGTAAAAGCTAAACACATTTTGCAAAGCTGCTTGCAGGTCACAGCCCACCCACACGTCATTCCATGAGAGCTGGACCTATGTTAACTAATCATATAGTATGGCATAATAAAACTTAGTTTTTTTCCCTGTCACATATACTCCTAAAGGAAATGATACCTCTCAGAGCAAGGATTATCAACATATAAACTATAGAATCTTAGCAAAATAATGGTTATCAGCAATATCCACAGACAATGATTTCGCTATAGACCCCTGCTCGGAACATACTCTCTAAGAAAAACATCACACTTAAAAGTGTGGGGATGATTGTTTTGAGGTCAGTACCAGTCACAGGTTGTGCACCAAGTCATGAGAGCCCTTGTTCTTTATTCAGGTGGGGATAACTGGGAGGATGCGTCAGAGGGTGGGACCCAGGCCAATCTGACTGACGCAATAGTGGCCTACTTGAAAATTTGTCTTGTAGTGTTTCCAGCCTGGAGCTCAAACCTACTGATTCCAGTTAATCTGTGGCTTCCCTGGGAGTTATGAATGATTTAGGGATTTATCCTAGCTGAATATCCTCCAGATAGCCAGATACTAGAGCAAACTTGATTTTCTCGAGGGAAAGCTGCATTCTGAAAATGCTTTACATGTCTTAGTCCCGTCAACCTAGCAATCACTGAAAATTACTATGCGGTCATTGTATAGCTCCAATGGTTGGGATCGTGATTTGAAGGCCGATTTATCAGTAATGTCAAAATATTGGGCTATCACCTGATGGGACACTGCTGTTCTCTAGAGATAGAATGTGCTGGTGACACTGATGGAGGATCTCTCAGAGATCCTACTCTATATACCTTTTCCATGTGTAAAGTAGTTTCATATAGGGAGCGAAGATCTGAAGCTGTAACAATCTCTGGTATATTCAGAATCCTGAGATTATGGTATCAGAACCTATTTTCCAGGTCCTTTACTCGTCCCATAGCATTTTGTTTGCCTTACTTGAGTCTGTGACCATTCTGCATCAGTTTCCAAGGTGAGAATACTTGCCTACATAGTCTCTAGACACTCTCCATACCGTTGGACCACTTGCTGCAGATTTGTTAGTGTATCAACCACTTTCAATGAATCTTTAATCTTCAAAGCTATGCACTTGGCGACAGTAATGGCCAGTGTTTTATAACTGATTTTGGTGGCTGCTGGTGTTTCACAGTCCATATCATAAGCTTCCTGTAAAGCTGAAGAAGTGCTGCTGTCAATGACGTAACTCAAAGCTCCTGGGCCCCAGTGCAAGCCTGTCTATCTACCTATGTTATGCTGTGAAGGAGAACTTTGGGGCCTCTTCAGGGTCCAGGGTCCAGTAGCGACTCTTACCTCTGCAACCACTGTAGTTACACGCCTGACTGCTGTTGCTTTGCTGACATGTGGCTTTCCATCTGCTGCTGTGGGAGAGAAGATTTTGACCCGTTTTTCATAATAAAACAATCCATTTGATTTCGCAAGAATCAAGGAACTCTAAGGCACTACAGCCAAAGTCCAGTCAGGTGTACACAGGTACTTATGTATGTTGCAGTTTAGCTGTGGTTGGAGTGGTGCACCCTAACCTGTGCTCCTACGTAAACCTCTGGCGCCAGATCGGAAGTCATCATTCATTTTTCTGAGTAGTTTTATTCTGCTACTTAACTGTTACTGTAAGTTTTTAATTTGCAACATTATTTAACATTATAAAACTTTTTTAGTATTCATTCTTACTACCACTCAAGGACATTTACAGGTTTCTTTTTTCAGCAATACTGTATACTGCGATCATTGCCAGTACATTAAGTCTGTGAATAATAATATCTAAAGTATGTCCTAACATGCAATATTACAAGGTATCTTTGCAATTATGATATCAGGGTTTACTTAAGGATCAAAAAACAAGTCCCCTTTGTACTGCCCCATAATTGACTATTTGAATAATTATATATTATTTTATTCTTGTTCTTAATATGATTGCTTATTCTCCCTATTCCCTCCCTCTTTATATGTTTACACTACCCGACCATGCTCAGGATTGTATATTTGTATTTGTAAGTCCCCTCTTTTTGTTAACATAGTGATCATTGATCAATTTGTTTTAATAGTTAAACAACTGGGTTAACAGATACTTCTGACCCTCTTTATTGCGAGAGTTCAGCTGTCAGCACGATTAAAGGGGTTGTCCAGTTTAAGAAAATAAATGTTATTGTTTATATAAATGAAAATGTATACAATTCAGTAATATTCTTCTTGTATCAATTCTTTATGGTTTTCTAGCTCTCGGCTGTAATTCTTTCCTTACATCCAGTGAATAATAAAAATCTGCTCTTAGTCATGTGATGGGCACACAGGTGCACAGCCCATTAGCAGGCAGGTATCTGATTACTGTGTTGTGGCTTTAACAAGCTGTGCACCTGAGTGTCCATCACATGACCATGGAATCAAAAGAGAAAGTATATTGGAAAATTGTAGTTTTACAAACAATAACATTTATTTGCTAAAACTGGACAACCACTTTAAAGGGCTATACATGTAAATTAAAATGTTGGAAGAGGCTTGTCATGTACGGACTGTCCTAGCAGGTAACGTGGATGCGGCTTTCAAGGGTCAATTCACTCCACTCACTCAGTCTAGCACTCTCCCTTGACTGAGGCTGCAAACTGAGCATACATCATATTCCAACACAGTCCACACACCACAAATACACACTGCCACCATCTACTATCAGGCTCAATAGGAATCCCACACACGCATGCTACTGCTTCCAGCAGTCAGATGAAAACACACTTCAAAAAGTTAATGAGTTCATAAAGCACACCCAAATTATCATTAAATTTAACAATTTAAGACTCAGGAGGTTCAGTGCTATATGTGAGACAGACAAATAAACGAAAAGACAAGCAAACAGTTTTTAAAATAAAAGGAGAAAAAACTGAATAAACCTTGTAACTTTAAGTCCTTTTGTTTCCATGGAGCTTGGAGGATCTCTCAGATGTGATTGCCAAAACCCATCTTGTTTGCTGGCTTCTACAGGTGTGACATAGTTCCAAGGGGAAGCTTCTGGCTTGTGAAAACACATCCACTGCCAGGGTGTCCCTCTCCTCCCCCTTACCCCATCCTGGGAAAGATGGGAAATGAACTTGTTCAATCCACTTTCTGGATACCACAATATACATTAAAGACTACCGGCTACTCACATCAATATACCACAAACCCACAACAGAACGGCCTACCTGAGAAACAACAGCTTCCACCCCAAGCACACAAGATAATCTATTATATACAGCCAGGTTATACGATACAATCGTATTTTCTCCGACAAAGCAGACCTGGACAAGCACTTCCAGGATCTGAGATCGAAATTTCTCCGATTCGGATACAAACCAAAAGTGACGGACAACCAATTAAAGTGGCAGCCATTAACAGAGACAGTCTGCTCACATATAAAGAGACCCAGAAAGAAGTCCAAGTGCCCCTAGTTGTCACCTACAACCCACAGCTGGAGATCCTATGAAGGATTGCCAAGGAGCCCCAACCTGTGCTTTCCTTTCGACAATACCAAACCTGAGGCATATTACTGTGCGGAGTGCCCTGAAGGCCCCAACTGAAAATGGCACCTCACCTTGCCTGCAAAACAAGCGAAAGACCTGCAGGCACATCCACACCGCTGATAGTGTACCTGTTCCACAGTCACAACAGGTGCACAGAATTAGGGGGACATTTTCCTGCAGGTCTTCCAATGTGGTGTATCTCATAATGTGTATGCAATGTCTCACCACAGGCCTCTATGTGGGGGAAACAGGGCAGAGACTTAGCGCATGAACTCACACAGATTCAACATTAATAACAGAAGAACAGATCTCCTAGTGGTCACACATTTCTCAGGAGAAGACCACTCTATTGAACATTTGCGGGTTGTGGTTTTAATGGGACATTTTAAGATGCAGAGGAAGAGAAAGGGATGTGAATATAAGTTAATGCAAAAATTTAAAACTCTGCAATTTAGACTTAATATTCATGCCAGTTTCATGTATGAACTGTGAGGGTTATAAATTACCACCTGATTGCAAACAGATAACAGATCCCTCCGTCACGCCCCACAAGTTCAGACTGTTTATTTCCTGACCTGTTGTAAATAACTTCTCTACTTATATTGCATTTTGTTATTCCAAGATCCTTTGAAGATCCATGTCTTGTGTGTGTATAAAAAGTCTGAATTTTCAGTTTCTTGTATTACACCATGTCTGAAGAAGAGAGCTAGCACTCTTGAAAAACTTACTATCAAATATACTGTTAGCCTCTAAAAGGTATCGCCTGATTTCTTCACTCTTCCACTACTTTCTATGGCTAACACGGTACAACATTATACTACTAGCATCTGTGCCTTAGAAAGATGAGTGACCCTACAGATGGCTGAAGTTACTTTCCAGTTACAACTCCCCCTCTCTTATGCCTGACTGCTTTGTGATGGGACCAAGAAGTTGTAAAGCAATTACATGGCTTGTCCAGGGTAATAAAACAGGATGTATGGTCTTGTAATTGCAGGAAGAGTTTCACTCCTGCCCCCCCCCCCCCCCCCCGACATTACTTGTATATACACATACCAAGGTAATATACCGATGACACATGCTTCAACACTATATTCACTAATGCTATATAGATGAACAATATAATTCAGTAATGATACATGCATAAATAGGGCTTCTTTCATCACAGGGCTAAACATTCTTAGTTTCTTGAATGTATGTGAAAACAATAATATATATTCATAGTATAGCATGTATGAATTTACACACAGTTATCTTATTCTACCCGAAGGCATCTGTGTAGAGCATGCCAGACCAGAATAAAGCTATCAACAGCAAGTTGGCACCACAAAATATAACTTTCCCCTGTGAACTCTACTCATCTGTTAAAAGTTTAGCACCTGGAGCCAAGAATCATGTTCTGTGCTGCCAAATCAGACTACGTGGCTTAAGTTTGCCCAGATCAGTGACATATAATTCCCCTGCTTTTGTTTCAGTCTTCTCAATGGCAGTATGCTGTATGTTGTAAGTACAAAGAGTGTAATTGTTACCCTATAATAAACTAACAGTTACTGTGGTTCTTCAATCAGATAAGACACGTGTATAAATCCACTTAAACTGGTCAATGTTACATCTAAATTAAAGACTAAACATTAGTTATATAGTAGTGTGTATATTATATAGTTATATAGTAATTTATAAATTGTAAATAAATGGATCTAATGTTGGAGGACTTTATAAATAAACTATAGAGGAAAAAAATGAAAACACAGAGAGGATGAATAAATAGATAGATAGATAGATAGATAGATAGATAGCCGCACACTGGTTGGTGTATAGGTCATGCTTAATTCCATTTCAAGAACTAAAAATAATCCACAATTTAAACCTACATATGTACAATGTCCTACTGTAACACCTGGTCACTTCATTGTACCTGTTTGCATCTTGTTCTCTCTCCCCTTTTGCATTCAGTCTGTGATTTACACAGACATCACACATCTGAGAAATGCAAACGTCAATAAGCCCTTACTAACATTCCTTTTACTTCCAAACTTCTGGAACATCTTGTAATATTAAAAATCGCATGGCAGTTTCACTTATGGTTCTTTTGCAAATGGTTTATGTGTCTTTCATTCTGCTAAATGTACTCACTAAAGTTTCAAATTATCTCCTAATTTCCATTAGAAATACACCCCCCATTATCCTTAGCTCTGCAAGACATGTCTACTGATTTAGAAATTGAATAAGCATCCATTTTTAATAATTGCCTTGCTTGTATCTGGGATTTCATCATGCTATTACCATTCAGTTTTAAGCATAAGTGTTGTTTCACTTTATTTTTTACTATTGTGTAAAGGGGTAATTTGTAAATGTTTTTCTAATAGACTTTTTTGGCTATTTTACTTTCTATTTAGTAAAAAATAGGGTAAGTTCTCCCAGAAAACATCTAACTAAGCTGTTACCAGAGATAACACTAAGTAAAGGGGTTTTGCAATTTCCCTCTACTACCAGTTTGCCTGCTCTCTCTTCTTTTCACTTCCTATATTCTTCAACAAGCTGATGGTTGGTATTTGATTGTTTGATGGACTTGACACCATGAAGTACCTCAGTCGATATAGACATTGCCTTTACCATGATATGTTATTTACTAGAAATCTATAACAATAATGCTCTGTCCTAACTTTTATCAGCAAACTGCAATTAGTTAAGTTGATTGCCCAGGACCTAATAGCAGGAGATAACAGCTCTGAAAGCAAGCATGATCCTGAGAACTCAACTGCTCCTCCCCGAGAGAGAGCAGTGAATCATGTCATCTGACCTAAGATGCTAGATAAGGAGAGATACCGGGAGACAGAATTTATAAAGAAATGTGTTTAGAAAAACTCTTGAAGTTACATAAACTAACAGTATCCAACTGCAGGCTTCCTCCCATAAATATTCTTCTAAAATCCTGCTATGCCAAGTGTCTTATCTTTCCTGATCTCTGCATTAAATAGTCACTCACTTTTCAGACAACTTAGTCTCATTTAACAGAGCATGTGATTCTGGATCAAAATGTACTGTACTTTACTTAAAAATGTTGATGTTTTCTGCCTGGAAAACCTCTCTAAAATTCTTGCCACTAGGAGTCTACCTTCTAGCTAATTTGCTGTTCACTCCCTGTTACTAAGGAAGTTCTGTCCACAGAAACATCAGGCTTAATACAGGTTCATACTGTGTGCAAGGAGAAGGGACTGTTCTGTCTTCACACACTGAATGAAGAGGGGAGGGGTTGGTTTTCCTCACAGCACATTGCTTTTTCTGTGCCTGGGGCTGAACATTCTGCAAATCTTTAAGCTTATAATGTAAAAAAAAGTCTTTCATGAATTTGTATCTACTTTTGGCTGCTTATGTGATTACAGATGGTATATTATTCACATACAGCAAGCAGCTTTCCTGAATGTGCTCTTTACCTGTGTCAGGGATCATTTTAGCTGAATCGTGCCTGCATGTATTTGCAGTCCAGTATCCCTGGATCCTCCTATATTATGTTCTAGTTGGGTAAATCCTGGCAGAATTACATGTAAAACCAGTAATAGAGCAATGGATAGGGAGGGGGCAAACTGCTCCCTATACATGCCCCCAGCCTGAGAGAGAAATGTAAAATGTGCTGCAGCCATAAGGTGAATATTAGCAGCAGAAAATCTGATAGGACACCATGTATGAACAATTATACAGCCAGAGAACAGACTGCCCAGCAAGACCCTACACGTATTTTAACCCACAAGTGGTTATATTCTTCTTTTCAACAACCTTCTAACACTTGAAGTCTCTATGAAAAGGTGCAATGCTACTAGTGCTCTTAAACCACATGTCTGCTTGCTGACTCATAATAGTAGTAGTAGTAGTAGAAAAAATAAATCAACAAATAAATAATCATTTATATTCCAATTTTGATTGTCTAATAAACAACAGTACCATTTAACATTAGGAAGAACTATTACTGTAGAATTAAATTTTTATTACATATTTATATTACACATTTTATCTGTTAGTAAATAATAATTGTTGGTAATATAATTATAATGAGAAAATGATTATCTGGAAATCAGTGTATGCTGTATAACTATAAAACTACTGCAACAAGCTACATGACACTTAAGTATCTCATGTATTTTCTGGCTTTCTTGATGAAACATCCTGACATTCCTGGATCACTGTCAGGGTCCTTAGCCGTTAACAGGTGGCTTGCATTGCTAAATGTTTTTAAAACATGAACTCATTTCCAACATCAAGTATAAATGCGTGCCTATCCTAAGTATGTTGGCTGTAAATGAAAATTAACACCAGGGAGCATTAGAAAAATCTTATAAAACTGTCTGTACTATGTTGTTTACTCAGCATTTAATTTTTCTGTAGTCATTTAATCTGACATCTCATGTTCTGACCTCTGGGTCCTCTGAACCAATATTCCCCTCTTTTCTATGTATTAAGTGATTACATTTGTATTACAGACGTGGACAAAATTGTTGGTACTCTTCGTTTAATGAAAGAAAAACCCACAATGGTCACAGAAATAACTTGAATCTGACAAATAATAATATATAAAAATTCTATGAAAATTAACAAATGAAAGTCAGACATTGCTTTTCAACCATGCTTCAAGAGAATTTTTAAAAAAAAGAAACCTCATGAAACAGGCCTGGACGGAAATGATGGTACCCTTAACTTAATATATTGTTGCACAACCTTTTGAGGCAATCACTGCAATCAAACGATTCCTGTAACTGTCAATGAGACTTCTGCACCTCTCAACAGGTATTTTGGCCCACTCCTCATGAGCAAACTGCTCCAGTTGTCTTGGGTTTGAAGGGTGTCTTTTCCAGACGACATGTTTCAGCTCCTTCCAAAGATGCTCAATAGGATTTAGGTGAGGGCTCATAGAAGGCCACTTCAGAATAGTCCAATGTTTTCCTCTTAGCCATTCTTGGGTGTTTTTAGCTGTGTGTTTTGGGTCATTATCTTGTTGCAAGACCCATGACCTGCGACGGAGACCAAGCTTTCTGACGCTGTGCAGCACATTTCTCTCTAGAATCCCTTGATAATCTTGAGATTTCATTGTACCCTGCACATATTCAAGACACCCTGTACCAGATGCAGAAAAGCAGCCCCAGAACATAACAGAGCCTCCTCCATGTTTCACAGTAGGGACAGTGTTCTTTTCAAGATATGCTTCATTTTTCTGTCTGTGAACATAGAGCTGATGTGCCTTGCCAAAAATTTCAGTTTTTGTCTCATCTGTCCATAGGACATTCTCCCAGAAGCTTTGTGGCTTGTCAACATGTAGTTTGGTAAATTACTTTTGTCAGATTCAAGTTATTTTTGTGACCATTGTGGGTTTTTCTTTCATTAAACAAGGGGTACCAATAATTTTATCCACATGTGTAAGTAGAATTATCATCATTTTGTGATGATTTATTTCATTATACAGAATCTTGAAAGACATCAGCTTCACCTTCTTCCCCAGAGGTATAATGTGAGGAAGGCCGCAATGCTTTAGCCTAAGGCCCCATGTTACAGAAAAGCTGCTTTTTTGTTTCAGAAAAGCGTTTTGAGCTAAAGCCAGAAAGTGTAAGTGCATCCTTTATATTTTTCATTTCTTCTGTAGCCACTCCTGGCTTTCACTAAATAAAACGTAGCAAAATCAGCAACAATGTGGAGCCTCAGCCTAAAAGAAATGTTGCAACTTGATTTCTTCACTTTCCACATCTCAGTAAACAAAGCAAGTTACTGTATACATTGCAAGTGTAAACTAAGACTGTATTCTCCACTCAATTTTATAACATTGGAGTGGTCTACACACTTGATAAAGAGGCAAAACACCCCGAAACGCGTTGTGTGTCTGCATTTTATATTTTGGAATAAAAACGATTGGTCAACAAGCTTACCTGGATGTGCGCAGTTCTTTGGTTGGTCCTTTCTGCCGATGCTTTTCCACACCTATTCTTAGGTGTTTGTAGGTTCTTGCAGCAATCTAGTCCTTGGATGTCCTTTGGATAATTGCTTATTGCGTGATTTATACTACCTCACAAGATGAGAAGCTATTAATATCTTTTGGATATACCCCCTCACCAAACAATACTACACTATGCACTGATCAGTGCATTTGTCTGTTTTTATCTCTTGTTTAAATAGCCAACTATCAGCCTCAATAGTTATATTCTTATGACAGGCCTGGAAGACTTCAGAAGGATCCCAGCTGTCATAGGAACCAGATGGAGAGGTGGAGGCTGGCACCAGGAATGGGGCAAAGTGGAGATCAAGGGCTACAGAACTACTTAATGCTTGTGATCTTGTGATCATAGAAGACTCTGATCATGGACATTACTGCTGGGTCTTTGCTATGTAAAACAGTGGAGAGCTGGTGATTATGGCATCTGCTCTGCTTCTCAGCAGGCACCATATTTACAGTGCCAACATCACCATGCTATTACAACAGATGTTGACAATGGGTTAATAACTGAATATCCGTTTTAATCCTAAACTATTATTTAAAAAGGGACTCTAGCAATTTTATTTTACATATTCTAAATCACCAACAATATTTTTGGAGTGTAATTTGTTTTTTCCCAGGTCAGTTGCATCCATACATTTTAATCCCTTTTATTATGAGTAGCTATGTTACTGTGTGATCACTTGTCTGACCATTAGTCCAGAGCTTACTTTTCTGTGTAGACAGGAGTTGTCTCAACTGTGCAATTTATGTAATGTAAATTACAGGATTAAGACATCAACTATCTAATCTCTTCAGGCAATTCTCAGACCTTTCTACCAAGCTCCACCCCCATGTACTATAATGTGATACATATACTCTTCTATGGGGTATTTGCTGTATCTTGATCCTGTACTTTTAATATGCAGCACAGTGAATGATCATTACCTTGGGATCAGCAGCGAACTGGGCCCCAAGGCGAACATTTGACATGCCCCCCCGCCACACAAACCATCTTTTTTAGACCCCAGAGTATAATGATGGGAAACCCAGGGGAGGATACAAACATAAAAAACTGTATTACTTACCTCTCCCTGGCTCAGATGCACTCCCCGCTGATTTCGGCCATCTTCCACATTGGTACAGATGTCACTGAGCAAAGCCTGCGTCGTGACGCATAATGACGCAGGCCCGGCCCACGTGACATCTGGGACGTCACCAAATAGGCCTGAAGCCTGCCGGAGCACAGGAGAGGTAAGTAACAGTGTTTTTATGTTCCCTCACCTCCCCTGGGCCTCCGGTTATTATAGTCATGGGTCTGAAAAGACCCCTGAGTATAATGATAGCAGTGTTTGTGGGGTTCGCCGGCCTGCGGCCTCACTTACCAATTCCCGCTCCTGCTCACAGCCACCTCCCCTTCCACAGAATGGGAAGCGCAGGCGGCCTTGAGCAGGTGCGGGATTGGTAAGTAAGTAGGGCCCGTTACCTGCTGGTGTTACTCCAGCAGGTAATGGCCTATTAAAAAAAAAAAAAAAAAAAAAAAAACATCAGGGGCCCACTGAGCCCCCTAATGTCCCGAGCCCCCTAATGTACCGAGCCATGTGGCAGCCACTACCGCTGCTACCCCAGTAGTTACGCCCCTGCTTAGGATACTTTGATGTAATAACAAATAGGAAAAAAAAATGATCATTAGTGTAATTATTACAGTAAGTATTGATAGGTCTGAATTAGCGTAATTTGCCCCAAATTAATCAACTGTCACAGAATGTTTGATAAATTTGGCACAACTGTGAGTATATTAATTCTGTCCTTAAGAGTTACCCCACTTGCTGGAATAGGATTGCGACAATTTTTGCAACTTTTTAAAAAGTCACATTTAATAAATCTGAACAGGCTATCCACATCCACTTTCCCACCCACTTTTCAAAAGTAGTATTAGTGGTGTAAAAATGCAAAAAGCTGCAAAATGTTTGCACATTTAAGCTCAATAAGTTTATTAAATGTTTCATATAATGTAGAAAGTAACTTTTTATATAAAAATTGTTGGTGGGGTGTAATGGAAAAAATGCAATTCTGTTATTGGTTTTTGGGCTTCAATTTTACAGTGTTCAATGTGTGGTAAAATGACATTCTAACTGCATTAGGTGGGTAAGTTACAACCATGGCAATGCCAAGTATATAAAGTTTTAGTTACTACCATTTATTACAATAATAATTACAATTTATTATAATAACATTTCAATTATTTTTCCTTTAGTGTTACCTATCATCTGTTATGGTTACCCTTGACTATGGCATTAAATGACCAGTATCACAGTTTTCACCAAACAATGACATTGCTGGAAGGTGTCAGCTGTATAATACAACTTGTACCTGTTGTTGGAGCAAGCTAAACTTTTGAAGCAGCTTCAACAACCCCCTAATAAGGCAACTTGGTTTTGTGGTGAGTTACCATAAAGTGATATGCTAACTATCCTATAGGTATCTATTCGTGGCCATGCAGCGTGTGTGGGGGTAGACATACCATTGGTGCAACCTGTGCAGCTTAGGGGACCCACTGAAACCCTAAAACAGCTTCCTACTGTCTATTAGACTACATATAAATGCCTGAGCTATTGAATTTCATGGCTTGCGATTACGAATACATTGTGAAAGACACCTAAAGGTGATGCTCCGTGATAAGATACGGAATAAAAGGAGCCCATCTAGTGTTCTGGTACAAAGGCCCTCTAATGTCTATGTCTGCCACTGGGGGGTGTACTGACACCTATTGTTAGCATGTAATTAATTTTGTTGAATTGGTTTAATAAGAAATTGGAGTCATTCACCAAAATGGAGATCAGTTGGGGACACATCTGAGACTCTCAAGTTCTATGTTACTAATCTATCTTTTGCTGCACAACTCAGAGCTCAAGTGCAATATAATGACACTCCGCCCCCTCTCTTTGGCAAGCTAGAAATACTGGGAAATGTAGGCTGTATTAGGTGAACCATATCAAAGTCAAGGAAGATGCCAAATGAAATCTACAAATAAAACAGATATAGACAAGACATATCCAAGCGCCTATAAATTATTCTTTAGTAATTGTCTATATACTGTATCAGTATACAGGTAAAACAAATGACTGAAGTGCTTATTTAACCAGTAATTATAATTTTAATATTCTAAAACATGATATGCAACATTCAAAGGTTGTATGCAAATAATACATTGTCATAACAATAGTGTTTGGCTATTAATGAGGTCAACATGAATGAAATATATTCTCATGCATAAGAAAAATTGTCTCTGCCACCAAACATCACTGTATTAATTAGAAACACTGACAGCCTAAAATCAATGTAAGAAACTTCTTCATTATTACAGATTTCCTGTCTGAATTGTGAAGACTTCCTTAGACATATGGTTGGTGTTGTATTATCAGAGATTTCGGGAGTAACCAGTATCAGCTTCCTCTTCTTCCATGACCTGAACACCTGCATCCTGCATGGAAAAGAGCCAGCTTTATTTGAATGATAATTTCGTCAGAAACATGAGTCATATCAGCATAACATGAAATGGTCATTACGTACATGAATGATTGACTTTTTGTCCTCAGTTTCCAGACCTTTCTAAAATACTGATACATAAGCAAATAGAACACAAGTGACTTGTTTGAAATACAGGATATTCTCCAAAAAGTGATGTGAGAAATAAAACAGCATGGAAATACTTTATATTATGATCATATAACACCAATTATTCCAAAGTAATTATTTTACTAAAACATTCCTAACACACATATCTGATAATAACGTATGGATAAAAAGAAATGGCTAAACAAAAATAAATGTATTTTACTTCTTTAATATAAATACTTATATGTTCAAATTGAAGTAGATTGCTGAGGGTCTCTTTCTTCAAAATCTCCAAACCTGAAACATTTTTCAAAAATGTGGCATTAAGTGCCACCTATTCAGATGAATGTGCATCAAAATAATACAAGGGCAAGCTGGGTCCCACAGAGTGAAAGCACTATAATGTATATTAGAGGCTATCTGCTCAAGGTAGAGGATAGGGTCACAAGCTGTGAAATCCATTCTATTATGTCCATATAATCAGGAGCGGACACTGACAACAAAGGGCCCCTGTGCAAGAAGTTTATTTCAAGAACAGCAAAGCTACTCAAATATATAATATATTTCATATTGGACACGCGATGCATACACACCACTAACACATTAGAAGCATAATGTATACACAACACTTGCACCTAAGACACATCCCATATATTTGACACATGATACACAAACTGTTGTACAATGTGGGGGTAATTCACTATACAATATACATGGCAGAAAACTAGCACAGAAATGGTGCATGAAAGAGGCATCACTTTCTGCCATGCTCACCACTTTATAAGACAGAGCAGGGCAGGGATCAAGGGGGACCAGGGCAGGGATGCCTTATGTCATCAGATTTCCTATTGCAGACGGTAGAAAACCGGCATGAGTTGTAGCAGAAATTGAACCTCCCGAGATGTACCAGAATTATTAAGAGGCCCCGAGTCTCTTAATAATTCTAGCACATCTTGCGCCACTGGGGGAGTGCAGACTGGTGGAGGAAACAGCAGTCTTAATAAAGTCCTTGTGTGTTTAATATATATAGATGCATGCATGACACACCACTCACATATTAGTCATACATCACACATATCCCTTAAGTCACTCACATATTAGACACATACAGCACACGTCACTCATATTACATGCATACCGCACAAGTCACATATATTACATTCATACCACACACAACACTCATATATTACATCCATATAGCATACATCATACTGCACATGTCACTCACATATTACACACCATAGCATTTATCACTCACATATTAAACACCATATACCTCTGCCTGTTCGGGTCTCTATGTAAGAGACAGCCAATGTTGTCCTAAGCTTTATTTGTCTGTATAAATTGTTAATGTTGAATGTATTTCTGTGATTCTGTTCCTTTAAGACAGCAGCCATTGTAATTGTGACATGATGCTGGAGTGAGACCCCCCCTTTTATGTCAGCTTGCCTGTTCTGCAGACAGAGTGTGAGCAGAGAAGCAGGAAGTGACGAGACAGAGAGCAGCAGCCATCTTGGCAAGAGAGAAGACAGGTGTCTGTGCTGTGTTGAACTGGTGTGGATATTTTTCTGTACAGCTAAGCTATATCTTGGTCCAGAGACAAACAGAGTGTAAAGAGACAACAGGACTAGTGAGTCCACGTGAAAGGAACTGTACTCAGTGGCTGATCAGTGAGACTGACATTGTGACTGTGTATATGGATACCACAGATAGAGACTCGCAGTGCTGTTGATGTACTGGACAGCACCTGCTAAATCCCGGCTTACATCCCAGCTCAGTGTATGGATTCGGCAGGACTGTCAGTGTGCTGAGTGGAATCTGCTGTTGGATTACATTGCATTCATTGGGTTTCCCTGTTAAAGAGGACTTCATTTCTCCTGAGATCCTGATAACAGTGAGGAGAGGATGCTTCACTATAAAAGAAAGGAACGACTTTGGGCCCCACCGCGCGCTTCTACGGATTGTAAGCGGTCCACCTGGACCACTGGGGAAAAGGGGGTGCACCCAAATGTGATGTCAGGGTCAGTTAGGGATAGTTTTGAGTATATTGTTCATTCAGTGTCCATACTGCAGAAGTGGACAGAGTAAAAGTAGAAACCATTGCAGAATTTGCCTTGAAATTGTTCATGCTATATTGTATATTTTGCTTGTCTTTATCCCTGTCATTTTACCTTCAAATAGCCTTTATTAACTTATAGTAAATATATATTCTTTTCTTGAACTACCGCATGTGTGTTCATTTCTGGTTGTGGAGTCCAAACCACCTGCCTTGCTCTCGGTTCACAAATTGGCGTAGTCGGCAGGATCCGCTTACCAGAATGGACGGTGACGCACCCGTTCGGGAGAATGGTGCTGGAGGAAGAATGCCAGCAGGGGCTATAATGAGTCAGTTAGCTAAATTTGATGGCAATAATATGTCAGTGAGTATGTGGGTGGAACAGATACGAATGATACAGCGAATGTACCAGACCGCACCAGAAGTACTAGTAGAGCTAGCAATATTGACATTACAAGGGGATGCTAAGACCACGGTGATACTGAGGCCATTTGAACAAAGGCAGACATTTGAGCAAGTAGTCCAGATTCTAGAAACCATCTATGGAGAAACTACATTGCTGGGGTCTCTGCAGGCTCGGTTCTTCCAGAGGGTACAACAGGAGAATGAAAGCCTTCCCCAATATGCAAATGCCCTACAAGAACTGCTCCGAGATATTCAAGGGAAGGAAAGAGGGGGCTCGCCAGCCTTCTGTAACCCTGATCGGACTCTCCGTGACCAGTTTGTCCTGGGGATACGTGACGGCAGTTTAACTGTGACTATGCAGGATTTTATACGACGAGACACTGATGCTAAATTCCATGATGTCCAGGTAGAGGCCATCTCCCGTGCCAATAGTATGGTCCCGAGGCCCCAGACTGCAGTTGGAGTTACTTTTTCACAGGGGGCTAGTTCTGGCTCAGAGACAGTAGAAAAGGGGACGGTTAAAGAAATTCTCACAGTAATGCAGAAACTGCAAGAGCAAATGGAACACTTGCACACCCGTTGTGATGAACATTCTATGAAAATTGCAGACTTCCAGAAAACTGGAGGTGAAAGGGTGAGCCGTCCATACCCAGAAAATCAGAATCACCCACCACCCCGCTGGAGGGATGAGGATAGGACCTACCGAAGGGGTCCAAATCATTTAGTGCAGTGCTCAGGAGAAATCGAAGGGGCTTACCGAAGGGGCCCAAACAGATGGCCAGAACGACGGGAGATATGCTGCTGGGAGTGTGGACGGATGGGCCACGTTGCTGCTAGATGTCCAGAGCAGCGACAAACTTATGAGAGACCGCCGTTAAACTGAAGTCCCCTGCTGCTGTAGGGCGTGTAGTAGGGGAGACTGACAAGAAGACTATGTGGGGAGAATGCCCTAATGATGACCTGATCGCTGCAAGTCCTGTTATACAGGTGGAAATGGAGGGTATTCCGGTTACCGGGATGATTGACACGGGTTCCCAAGTAACGACCTTGAGTAGAGACTGTTATGAACGGTACTTCCAGCAACATGTGAAATATGATCCCCATACATTCGTACGAGTGGTCGCAGCTAACCAGTTACCAGTTCCAGTCGTGGGAGTGGCCTGGATGAATGTCCGGGTATGTGGCCAAGATCTAGGTAGGAAAGGCATTGTGGTGGTACAGGAGTCACATGAAGTAAAGGTCCCTGTCATTTTGGGGATGAATGTGTTAAAAGAATTAGATCAGATCCTCTTTGAAAAGAAAGGTCAAGGTTATTGGAAAGAAACCACCACCCATCGGCCTACTCAAACAGCTTTCCAGCGGCTGATCCGGACATGTGGCTTACAGAAAAGTTCGGATGCACAACGTCCTCTGGCTCGAATTTCAGTTCCTTTGCATACAAAAGTTACACTGCCACCCAGTCGGGAGACAATAGTGTCCATGCCCGTAGGCACCTGTCGGAAACTAGAGGGCATAGCTGTGTTGGTAGAACCACTGCAGGCAGCCGAAGGAGGTGTTGATCCGCTAGTGGCCCGTTCCTTGGCAATAGTTCGCAATGGAAGAGTACCACTTCGATGTGTAAACACTCAGGACCAGAGTGTGGCCCTGACCCCAGGGAGGCAGCTGGCTAACATCTATGTGACTCCGGAGGAAGTAAGGAAAGTAACTCCAATGCAGCTGAAGCCGACTGAAAGGGATGAGTGGACCGTAACTGTGTCCATGGGAGAAGATGAGGAACCCACCTCTGAATGGAATGGCCGTGCAATTCGAGAACAGATGAAGATGGATGCAAGTTCATGTTCTCTGGAATGGGTGCAGAAGGTAGATGAGCTGTTGTGGGAGAACCGAGCCGCCTTTGCACGGTATGCTGAAGATTTTGGATGTACCACAGGGATCTACCATGAGATTCCCACAGGAGACACCCCTCCAATTAGAGAGCGCTACCGACAAATTCCTCCACAGTTGTATCAGGAAGTGAAAGAACTATTAGCTAAGATGCTACAGGGTGGGATCATCCAAGAAAGCCAAAGTCCCTGGGCGGCTCCTGTGGTGTTAGTAAGAAAGAAAGATGGGTCCATCCGATTTTGCGTAGACTATCGGAAGTTAAACGCTTGCACCGTACGAGATTCCTACCCCTTGCCACGGATTGAGGAGTCTCTCTCAGCGCTGGGGAGAGCCCGGTACTTCTCCTCACTAGATCTGGCTAGTGGGTATTGGCAGGTGCCGATGGCCACAAAAGACAAGGAGAAGACGGCATTCATCTTGCCCATGGGACTATACGAATTTAACCGGATGCCCTTCGGGTTGACAAATGCACCCGGAACGTTTCAGCGGTTGATGGAGAAATGTCTCGGTGACTTCAACTTTGAGTTCACTCTCATCTACTTGGATGACATTATAGTGTATTCTGCGACCTTTGAAGACCATCTCCACCAGTTGGGGCAAGTATTTCGAAGATTGCGGGAACATGGGCTCAAATTGAAACCCAGTAAATGTCGGTTGTTCCAATCTGAAATTGATTACTTGGGTCACCGCGTATCAGGAGAAGGGGTGAGACCATCAAGAGACAAGATAGCGGCTGTTCAAGATTGCCAATACCGACTACCCTGCGAGAAGTGAGGGCGTTCCTTGGAGTAGCCGGTTACTATCGACGGTTTATTAAGGATTTCGCCAAGGTAGCAGCACCACTTAATGCTCTCCTACGAGGCACATCCGGTGGTCCAAAGAACCGGTCCGTGAAGTGGGGACCTGAACAGGAACAAGCCTTCCAGGCATTGAAGGATGCACTGACAACAGCCCCAATCTTGGCATATGCTGATTACCACTTGCCGTTCCAGCTGTATACAGATGCAAGCATGTATGGTCTTGGAGCAGTGCTTTCCCAGCTTCAGGATGGCCAGGAGAGGGTCATAGCGTACGGCAGCCGGTCTTTGAGAGATTCTGAAAGAAACCCTGAGAATTATAGTTCATTTAAGTTGGAGCTGTTGGCACTGGTATGGGCCATGACCGAGAAATTCTCTGAATATTTGACCAGTGCTGAAGTTTTAGTACTGACTGACAACAACCCACTAGCTCACCTGGAAAATGCCAAGCTCGGGGCGTTAGAGCAGAGGTGGATAGCCCGAATGTCTAAGTTCAATTACCGCATTAAGTATCGGTCCAAGACAGAGAACCAGAATGCTGATGGACTTTCTAGGGTAACCGCCCAGACCCCCACAGTAGACGTGGATCATGAGTTGGAGCATGTGGAGGTGCCCGACTTCAGCAGATTTTCACAGGCCTTGGCCGCCGCTAATCAGTTTGAGATGGAGGGGACTGAAACGGCTCCTTTCTTTGGTCCCTCACGACAGGAATGGGCACAGATACAACAGACCCATGAGGGGCTGGCGCAGATGATCAAGTGTGTTGAGAAAGGCCAGAAGCCCTGTAGAGAGGAAAGAGAACAACTGACACGTGAGATATTATCTGTTCTGAGTCAGTGGGAAAAGTTGGAGATGAAAAATGGAGTGCTATGCCGAAAGGTCTATTTACCTTCTGAGATCGACATTCGATACCAAATTGTGGTGCCTAGTGAACTGGCTCGCTCGTTGGCAGTTGAGGCTCATAATAAGAATGGACATTATGGTCATGAGAAGACCTTTCGTTGGTTACAGCGACTGATTTACTGCCCTGGTCTTCGTCAAATGGTCGAAGAAGTATGCCGCAGCTGTCGAACTTGTGAGATCCATAAGGCAATAGAACAGAGAGCTCCCCTGCAAACCATCGTGACCCAGGAACCTTTAGAAATCGTCATGATAGACTATCTAATGGTTGGCCCATCCAATAGCGGACACCAGTATTGCCTCTAAATGGTGGATCACTTCACCAAATTTGCAGTGGTAACCGCCACCAAGGACCAGACAGCTGAGTCAGCAGCTCGTGCTCTGTGCCAAGATTTCATTCGAGTATATGGGTGTCCCCAACGCATCCACTCCGACCAGGGCGCCTGCTTTGAGGGACACGTAATGAAAGAAGTTCAACGTATCTACGGGATAAAGAAGTCGCACACGACTCCATACCACCCTCAGGGAAATGGGGCCTGTGAAAGATTCAACAGAACTCTGCTACAGATGCTGCGGACTCTGGAGGAAGACAAGAAGTTACAGTGGCCTCAGTTCTTGTCTGAAATGGTGTGGGCCTATAACAATCAGGTCCATTCTACAACGGGGTACTCTCCTTATACACTTCTCTTTGGGCGGTCTGGGCGAAGTAAAGGAGAATTACAGTTGGATGATGTGGATGGGTTCCCTCCGAGGGATCCAACCTCTTGGGTGCGGGCGCACCGGCAGAGACTTGAGACGATCCATCGATTGGTGCGGCAGCGCCTGCAAGAACATCCCCATCCTGATAAGACCCCAGTGCAAGAAGCACCATTGCAACCAGGCGACCTGGTGCTAGTTCGTGTCAAGAAACCCCAAGGGAAATTGGAAAGCCGATGGGAGGCTTTGCCGTATCGTGTTGTTGGCCGCAAGTATGCGACTGGGCCAGTGTACCAGGTCCAGAAAGAAGGAACTGATTGTGTTCGAGTACTTCACCGAAATATGTTGCGCCTGTGTCATTTTGAAGGGACAAATCATGATGGGCCTGCCAATGTGAATGAGCTCCCACAGTCAGAGAATGGAGGTGCGGAATGGGCCTCCGACGAGGAGGATGATTGTTGGCCGATCCCTGCTCCTGGGGATGTTCCACCTGTGACTACTGTATCTCCGGCCTGTGCCCCCTCTGGTGCGGAATCCACTGGTCCTTCTCAGCCCATAGCTGCAGCACCCCATAATATACCACCGGTCCTCAGACGGACCACTAGGCCAAATGCTGGTATTCCCCCTGTTCGGTATGCGCAGGATGAGTTTGTTTGGCCTGCCATACATCGGTATACTACCACCCTGTGCATAAAAGTACAACCCTCTGGATATACAGTCATAGGCAGGGACTGCCAATCTTAAAGTGGGGGGGAATATGTAAGAGACAGCCAATGTTGTCCTAAGCTTTATTTGTCTGTATAAATTGTTAATGTTGAATGTATTTCTGTGATTCTGTTCCTTTAAGACAGCAACCATTGTAATTGTGACATGATGCTGGAGTGAGACTCCCCCCTTTTATGTCAGCTTGCCTGTTCTGCAGACAGAGTGTGAGCAGAGAAGCAGAAAGTGATGAGACAGAGAGCAGCAGCCATCTTGGCAAGAGAGAAGACAGGTGTCTGTGCTGTGTTGAACTGGTGTGGATATTTTTCTGTACAGCTAAGCTGTATCTTGGTCCAGAGACAAACAGAGTGTAAAGAGACAACAGGACTAGTGAGTCCACGTGAAAGGAACTGTACTCAGTGGCTGATCAGTGAGACTGACATTGTGACTGTGTATATGGATATCACAGATAGAGACTCGCAGTGCTGTTGATGTACTGGACAGCACCTGCTAAATCCCGGCTTACATCCCAGCTCAGTGTATGGATTCGGCAGGACTGTCAGTGTGCTGAGTGGAATCTGCTGTTGGATTACATTGCATTCATTGGGTTTCCGTGTTAAAGAGGACTTCATTTCTCCTGAGATCCTGATAACAGTGAGGAGAGGACGCTTCACTATAAAAGAAAGGAACGACTTTGGGCCCCACCGCGCACTTCTACGGACTGTAAGCGGTCCACCTGGACCACTGGGGAAAAGGGGGTGCACCCAAATGTGATGTCAGGGTCAGTTAGGGATAGTTTTGAGTATATTGTTCATTCAGTGTCCATACTGCAGAAGTGGACAGAGTAAAAGTAGAAACCATTGCAGAATTTGCCTTGAAATTGTTCATGCTATATTGTATATTTTGCTTGTCTTTATCCCTGTCATTTTACCTTCAAATAGCCTTTATTAACTTATAGTAAATATATATTCTTTTCTTGAACTACCGCGTGTGCGTTCATTTCTGGTTGCGGAGTCCAAACCACCTGCCTTGCTCTCGGTTCACATCTGTGCCACCCTCCGCTTGCACACTGCAGCGCAGGAGGAGTGTTTAGTTTGATTCCTTGCTTAAGGTTCTTGTTGTTCAGTCTGAACAATATCCTAGTACTTCTCCTCTGTAACTGAATTTCAGCCACACCCGTCTCCTGCACCTTGTTTCTTTCTGCTCCTCTAATAGTTAATCTTAGTCTTGCCTGTGTGATTGACAGCCTGTCTACCAATCAAGTCTAGGGCAGGTCCTGGACTTCCTATATACAGGTCATTGGCCCACACAGGTTTGCTGGCTATTACTCTGTTCTGTGACTTTGGAAATGGAAAATAAAAGCAGTTCCAGCATCCAGAAGTTTAGATAAAATGTAACTTTTAATTCATAATGGATTAAAAAAGTAGTAACAGCAGTTACATGGGAAAAAGATCCACAAAAAAGACTACACGTTTCAGGGCGTATAGCCCCTTAGCCATGAATTAAAAGCTACATATTATCTAAACTTCTGGATGCTGGAACAGCTTTTATTTTCCATTTCCAATACATTTTGATCTGAAAAAGTCCGGAGAGCGTTCCCTGCATTCTGTGACGTTTTTTACGAATTTCATCTGCATGTGGATATGGTGAGCTGAAGATTCTACTCTGTCCTGTGAATTTGTCCGTGTTAGCTTCCTATTTGCTTTTACTGTATTATTTCTGACTTTTGGCCAAGTTGCCCTGCTATCGCCTAGGGTAGCTGAGACAAGTAGGCAGGGACAGGGGCTGGGTTGACTTTAGGACTCACTGTCTCTGTCTTCCCTTCTTCCCTTTTCAGCAGCAGATCTAGGGAATTGCACAACTAGCAATTCCTTTACACTATAGCATATGTCACTCATATATTACATGCATACCGTACATATCACTCATTTATTAAATGCACACAGCACATGTCATTCACATATTACATGCATACAACACTCACATATTACATGCATACAGCTCGTCACAAACCTTTTCATGCATACAGTTCAGAAATCAAAGACACATACATTTATCACACTATACACTCACCTGCTCTGCATTTTAGCAGAAAGGGTGGTAAGAACCTCTGACCCTTGTTGGTTAAGTGCCGTCTCCATCTAGCCGCTAAGCCCCATCCCCATCTTGGTGCTAAGCTCTATCCTTCCTGTAGTAAATGACAGATTGTGTTAATGTCCTCCTCTGTTGTTCCCAACAGGAGTTTTCTTCATCTTCTGAATATGATTATAGGAGCTCCCATCTAACCTGAGTTTCTCCTTTGCTCTGTTAACAGAGAGGTTTCTAGACATGTTCTGTACAGGGAGGAGGAATAGGTAAGATGTGGAGTCAATGGTGTTATCTATAAAAGTGTTATAATTTATTGTGATACTGTCTGTCTTGTCTGTGAAAAAAAAACCCTCTACAAACCTCTACAGAATGGCAATTGTCATTCCATTATGAAGCTTAGTGACCAGAGTGAAAATTATAGAGTTTTGTATTTTTTTTTATATATACTGTATATATAGTGACATGGAAAACTTCAAAAAATGCATCATAAATTCTTAAGAAATATGTTTAAGACACATATTTAGTTTAAAAAATAGGTATTATTCTGGTGACTATATTGTCCAGATTGATTATCCCTTGTATGTCAGTTATCTGGTGTACAAGGCATAAAAAAGTCCCAATTTTTTTTGGCGCAAGTCGGGTTTTGTGCAAAAATATTTGACCTTTTCCTGTTTGTCACCACCCAAACGGCTTTTATGGATGTGGCTGGGATGTGGGAGGTGTACTATTTTTATGTCAGTTTAATGGTGCAAATGATCTCTAAAATCTATGAGTTTACATAGCTATCAGTGCTGGTGCACAGCCCTGCTGAGGATGCGCCTGATTGATGAGGAGGTGTGCACCTTCTTATAAATTAGGTACATCCTCTGCTGTCCCTTTAATATCAGATTGATCAGATACTCCTTCCCATCAATAAGCCCTCTTTTCAGAAAACCTTTTTAGGCTAAGGTTTTCTCTGCGGACTTTCTGCTCCAATTATACCTACAGGGAAACCACTGGCGTTTCCATAGTATACTTGACATGCTGCGATTTCCAAAACTGCAATGGTTTTGAAAATCACAGCGTGTCTGCTGCGTGTGTTTTTTCCGCAATGTGTGGATGGGATTCGCTGTAAAACATTACGTTTTTTTTTCCACTACGTTTCCGCCGCGCTCAAACTGCAGCATTTATGCCACGTGGGACCCTGGCCTTGTGGAAACGCATCACAGTTCAGTTTTTCTGCAGCCTTTTTTTATTGCGATCTCGCAAAGTTTTCCTCTGCGGACTTTCTGCACCTATTATACCAATACGGAAATGCCAGCATTTACATAGGTTTAACTGATATGCTGTGATTTTTGAAAACGCAGCTTATCTGCTGCAGATTTTTTTTTCTGCAATGTGTGGATGGGATTAGATAGAATCCCAGCTGCTTTGCAAGTACTGTAAAACGCAGCATTTTATTCTTCCCACAGCTTTTTTTGTTGCAGGCTTTGCTGCTTTTTTTGAGCAAAATTCAGAAGTGGCTTGAAAAAGAATGGAAAATATAAAGGAAGCTCTTAGACGTTTCCCTTCTGTTAAATCCAGTCCTGACTTTCACTCAAAAACCCGAAGCAAAATCTGCTGCGGGTTTTTGAGTGAATGTTGTGCCTTGAGTGAATGTTGGGCCCTGTACTAACATAGACTACTATATCAGAATACTACAGTATTTTATGTGTAAAGTTTAAAAAAAATTGATGCATAATATGCAAAAAATGAAATTAATTGATTTTAGTGTGTAGTCAGAAATCAATAAAACTAAGCTGAAGCACATATGTCATAGAATAAAACAGTAAGTTTGCTTGTCTTTTTCTAAAATATATATTAGAAAAACCCTGTCCCTTCCCCCACCCTCCCAGCATTTAGTTACATGCAATACTGATCAGTGTTCCATTTCCCAGTAGCTGCTCATAGATTGCCAAGCACACTTGATACAAGATTTTCTGAGAAGGAGGCCATGTATCATCTTTGTAAAGTAAAGTAACCATTTACTGGTTTTATATGAATCTAATAGATTTAGTTGTATTTGCATTTTTTGTACAGTGCTGCGGAATATGTTGGCGCTATATAAATAAAATGTATTATTATTATTATTATTATTTTTTAATATAAAGTTTACATAAATAAATCAAGTTAATTATTACATACAGCAAACAAATATTATATATTGTATTCTAAATATCAGTATCTCATGTTTCTTTATCAATGCAGCTTGTAAATCCTCTTTTCTATTCCTAATTTAAACATTTGCTTGGGGTGATACTCTATTACCTGAACTCAAAGCGCGCTAGTAGTATCAGATAGACACAATGGCAATCGGCCCAATATGGTGGCATCCATGCACAAATGCTGTTTTGGTGCATTGTTGCCAATTGACCCAACTACAGTATCTTAGTAACACCATAAAGTAAAGGTACATCATGTGTTGCTCAGGAGTTAACCCTCTCCAAACCGGACAAGCGGAAAGCAGAGAGATCTCCCTGAAGAATATTCTGGAAATGTTTTGTCACATTTGATGGATTCCTATATAGGGGATTTTTGGACCTTTAGGTCGGGGACCCACGTGGTGTAATCCGCAATGGTTTATAGTCCCTGCAAAGTGGATAGGTTCTAGCGAATCCCATCCACACATTGCAGAAAAATATCCATCGCGTTTTTGGAAATCGCAGCATGTCAATTATAACTACGGAAACGATGGCGGTTTCCATTTAGGTATAATTGAAGCAGAAAGTCCACAGAGGAAAACTGCAGCCTACTACTTGGGGTCTTAGCCTTAATATGTTTCCTTATTCTTTACTTTAGAAAATAAACAACATTTATGGACAATTTTGTAACCACAATTTCACATTTAGTTTCTTTGTCAGTTATATAGATATGTTACCTTTAAAGTGCAGAATTCAGTTAATCTGCAGATTAACTAGGTAATGTGCACATTAACTAGGGCGATCCGTTAAAGTGCAGAAAACTTCTTTCATTTCTTTTTTTTTTTATATAACTGTAATTTTTATTGAAAAATTTTTCATTAACAAGGAATAAAGGGGAAAAAAAAAGAAAAAAAGGTCAAACAAGCAGGAAGCAATGAGGTCAAATTAGACAGTAAATAAGGGAGGGGGAATGAAAGGGTTAAGAAGACAAGGGTGGGACAAGAGGGAAGGGCGGGAGGGGAGGAGAGGACTAGAGATCAGAGACCCCGTGATGTACAATACATGTCCCAGGGCGCCCAGATAGCTCCAAAGGCCTCCCGTGAATTATCTAGGCCAGCGGTCAGGTGTTCAAGACTCCTCACATCCTTCATTCTAGCCACAAGCTCAAGACTAGATGGGGGACTCACTTTCTTCCAGTTTCTAGCTATGAGAGTTTTAGCTGCAGTACAAAGATGCAAGAGAAGCCTGGATGACTTATTGCTCAGGTGTCTGGGGGGAAGGTTCAGGAGATAAACAAGAGGGTCAAGGGGAACCTCTTGCAAAAAGAGAGCAGTCGTCAGAGTCCTGACCTCCCTCCAGAAACCTAGGATGAGAGGGCACGTCCAAAAGATGTGGTGCAGGGTACCCACCGCAGCTCCACAGCGCCAGCACCATGGGGAAACCAATGGTTTTAAAGCATGAAGGAGAGCCGGAGTATGATACCAATGCATCAACAGCTTATACTGCGCTTCCCTAAATGTAATGCACTGAGATGATTTCTGGGCCCGAGACCCGCCACTGTTCCTGGGAGATGGGTTTACCCACCGCCTCCTCCCATTTAAGTATATAGCGGTGGCTAACAGGAGAGCCTGTAGTTTGTGAGGTAAGAAGTTGGTAAATAGAGGATATAAAGCCCCAAATGGACGTGCCTGCACGGCAAATCTTTTCAAAAGCGGTGGGGAGTGACACCTTAAGGGACCCATGGAGGGAGCGGACAAAGTGAACCACCTGCAAGTAATGGAACCATTCAGTACCTGGCAGGTTTTGATTAGCTGTAAGGTAAGCAAAGGACCTGAGTTACAAGGTTCCAGGGTCAACCATGTCAGCAATCCGGTAAAGGCCAGCTTTAGACCACACTTTAGTCATGGCAGAAGTCAGGCTTACCGGGAGAAGGGGGTAGTATAGTATGGAGACCATAGATGAGCGCGGGGACATCAGGGAGAATCTAGTACGACAGGTAGACCAGATAGATCTAGTAAACTGAATGGGGCCCAGCAGGTACGAGGCAGGGGGAGCTGGGGGGAGCTGACCCACAGAAGCACGTTAGGCTGCATGGGTGCCAGCCATAGCTTCTCTATCTGCACCCATCTGGTATATGCTGGCATAGCCGCCCAGAATGGGATATGGCGCAAGTGGGCCGCCCAGTAATAATGTAACAGATGTGGAATAGCCATACCCCCAGACCCCCTATCCGCCAGCATAACAGATCTGGGTATTCGGTGTCGTTTTGCTTGCCAGATAAACTGAAAAATAGCTTTCTGCAGGCTCCGTAATTCTCCCCGAGGTATCGCAACCGGAAGCATCTCGAAAAAATACAGTGAGGAGTACATCATCTGCGAAAAGAGAAACCTTAAATTCCTTATCTTGAACCATGATCCCCTTGATATTAGGGTTGCGCCTAATCTTGGCCGCTAGCGGTTCAATGCAGAGGGCAAATATGATGGGTGACAGGGGGCAACCCTGCCTAGTGCCATTTCGAATAGGGAAGGAGGGCAAAGATGCATGGGGAAGCTTGATTGCTGCTGAGGGTAGGGAATAGAGGGCCTAAATAGCTGTGAGAAAAGGTCCCGTGAGCCCGAACGCCTTGAGCGTAGCATGCATAAACGACCAATCTATGCGGTCAAAAGCCTTTTCAGCGTCCAGGCTCAAGAGAAGAGACGGGGTAGAATAATGATTGGCCACCTCCACCAAATCTACAGTCCTCCTGGTGTTGTCACCACCCTGACGACAGGGGATGAATCCCACCTGGTCCTTATGGACAAGCAGAGGGAGCCAAGCATTTAGTCTATTGGCTAGGAGTTTGGTGAAAAGTTTCAGGTCCATGTTCAGCAAAGCAATCGGTCGGTAGTTAGCACAGTCCTGCAAGTCCTTACCCAGTTTAGGGACCAATGTAAGCAGTGAGGAGAGCATAGTTGGGGGTATGGGGGAGCCTGAAAGGAAGGAATTGAAGAGGGACAATAGATGAGCAGAAAGTTCACCCTGGAAAACCTTATAATAATTGTAAGTGAACCCATCTGGGCCTGGGGCTTTCCCATTTGGGAGGTCCCTCAGGACCCCTTCTAGTTCCTCCTTGGTGATGGGAGTATTCAGGGAGGTCAAGGCCTCAGGAGGAAGGCGTGGGAGACAACAATCCTTTAAATAGTCTTCTAGCAGTGTTGAGTCATCCACAGGGAGTAGTGCTCGTGCGGGGGGGTAAGTTATACAGCTTAGAGTAGTAAGAGTGGAACGCCAGAGCCACAGCATCAGGGTGGTGTTGAAGAGTACCCGTGGGGTCACGGACAGAGTGTGGTGTGGAAGAGGCCCGATGATCCCTGAGGGTTCTTGCCAGGAGGGTGTGAGATTTATTACCTCGTTCAAAAAACCTCTGACGGGTATAAAGGAGAAGTCGTTTCACATGGCGGGTCTCCAAATCACGGAGGTCCGCCCGGGCCAGGACCAAACGGCGAAGAACCCCCAGGGATAGATGTGCTGCCAAAGTTGTCGTAAGGGACTGAATACGGGCTTGGAGGAGCTGTTCCTGGGCCTGTCTGTCCCTTTTAAGCCTAGAAGACAATGCGATACAGTATCCTCTCATGACCGCCTTATGGGCTTCCCAGAGAATGGCAAGAGAGTCTACTGAGCCTAAGTTGTCCCTGAAATAATCTATCAAGTGTGTGCACAGGGTCTCGAGGGAGGTCGGTGATTTTAGCAGTGTTTCGTTAAGACGCCAATGACATTGGCGAGTAGGCACTGGAGTCGTAGATAGAGTGACCACGACTGGGGCATGATCAGACCAGGTGAGAGGGCCAATGTTCGTGTCTCTAAGCAAACGAAGGGCGGGAGCATTTCCAAAGAAATAGTCAATGCGGGTGTGAGTGTTATGAGGGTGAGAGAAGAAGGTGTAGGAGCGCGCAGTAGGATTGTCCACTCGCCAAAGGTCATACAAAGATTGGGCGTGGATCAGCTTGTGGAACTCCCGTGCAAGTTGAGCCAACCTATGGGGGGTTGGGCCCTGGGGTAACGCCAGACGATCCGCCCGTTCAGAGAAGACCATGTTAAAGTCTCCCCCCACCAGCCAAGCTGATGGTGGGAGAGCGCGCAGGCGGGGAGAATTCCCGACGCAAGAACGGGATCTGCGCTGAATTGGGGGCATAGACATTGCATAAAACAATCGGGGCACCATAAAGGAGCCCCTCCAAAATAACAAACCGGCCCCCTGGGTCTATGTGGGAGGTCGTCACTGTAATTGGGCAGGATCGGGAAAGAAGGATAGCCACCCCAGCTCTGCGTCGATTGTGGAAGGCCGAAAAGGCTATGGGAAAATAGTGCTTAGCGAAGGCAAAGGTACCGGTGCGGTCAAAATGAGTCTCCTGAAGAAACGCCACATCCGCTCGTAAGGAGCGGAGTTCTCTAAGGACATGGCGCCTTTTAATGTTGGAACCCAGGCCCTTGAAATTAATTGTCAAGCACCTAACCATTGGGACTCAGGATTGGAGGACAGTGGCGGATTGTAATAAGCTCACCCATCTCACATGACGCTGGCAGGTTTCCCTTGGAGAGGCTAAAGGGCGATCCACAAACAGGAACCCAAAGTCGAGGCAGGGTCTCTAGATGAGGGAGGAGGGGGGGGAAAGAGAGGGGGGGGAGGCAAAAGACATCATAAATGACAAAGTAAGAATAAGAACAATTAAACAATACTTTGTGGGCGAGGCTAAGTCACTCGCCTGGGGACCAATGAGGACAGCCAGAGGTCCAATCAGGATCAATGGCCGCACAGTCCACGTATCCCCTTAGGGGGGGAGAGCGTGGACAAGAGTTCGGAGGGGATGCAGCGGATCCCCAACCACCAGTAAAAAGAAGGATGGAAGGGGAGTCACCGGGACCCCACCCCCGCCCCACTCCGCTAAAAACAATCCAATATTAAACATAATAGATGAGACCCGTAGACCTAAAAAAGGAAAAAGAGAAGCAAACATAACAGTAAGGCTTGCAGATTTCAAAGCACTATCGAGAAAAGGGAGAACGTCTCAAGGGGGAGCAGCCTCCTCAGGAACCAGTCTCCAGCCGGGGCCTCCGAGTGGTCGCGGCCACAGAGGGTGCATGACTTCGTCTGGGCTCCAATCGTTGCCAAACCGGTGGTGGGGGAGGGGGTGGAGAGATTAGCTCCCAGTCTGTTAAATCCGGCAGGGGAACATCCAGCAGGTCACAGAAGAGAGGTAAGTCCGAAAAGGAATGAAGCGTAGCGGAACGACCATCCCTACGTGCAATGAGAGCAAATGGAAAACCCCACCAGTAAGGAATTTGGTGCTCCTGAAAAATCTGGAGGAGGGGTCGGAGATGGCGGCGTTTCTGGAGGGTGATTAGCGAAAGATCTTGATAAAATTGTAGTTGAGCTCCCTCAAATTCGAAGTCTTTGAGTTTGCGCACCTTGCTCATTATAGCCTCTTTAAGGGTGAAGTCGTGGAGGCAGCAGATGACATCACGGGGTGTGGCGGAAGATCCTCTGGGTCGAAGGGCTCGATGTGCCCTATCAAACTTAATTTTGTGGGATGGGGGCTCCTGCAGTATAATGTTGAAGACAGCCTCTAGCAGAGTAGGCAGGTCCTCAGATTGGTCAGCCTCTGGGAGTCCCTTGACGTGAATATTGTTGCGCCGGCCCCTGTTGTCAAGATCCTCCAAGTGACGTTGCATGTCCCGTATAGCTGAACCCTGGTCAGTGCAGTGAGGAAACATAGGCCCTGGTAGTGTCATGGTCATTCTCCAGCGTGTCCATACGATTAGCAATAGAGTGTAAATCAGTGCGGAGGGTAGCAATTTCAGATCGGAAGGATGCTGTGATTTCCGCAACCATACCTTTAAGGTCTTGTTTAGTAGTTAGCTGAGGAAGGAGGTCCGCCATGGGTGATGGTGCTGAAGATGGGCCTGGAATGCAGCTCTGGGGGTACAGGACTGGAGGGGAGGAGGACGGGAAGCCATAATCCTTGGGAGTGTGGGGCAGAGGAGCCCCTACGCCAGTGTCCTTCACTGTGTCATCCCCCTCTGAGCTATGGAGGGGGGGCGATGGTGGGAGATAGTAGATGGGGGGCCACGGAGACCAGCTCTGTGGGCACAGGCTGTAACTCATCAGCGGTGTGGGAGGGAGCAGAGCCACTGACCTCAGAACTCCTTGAGGAGCTGGAGACATCCGGGGTCCTCTCATGCTGCTCTGTCAGGAGTGCTGGTGAAGCAAGGTGTAGTTGCTGGGACATCCCAGGGTGAGGAGACTGTGGGAGTACTCGTGCTGGAGAAACTCTGGGTTGCCCAGGTGCCGACATAGATCTCTGCTGGAGCGGTGTTCCGCTGGCTGACAGGGGGAGCGCGGGAGGAGAAAAGCTGCGCTGCGACCCCTGTGCCTGGAGAGCGGAGGAAATCCAAGATGGCCACCCTGCAGCAGCCTGGCCCGGCAGAGAAGGCTGCTGAGCGAGAAAGCCGTCCAGGGTGGCTCTCCCAGACCTCTCCACAGGCGCTGGAGTGCCCGGGGCCACCTTCCTCCGTAAGCGTTTGCCCATAGTGTATTTGCTGGGGGTCCACGGGTCTCAATAGCGAACGATGGAGCGGAGAAGGTCCTGCCCGCGTCCTACTCCATGCACGTCCAGGCCACGCCCCCAAAACTTCTTTCATTTCTGACATTACCTAGCTAACTTTTTGTTTTTTCGTTGGAAACACAAAGTCCTTCGTGTCTGAAAAAAAAAAAAAAAAAAAAAAAGTCAGCTGCTTCTCAGCACAGAGGGTATAAGCGCACGCATACACACACACACACACCCGTCCGTTTGCTTTCAAAACCCATTCAAGTTGAATGGGTTTTGAAAGAAAACGACGACCGTAGACGCTGCTGGCGAAAGGAGGAAGAAGAGGGGGACGGAGTAGGGACAGTAGGACTACGAGAGAAACAAAACTTCCGGACTCTAACAACCCGCAATCCGTGAATGTGCACATTACCTAGGTAAAGTGCGGAAAACTCCTGATTCCGCACATTAATGTGCACATTCACTGATTTCTCACTTTAATGGTAATATATATAATATTCTACAGCTTTCTGCCATACTCGGATGAAAATGCAATGGTGCTCTCCTCAATGTGAGAGATTCTTGTCCCTAATGCAAACAATGGACACAGTATATGTTCCAACAACCTTCTTGTGCAAAATCTATTATATGTTGAGCTTTTCTGTCATTATAATTTATTGCAGTATTAATCTTTAACGTGTTTGTAGCAGGTCAGGCCACTGAAGAAAACCCGTGCCTTATGGAAATCAGACTCAGAAGTACAAATCATGAATCCCAAATGGAGGCCTAAGAACACATCAAACAGTTGCCCATATGGACTGTGTTATGGAATACGAATGATCTTTCTTATGTAATGAAGTTTGGGAAGTGATCCTCCCTAACTCTGTATTTAATGTTCGTATGGAAAAATGACACTTAAAAGAAAAAAAAAGCCTAGAAGATTAAAGTGTAGTGACCCCTTCCCATTCTATGGCCTTTATTATGAGTAGCATGAATATGATCTGAAACTTTTAGCCAGCACTTTGTAAGTTTAATAAAGTCACATGGGATGCTAATGAAAAATAGGAGGCTAAATTATTACTGATAATAAGTTCTCTGAGAGCACAGCATCTTATGGAGTTGATTTCAGCCTTAGAGATCTAAGAGGAACAAGATCATATTAGAATTCTAAGTCTACAAAAAATAACCAATTAACAAACAGTAAAACTATACTAAAACTATTTAACCCCCCACAGAAAGGTTGAATTTAGGATTTGATTGGTAAATTGTATTAAATAAGGAATATATTTTATTCACTTTACAGTGTACTATATTATTATACTATATAATCACAATAGCGTATTATGCTACCTCCAAATTTTATTGAAAAAAAAAAATAAAAAAAAATAATATATATATACAGTATATAAACAAAAAAGCCCAATACCAGCATATTTCATTACTCATTATCCAATATACCTTTAAACAAACTTTGCATAAATCAGTGTGCACATAGTAAATAACACTATTTCTGGACGTTATATTACTTGTATTCTGCAATTTTAGTTCTTTTCCACTCTGCAGGATCTATCTGTAGTTTTGATTTCTCTCAGAACAAGAGGGCACCATACACTGTGCACAGTAAGTATGGGAGATTATGCTCCATAGTTGTTTCTCTCACCCAAAAACATCCTTATTACCAGGATGTGATGTTTATTAAAATGTTAGTGACCATTTCCAGCACCTTTTCTGAGAAACACTAAACAAGGATATCACAAAAATTAATACAAAACACAACATTTAGACAGCACATTCAAATGTGAACAGGTGCAAGCTGCCTTGATAGTAATACAAATGCAAAAAAATACAGCAACACTCTGCATACAGCACCAAGGCCTATATAAATAGAGCTGAAAATGCAATGCTTCTATTTGATATATACACATACAAATTTTCAGCTATTAGTTACTATCTATATATATATAAATTTAAGGTTCTTCGCATACATCTGTATTACTACCATGGCAGCTTGCACCTGTTCATATTGGTATTTGCTGTCTAAATGTTGTGTTTTGTATAGCATATGGGGGATGTAGCTCCTTCTAAATTGAACTTGCACACCTTCCATTTGCTCATGACTGGTGGTGGTGGGGGGGGGGAACAATAGATAAAAATTCCAACTGTCCAGAAATCAGTGCCTATTAAATGATGTAGAGGATTAGAGTTAATGACAGTGAAAGGATAAATAATTAAATAAGGATCATATAAGGACTGTAACAAATGGCGGGTGAACATGCACATTGCTACTCCATTCAAATCTATGAAAGTAACGGTGCAGACAATCATTTTTAAGCATTTTAACATTTAAAACACTCCAGTTGAGCCTTTGTTGAAAAATGATGAAGAATTGGCTTTTCAAAAAAACACTAAAAATGATCCCTTAATAGAAACAGAATGCCACACTGAAATTGTGCTACTATTGTAAGAAATAATGATGCGGTTGTTTGTTTGCTTTATTTTCTTTTTAATATGCAAACAGAGTGGCAGTGCCAATTATAGAATTTGAAGAAAAAATTGTAGCACATAATCAGCATACCTGCCACTTGAAATATTAAGTTATAAAGAACTGACTGCATGAAAATGGCCCCCTCCCAAATTTTCCTTTATGGGAGCAGATGCAGCATCAATTAATGACAATTATAGAATTGGAAGAAAAATTTGTAACACACTGACCTGCCAGCTGATAAAGCTAGAATATCTTCTGAAATGCAAAGGATTCTATGTCCATGAGAACAAGAAAAGAACCTGGATTATCCTGCCGGTTATACGTGGAGCACATGCCACATCAACATAATGTTGACGGAGTGGCAATTTACTGAATTTCAATGAAAATTTTGTTGCACACCATCAGTGTGCCTGCCATTTTAAAAAATAATAAACAAATGAATGTAGAAAAAAGTCACTAAAAAAAAACCTTTATGGGTGCTTGTCCAGCACAATGTAATGAAGTAACACTTTACATAATTTAAAGAAAAATATGGGGCACATTACCAATGCACCTACTACCTACTAGCTTGCCAGCTGAAAAGCAATGACTTGCTTGATGAGCCACGCCTGGTGTTGAAAATGTGTTTGCCCTGCACCCATGAAGTCATGTTAGTATTAAAAAGCACCTGGCCTTGCTGCCTTTTTAGACTGTGGCCTTTGATGTGCAAAACTTTGACCCAGTACGCTATGGCAATTATGTACAGTCATGGCCAAAAGTTTTGAGAATGACACAAATATTATATTTTCACATGATCTGCTGCCCTCTGGTTTTTATGTGTGTTTGTCAGATGTTTTTATCACATACAGAAATATAATTGCATTCATATTATGAGTAACAGAAGCTTATATTGACAGTTAGAATGAGTTAATGCAGCAAGTCAATATTTGCAGTGTTGACCCTTCTTCTTCAGGACCTCTGCAATTCTCCCTGGCATGCTCTCAATCAACTTCTGGACCAAATCCTGACTGATAGCAGTCCATTCTTGCAGAATCAATGCTTTAATTTTGTCTGAATTTGTTGGTTTTTGTTTGTCCACCCGTCTCTTGATGATTGACCACAAGTTCTCAATGGGATTAAGATCTGGGGAGTTTCCAGGCCATGGACCCAAAATCTCTATGTTTTGTTCCCTGAGCCATTTAGTTATCACCTTTGCTTTATGGCAAGGTGCTCCATCATACTGGAAAAGGCATTGTTGAGCGCCAAACTGCTCTTGGACGGTTGGGAGAAGTTGCTCTTGGAGGACATTCTGGTACCATTCTTTATTCATGGCTGTGTTTTTAGGCAAGACTGTGAGAGAGCCGATTCCCTTGGCTGAGAAGCAACCCCACACATGAATGGTTTCAGGATGCTTTACAGTTGGCATGAGACAAGACTGGTGGTAGCGCTCACCTCTTCTTCTCCGAATAAGCTGTTTTCCAGATGTTCCAAACAATCGAAAAGGGGATTCATCAGAGAAAATGACTTTACCCCAGTCCTCAGCAGTCCACTCCCTGTACCTTTTGCAGAATATCAGTCTGTCCCTGATGTTTTTTCTGGAGAGAAGTGGCTTCTTTGCTGCCCTCCTTGAGACCAGGCCTTGCTCCAAGAGTCTCCGCCTCACAGTGCGTGCAGATGCACTCACACCTGCCTGCTGCCATTCCTCAGCAAGCTCTGCACTGCTGGTAGCCTGATCCCGCAGCTGAAACACTTTTAAGAGACGGTCCTGCCACTTGCTGGTCTTTCTTGGGCGCCCTGGAGCCTTTTTGGCACCAATGGAACCTCTCTCCTTGAAGTTCTTGATGATGCGATAGATTGTTGACTGAGGTGCAATCTTTCTAGCTGCAATACTCTTCCCAGTTAGGCCATTTTTGTGCAGTGCAATGATGACTGCACGTGTTTCTTTAGAGATAACCATGGTTAACAGAAGAGAAACAATGATGGCAAGCACCAGCCTCCTTTTAAAGTGTCCAGTGGTGTCATTCTTACTTAATCATGACAGATTGATCTCCAGCCCTGTCCTCATCAACACCCACACCTGTGTTAATGGAGAAATCACTGAAACGATGTTAGGTGGTCCTTTTAAGGCAGGGCTGCAATGATGTTGAAATGTGTTTTGGGGGATAAAGTTCATTTTCTAGGCAAATATTGACTTTGCAAGTAATTGCTGTTAAGCTGATCGCT
This sequence comes from Leptodactylus fallax, assembly GCA_947044405.1. Taxonomy (NCBI): domain Eukaryota; kingdom Metazoa; phylum Chordata; class Amphibia; order Anura; family Leptodactylidae; genus Leptodactylus; species Leptodactylus fallax. Next base: position 1,942,070 of record CAMRHE010000001.1, on the reverse strand, counting down.
CTTTATAACATTCTGGAGTATATGCAAATTGCCATTAGAAAAACTGAAGCAGTAGACTTTGTAAAAATTAATATTTGTATCATTCTCAAAACTTTTGGCCATGACTGTATTGTCCATGCCCATAATTGCTGTTTAATATATTGATGGTGGCATGCACCTCTCCCCACATGGACTTTTACAAGGAGAGGCCAACATGGCAATATCAAGCAGGGATCAATTTTCTCGAGAAATAATGGTGACTGTGTATTCTCCATCGAGACTGTGCACTGCCATCAGTTGGCGAAAAGCAGTGGATTTCACTAAGTGACACAACAGCAACTGCAACACCAGTTACAGCCGATTACAGATTTCTGTTTACTGGACACAAATTCCTTTATGGATGATGACTGATTTTGGCGCAGAGGAGGAGGAGGAGATGGAGATGATAATGATGACCATATGCTACCATATTATTAGACTGAGTCTTATTAGACAAGTCAGCTTATAATTTTCTTTGCCATTAAAATGGTGGCAATTTGTATATTGGGTGACCAAAAAAAAAAAACCTTAAACTTTAAGATTAGCAAGCTGTGTATTGGTTGAGAAAAAAACACCTTAAATAACAGAGTTTTTTCGATTTGTGCAGGCTGTAAAACTGTATATACAGTCATATGAAAAAGTTTGGGCACCCCTATTAATCTTAATCATTTTTAGTTCTAAATATTTGGGTGTTTGCAACAGCCATTTCAATTTGATATATCTAATAACTGATGGACACAGTAATATTTCAGGATTGAAATGAGGTTTATTGTACTAACAGAAAATGTGCAATATGCATTAAACCAAAATTTGACCGGTGCAAAAGTATGGGCACCTCAACAGAAAAGTGACATTAATATTTAGTAGATCCTCCTTTTGCAAAAATAACAGCCTCTAGTCGCTTCCTGTAGCTTTTAATCAGTTCCTGGATCCTGGATGAAGGTATTTTTGACCATTCCTCTTTACAAAACAATTCCAGTTCAGTTAAGTTTGATGGTCACCGAGCATGGACAGCCCGCTTCAAATTATCCCACAGATGTTCAATGATATTCAGGTCTGGGGACTGGGATGGCCATTCCAGAACATTGTAATTGTTCCTCTGCATGAATGCCTGAGTAGATTTGGAGCTGTGTTTTGGATCTTTGTCTTGCTGAAATATCCATCCCCGGCGTAACTTCAAATTCGTCACTGATTCTTGTACATTATTCTCAAGAATCTGCTGATACTGAGTTGAATCCATGCGACCCTCAACTTTAACAAGATTCCCGGCGCCGGCATTGGCCACACAGCCCCAAAGCATGATGGAACCTCCACCAAATTTTACAGTGGGTAGCAAGTGTTTTTCTTGGAATGCTGTGTTTTTTTGACGCCATGCATAATACCTTTTTGTATGACCAAACAACTCAATCTTTGTTTCATCAGTCCACAGGACCTTCTTCCAAAATGAAGCTGGCTTGTCCAAATGTGCTTTTGCATACTTCAGGCGACTCTGTTTGTGGCGTGCTTTCAAAAACGGCTTCTTTCGCATCACTCTCCCATACAGCTTCTCCTTGTGCAAAGTGTGCTGTATTGTTGACCGATGCACAGTGACACCATCTGCAGCAAGATGATGCTGCAGCTCTTTGGAAGTGGTCTGTGGATTGTCCTTGACTGTTCTCACCATTCTTCTTCTCTGTCTTTCTGATATTTTTCTTGGCCTGCCACTTCTGGGCTTAACAAGAACCCTGTGGTCTTCCATTTCCTTACTATGTTCCTCACAGTGGAAACTGACAGGTTAAATCTCTGAGACAACTTTTTGTATCCTTCCCCTGAACAACTATGTTGAACAATCTTTGTTTTCAGATCATTTGAGAGTTGTTTTGAGGAGCCCATGATGCCACTCTTCAGAGGAGATTCAAATAGGAGAACAACTTTCAATTGGCCACCTTAAATACCTTTTCTCATGATTGGATACACCTGGCTATGAAGTTCAAAGCTCAGTGAGGTTACAAAACCAATTTTGTGCTTCAGTAAGTCAGTAAAAAGTAGTTAGGAGTATTCAAATCAATAAAATGATAAGGGTACCCAAATTTTTGCACCTGTCAAATTTTGGTTTAATGCATATTGCACATTTTCTGTTAGTACAATAAACCTCATTTCAATCCTGAAATATTACTGTGTCCATCAGTTATTAGATATATCAAATTGAAATGGCTGTTGCAAACACCCAAATATTTAGAACTAAAAATGATTAAGATTAATAGGGGTGCCCAAACTTTTTCATATGACTGTATATATATATATATATATATATATATATATATATATATACAGGACAGACTAAAAGTTTGGACACACCTTCTCATTCCAAGAGTTTTCTGTATTTTCATGACTATAAAAATTGTAGATTCACACTGAAGGCATCAAAACTATGAATTAACACATGTGGAATTATATACTTAACAAAAAAGTGTGAAACAACTGAAAACATGTCTTATATTCTAGGTTCTTCAAAGTAGCCACCTTTTGCTTTGATTACTGCTTTGCACACTCTTGGCATTCTCTTGATGAGCTTCAAGAGGTAGTCACCTGAAATGGTTTTCACTTCACAGGAGTGCCCTGTCAGGTTTAATAAGTGGGATTTCTTGCCTTATAAATGGGGTTGGGACCATCAGTTGTGTTGTTCAGAAGTCAGGTGGGTACACAGCTGATAGTCCTACTGAATGGAGTGTTATAATTTGTATTATGGCAAGAAAAAAGCAGCTAAGTAAAGCAAAACGAGTGGCCATCATTACTTTAAGAAATGAAGGTCAGTCAGTCCGAAAAATTGGGAAAACTTTGAAAGTGTCCCCAAGTGCAGTGGCCAAAACCATCAAGCGCTACAAAGAAACTGGCTCACATGAGGACCGCCCCAGGAAAGGAAGACCAAGAGTCACCTCTGCTGCGGAGGATAAGTTCATCCGAGTCACCAGACTCAGAAATCGCAGGTTAACAGCAGCTCAGATTAGAGACCAGGTCAATGCAACACAGAGTTCTAGCAGCAGACACATCTCTACAACAACTGTTAAGAGGAGACTCTGTTCAGCAGGCCTTCATGGTAAAATAGCTGCTAGGAAACCACTGCTAAGGACAGGCAACAAGCAGAAGAGACTTGTTTGGGCTAAAGAACACAAGGAATGGACATTAGACCTGTGGAAATCTGTGCTTTGTTCTGATGAGTCCAAATTTGAGATCTTTCATTCCAACCACCGTGTCTTTGTGCGAAGCAGAAAAGGTGACCGAATGGACTCTACATGCCTGGTTCCCACCGTGAAGCATGGAGGAGGAGGTGTGATGGTGTGGGGTTGCTTTGCTGGTGACACTGTTGGGGATTTATTCAAAATTGAAGGAATACTGAACCAGCATGGTTACCGCAGCAGCATGCTATTCCATCCGGTTTGCGTTTAGTTGGACCATCATTTATTTTTCAACAGGACAATGACCCCAAACACACCTCCAGACAGTGTAAGGGCTATTTGACCAAGAAGGAGAGTGATGGTGTGCTACGCCAGATGACCTGGCCTCCACAGTCACCAGACCTGAACCCAATCGAGATGGTTTGGGGTGAGCTGGACCGCAGAGTGAAGGCAAAAGGGCCAACAAGTGCTAAGCATCTCTGGGAACTCCTTCAAGACTGTTGGAAGACATTTCAGGTGACTACCTCTTGAAGCTCATCAAGAGAATGCCAAGAGTGTGTCAAAGCAGTAATCAAAGCAAAAGGTGGCTACTTTGAAGAACCTAGAATATAAGACATATTTTCAGTTGTTTCACACTTTTTTGTTAAGTATATACAGTATCAGCAGCATAAAAAACTGGTTATTTTAGTCAGATTTTTTTTTTTTTTAGATTTGCGCTGGTGGAATCTGCACTTTGCTGTTAGAACAGCAGTTTGTACTGTATATATTTTTTTTAAAAAATTAACTCTTGCTCAACCCCCTGTGGCCTTCAGTGTAACTATCTGTTTTGACATTGATTATGTTGTTTTATCTGTTGCATTGGTATTGTTCCCATGGAAATTCACCCAACTACTTGCTCACTCATGTCACTTACTGTTCTCTACCTGTTCTAACTGGCCTACTGGCCTGAGGCTCATTCCTTTATTGTTGCTGACTTTTTTTTTTTTTTATATGTGTTGTACCTGTAAAAGCTCCTTAAAAAATATTAATTAACCTCTTGGGGATGCAGCCCAAAAGTACCTTAAGAAACAGGCCTCATTTTTCAAATCTGACATGTCACTTAATGTGGTAATAACTTTGAGACGCTCTAAGTTATCAAAGCAATACTGAGAAAGCTTTTTTGTGACATATTGAACTTCATGTGAATGGTAAATTTTGGTTGATATGTTTTGTCTTTGATTATGAAAAAATAGAAAATTTGGTGAAAATTTGGAAAAAAAGCAGCAAACTTTGAAATTTCATGCCTTTCATATAGAAAGTCATACTACCCAAATTACTTCATAAATATAATTTACCATATCTCTATTTACCATATCTTTATGTTGCAATCAAACTTTAATCACCCTTTCAGATATTATAAGGCTTAGGCTGGATTCACACTAGCGTTGGAGTTTTTGTACAAGACTCTGTCACAGAAATTGGAGGAAAAAAAAGTCCTGCAAGTTTATGGTTTTTTTAAGCAGATATGGTCTCCGTCTTTTGGGTCTCCATGCTGACCCAAAGTATGGAATCCCGAATGCTAGTGTGAACCTAGCGGAACAAGTCAAGCAGTAATATTCCAAATTTTCAAGAATATTTCCAAAACACAGGATCAGTTAAGTTCTGAAGGGGTCTGGAAAGGCCTCTCAAACAGAAATCCCCATAAATCACCCCATTCTCAAAAATGCACTCCTGAAAGAATTCAAAACAGCATTTAGGAAGTTTCTCAACCCTTTCAGCATTTTACTGTGGTCCACCTCTGGGACCTAGCATATAAAGAGGTGGCATTTTGTTCTATAAATTGCTGGGCATACAATTTTGTTTGGCCCACCATAAAATCTATTAATTCATCAGTGAAAAAGACTTTGCAAAAGTCAGTTTCTCTAATGCCTTCAGTCTCTATTTGGATTCCTGACCTGCCCACAAAGTCAGGAAGCTGAGGCTCATAATTTTCTGGGGTTGGGGTCCACATTTGTTCACCAGTTTCAGAAGCTACCTCAGCGATTGTTCTGGGGCACCTCTTTGGGGTTGCTCATTACTGGACAATGAGGAGGAGGAGGAGGAGGAAAAGGAAAAATAGAGGAATGGGACATTTTCCTCTTCTCCCTTGCTGGCCATATTAGTTTGGAGGCCAGTAAGGCATACGCCTCTTCTGCTGAATATCTTCTTTGGGACAATTGGGATATTTGGGAGCTTTGGGATATTGTGTACTGTATGTGTTGTGTTTTTACACTTGTATAGAAACTTTGTTTATTGAAACTTTATTAAAAATGCGGGGTATATGTTATGCTTTAAAACGTGTAAATACATGTAAAAAATGTAACCAGAAAAAAAAAAGAGATAGAAAAGAAGACCCTGTCCTAAAAGCTACCTAAAATTTTTCTATCTATATTTATAGCAATTCTAACTAAATCTAGCTAAAATTTAGATGATTAGAAAAAACAAAAAAACCTGCAGCCAAAAAAAAAAGTGAGCAATATAACAAAAGCAGGATGCAAAAAAAAAGAAAGAAAAGTAAAATAAAAAAAAAGAGCAAATATCAAAAAAATCTCCCCAAAAGGGGCTGATGCTGGTTAGGGGGGCTTATTCTCTAATCAGCATCCAGCAAGGGAGGGGGCAGTAAAAAATAAAATTAGGAATTCAGGGAAGTTGGAAGAAGGGATGGAGGGAGGCAGGGATGGAGAGAGTTGCCTGGAGGCACAAATCGATCTGCCAGGAGGAAGTACAGAGGAATTGCACAGAATAAAGCTCACAGAGGCGTAATGGGAACTGTCCTGCTCGCAATCCCAGAGGGAGTGACGCGAGCAGGGCAGTGGCCTTTATTTGAAACTGCCCAGTCTGCACAGACTGACCAATTGCAGTGATCAGAAGGGTAACGCCACTATACGCTCCCCTGATCCCCGGCAGTGATTGGTGCCATGTATAGCACCTATCACTGCCGGTTTTCGATTAACCCACTAGCACAGATCATTGGATGGTAGATAGGTTGGAGCACATTCCAAAAGCCATTTCCTGATCCCACCCCCCTCCAATACAATCTCCCACTGCAAATTTTGACTCACAGCTTAAACCTTCTTAGGGTTCTCTTTAAATTTTCTGTGAGGTACCAACTTGTATATTGAAAGGGTCTCACCATTTCATTGAATTACAGTAGTTCTGAGAATGGGTCACTAAAACCCTTTCCACTTGGTGAAAAACTTTCTGTCCCCTTTCTCTTTATGCGTCTCAATATCTAGTCTATCAATGATCAGTAATGCTTTAAGTTGATCTGTTAGCATTATAAGGCCAAATGCCTTAGTCTAACCACTTGGTCTAAGAATGCAGTGCTTAGCAAACGACTAAATGAGTTGTTTGCTGTATTCCCCTCCTAGCCTGCTCTGGTTCATTCCCTGCAAGAAGGGTCGCATCAGGAATACTCTGAAAAAGCATGGTTTGTTCTTCATCAGGCAAAGAGACATGCCATTTTGATTGTATGTAACATCTCACCTCTCCCCAGAATGTGTATAGGTTTGGACAATCTGTCCCAACGCAGGCACGATGACGTAATTCATTTGTGCCTGCAGTAATAGAAGGAGGACGACGCCCAACTGCTCTTCATGGAAGGTAAGGTAAGTAGCATATTTTACTGTGTAGGGGCCCAAAATGGAGTATATAATACTGTCTAGGGGCCCAAAGTGGAGCATATAATACTGTGTGGGGGCCCACTGTGGAGCATATAATACTGTATGGGGGCCCACTGTGGAGTATACAGTGGGGAAAAAAGTATTTAGTCAGCCACCAATTGTGAAAGTTCTCCCACTTAAAAAGATGAGAAAGGCCAGTAACTGACATCATAGGTAGACCTCAACTATGAGAGACAAAATGAGAAAACAAATCCAGAAAATTACATTGTCTGATTTTTAAAGAATTTATTTGCAAATTATGGTGGAAAATAAGTATTTGGTCAATAGCAAAAGTTCATCTCAATACCCTTTGCAGAGAAACAGCCCCAAAGCATGATGTTGCCAACCCTATGTTTCACAGTAGGTATGGTGTTCTTTGGATACAACTCTGCATTCACTCTCCTCTATACACGACGAGTTGTGTTTCTACCAAACAGTTCTACTTTGGTTTCATCTGACCATATGACATTCTCCCAATATTCTTCTGGAACATCCAAATGCTCTCTAGAAAACGTCAGACGGGCCCGGATATGTACTGGCTTAAGCAGGGGGACACGTCTGGCCAGGGCCGGCGTTAGGGGGGGGGCAAACTGGGCAATTGCCCAGGGCCCCAACACCCATAGGGGCCCCATACTTTCCCTACTATTAGGACTCTTAATCGGCAGTAGATGAAAGCATCGGCAGATGCAGATTCTGCTCGTCGCTGCTTCTACAGTTTGCCGGCACTTAGAAGCAGTTACTAGCTTCCCCCCTCCCCCCATGCAGTGAGGCATCCAGCACATCGTAGTGTGAAGGAGGGAGTCTGCTGTGATGCTTTCACTATTGCCAGACAGAGCTGCACATGAGCTTCCTCCATTTCCAGTGCACCCAGCAATTCAGCCAAATGTAAGTGTTAGTTTTGTGTAAAATATGTATATTTAATATGTATATAATATGTATATATGTGTATATTTGTTTACAGTATGTGTGTTAGTTACTGTGTGAGTACTGTATGATTGTAGGTATGTGTGTGTGTGTATATTGTATATGAATGTATGAGTATATATATGAGTACAAGTATACATATATGAGTGTAAATATATGGTATATATGTAGGTATATACAGCATATTATTGTCTATCTATCTATGTTTTCTTCTGTACATGTGTACCATTATACATACTAGAATTGTATTTTATAGTGTGATTCTCAGTATATTTAGATGTTAAACAGGTTGTACAGGAATTACTGTTTTCTGCAAGGAGGCCGGGGAAGGTGAAAAATAAGAAAGCGCATACTCACCTGTCCATGGGGTCTCCCACAGCAGTCCGGTCCAGTGGCGCCCGGGGGCTTGTTCTGGCAGAAGTCCTGCCACACGTAACTGCTGAGGCCAATCAGCGGCCTAAAGAAAGGACATGGGACATCACAGGTGACGTATGTGAGTGACATCCAGATTCCTTTCCTTAGGCTGCTGAGGCGGATGATAGGCCTCAGCAGCTATGTGTGGCGAGAACTGCCGCTGGAACAAGCCCCGGGGCTCCTCTGGACTGGACAGGGGTGAGAGGACCTGGGACAGGTGTGTGGGTTTTATTTTTCACCTTCCCCTGCCTCCTTGCAGAAACCTGTAATTCCTGGAAACCCCTTTACGGATTAGGCCCAACACAGTGAAACGCAGCTAAAAAGCACAGGAGATAAAAAGCAGCAAAAACACATTGTTTTTTTCCACAGTGTTTTTCATTGAGCTTTTGATGCATTTTACTCTGCACTTTCTTCCCCTATTACGGTAAATATATGTGGAAATTCTCGCATCTCCACAGTTAAAATTAACCTGCTGTAGATGAGATTAAATGATGACATTTTATTCACTTTCCTCGCACATTTCTGCAGCCGCCATAATCGCAGTGTTTCGCAGGTTCCAAAGAAACCCCACCCTATGGACCTCAATGACTACAGACCTGTAGCACTGACATCCCACCTGATGAAGATCTTGGAGAGATTGGTTCTCACACATCTCCGCCCTCTAGTGAGCCCCGCTATGGACCCCCTCCAGTTTGCTTATCGGCCGGGCATTGGGCTAGATGATGTCATCATCCATCTTCTGCACAGGGCTCTGTCTCACCTGGAGAAACCAGGGAACACAGTGAGAATAATGTTCTTTGACTTCTCTAGTGCTTTTAACACCATACAGCCCAGGTTATTGAGGGACAAGCTGGGCCTTGCTGGAATGGACCACCACCTCTCCAACTGGATCCTAGACTACCTCACAAATCGACCTCAATACGTGAGAGCCCAAGACTGTGTGACAGGTACCGTGATCTGTAATACGGGGGCACCTCAGGGTACAGTTCTCGCCCCTTTCCTCTTCACACTGTACACTGCAGATTTTAGGTGCAACTCATCCAGCTGCTACCTACAGAAGTATTCTGACGACTCTGCAATAGTGGGTCTCATCACAGATGATGATGACAGGGAGTACAGAGAACTGAACCAGGATTTTGTGGACTGGTGCCACCGGAACCACCTGAAGATTAACGCGGGGAAGACCAAGGAGATGGTGGTGGACTTCCGCAAAGGCAGAAGCCCTCCTAAACCAGTGGACATCCTGGGGACGGGCATCGAGATTGTGAACACCTATAAGTACCTGGGTTTGCTCCTTAATAATAAGCTGGACTGGGCAGATCATATGGAGGCCCTGTACAGGAAGGGCCACAGCAGGCTCTACCTGCTTAGGAAACTGAGAGCCTTTGGAATCCGGGGGGCACTTCTTAGAACTTTCTTCAACTCGGTAGTGGCATCAGCCATCTTCTTTGGAGTGGCCTGCTGGGGGAGCAGTATATCAACCAGGGACAGAAATAAACTTGACAAGCTGATTAGAAAGGCCAGCTCTGTCCTGGGGAGCCCACTGGACCCAGTGCAGGTGGTGGGTGACAGAAGGATACTGTCCGTGGTGAGCTCCATACAGAAGAAGAAGTCCCATCCCATGCATGAGACTGTGATCGCGCTGAGCAGTACTGTCAGTGACCGACTGCTCCACCCTAAGTGTGAGAAGGAGCGCTATCGGAAGTCTTTCCTCCCCACCGAGGTTAGGCTGTACAACCAACACCGACCTAAGCGGAGATCATTACACACAGAGAACTGAAATATCTCTCTGCCTCTTAAATCCCCCCCCCCCCCCCCTACTTCCTATCTGTCTGTCGGCTATCAAAGTAATGCCTCTTACCTTGGAACATTCCTGTACATGTTGTATTTGTATTTGTATCTGCTTATCTTTGCTGCTGTAACACACTGAATTTCCCCATTGTGGGATTATTAAAGGACTATTATTATTATTATTATTATTATTGTTACAGAAAAGCGGATTTTTTTGTTGCAGATTTTGTTGCTGTTTTTTGAGCCAAAGCCAGGAGTGGATTGAGCAGGGAGTGCAAGAAGCTTCCTATATATTTCACAATCCTGTTGTAGCCCTGCTTGGCTTTGACTCAAAAAAGCAAAATCTGCAACAAAAAAAGCTGCTTTTCCACAAAGTGGGGCCTCAGCCTTAAGGCCGGGGCCCCACATGGCATAAACGGTCATTTTACAGTCTCTGCAAAGTGTAGTCCTAGGAACAACCTGCTTACTGCAGTGTAATATTACAGTGCAGGCAGGAAGAGGTTAATTGCTGGCTGGCAATATGAGGGGGCATCTGCAAATAAAAGGGGGTAGTTGTGTTCTCAAGATGGGGAATGGAATAACTCTGTTAGTAGTGAAGTGTTTGGCGCTACGAGGGGAACATTATACAGTAAAAGCCGCTATTTGTGGATTATACTGTGAGGGCAGAGGGGAATCTGGTGGTAAGTGGATGACGTGACAGTATTTAGTCCTGGTATAGCGGTCAGTGACTGATGTGACAGTATTTAGTCCTGGTATAGCGGTCAGCGGGTGACGTGACAGTATTTAGTCCTGGTATAGCGGTCAGCGGGTGACGTGACAGTATTTAGTCCTGGTATAGCGGTCAGCGGGTGACGTGACAGTATTTAGTCCTGGTATAGCGGTCAGCAGGTGACGTGACAGTATTTAGTCCTGGTATAGCGGTTGGCTGTTGACGTGAGACTATTTAGTCCTGGTATAGCGGTCAGCCGGTGACGTGACAGTATTTAGTCCTGGTATAGCGGTCGGCTGGTGATGTGAGAGTATTTAGTCCTGGTATAGCGGTCGGCGGGTTACGTGACAGTATTTAGTCCTGGTATAGCGGTCGACGGGTTACGTGACAGTATTTAATCCTGGTATAGCGGTCGGCGGGTGACGTGACAGTATTTAGTCCTGGTATAGCGGTCCTATTTGATAATTCTGTATGTATATACATTTTTTTTATTGTGTGTAGGAAAAGACATATGCCTTGTTACTTGTGCACCTGATTTATAAAGGGTCACAAGCAACTAGTTTGGCTATGCAAAAAAATTTGCATGCATATGAAACAACCCCTTTAGGTTAAGGCCCCATGCTGTGGAAAAGACTGCGGCGGAAACACATTGCGTTTTTTTCAGCAGGGTTTTTCATTGTGATCTCAGAGTTTTCCTCTGTGGACTTTCTGTACCTATTATACCTTTACGGAAAACACCTGCATTTATGAAGGTATAGTTGACATGCTGTGAAAACACAGCTTTTCCGCTGCAGATTTTTTTCTGCAATGTGTGTATGGGATTAGTCAGAATCCCCTCCACTTTGCAGGTACTGTAAAATGTTGCGTTTTCACAACGTGGGGGGCCCCGGCCTTAAAGACTTTAGGAACACCCCTGTAAGCACTGCAGCACATCAAATTAACAAAATGTGACTATGTAGTAGGTACAATATTTCAACATTTGGGGCCCCACTTTTAATTTTGCCCGGGGCCCCACTTTGTCTAAAACCGGCCCTGCGTCTGGCACTGCAGGATCTGAGTCCCTGGCAGCGTAGTATGTTACTGACGGTAGCCTTTGTTACGTTAGTCCCAGCTTTCTGCAGGTCATTCACTAGGTCCCCCCGTGTGGTTCTGGGATTTTTGCTCACCGTTCTTGTTATCATTTTCACCCCACTGGGTGAGATCTTGCGTGGAACCCCTGATCGAGGGAGATTATCAGTGGTTTTGTATGTCTTCCATTTTCTAATTATTGTTCCCACAGTTGATTTCTTCACACCAAGCTGCTTGCCTTTTGCAGATTTAGTCTTCCCAGCCTGGTGCAGGTGTACAATTTTGTTAATGGTGTCCTTCCACAGCTCTTTGGTCTTCACCATAGTGGACCTTGGAGTGTGACTGTTTGAGGTTGTGGACAGGTGTCTTTTATACTCATAACAATTGCCGCGTTGGCACTTTGTGATAAATTAGTGCGTTTTGGGTTGCAGTTTGGGCACTCAGTTTCTAAAAGGTTCACCATCACTGGCCTATAACCTGAAAAAAAAATCCAAACTGCTCAATGGCCTCAAACAATCCTGGTAAGTGTGCGATAGGATCTGCCATGGACAGCATTAAGTCGTTGACATAAAGAGCGACCTTCATTTCTTTGCTCTATATCGATATACCTTGGAAAATTTCTGTGTCCTTCAGAAATCTATCCAGGGGCTCCAGGGCAATATTAAACAAAAGAGGAGATGAGGGACACCCCTGCTGGGTCCTGTTCAACAGCACTAACAGCTCTGATAAGTAATTTTGAGTGCTTATTTGGGCAGGGAGGAGTGTACAATCCCCCCAAATAAGTTCTGATATAGCCAGTTATCACCCATCACTGTCCATCACTAGCCCCAACCAGTCCCACTTGACATTATTGAAAGTTCTGTCCAACACCGCTAAGACCTTAAGGATCTCGCCTCTGCTGCCCTTCCGTTTGTGAAATTCACTTGTGATCTGCCAATGAGTCACAGCATCATTGTGGCTGGGCAATTCACCAGAATGCTGTGATCTTAGCATTGAGACTCTCTCTCTGTTCTTGAAAGAGGTACGTGAGACAAATCTTGTCTAAGAAATCGGCACCTCCTGACAACGATCTCGAGAATCAGAGTACAGGGATTGATAGAAATCACATAAAATAGATACAATTGTATCCAGTATTGTCTAAGTGATGCCAGCCTAATATTGTAAGGCAGTGAAATTGGTGGTTGAGCAGCCCCCTGTTGCTAACAGAGCTAGTAGTTCCCTGCCTTATTGCTATAGTGGAAGAACTCTGCTTCCTGTTGAAATCAATATAGGTGCTCCTTTCTATCAACCTACAGGTCAAATTCCTGCTTTGCTGTCAACCAAGCATCATGTTGCATAGTTGTCATCAGATGTTGAAATGCAGTGTAGGTGCTCCTCAACCTCTCCATTGCCTTGTTAACTTTGGCTTTGGCTGTAGCCCAATATAGCGTCATTCCTAACTCACATCCATAAATTCCAGCCACTATCCCTGTAAAAGAGAGTCAAATGCGTTGTCCCTCATAGGGAAGGCAGGGTACTGCCATGCCATGTGTACTTCACAGGTGGGAGTCTGCAAGGGTCATTTCAACTGGGGCATGGTCTGATATCACCATATTTTGAATCCAGACATTTAGAATCCTGTCACCACAGTAGCAAGCAGCCAATCCTAGACCAGGTCTGATGTACATGTGAGAAATGGGTGTATTCCCCACCTTCAGTAAGGTCTGACATGGTTGGGAGCATTATGTCAGTTGTCCTTATCTTGCCCTCAGTCTGACTCATCCCTTTCTAGTCCTCCCCCTCTTCTAGGATAGTATTCAGGCCTCCCCCCCCCCCACAAGTGTCAAAGAGGCGAACTGACGATATAGTTGCAGACTTAACTCTTGGAAAAAGGAATGATTATCACTATTAGGGCCATAGATGTTATAAATATCCCATGTTTCCTCCCAGTATTGTAAACTAAATAAAGGTAATCACCTCCGCCTTTCCCTCAAAGGCAAGGGACCCAAACGTGACCAACCCAAAACTTCATTCTACACAAGTGAAAATCAGTTAGGTCAAGTTCCTGAAACGGGACACTCAATCTTCTGTTTTGTCATTTTTAGTGACTCCCCCTCTCCAGAGACCTTTGTAAGTATGGTTAGACCTGTTGCAGAGTGTGATTGCTGGATGTGGCAGAGTCAAAACCAGATAGACATTTGTATATAACAGAGACAGACTTTAGTGAAACATGAATGCAGTAAGAGAAAGTCACCTCACATGGTCAATAACAGATCTAGTTCAGCACACACACTACCATTACAGGAAGTGTATATCTACAGCATCAAAAACAACAAAGTACAGAGTGTCTACAGTTAAACATTTAGTAACAGCTACATCTACAGTAGTGTCATAAATGTGAACTGCAGTCAATCCAGCAAATATAGAGACGAAGCTGGCTGTTGCATATCTCCAACAAGACCTGTACCAGATGTGCCTGAAATAAAGCCTACAGATACAAGTCTATTGGTTTTCTGCTACCTCTATTTGTTCCTGATGCTCATTGGCAGCATATAGCTATGGCTATATAGTTCTTACCAATCAGCCTTCTTCTGACAGCTGTACCACCCTCTGGGTGGTGGAGAACCAATTTTTTCAAAATGACCCATTTCATCCCTCTGCCTGGTTTATCTGCCTTGCCAGTCTCTTTATGGAAAATATAATTTAACATGGGCTTCCTCTGCCTTTTATCTGTTATTGCAGTGTGTTATTCACCTCAAAGTTCCAAAAGGTGCTGTGATTGGGTACACCTTCCTTGGGCAGAGCTCTGTCATAACAATCACTCTGGAGAATCCACTGGTTCCTCCCTGTTCTTCATTGCCTATGGCCAAATCAATGAGTTCCTCTACCTCTGGTTTATACTCTTGCCACATCCATGTGTTCCTCTACCTCTGTTTTATTCTGTGCTACCTGTGTTTGACCTCAGCTTGCGCCTGATTACTGCACCTATGATAACACTCTAATAGGTAGTGACATGGTGGTCTCCCTGCAGCAAAATCCACATACTGCAGTTAAAGAGAGAATTTCAGAGAGGCTACTTAAACCCTAATGCCTTTAAGAGTGACACAAAGCGGTCCACACTTCATGGTAGTGATAGTACTGATTGTGGCTGTACCAATTATGTCATAAATGCATATATTTCTTATGGAAGCATAATCAATCAAAGCCAACAATAAATGAATAACTACTTTGTTCTAAATTTTACAAACACACCAAGAATTCAAACAATTTACGTTCTGAAAGCATCTATTGAAATTAAATTTTTTTAGTCTCTGTTATGGCTTAGGGCACATTCACATGACAGGTATCAGCCATGAAACGTGGTCCATGTGTTAGCTGGATTTACCGTCCAGCACCTTATGCCAGGAGAAGGACTTCTAGCATTATAGTTATCTATGCTGCTAGGAGTCCCTGCCTCCCAGCAACACACTGTCCCACACTGATTATAGTACAGTACAGTATGTTGCTGGGAGGCAGAGATTCCTAGTAGCATAGATAACTATACTGCTAGGAGTCCCTCTTCTGGCATAAGATGCAGGTATATCCAGCCAACAAACGGAACAATTTTCACAGGTGAAATTTGGTCATATAAATATGCCATTAGTGGTTTAAAAGCTCCTAAAATCACTTATGTACAAAACATTACCAGTTTATTATATAATTGAAAACAAGATTTGCAATGAAAACTGCACCATTTACATTTCAGTCCCATGTGGACATACATTAAAGTGTATTTTTAACCCTATAACAAATTTTAGAAAGTCATACACATCTCAACTATTTCCTGCCACTGCTGATAATCTTCCCCAGCCCACAGAAACTTACCTCTCAGCCATTCAGTTCCCGAGTGATAGTCTAAGCAGTCATTTTTGATGTGTTAATAGTTGAGCAGGAAGCATAGACCACTGAGAGACCTAGTGAGTGCTGGAATGGAATCAGTGTGGTATCATCCAGACAATCCCTATGTCAACCATGTTAAGTATTATATAAATATCTTGTGACTTAATGCACAGAGCTGTTCCCCATGCCATTATCATTTTAGATGGTTGCAACTATTTTCTGAACAATGTAAATATTCCTCAAACATTCTAAAAATGAATGAATGCCTTTAGGACAATTTCAAAGATTCTGCAGACACCGGCTGCTTTATTCAATGTAATTTGCAAGCTCTATTTTTAATCGTAAACTGCAAATATCAAGTGTTACTATAAATATAATATCTTGCATCATTCTTGCCTTTATTGGATTTTCCTCTTCAGTTTGATAGAACTTGTGGATTTTAACTAGAAGGTGAAAATGAAATAGTGCATCTGTGGAACATTCCTTCCTAGCGCCAGGCTACACTCTTTTCTAATCCTTTAAGCACCAAAGTTCTCTGTGTTGTGGTTTAAATATAGTTGCACCCATCTCCTGTTATTAACAAGCTGTGATATGAAGCTCTACAGCACATAATGTAAGTGTTTTAACAGAATGCCTAACTAGATGTCTGTCACTTCCAGGATGAAAATGAACACCACCGTTAAGGTTTCTACAAACTGCTGAACAGTTGGGCCTGACAGTGTTTGCATAGGAATCAGATAAATACCACAATGAAAAAAATGGATAAAGTCCCACTTGTAATGTTTATATTCTTTAGATTTAAAGAGTACCTTTCATCACCTCCACCAACTCCAGTTATTAGCATCTATTAATAGGTGCCGTTCCACTGATTCCGGCACAGTTGGAATTTTTCTCTAACCCCCGCTGTTCCTGAGGAATCAGTCCAGTTAGCTGACCAAAGCACCATTTTCCAGGCAGTGCACTGGTGCTGCTATTTTGTTGTATACTTCTATTACAAGTTGCTCTACGCAGCCTGTAATAGAAGTCCTGCCATTTTACAATGAATTGCATAAAAATTTGAATAAAAAGCAATCAAAGCAATAGACATTCCACAGATTGGTATAAATAAAAAGTACATCTGGTCCTGCAATAATAGACGCCTTCTCCGTACATGGAAATATAAAAAAAAGTTACGAGTGTCAGAATATGGCTATGAAATTTTTTTGCAAAGTTTTGGATTTTTGGTTAAAACATAAAAAAAAAAAAAAAAACTATATAAATTTGGTATTCCTGGAATTGTACTGACCCATGGAATACAGGTGACATTTTGGCTGTACAGTGAGCAGCTTAAAAACAAAGCCCGTAAGAAAGCTGCACACACACAGTTTTTCTCCAATTCTACTCCATTCTGAATTTTTTTTCAGCTTCTCAGCACATCATATGGAATATTAAATGGTACTATTGCAAAGTGAAAAGTGTTCTGCAAAAAATAAGCACTCATATGGCTCTGTGAATGGAAAATTAAAAAGTTATGACATTTGGAAGGCAGGGAGTCAAAAATGAAAATCGTTGACAGCTGGCTACACACTCCTGCAGCTGCTATCTTTGCAAGTATGTACAGGTACGTCCACCCCAACACTATAATTTATGCTAGAAACTGGCATAAATTATACCACAAATTCATGCCTACTCATACTCTTAAAAAAATCACAATGCTTTGATAAACTGTTACAATGCCTTGCGAAAGTATTCGGCCTCCTTGAACTTTTCAACCTTTTGCCACATTTCAGGCTTCAAACATAGTGGGACACAATCATGAAGTGGAACGAAATTTATTGGAGATTTTAAACTTTTGTAAAAAATAAAAAACTGAAAAGTGGGGCGTGCCAAATTATTCGGCCCCCTTAAGTTAATACTTTGTAGTGCCACCTTTTGCTGCGATTACAGCTGCAAGTCACTTGGGGTATGTCTCTATCAGTTTTGCACATCGAGAGACTGAAATTCTTGCCCATTCTTCCTTGAGGATGGTGTGTTCAGTGTGATGAGCTGTGTTGCTTTTACGCCAAACATATCGTTTTGCATTGTGGCCAAAAAGTTCAATTTTGGTTTCATCTGACCAGAGCACCTTCTTCCACATGTTTGGTGTGTCTCCCAGGTGGCTTGTGGCAAACTTTAAACCAGACTTTTTATGGATATCTTTGAGAAATGGCTTTCTTCTTGCCACTCTTCCATGAAGGCCAGATTTGTGTAGTGTACGACTGATTGTTGTCCTATGGACAGACTCTCCCACCTCAGCTGTAGATCTCTGCAGATCATCCAGAGTGATCATGGGCCTCTTGGCTGCATCTCTGATCACTCTTCTCCTTGTTTGAGATTAAAGTTTAGAGGGACGGCCGGGTCTTGGTAGATTTGCAGTGGTCTGATACTCCTTCCATTTCAATATGATCACTTGCACAGTGCTCCTTGGGATGTTTAAATTTTGGGAAATCTTTTTGTATCCAAATCCAGCTTTAAACTTCTCCACAACAGTATCACGGACCTGCCTGGTGTGTTCCTTGGTCTTCATAATGCTCTCTGCACTTTAAACAGAACCCTGAGACTATCACAGAGCAGGTACATTTATATGGAGTCTTGATTACACACAGGTAGATTATATTTATCATCATCATCAGTCATTTAGGACAACATTGGATCATTCAGAGATCCTCAGTGAACTTCTGGAGTGAGTTTGCTGCACTGAAAGTAAAGGGGCCGAATTATATTGCACGCCCCACTTTTCAGTTTTTTATTTTTTACAAAAGTTTAAAATAACCAATAAATTTCGTTCCACTTCACAATTGTGTCCCACTTTTTGTTGATTCTTCACCAAGAAATTAAAATTTTATATCCTTATGTTTGAAGCCTGAAATGTGGCAAAAGGTTGAAAAGTTCAGGGGGGCCGAATACTTTCGCAAGGCACTGTATGTGGCAAGAACACATCTCTTAATAAAATATTTTGCTTACTTGGAAAGTTCTAAAAGAGATCTTGGGACAAAGATGTCATACTATAGATCCAGTCTAGATGTCCTTGTACCTGAAATTTTATATTAAATGAAAATTTTATCATAAGGGAAACAGGGCCATAATTCATGATTCAAAGCATTGGTCACTGACCACAGACAAGAATATAGTGGTTTTTGGGTGTTTTCCAAGCCAGAGATCTTTTAGTTGACTTCTCATATTAATTTATTGTAACATTTGAGATTCTGGTTTTAATATAAAGCAAGTAAATAATACCAAATCTGTAAATCCCTGAAATTAGGATGTTGTCACCAATTTTTAAACATTTTTTCCACTAATTGTTAGCTTGACACAAATGCACATGAAGCCATTTGAGGTTGCATATTGTCTGCATCACATGCTAGGAAATTCATGGATTTAATGATTGGGATTGTCTCATGTAAACTTCTACTTTTTTAAAATGCATCTTTAATATTCACCACAGATCCATTTTTTCTTATCACAACTGTTCAACAGTTTTTACTGGGCAAACTGTGTTTAGCAACACATTTCCCCAAAATAAAATATAGTTAGAAAGACATATGTAAGGGATGTGTTGTCAGAAAATGACCTATTGTTTAAATCACCTATGAATGAACAGTACATGTGAATATAGAAAAATTTCTAATATATCTCATTAAAGAAATATGCTTCCTTCTCTGCTTCTTAGGCTGCTTTCCTCCATATCTTCAATTAGGCTGTTTATTTCTCTCTCACACACTCAAGTATATGGAGAGGGGAGAAAAAAAGCTGTTAATTTATTTATTACCTTATTTTGTGCAGTGCAGAGTCTTCTCTTCAGGATACAACAGTATCAGAAAAATTGTATCACACGCAGTGTAGCAGATTGTACCAGTTGCAGTTAGGGTGTCTTTTTTAGCAACCTCATCCTCACCTATCCACTCTCCATAGATTTCTGTTTAAAAAGTAACTCAGTCTGACAAGTGTAGAAGGAAATATATTTCCTTAACAAAATCTATTACAAAGTTTCTTATAATAACATGTATTATTTATTTATAAATAGTTGTTTTGTAATTGAAGATATGCTTTAAAAATATATTTTTAAGAATTTCTGGTGATGTTGTTTTAAAATTTCCTTGTTAGTATTTATATATTAAAGAAATCTTGCAATTCCAACTCTTGCTATTAAGTCTAAACTAATCTGTCAATTCCTGTTTCCTGGAAATGGACCATAGGCTATTGACAAAATGGTCTCTAGCAGACCCTATTGACTTCTATGGGAGAGTTTCCTAGGCATGCTCTGAGACCTGTGTATAAAATAGGTTATTTTTCTTTAAGTTTTTACCATGTATTATACCTGGTTTTTACTCCCTGCAGAGAGAGACCTTGGCATCTAAATCGTGTAACTCTTTCGAAACACCCCAATAAGATATCAAAAAGCTATCAAATAAATCTTTCCAGTTCACAGCATATCTGGATTATTGTACTACTATATGATACTAGTGATTAGCTGCAGTGGCTATGTGGAGGACCATTAATGTAACCTGAGAGGTTAAACTTTTTTTTTTTTTTTTTTTTTTATGCCATACCTGGCCTTAAGCTTTTTTTTTTTCGTTTTTTTGGGCTGGAAAACCCCATCAGGCTAAGACTGCACATAGCAAATCACAGCTAAAAAACACTGTGGAAGAACGCAACAAAAACTCATTGCACTTTTTTCAGCATTTTCATTGCATTTTTGCTGTATTTTTTTCTCCCTCTATTAAATAGATAGGGAAACTACTCATGATTACGCAGCCAAAAAAAATATGCTGTATCTTACAAAAATGCACATGTTGCTGGTACTATAAAATGCATTGTTTTTTTCCGCTGATTTTCTCAGACTGCCAGAAATGCTGCAATTCGGCAAACTGGGGCCTTAGCCTGAGGGTACGTTCACACGGCAGAAAATTAATTCCTCTTCATTTTCCGCTGCAGTGCTTGGCCATGGCTTTCTGCTGCTGATTTGGACCAGATGAATGGGCAAGATAGAGCAGGTCGCTTATTTTTTTCAACGTCCTGCTGTCTTATCTGCCTCCCGTTGTTCTCAATAGGAGGCAGGACCTGGACGGAATCTGCCCCAAAATCGGTGGCAAATTCCTCTGTGTGTAAATGTATGGAAATGCAGTATTTTCTTTACAGATTTTTCTGCATTTTTTTTTAGCAAAAGCCAAGATTTGATATAGAAGGAATGGGAAATATATAGGGAGCACTCATACTTCTACCTTTTGATTAATCCAATTCTGGCTTTGGCTCAAAAAAAGCGCAGCAAAATCTGCAACAAAATAAAAAAGCTGCATTTCTGCAACATGGGGCCTCAGCCTTTTGGCCACGTGGAGGAAAAATTGCAGCAAAAAACGCTGCGGTCTGTGCCAGTCACTTCATTGTCTGCCTATTCAATACAGAATACCATATAAACTTATCACCCTCATCCACAAGGCTCTCCATAATGCTGCGCCTCCCTACATTTCCTCCCTCATTTTTGTCTATCACCAAACCTGTCCTCTCCATTCAGTCAATGACCTAAGACTAACATCCTTTATTATCAGAACCTCCCACTTCCAGTGTCGGACTGGGATGTCTAGGGCCCCCCAGTGGAATTGTTTCTAGGGGCCCACCATCAGAACCCCTGCAGATCAGCGGTACCGAGACAGGGTGGCTAAAGGTAATAACATGCCGGGAGCCATGCTGCTCACCCACTATACCATGTGCACCACTGCACTACCTAAACCTACTGCTACACCTTGTATGGCAAGTGAACAGCGTGGCTCCTAGAATTGTTACCTTTACCTGCAGCCGCACTGTCCTGGAAAAGCTGATCTGCAGAGGTCCTGGCTGTTGTATCATCGTAGATGTAATATTGATGGCCTATCCTAAGGACAGGCCATCAATATTAGGAAGATGGATAAATCCTTTAAAGATGTTGTCCAGGAATTGGAGCAACCCATGTAGCTGGCGGGAGGTGTAAAGTAAAAAATAAGTAAATTAAAAAGCATACTCACCTGTCCCCGGCATTCCGTTGTCTGCTGCCAGTGTCCATTCAGTCTCATGCCGGCGACTCCTTGCTGGAAGTCCTGCACCTCATGTGATTGCTAAGACCAATTAGGTACAAGATTTCCAGAAATGAGGCGCCGCCATGGCCCTTTATTGTGTACAGTACAGGCATCAGAAGTGGCTCCATACAGCTGATCGGTCCGGGGTCAGCCCCCTACAGATCAGGTATCTGTGGCCTATCCTGAAGATAAACCATAACAAATTATGCCTGGACAACCCCTTTAATATACACCCCTAATGCACCACACTTTAAAGAGATTGTCCAGTATAATTTTTTTCTTTTTTATAATTAATCTGGGGGAGGTGAATCCCCCCTACCCCCCCCCCCCAAAAAAAAAAAACATGCTAAACATACTCACCTGTCTCCAGTGCTCCGGTGTCCTCCCAGCACGGTCCGGTCCTGCAGCTCCGCTGTCTTCTTTTTGCCGGAATTCCTCACTGGCTGTGACATCCCAGGTCTCTTCCCTTAGGCCACTGATTGGCCTCAGGGGTCACGTGACATCACAGGTAGTCACGTGCAGAGGGAACGTCAGCTGGAAGAAAACAACAGAATTGCAGGACCGAACTGCTCTGGGAGACACTGGGGACAGGAAAGAAAGTTTGTGGGGGGTTTTTTTGTTTTGTTTTTTTCACCTGACCCTGCGTAATTAAAAAGAAAATGAAGGAGCCACTGTATGGAGTATAAGCTCCACAGTGGGCCCCACACAGTATTATAAGCTCCACAGTGGCCCCCACCCTGTATTATAAGCTCCACAGTGGCCCCCAACCCTGTATTATAAGCTCCACAGTGGCCCCCACCCTGTATTATAAGCTCCACAGTAGCCCCCACCCTGTATTATAAGCTCCACAGTGGCCCCCACCCTGTATTATAAGCTCCACAGTGGCCCCCACACAGTATTATATGCTCCACAGTGGCCCCCACCCAGTATTATAAGCTCCACAGTGGCCCCCTCCTAGTATTATAAGCTCCACAGTGGCCCCCTCCTAGTATTATATGCGCCCAATAGCCCCCTCCGCTCCGCTTCAGTGCTATTATTATACTCTGGGGTCTCCTCAGACCCCAGAGTATAATAATCGGAGGCCCAGGGGAAGTGATTAAAAATAACAAACTCTCATACTCACCTTGCCTTACCTTTCCTTGGCATCCTCGCTCCATCCTGCCGTCTTCAGCGTCTTCAGGCCCTTTTCCGACGACGCTGCTGAGGCCTGTGATTGGGTCTCAGCGGTCACGTGGGGGCGCACTGACGTCATTACGCGGCCGCGCCCATGTGACCGCTGGGGCCTAATCACAGGCCTCAGATGACGGAGGAGCACCGGAGAGGACGCTGCGCCCAGGAGAGGTGAGAATATGTGTTTATTATTTTCAGTCACCTCCCCTGGGTGCCCTGCCCTGCCATCTATTGGAAAGGGGCCTGCAATATGCCAGGGCCCCTTTCCAATAACAGTATGTATAGCGGTCGGGGAACCAGGCTTTCCCCGACCGCTATCATAGTAGTCCAGGGCCCCGGCCATCTCCAGCTGGCCGCGGGCCCCGTACCCTGCCGGGTGCGGTCGCACCCCCTGCGACCGCGATCGTAACGCCACTGGTCAGGGGCCCGATCGGGATGGTCAGGATCCCGATCGGGCCCCCATGACATGAGGACTAATAGTCGGGGGCTCGGGGCCCATCGGTGGATTCACCAGTTCCCCGGTGGGCCAGTCCGACCCTGCCCACTTCCATAACCAAAACGTCTCCCGAGTTGCACCACTTCCACAATTTCTACAGCTTCAGGCCAATCCTTAAGACACATCTTTTCAGACAGGCCTATCACAATTCCTAATGTAAACCCTTCCTCAGTTACAATCCCTAAAACTAACCCTCCTCTGTTCATGCTCCCGCTAAGGCCCCACCTAGCGGGCCGCAGCAAAAAAGCACTGCGAGAAGGGGGAAATGCATTGCGTTTTTTCCCACAGCACTTTTCAAAAGCAACCTATGCGGACTTTCAACATCAATTATACCTATAGGGAAACCGCCAGCGTTTCCGTAGGTATAATCGATATGCTGATTTCCAAAACCGCTAGACTCCCATCCACCTTGCAGGGACTGTACAACGCTGCGGTTTTTACCGCATCGTTTCCGCTGCAGCCAAACCGCTGCGGCCTTAAATAGTTTTTTGCAATTGATTAGGCCCTTGACTGAAGTGATAACTGGCTTGGTAATGAATCAGTTAAGGATGAAAGTGATATTCTTGGAAATTTTAAGTAACTATAGTTTATTATACTAAGTCTTGAAAGCATTAATAAATATATCATATATATAACATGCACATGTATGTGATAACATCAGAGAACTTGGTTTCAATTAATGATGTGCTACAAAAGAGAAAAGAGAGAGAAAAATATGCTGACAAAATAATAAAGAGCGAATACTGCTGTGTTATCTTTTGGTTCATGTAGAAGACAAATCTGTCAAGACAATAGTATAAGTGCATTTGTAGATTAGACAAAAATATGTTTAGGACCTTTTGTTGACTTTCCTATTATTTTTTGCAGATACTATAATTTTTTGTTATCACAGATTTTTTTTTTGTTCTACATTTTATTACATACAGAAATTCCATTTCTAAATATATAATTTAAGGAAACAAGATTTTCAATCTGTATTTATTTTCCAGCCACAATGACTCATCCAATTATTTCTGCCGAAATTATCTGATGAAGAAATTAAAAATAACTTGAAAGAATTGAAAGTTTATATTTTTTCAGTATAGTGCAGTTTGAATCCATTAGATTCACCCCAGTAACTTCCGAATACAGTATTTTATAAATTAGAATTTAAACTATAATAAGCAAAGATTGTTAAAGTTGTATATCTAATAAAACTTTTTTCCATTGCTGATGACTATTAATATTGTAAAACATTTGATGGTCTAGTGAAGCCTGATGTCTGAGACATCAACAGTCCCGGTATTGACTTTATACACTAACATTAATGGTAGTTTTAAAAAAAAAGTCTCATTAAGCAATATGAAAAAAATGATTATATGTAAACTTGATTTAGAATGTTTCTAGATTGTCTTCAGCTCCCTCTCACTGCAATTAAACTATGATTCACACTAACCACTTTTCCATCTGTGCTGTCTGTAAACAATTGTGCTGTCTGTGTGCTGTCACTTCTTCATACATACATCGCTACAGATGTGGAGTGATGCAGGTGCAATGTTTTCAATGCAGGAGCCGCCCTACAATTCATATGAATAGCTGGGAAGCTCCTACTTCCACTGCCCCCCAGCCCCACCTACACTTCAATATGATTGGATTACTCCAATATGCTTAGGTTATTCCATTAGGTCAGATTTCTGTCTCACCCCAAAGGTCTGAGTGCCAGAATGAACTAGTGAAGGGACTCCTAAGCTACATAAGAGTCCCTGCACTAGCTATGTGACGGTGTAAGATATAGGATGTAAATAAAGTGACACCTCATTCAGTGATATGACTTTATCTGTGTGCAACCCATTTTCAGTGGCTACACATGTTTTGCACCCACATGCATTCCTTATGCACAAGAAGTCCCATGCTCCCGTATACAGTGAAACCAAAACATTAATGGTTAAAATCACTGAATAGGTGCTGGAACAATAGAATAGAGTACAATTATAAATGGTGCTATCGCAAGGGGACACCTTAATTTTTGATGGCACCATGTCCGTGAGTATGTTTGTGTCTTTTTCTAACATGTATTTGCATTAATGCATCCTACATTAATGATGTGGGTTCGGTTGTATTTATTGCACAATTTATTATATTGTACTGGGCATTAATTTTTGCAACATTTAATTAGTTAATATTTATTGTTAGGCAAATATTATATATGAATGGATTTATTATTTTTGTATTTGGTTGTATATTTATTATATATTGATTGTGGCATGATTTATTAGATGATATTAGTTCTGGCACATTATTTACTATGTATGACTTATTTTTATTTTATCTACTATTTATAATGTAGTGTGGACAAGTTATAACTGGTATTGTCTGCATATATTTATTGGTCCAGTGTTTAGGCTAAAGCCCCATGTAGCGAAACGCAGGAAAAAAACCCAGTGGAAACACATCACATTTTTTTCGCAGCATTTTTCATTGCGTTTTCGCAGAGGGACATTAAACTGGCTGGGGGGGGAAGATGGAGAAGTACATTAAAATAAGGGGCAGATGAAGAGGGACATTAAACTGTGGCGGTAGTTGGAGGGTGACATTAAACTGGGGGCAGCTGGAGGGGGACATTAATGTCTGTCTCTAGTTGCCCCCAGTTTAATGTCACCCTTCACCTACCCCCACAGTTTAATGTCCCTCTCTAGTTGCCCTCAGTTTAATGTCACCCTTGAGCTGCCCCAGTTTCATGTCCCCCTCTAGTTTCCCCCAGTTTAAACTGGGGCACCAGGAGAGGGACTTTATACTGTGGGGGCATATAATGTTAGGGTGACTGTGGGAACATTATACTGTGTGGGGGCAGAAAGAGAAATGGGTGGGAATGGGCGGCATCAACATAGAAGTGGGTGCAGCTAAAATTGCCGCACATACTGTTCATCTTTCTGTCCTTTGAAATTAGAAGGTATGTATATATGTGTATATACACACATACACATACATACATACATATGTAAACATGACTACATATATTTCTCTATATTTATCTTTGTGATTGTTAGAAATGTATGTCTCTCTCTCTCTTTCTCGTATATATGCAGTGTCGGACTGAAGGGCCTAGGGCCCACCAAAGGAGCTTGTTCTGGTGGCCCACACAACAGCTTCCTGCTATTAGCCTACACCACGGCTCCTTCACTGAAATCTTACATATGTGCCGACTATCCTGAGTATTTTCCCAGTATCACCATCCCCTATAGTACTGTGCAGGCCCCAATAGCTCCATGACTGGTTCATGCACAGGACTGTTTGGGGAATGACATGCCCATGGAGCACTACACATATGTGCAAAATTATAGTCAGGAAGCTCTGATGAAGATATAGCACACAGGGCTGCCATCAGGAATTTTAACCGTCCCAATGCACAGTATAGTGCTCTGCAGTGGCCTCCTGCATAGTGTAATGCTCCACAGTGGACCCCGCACAGTATAATGCTTCACAATGGCCCCGTACAGTTTGATATGCTCCACCATGGTGCCCGCACAGAATAATACTCCACAGTGGCCCCTGCACAGTATAATATGCTACACAGTGGCCCCACATAGTATAATGCTCCACAGTGGTCCCGCACAGTATAATGCTCCACAGTGGTCCCCGCACAGTGTAATATGCTTCACATGACCCCAGCACAGTATAATATGGATTGTGTATGCACAGTCCATGTTATTCTGAGCTACATGCTAGCTGCCCACTCTACTGTGCATACGGGGAGGTGCGGGCCGGCATTACATTGTACTTCACCGGCCAGTACACGTCACAAAGAGGAGGTGCCGGCTGTATACAAGAAGTATAATGGGGTGTTGGAGTTTATTTAGCACAGGTGATGTCCCGTGCCTGCAAGGGGAAAATGAAGTCCCTGCAATTGCAGCTGACTGCCATAGACCCCACAAGAGTATGCTTTGTTTAGCATCAATCATATAATTGGTTAATAAAGTATTTTTTTTTTTTTTTTTAATGTTTGATTTGGTCAAAAGTTCCAGCAGAGAATAAAGCCTATATAAAACATACAGAACTAAAAGTATTTCTAGATATGTTTTTAATTAATTTAGAAAGTCTTAGTGGCACCCTCAAAAGTGAATGCAAGTCATATAACAGATGGAAAGGGCATAGAAACACAATGGAAGGCAAAAATCTGATCTTGCTGTTCAGCAATTTTGTCTTCCATTAGTCTGGATATTGTACATTGAATAGTACAAATCAGCAATTTCTTAAGCTTAATGAGGCATAGCAAATAGCATAACTGCACATAGTGATGGTTTAAACTTTCATTACTCCAGCTAGACAGATCATTACTTTTTGACATGGTCTGATGAACATATTGCTTATCCAATATGCTTCTTTCTTTGAACCCAATCAAAAGGAGAGGACAAAGCAACTAAACAGGCTTGCAGTACTAGAGCTTAGGCATTTCTGAACTATATTGGTTAACTGTGCATGTTTGTACAATATGGGAGAACAAGAAAAGATATTCAGTGACTTTAAAAGAAAATTGTTTATTCGTATGTTATCCAAATCTGATCAAATATATTTTATCATTAATTAATTATTTCAATTTTATACAAATAACATTATAAAGTAAAAAGGGGATCATCTGCCAGAGAACATCTTCTAGGGACAGATGTCTCAGGGTAGCTAACACATTTGATAAGGCTGTAAGGTCGCATGGAGCTGGAAACAATCCCCAGGGGAGCCATTATACTGATCAGAATGGCATGATGCCTGAAATATTAACAAGTCATTTCTACAAATTAGGACACATATTGTAACAAATAAAACCCCACCATGCCTTTTATTTTATTTAAGTGGTTGCAATAACCTTCTTCTAATTGAATTCAGATGCAAATTACTCATCCCAGACTCTGGCAATAAGCATTGAGCTTATAACATATTTTGTGTGGACAGCTGAGTAATTGAATTTATTTTCTTTTTATAGAGACAACTGTGACATCTAATCTAACTCAGGAAAATGTTTCTTTTTATTTAGCTCCCCTTGTTTTATTATCACTCCATAAATTCAGCTATAGATATAAAGCTTAACATTTTGGTGCAAAATCAAATAATGTGTGAGTTTGATATACACATTAACACCAGCTAATAACTGTTAAAAAGGAAACTTCCAACTGTTAAATACATGCCACAGCTACCAAAATGCTAATTGAACTTCATTTGTTCTTTTTTTTCCATAGTCTGTGTTTAATTGAGACAGTTAAAGTTAAATGAGCTGCAAAATAAAAGTAAGGCATTAAATTTGTATTTTGGAAATACAGTATAGATGGACAAGGCTATACATGAGAACTGATTCTATTATATTTTTACATGAAAAATGGCAAAATTTCCTTTATTTTTTATTGATTTATAGTTATTTAGAACTATGCAACGCTAAAACTAATAAATTTTTATTAATTACGTGTTAAAACAGGCCAAGAAAGGGCTCAAAGCATAATCAAGTCAGGCTCACCAGAGAGAGTTTATTGAGACAGTAAGAGCAGGCAATCACCAGAGCTATTGGATTCGTATTTATATTGC
This sequence comes from Leptodactylus fallax, assembly GCA_947044405.1. Lineage (NCBI taxonomy): Eukaryota > Metazoa > Chordata > Amphibia > Anura > Leptodactylidae > Leptodactylus > Leptodactylus fallax. The sequence goes on along the minus strand of CAMRHE010000001.1, from coordinate 1,913,172 downwards.
TACTCTGGTTCCAAGAGAATGACTCCTATAAGACCTAATATTCACACAATATTCTCTCTGGACTGACAAAATTGAATAGGGTGAGTAACCACCAGCTGAACCAGTCTGGTGCATACTCACATCAATACTGTTAAAAAGACTACATATGTAAGTATTAGGCTAAGTCTCCACGTAGCGGGCTGCAGCCAAAAAGCACTGCAGGAAAAACCATAGTGGAAATGCATCGCAGTTTTTCCTGTTGCACTTTTTACAGAATGTCAGAGTTTTCCTCTGCGGACTTTCTGCTTCAATTACACCTATACGGAAACCACCAGTGTTTCAGTAGGTATAACTGACATGCTGTAAATTCCAAAAACGCAACACTTTTGGAAATCACAGAATTTCCAATGCGGGTATTTTTCTGCAATATCTGGATGGGATTCACTAGAATCCCATCCACTTTGCAGGGACTGTAAAATGCAGTGGCCAAACCGTGTCTTGGGGAGAAATGGGGAGAAAAAATCTCTGCCCAAGAGCAATGCTCAGGTAAAGCTGACACCAGATATTTTTTCTGTTTCTGGCCCTCATTCACTCACAGAGTGTGTCATAGTCTAATACTGGACAGGTTATCCTTTCATGGCTAAATCTGATTTTATTTCCTAATTTTTTCAACTAGAGTTTCTTGTAAATAAAACTAATACACACAGTCTTAGAATTGTTGCCAATCACTATTTATCACTGTCACTTACTATGTTATCAATTGTCTTCCTGAAGAACTCCCCTCCATCTCTACCACCAGTGCACACTATCCATATCAGTCCTTCTCTTCTGCCTTCTCCCATGTACAGCTCTCACACACTTTTCACTCTCTTCAACCACCCTAATCCCTATACTGCTTTTAGCAGTGAAACCAAACATAAACATCCACATAAATCACTGAACCACCTTCTGTCTCTGTCCATTTTGCTCCTCCTAGCTTCTGGGGACATCTCTCCAAACCCTGGCCCTCCTTCTCTCCCTAATTTTTCCTCTTCCTACACACATAGAAATCCTACAAACCTAATCAATATTTACCATGTTCCCTCTCCTTATCTTTCTACTGTCTCTTAACTGTTCTCTCTGTTCGCTTTTTGTGTAACAAACTAGAATATATTAATGACTTATTCCTCAGTAAATCTCTCAACTTGCTTGCCCTTACTGAAACCTGGATTAAGCAGTCTGATACGGCCTCCCCTGCTGCTCTGTCTCATGGTAACTTACAATTCTCACACACCTCTAGGCCTGACAACAGTAAGGGTGGAGGAGTAGGGTTACTTCTGTCACCACAGTGCACTTTTCAGGCCATCCCACTGGTACCCTCACTCACATTCCCCTCATTTGAAGTACATGCTATCAGACTTTTCCGCTCACTCTCCTTACGTGTAGCTGTGATCTACCGTCCTCCCGGTTCAACCTACCAATTTCTGGATCACTTCGCTTCTTAGCTTCCTCTCTTTTTATCCAGTGAAATTCCTACCCTCATCATGGGTGACTTTAACATCCCCACTGACACCCCTGTCTCCCCAGCTGCCTCACAGTTTCTCTCAATAACCACGTCTTTTGGTCTTTCACAACTTTCCTCTTCCGCCACACATGTAGAGGGCAACACTATTGATCTTGTCTTCCATCGACTCCTCACAGTTTCTAAATTTACTAACTCTTCTCTGCCACTCTCTGATCATAACCTTCTGTCTCTCACCATCAGTGCTTTCTCTCCTTCAAGAGGACACAACTACTCATCATACATATAGGAATTTACGTGCTATTAACACCCAGCACCCTCTCAGATACTCTACAGTACTCTTTGTCCCCCATCTCTTCACTGTCCTGCCCCAATCTAGCCACCAGTCACTATAATGAAACCCTTAAGAGTGCATTGGATGAGGCAGCTCCCCCCTCCACTCGAAAGGTTAGATGCAGGAGGCAGCAACCCTGGCACACGCCACAGACATGTTTTCTTCAGCGGTGCTCTAGGTGTGCTTAACATCTGTGAAGAAAATCACGTATACCTGCAGACTTCCTCCACTTTAAATTTATGCTTAAAACCTATAATTCTGCCCTTCACCTAGCCAAACAAGACTATTTCACTGCTCTCATCTCTTCTCTCTCCTGTAACCCTAAAAAGGCTATTTGAAACTTTTCACTCCTTACTCACTCCCAAGGTGCAGATTCCATTCACAGACCTTAGCACAGATGACCTGACCACTTATTTCCATGAGAAAATTGATAAGATCCATCAGGAAATAACTGCCCAATCCCCAGGTGGCACTGACCCCCTCACCAGCCGCACTTCAGACTGTTCATTCTCATCTTTTGAACCTGTTACAGAGGAGGAAGTATCTCAGCTACTTTCTTCTTCTCTCCCTACAACCTGTAGTAGTGACCCTTTCCCCTCACACCTTCTCCAGTCTCTGTCGCCTACTGTCACGACTTACCTTACAAAAATTTTTAACCTCTCTCTCTCTCTTCTGGAATTTTCCCATCCTCTTTCAAACATACTGTCATAACCCCACTACTGAAGAAATCCTCCCTTGACCCATCCTGTGCTGCTAACTATCGACCTGTCTCTAACCTTCCTTTTATCTCCAAAATCTAGGAACACTTAGTCTATTCTCGTTTAATCCGCTATCTTTCTGCTAACTCACTTCTTGACCCCTTACAATCTGGCTTCCGCACTCTGCACTCTACTGAAACGGCCCTCATAAAAGTCTCCAATGATCTCCTGACAGCTAAATCCAAAGGTGATTACTCTCTTCTTATTCTTCTAGAACTCTCAGCAGCATTTGACACTGTTGACCATCAAATCCTCCTCACTATTCTCCGTTCTGTCGGCCTCACAGACACTGCTCTCTCCTGGTTCTCCTCTTATCTCTCAGACCGCACTTTCTGTGTATCATTTGCAGGCTCTGTTTCTTCCCCTCTTCCCCTTGCCGTTTGGGTTCCTCAGGGCTCCATCCTAGGTCCCTTGCTCTTATCCCTCTACACAGCCCCCATTGGACAAACCATCACTAGATTTGGCTTCCGGTACCATCTTTATGCTGATGACACCCAATTATATATGTCATCCCGTGACATCACCCCTGCACTAATACAGAACATCAGTGATTGCCTCTCTGCTGTCTCAAATATCATGTCTTCACTTTATCTGAAACTGAATCTCTCAAAGACTGAACTACTGCTGTTTCCACCATCTAATAGATCTGTCCCTGATATCTCCATTGCAGTCTCTGGCCTTACCATAACTTCTAGGCAGTATGCCCGCTGCCTCAGGGTTTTGTATGACTCAGACCTTTCCTTCACACCCCCATATCCAATCACTCGCACGCTCATGTCATCTCCACCTCAAAAACATCTCCAGAATACCCCCTTTCCTTACCACAAATATACTAAAGACACTTACTGTTGCCCTGATTCACTCTAGCCTTGACTACTGTAACTCCTTACTAATCGGTCCTCCCCTTACTAAACTCTCCCCTCTACAATCTATTCTGAATGCGGCAACCAGGCTCATCTATCAGTCTAGACGCTATAGCGATGCCTCCGGTCTGTGCCGTTCATTACATTGGCTGCCTATTCAATACAGAATACAATATAAACTTATCACCCTCATTCACAAGGCTCTCCATAATGCTACACCTCCCTACATTTCCTCCCTCATCTCTGTCTATCGCCCAACCCATACTCTCCGTTCACTCAATGACCTAAGACTAACATCCTCTATTATCAGAACCTCCCATGCTCGTATACAAGACTTCTCCCAAGTTGCACCACTTCTCTGGAATGCTCTATCCCAGACTATTAGATTAACCCCCAATTTCCACAGCTTCAAGCGTAAACTAAAGACATATCTTTTCAGACAGGCCTATCACAACTCCTAATGTAAACCCTTCCGTAGTTAGAATCCCTAAAACATACCCTCCTCTGTTCACGTTCCCGCATTACCTCACAGGATATGATGCCGTATCAGACTAACTTTATATGTCCAGGCACCATCTGCACGTTAAAGAACATGACTGGTGACGGCTCATACAGCTTATATATGTGTAATGACAGTAACCTCTATTACACAATTGTCTGACCATTGTACAAACAATGCTATGTCTGTTGCCGCCCCTGCTACCTCCTGTGTCACCCCCTCTACCTCATAGATTGTAAGCTCTTGCGAGCAGGGCCCTCAGTCCCAGTGTGTGAATTGAATATTTCTTTGTAATGTATCTTTTTTGTCAGTACTTGAACCCTACAAATTGTACAGTGCTGCTTAATATGTTGGCACTATATAAATAAAATTTATTATTAATATTATTATTATTATTTATAAGCAGTGAAATAAAATGGCTGGAAAAAAACACGGCAAGGGACAGGCTAAAGTTGGTGGAGGAAACACTTGTGTTACTGTCATGCCATCCACCAGTAAAAGTAATAATACTGACAATAAAAATGTGAGTGGCAATAGCAACACTACTTCTGGTCTTGGCAGTCCCACCTGTAGTCCCAGGGTTGTTGTAGTTCAATAGAATAAAGATATTTTTTTCTGTTTCTCCACCTGTTGTTGCAAAACATAGTTACATATTGCAACACATAATTTACCATGCTGTTTTTCTTCATTGACACAGATTCCATTGGCATCTACTGAGAGAGATATTCCTCTTAGCCCAAGACTTCTTTTTCTTCCATTTCTTGATTAATTGGATGAGATTAAACCGAGCTGCCATTATTCCTCTAGGAAAGCTGTCCCTGCTTAACCATGTGGAACTTTCCTGAGAAACGTCTATGTGGGGAAAAGTGAACTCCACCATCAACACATGGAGCGTAAATTAAGGGCAGGAACAACCAAAAGCACAATGTTGCAGATAACAATGGGAGGAAGAAGAAGAACAACTTCTATCTTTTATGATCAATTTTTAAAGATAGTTCACCTTTTTTAACTGGCAGGCAAGGCACACTAATGAGTGCCACAAGTTTTTCTTAAAATTCTGTAAATTGTTGCTCCTTGCTGCTGCATGTGTTTTCATAAAGGCATCGTTTTTGGTGGCTTTTTTCTACAATCAATTTTTTATCACATTTCAAATGGCAGACACACTGATAGTGTGCCACAAATTGTGCTTGGAATTTTGTTAATTGTCACTCCTTGTTGTCACATGTGCTCCAAGAAAGAGATAATTTTTGGTAGCTTTTTCTACACTTATTTCGTTATCACTTTTCAACTGGTAAGCACAATGACACAAAAACAAATGGCACAAATGTTTCTTGAGATTCTGTAAATTGTCACTCCTTGGTGCAGCATGTGCTCCCATAAAGGTAAAATTTCTGGTAGCTTTTTCTACACTCGATTATTTATCAGGATTTGTACAGTATAGAGTCTTTTACCATTCTAAATTAAGGTAAGCATTTGTTTTTGAAATTTAGAAAGAAGGGAGTCTGGAATTGGGATCACAAGAATGCATAGATAGTATGCTATTTTTTGAATAGTGTTTAAATCAGTTTGATTATAGGGATGTTAAATTAGTTGTGGCTATACTTGACAGAGTAATACTAAAGTGAATACCTAAATAAGGAACAGAAGCTGCATCCAGTGAAATGGGAATTCCTGAGAATTATTAAGTCCTAACATTTGGGATTTATTTATTGATCTTGTAATCAGAAACAGCTCTGAAATTGAGGATAACTCATGTTAGCTCTCTCAAAGATAGAAGGGGATCAATTATTTTCAGAATGACATAGTCTTCAAATAGTTCATGTTTATGTTGTCGGGTTGCCAATGGACTCAACAACAGGTTAACTCTAATAGCCTCCACCAGAGATTCCACTCACTACTAAGGCAAATATCAATTGTTGCACCCTTTCATCAATTTTTCTCTTCCATCCACGTCCAGGGACATTAGCTACAGTGCCATGGGCTGTAAACTTCTTGATTATGTTGCACACTGTGGACAAAGGAACATCAAGATATCTAGAGATGGTCTTATAACCTTGAGATTGTTGATATTTTTACACAGTTTTGGTTCTCAAATCCTCTTCTCTTTCTGTTTTCCATGCTTAGTGTGGCACAAACAGACAATACAAAGATTAAGTCAACTTATCTCCTTTTTATCTGGTTTCTGGTGTGATTTTTATATTGCCCACACCTATTACTTGCCACAGGTGAGTTTGAACAAGCATCACATGTAGAGATGAGCGAATCGAAGCTGCAGAAGTGGAATTCGATATGAATTTCAGGAAATCTTCGATTTGCCACGATTCCGGATTTTCTCACGCTTCGATGCATCAAATCGCATTTTTTTATAAAATGGCCGCTGCACATGTTAGGACAAGGGGCAAGGGACTCTGGGAGTGTGGGATCACCCGCAGTGCCAAGCGTGCAGCTAATCAGCAGCCAGCCGGACCTGTGATGTCACAGCCCAATAAAAACCCTCTGTTATTTTAGGTACAGTCATTTCACATTGTTCTTACTGTAGGGACAGACGTCGGCAGGATCTGGAAAAGACTTAGAAAACAGATAGAAGTTCAGGGAAAGAGGATTACAAGTGTAGGGGAAGGATAGGGAGGAATCGAGAGAAGAATTTGGGGTGGTTGCAGGGTCATTTACAGCAAGAATTTGCAACATAATTCACATTGGAGCACTCACTGCCATTGTACTGCTGCTCATTACTCATACCTGTGTCTTCAAGGTGGAACACAACAAGCCCTTTTCAGTGCAGTACAGCAAAAAACAGTGAATTATCATACACTAATATCTGCACGTATCTGTAAAAAACACCTTTTTAAAGGCGTTTATTATAAGGGGCTTATTCACTGTTCTTGCACAGCATACCATTACATTTGTCAGTACTACTGTGCCAAAGAAAACTGAATTATCATCCAATAATATCTGCACTTACCTGTAATAAACGCCTTTAACGTGAGGAAAGACATAATATATTTTATATTGTTACCAGTATAAAGTTGCTGGCCATTTATCAATACAGTATTGTCAATAATAATTTAATAATTCAATAATTCTAAGCAGTTATCACTTATTTAAAGTGTGGCATCAGAGAGGGTGTTTAGTGCGGGGGGAGCCATAGTTACCCCAAGGAGAACTCGTCTGTTCACCCAAAATTTGGAGAGACTGACCTTTGTGAAGATGAATCAGGCGTGGATCAGCCAGGATTTCCACGCACCAATTCCTGATGCAGCAGATTAAATGATCCATGCTTCCTCACCACACTCTGCCACTGGTTCATTGTATGACCTCCTAAGGCTGTTGCTACGTACACATTATATCACCTTGCCACTATGTGGCCTACTCACTCTGCTGCCACCTCCTCAATCTGCCACTGGGTGACTGTATGGCCTCCTCACACTGCTGCCACCTCCTCACTCTGCCACTGGGTCACTGTATGGCCTACTAAGGCTGCTGACACTTCCACAATGTCCTCCTCATGCTGCTTTCACTTGGTCACTCTGACACAGGGTCACTGTGTGGCCTACCAAGGCTGCTGACACCTCCACACTCTCTTACCAGGTCACTGTATGACCTACTAAGGCTGCTGACACCTCCATAATGTCACTGGGTCACTGTATGGCCTCCTCATGCCGTTTCCACTGGGTCACTCTGTGTACTTCTCATGCCGCTGCCACTGGGTCACTGTATGCCCTCCTCATGCCCCCGCCACTGAGTCACTGTATGCCCTCCTAATGCTGCTACTACCTCCACCTCTGCCACTGGGTCACCGTATGCCCTCCTCATGTCATAGCCACTGCTGGGTCACTGTATGTTCTCCTAATGCTGCTGCCACTGGGTCACTGTATGGCCTCCTCATGTTGCTTCCACTGGGTCACTCTGCATCCTCCTCATGCTGCTTTCACTGGGTAACTCTCACACAGGGCCACTGTATGGCCTACTAAGGCTGCTGACACCTCCACACTCTGTTACTGGGTCACTGTATGTGCTCCTCAAGCTGCTGCCTCCTCCTCACTCTGCCATTGGGTCACTGTATGGCCTACCAAGGCTGCTAATACTTCCACAATGTCACTGGGTCACTGTATGGCCTCCTCATGCCGCTTCCACTGGGTCACTCTTTGTACTCCTCATTCCACTGCCACTGGGTCACTGTATGCCCTTCTCATGCCACAGTCACTGGGTCATTGTATACCTTCCTAAAGCTGCTACTACCTCCACCTCTGCCACTGGGTCACTGAATGCCCTACTCATGACGTAACCACTGCTGAGTCACTGTATGTCCTCCTAATGTCGCTGCCACTAGGTCACTCTATGGCCTCCTCATGACGCTGCCACTGGGTCACTGTATGTCTTCCTCATGCTGCTTCCACTGGGTCACTGTATGGCCTCCTCATGCCGCTACCACTGGGTCACTCTGCGTACTCCTCATGATGCTGCCACTGGGTCACTGTGTGGCTTGCTGACACCTCCACAATGTCACTGGGTCACTGTATGGCCTCCTCATGCTGCTTCCACTGGGTCACTCTTTGTACTCCTCATTCCACTGCCACTGGGTCACTGTATGCCCTCCTCATGTCACAGCCACTGGGTCATTGTATACCCTCCTAAGGCTGCTACTACCTCCACCTCTGCCACTGGGTCACTGTATGCCCTCCTCATGACGTAGCCACTGCTGGGTCACTGTATGTCCTCCTAATGCTGCTGCCACTAGGTCACTGTATGGCCTTCTCATGCCGCTGCCACTGGGTCACTGTATGGCCTCTTCATACCACAGCCACTGGGTCACTGTATGCCTTCCTCATGCCGCTTCCACTGGGTCACTGTATGGCCTCCTCATGCCGCTACCACTGGGTCACTGTATGACATCCTCATGCTGTTTACACTGGGTCACTCTGCGTCCTCCTCATGCCGCAGCCACTGAGTCACTTTATGGCCTCCTCATGCCGCTGCCACCCGGTCGCTGTATGCCTTCCTCATGCCGCTGCCACTTGGTCACTGTATGCCCTCCTCATGCCGCTGTCACTAGGTCACTGTATGGCCTCCTCATGTTGTTTTCAATGAGTCACTCTGCATCCTCCTCATGCTGCTGCCACCTGGTCACTGTATGCCCTCCTCATGCTGCTGCCACCAGGTCACTGTATGGCCTCCTCATGCCGCTGCCACTGGGTCACTCTATGGCCCCCTCATGCCGCAGCCTCTGGGTCACTGTATGCCCTCCTCATGATGCAGCCACTGGGTCACTCTATGCCCGCCTAAGGCTGCTACTACCTCCACCTCTGTCACTGGGTCACTGTATGCCCGCCTTATGCCATAGCCACTGCTGGGTCACTGTATGTCCTCCTAATGCCGCTGCCATTGGGTCACTGTATGGCCTTCTCATACCGCAGCCACTGGGTCACTGTATGCCCTCCTCATGCTGCTGCCAACTTCACATTGTCACCTTGTCACCAGCAACTTGGCCAGGTGGCGCTGCTTCCGCCTCCATGTTCTCACGCCATTGGTCCTGCAACAATGTCCACCTCATCCTCCACTGTTTTCTCTGCCTCCACTGCAGGGACAATTCATAGTGCTCCTCCAGCAGACCACATGTGCAGGGCACAGCAGTGTCACACTGTTCTACACCTCGTTTGCCTGGGCGAACAAAGTCACTCTGTAGACATCTATGTGGAATTGGCAGATGAAGGTGTAAAAAGAGTATGCTCTTTCATGCTACTGTAGGATGTTGGGTCTCTGTACGGTTCTTTCCACCTGACACTAACATGGACCTGTAAGGTTGAGTTCACACTTGAGTTAGTTGGTCAGTTTTGGCCCCATAACTGGCCAAATAAGTGAAGTGTGCAGTGGTTCTAATAGCAACGCCTGTCATGTGCGTGTGATACTAACTCACAATATTGTTTCACTACTACAGTAGGATTCCTATACATGTTACGGCAAGACAGTGTTTTACACCACTATACAGGCTCTCTGAAGCCAGGAAATAGGTGTTTTTAGCGATATTCGCCACAAATTAATTTGGATCAAAGCAAATTTTTTTTGAACTTCGAATCGAACTGCAGAATCGAACTATTGAGAAATTTGCTCATCTCTAATCACATGCTTAAAACAACAATTTTGTCCGGCCCAATTTTGGAGTTTTGTGTGAAATTATGTCCAATTTTCCTTTTTTTCTCTGTTTTTTTGTGTTGTTACAATACACACAAAGGAAACAAACATGTGTATAACAAAACATCTGTAAGTGCAATAATTTTCTTGGAGAAATTCTTCACTTTCTGGAAAAATTTCAGGGGTGCCAACATTTATGACCATGACTATTTCCAAATTTATCAAACTTTTGGGAAATTTTTAACAAATTTGATTTGTACTGAATCAATTTGCTCTTCTTTGTTAGGAATTTAGTTTGGTAAGGTCCATTGCTTGCTGCCAGGGTCATACAAACATTGCTTTTGATGTAGATTTGGCAAACACTTTTATACTCTTATCCATTTCACGTCTGGTAAAAATGGATAAGTGGGTTGGCCCAAAAAAATAGACCAATGAAATTCATCCATTTTTTTCACAAACAGTTAAAAACTGTTGCAAATTTGATGACACTCAGCCATCAACAACAGAAAAACAAAATAAAACAGATGCAAAACGGCCATTAAAAATGGACATTAATGGATCTGTCAAAAACTTCACTGTCGTGAAGCATGGGTAGAAAGAGTTTTTATTTTCCACCTTTCTGAGTCAGCCTACAGGGAGGAGAGTTCAATAACTAGGCATTTGCTGACTGCCTCCTTTCACCAACAATTGTGAAATTATTGTCTAATGTTCAATCAGGTGTATAGCATTTTTTATTTTGGCTACTGTATTATGCAGTGGCAAGGAGATACAGTATGAAGATCGAGTGATTAATGTATGTAACCCACCATGTCATCTCTTAATTTGTTGGCTATACTGGGGTCTTCAAAATGACAGAAGTGTAATATTTTGATAGTTTACCTTTTATGTAATTTAAATAACAGTTTGTCTTTTCTGTTTTATCTTAATATACAAAATGTACAGTATGTCCATTAAGTTGCAGTAACCACATGCTTAATGTAACTCCTATATATTAATTTACATACTTGTCCTTTATTTTCTAAGACTTATCCATATATTGTAAGTAAACCATTTGAAATCCTTTACTACTTTATCATTTTCTAAAAATGTATTAGGTATTGTTTTTTGTCTTTGCTAGTAATAATAAGTGTGAATAAAATTTTAAAGTAAACTTAAGGGTTTTCTGTATAAATAGCGGAAGTAATTGAGCAATGTCATTCTGCATCTCTGACTAATTGTGCAATGCTGCAAAGAAATTATGCAAACAGAAGATGAAAAAGTCAAACAATATTCTATAAAAGAACTTCTGTTATTTGCACTAATTAATAGGTATGTATCAAAGTAGCTAAATAGCTTCCATGTATCTTGGGTATAAATTCAAATTTCTAATGTAAAATTACAAAAGGTAGTGCTCTATGCTGTTTATTAGCTTCATTTACATGCAGGCTTTTTACTTGATTCATTTAATTATGGAGCAGTGGAGGAGGAGATTTACATTACTGCAGCCATTTACTTCCTTCTGTCTGAGAGAGAGAGCTATGTTAGTGAAAAATGAGAGATACTATTTGAAGCTGACATAACCTAAATATCTTGCTTAAACAGGGAATTACAATCTGTGTACTGTATGTGTATGTTGAGAAAACTCAGTTAATTGGTTAGTTAGTTAGTTAGTTAATAAAAGCCTTTGTTCACTGCAACAATAACACTGGGTAAAACGTATATACTCTCACTCTGAAGTGTGAGAGTGGAGGGAAAAGACAGATGTATAATGTGAGATAGCATTTTAGTAGAAATAGTGACTGTAGCCACACTTGCAATTCCACTGTAGAGAATTAGGAAAATGGTTCTGAAGCACAAATGGGTGAAATTTGAGGGGAAAGACCTCATAAAGGTACTACACATGAGGATTTAAGATAATTTAGAAACTTTGTTTTATTCCCCTGGATTTACACTCTTAACTTCAAGCATGCTATCAGTGGGGAAACTGAAATTTTGGTTTTATCATAATGGGCCCTTTTATATCACATTTTGAATCTAATCCATTTAGTCCAAATGGAAAGGCATCAATTTATATAGTAAATGTGGTAGAAAAACAGATCAGTTGCTAATAGACTACACTTTTGAGCCTGTTAAAAAACAGCAAGAGGTCATTGAAGCCTGTGTAAATGATATCCCATCCATTGACATCAATTAGTTTTTATCTGTGCCTCTAAAGCGATCCCCTAAATGAATGGGCAAAATGTGATGTAAATGCTACCTAATTCTATTTAAAATGATGCTCTACCATTTGCATGTTTTAGTATAGCTGTTACTTGCCCAGGCCCCAACGGATATAGCGACAAATTCTATAAAGCACTGACTGACCAGGTCTCACCACTCCTGATGACTTTATATAATAACTTTTTTCAGGACACCCCCCCTTTTGACCACCAAAAATATGGCATATGTTAAATTTTTGTTGAAGCCCAATAAAGATCCCACTTCCCGGCATCTTTCCAACCGATCTCCTTATGTGGATATAAAATGATGTCTAAAATCATGGCTGATAGACTAACATCTGCAAGGTGTTGACCATTCTGGATGCTGTAAAACATGGGGATGTGGCTGCCCTCCCTCCTGACCTTGGACGCAGAAAAAGCTTTTAATGACATTAGGTGGGAGTGGCTGAAGGAGGTCAATGACCTTATGTATATTACTGGGCCGTTTCGGACTGTAAGCCAGACTGTATATACCGGGATTTCTCTCCAACTTTATTACTCTATTTTTCTGCATAAGGGAACATGCCAGGGCTGACCACTTTCACTTCTACTTTTCAACCTGGCATTAGAGCCCCTGGCATGTTTTCTTGACAGCCCACAGGCTTTTGAGAGTGTCAGGGTGGGTAACATGGAGGTAATATTGGCCCTATTCACTGTTCACTGTTCACTTCACTCTTCCTCAACAGTTTGGAGCAGTGTCAGTTTATAGGGTAAACTTATTGAAGAGTGAACTTGCTCAAAGGAAAACCTGACCTTCCTGACATGATGTTAAATATCTGGGGATATGCATAGGGAGAGAGCTCAGTGTCCTGTATGGCCTCAACTACCACCCCTCTTATCCATAATATGGTCTCAGAACTGAGAGGCTTGCAGCACCTGCCATTGTCTTTCATGGATCGCTGCCATCTAGTGAAGGTGGTGAGCTTCCTGAAATTGCTCTACCCCGTACAAATCATCCTGCTGTTACTTAAACATTCTGATGTTATATTGCTCAGGGGGGCTATACTGTATATATATTGTGACAATTTGGGGGGATTTAGCCTCAAAGGCGGCAGCCTCCTGGACTCGACAGCGGTGTAGGTGGTACTGGGTGCCAGAGAAGCAGCATTAAGACGGTGCTAATCCAAAGTAAAATGGCTTTTATTCAGCTTACAAATGGAACAAAAAACAACAAACAGCCTGGCTCAGTCAGTCCTTTCAGGACCCCAGTCCTCTTGGGACAGACCGCCTGTCCGTCTCCGACTGGTTCCCCGTATCACTGCTTCCTGCAGGTCTCCACATCGCTCTCTCCAGCTGCAGACACTCCGTCTGGAGTTGGTGCCCCCACCTATGGGTGTGTCTGAGGAGCTTTTCAATCCTGGTTTTGGGTCGCTCACTAGCGCACTCTGGGTTCACACTCTCACATACCCTCCCCCTCAGCTCACTACCCATGGGGTGAGCTACAATGGGACAAGAAATATTATGTCGACGTCCCTCTTCAATCCTGTACACTTGTACAGTGTCTCTCCAGATGTCCCCATCTGGCGGTCTCAACCTCCAAGTTCCAGTCAGTCGATTTTTCCGATTTCTCATCACTTTAAATGGTACGCCAAGATCCTGGCCATTCTGTGCAAAGGCAAGTTCTACTTCATCACCTTCAAAATTCGCCATACAGGGGATCACATCATTTTCACCATATTTCTCGCCATAGTCTTCAGCCATCCCATTGCATGACTTTGATCCCTTTAGTAAATAGCCGTAAGAATTTTCATCTTCCTCTTCCACCGGTGGCTATGGGGACTTAGACCTGCTGTATTTATTTTCTTCAATATTGTCGAAGCAGCCACGGCCATGATCTTCACGTGGTTTTTCCACACCACGTTTCTTATCCTTTTGATCTTTGCCATCACCATCAAGGCTTAGAAGTTTAGGAGACATAGGCTGCTTGCTCTCCTCTTTGTTTGAGATACACAAGCTCTGTACTGAAATATCTTCTCCTTCTGCATGAGGGCCATACAGTACACCCTCACAAAATAGATCACGCTGAACTATATTTTCTGGTATGTCTTTAACAACTGCCACATCATATATTGGAATGGTTTCTTTATAAGACTTCCACATCTGTACGGCAGCAGGAGAACCACTTCTATACTCTATTCTTACCTCCTCTTTCTCATACGCATAACTTCCTGGAGGCATTTTGCGGTAGTGTGATAGATTGCAAAAATTTTTGTGAAAATCCCTTTCTGACAGTACAGGAGCTGGTGATATCGGCATCTCAACATTCTCCAAGTTATTTTCATTCTCTGTGCTAACACCGGAGGACTGGGATACCAAGTTTCCAACATCACAGCCTTTACTGTCAGTACCCAGATGCTTTTTGGTTACATAGTCTGGCTGCCTTAATGGCTCTGCTTTCTCTGTCTCTATGCTGGCAGCTTTCTCCAATTCTAACACCTTCTGTAGCACACAAATCTATGATTCCAGCTCCAGAACTTTCTTCATTGCCACATTTTTCTGCACAGCCTCCATTTCAGTTTTTACTATTGCAACTTGCAGATCTTTCTCAATCCTTCGCACTGCATCTTCTATGGCAGCAGATGTAGATGCCATCTCTTTATCTACCATGTCTCCTAATTCTAGGATATTCTGCAGTGTTCTTCTAACATTTGTCAGGTCAGCATCTATCAAAGACTGCTTATCCTTCAGCTCATTCAGATACTGTAAACTCTGGCTTCCACATTCCCTGCAGTTGTCTACAAGACGATCTCCATGGTCTGGTGGTACCAAGTGAGACGTTGCACTGCCATTTACAATTGTATCTGCTGTTAAGTGTGCAAACTGTACCAGTGCTCCAATTAAGTCAGAGGCATCTGTCATATTCTGTATGTATTTGGAGTGCCCATTCGAGAGGGAGGTTAATGAGTCTACAGCAACTTTTGCTCGGTTTACCAGGTAATCTTGTGAACTAGTGCAGCGGATATGTAGAGGATCATCAAGTTTAGCAACTGCTTTCTGGATGATATTTTCTGCTTCCCCCACTGTTCCCTGAATTATCTTGAACTGATCTTCTGATAAAGCTTCTGCTCATCTGCAGACTTTTTGTCAAGTCTTTCATTCAAGTCCCTTATCTCAGTGGCTCTCTTATCTTGCTCTTGGTTGAATAAAGACTCTGTCTCTTGAGTCACGTTTTTCACACACAGCAGCTGTGATTCTTTAAAGGTTAACTGGCTCTGCAGCGAGTCCTTCTCAGTTTCTAGTGCTGCCAGCTTTGAAGATAGTGCAGATGCCAACTGTTCAGTATTGGATAAAGACTGCTGCAATCGATCCAATTCTTCTCTTTTAGATTCAACTTCGGTTTTTAACTGTTTTATCTGAAACTCCAGCTGTTCCTTGATGCATGCAACTTCCTCCTGTTTGTCCACTTGCACCTTTAGTTTAGCAACAAGCATTTTTAGATCTACAATCTCAGCAAATAAATTAGACAGGTTTTCCTCAAACTGAATCCTCATGTCTTCTATCTGGAGGTCCAATTCTCTCTTGGCCTTTTCCAGCTTGTCATAAGCATTGACTTTGTCCTCATACAATATCTGCACAGATTCCAGGTTTTTCTCAACTTCTTTGTGACTCTCCTGTAAGGTTTGTAAATTCTGAGCATGGACAGACGACATCTCCATCAATTCTTTGTCTTTATTTTGCACCAAAACAGACAATTTCTCATTATCGTCACAAGATCCTAACAGCGCCCTCTCCAGGCTACATATTCTAGCTTTGAGTTCCATTTCTCTTTGTTCCAGAACTCCAGCTCTGCTCCGCCATTCCTTTACTTAATTGTTTAGGCGAACCTGCTTTAGATCATGCAAGTTTTGCTCTGACTACAATGTCTGCACCACAGATTCTAAATCACTCTCTCGGTCAGCCACATACTTCCTCAGCTCTACAACTTCATTTTCTTTATCAGTTAATGCAGCCGAAAGTTTTTCACACTTCCTGACTTCGTCATCCAAACATTCTGACTGACACTGCAAAAATTCACTTCTCTCACGTTTAGCAGTTTCAAGGTCATCTCTTAATTTTTCAATGACACTGTCTTTGGCAATGGAGTCTTGGACATGCTGTTTCTTTAAATCCTGCAATTGCTTCTCAATCACTTGCTTTTGCTCTACACTTTGTAGGAATGTATTAGATAGAGCGCATTTCATTTCTGCAAACTCCTTCTTTTCACATTTTCACAATGACTAGGATATGAACTCTTCATAGAGTCAAGCTTTTTCTTTAACTTAAGGTTCTCTTTTTCTGATACCTCAAGTTGCCATTTCCAATCAGATATTTCATCTTCATAAATTAACCTGATGGTTTTAATCTCATATTGAAGCTGCTGCACCATAATATTTTCATCTTTGGCGCTTTCATGCACTGCAGTATGAGACACACAGTCAGCAGAGACATATTCATCCATAGAACAGAGGTGCTTCAGAAAAACTAAGTCACTCTCATGCAACCCATTATCTTTACTTGCACTCCACATGCTCTGTTCCGGGTTTTGTGCCTCTCTGCCTTGAGATTGTTGCCCTAATAAACCTGTGCACAGCTTTTCTGCTTTCTTACAAACTGAAATTTTCTTTTTCTTGCTCATGGTTTAATAACAAGATTCCACAATATTCCACAGAAACCTTGGGTTCAACCGGCAGCAACTTTTTACTATCTTCTGCAGTCACATGTATTCACCAAACAGTTAACTTATGTGGCACTACAACAACCAGCATTTTCTTCTGTCTTCCACAGAAAACACCAACATGGCACCATAGCCTTTCACATAGACTGTTTGCAATATCCAGCTTCTACACAAATTGCTTACTTTCTTGCCATCAGCAAGCACTTTACAGACTTTTGTGCCACAGTATACACAAAGTCCATTCCCTGGATTATTCTTCCAGAGTTTTACTTTCACCAGTTTTTTTGCACACAATTTGCTATTTTGTGGCTCCACTCACCCCCTCCTGGGTTTCTCAGTTGAAATCACAGATTTCTTCCAGCTGTAGGCCACAATGCACATTTAGCAGTACTGCAGTTACCCGACACTTGTCTTCCAGGACTTGCGTGGATCTCTTTATGCCCGCATCCAAAGCACCATATGTGACAATTTGGGGGGATTTAGCCTCAAAGGCGGCAGCCTCCTGGACTTGACAGCGGTTTAGGTGGTACTGGGTGCCGGAGAAGCAAAATGGCTTTTATTCAGCTTACAAATGGAACAAAAAATAACAAACAGCCTGGCTCAGACAGTCCTTTCAGGACCCCAGTCCTCTTGGGACAGACTGCCTGTCCGTCTCTGACTGGTTCCCCGTCTCCCTGCTTCCTGCAGGTCTCCACAGCACTCTCTCCTGCTGCAGACACTCCGTCTGGAGTTGGTGCCCCCACCTATCGGTGTGGCTGAGGAGCTTTTCAATCCTGGTTTTGGGTTGCTCACTAGTGCCCTCTGGGTTCACACTCTCACAATATATATATATATATAGGAACAAATTTTTATGGATCTTGGTTAGGGAATGGAAGATAGGAGTGACCTGATGTTTTATATACAGATATTTCATTATACTATCTGTGATAACCGAAAAGTACACTCCTTCTCTCAATAAGTTTATTAATTTGAGTATTACATTAGATGGATCACTCACCAATTTCCGATATATTTGAGAGTTATTCAACATCTTCATATTTAATTTTCTATAATAATGCCCTTCATTTAGCACTACAATAGATCCTCCTTATCTGCAGCTCTTATATGCAGATCTGTGTTATCTCTCAATTTCTTATTTTATGTTTTTATTATGAAGTTGAATAAGATCATCTTCTACTAGTTCTTGAAATGTATCTAATACTGCAGGTAGGGATTGAACTAGATAAAAATATGTATTTCCTATGGGGAATTCTCTACTTAGATCATCATCATCTGATTCAGCTAAATTTGTCAATTGGAGTAAAGTAACAAGATGGTATTGTTTTCTAAAGTCACCACTAAGTTCTAATTGTGTTGGTGGTGTGTCATGATTTACATTTATTTGTGATCCCCTCTGTTCCATACCCTTGTACCATCGTTCTTTATTCTTATTTTTGTGAATAATGGATTTATCAAATTGGCATCTTAATGTAAGTGCCCTAGCAAATCTATTAACATCCATCAAAGTGTGGAATATATGAAAATGATTTGGTGGAGAAAATCCTAGACCTTAGGATGTGGGGACAAATCTCGTCATTTTCAATTGAATGTAACAAGAACTTCTTATAACATAAAAAATTATATTAATTGCAACACAGAGAATGTAATATATTTAATTATTTGTATGTCATCTACAATATGTAGGCTGTACAGTAGGTACGGAAAGTATTCAGACCCCTTTAAATTTTTCACTCTTTGTTTCATTGCAGTCATTTGCTAAAAGCAAATAAGTTCATTTTATTTCTCATTAATGTACACTCAGCTCCCCATCTTGACAGAAAAAAAGCCAGAAATGTAGATATTTTTGCAAATTTATTAAAAAAGAAAAACTGAAATATCACATGGTCATAAGTATTTAGACCCTTTGCTCAGTATTGAGTAGAAGCACCCTTTTGAGCTAGTACAGCCATTAGTCTTCTTGGGAATGATGCAACACGTTTTTTCACATCTGGATTTGGGGATCCTCTGCTATTCTTCCTTGCTGATCGTCTCCAGTTCCGTCTGTTTGGATGGTGAACGTTGGTGGACAGCTATTATCAGGTCTCTCAAGAGATGTTCAATTGGGTCGAGGTCAGGGCTCTGGCTGGGCCAGTCAAGAATGGTCACAGAGTTGTTCTGAAGCCACTCCTTTGTTATTTTAGCTGTGTTCTTAGGGTCATTGTCTTGTTGGAAGGTGAACCTTCGGCCTAGTTTGAGGTCCAGAGTACTCTGGAAGAGGTTTTCTTCCAGGATATCTCTGAACTTGGCAGTATTCATCCTTCAATTGCAACCAGTCGTCCTGTCCCGGCAGCTGAAAAACACCCCCATAGCATGATGCTGCCACCACCATGTTTCACTGTTGGGATTATATTGGGCAGATGGTGAGCAGTGCCTGGTTTTCTCCACACATACCGCTTAGAATTAATGCCAAAAAGTTCAATCTTCGTATCATTAGACCAGAGAATCTTATTTATCATAGTCTGGGAGCCATTCATGTGGTTTTTGGCAAACTCTATGCGGGCTTTCACATGTCTTGCACTGAGGAGAGGCTTCCTTCGGGCCACTCTGCCATAAAGCCCCAACTGGTGGAGGGCTGCAGTGATAGTTGACTTTGTGGAACTTTCTCCCATCTCCCTACTGCATCTCTGGAGCTCAGCCACAGTGATCTTTGGGTTCTTCTTTACTTCTCTCACCAAGGCTCTTCTCCCACGATTGCTCTGTTTGGCTGGATGGCCAGATCTAGGAAGAGTTCTGGTCGTCCCAAACTTCTTCTATTTAAGGATTATGGAGGCCACTGTGCTCTTAGGAACCTTGAGTGCTGCAGAAATTCTTTTGTAACCTTGGCCAGATCTGTGCATTGCCACAATTCTGTCTCTGAGCTCCTTGGGCAGTTCCTTTGACCTCATGATTCTCATTTGCTCTGACATGCACTGTGAGCTGTGAGGTCTTATATAGACAGGTGTGTGCCTTTCCTAATCAAATCCAATCAGTTTAATTAAACACAGCTGGACTCCAATGAAGGAGTAGAACCATCTCAAGGAGGCTCAGAAGGAAATGGACAGCATGTGAGTTAAATATGAGTGTCACAGGAAAGGGTCTGAATACTTATGACCATGTGATATTTCAGGGTTTTTTTTTTTTTAATAAATTTGCAAAAATATCTACATTTCTGTTTTTTTCTGTCAAGATGGGTGTTGAGTGTACATTAATGAGAAATAAAATGAACTTTTTTGCTTTTATCAAATGGCTGCAATGAAACAAACAGTGAAAAATTTAAAGGGGTCTGAATACTTTCCGTACCCACTGTACATCAGGTCCACTAAAAGTAAGAATACGATGGCATCTATCAGATGCGGTCATTCCCAATGCCTCTATGCCATCTACAGTGGGGAAAAAAAAGTATTTAGTCAGTCACCAATTGTGCAAGTTCTTCCACTTAAAAAGATGAGAGAGGCCTGTAATTGACATCATAGGTAGACCTCAACTATGAGAGACAAAATGAGAAAACAAATCCAGAAAATCCCATTGTCTGATTTTTTAAGAATTTATTTGCAAATTATGGTGGAAAATAAGTATTTGGTCACCTACAAACAAGCAAGATTTCTGGCTCTCACAGACCTGTAACTTCTTCTTTAAGAGGCTCCTCTGTCCTCCACTCATTACCTGTAGTAATGGCTCCTGTTTGACATTGTTATCAGTATAAAAGACACCTGTCCACAACCTCAAACAGTCACACTCCAAACTCCACTATGGTGAAGACCAAAGAGCTGTGGAAGGACACCAGAAACAAAATTGTAGACCTGCACCAGGCTGGGAAGACTGAATCTGCAATAAGCAAGAATCTTGGTGTGAAGAAATCAACTGTGGAAGCAGTAATTAGAAAATGAAAGACATACAAGACCACTGATAATCTCCCTCCATCAGGGGCTCCACGCAAGATCTCACCCCGTGGGGTCAAAATGATCACAAGAACGGTGAGCAAAAATCCCAGAACCACACAGAGAGACCTAGTGAATGACCTGCAGAAAGCTGGGACTAACGTAACAAAGGCTACCGACAGTAACCTACTACACCACCAGGGACTCAGATCCTGCAGTGCCAGACGTGTCCCCCTGCTTAAGCCAGTACATATCCAGGCCCGTATGAAGTTTGCTAGAGAGCATTTGGATGTTCCAGAAGAGTATTTGGAGAATGTCATATGGTCAGATGAAACCAAAGTAGAACTGTTTGGTAGAAACACAACTCGTCGTGTTTGGAGGAGAGTAAATGCTGAGTTGCATCCAAAGAACACCATACCTTCTGTGAAGCATGGGGGTGGCAATAATAATAATAATAATAATAATAATAGTCCTTTAATAGTCCCACAATGGGGAAATTCAGTGTGTTACAGCAGCAAAGATAAGCAGATACAAATACAAATACAACATGAACAGGAATGTTCCAAGGTAAGAGGCATTACATTGATAGTAGACAGACAGATAGGAAGTAGCAGAGGAGTGGGTGGGTGATTTAACAGGCAGAAAGATATTTCAGTTCTCTGTGTGTATTGATCTCCGCTTAGGTCGGTGTTGGTTGTACAACCTAACCGCGGTGGGGTGGAAAGACTTCCGATAGCGTTCCTTCTCACACTTAGGGTGGAGCAGTCGGTCACTAACAGTACTGCCCAGCGCGATAACGGTCTCATGCATGGGATGGGACTTTTTCTCCCGCATGGAGCTCACCACGGACAGTATCCTTCTGTCACTCACCACCTGCACTGGGTCCAGGGGGCTCCCCAGGACAGAACTGGCCCAATAACATGCTTTGGGGCTGTTTCTTTGCAAAGGTACCAGGACGACTGATCCGTGTATATGAAAGAATGAATGGGGCCATGTATCGTGAGATTTTGAGTGCAAACCTCCTTCCATCAGCAAGGGCATTGAAGATGAAACGTGGCTGGGTCTTTCAGCATGACAATGATCCCAAGCACACCGCCAGGGCAACGAAGGAGTGGCTTTGTAAGAAGCATTTCAAGGTCCTGGAGTGGCATAGCCAGTCTCCAGATCTTAACCCCATAGAAAATCTTTGGAGGGAGTTGAAAGTCCATGTTGCCCAGCGACAGCCCCAAAACATCACTGTTCTAGAGGAGATCTGCATGGAGGAATGGGCCAACATACCAGCAACAGTGTGTGCCAACCTTGTGAAGACTTACAGAAAACGTTTGACCTCTGTCATTGCCAACAAAGGATATATAACAAAGTATTGAGATGAACTTTTGTTATTGACCAAATACTTATTTTCCACCATAATTTGCAAATAAATTCATTAAAAATCAGACAATGTGATTTTCTGGATTTGTTTTCTCATTTTGTCTCTCATAGTTGAGGTCTACCTATGATGTCAATTACAGGCCTCTCTCATCTTTTTAAGTGGGAGAACTTGCACAATTGGTGGCTGACTAAATACTTTTTTTTCCCCACTGTAAGTATTTTGCGCAGGTGCATCATGGGAACTATAGTTTCTTTAGGTTCATAGGCATTGACAAAGTCCATAGGCCTATAAGGGGAGGAGATTCAAGGCGGAAGTTGCTAGCGAGGGAAACATTCTGGATCTTTACTCTATGAACAAAAGTAGCAGAAGGTATGAATTCTAGACAGAATGTGATATTAGAAAAGTTTTGGCATACCAGTTTGTATCATTTGCTTGATTATATGTATTTCATATGGTTTTGTGGAGATTTTTATTAAAAGAGTTTGCTTATGTGAGAGAGGAGTTATGCATATGCATAATTAAAGGAGAAGGCCCTATAAAGAGATACACCCATGTTTGTTTTGTATGCTATGACTAAGGCAGACAGTTGAAATATGTAAGCAGAAGTTCTCAGTTCCTTGTTGATGTAATTTTAATGGTGTGAATAAATGTGAAGTTTTACATGGAGGATGATCAGTGTTGGGATTTTTTGTTGTGTTTGGATATTAAAAAATGCTAGTCAAAAGCCTTGGTGCGAATTATACTACAAAATTGCTTCTCTTTTCTTCAGAGAGATGTTGGAAAACCTATTACTCTAAGAAAAATACCACAATTCTCTCAGAATTTTCAGTTTAAAGTTCTAAACATACTGTTAAAATATAAGCATAATTTAAAATATACAGCTTGGATTCTTTTTGTTATTATACACTCATGGTTGTAAGTGTTGGTACCCCTAAATTTTTTTCAGAAAATGTAAAAAGTAATTGATGTACTCAGCTTATAAAATTGAGTAATTACTTTTAAAATTTAAATATAATTTACATTATTCAATGTGTGTATTTTACAGAAATGCTGGTTTACTACAGTCATGGCCGTAAGTGTTGGCACCCATGAAAGTTTTCTAGAATTTCTCCCAAAAATTATTGCAGTTAGACATTTTTTGTTATACACGTGTTTATTTCCTTTGTGTGTACTGGAACAACACAAAAAAACAGAAAAAAAGTCAAAAATTATTTCTCGCAAAACTCCAAAAATGGGCCAGACAAAATTACTGGCACCCTCAACTTAATATTTGGTTGCACACCCTTTAGTAAAAATAACTGAAACCAATCGCTTCATTTAACCATCAACAAGCTTCTTACACATCTCAACTGGAATTTTGAACCAGTCTTCTTTTGAAAACTGCTCCAGATTTGAAGGGTGCCTTCTCCCAACATCAATTTTAAAATTTCTCCACAGGTGTTCAAAAGGATTTAGATTCGGACTCATTCCTTGCCACTTCAGAACTCTCCAGCACTTTGTTTACATCCATTTCTGGGTGCTTTTTGAAGTATGTTTGGGGTCATTGTCTTGCTGGAAGACCCATGGCCTAGGACGTAAACCCACAGGCCATCGGTATTGCCGTGGGCCCGGCCAGGCTTGTGCTGGATGTCATAGTTGTATTGCTGAAGCACCAGGCTCCAACATAACAACCGTCCGTTCTGACCTGCAACACGTTTTATCCAGATCAGAGGGTTGTGATCCGTCACCACGGTGAAGTGGCACCCATACAAGTAAGGCTGCAGATGCTGCAGGGCCAAAACAATTGCTAGGCATTCCTTCTCCACCGTGGCATAGGCCACTTCCCGTGGCAGAAGCTTCTGACTGAGGTACTGCACTGGGTACGCTTGCCCCGCTGAGTTAACCTGGCTCAGCATGGCACCGAGACCATAGGTGACTCATCGTACGCTTGAAGTATAGGTGCTTTCACCAGGGCTGCTTTCAGGGCCTGGAAGGAGTGCTCACAGGCAGCCATCCACTGTACGGTTTATGGCAACTTCTTCTTGGTGAGGTCTGTCAGGGGATTGGCCAGAGCACTATAATTCGGTAAGAACTTCCTATAGTACCCTGTCGTGCCCAGGAAAGACATCACCTGTCGCTTGGTCCGGGGGGGTTGGCCAGGATGTGATTACGTCCAACTTTTCAGGTTCTGGTTTCAGGGTTCCCCCACCTACCCGGTGTCCCAGGTATTGGACCTCACGCATGCCCAGCTGACACTTTTCCAATTTGATGGTCAAGCCCTCGCGGTGGATCCACCCCAGCACCTGCGCCAGGTGTTGTAGGTTTTCCTCCCAAGTGGAGCTGAAGACGGCGATGTCATCCAGGTACACAGTTGCGAACCCTTCACATCCCAACAGCAGGGAGTTGACCATCCGCTGGAAAGTGGCAGGGGCATTCTTCATGCCGAATGGCATGACAGTGGACTCATAAAGTCCGAAAGGAATGATAAAGACTGACCGCTCCTGTGCCGTGAGGGACAGGGGGATCTGCCAGTATCCCTGGCTCAAGTCCATGATGGACAGATACTGGGCCTTACCTAACATGTCCAGTAAGTCATCGATGCGCAGCATGGGGTATGCGTCGACTGTAACCGCATTGAGCTCCCAGTAGTCCACACAGAACCAGGTAGTGTGGTCCTTCTTGGGCACAAGGACTACAGGTGAAGCCCACGCGCTGTGAGAGGACTGAATTATCCCCAATTCCAGCATCTCATCAATCTCCTTCCACATCTGGGCCTGTACCTCTGAGGAGACGTGATATGGCTGGATAGGGGCATGATTCCCGGTGTCCACTTGGTGGATGGCCAGTTTAGTTCTCCCGGGTTTCCCGGAGAACAGACTGGGGAGAGGGCACTGAACCTCATTCAGTTGTGACCTCTGGGCCTCAGTCAGCAGGGGGTTCTCCTGGGCCTCCTTGTTGGACCTCCTCCCTAAAATGAGTGAGCAAGTCAACAAGGTCTTCCTCATCCCCCTCCTCTAGCAGACTGCACATTGGAAAGGCACCAGCTTCATGGTCATGATGATCCTTCATCATGTTGACATGGAAGACCTTATGCCTGTTCTGGCCTGGGTCAGCTGTGACCATGTAGCTGACGCTGTTGACCTGCTGGTGCATGATATATGGACCAGCCCACTTGGCCTGAAGCTTGTCCTGGGGCTCAGGGAATAGGACCCATACCTTCTTCCCCAGCTGGTATGTTCTCTCACGGGTATTCTGATCATACCAGCGTTTCTGGTCGGCCTGAGCCTGGACCATGTTGTCATGCACCAGCTGCGCCATAGTCTGCATTTGGTCACAGAATCGCAGGACATACTCCACAAGTGGCACACCTTGGATGGTTTCCCCTTCCTAGGACTCTTTCACGAGAGCTAAGGGCCCACGTACACGCCTCCCATATAAGAGTTCGAAGGGGGAGAACCCTGTCGAGACTTGAGGCACCTCCAGGTAAGCAAATAGCAGGTGCGGGAGATAAGGCTCCCAGTCGCGCCCATGGGACTCGACTAACATCTTGAGCATCTGCTTCAGAGTGCCATTGAACCGGTCACACAAGCCATTGGTCTGTGGGTGATACGGGCTGGACACCAGATGTTACACCTCTGTTACCTTACACAGGCCTAGCATCAAGGCAGACCCGAACTGGGTACCTTGGTCCGTGAGCATCTCTCAGGGAAACCCAACACAGGAGAAGGTGCCAAGACATCAGCCTAGGTGGAGGACAGAGCGATAGCTTCCAGGTACCTAGTAGCATAGTCTACTACCATTAATATGAAACGTTTCCCGATGTGGCTGGGAATGGACAGGGGTCCAATGAGATCCACAGCCACCCGCTGGAAAGGCTCGGCTATGATGGGCATAGATATCATAGGGGCCTTGGAGCCTTGCCTCACCTTGCCCATCTTCTGACAAGTGTCACATAAATGGCAGTATTTAGCTACATCCTTCCCTATCTTGGGCCAGTAGAATAAGTGGCTGAGACGAGCCTTGGTCTTAGCGATCCCCAGGTGGCCTGCCAGTGGAATATCATGAGCAATCCACAACAACTCCACCCGGTAGGGTTGGGGTAACACTAACTGTTTCTCCCTGCACCAACCTTCCAGTCCCTCAGTGGGAGCCGTTTCCCAGTACAACCTCCCTTGCTCCCAGTACACGTGGTCCTTGTCCGACTCCAAGGGAGGTTGAGAGGCACGCTCCTTCAATGCGCCCAGACTGCGGTTAGCTTGAACAACGTTCCTGAACTCCTGACTGGAACTAGACAGAAGAGACGTGCATACCCGCTGGACTCCTCCAGCTCCAGTGCGGGGAGGCTGGTCACGGCGGTCTCAGTACCGACTCCCGGTGCTATAGGGAACAGCTCAGAGGTCGGAGCGCTGTCCACCCCTCTAGCACTCTGGCTGCGGGTTACCACCGCAATACCAGCTGTCCGTCCCTCACCTGGATTGTCCATGAGATCCCCGTGACCCACCTGCCCATCTGGCACATAGTCAACAGTGGGGCGCTGATCTGAGGCACTGGGTGAAGTGGTTGAAGTTGCCTCCAGTGTCTCAGAGGAGCTACCCTGTACAATTTCACAACAAGCATTGGCAATTACATTGACAGTACATTCATTAGCAATTGTTAATTCACACCGAACTTCAGTGGACAGGGTCACAGTGATGGGGTTATCACCACCTGCAGCTGTGGGCGAGTCTACAGCCAGTTCAACACTACAAATCACCTTATTAGCATTTTCCCTGTTTTCAGCTGCAGACAGCTCATTAGCATTTACACTGACTGCAGTGGAAAGCAGCCCAGAGGGGAGGTTATGGGCCCCCTCTGCAGACATGACAGGTTGGGACCATTCAACAAAATCCATATCATGCACCAACAGTTTATCCCAGTAAGTTGGGGTGCTCCCCACCTCATATTGGGACACTATGGGTCCTAGATACGTGCCTAACAGTACGTTAGCATGCAAATCAGACACCAGTCTCAAGTTCCGCATGTACACAAGCCATGGGTACAGTTAAGCGTTCCTGTCCAATTCCCCTCAGGATCAGAGTTTTCCTGGCAATAATACTGTCCGGAGGGACCAAATCAGGTTGCACCAGAGTAAAATTCGCCCCAGTGTCCTGAAATCCCATGACCACTTTATCCCCCACAGTGTCCTGTTGACGGTTGGCATTGGATTGGGCCCCCACCCTCCAAAACCAAATACACAGATGAGCCACCTGTTGTGGCTTGGGGAGCAGGGGAGTTCTTAGGGCGGTTGGGGCATTCCGCCATGAAATGTCCTGGTTGGTTACAGGCATGGAACCACCGGACCTCCCCTTGGGGCTTGGGTAAGATCGCCAGGGCGCCCAGAGTTCTAGGGACAGGGGAAGTAGAGGGGCCCCCCGAGACAGAGTTTGTCTTACCCCTCTTGGAAACAGTCTGGAGAAACGCCCCCCGGGGCAGAGATTTTCTTACCCCCCTCCAGCCGTCACTGGCAGGTTTCCGCGACATCTAGTTGGCGACATAACGATCCGCCATTGCTGCAGCCGCGTGAATGTCCTTGGGTTCCCAGTCCAGGATGTACCTCTGCACCTCCTTGGTACAGATATTCAAGAACTGTTCTTGAAGCATGAGGTCCGCGAGGCCCTCTCTGGCGGTGGCGGACTTGCCATCCGTTCACTGCCGGAATCACGTGCACAGATGGGCCGCTGCACCCTCATGGCTTTCCATAGGTTTTTTCTGCAGGCCCCAAAACTTTAAGCAGTATACTTCAGAGGTGAGCTGGTATCTCTGGATCAGTGCCACTTTGGCGGACTCATAATCCTTGTCCTGGTCAGCTGGTAAGTTGGTATAAGTATCCATAGCTTTTCCCCTTAGCCGGGCAGCCAGGTAACGGACCCAGTCTGTCCGTGGTAGTTGATACTGTCCACACACCTTCTCAAATCCCGGCAAGAAAGAGTCCAAGTCTCTGTTTGTTCCTAAGACTGGAAAGTCCTCACATCAGGGCCTTGGTGCTTGGGCTGTTGGAGTTTGCGCAGGGGCAGATTGTGCCTGCTGGGAGATTTCCAGCCTTTTTAGCTCAAGCTGATGTTCCCTCTAGGCCTGCTGTTCCCTCGGCCCAACGTTCTGCAGCAGCAGCTTCCCTCTCATGAAATTGGAGGAGCAACTGTAGGCGAGCGTCAGAGTCACTGGGGCATAGTTGCTGCAAGGCCATTTGCAAATATAAGCCCATTCCCCCCACTGGACTGGGGCTACTGGTTCCAGGTGTAGTGATCTCTGGGAACGGGCTAGTTGCTGTACCTTCTGGCCTGGCAATAAGTTCTGGTACCAACACCTCAGGACTTTGTTCCTCCTCCTGCATGGCTGTGGTACCTTCCATATCAGCCATCTCCTGGAGTTCACTAGAAGCCAGTTGCTGCAGACCCCTGGTTCTGCTTCTGAGCACACTAGCCATCCACTGGAAGCCGTTGCCAAACAAAAGACAGAATAGAAAACAAAGGGAAAGGGAAGGGAACAGCACCGTACCAACTTTCACCATATCTTTTAAGCTTTCTAGTACCGAGCTCGCTTAGTAGGACTTGCCCCAAGTCCCCAGCATCTGAGTAATACCACACACCCACACACTGATTATCCTATATCCCACAACGCTGCCAACACTGTGAAGGATCTCGTCCTGCCGAACCCGCATTCAGCACACCTGAGATTGCTTCAATTACCTCAAACCCACCTCCAGTGAGTGTTCCGGGCTGATAGGATAATACAAAGATGAGGTTTTTGAATTTTATATATTTATTATCCCAAGTGGGTCGGTACTAAGCATTAAAATATACAGAAATATATATCAATGACTAAACAAGCAGATTATGGATAAAAGTAAAATTACGATACAGAAAATAAAACGGGAAATAAAAGAAAAAAATACCGCAAAGACTTGAAGTCAGTTTCTCTGAGCCTCAAGTGATAGGCCTTAGGGTCCTTCCTTCAGCAAGGTACAAAGGCATGTCTGTCCTGCATTCCAGCTGCCTCGCCTCTCCTTTCAGTATAACAGGAGTGTCCAGCTACACCTTCCCCCAGACAACCCCTCTCCTCCCTCCTTTGCAGAGCCCTCCAGGTGGATGCCTTCCTAGGTGCTGGGAGAGATGTGTGTCTCTGGGTGAACTTAAGGTCACTGACCTTCTCTTCCCCATGGACATCTGTCCAGGGATAATAAAACTGGCTGGCTCCAGTTATCCTCCCCCATGATATGCACACAACTCCACTGACAAGTGGGGAACAATGCAAACACAGCTTAAACAAGGCATTCCAAAAAGTAGGTAGGAGTGATATGAGCAAGTACAAATACATTTCTAACAAAGATATAGAACTGAGGGTCTGTTCATCACAATGAGTTTGAATGAGCATCACATACTTAAAACAAAGCTATTTGCCCACAATTTTGAAAAGGTGCCAATAATTTTATCTGGCTAATTTTTGTATTTTTTTGTGAAATTATGTCCAATTTGCATTTTTTCTCAGGTTTTGTGTTGCTCCAATATACACAAAGGAAATAAACATTTGTATAATAAAACGTGTAATTGCAATAATTTTGTGGGAGAAATACGTAATTTTCTGGAAAAATTTCAGGGGTGCCAACACGTATGGCCATGACTGTAGTAAATCAGTATTTCTGCAAAATACACAAATTGAATAATATAAATTATACTTAAATTTGAAAAGTAATTACTTAATATTATAAACTGGGTACACAAATTATTTGAAACTAGGGCTAGATGCACATGATGGATGAAAAACATCCATTGTTTGCGGCCATCTTGCACCCAAAGGACAGCCATTTTCACTGATCCCCCATACATTTCAGTGTATGGAGGGATTCGAGAAAATGGAAGAAAATAGGACATGACCTACATTTTGGCAGTCTGTAACCACGGACTGTCAAAATAGCGGTCATGAAAATAGTTTCCATTCAGTGAGTAAAAAAAGTAAATGTTACATGGCCAGTTTTCACTGTGAATGTAGCCTAAGGCTTGCATTTCTTGAAGCACTTATGGAGTTATCTACTACTGTATACATTCAGTGACTCATCATATTAGTTAAACAAGCTCCTTACAAATGTTTCTAAATATGTACAACATCTAATAGCTTTCTGCCACAATTGTGATCAGTTATGCCTTGAAGTTTTTATAAGTAGTTTTATGCTTAGCTAAAACTAATATTTTCACTTGAAAAGTATATAAACATGCTTTTACATTAGTTCCTTTTAACAAATATGTGATCCCCACAGATTAACCCCTTTCCCCCCTGCGCCATAGAGGTTGCGAAATGCCCTCATTTCCCACAACTCCCATTATTTGTGTTAGTTCTTCTATATATAAATTTCTCTTCCTGGTTTTATGCATATGTAAAGTGAAAACTATATTAATATTTTTGAAATAGAAAAAAAACTTACTTTGTTCTGATATTGTTACTACATAATCATTTTTAAGAATTTCCCTTTAGTACTGTATAACATGTATTTAGTATAGCTTCATTGTTATATTGTACTCTTGCAGCAGCCAGCCTTTTAAAATTGTTTTTTTTTTTTTTTGTTTAAAATAAATTGATGCCAGATTAATTTATTTTATTATTCACTTGCATAACAATAAGAATGGCATTTCTTGCATGAGTAATCATACATACAATTTTTTTTACCTCTTTCCTCAGAGACAGGAGACTTTGTAAATTACTCAATGCCAAATTAAAGACTTATTCTTTGGAGAATAAGGTACAGCTTCAATGGCAAAAATAAAGGCTATTAAAATGAGATTTCACGGGCTTCAATTCCCACAGTGTTTTCTGGGCATCAAATTTGATGACCATTAACAGCCATTAAAAACACCCAATGTAAAAATATCCTTTGAGTTCTAAAAGCAGAAAGAATCAATTTTATAGAGGACAGTTTGATGTGAGTTGGAGTTGTTTCAAATCAATTTTCCACCAAGCAATGAAACTCATTTCGCTTAATTTGCATATTCTGAATTTCTCTTTTTTCCAAACCCATCAATTGTGACATTTTCAACATTAACATAAAAGAAATTAAGCTGCCACTGGAATAGTTTTTCCTTAATAAAATGAAAGACCTATAGAAATACAGGAAGAGGATGGTTGAGCTACAAATTAGCCTGAAAAGAAAGTGTCTTAGAACAAAACCTTCAAAATCTCCTTAAAAAGTCTGAAACACTGTTCACAGTTTTATTCTAGTGTAATCTATGTCCACTATAAAACGCATGAGCACAAGTTTTCAAAAACAAATACAAACAGTTAATACTGGTGTTACACAGTGTCCTGGAAATATAAGAAAGTTTGCGAAAAGAAATAGCAATAATTGCAACAAACATACTCAGGCAGTCTGAAAATGGTCCAGATTTATCACAGTGGCTGATGCTGGATGATAAATTTGATGTATATTTAGACTGTCTAGTCAAAGTTTATATCTCCATTTAGTTGACTTATGTTGAGACTAAATTTTGCTACACTATTTTGGTGCACCTTGTTGCATTTAGTCCACCCCATCTTTTACTGAGAATCCACACCCACATGTCTATCAAGTCGAAAAAATGTAACCTAAACTTGAAGATGAACCAAAGATGCGTCACTTTGCTTCACATTTACACCAGTGTCTTACCCACAATCTAAATCTGGGCTAATGTCTGTAGATGGATGAAAAATTTGAATGATCCAACATTACTTCCACTAGAGGCAAAAACAATCACAGTACACTTTTAGGACTGAAATGATCATTGTTGGAGACATCAGGCCTCAAGGATATAAAAAAAATACTGTAAGATAAATGTATAGTGTTGCCCACCAACCAATCAGACCTAAACATAAAATGGTATGCAATGTGATTGGCTGCTTTGGGCAAAATATAAACCTTTTGTCAGAAAAGTTTTTAACATTCTTTTATTGCAGGATTTTCAAGATACATGTTAAAATAAAACAAAGAACAAATGTGTGATAAAAGAACAAAATAAAATTCTCTAACGCAGCAGGGGAGAATGGTACTATGAAAGAAATAAGGCAGATAACACAGTATTTGATTATAAGTTTATATATATCGCTAAGATAGGATGTGAAGGCATCGTTGATGACAGACATAAGCACTCAATAGGGTATAATTGGTGTTGTATCTTCATCTTGTGTTTTACAGTAGAGTAAAAATGTTGCATATGGGTGTATTACTAACTGGACATAGTAGATTGATGTGAAGAAGGTACTAGATCTTTGGATGTCTGTAGGGATCCCCAACTAAGTACATGATAGTACAGAGGATTTTGTGTGGAAGGTCAGAAATGTAGAGGAATGTCACAGTGGGAAATCTGGATTACCTTAGATTGGTATGAGAGAGCCATCATTGTGGAAAAGCTTTGTGCCTGCCAAGTAAAGCTCACAAGCCACAAGAACCTGCCCAGCAACGTACAGAAGTTTAGTTTGCTTAGTTCAAGGTACAAGAGATGCTGGGAGCAGCAGATATATGAATTCACAGGTATTTTATGGCCTTTGGGGACCAGGAGAATGTGTAGGCGGGGCATAGTTGTCAGACCACTTGGGCATTGAGGGTCACATTAAGTGCCATGCTTTTCGAAACATTCATTTTATAGTTACTATAGTGGCTGTACATGTTTATTTCTAAAAGTAAAGAGTGCAATACTATCAATGGTTGAATAAGGTACAATAGGGCATCATTGGCGAAAGCTGAATGTTGAAGTTGTTCCGGATAGAGACCAGGATGTGCTCCATGACTATAGCATATAATACGGGGGGAGAACTTTCTCAGTTTTTTTCTTCTCCTCTTAACTATATAGAGAAAACACTTCCGACTCTGCAACTAAAATCAACATGCTGCATTTTTCAAAACTTTGCTAGTACTATAAGGCAGGCACCCCACGTTGCGTAAACGCCGTGGAAAAAAAACACAGCGTTTTATAGTCACTGTGCAGTGGAGGGATTCTAGTGAAGAGGGATTCTAGCGAATTCTATCCCCCCACTGCTGTAAAATACGCGCAGCAGACACACTGTGATTTCCAAAACTGTTGCGGTTTTGGAAATCGCAGCATGTCAATTATACCTACGGAAATGCCAGCAGTTTCCCTATAGGTATAATTGAAGCAGAAAGTCTACAGAGGAAACCTCTGCAATTTTTCTGTGAAAAGCACTGTGGGAAAAACCGCAATGCGTTGCCAAGGTTTTTCTCACATTGCCTTTTTGATGCGACTCGTTATGTGGGGCTTTAGTCTAAAACAGTGTTTTTTTCATTTTGTTTTTGCTAAGACACATAACAATGGTGTCTAGATGTTCAATAGGAAAAACTACACTTATCTATAGATAATTAACAAATATGATTAGTTAAAGAGGACCTTTCATGTCCTCATGTATATATGGTTTTATATACCGTTAGAAAGCCGACAGTGCGCTGAATTCAGCGCACTGTCGGCTTTCCCGGTATGTGCCCCAGTGGTGGAGATATTGGTGCCGTTAATTTCGGCACCGATATCTCCCCACTGTCAGAAGGGCTTTCCTCATAGCTCAGCGTCATCGCTGGGCTGTTAGGAACAACTCCCTGACAGTACTCGTCCATAGACTTGTACTGGGGGGGCGTTCCTCACTGCTCGGCATCATCGCTGGGAGGTAAGGATCGCCCCCTCTAACAGTACAGCGCTATGGACGAGGGGCTTTCTAGTCGTATATAAAACCACATATGCATGAGGATATGCATGAGGACATGCATAGTGTAAGAGATGGTATTAGACTATAACTTCTTCCAGATTGCCCATGATGTAACATGGTTGACAAAATAGCTATGAACAACAAAACTAGAGATGACCAAACTTATTAAAATTTGTTGTGTTTCTTATTTGCCAGTTTGGACTAAAAGTTTGATTCTGGATCCAACCAATTTGTTCCAAACCACAAGTGCAACTGCCTTAAAAAGTTGTATATTGGGACATTCTGAGGGTATCTATGGCTCTATCTATCCCTTATTCTAGCTCTTTACCACAAACCAGAGGTGTAGCTACAGGTTCAGCAAGGGGAGGCGAACGTGTCTAAGCGGGCCCCCAACTTAGGTATACCAATATTGTCACTACACGGTGACCGTTTAGTGGTATATATCAGCTCTACACAGGGCTCTGCAGACCAATTAGGTGAATACAGGGCAGTAACCTTTAGTGACTTACCAGTGATGTCTCTGACTAATCGGTCACATTTCCCATCTTTCATCTGGACCACCATGACCACTTCTTTCAATCTCTGTAAAGTTTGCAGAACATACATCTTTGGCTCCTTAATTTTCCAGGCACCTGACCCACATTGTCCTTACCTGCATACCCATCCTGCTGCTACCCCCAATTATAAAATGTATAATATAACCCCCCATAATGAATTATACTCCCAAGTGCATCTTTAAATTAATAACTTCCCTGTGTACCCCCTTCAAATAGTGTCCCTTATTAATAATGCCCCAGGTGTTTCCTAATTAAAAGGTAAAAAAAGGTAAAATTAGTTAAATTAGTTGGGTTCCAATACCCGGGACCCCCAGGATCAGCTGTTTGAATGAACCATGGTACCTGTGTAAGCGCCGTGACCCCTTCTCTGTTTACACAGTGTCATTCTTTTCATAGCGGCTATGTAATGTAATTACTGCCTCATCCTATACACGTCTATGTGACAAGGCCGGAATGACATCACACGGTCATTATAAACAGACAGCGTGTGATATAAACAGGCACCATGGCCCCTTCATACAGCTGATCAGTGGGGATTCACTGATGTCTTATTGATGATCTATTCTGAGGATAGATCATCAATAAAAATAAGCTGGAAAACCCCTTTAAGGCGCCCCCCTCTGCCCCCCCCCCCCCAGCTACACCACTGCCACAAACCCAGCTTTCGTAATGTCAAACTGAAGTCAACAGATAAGGTTATGAGTAACCTAATTCTAAATGTTAATAAGCAGCCTGTTTAAAGACACAATGCAATATTGGATTTTTTTAATGTTTTTTAAGATTAAAATATGGTCCAAACAAATTGTCCTTTGGGTAGCAGATGTCTGGTATACTCACAGAATGCTATTAGAAGAAGTAAATGCTTTGACAAATTCTCCAAAAATATTCTTTTAGGCGGAGTTGCCACAGGCATTTTCTTTACATAAGCCATTCACAAATGATCCCTTTTAGGAGATGACTGATAGTGGACAACACATTTGCTTTTTGCAAAGTAAAGGAACAATGATTTTTTGTTTGTGTGTTGTTGTTTTTTAAGTCTCTTTATTATGTCAATATAAAAAATACACAAAGGACGTCCACTAATCTACTAAAAGACAGATCAATGTGGTCTGTGCCTGCATATTCAAAGTTTATTCAGGATTTAAATGTTAGACAGTATTCACACTCTCCAACTTTCCACTGGACCTAGGGTGTAATTAGATACTTTCACCACCCTTAGACTAAGGTTATAGTATCACGGCTGCATCATACAACAGGTCAGTATGTCACTTGCTCTTAGTGCTAGGGAGACCCCAAACACCTGGTCCCCACACACAATTTGTAAAGCATCACTGACTAGACTCCCACACAGCCATGCTATACCTCCACAACCCTAGTCTGTAGTATGTACATATGCCAGTAATCTAGGTACAGGTCACAGTAACTTCATTTCCTGTCATTAAAATGTTATAACCATAAGGGAAACTATGATATTCTGACCCTTATACTCAATAAACACCTATATTGCAGCCATTACTGATATCCCCTATGTTGACTCCAGGGATATACAGCTACCATTTCCATTAGTGACTCAAATTCCACCAACTAATCTCCAGGCTAATCAGACTGCCCCAGTCTCCTGTCAGTCCTTCATGCCCCCAAGTGGTAATTGCTTGTGGTCAACTAACTCAAAAATAGAAAATAGAAAATAAACTTGCTCTACGCGTTTCCCCTGTATTATCTGTATCAGGTTCATCAGGAGCCAATGCTAATAAACTTATCAATTGGTCTAAGCTGCTATAAATATTTTTCAAAAATGCAGTTACAACTGCAGTTCCTGGAGCACTGATGGTGTGCTCCAGTGTATAGAGTAGCCGACGTTTTGTTTTATCGTTAGAAACCATTTATTTTCTGTGAGATATGAAGTAATAGGGAATGGTGTAGAACCCGCTGTGAGACTCTTTATTATGTCAGTAAAAGCAGTATATAACACGATGGACATGGCTGCAGGAGATGTGTGGTGGTAGGTAGTAATGAATGCTCTGACTGAGATGATGAGTGAGCCATATACTCCTAACAACTCCTAACAGATGGAGCATGCATGGTTATGTAGCGCGGATGTAATAAGCTATAGAAAAGTCAAAGACAAATTAAGCATGCTTGTCCTAAATGAGGTTGGAGTACATGTCGTATCCAAACAGTGGTAGGGATCGGGGGATTTCATTGTGTTCTTTCTAGCGACATATACACTTTTGCGAATTGCTTTCATTGGATAACAGTGAAACTTTTGTTAAGTACTTTTATATGAAATATGATTACTGTTGTTGTGGGAATATCTCTTTAATTGAATGTAACTTCACTGGGTTTTAGCATTTGGCAAAGGCAAACAAAATAGCCAAATTACACCAGATAAGTACAAAAGGAGTACCCCTGTGTATTCCTATCTCTCTCAATCTGTGTCAGATGTTCATATCTGTCTAATCTCTTACCACAACAATGGAGACATGGACACTTCTCTTCCCGCCTAGGTATTTTTTAATGCCTATTAGGCTATTCTTACTATTCTCACTAATTCATTATTTACCTCAGACCTATAGTCACTCATTACTGGCTGTTCCTGTCATGAGGACAGCCTGGAAGTCTTTATGGGGAAGCCTATATGATCCTCAAGGTCATGTGATTCTTTTTTTTTACCTTTTCCAATCCAAAGTTTTTGCAAGTTTCAGGTTGAATCTGGTTGAAACAGTGTTAGGGTCTTGCCAGATGTAGCAATACCCTACACTACTGCAGCAGACTGGGAGGAAGGACAGAGACAAGTGAGCCCTAATCTCACCCCAGCCACTGTCCCTTCCTATTGCCTCAGTTACCCTAAACGGTAAAAGGACAACATGAAGACGAGCTCTATACTGGGTAAGTGACACACAGAACAGGACAAGACAAAACAAACGACAAAAAGAGAGGTCAGGAAGCCAAGGGGTCGGTAACAAACGAGCAATGCAGTACAAAATCACAATCCAAGAGAATAGTCACAAGGCAAACCAAAGATCAGATAAAAAGCACAGTAAATAACAAGGGCACAAAGAGAGCAGGCAAAGTTAGAGCAATAACCGGCAACTTGCTGAGAAAGTGACATCCCGTATATAGAAAGTCTGGGCCCAACCCCAGACCTGATAGGTACACAGGCTGTCAATCACACAGGCCAGGAAGAGATTAACTCTATGTAGCTAAAGAGAGAAATGCTCAGAACACGGGTGTGGCCGGAAATCCATTACTTTGTCTAGGACCATGTTCAGACTGAGCAACAAGAAACCTACGCAAGGAATCAAACCGAACACGCCTCCTTCGCCACAGCGTGTGAGCGGAGGGTGGCGCCAAGACCCGAACAGGCAGAGACGTTACAAACAGTTTATTTGTTGCTAAACAAGACCCGTGTGAAGTGTGGTGGCAGACTATGAATCTGTGTAGCCCCATTTTAAGTAATTTAACCGTAATTTTTTGTCCATGAAATCAGATTTGCCAAAAAGTTTGCTATAACTTACAAAAAGTTTCACTGAAATACTGACATATACAGCCCTTTACTTCTAATAGAAAAAAATGTTTCAGTGAGTGAGTTGTTATATACACACGTGGACAAAATTGTTGGTACCCCTCGTTTAATGAAAGAAAAACCCACAATGGTCACAGAAATAAATTGAATCTGACAAAAGTAATTTGCCAAACTACATGTTGACAAGCCACAAAGCTTCTGGGAGAATGTCCTATGGACAGATGAGACAAAAATCGAAATTTTTGGCAAGGCACATCAGCTCTATGTTCACAGATGGAAAAATGAAGCATATCTTGAAAAGAACACTGTCCCTACTGTGAAACATGGAGGAGGCTCTGTTATGTCCTGGGACTGCTTTGCTGCATCAGGGTGTCTTGAATATGAGCAGGGTACAATGAAATCTCAAGACTATCCAGGGATTCTAGAGAGAAATGTGCTGCCCAGTGTCAGTAAGCTTGGTCTCAGTTGCAGGTCATGGGTCTTGCAACAGTGTTGAAAACAAATCATAAAAAAGCCAGACTGGAATTTGCCAAACTACATGTTGAAAAGTCACAAAGCTTCTGGGAGAATGTCCTATGGACAGATGAGACAAAAATCAAA
The DNA here is from genome assembly GCA_947044405.1 of Leptodactylus fallax. NCBI lineage: Eukaryota > Metazoa > Chordata > Amphibia > Anura > Leptodactylidae > Leptodactylus > Leptodactylus fallax. The sequence goes on along the minus strand of CAMRHE010000001.1, from coordinate 1,874,576 downwards.
ATTTTTGGCAAGGCACATCAGCTCTATGTTGACAGACGGAAAAATGAAGCATATCTTGAAAAAAACACTGTCCCTACTGTGAAACATGGAGGAGGCTCTGCTTTGCTGCATCTGGCACAGGGTGTCTTGAATATGTGCAGGGTACAATGAAATCTCAAGACTATCAAGGGATTCTAGAGAGAAATGTACTGCCCAGTGTCAGAAAGCTTGGTCTCAGTCACAGGTCATGGGTCTTGCAACAGGATAATGACCCAAAACACACAGCTAAAAACACCCAAGAATGGCTAAGAGGAAAACATTGGACTATTCTGAAGTGGCCTTCTATGAGCCCTCACCTAAATCCTATTGAGCATCTTTGGAAGGAGCTGAAACATGCCGTCTAGAAAAGGCACCCTTCAAACCCGAGACAACTGGAGCAGTTTGCTCATGAGGAGTGGGCCAAAATACCTGTTGAGAGGTGCAGAAGTCTCATTGACAGTTACAGGAATCGTTTGATTGCAGTGATTGCCTCAAAAGGTTGTGCAACAATATATTAAGTTAAGGGTACCATCATTTCTGTCCAGGCCTGTTTCATGAGTTTTCTTTTTAAAAAAATTCTGTTGAAGCATTGTTGAAAAGCAATGTCTGACTTTCATTTGTTCATTTTCATAGAATTCTTATATTATTATTACTTTTGTCAGATTCAAGTTATTTCTGTGACCATTGTGGGTTTTTCTTTCTTTAAACGAGGGGTACCAACAATATTGGCCACGTGTGTATGTCATGACTAAATATAGCACATAAGACCATTGGTGAGATTGTATGTTTTTCTATTTGTTACCATGTCTGTTTTTGCTATCAGAACATCGTTTTTAGAGATGTTCTTTAATACAGTGTGTAATTTATATGTCTATACTATTCCCACTGGGCTTTTTTCAAATAAATCTATAGTTTCCTGTGTGTCTGGTTTGGCCTCTATTTTATGTCTATGGTCAGCATAAGTTACTACTTTATTAACTGGTTACAAAAGTCTAGCAATAGAATCCAGGAAGAGAAGTATATAGCTGGACTCCATAGAAAACAAAGTACTGAGGATACAACAAGTACACACTGAACTCTTTTGGCTTCCACATTAATGGAATAACTAGTGACCTGTTAACTAGCAGTCCTTTATGCTGCAATATGTATACATTATTTGATAAGCAGTAAAGAAATCCCAATACAATAGCTGTGTATGTATGTTTCACACACACACATATATATATATATATATATATATATATATATATATATATATATATCAAACAATAGCATCACACACCACATATCAACCCATGTAGTGGTCTTTATCAAGTGTCAGTGATTACATATACCAAACTCCATTATATATTAGCATAAACCAATCAAATCAACTGTGACAACAAACCCATGACATCATCAGCTGTTTATTAAAAACCTCTGTGTATGGTCTATTCAAATATAAACAAACTTCATAAGTGCATATAATTGTATTAAAAAACAGCACCTGTGTTTAGGGTGGATCGCTCACAGTCAGTCCGCATGTTCTAATAGCTCAGCCGCAGCATGTATGTACTAGAAATGCATATGCCTGAGATCGCCATGTAAAAAGCCTACTGAGGATGCCTGAAGGCATGTTATATCAAGAGAGATTTGTTTTTATAAATAGTGATTGGTGAATTTTAACTAATGTTTTTTCTGATTTTTAGATATGAAACACCTACATTGTAGGATTGCATATTTTACAGTCAGTCTGGATTATTGAATTATGGCATTTAAATCGAGAATTATTTTTTGTGAAGAAATTTTGTCTAAAAAAATGTATTTATTTATTTTTTTTATAAAATCTTTACATTTATGTGTCTTATGATATTCTTTATAAATTTATTATTAAATCTTAATACACTGTATGCCCAATTTAATAAGTGATTGTAAATTTATAATGTGCTGAGCATTGAAACTAGTGGAATTATTCATCCAAATATTAAAGAGATTTGTATATAAATTTATGGAGGTAGAATTTAACTCCCTAAGGTATATAATATGTTTTTGATTAATGAATGGGATTTAGGTCATTATTCAGACAGACCAGTAGTGTGTTTTACAATCAATGCGATTTGATGAAGTATTTAGGTAAAATTTTTAGACTGTTTATAATATTCTAATAAATTCTATTTTTCATGATGGTATAACACAGAGGGGTAAATTGGTGTTTAACCACTTCCATACCGCCCATAGACTATATACGTCTGGAAGGTGGTTGTCTATTTCTGCAAGGACATACCTGTATGTCCAAGCAGAAATGTACCAGCCCCAGTTACAGGGGAAATGAGCCCCCCTCCCCCCCAAAAAAAAGTGATCAGTTGTCCCCCCAAAAAATGTATAGAAAAGTAAAAAAAAAAAGTAAATAAAACAATTAAAATAAATAAATAAAATAATACGCCAATAACACGCCCTTATTAAAGGTTATAGCCCCACCCCCGACAACACCATACAAAATAAAAATTACCGTAACGGAGAGGAAAAACTATTTTAGGCTGAGGCCCCACGTTGTGGAAACACATCTTTTTTTGTTGCAGATTTTACTGCGGTTTTTCAAACCAAAACCAAGAATGGCTACAAAGGAAATGGGAAATAGTTAGGAAGTTCCCTAACGTCTCAGCAGCAGCACATTATTAGGTATTTCTGCCCCTGTGTGCAGGTAGGACAGAATGGAATTTTTTTTTTTTTTCAACTGTTTATTTTAAAAGTTTTTGTCATACAGAGAGAATAACAATATACGAGAAACATAAGAGAACTGAAGGTAACTGAAACATAGGACAGACGGAGATTACTCAGCATTCTCAATAAGTTACAAGGCTTTAAACAAACTGGCCAGAAATGGCACCAAAAAGGCCAAGGAATCCGACAACAAACAGGGGCAGACAAGACAGGAGGACAGAAGGGTGACAGAAGGACATCCAGGAAGTAATGGGCCACACAGCAGCCGGATCAGAGAGGCCGGACCGCCCAAAACTCATCCCACGGTTTCCAGATCAGGCAGAACCTCTCCTCCTCATTATTAAGAAGGGCCATCAGGTACTCCAGGGAGCGCACATCTTTAATCCTAGCGTATAACTCCTCTAGGGAAGCCGCCAGTGTTTAGCAATCAGACATCTAGTGGAAGTAAGGAGGAGCAACAGGAGCTGGAGAGTGGGCCTGCGCAAAATATCAGGGGGGGGGGGAGGTTGAGAAGGTAAGTCCTAGGGGACAGGGGAAGGCTAACACCCAGGACCCCTTCCAGGAGACCCCGGACCTGGCGCCAATAAGGCTGGAGCAAAATGGAATTTTTAATGAACAACAAATAGTTAACCATAACCCCTCCCCCTCCTCAATATAAGGAAGGAAGTACCAACCCCCCAGCATGTTTTTTTCTGTCCTGTGTTGGTGGGACAGTTGGAGGGAAGATTATACCTTCCCTATAGTGAGGTTATTCAGATTTCTGAATGACTTTTCCCTCCTCTCTCCTGTTTGAGTTTGTTTTGTCTATCCTTCTGTGAGGACTCTTTTCTGCCTTTGGTTCCTGTTGGAATAAAATTCAAAGGTTAAAACTCCTTGTCTGTCTTTCCTGCCTCTGCTGCTTAGTCTGCTTAGCTGCAGTGAAAGGCCATTTTTCAGCTATTGCTTATAATGGGTGAGTGTCCACGCTGAACCCTTTGTGGCTATGTAAGCCTTAAATTCCTTGTTTTATTGCGATGCAGGGCGTTTCCTGCTACTTCTCTCTAGCTGCCGTGTGTGGGAGCGCTGGAGTCCAGAATACCTCCTTCAGGTGAGCTACTAGGTAAGGTTTTTTTTATCTTAACTTCCGCCATTTATTTTATAAAATCTGTGCGGGGTAGCTTGTTTTCTTTAAAAAAAAAAAAAGCTGAAGTGAAATAAAGGACTTTTATTTTCTGTGTAACCTGTCACAGGTATTGGGAGAGTCTTTGCTCTCCATTTCTTCTATATAAGTCTGCTGCTTCCTTTCCTCTGCCTCTTTGTTGTTTGGCAGAGAGTGTGTATGCTGGGCATTCTAGTTCAACAGACTTGTACTGTTGCGGTTTTTTCTGGCTTTCTTGCTATTTACTCTTACACTTGCGGTAAAATGTCTTCCTCTGCGTCTGGTGGTGATAAAACCTCCAGATAAGTCTGTGTCTAGGCACAAACATCTAAACTGTCGCTCCTGTGAAATTCCCTTGCCTGATTGTTACAATTTCAATACATGCCACCAGTGCTGTTTGGGCAGCCCAGTGGCTCAGTCTGTTGACACTGCAACCTCACAGCGCTGGAGTCCTGGGTTTGAATCCTGCCACGGGCGACATCTGCAGGGAGTTTGTGGTTCTCCCTATGTTTGCGTGGGTGTACTCCAGTTTCCTCCCACACTCCAAAGGCTTGCTGATGAGAGGTATGGATTGTGAACCCTATATGGGACAGTGACTGTCTGTGTCTGTGGAGCACTGTGGAATATGATGGCGCTTCTGTCATACGATCTGATGAGGTATTCAGGATCATAGAGGAAGCTAATTCTTCATCTGAGGATTCAGATACGGATATAGAAAAACCGCATTTCAGAAATTACTGAAGTCCATCAGGTCAAGGGACCATGATGTTGACCTTGGGGAAGCCTCTAGTTCCACCTCTAGGGGGCCTAGATCTTTCAATGTGGACGACATGCTTAAAAGAGCTATGTCCAACGAGTGAAAACACCCAGAGAAGACTTGCATGTTATCCAAGAGATTCAAGACAATCTTCTCAATAGCTGAGGACCAGTTGGGTCCACCACATAAGCTTGTCATGGCAGTCGCCAAATTGTCCAGGCGAACACTTGTACCCTCTGAGGACGGGTCTAGCCTTCAGGACCCCATGGACCACCGGGCAGAGTGCTCCCTAAGGAAAGTGTATATGGCTTTCTCTGCACGGTGTTTGATTGGTATCGCTACTAGTGAGGTAGCTAAGAAGCTGTGCTCCGGTATCTCTTCATTAAAAAGAGATATTGATTTAGGGGTCTCCAGGGACGAATTGTTGTCCTCTTTGAAGGGTATAGCCCTTGAGGCGGATTACCTCAATGAAACCTCTTCTCCAGGTGAAGTTAGCTGCCAAGTCTAGGGCCTTGACTTCTGCTGCCCGTCGCCCCCTATGGTTAAAACCTTGGAGGGCGGATTATGCCTCAAAATTTTATATTTTCAGGCAGAACACGATACAAGGACTAGTGGGAAAGGAAGGAAAGTCCTTCCACAGTCCTTCTGTAGACAGGGCAGACAGCATCGTAGAGGACTGCCACCTGCAAGAGGTCACGTGTGGACGTTCTAGGTTCCTGAGAGGGAACTCCAACCATCTTTTTTTCCGTGATGACAGGAAAATCAGAAAGCCAAATTTCTGACTATTACCTTCTCCCTCCCTCTAAGACATAAGTTCCTGTGGGGATAACAGATCATGGGTCTTGGAGATAATCAAGTCCGGTTTCGGCACAGTTTTTTCTGTGCCTCCCCAGGACAGTATTATACAGATCTCTCGCCTCCCTGCTGTCCATCATAACGTCAAGGGTCTGGAATTTATTCCTCAGTGTTTCTGGTTCCAAAACCTTCACAAGACTGGTTGATGATAATAGACCCACGATACCTCAGCAGAGCTAACGCGGGAAACATTTCCGTATGGTAACGTCTGTGATATGCATTCTCCAGCAAGGAGATTTCATGGCCACTCTGAACCTAAATGGTGTGCACCTCCATGTCCCTATTCTTTCTGCTCACAGGAAATACCTAAGAATTGCAGTGGTTGTAGAGGGTCGGCTAAAGACACCTCCAATTCACTGCACTTCCAGTTGAGATAAGGTCAGCAGCCTTCATATTCACCAAGGTCGTATCCACGGAAGCTGAGACACTGAGAATCCAGAGGTTCACGTGTGTTCCTTATCTGGAAGACTAGCTGTTAAAAGTCTCTCAAGAGAAGGCCTACTACAGCATCTATTCATCACAATGAATTTCCTCCAACAATTGGGGTGGATTATAAATTGGGGAAAGTCCCAAATATTACCAGCAACCCAGAAAACATTCCTAGGGTTCATACTTGATTCAGGCCTAATGAAAATATCTCGTCCTCCCTCCAGAAGGGAAAGAATCATTAAGGCCGCAAAATTCCTGCTGGCTTCTCGGCCAATCACCATCAGGACAGGCATAAAGTTTTGGGATTGATGTTATCAGGTGCAGAAGCAATCCCTTGGGAAGTTCTGTCAGCCTGAAATTGCAAAACCAGCAGTCTAGACATTTTTTTCCTGTCTCAGGAAGCCCTCAAGTGGTGGATTCGGCAAAAAACGGAAAATCATGGTCCAGCCTAGCTGGACCATGTTGACTACAGATACATCACTCGCAGGTTGAGTAGTCCACCTGAACGACTTTCTGGCCCATGGGCATTGGAATTCCTTCGAGAAGATGATGTCATCCAATTGGAGAGAACTCCGAGCAGTACGACTGCCAGTGCTTCACTTTGCCAACCAGTTGAAGGACAAGGCAGTCTGTGTAAGATATGATGACCGTCCTTTATTTAAACAAACAAGGAGGAACTCGGTCACAACCTCTTCTAAGCGAAGTGGGGAAGATCTTGAGTTGGGCAGAGAAGAACTTAACCCATCTTTCTGCTGTACATATCTGAGGGTCACTCAGTGTAGTGGCGGATCAATTGAGTCATGGCATTACTGTTCCAGGGGAATGGTCTCTCCATCTAGAAGTCTTTCAAGCAATCACCCTGAAATGGGGTCATCCAGAGATAGACCTTATGGCAAGCAGACTCAATGCCAAGGTAGAGAAGTTCTGCTCTATACAAGGAGGACAATCCCTTGGCTGTGGATGCCCTGTCTATCCCTTGGAGGTTCAGGCTGGCATACATATTCCCTATAATCTCCATGATAACAAGGGGTATTGATGAGAATCAGACAGGACCAAGTCTCTGTAATCGCCATCATTCCATTCTGGCCAAAGAGAGCTTGGTTTTTCCCATCTCATTCAAATGAGTCACGGGATATATTAGAGGCTTCCCCCGATTCAGAGCCTGTCAAGGGCCCAGGCTCTGCCAGGATCTTAAATCCTTCAACCTGACAGCCTGAGGATTGACCTGTCCCTATTAAGGGACTCTCAGGAGCCATCTTAAGCACTCTCTCTCTCGCTAGAGCAGAGTCTACAAATAAAAATTACGTCTGGATCCGAATCATCTTCATCTCCTGGGCATCAGGTAGAGGAATTGAGAGCTTGGATACTTCCATTCCAAAGATGCTGGAATTCCTTCAGGACAGCTTGGACAAGGTCCTTAGCCCTTTAACTTGAAAGCTTAGGTTACTGCCCTGTCAACCTGCTTAGATAAACAGCTATCTGCAGACCCGCTGGTTAAAAGATATTTTAAGGGTGCATTCAGGCTTAGTCCGCCTGTTACCCACCCAATCCCTCAATGGGATTTATCTACTGTTTTTAAGGGGTTATGTGATCCCCCCCTTGGAGCCTCTAGAAGAGGTTGAGATTAAATTTCTCATGTTAAAGACAGTGTTCCTTTTGGCCATAACCTCAGCTCAGAGAGTTGGTGAGTACAGTCATGGCCAAAAGTTTTGAGAATGACACAAATATTATATTTTCACATGATCTGCTGCCCTCTGGTTTTTATGTGTGTTTGTCAGATGTTTTTATCACATACAGAAATATAATTGCATTCATATTATGAGTAACAGAAGCTTATATTGACAGTTAGAATGAGTTAATGCAGCAAGTCAATATTTGCAGTGTTGACCCTTCTTCTTCAGGACCTCTGCAATTCTCCCTGGCATGCTCTCAATCAACTTCTGGACCAAATCCTGACTGATAGCAGTCCATTCTTGCAGAATCAATGCTTTAATTTTGTCTGAATTTGTTGGTTTTTGTTTGTCCACCCGTCTCTTGATGATTGACCACAAGTTCTCAATGGGATTAAGATCTGGGGAGTTTCCAGGCCATGGACCCAAAATCTCTATGTTTTGTTCCCTGAGCCATTTAGTTATCACCTTTGCTTTATGGCAAGGTGCTCCATCATGCTGGAAAAGGCATTGTTGAGCGCCAAACTGCTCTTGGACGGTTGGGAGAAGTTGCTCTTGGAGAACATTCTGGTATCATTCTTTATTCATGGCTGTGTTTTTAGGCAAGACTGTGAGAGAGCCGATTCCCTTGGCTGAGAAGCAACCCCACACATGAATGGTTTCAGGATGCTTTACAGTTGGCATGAGACAAGACTGGTGGTAGCGCTCACCTCTTCTTCTCCGAATAAGCTGTTTTCCAGATGTTCCAAACAATCGAAAAGGGGATTCATCAGAGAAACTGACTTTACCCCAGTCCTCAGCAGTCCACTCCCTGTACCTTTTGCAGAATATCAGTCTGTCCCTGATGTTTTTTCTGGAGAGAAGTGGCTTCTTTGCTGCCCTCCTTGAGACCAGGCCTTGCTCCAAGAGTCTCCGCCTCACAGTGCGTGCAGATGCACTCACACCTACCTGCTGCCATTGCTCAGCAAGCTCTGCACTGCTGGTAGCCCGATCCCGCAGCTGAAACACTTTTAAGAGACGGTCCTGCCGCTTGCTGGTCTTTCTTGGGCGCCCTGGAGCCTTTTTGGCACCAATGGAACCTCTTTCCTTGAAGTTCTTGATGATGCGATAGATTGTTGACTGAGGTGCAATCTTTCTAGCTGCAATACTCTTCCCAGTTAGGCCATTTTTGTGCAGTGCAATGATGACTGCACGTGTTTCTTTAGAGATAACCATGGTTAACAGAAGAGAAACAATGATGGCAAGCACCAGCCTCCTTTTAAAGTGTCCAGTGGTGTCATTCTTACTTAATCATGACAGATTGATCTCCAGCCCTGTCCTCATCAACACCCACACCTGTGTTAATGGAGCAATCACTGAAACGATGTTAGGTGGTCCTTTTAAGGCAGGGCTGCAATGATGTTGAAATGTGTTTTGGGGGATAAAGTTCATTTTCTAGGCAAATATTGACTTTGCAAGTAATTGCTGTTAAGCTGATCACTCTTTATAACATTCTGGAGTATATGCAAATTGCCATTAGAAAAACTGAAGAAGTAGACTTTGTAAAAATTAATATTTGTATCATTCTCAAAACTTTTGGCCATGACTGTACAACTAAGATTTATGCCAGGGTTCCTCCCTAAGGTACCCTCATATTCTAAACTAAACCAGGTTATCTCATTACCAGTTTTTCTATCCCAGTCTGTCATCTCTGGAGGAAGTTAAACTTCACTCCTTGGATGTGGCCAGATGCCTCGGAATTTATATTCAGAGATCTCGGCCTTTTAGACAGTCAGATAATTTTTTTTTTCTATCATTTGCTGGGAAAAATAATGGGCTCAAGGCCTCTAAAGCCTCCTTGGCACAATGAAGCCATAAAATTGGCTTTCAGTTCACAGGGGTTAGACCCCCCCTGAGTTTGTTCGAGCTCATTCTATAAGAGCCATTTCTACCTTTTGGGTGGAAAGAAGGAACAAATTTGTTTGTCAGCTCCTTGGAGCTCTCTCCATACCTTTGTTAATTATTACAGATTTAACACCCGAGGTATGGAGGCCACTTCTTTTGGCCATTCCGTGTTGAAATCAATTCTTCAAGAGGGCCCTCCCTAGGGTTCTGCTTGCTAGATCCCCAATATTGTGCTGCTGGTGGGACGTTAGGAAAGTATAGATTATGATGTTAATCTGTTTTCCCTTAGTCCCAACAGCAGCACCCTCCCTATGTGTTATGTATTTGTCTTTATAATTACACGCTGGGGGGGTTGGTACTTTTTTCCTTATATTGAGGAGGGGGAGGGGTTACGGTTAACTATTTGTTGTTCATTAAAAATTCCATTCTGTCCTACCAGCACACAGGGGCAGAAATACCCAATATTGTGCTGCTGTTGGGACTAAAGGAAAACAGATTAACATCATAATCTATACTTCTTATACTTCTACATTCTGCTCAATCCACTCCTAGCTTTGGCTCAAAAAAACACAGCAAAATCTGCAACAAAAAAAGCTGTGTTTCCGCAACGTGGGGCTTTAGCCTGACAAAATTTTTTAGTAGTATTCGCCCTCCCCCTTGTTAGTAGTACTTTGTGTTACTAAATAAAAGAAAAGGGGGGGGGGGGGGGGGGGGGGGGGGGGGAAAGGGGATGCATTAAACCAAAATTTGGCCGGGGGGGCAAGTGGGGGCCCCCCCCCCGGGAAGGGGCCTTTTTTTTTTGGGGGTCCTCCTTTTGCAAAAATAACAGCTCTGTCGCTTCTGTGTTTTAATCGTTCTGGTCCTGGTGGGTTTTTGCATGGAAAGTGACAAAACATTCCTGTTTGGTTGGTTTGGGGGGCCGCGGCGGGGGGCGCCCCCCCCCAAATTATCCCCCAGGTGTTCAATGGTTTTCGGGCCGGGGGGGCGGGGGGGCCATTCTAGAACATTGTAATTGTTCCCCTGCATGGATGCCTGGGTAGATTTGGAGCTGTGTTTTGGATCACTCTTTCCTGAAAATCCATCCCCGTTACTCAAGTCCTTATCGATTTTTCTCGTGTGATATAAAAAAAACTTAAAATACATGCAAAAATAAAAACAAGGCATAAAACCTTTTTGTATAAAGCACTATGTGTCACTCGACCAAAATGAAGCTGGCTTGTCCATGGCTTTTGCTACCTCGCGCTCTGTTGGGCGTCTCAGCAGAAGGGCGTTTTTCGCTTCCCTCCCCCACACAGCTTCTCCTTGTGCAAAGTGTGCTGTATTAGTTGACCGATGACAGTGACACCATTGCAGCAATGATAAAGATGCTTTTGGGGGTGGTGTGTGGGTTGTCCTCCCTGTTCCCCCCCTTCTTCTCTGCTTACTGATATTTTCGGCCTGCCCTCGGGGTAACAAGAACCGCCCTGTGGCCATCCATATGTTCCCAAAGGGAAACTGCCTGAAAACTGTTGCCTATTCTGTTTAGATCATTTGGGGGTTGTTTGAGGCCCGGGGGAAGCATCTGGTATGGAAGTGGCTTAAACTTTGTGAGATTATGATTCACCTCTTGAAGTTCAAGCCAGTGAGGATACAAAACCAATATGTCTCAGGTTAGTGTGCTAGCGTATTCAAATCAATAAAGTGTGGTCCCTTTTTACTAGTGCACATGCTTGGTTAATGTTTTTGTTAGAAATAAACCTCATTTAATTGAAATATTATGTGATAGTTATTAGATATAAAAAATTGAAGTGGCTGTCGCAAACCCCCAAATATTTAGAACTAAAAAGGATTAAAGCTGTCTACTGGTCGCCAAGTTTTTCAGATGACAGTAACTGATGTGCCGTTTTGGACACATACACAGTGGAAGGCATTTCTGAGCATGCTCAGTAGGCTTTTTACATGGTGATCTCAGGCATGTGCAGTTCTAGTATATACATGCTGGGGCTGATCTATTAGAACACGCGGACTGACTGTGAGTGATCAACCCTAAACACAGGTGCTGTTTTTTAATACAATAATATGCATTTATTAAGTTTGTTTATATTTGAATAGACCATACATAGAGGTTTTTAATAAACAGCTGATAATGTCATGGGTTTGTTGTCACAGTTGATTTGATTGGTTTATGCTAATATATAATGGAGTTTGGTATAAAATTCCTGTTATGCTTTATATGGTTGTTGGTGGACTGGACTGCTTTTCTTCTTTGTAAGTAACCCCAAATGGGAGATATATATGTGTGTTTGTGTGCAGTGGCATAGCTAAGAATAGCTGGTCCCCAAGGTGAACATTTGACATGCCCCCCCCCCCCCCCGCACAAACCGCACTCCCCGCATTCCTGCACAAACTATTTTGCCCCATGGTGGCCCCTACACACTATTATGCTCCATAGTGGCCCCTGCACACAGTATTATGCCCCTTTGTGGACCACCCATGAACAATTAATTATCTTTTCAGACCCCAGAGTATAATGATCGGAGACCCAGGGGAGGATACAAACATAAACAACAATATCATTTACCTCTCCCTGGCTCCGGCGCACTCCCCGCTACTTTCAGCCTTCTTCAATTTTGGACCAGACGTCACGTGAGCCAGGCATGCGTTGCGATGCATAATGACGCCGGCCTGGCCCATGTGACATCTGGGACGTCACCAAGGAGGCCCGAAGCCTGCTGGAGTGCAGGAGAGGCAAGTAACAGTGTTTTTTATGTTCCCTCACCTCAACTGGCCCTCCGGTCATTATACTCTGGGGTCTGAAAAGACCCCAGAGTATAATGATAGCAGTGTTTGTGGGGTTCGCGGGCCCACGGCCTTACTTACCGATTCCCGCTCCTGCTCAAAGCCACCTCTGCTTCCAGAGAATGGGAAGCACAGGTGGTCGTGAGCAGGAGCGGGGATCGGTAAATAAATAGGGCCTGTTACCTGCTGGTGTTACTCCAGCAGGTAACAACCTATTAAAAAAAAAATAAAAAATCAGGGGCCCGCTGGGCCCCCCTCATGTCCCGGGCACTGTGACAGCCACTCCCGCTGCTACCCCGGTGTTTACGCCACTGTGTGTGCGTGTACATAGATAGTTTACTCTAGCTTACTTTGGCTGTACAGAAAATGGCCTTGACTTTGAATTGATCATATTGGTCTGAGTGTCTGAGCCTCTGATGTAGCTATTCATAAGGCTTATTTGTTATTTAGCATGTACAACATTTATTATATTAGGCCAAACTTAGAAAAATATACTACACCATACTTTCGTATAGCATTTATTATACTAATACATATCTTACTATTTCGATTAGAATTCTAGAAGGAAGAATAGATAAAGGCAAGCAGTGTAACTACATTCAGTGTAATCAGGTGTAATTTTATGATCTAATCAATCATATACTGCATATTTCTTGTAAGGATTTTTGTTGCCTTGAAAGCTGCATTTGTAATACTGATAAATTGTTCTATTAAAATATGCTGCATCCTACCAAACTACCTTCTAAGTTTGTCACTCAGGTTCTCAAAGATATTTTAGCACATTACTAAAGAACTGTACTACACAAAAGCAGCATATAAACAAGGCATTGGAATATGGTATGTAGTAAATCATACTAATAGACTGCCATAATATTCCATAGAATAGACATACTGTAAATTACTTCTGCAACACATTCTACCATAACAACATTTCAAGGTCATCAATAGGTACAATAAATTTTTCTTTAATAAAGATGCTGCTGCTAGAGGACTAAATTATTTTCCTAGATAAGCTCAACATGTGACAAAATAATAATACTTTTTTTTCTGATATGTTTCTGAATATAGGAATATATAATATATTGTAAAATGCATTCCCCTAAGGTAATATACAGACACATATTGAAAATAGTTTAATTTAAAATGAACATAATAATATTTTTATTTATAAAGCCCCAACAAACTCTGCAGCACATTACAAATCAGAGGATACATGAAAAGACAATATTAGACATTACAATGTAACAAAATAATTAACATATCAAATAATAGGAGTGAGGGCCCTGCTCACAAGAGCTAATAATCTATGGGGAAATAAGGGGGCACAAACAATAAGAAGGCTTGTTTGGTACAATGGTCCAGCCATCTTTTTATATATAAGGTCATGTAACTGAAGCTGTATGAGCCAGTCACCAGATGGTATCTATGAAAATACCAATATTAACCACTTAACGCATTTTCACGTACATGTACATCAGGAAATATGGTAGTTACCGCATTCCCACGTACATGTACGTGCCAGTGATCGAGAGGGCTCAGAAGCAGAGCACCGCGGCAGCCTGTCTGTATGTGACAGCTGGGCTCCCGCTGCAACAGCGGGAACGGTGATAACACCGATCCCCGCTGTTTAACCCTTAAGATGCTGCGGTCAATAGCGACCGCGGCATCTTAGGTGTTTTTAAGAGAAAGTGTGGGCAGCATCGGGAGTGGGTTTTAGCTGTAACTGAGAGCTAAACTCAGCTTCGATCGGGGGTTTTAACCCCTTGGATGCCGCGGTCAAACATGACCAGTTTCCAAAATGGGGTCACTTTTGGAAGTTTCCATTGTATTGGTACTTTAGGGGCTCTGCAAATGAGACATAGCACCTGAAAACTATTCCAGCAAAATCTGCCCTCCAAAAGCCAAATAGCGCTCTTTCCATTCTGAGCCTTGCCTTGTATTGTCATGTTCAGGAGCAATTGTTTAAAAAACTGTGGGGTTCTTTTTCTCCTTTAACCCCTTGTGAAAATGAAAACTTTGGGGATAAAATGACATTTTAGTAATTTTTCATTTACATATCCCAATGTTAATAAAATCTGTGAAAAGGCTGTGGGGTCAAAATGCTCACTATACCCCTTGATAAATTCTGTGAGGGGTGTAGTTTCCAAAATGGGGTCACTTTTTGGGGGTTTCCTTTGTATTGGCACTCTTGGGGCTCTAAAAATGAGACATGGCACCGAAAACTATTCCAGCAAAATCTGCTTTTCAAACACCCAGTGTCGCTCCTTCCCTTCTGTGCACCGCCGTGTGCCCAAAGATCAGTTTATACCCACATGTGGGGTATTTCTGTGCTCTGGAGAAATTGTATAAGAAACTGTGAGATGCATTTTCTCCTTTAACCATTTGTGAATGTGTTAATTTTAGGGCTAAATGAATGTATTATAGAAAAAAAAAATGAAATGTCTAAATTTCACCTCCATATTGTTTTAATTTTCGTGAAATGCATAAAGGGGTAACAAACTTCCCAAATGCTGTTTTCATTTATTTGAGGGGTGCAGTTTTGAAAATGTGGTGATTTATGGGGTGTTTCTAATAAATAGGCCTTTATAATCCCCTTCAGAACTGAAGTGGTCCCTAAAAAATTAGTGTGGGAAATTTTCTTGTAAATCTGGAAAAATCGCTGTTAAACTTCAAAGCCTTGTAACGTCAAAAATAAATTAAATGACAATTAAAAGATTATGCTGATATAAAGAAGAGATATGGTAGATAATATTTATTAATGTTTTTGTGTGATATGACTATCTTTTTGAAAAGCAGAGCATTTCACATTTTGAAAATTGTGATTTTTTTTTTTCCCAAATTTCCATCAAATTTCCTATTTTTTTTTTATAAATAAATACAGAAATATTGATTAGTGTTTACCACTAACATGAAGTACAATGCGTCACGAAAAAAACTCTAAATCACTTGTGTAAGTTAAAGCGTCTCAAAGTTATTGCCTTATAAAGTGACACATGTCAGTTTTGAAAAATGAGGCCTGGTCTTTAATGCACTTTTGGGCTGTGTCCTTAAGGGGTTAAGTGCAGGGAGTGCAAAGTAACTTCTAGATTAAGGGGTCAGGTTCCGAGAAATAGAGTAGAATTAACCCCTTCCTGGGCTGCATAGGGCGTCTTTTTTTGCAGGGTCAGCTGTACTTCTTAGTTAAACCATTTTGGGGAATGTCTAATGTACTGATCGCTTTTTACAAAAATTTTTATGGGAACTGAGAAAAACCGGTGGTTTGGCTCTTTTCATTTTTTTCTCGCTACAGTGTTTGGGGAAAATATTTTTATATGTTTCTAGATCAGGCATTTTTGGACATGGGAATGTATAATATGTTTATGCTTGTTTTTGTTTATTTACTTTTATTTCAAATCTAGGGAAAGGGGGTAATTTGAATTTTTTTATTATATTTTTAAAATACTTTTTTTTAATTAGACCACCTAGGGCATTTGAACCTGCAATCTTTTGATTCAGTCTATGGCATTATCTCTGGGTCTCTGCTGTACAATACAGTGGAGATCGGGTAACTATGGTGGCCGCTCTACTGCACCATTGTAACTTTTGTTATTGACCAAATACTTATTTTCCACCATAATTAGCAATAAATTCTTTAAAAAATCAGACAATGTGAATTTCTGGATTTGTTTTCTCATTTTGTCTCTCATAGTTGAGGTCTACCTATGATGACAATTACAGGCCTCTCTCATCTTTTTACGTGAGAGAACTTGTACATATGGCGGCTGACTAAATACTTTTTCCCCACTGTACAAGAATCAGATCCAAGGTCAGGAAAACATATATAAACAGGCAGATAAATACTTTTGCAGCACATAAGCAACCTAGGAGACTTTGGTCAGACAGCCTTCTGTGGAACAAGCCCACATTAAGGTTGGCTGGGGCAGAGAAAGAGTTTAGAATTTTTTTTACCAGCATTCCCTAAAGCAAAGAGTGAAAAATTCCACCAATGTCTGGGAAGAACCATGAGGAATGCAGAGGGCTGATGCCAGCTAGCACAGCCAGATGGCACAGCAGTGAAGATACTTGCAGAGGTGTTACAGGTGCATCTCAATAAATAAGAATATTTTTGAAACGTTCATTCATTTCAGTAATTCAACAATCCAATTCATAACCAGCAGTCTTCCATGATTATGTGTCCTACTGAAACCTTAGCAGGTGACACACTGAATTTACAATACTGAACTTTTTTACAATATTCAAATTTTCTTAAATTTTGGTTTTCATTACCTGTAATCCATAATCAACATTTACAGAAATAAAACACTTGAAATGGAACACTCTGTGTGTAAAGAATCTAGAAAATATAGTTCACTTTTTTAATTTAATTACTGAAAGAAATAAACGTTTCAAAGATATTCTAATTTATTGAGATGAAAGTAGAGAAGAAGTAAGTGAAAAAATTGATTAATTTAGAGTCGACTGAAAAGGTGGAAAAACATTACAGAGGGAGATGAATACTACAGTAGTCTAATCAGAAAATGATGAGGGCTCGCACTAGCATTTTTTTTTTTTTTCATTTTAAGTTTTTATTGTTTTATATAAATAACTTGGTGTGATGTGGATAGAAAGTGGGGTGGATGGGAAATGAGGATCGGGAGGGAAGGTGGAGGAACAATGGTCAACGGGTTCGGGGGAAGGTAAGAACTATTTACAAGAGAGGTCAAGAGGTGGGGAAGAGTATTATGCAGTATATGATGTGATAGAAACTCAGTGTGATAAAGAAGGAAGAAAAGGGGGAGAAGAAAAAGAAGAAAAAGAAAAAAAAGGGGGGGTCTAGTCTGGCATCCCCTCTCCCATCCCCAGGAATTCACAGAAGTCCATGAAGTGGGTAGAAGTGGAAAATGGGTATTAGAGTGTCTCAGGTTTTCCACACAATAGATTTTGGTTTTTTTTTGTTTTTTTTTTTCCCAAGATGGCGCCGCTGAAGTGACTGCCTGTTAGGCAGCTCTGAGACTCTCTCTCTCTTATTTTTCTTTCTCTGTCTATTTTTTTTTTTCTCTCTCTACTTAATGGACTTTACACTATGAAGAAATGAAGAAACAAAGACTTGGAATTGGACCTTTGTGATACTTTTTTTTGTTTTTATCTGTCTTTTTGTCCTGCTGAAATGGGGACTCTTGTGTCTGCAGGCATTTCTTTTGTCTACACAAAAGAGAAATTACTGCAGCTTAGAGTCACAACAACAGGGCTGCATACCATTTGCCCACCCATCCCCGAAGAACTCTGGAGAAAGAAAAAGCGGGGGAGGGGCTGCAGAGCAGGAACTCTTCAAAGGATTAAAAAGAGTCGTTACCGACCAACTGTTCCCTCCATCATTATGGGCAATGTGAGATCTCTTGCAAACAAGATGGATGAACTAACAGCGCTCACCAGGCATCATCAGGAGTTTCAGGTGTGCAGCATGATGCTACTTACAGAGACTTGGCTCACTGAAGTTACTCCTGACTCTCTGGTCTCCTTGGATGGTTTTAAACTCCTTCGGGCAGACAGGACAAGGGAGAGCGGTAAGAGGAAAGGATGGGGGCTGGCAATGTTTGTGAATAATAGATGGTGCAATCCTAGGCACATTGTGATTAAGGAGAAAACTTGCTGTAAGGACATTGAACTATTAGCTGTGAGCATGAGACCTTTCTATCTACCAAGGGAACTATCACATGTCATCGTGATAGCTGCATATGCCCCCCCCCCTCTGCGAAAGCTGACGCTGCCTGCGAGGTCCTACAAGCCACGCTGAGCCAGTTACAGTCTCAGCACCCCCCAGGCCCTCCTTCTTGTGTCTGGCGATTTCAACCACGCCTCTCCATCATCCACACTTCCCAGTTTCACACAGTATGTAACCTGCCACACAAGAGACAACAAAACACTGGACTTGTTCTTTGCCAACGTGAGGGAGGCATATAACTCATCAGCCCTACCGCCCCTGAGAAGATCGGATCACAACCTAGTACATCTCCGACCTGTGTACAAGCCACTTGTACGTAGAGAACCAGCTGTCACCCGCACAGTGAGGATATGGTCCGAGGAGAGTGATGAGGCTCTGAGGGATTGTTTTGACACAACCGCATGGGAAGTTTTGCAGGATTCGTATGGAGAAGATATAGAAGGACTCACACACTGCATAACGGACTACATTAATTTTTGTGTGGACAACACAGTAGCCACAAAAGTGGTGAGGTGCTTCTCCAACAACAAACCATGGATTAACTCTGATATAAAAACACTACTTAAGGAAAAAAAGATGGCATTCAGGACAAGAGATAAGGAGGGGTTGAGGGAAGTACAAAAGGAGCTGAGGCATCTAATCAGGCAAGGAAAAGCCAGTTATAAGGAAAAAATGGAAAAGCAAATGGAAAGGAAAGACATAAGGGGGGTCTGGGAGGGGCTTAAGTCAATTTCGGGTCATAAACAGTCTGTCTGCCAGATTGAGGCAGATGTTAACTGGCTTAATGAACTAAACCTATTCTTCAACAGATTTGATCACACACCAGCTCCTCCCACCCCAGCATGTCCTTCAGCTCCCCTCACCACAATGACTTCACCCCATTCACCCCATGTGGCTACTTCCCAACAGACCAGTAAATCCAGAAATCTGTCTTTATCTGACCACAGTCTGACCTTCACACGAGCCCAGGTGAGGAAAGAGATGAAAAAGATCAAGGCGAGGAAAGCCGCAGGGCCAGATGACATCAGTGCAAGGCTAATTAAGACTTGTGGGGACCAGCTGTGTGGTATAATTACATATATGTATAATATGAGCCTGAGGCAGGAAATAGTCCCTGAATTATGGAAATCTTCTTGTGTGGTACCAGTTCCAAAGAAACCTCACCTTATGGACCTCAACGACTACAGACCTGTAGCACTGACATCCCACTTGATGAAGATCTTAGAGAGATTGGTTCTCACACATCTTCGCCCTCTAGTGAGCCCCGCTATGGACCCTCTCCAGTTTGCTTATCAACCGGGCATTGAGGTAGATGATGCCATCATCCACCTTCTGCACAGGGCTCTGTCTCACCTGGAAAAACCAGGGAACACGGTAAGAATAATGTTCTTCGATTTCTCCAGTGCTTTTAACACCATACAGCCCAGGTTACTGAGAGACAAGCTGGGCCTTGCTGGAGTGGACCACCACCTCTCCAACTGGATCCTAGACTACCTCACAAATCGACCTCAATACGTGAGAGCCCAAGACTGTGTGTCAGGTACCGTGATCAGTAATACGGGGGCACCTCAGGGTACGGTTCTCGCCCCTTTCCTCTTCACACTGTACACTGCTGATTTTAGGTGCAACTCATCCAGCTGCTACCTACAGAAGTATTCTGACGACTCTGCAATAGTAGGTCTCATCACAGACGATGATGACAGGGAGTACAGAGAACTGAACCTTTTTTTCTGGACTGGTGCCACCAGAACCACCTGAAGATTAACGCGGGGAAGACCAAGGAGATGGTGGTGGACTACCGTAAAGGCAGATGCCCTCCAAAACCAGTGGACATCCTGGGGACTGGCATCGAGATTGTGAACACCTATAAGTACCTGGGTTTGCTCCTCAATAATAAGCTGGACTGGGCAGATCATATGGAGGCCCTGTACAGGAAGGGCCACAGCAGGCTCTACCTGCTTAGGAAGCTGAGAGCCTTTGGAATCCGGGGGGCACTTCTTAGGACTTTCTTCAACTCGGTAGTGGCATCAGCCATCTCCTTTGGAGTGGCCTGCTGGGGGAGCAGTATATCAACCAGGGACAGAAATAAACTTGACAAGCTGATTAGAAGGGCCAGCTCTGTCCTGGGGAGCCCACTGGACCCAGTGCAGGTGGTGGGTGACAGAAGGATACTGTCCGTGGTGAGCTCCATGCGGGAGAATAACTCCCATCCCATGCATGAGACTGTGATTGCGCTGGGCAGTACTGTCAGTGACCGACTGCTCCACCCTAGGTGTGAGAAGGAGCGCTATCGGAAGTCTTTCCTCCCCACCGCGGTTAGGCTGTACAACCAACACCGACCTAAGCGGAGATCATTACATACAGAGAACTGAAATATCTCTCTGCCTATTAAATCCCCCCCCCCCCCTCTGCTACGTCCTATCTGTCTGTCTGCTATTAATGTAATGCCTCTTACCTTGGAACATTCCTGTACATGTTGTATTTGTATTTGTATCTGCTTATCTTATCTTATCTTTGCTGCTGTAACACACTGAATTTCCCCACTGTGGGACTATTAAAGGACTATTATTATTATTGTTGACTCGGCAAAACCAGTGGGATATCGGTGGGGGTTTCAAGGATTGCATTAAAGAGATGTTTCAGTAAGGAGCATTTGTATTTACCTAGTGATATATCATTATCATAGAGAATGTAGGCTGTGTTGTCGTTAAAGCACCAGTCTGCGAGCTCGTGTATGATTCTCTGGACAGCCATCCAGAAGGGACTGAAAGTAGAGCAGCTCCATAAAATGTCCAGATCACAGTACCAGCACAGAGGTGACACCTACGAAAAACATCTTATGTTTATATCTATGAACTACTAAGGGAGGTTTTATGGGTCAGAGTCAGAATTCAGCTTTATTGTTTCGCGGACAAACTGAGGCCTAGGTCCCTTCCCAGAGGGTCATGACTAGAGTGGAGTTGCTCCTGGTAGGTATGTTGTCACAGGAAGGGGCGGAGCCTCTCTGATGAGGGCGGGGTCTCTTCTATCACAAGGCTGTGCTGTATAGAGGAAGCAGGAGAGGAGCTCGTGTAGATGGAGAACAGAAAGCTGTGAGGACTGTTTTGCGGGACAGCATGATGGAAGGGGAGTGATAGGATTGTTTTGCATGGGACTTCATGTTGGAGGAGGCTGAGGGGAGGGAGTGATGTTGAGGGGCTGAAAAGAGAGTGATGTTTTACATGGTCCTGTATCCTGGAGAGTTTGGGGGATTGAATTGATGTTTAGGGTGGTATAGGAGTCCCTGGGGT
The DNA here is from genome assembly GCA_947044405.1 of Leptodactylus fallax. NCBI lineage: Eukaryota > Metazoa > Chordata > Amphibia > Anura > Leptodactylidae > Leptodactylus > Leptodactylus fallax. The sequence continues at coordinate 1,853,356 of CAMRHE010000001.1, read as the reverse complement.
GCCATTGGTATCGAGGGAGACAGGGTCTTTTAGTGCTACTCTCATCTGAAGGAGAGCAGGAGTCCTTGTGCTGCTGACATCTAAAGGGGAGGTCTTTGTTGTGCTGCTGGCATTTAAGGGGGTAATGAGTCCTTGGGGTGCTGTTGGCATCTAAGGGGGATGCTGCTGACATGGATAGGGGCCAGGGGTCCCTGGTGTGCTTCTGGCAACTAAAGTGGGTGAAGAAACAGATCCCTGGGGTGCCATTGGATCTAAATATGGGAGCATGCATCCTTGGGTCCTTGGTTTACTAATGGCATCTATAGGGGCGAGGGGCAGGGGTCCTTTGGGGTGCTGCTGGCATTTAAAGGGGCAGGGGTCCTTGGGGTGCGGCGGGCATCTAAATGGGGAGCAGGGGTCCTTGGGGTGCTGCTGGCATCTAAATGGGGAGCAGGGGTCCCTGGGGTTCTGCTTGCATATAATGGGGACAGGGTCTTGTGGGGTTCAGGTCCCTGGGGGGTTGCTGCATGTGTTTGTGTGGGATCCCTGGGGTATTGACTTTGTGTGTGGGGTTCCTGGGGTACTGCTTGTGTGTGAGAGGGGGTTCTGGAGGTGGTCCCAAGGCGCTGTCACTTGTGTGCATATTTGGGGGTCCGAGGGGTGCTGCTGTGTGGTGTGATGGTCCCTTGGGTACTATCTTCATGTAAGTGGGGGGTTCCTGCGGTGCTGCCTCTGTGTGGGTGGGGGTTGCTGATGGTGGTCCCTGGGGTGCTGCCACCTGTGTGCGTGTGTTGGTGCTGCCTGTGTGTTTGAGGGGTCTGACCACTGGGGTGTTGTCACCTATGTGTTGGGGGGCTCCAGTCCCTGGGGGGCTGCCGCCTGTGTGCTAGGGAGAAGTTTGGTCCCTGGGGGGGCTGCTGCTTGTGTGCTAGGGTGATATCTGGACCCCGGGGGGGGCTTCCGTTTGTGTGCTATGGGGGGAGGGTGCTCCAGTCCTTGGGGGGCTGCCACCTGTATGCTCGGCTCCAGGACCTGGCATCTGCACCTGTGTGCTAGGGTCTCCGGTACCTGGGGGGCTGCTGCCTGTGTGCTGTTGTGATCCGGACCCTGGGGGACTTCTGCCTGTGTGCTGTTGTGATCTGGACCCTGGGGGGCTGCTGCCTGTGTGCTGTTGTGATGCAGACCCTAGGAGGCTGCCACCTGTGTGCTAGGGGGTCCATTCCTGGGGGCTTGTCGTCTGTGTGGTGGAGGGGTTCTGGTCCGTAGGGGCTGCTGTCTGTGCCTGGGGAAGGGGAGTCCCTGAGATGCTGATGCCTGTGTGGGGTGCTGTCTTCCTGTAAATGGGAGGGTCTCTGGGGTGCTGCCTGTGTGCACACAGTGATGTTCCCCATAGCGGCCCCTGCACACAGTATTGTATCCCATAGCGGCCCCTGCACAAAGTATTATGCCCCATAACAGCCCCTGCACACAGTATTATGCCCCATAGTGGCCCCTGCACACAGTATAATGCCACATAGCGGCCCCTGTACACAGTATTATGCCCCATTGTGGACCACCCATGAACAATTATTATACTCTGGGGTACTTTTCAGACCCCAGAATATAATGAGCGGAGACCCAGGGGAGGATACAAACAAAAGAAACAATGTCACTTACCTCTTCCTGGCTCCAGCGCACTCCCTGCTACTTCGGCCATCTTCAATGTTGGACCAGATTTCGCATGAGCCAGGTTGGCGTCGCAACTCATAATGACGCAGGCCCAGCCCACGTGACGTCACCAAACAAGCCCAAAGCCTGCAGAGCATAGGAGAGGTAAGTAACATTTTTTATGTTCCCTCACCTCCCCTGGCCCTCCGATCATTATACTTTGGGGTCTGAAATGACACCAGAGTATAATGATAGCAGTGTTTGTGGTGTTTGGCCCGCGGCCTCACTTACTGATCCCCGTTCCTGCTCACAGTCACCTCCGCTTCCGCAGAATGGGAAGCGCAGGCAGCCATCAGCAGGAGCGGGGATTGGTAAGTAAATAGGGCCCATTACCTGCTGGGGATACTCCAGCAAGTAATGGCCTATTAAAAGAAAATGTCCCAGGCCCTGTGGCAGCCACTATGGCTGTTACCCCGATAGTTATGCCCCTTTGTCGGGGGAGGGGGTCAGGTCCTTGTGTGGGGGGGTTCGGGGGTTGCCATCTGTGTGTTGGTGGAGGGGGTCCCGGGGGAGTGTCGCATTTCGAGTGCGTGTGGAGTTCCTGTGGTGTTTCTGCATGTGTGGAGGAGGTGGTTGTGGGGGTCCTGGGGAGGGGAGCTGCTTGTGTGTAGGCAGGGTTGTGGGGCTGTGTAAATCACGTGGTTCTGGTTACATAGCGCAGGGACTCTGGAGTTATAACATACAGTAGTGCCCTCCTGTGCCCCTATGCTAAATGTATTCCCACTCCTCCTGCATTATAACTAGAATGGCCCCCACCACCTAAAGCATCACTCTTTCATGTCCAGGGTATGAGCTGTATGCATAAACATTGTGCACTGCTCACTTTCCAACCCTGCAATGATTGCTAGCACCAAACTGATACTCATTGCTATATAAAGAGGTTACCCACAATGCAGGGACTCCTTCAGAGCAGGAGGAGTCCCTGCACTAGAAGTGGGCGAATCCTAGACATAACTTGTCTGTGTTTCTTGACCGAGTGTAAACCCTTGACCGTGACTAACCCCTGCACTTAGGTTTAGTTGTGGTCAAGTTATGACTGCAATTAACCCTTTCTAGTGCATGAGTTAGTAACTCTAACACATGTTAACGTCACTATACTCTTTTTGTATAGCAGGTGCAGCCCTAAGGAACATTAGGGCTGCTATACTTTATTTGCATAGCAGGCTGTCTGTGTTCTGCCTCCATATTCATTAATATAACTTGCCCCCCAATGTATTCACCAAGCATTCCCCAAACCTCCTGCGATCAGTGATTCCATCTAAGTGATTGAATTGCTGATTACCCAAGAAGGGGTTAATCACAAGTTTGACATGACTGTGGATCAGGCTAAGGGCCCACGTACTGTCCCTCAGCAAAAAAGCGCTGCGGGAAAATCCGCAGGTTTCCTCTGCGGACTTTCTGCTTTAATTATACACATATGGAAGCTGCTGGCGTTTCCGTAAGTATAATTGACATGCTGCGATTTCCAAAACCACGACGGTGTGTCCGCTGTGTGTATTTTACTGCAAAGTGGGGACGGGATTTGCGGGCTTTTTCCGCCACGTTTCTGCTGCTGGCAAATCGCGGCGTATAGGCCATGTGGGGTGCCTCCCTCAAGGATTTATCCACTTTCTCGGGATAGGTCACCAATATTAGATCTGCAAGGGGGCCCACCACCTGATACCCCTGCAGATCTCTGGTACAGAGACTTTTAGGTGGCAGCGCTGCGGTACCTACACTCACCACTACAGTTTGTACAGCACCGGAGATCTGTAGGAAACCCCATGCATTGATTGCCTATCCTGAGTTACTATCCTTACAGTAGGAGTCCTCACATTCTGGTGCTCAAATAACCAAAAAAGGGGGTTACTAGACGTCATTTGAGGCTAAGTTTACATCGGCCACAGAAATCGGCAGAGAGAAAAGTCCTGCATGGAGGACTTTTCTCTCTGCCCCTTTCAGTATAGAAACGACTGATCCCATTATAGTCAATGGGGTCTGCTGGTGTCTATGGGTAACCGCTGTTTTAGCAGGCTGGCTCTCCATCATTCGGGTCCCCCAATGAACCTAAACGACGTAGAACCAGCCGCAGGTGTGATCCTAGCTTTACTCTAATAACCCCATCACATGACACGCCATTGGCTGGTTTATTCCATGAGAGCAGGTAATACTAGACCGGGACAGGTAAGTAGGATCATTGGGGAAGGGGGTTATGGATTTTATTTGGCTTTGATAGACTACGTTGATAACCAGTGGAGATGGGTTTTTTAAAAAATAAATAAATAAAATGGTTAATGAGGGTTGTGCGGAGGGTTTTATTTCAAATATATTTTTTAAAATGTTGATGTTGTTTGTTTTATTAATATTGCTGTATGGGGATCTTATTGTTAGATATAGACCCTATACTGACCAACCTGTACATTATACACTGAAACCATGAACCTACTTGCAGCAACTCCATTCTAGTCAATTCTGTAGTGAGACAGCTAGAATGGAGTTGCAGTAAGGAGGACTTACCTATAGCAACTACAGAATACACAGAGACTATGAACTTACCTGCAGCAACTACAGAATTCACAGAGACTATGAACCTACCTGCAGCAACTACAGAATACACAGAGACTATGAACCTACCTGCAGCAACTACAGAATGCACAGAGACTATGAACCTACCTGCAACAACTCCATTCTAGTCAATTCTGTAGTGAGACAGCTAGAATGGAGTTGTTGTAAGGAAGACCTACCTATACCAACTACAGAATATACTGAGACTATGAACCTACCTGCAGCAACTGCATTCTAGTCAGTTCTGTAGTGAGACAGCTAGAATGGAGTTGTTGTAAGGAGGACCTACCTATAGCAACTACAGAATACACCTATGTATGAACCTACCTGCAGTATACTATATACTCATAAATCAGGCACACAGCGATACATCAGAATTTAGATCTATGTCAGTTATGAATTGCCATATATTTCCATTATCACTTACAACAAGAAAGTGGCGCGAGATATAATAACACATCAGGCCGAGGTGTCACCGCCCTGTTCAGACCATATCCGCACAATGTCTCAGAACTGGTCTTGTGCAAATTATATATACAGTGCCTTGCGAAAGTATTCGGCCCCCTTGAACTTTTCAACCTTTTACCACATTTCAGGCTTCAAACATAAAGATAAAAAATTTAATTTTTTTGGTGAAGAATCAACAAGTGGGACACAATTGTGAAGTGGAATGAAATTTATTGGTTATTTTAAACTTTTGTAAAAAATAAAAAACTGAAAAGTGGGGAGTGCAATATTATTCGGCCCCTTTACTTTCAGTGAAGCAAACTCACTCCAGAAGTTCAGTGAGGATCTCTGAATCATCCAATGTTGTCCTAAATGACTGATGATGATAAATATAATCCACCTATGTGCAATCAAGTCTCCGTATAAATGCACCTGCTCTGCGATAGTCTCAGGGTTCTGTTTAAAGCGCAGAGAGCATCATGAAGACCAAGGAACACACCAGGCGGGTCCGTGATACTGTTGTGGAGAAGTTTACTGCTGGATTTGGATACAAAAAGATTTCCCAAACTTTAAACATCCCAAGGGGCACTGTGCAAGCGATCATATTGAAATGGAAGGAGTATCTGACCACTGCAAATCTACCAAAACCCAGCCGTCCCTCTAAACTTTCATCTCAAACAAGGAGAAGACTGATCAGAGATGCAGCCAAGAGGCCCATGATCACTCTGGATGAACTGCAGAGATCTACAGCTGAGGTGGGAGAGTCTGTCCATAGGACAACAATCAGTCGTACACTGCTCAAATCTGGCCTTTATGGAAGAGTGGCAAGAAGAAATCCATTTCTCAAAGATATCCATAAAAAGTCTTGTTTAAAGTTTGCCACAAGCCACCTGGGAGACACACCAAACATGTGGAAGAAGGTGCTCTGGTCAGATGAAACCAAAATCAAACTTTTTGGCCACAATGCAAAACGATTTGTTTGGCGTAAAAGCAACACAGCTCATCACCCTGAACACACCATCCCCACTGACAAACATGGTGGTGGCAGCATCATGGTTTGGGCCTGCTTTTCTTCAGCAGGGACAGGGAAGATGGTTAAAATTGATGGGAAGATGGATGGAGCCAAATACAGGACCATTCTGGAAGAAAACCTGTTGGAGTCTGCAAAAGACCTGAGACTGGGACGGAGATTTATCTTCCAACAAGACAATGATCCCAAACATAAAGCAAAATCTACAATGAAATGGTTCACAAATAAACGTATCCAGGTGTTAGAATGGCCAAGTCAAAGTCCAGACCTGAATCCAATCGAGAATCTGTGGAAAGAGCTGAAAACTGCTGTTCACAAATGCTCTCCATCCAACCTCACTGAGCTCGAGCTGTTTTCCAAGGAAGAATGGGCAAGAATTTCAGTCTCTCGATGTGCAAAACTGATAGAGACATACCCCAAGCGACTTGCAGCTGTAATCGCAGCAAAAGGTGGCACTACAAAGTATTAACTTAAGGGGGCAGAATAATTTGGCACGCCCCACTTTCCAGTTTTTTATTTTTTACAAAAGTTTAAAATATCCAATAAATTTCGTTCCACTTCACGATTGTGTACCACTTGTTGTTGATTCTTCACCAAAAAATTAACATTTTATATCCTTATGTTTGAAGCCTAAAATGTGGCAAAAGGTTGAAAAGTTCAAGGGGGCCGAATACTTTCGCAAGGCACTGTACATATGGCACTCATAAATTCTATGCATATATACATATATATATGCATATAAATTATTTATATATACTGTATATATATATATATATATATACAGTACAGACCAAAAGTTTGGACACACCTTCTCATTCCAAGAGTTTTCTGTATTTTCATGACTATAAAAATTGTAGATTCACACTGAAGGCATCAAAACTATGAATTAACACATGTGGAATTATATACTTAACAAAAAAGTGTGAAACAACTGAAAATATGTCTTATATTCTAGGTTCTTCAAAGTAGCCACCTTTTGCTTTGATTACTGCTTTGCACACTCTTGGTATTCTCTTGATGAGCTTCAAGAGGTAGTCACCTGAAATGGTCTTGAAGGAGTTCCCAGAGATGCTTAGCACTTGTTGGCCCTTTTGCCTTTACTCTGCGGTCCAGGTCACCCCAAACCATCTCGATTGGGTTCAGGTCTGGTGACTGTGGAGGCCAGGTCATCTAGCGTAGCCCCCCATCACTCTCCTTCTTGGTCAAATAGTCCTTATACAGTCTGGAGGTGTGTTTGGGGTCATTGTCCTGTTGAAAAATAAATGATGGTCCAACAAAATGATTGTAGTTGCTGGAGGGGGGGACCTACCAGGAGCAACTCCATTCTAGTCGCAACCCTTCCCAGAGGCGTAGCTAGTGGAGGGGGGAAGAGGGGGTGGCTGCCCAGGGCCCACTGACTCTGTGGGGCCCACGCGGGGCTGCCATTAATACATCCTTTATTTCTAGTTAAAGCGCTTCCAGCTACTTTACAGTATTGTAAACCGCAAGCCAATACAGGCCTGTGGTTTACAAGACGCTGAGACCACAGACCAATGTCTGCTTCTCAGCACGGGCGGCACGATGACTTCACAACATCACTCAGACACAGACGTTCTGTGCGTGGACAGGGAGGAAGTGGCGGCTCCATTCATCAGGATCGCAGGTAGGTGAGTATGACTTTCTTTTTTGTGGGTATATTAATAACATAGCTCTCTGGGGGAGTCCCGATTTTACACAGCTGTCCCGCATAGCTTACAGTTTGTCCTGCTATGCCCCTGAAGTGTTTAGCTATTAACAATCTTTATTAGGGTAGTGTAAAGGGTAGATGCTAAATCCTAGTGGGTAAAGGAACTTTGATGACGTCATGACCATGTGATCAGACTCTTGTGTGGGCGGAGCTATTCTGGATAATGTGTAACAGACTGTGATGTTACACAGAAAGCTGGGAACAGAGAGTGATCGAAGAGACAGACACAGTATGTGTGAGCAAGAGGGAGGAACGGGGGGGCAGATGTAGGGGCCAGTTAAACTGAAGGCAGATGAAGGGTGCAATTAAACTGCTAGCAGATAAAGGGGGACATTAAGCTGGTGGTAGATGGAGGGGGCAATTAAGCTGGGGGCAGATGAAGGGGGGCATTAAGCTGGTGACAGATAAAGGGGGACATTAAACTGGGGGCTGATGAAGGGGGTATTAAGCTGGTGACAGATGAAGGGGGACATTAAAATGGTCGCAGATAAATGAGACATTAATCTGGGGGAGCAGATGGAGGGTGACGTTAAACTGGGGGCAACTGGAGGAGGACATTAAACCATGGGGGGTAGCTGGAGGGGGACATGTCTGCCTCTAGTTGCCGCCAGTTTATTGTCCCCCTCCAACTACCCCCACTGTTTAATGTCACTCTCCAACTGTCCCATAGTTTAATGTCACCCTACAGCTGCCCCAGTTTAATGTCCCCCTCTGGGGCACGATTAGAGGGACTTAATACTGTGGGGCAATTGGAGGAGAACATTATAATGTGGGGTCATATAATGTTAGGGTTACTGTAGGAGCATTATACTGTGTGGGGGCACATGGAAAAATAGATGAGAATGGGCGGAGTCATCATATAAGTGGGTGAAGCTAAATTTGCCACGGCGCGCATAGCATGCCGTATATTTTGTCCCTCTTTCTGTCCTTTGAAAGTTGAAAGGTATGTAATAGTATAAGGGGTGGTTAGGAGGGGGAAATATAACTATAAAGGAAGGATTCATTAGGGGGCATTATGACAGTGAGAGGTTCATTTATATAAGGGTTATTGGGTCATTATGAATCCAAGGGGGGAGGTTATTTATATAAGGGATCATTAGGGGACATCATTTTTATTAGGAGGCATTATGAACATAAGAGGGTGGTCATTGATATAAGAGGTCATTAGAGGTGCACTATTTATGTCAGGGGGAATCAGGGGCATAATATGAGGGGGCAATTCATTTAATTAAAGTTGCACTTGGGCTTTATTAAGACTAAGGCCCCATGTAGCGGGCTCCAGCAAAAAAAAGCGCTGCAGGAAAAACCGCGGCGGAACATTGTGGTTTTTCCCACAGTGCTTTTCACAGAAGGTCCGCAGAGGATTCCCCTGTGGACTTTCTGTTTTTAATACACCTATACAGAAACTGCCAGTGTTTCCATAGGTATAATTGACATGCTGCAATTTCCAAAACCGCAACGCTTTTGGAAATTGCAGTGCATCTGCTGCACATATTTTTCCCCAATGTGTGGATGGGATATGCTAAAATGCCACGGTTTTTTTCTGTGGGTTTTCGCCACATGGGACCTGCAACCCATCCCCAGTTTGCAGTAAAATATGTGCCGTTTTGGAAATCACAGCATGTCAGTTATACCTACGGAAATGCCAGCGGTTTCCCTATAGATATAACTGAAGCAGAAATTCCGCAGAGGAAACCTCTGCGAACTTTCTGTGCAAAGTGCTGCAGGAAAAACCGCAATCAATAAGAGGAGCTAAAGATGTCTGTGTTGCAAACTTTACAGAGACTGGAAGAAGTGGTCATGGCCGTCCAGATGAAAGAGATGGGGAATGTGAACAATTAGTCAGAGATGTCACCTGTAAGTCACTAAATGTTAATGCCCTGTATTCACCTAAACCGTCTGCAGAGCCCTGTGTAGAGCCGCTATACACTACTATACACTCACCGTATACTATGTCCAAGTTGGGGGCTCACTTGGACATGTTCGCCCCCTCCCCTGTGCTGAACCTCCAGCTACACCTCTGTCCCTTCCCCATTTAGTAAGAAATGTTTGAACACAGTCCTCAGCAGGTGTAGATAGTAGTTTATGCAGTGGGGAAAAAAAAGTATTTAGTCAGCCACCAATTGTGGAAGTTCTCCCACTTAAAAAGATGAGAGAGGTCTGTGAAAGACATCATAGATAGACCTCAGCTATGAGAGACAAAATGAGAAAACAAACCCAGAAAATCACATTGTTTGATTTTTATAGAATTTATTTGCAAATTATGGTGGAAAATAAGTATTTGGTCAATTACAAAAGTTCATCTCAATACTTTGTTATATATCCTTTGTTGGCAATGACAGAGGTCAAACGTTTTCTGTAAGTCTTCACAAGGGTGGCACATACTGTTGCAGGTATTTGGCCCATTCCTCCATGCAGATCTCCTCTAGAGCAGTGATGTTTTGGGGCTGTCACTGGGCAACACGGACTTTCAACTCCCTCCAAAGGTTTTCTATGGGGTTGAGATCTGGAGACTGGCTAGGCCACTCCAGGACCTTGAAATGCTTCTTACGAAGCCACTCCTTCGTTGTCCTGGCGGTGTGCTTGGGATCATTGTCATGCTGAAAGACCCAGACACGGTTCACCTTCAATGCCCTTGCTGATGGAAGGAGGTTTGCACTCAAAATCTCACAATACATGGCCCCATTCATTCTTTCATGTACATGGATCAGTCGTCCTGGTCCCTTTGAAGAGAAACAGCCCCAAAGCATGATGTTGCCACCCCCATGCTTCACAGTAGGTATGGTGTTCTTTGGATGCAACTCAGCATTCACTCTCCTCCAAACACGACGACTTGTGTTTCTAACAAACAGTTCTACTTTGGTTTCATCTGACCATATGATATTCTCCCAGTACTCTTCTGGAACATCCAAATGCTCTCTAGCAAACTTCAAATGGGCCCGGATATGTACTGGCTTAAACAGGGGGACATGTCTGGCACTGCAGGATCTGATTCCCTGGCGGCATAGTGTGTTACTGACGGTAGCCTTTGTCATGTTAGTCCCAGCTTTCTGCAGGTCATTCACTAGGTCCCCCCGTGTGGTTCTGGGATTTTTGCTCACCATTCTTGTTAGCATTTTGACCCCACGGGGTGAGAGCTTGCGTGGAGCCCCTGACCGAGGGAGATTATCAGTAGTCTTGTATGTCTTCCATTTTCTAATTATTGCTCCCACAGTTGATTTCTTCACACCAAGCTGCTTGCCTATTGCAGATTCAGTCTTTCCAGCCTGGTGCAGGTCTGCAATTTTGTTTCTGGTGTCCTTCCACGGCTCTTTGGTCTTCACCATAGTGGAGTTTGGAGTGTGACTGTTTGAGGTTGTGGACAGGTGTCTTTTATACTGATAACAATTTCAAACAGGTGCCATTACTACAGGTAATGAGTGGAGGACAGATGAGCCTCTTAAAGAAGAAGTTACAGGTCTGTGAGAGCCAAAAATCTTGCTTGTTTGTAGGTGACCAAATACTTATTTTCCAGCATAATTTGCAAATAAATTCTTTAAAAAATCAGACAATGTGATTTTCTAGATATGTTTTCTCATTTTGTCTCTCATAGTTGAGGTCTACCTATGATGTCAGTTAGAGGCCTCTCTCACCTTTTTAAGTGGGAGAACCTGCACAATTGGTGGCTGACTAAATACTTTTTTCCCCACTGTACATCAGGAAAAATAGAACAAATCTACTGAAAATCAGAAAATGATAACAAAGAACTGTACACCAAGGACTTAGTACCATCAAATACACCTGAGGGCATCACAGTGTTGCTTATGAGAGATTAAGGTTCTTTTACTTTTTAATATAGAATATTCTTGTTTCTCATGTTAGTACACCTGCAGAAAGACTCTATAACATAATATTTTCTAATTTCTGCATGTATTTTAATATTGTATGCATTTTATATTCAGATGTGTGTTGTTTATGGATGATTGCCCTTTTTTTTCCCCACTGTATATGATAAGCAGGGTATACTGGTCCATACCTGTACCTGTGCAGAGAGTCTCATAGGAGGTGGGAGATCCGACAGCTATCCTGTCCTCAGGAAAGAAGAAAGAAAATGATTCAATTGTCTACCCCGCCACTCTGATACTGCCATGAGTTCTGCATACAGCCCATTCTGTCACAAAGCCATGTTCAAAGACTCTTAGCTTTGCATATATGGTGGGGTGGGTGTGCAACAACTGCCAATAGGGACTGAGAGACATGGGAGCAGTGTCTGGGAGAACCCATGCTCTATTACAAGACAGTCTTTAGCTTAACGGTTCGTGCACCAGTCAACGATTCTCAATAAGTGGGTCTCTCGATAATACAGGGTAAATTCAAGTAGAGCAATCTGCGCTGGAGGTGATAAGGACTTCTTATCCACATGAAGGCGAGGAACAGCTTAGATACAAGTCACTATGAAACGTCAAGGGTATTGAGATCTGCATTGGGTATAGAAGGCTGAGCAAGACATTCATCTTCAGCAACCCTGTGCGACCGAAGCATGAGAGAAAGCCCCCCCACTCATTTCTTAAGGTTCTCCCAATGGCTCGCAACAAAGAAGGGAAGTTATGGCGGAACGCATCTTCTACATGCGCCGGAAGGAAAATACCGAGGTATTGTATGGAGTCTATGGCCCAGCAAAAGTGGAATTTGGACTGCAACTGGTGTTAACGGCGGAATATTAAGCACAATGGCTTTGGATTTTTGCATATTGATTTTAAAGTTTGACACAACATGATATCTGGTTAGCTCCTCCACAACACCAGGAAGAGAGATGTGTGCCGAAATAAGAAAAAACAACAGTTCATCCACATATGCAGCTATATTGACAGAGTGGTCTCCAGTCATGAAACCACACATGATCCAAGCTATGACAACCTGAGCTCAGATCCACCACAAGTGGGCTTGCACTAGCCTTTAAGTTGACTCAGGGTTGAGGAAAGAGCAGATGGCCCAGTGGTTAGCACTGTTGTTTTGGGTTCAAATCCAGCCCAGGAAGGCATCTGTATGGAGTATGTTCTCCCTGTATTTGTGTGGGTTTCCTCTCACATTCCAAAGACATACTAATAGGGAATTTGGATTGTGAATGATGACAATGAAGTGCATGATGTAAAGATATACAAAAAATGTTGGCACTTTGTAAATAAAAAAAAAACATAATGGCATATGTTTTAGAGATGCAGGAAGTAGTCAATTCCTGCTCCATATTTCCACGTTCTGTCAACAGCCTTCAAATTTACAACCATTTACTTTAAAAGTTGTTTAATTTTATAATTATATTATAATATTCCATGTTAAACCTTAAATATTGTTTTTGAAAAAAGAAAAGTATATTTAATGCATTTATCACTTTCCTGCTGCTTGTATATTTCTGATTCACTGACCTGCTAAATGTCAATAACTTTTTTTTTAATTAAAATGTCCTATATGAAATATCAATATGTTGAAAATTGCATTTTGAGGAAATGTTCCTAGTAATAAATCGCATAGCATTTTTTAATTTTATATTCTAATCAATGGCATTGTGATTGTAAAATTGTATTCATTCCTTTCATTTAAAGGGATTGTCTGAATTCAGAGAAAATGTGGTAACAAGTGGGGAATATGTTGAAAAAAAAAAACCTGAACGGTATTTACCTCCTGATCCCTCCAGCCCTCAGTTTCTGTTCCTCCCCACTGTTCTCCCAGGTACTTGTAATCTTCCATTCAGCCATAGTGGTTCCAATGCTTTTAACACTAGTCCCAGCATTATTGCCTTCTGCAGTATTTTTTAAATATCGTGTAATATACAGTGCTGAAATTCTTTGAAATATCTTGCCTATAAGCTATACCTTACCAAAATATTATTATTCAGTCAATTAATTTTTGGTTAATGTCTTTAGTTGAAGATGGATGTACCTTATTATGAAACATTTTATTACAATATATCAAAATGTAAATACAAAATATGAACCCTCTATGTTGAGAATTGAGCTTTGTAAAAAGCTTTTATTGAGCTTAAAATATAAATTTTGAAATGTCACACACAATGAATATTAAAATTATTCTTCCAAAGCTTACTGTCCAGATTCAGAGAAAGCTAAACCTTTGAGAAATGTGTCATCCATAATGCTGATAAGATTTTCATGTTGATTTATTTTTGGTGTAAGTCTGCATTAGCAATGTAACACAAAGCTGTCTGTTAAAGAACAGACTTACTGAAAAAAAAACTAAAAAGTAGTGACAGCTAAGTCAACTGACAGTCTGTAAAGTGCTTAGTTCCAAGGTAAATTATAGTGGAAGAGTGAAGAAATCAGGCGATACCTTTTAGAGGCTGAGTATATTTCATGGTAAGCTTTCGAGAGTACTAGCTCTCTTCTTCAGACATGGTGTTATACAAGAAACTGAAAATTCACAGACTTTTTATACACAAAAGACATGGACCTTCAAAGGATCTTAGAATCTTTAAAAATAACAAAATGCAATATAAGTAGAGAAGTAATTTACTACAGGTCAGGAAATAAAAAATCTGGAAACTTGTGGGGCATGACGGAGGGATCAATAATTCTTGCTGTTATCTGTTTGGTGGTGTCAGGTGGTGATTTGTGACCCTCACAGTTCATACATAGTATGACATGAAACTGGTATGAATATTAAGTCCAAATTGCATTCAACTTGAATGGGTTTTGAAAGCAAATGGGCAGGTGTGTGTGTGTGTGCGTGCTTATACCCTCTGCGCTGCGAAAAGCCGGTTTTTGTTTTTTTCGTCGGAAACACAAAGTTCTTTGTGTCCGAAAAAAAAAAAAAAGATGGCTGCTTCGCAGCGCAGAGAGTATAAGCGCGTACATATACACACACACCTGCCCGTTTGCTTTCAAAACCCATTCATGTTGAATGGGTTTTGAAAGCAAACCAATAGCTGTGCTACGCGCTGGGAAGCCCACGGCGATTGTGACACATGAAAAAAAAAACGACCGGAGACTCTGCTGGTGAAAGGAGGGAGAAGAGGGGGACGGAGTAGGGACAGCAGGATTACGAGAGAAACAAAACTTCCGGACTCTAAGGACCCGCAAGCCGTGAATGTGCACATTACCTAGGTAAAGTGCGGAAAATTCCTGATTCCGCACTTTAACAGAGCAAATCAGTTAATCTGCAGATTACCTAGGTAATGTGCACATTCACTGCTTTCGCACTTTAACGGTAACATATACACACACATTCATATACCTAGTCATATACAGACTCAAGCGCTTCATTAAGAACAGCTGGTGTTAGAGAGTTAAATTTGAAGATCCAATACATTTCCTTTCTCTTAAGTTTTTCAAATCTATTGTTGGTATGGACAGGAATGTGATCTATTTGTGTAATTTTAAACGCATCAAAGCAAGATCTATGCGACATCAAGGCGTGTTTTGATACACTATGTTTGAGGTAGCCATTTGTCACATTAGATCTGTGCTTATTTAGCCTTTCCCTTAATGGTCTTCCTACATACTGAAGGCCACAAGGGCATTCGAGGACATACTGTAGATGACAAAGAAAGATGAACAGTTCAGGAAATGATTGATCTGAAAAGTATCGCTCGTTGAAAAACTCGTGATGGTTTTTGCTGAATGCTTGATTGTGTGACAACATTTGCATTTTTTGTGTTCGCATTTATAAGCACCATTCGATTGAGGATATAACGCATTTCGGTCCAAAGGTTTGGTGAGAGATCTAAATTTGCTAGGGGCTAATAGATTTTTTAAGGTTTTTGCTCTTCTGAATGTGATTGATGGCTTTTGGGGGATATTCTTTTTAAGTAGCGGGTCGTTCATGAGTATCGTCCAGTGTTTGTCCAGAATCATCCTGATCCTGTTATGTGCATTGCTATAAGTGGTTATGAAATTATGTCCATATTCCCTACTGGTATTTTTTCGAAAGGAAACAAGGCATTCAGATTGGGTGAGAAGCTGTGCTTTTGATGACGCTGCTTGAATAATCCGTTTAGGATAGTATTTTTCCTGAAAACGTTGGGTTAGAACTTTGCACTGGATTTTGAAATCTGAGTCTTTCGTACAATTACGCCGGATACGTTTGAATTGGCCGAAAGGTACATTATCCTTCCATTTTCTATAATGGAAGCTACGATAGTCAAGTAGACTGTTGCAGTCTACCTTTTTGAAGAAAGTTTTTGTACTGATACCCTCGAGGCTACCAGTGAGTTCTAAGTCCAGGAAATCAATGGTGTCCTTTTTAGGTTGGCCGCTAAGGGTGATTCCCCAGTCGTTATTATTGAGATAATTCGTGACTTGACAGAAGGATTGTTCCGTACCTTCCCATATGAAGAGGAGGTGGTCAATGTATCTTTTGTAAAACACGATACTAGGAGACCAGTGTTTGTTCTGGATATAGATTTCCTCAAATTGCCCCATAAAAATGTTGGCGTAGCTCGGAACGAAACGGGTACCCATAGCCATACCATGTTTCTGCAAAAAAAGTTTTGATTCCAAGGTGAATAAATTATGTTCCAGAATGAACTGGATGCCGTCTATGATGAAAGTTTTTTGTTCAGTTGGCATAGTGGAATCCAAATATAATGTTCTAGATATCATTTCAAGGCCTTTAGAATGTGGTATATTACTGTAGAGTGCGGAAACATCTAGGGTTGCCCAAATGTAGTTGGGTTTCCATTGTATGGTCAAAAGTTCAGTAATAAGATGTGTGGAATCTTTCAAATAAGATGGAAGCCTGATCACATATTTCTGTAGCTGTAAATCTATATAGTGAGAAAGATTCCTAGTTAGTGCTTTAACTCCAGAGATAATGGGTCTTCCAGGTGGATTCTTTAGATTTTTGTGAACCTTGGGTAAATGATAAAATTGGGAAATCGAGAATTCATTGATGAGTAGAAACCCTTTCTCCTTATCAGTCAGGATCCCGTTAAAATGGATCTATCCACTGTGACAGTTGTGGTTCAGCACAACCTTAAAAGGTGAGAACCCATCTATACAAGCGTCCATATCACTAGTCTCTCACCATACCACTAGTGGATGATCCCAGATGTTTCACACCTTTAGTTTCTAGTCATTTGACTAGTTTTTGTTCTCAGCACGATTATTTATGTATAACCATTTCATTTTTTAAGCAATATCACGCTATGTGCCACTCGGCGTTGTTGTTTTTATTTTTGTTTTGAAGTATAAAGGAATGTGTGTCCAGGAAACAACTATATGCACCAAGTCATCTGGTGGTTCAACAACTTAACTCGCACATGACCAAATCACTGCCATTCATTTTTTAGCCTGATCGGAGTAGCCACACAGTGGAAGAGGTGCTTCACTGTCCCTAGGTGAAAGTATCCCACTGAGTGACTCCCCACCAATTGTGGAGTGTTGCCAGTAACAATGGCACAAATATTGGGGCTGAATTGCAGTTGGGTATAATAACACATTGCCCCTGCATGGTGCATGTACTAAATATGGTATGCCACTTTATAAATGCATATACTGGCCTAAAGAAGGTGCTGCTCATGGCCAGAAAAGTCTCTGTAAATTTCAGCTGTTCTTATGTGGCTAAGAACACCCTGCTGACAAAAGGAGGCAAACTTGGTGTATTATCAGGATAGGCTATATACAGTGGGGAAAAAAAAAGTATTTAGTCAGCCACCAATTGTGCAAGTTCTCCCAATGAAAAAGATGAGAGAGGCCTGTAATTGACATCATAGGTAGACCTCAACTATGAGAGACAAAAGGAGAAAACAAATCCAGAAAATCACATTGTCTTATTTTTTAAGAATTTATTTGCAAATTATGGTGGAAAATAAGTATTTGGTCACCTACAAACAAGCAAGATTTCTGGCTCTCACAGACCTGTAGCTTCTTCTTTAAGAGGCTCCTCTGTCCTCCATTCACTACCTGTAGTAATAGCACCTGTTTGACATTATTATCAGTATAAAAGACAGCTATCCACAACCTCAAACAGTCACACTCCAAACTCCACTATGGTGAAGACCAAAGAGCTGTGGAAGGACACCAGAAACAAAATTGTAGACCTGCACCAGGCTGGGGAGACTGAATCTGCAATAGGCAAGCAGCTTGGTGTGAAGAAATCAACTGTGGGAGCAATAATTAGAAAATGGAAGACATACAAGACCACTGATAATCTCCCTCGATCAGGGGCTCCACGCAAGATCTCACCCCATGGGGTCAAAATGATCACAAGAATGGTGAGCAAAAATCCCAGAACCACATGGGGGGACCTAGTGAATGACCTGCAGAAAGCTGGGACTAACATAACAAAGGCTACCGCCAATAACACACTATGCCACCAGGGACTCAGATCCTGCAGTGCCAGACATGTCCCCCTGTTTAAGCCAGTACATATCCGGGCCCGTCTAAAGTTTGCTAGAGAGCATTTGGATGTTCCAGAAGAGTACTGGCAAAATGTCATATGGTCAGATGAAACCAAAGTAGAACTGTTTGGGAGAAACACAACTCGTCATGTTTGGAGGAGAGTGAATGCTGAGTTGCATCCAAAGAACACCATACCTACTGTGAAGCATGGGTTGGCAACATCATGCTTTGGGGCTGTTTCTCTTCAAAGGGACCAGGACGACTGATCCATGTACATGAAAGAATGAATGGGGCCATGCATCATGAGATTTTGAGTGCAAACCTCCTTCAGACAGCAATGGCATTGAAGGTAAACCGTGGCTGGGTCTTTCAGCATGACAATGATCCCAAGCACCCCGCCAGGGCAACGAAGGAGTGGCTTCGTAAGAAGCATTTCAAGGTCTTGGAGTGGCCTAGCCAGTCTCCAGATCTTTACCCCATAGAAAACCTTTGGAGGGAGTTGAAAGTCTGTGTTACCCAGCGACAGCCCCAAAACATCACTGCTCTAGAGGAGATCTGCATGGACGAATGGGCCAACATACCAGCAACAGTGTGTGCCAACCTTGTGAAGAGTTACAGAAAACATTTGACCTCTGTCATTGCCAACAAAGGATATATAACAAAGTATTGAGATGAACTTTTGTTATTGACCAAATACTTATTTTCCACCATAATTTGCAAATAAATTCTTTAAAAATCAGACAATGTGATTTTCTGAATTTGTTTTCTCATTTTGTCTCTCATAGTTGAGGTCTACCTATGATGACAATTACAGGCCTCTCTCATCTTTTTAAGTGGGAAAACTTGCACAATTGGTGGCTGACTAAATACTTTTTTCCTCACTGTACCTGACTTACCTCAGCTTTTAGGGAGAACACTAACAGCACCAGTCACTTGTCTGCTGAGGAGGCCTCTGCTCTTTCCCAGTCTTTTCACTCAGTCAGTGCTCCACTGTCTTTACCTGAACTACACCTACAAGTAGCTGGAGGAAAATCAGCTGTCCCAGCAGCAGTCAGTACAGTATCTGGAACATGATGAACCAGATTTTTTTTAACTCACACTGCCAACAGGATACACAGCAGGTAACTGATGCCCACTGACTGCACAACCAGGTACATTTGTATGGTCTTGTTCATCACTTTTTTAACAAGGAACACTACCACAATTTTTTCTTCAAAATAACCATATATTATACAAATAGGGCTATAAGTCCCCAAAATGGGCTAATTTTTGTAAAAAAAAAAAAAATAGTTTTTCCCAATATAACCACTAAAAAACACAGGCAGGCATCTTACCCTCTAACAGACTACTTTTTGGAGCATTTTAAATGTTAAAAAGCATAAAAAGTAACAGGACAGAATATGGTTAAATAAGTAGTTTGTATCCACTGCCTACTATCTGTTTTCCTTTAGACCTACATGTTATTGTCACTTTGCCATAACCTTGCCTGTGTTTGCCTTAGCCGCCTTGCACACGACTGTGTAAATGGTCAGTGTGCTATCCGTTTTTTTTTCCGGATAGCACACTGACCCATTCATTTTTATGGACCCGTACACATGACCACGAATTACATTGAATGAAAGGGGCCATGGAAGCACGGCGATGCACGGGCGACACACAGATGACATCCATGTGTCCACCATGCGCTGCCCGTGACGTTCATTCACAGCCACCAGTTAACACACGGTCGTGTGCAACCGGCTTTAGAAAGCTAGTGTCAAGACTCTCTTACCGGGTTTCCGGACACCAATGGCTGGGATCTATAGTGCAACAGGTAGTATGCTGGAACTTGTAGTGCACTGGTAGTAGCAGGTATCCACAGTGCAGCAGGTAGTAGCAGGTATACACAGTGCAGCAGGTAGTAGCAGGTATCTACAGTTCAGCAGGTAGTAGCAGGTATACACAATGCAGCTGGTAGTATAGAACCAACTGAGATCAGTAGGCCCCAACTGAAGGATTGTCAGAAGCAGTCTTCAAACACAATACTCAGGCACTGAGTGATCAGGTGCAGGAGTTCAAATAATCAATAAGCAGGAACCAAGATGGCCACGGACAGGAAGCACACCAAACACTATCTTACTAAGGGACTGGTACTGGCAAAACAAAGAGTTCATCAGTTAAGATCCTGACAATACTCCCACCTCAGGAAAGGCCTCTGGACGATCCCAAACCAGGCTTCTCGGGATATTTGCAAAGAAATTGATTAATTAATCGAAGGGGCATTGATCTTGTCCAAGGGTTCCCAGGAATTCTCTTCTGGAGGGTAGCTCTGCCATTTGATAAGGTATTGCAACCGACCCCTGCAGATCCTGGAATCCTAAATCTTCTCAACAACAAATTGCTCTTGATCATCCACTATGACAGGACCAGGAGGAGGAGGTGAACGTCCAGGAAAAGGATTGGGAACTGCAGCCTTCAGCAAAGAGACATGAAAGACAGGATAGATTCTCATGGTCTTCGGAATCTCCAATTGACAAGTTACTGAATTTACCAGACTGCTAATCTTAAATGGACCAATGTATTTCTGTCCCAGTTTTCATGAGGGGATCTTCAATTTCAGGTTCTTTGTATATAGCCAGACTGTTTCCCCTATCTTAAATGTTGGTGCTGGTTTACGAAACCTGTCAGCTGTCTTTTTAAAACTTTCCTGAGCTGCGCTCAACGTCTCCTTCAAAATTGCGAGATCTTGTTGTAAGGTGGTAATTCTTTCTGTAACTGCTGGCACAGAAGCATTCACAGGAAATCTGGGAAAGATCTTTGGATGATAACCTAGGTTAGCATAGAAAGTTGTTACTTTCGTAGAAGCACTCTGCAAATTGTTATAGGAGAATTCTGCCATGGGAAGCAAATCGAACCAATCATCCTGTAGATGACAGACATAGCACCAAAGGTATTGTTCCATGGTCTGATTGGTACGCTTCGTCTGTCCATTCAATTGCGGATGAAATTCAGAGGACAAACAGACATTTGTGTCCAATGCAGAACAAAGATCCCGCCAAAATTTTGCCGTAAATTGAACCCCCCCCCCCCCGGTCCGATACAACCTCATCTGGAACTCCATGTAGATGAAAGACATTCTGAACTATTAAATCAACAGTGTCCTTAGCCGAGGGTAGACTCGCACAGGGAATGAAGTGAGCGGTCTTCGTCAGACAATCGACTATGACTAATATCGTATTCTTCCGCTTGGAGGTTGGTAATTCTACAATGAAGTCCATAGAGATGGACCCCCAGGAGCGAGCTGGAATGGGAAGAGGTTGTAACAATCCTGTTTGTGAAGAATGTGGTGTCTTACATCTGGCGCAAATGTCACAAGAGCGAACATAATTCTTAACATCTTTCCGATAG
Organism: Leptodactylus fallax; assembly: GCA_947044405.1. Lineage (NCBI taxonomy): Eukaryota > Metazoa > Chordata > Amphibia > Anura > Leptodactylidae > Leptodactylus > Leptodactylus fallax. The sequence continues at coordinate 1,832,205 of CAMRHE010000001.1, read as the reverse complement.
CCAGGACACCAGAAAAAATTGAGATAAAAAGTCTTGGGTCTTCTGTATTCCCCTGTGATCTGCCATCTTGGAGTCGTGCATCAGCTTCAAAATCTTCACCCTCACCCCTTCAGGAACATACAGACATTGACCATGAACCCATACTCCGTTCCTCAGACTTAGGTGTACATCATTTGTGGGTTGTTATAGGAATGGATCTGAATCATAAGCCCCCTTAATGTCACTCAACAAATCCTGGTTGTGGATTACTCCTAAAAAGTTAGAATTTGACAGTATCATCTTGGGTGGAGTTTCAGGAGTAGGATCCGTGGAATAAATTTTGGATAGAGCATCAGCTTTACCATTACAGGAGCCTTGCCTATAAGAAATTACAAAATTAAATTGGCTAAGAAACAAACTCCAGTGAGCCTGTCGTGGAGATAGACATCTTGCTGATCTAACAAACTCCAGATTACGATGATCAGTGAGGACGATAATTTGTTGTGAAGCGCCCTGAAGATGATGCCTCAATTCTTTAAAGGTAGAGATGATAGCCAATAACTCCTTGTTCCCTACATCATAATTTATCTCTGCAGGATACAGTCATTGAGAAAAGTAGGCGCAAGGATGCAGTAGACTCTTCTCCCCTGTTCTCTGTGAGAGGATGGCCCAATAGCACAGTCAGAAGCGTCCACCTCAACAATGACGGCTCGTTCAGGATCAGGATGAATTAAGACTGGAGTTGTAGTAAACTTTGTCTTTAAGCGATCAAAGGCTTCCTGTGTTTGGGATGACCAAGTAAAAACGTTAATGAAGCGTCGATAAAAATTGGCAAATCCGATAAAGCGCTGAACTTGTTTAACAGCCCTGGATATAGGCTAATCAAGGATTGCCTGTATTTTACTAGTGTCCATGCTCAGCCCTTGTGCAGTAAGCATGTACCCCAAGAACTGAATTTCCAATCTATGGAACTCGCACTTTTCAAGCTTTATATAGAGATGGTTCTCCCTTAAACATCCCAAAACAGTCTTCACATGCTGTTGATATTCTTCGGGAGAATTAGAAAAAAATCAAAATGTTATCCAGATAGATCACCACGAAGAGGACTAGAAGATCCCCAAAAATGTCATTTACTAGGTGTTGGAAGGTGGCTGGAGCATTACAAAGCCCAAACAGCATGACCAGGTATTCAAAGTGTCCATAACGAGATCTGAAGGCGGTTTTCCATTTATCCCCAGACCTGATGCGGACTAAATTATATGCTCCGCGAAGATCTACTTTCGTGAAGATCTTAGGCTGCTGTTTTTCTCCAGCAGTTCTGGAATTAATGGCAAAGAAAAACGGTTTCTAATTGTAACTTTGTTAAGTTCTCAATATTCTATGCAGGGTTGGAGAGAACCATCCTTTTAACAAAGAATATAGGAGCCCCTGCTGGGGATGAAGTGGGACGAATGAATCCTTTAGCCAAATTCTCATTGATGTATGTTTTGAGATCTTTCAATTCTGGTCCTGCTAGTGGATAAATGCTACCAAAAGGTATAGCCACACCTGGCCGAAGCTCTATGGGGCAATCATATGGACGATGTGGAGGAAGTTGATCTGCTTTCTTCTTAGTAGTATAATGTTGTACTGTGTTAGCCATTGATAGTAGTGGAAGAGTGAAGAAATCAGGCGATACCTTTTAGAGACTAACTGGGTATATTTGAAGGTAAGCTTTCGGGAGTACTAGCTCCCTTCATCAGACATGGTGTTATACAAGAAACTGAAAATTCACAGATTTTTTTATACCCTATAGACATGGACCCTCAAAGGATCTTAGAATCCTTAAAAAAAACAAAAGAAAATGCAATATAAGTAGGGAAGTGGTGAAGCCAGAGGGAGCCTCAGCTCGGGCAAGCTCATCTTTAACAGTACTGGATAAACCTTTACGGAAAAGTGGTAGCTGAGCATCACTGTTCCAGTTCGTATCAATAGCCCATCTTTGGAACTGCATAGCATAGTTTGTGGCGGAAAGCCTGCCCTGGCGTAAAGTTAATATAATTGCTTCGCCAGTAGCACACTGATTAGAATCGTCAAACACTTGACTCGTAGCTGTAAGTAAATTTGTCAGATTGTTTAAGAGAGGATCATCAGTCTCAAATAATGGATTGGCCCAAGCTAAGGCTTTGTGAGTCAGAAGCATGATGATACACATTACCTTGGACCGATAAGTTGGAAACTGGCTTGCGTGGGCATCAAAATACAACCGGCATTGATTTAAGAAGCCACGGAACTTGTGACGTTCACCGCCAAATCTAAAAGATGGTAACTTGGGAATAGGAATGGCAGCAGGAACGGTTACCTGCGTTTCCAATTGCGTCGCCCGGTTACATAGTTCTTGAATTGCTTGACCGAACACCTGGGCGTTATGGTTAGATTGTCCGTCTATTGCGTCGATTCTTGCTTTTAAGGACTGCATCTCAGCGTGCATAGTGGTGGTAAGATTGTATAATTTCTTAAAACGCACCTCCAAAATCTCTGACCCAGCGATCTCTGTCATTATGGCCTGAGTATTCTGTCAAGACTCTCTTACCCGGCTTCCGGAAACCAATGGCTGCGATCGGTAGTGCAACAGGTAGCATGCTGGAACTTGTAGTGCACTGGTAGTAGCAGGTATCCACAGTGCAGCAGGTAGTAGCAGGTATCCACAGTGCAGCAAATAGTAGCAAGTATACACAGTGCAGCAGGTAGTATGCTGGAACTTGTAGTGCACTGGTAGTAGCAGGTATCCACAGTGCAGCAGGTAGTAGCAGGTATACACAGTGCAGCAGGTAGTAGCAGGTATCCACAATGCAGGAGGTAGTATGCTGGAACTTGTAGTGCACTGGTAGTAGCAGGTACCCACAGTGCAGCAGAGTAGCAGGTATCTACAGTGCAGCAGGTAGTAGCAGGTATACACAGTGCAGCAGGTAGTATAGAACCAACTGAGATCAGTAGGCCCCAGCTCAAGGATTGTCAGAAGCAGGCTTCAAAAACAATACTCAGGCACTGAGTGATCAGGTGCAGGAGTTCAAATAATCAACAGGCAGGAACCAAGATGGCCACGGACAGGAAGCACACAAAATGCCATCTTACTAAGGGACTGGTACTGGCAAAACAAAGAGTTCATCAATTAAGATCCTGACATTTAGAAATGTACTAGTAGAGTCCTAGGAGTCTTGACACTATGTTTTAAGCCAATTTAAACTCTGATTTGTAGCAAATTTGTTTGGCTTGAAACAAGCCTTGGGACTGTACCACCCAAACCCAAAAAGAAAAAAAAATCTTCAAAGGTTTGCCCATTTCTAGATGTAAAGTATTAGATGTAAGGTATAGCTGGCAATAGTGACAGGTCAGATTTGGCTTTAAACTGTGATCTCTTCTCTGATGTGTTAGGGGGTTATGTGTGAAGTACGAACCAGAGACAGAGAGGTCGTTGCTAGTGGCTGAAAACAGTTCTGAAACCCAGGAGGTAGTTTCAGACTGGCCCATAGGTGAACAGGTAAATCCCTCTGGTGGGCACCCCAGGTCACCGTGGCATGGCGCTGTACACTCATTGTATAAAAGAAAGTTAAATCTTCGGCTCACCGTATTCATATGCCAATTAGTTCCATAGAAATTGTATCATAGGATGCAGAGAACACTCTCCATGACTAAGGGGCTAGACTCCCTGAAACACGTAGGCTTGGTTACGGATCCTCTTCACATGTAACTGTTGTTACCTTTTTTTTTAAATTTTATATGAATTAAAAGTTATATTTTATTTAAATTTCTGGATGCTGGAACCGGCTTTTATTCTCTACACTCATTGTACTTCATACAGATACTCATCATACAGCATTTTAACCAGGCTATGCATCAGTATAGTATACTGGGTATGTTATTTAAGACACTACCTAGTTTATTTTTATACACTGTATGGGAGTTAAGTCAACTAGTATCCTTTCTCCCTGGGCCCTATCTTCTCAATCACACTGCAGGAGCCCCCCAATAACTAATAATATAAGAGGGCCCTACTTCAAGGCATGAACCAGGCATTAGGCTACTGACATGACCCCAGGACAGAAACAATCATAGACAAGGACTGGGCAGCAAGCTACTACTGAAAAAAATTATGTTGGCCACATTTTGGGAATTTTAAACAAGTGCCATATTTACATGAGGCTCTATAATGGACCCCCAGAATGAATTTTACTGATGGTGGATATGTTGTTTACACTATTACAACAAAAAGTAAAACTAAGATAAAAAGCACAAAGCTGATCTTTTATTAATTCATGTATAAACAAGGCCCTATTCAACAGCCCAATATTTAGGGCAATTAGCAAAAAAAGGCTTGTAAGTAGACTGATATAACCAAGCACTGATCAGTGTTTTTCGTCAACCAGTGCTAGTCCTAGCTGGAAATGATGAGGGTAATAGGACACAGTGATCATGTGATCTTTGATAAATGAATACAATTGTATCCACAATAGATTAACATGCTTGATTGGTATAAACTTGTTAAATTCCATTAATACAGCATATTCATCTGTAAATAAGATTTTACAGACTAGCATCCAGTTATAGAAGGCTGTGTTATCAAGGAACATGTTTATAATCCAAAAAAAAATCATCTTCAAAAAGTGATGTATGAACAACTTAATCCTTCATTAAAGCAAAAAGCCTCTTATACTTAATGCTGTGAGGAATGAAATATCTTTTTAGCTAGTGCTCTAAAACCATGTAATATTTGTTGATAGGCTGGCCATACGTATTAGATTTTGGACGACTGTCATGTTGTTAAAAAGAAAAAACAATGCACAACCACAAGCAAAGAGGAACAAGCAGACAATCATGTCAAACATTAATATTTTCCATCCAAAAATACCCAACATGACCGTTCTGCTTTTGGCAGATTAAATTCTGATGTTGGTCACCCTCAAACGAAAGTTCATGGCAATAACATACCGAAATATAAACCAAAATTGGCTATTTTGACATGTGAAAATCTAATGTGTATGGCCAGCTTTAGTCCCTAAGCACAAGCATCACTCCCAGGCATAACTTTCATTGGCTGATTATATTATTCTAATCATGCACATTGTCAATGGAAAAGTCATAAAACTTGCAACTTTAAGGCTAAGGCCCCATATTGTGGAAAAGCTGCTTTATTTGTTGCAGATTTTGCTGCGTATTTTTTTTATTTAACCAAACCCAGTGTCTACATAAGGAATGGGAAATATCTAGGAAGCACTTACACTTGGCTTTGGCTCAAAAAAAAAAATACAGCAAAATCTGCAAAAAAAGCTGCTTTTCTGCAATGTGGAGCCTTAACCTAAAATAGACTCCAACAATGCTGCAATTTAATAATATAAAATGTTTGGAAACCCTCATTCCTACTTTAAGCTAAGGCCCCAATTAGCGAGCTGCAGCTAAAAAGCGATGCAGGAAAAACTGAGGCGGAAATACATTGCAGTTTTTCCCGCAGCACATTTTACAGAAATTTTGCAGAATTTTCCTCTGCAGACTTTCTGCTTCTATTATACTGGTACGGAAACCGCCAGACTAACTTTTTTTGATGTCTCTAATAGTTAGCACATGAAGAAACAGAAAGTATTACATAGTTACTTTATATAGCTACTGGCTTAAGCCCCTCAGGTTTAACCATTTTATACTTTGAAACCCAAGTAGATCCAAAGAAAGGCAAAACCCACCTAATTTCCTATAAGGCAGAAGCCCCATGTTGCGGAAACGCAGTTTTTTTGTTGCAGATTTTGTTGCGTTTTTTTTAGCCAAAGCCAGGAGTGGATTGAGCAGAAGGTAGAAGTATAAGAGCTTCTTAGGTATTTACCATTCCTTTTCTAGCCACTCTTGGCTTTGGCTCAAAAAACCACAACAAAATCTGCAACAAAAAAAGCTGTGTTTCCGCAACATGGGGCCTCAGCTTAAAGTGGGAAAAATTCCTTCCAGATCCCTGCTGGCAACCAAATTGATCCATGGATCAACATTCTACATTAATACCAGTAGCCCTGTGTATTACAAGGAAGATATGTAGTCCATTTTTTAAAGCTCAACACAATTTTGGCCATAACCAAATCCTGCAGAAGGATTTTCCATAATTTTACAGTTCAGACAGTTAAGTAATGATTCTGAACTTTGTGCTGAAATTGCACTTCCTTTAACCGTAAGCAGTGAGCCTACTTTCTTTGTTCAATCTGCAGAACCATTCATTTATTGCATCAGGTTTTACTCACAAACATCATGTAATCCAAAATGATAATCACAATAATACAAAAATTAATATATAACTTTTAATTAATTAAAGTTAAAAAATCACAACAACATATATATATATAACATCATATATAATTTTTTTCGGATAATCTATTGTTGTATATGACCTGTAAGGTCTTGGATTTGGCACAAACATCATGGTAGACAAGAGTGGCTGTGTTTCTCCTTCTGTCTCTCTTTTAGGCTAAGGCCCCACGTAGTGTGCCACAGTCAAAAAGCTTTCCAGAAAAGACTGTGGCGGAAACACATCGGGGAGTTTTCCTCTGCAGACTTTCTGCCTCTATTTACCTACATGGAAACCGCCAGTGTTTCCGTAGGTATAATTGACATGCTGCGATTTACAAAAATGTTTGGGCAAGTAAGTGCAAAGTTTTTTCCAAACATACTTTATGGTCAATCCAGAAGTTCTGCTCTGTACAAATCTCAGTTAGGCTGAACCCCCACATTGCGAAAACGCAGCATTTTTGCCATGGAATAAAAATATAAACTAATTTTTGGTTGGTTTAATTATTTAATGTGGTTTATAGGCAATTATTTGTGAGGAGAACCTTTAACCCATTCCCGCCGGTGACATTTTTCAATTTTCGCTTTTTGTTTTTGACTCCTCCCATTCCAAACCCAATAACTTTTTTATTTTTCCGTTCTCAGTGCTATATGAGGTCTTAATGTTTGCGAGACAAATTTTTTTTTCATGATGCTATGATTTATTATTCTGTACAAAGTACTGGGAAGCTGGAAAAAAATTCAGAATGGGGTGGATTTGAAGAAAAAGTGCATTTGTGTGACTTTCTTACGGGCTTCATTTTTACGGCGTTCACTCTACAGCCAAAATGATAAGTCTCCTGTATTCTATGTTTTGGTACGATTCCGGGGATACCAAATATATATGGTTTTATTTACATTTTTACCCCTTAACAAAAATCCAAAACTGTGCAAAATATTTTTTTTTAAAAAGTCGCCATATTCTGACACCCGTAACTTTTTTATACTTCCGTTTACGGGGATGCATAGGGCGTCTTTTTTTGCAGGACCAGGTGTACCATTTTGGGGACTGCCTATTGCTTTGATCACTTTTTATTAAAATTTTTATTAGAGGCAAAACAGTGAAAAAACGGCGGTTTGGAACTTTTGATTTTTTTTTCCCGCTTCGGCATTTACTGTACGGGAAAAATATTTTTATAGATTTGTAGACCAGGCGTTTTTAGACACAGGGATACCTAATGTGTATGTGTTTCACAGTATTTAACTACTTTTATATGTGTTCTAGGGAAAGTGGGGGTGATTTGAACTTTTAATATTTTTTATTTTTTTTTATATTTTTCTGTACTTTTTTTATTTTTTATTTTGCATTTATTAGACCCCCTAGAGGTCTCGAACCCCAGGGGATCTGATCACTAATGCAATGCATTACAATGCTAATACATTGCAAAAAAAAACATCGCTTCTATTGCAGGCTACATAGAGTATACTAACCAACAAAGACCTCCATAAACTAATGACCAAAAAAGTTTCAAACATCAAAGAAAAAAGCAATGGTCAAAGAAAAATTCCAAACAATATTATCTAAAAATATATATTTATTAATAAAAAATTATAAATACAAAAAGGATAATAAATCCAATAAGACAAATAGTACAGAGAAGACACAGATGACAAAGAACACAAGATATGTGTCACAAAAAAGAGGGGTCATCAAAAATTGCATACAAATATAAAGATGACAGTATATATGGCTAGGAAATTAGACCAATATCGATAAAAAGTCTTGGTCCAAGGCCTAAAATAATCTATATATAGGGTGTCTGGACAAGCATCACCCAAATTGCAAAACAGTATCCTATATCATATAAATGTCAAGACACTAAACACATGCCCCTAAGTACTAGTATATAACATATATAATTAAATTTTAAACAAGAGCAATGCACAGTATCTGATGTTAAAAAGACCAATAAATAGATGCATAATAGCAATGATTACCTGAAGCCATAAAGGTAGCAAAAGTTGAGCCCCAGTGACACAAGAAGGTATGTATAAGGAACGCACCTCAACGTGTTTCGCTTCAAAAAGCTTCCTCAGGAGGTGACATAAACAATAACTAAGGGAGGGTATGTATGGAAGCCCCCATAGATGAAGTCCCAGCTGTGTGTAATGGCGCATGACACTGTGATAATCATGACGACATCGGTGTGGCACATGCGCAATGGAGAGTGATTGCGTCATATGACACATCATCTTCATGCGTGGAATAGCGCCTAGCAGATCCCGCGAGATCCCACTGGAATGCATGTAGGTAAGTATAACTACTACAATTGACAAAGAGCTACATAGATATTTAATAAGCCACAGCAGCGGTTACCATGAAGATAATTATCCTGACATAATACAAGTAATACAAATGCATAACGTGTAATAAAAGCAATAAAGATAGCTCCTAGTAATTCCCATAAGATAAGGACAGCGACATCATACACATCACGCTGCAGCACATATATAAATAAATATAACTACTACAGTTAATGGAAAAGTGACAAAAATATTTAGTCAAACCACAACGGCGGATACCATAAAGATGGTTACCCTAACACAATAAATAGTGCAAATATATAATATATGATAAAAGTAATAAAGATACATCCAGTGTACAATAAAAATAAAAAACAAAACGAAATATACTAAGACAAAATAAAAATAAAAGTGACAAAATAAGTGCAAATAAGATGGTCATATATAAAAATATAGAGTAGCCTGAAATAGAAGTTAATGAAAGACAGGCCTGGGAGCCTTCACAAGGCTCCCAGCTGTCATAGCAACAGGATGCCGGCCCTGGAGCTTGCTCCGGGTGCCGTCAATCCCCGGCAAAATGGCAGCGCCTGTGTGGCCCCAGTGAAATGGTGTCTCGGTCAGCTTTGACTGAGGCGCCAGAGGGGTTAATGCCCGCGATCATTGTGGGCACTGATCGCAGGCATTAGCGCCGGGTGTCTACTGTATAATACAGCAGAAACCCGGCGGCTATGGTGGCTGCTCAGGTCCCGAGCGGCTGCCATATTTAAGAACCCGGCATCTGCCGTACTATTTCCCGGATGTCGGGAAAGGGTTAAGTACTTGTTGTTTTCAAAAATGTCTGAGTTTTTGAAAACTGCAGCATGTCATTTATACCAGCAGAAACACATAGGTATAATAGGGACAGAAAGTCCGCAGAGGAAAACTCAATGAGTAACACTGCGGAAAAAAACGTGACCCGTTTCCATTGCGTTTTTTTCCACATTGTTTTTTTGCTGTGTTTTTCTACGTGGGGCAGAAAATCAGCTTTTTGTTGCAGATTTTGCTGTGTTTTTTTGAGCCAAAGGCAGGAGAGACTACAAAAGGAAAGAGAGATATATACAAAGCACTTATAGTCCAGCTTTAGTCCCTAAGCACAAGCATCACTCCCAGGCATAACTTTCATTGGCTGATTATATTATTCTAATCATGCACATTGTCAATGGAAAAGTCATAAAACTTGCAACTTTAAGGCTAAGGCCCCATATTGTGGAAAAGCTGCTTTATTTGTTGCAGATTTTGCTGCGTATTTTTTTTATTTAACCAAACCCAGTGTCTACATAAGGAATGGGAAATATCTAGGAAGCACTTACACTTGGCTTTGGCTCAAAAAAAAAAAATACAGCAAAATCTGCAAAAAAAGCTGCTTTTCTGCAATGTGGAGCCTTAACCTAAAATAGACTCCAACAATGCTGCAATTTAATAATATAAAATGTTTGGAAACCCTCATTCCTACTTTAAGCTAAGGCCCCAATTAGCGAGCTGCAGCTAAAAAGCGATGCAGGAAAAACTGAGGCGGAAATACATTGCAGTTTTTCCCGCAGCACATTTTACAGAAATTTTGCAGAATTTTCCTCTGCAGACTTTCTGCTTCTATTATACTGGTACGGAAACCGCCAGACTAACTTTTTTTGATGTCTCTAATAGTTAGCACATGAAGAAACAGAAAGTATTACATAGTTACTTTATATAGCTACTGGCTTAAGCCCCTCAGGTTTAACCATTTTATACTTTGAAACCCAAGTAGATCCAAAGAAAGGCAAAACCCACCTAATTTCCTATAAGGCAGAAGCCCCATGTTGCGGAAACGCAGTTTTTTTGTTGCAGATTTTGTTGCGTTTTTTTTAGCCAAAGCCAGGAGTGGATTGAGCAGAAGGTAGAAGTATAAGAGCTTCTTAGGTATTTACCATTCCTTTTCTAGCCACTCTTGGCTTTGGCTCAAAAAACCACAACAAAATCTGCAACAAAAAAAGCTGTGTTTCCGCAACATGGGGCCTCAGCTTAAAGTGGGAAAAATTCCTTCCAGATCCCTGCTGGCAACCAAATTGATCCATGGATCAACATTCTACATTAATACCAGTAGCCCTGTGTATTACAAGGAAGATATGTAGTCCATTTTTTAAAGCTCAACACAATTTTGGCCATAACCAAATCCTGCAGAAGGATTTTCCATAATTTTACAGTTCAGACAGTTAAGTAATGATTCTGAACTTTGTGCTGAAATTGCACTTCCTTTAACCGTAAGCAGTGAGCCTACTTTCTTTGTTCAATCTGCAGAACCATTCATTTATTGCATCAGGTTTTACTCACAAACATCATGTAATCCAAAATGATAATCACAATAATACAAAAATTAATATATAACTTTTAATTAATTAAAGTTAAAAAATCACAACAACATATATATATATAACATCATATATAATTTTTTTCGGATAATCTATTGTTGTATATGACCTGTAAGGTCTTGGATTTGGCACAAACATCATGGTAGACAAGAGTGGCTGTGTTTCTCCTTCTGTCTCTCTTTTAGGCTAAGGCCCCACGTAGTGTGCCACAGTCAAAAAGCTTTCCAGAAAAGACTGTGGCGGAAACACATCGGGGAGTTTTCCTCTGCAGACTTTCTGCCTCTATTTACCTACATGGAAACCGCCAGTGTTTCCGTAGGTATAATTGACATGCTGCGATTTACAAAAATGTTTGGGCAAGTAAGTGCAAAGTTTTTTCCAAACATACTTTATGGTCAATCCAGAAGTTCTGCTCTGTACAAATCTCAGTTAGGCTGAACCCCCACATTGCGAAAACGCAGCATTTTTGCCATGGAATAAAAATATAAACTAATTTTTGGTTGGTTTAATTATTTAATGTGGTTTATAGGCAATTATTTGTGAGGAGAACCTTTAACCCATTCCCGCCGGTGACATTTTTCAATTTTCGCTTTTTGTTTTTGACTCCTCCCATTCCAAACCCAATAACTTTTTTATTTTTCCGTTCTCAGTGCTATATGAGGTCTTAATGTTTGCGAGACAAATTTTTTTTTCATGATGCTATGATTTATTATTCTGTACAAAGTACTGGGAAGCTGGAAAAAAATTCAGAATGGGGTGGATTTGAAGAAAAAGTGCATTTGTGTGACTTTCTTACGGGCTTCATTTTTACGGCGTTCACTCTACAGCCAAAATGATAAGTCTCCTGTATTCTATGTTTTGGTACGATTCCGGGGATACCAAATATATATGGTTTTATTTACATTTTTACCCCTTAACAAAAATCCAAAACTGTGCAAAATATTTTTTTTTAAAAAGTCGCCATATTCTGACACCCGTAACTTTTTTATACTTCCGTTTACGGGGATGCATAGGGCGTCTTTTTTTGCAGGACCAGGTGTACCATTTTGGGGACTGCCTATTGCTTTGATCACTTTTTATTAAAATTTTTATTAGAGGCAAAACAGTGAAAAAACGGCGGTTTGGAACTTTTGATTTTTTTTTTCCCGCTTCGGCATTTACTGTACGGGAAAAATATTTTTATAGATTTGTAGACCAGGCGTTTTTAGACACAGGGATACCTAATGTGTATGTGTTTCACAGTATTTAACTACTTTTATATGTGTTCTAGGGAAAGTGGGGGTGATTTGAACTTTTAATATTTTTTATTTTTTTTTATATTTTTCTGTACTTTTTTTATTTTTTATTTTGCATTTATTAGACCCCCTAGAGGTCTCGAACCCCAGGGGATCTGATCACTAATGCAATGCATTACAATGCTAATACATTGCAAAAAAAACATCGCTTCTATTGCAGGCTACATAGAGTATACTAACCAACAAAGACCTCCATAAACTAATGACCAAAAAAGTTTCAAACATCAAAGAAAAAAGCAATGGTCAAAGAAAAATTCCAAACAATATTATCTAAAAATATATATTTATTAATAAAAAATTATAAATACAAAAAGGATAATAAATCCAATAAGACAAATAGTACAGAGAAGACACAGATGACAAAGAACACAAGATATGTGTCACAAAAAAGAGGGGTCATCAAAAATTGCATACAAATATAAAGATGACAGTATATATGGCTAGGAAATTAGACCAATATCGATAAAAAGTCTTGGTCCAAGGCCTAAAATAATCTATATATAGGGTGTCTGGACAAGCATCACCCAAATTGCAAAACAGTATCCTATATCATATAAATGTCAAGACACAAAACACATGCCCCTAAGTACTAGTATATAACATATATAATTAAATTTTAAACAAGAGCAATGCACAGTATCTGATGTTAAAAAGACCAATAAATAGATGCATAATAGCAATGATTACCTGAAGCCATAAAGGTAGCAAAAGTTGAGCCCCAGTGACACAAGAAGGTATGTATAAGGAACGCACCTCAACGTGTTTCGCTTCAAAAAGCTTCCTCAGGAGGTGACATAAACAATAACTAAGGGAGGGTATGTATGGAAGCCCCCATAGATGAAGTCCCAGCTGTGTGTAATGGCGCATGACACTGTGATAATCATGACGACATCGGTGTGGCACATGCGCAATGGAGAGTGATTGCGTCATATGACACATCATCTTCATGCGTGGAATAGCGCCTAGCAGATCCCGCGAGATCCCACTGGAATGCATGTAGGTAAGTATAACTACTACAATTGACAAAGAGCTACATAGATATTTAATAAGCCACAGCAGCGGTTACCATGAAGATAATTATCCTGACATAATACAAGTAATACAAATGCATAACGTGTAATAAAAGCAATAAAGATAGCTCCTAGTAATTCCCATAAGATAAGGACAGCGACATCATACACATCACGCTGCAGCACATATATAAATAAATATAACTACTACAGTTAATGGAAAAGTGACAAAAATATTTAGTCAAACCACAACGGCGGATACCATAAAGATGGTTACCCTAACACAATAAATAGTGCAAATATATAATATATGATAAAAGTAATAAAGATACATCCAGTGTACAATAAAAATAAAAAACAAAACGAAATATACTAAGACAAAATAAAAATAAAAGTGACAAAATAAGTGCAAATAAGATGGTCATATATAAAAATATAGAGTAGCCTGAAATAGAAGTTAATGAAAGACAGGCCTGGGAGCCTTCACAAGGCTCCCAGCTGTCATAGCAACAGGATGCCGGCCCTGGAGCTTGCTCCGGGTGCCGTCAATCCCCGGCAAAATGGCAGCGCCTGTGTGGCCCCAGTGAAATGGTGTCTCGGTCAGCTTTGACTGAGGCGCCAGAGGGGTTAATGCCCGCGATCATTGTGGGCACTGATCGCAGGCATTAGCGCCGGGTGTCTACTGTATAATACAGCAGAAACCCGGCGGCTATGGTGGCTGCTCAGGTCCCGAGCGGCTGCCATATTTAAGAACCCGGCATCTGCCGTACTATTTCCCGGATGTCGGGAAAGGGTTAAGTACTTGTTGTTTTCAAAAATGTCTGAGTTTTTGAAAACTGCAGCATGTCATTTATACCAGCAGAAACACATAGGTATAATAGGGACAGAAAGTCTGCAGAGGAAAACTCAATGAGTAACACTGCGGGAAAAAAACGTGACCCGTTTCCATTGCGTTTTTTTCCACATTGTTTTTTTGCTGTGTTTTTCTACGTGGGGCAGAAAATCAGCTTTTTGTTGCAGATTTTGCTGTGTTTTTTTGAGCCAAAGGCAGGAGAGACTACAAAAGGAAAGAGAGATATATACAAAGCACTTATACTTCTCCCTTCTGCTCAACCCACTCCTGACTTTGGCTCAAAAAACACAGCAAAATTTGGAATAAAGAAAGCAGCTTTTCCTCAACGTGGGGCCTCAGCCTAAAAGATTTACTACTAGACGACATGCATATGGCTGTGCTTGACCACACAAGGATGACATTCATGTGCTGTCCATGTCCCATAGATGGGACTGTGAAAATAGTAGTGCATATGGGGCCATAGAAATGAATGTGTCGGTGTGCATGAAGCTTTAGACATACAGTTCAGCTGAATTTTTGTACTGCAAACTATGCAGGAGCTCTACAGGTCCTGATGGATATTGTGGATAGGAAATTAAGGGTTTTGTTCATTAGTTCATTAGAATGGGTGATAAATTAACAATCATTGCATGGAAAATTCCAGACCTGCAGATTCATCCCTGGATCTAGGCCGGGATCACCACAATAGACCTGATGTTTGATTTAATGTGTTCCGATAAACAGTAAGAAAAGAGGTTTCATCTTAAAAAGGAGTCTTTATTTTCAATACTTACTACTAAGGGACATCATTTATAAAAAGTAATGATAGTGGTCAAGTGGTCAGAAACAGGGAAGTTATTAAGAATGTATATTGTGATGTACAGTTTCTTCTTGTATTTGTGTACTGTTTATTCATCTTTAAGGCTAATGTTTTTCCAACAGCCATCACATGGACATTTTCAAATCCATGAATGGGTCTATTCTCATGCCAAAATGGACAAAGATAGAGAATGTCAGTTTTTTTGACGGCCGTGAAAATCGATCCGTCATAGAAACAGATGTAAATAGACCCACAGAAATTCTTGGTGGTTAAAACTGCTGTGTGACAGCCATTCCAAAAATGGAGAGAAGGGCATTTTTTACTGTTGTGTGAATAAGGCCTAAGGAGACTCATTATGAACATACTGCAGAATGTCTCCATAAAAATATTGCAACATGTTCTCCTGCAAGCTGCTGTGACAAATATCACCATTGCAAATATTGAAATCAGCAGGCAAAATCTACATGACATGCTGCATGTTTAAGGATAAGGCCCCATGTAGCAAGCCGCAGTCAAAAAGCGCTGCAGGAAAAACAACATTGTAGCATTGAGTTTTCCTAAGCGGACTTTCTGCCTCTATTATACCTATATGGAAAATGCTAGAGTTTCCGTAGGTATAATTGACTTTGACTTTCATTGGGTTCGCCTGAAGCGGCTTAAGGGGGACTCTTGGAGCATGTTATACTATTTGGGGCCACTGTGGGGAGCATATACTTTGTGGGGGCCACTGTGAAGCACAATATATTGTGTGGGGGCTACTGTGGAGCATATTATAATGTTCAGAGCCATGGTGGAGCATATTATAATGTGTGGGGGTCACCGTGGAGCATATTGTACTGTGTGGGGGCTACGGTGAAGTATATTACACTGTTTGGGGCACCTTCATTATTAACATCACACCACATTTATTTTTTAGCAGCCAGACACTATTATTACAGGCTGTAATAACATTGTACGATCTCTATAAAACAGATCTGTGTGATGTAAATAGTGAATGGGTGAGGGCGCTCACAAAAGCACAACGGTTCCGTCAAACAGTTGATCAGAACGGGCCCTGGGTGCTAGACCCCCACTGATCTTTTAGACTGTTAGGACCCTGCAGATCAGATGTTTACCAGAACACACAGCTCTCAGTATTGTTTTCATGCTGGGTGCTGCTCACTCACCATATTCTTGATAACCGCAGTTGTGGGTACTATAGTTGTATGGGACATGTTAATGTTCACAATTCCAGGAACCACGCTGCTAGCTTGCCATACATAGTGTAGAGGTGGGTTTAGGTAGTGTAGTGGTGCACATTGTATGACGGGTGAGCAGCATGGCATTGTTATTACCTGTAGCTGCGCTGTTTCCGTACAGCTGATCTGCAGGGATCCTGGCGGTGGGCCCCTAGGAACAATTCCACTGATAGGCCCTAGACATCCCAGTCCTACATTGCAGACACGTGTCCTTTGACCCCAGAAAATGTGATCCTGAGCATAATCTCACTATATATATATATATATATATATATATATATATATATATATATATATTCTTTTTTAAAATAAACATAGACTTAAAAATGTGAGAATTTTATGTCAATTATACCTACGGAAACGCTAGTGGTTTCCATATAGAGGCAAAAAGTCCGCAGAGGAAAACTCTCTAGACTTTCTGTTAAAAGTGCTGTGGAAAAAAACCCAATGTGCTTCTGCCGCGGTCTTTTCCGGAAAGCTTTTTGGCTGTGGCTTGCTACGTTTGGCCTTAGCCTAAAAGAGAGACAGAAGGAGAAACACAATCACTCTTGTCTTCCATGATGTTTGTGAGTCAAACCTAGTGCAATAAATTAATGGTTCTGCAGAATGAACAAAGAACACATTCTCACTGCTTACAGTTAAAAGCGCAAAATCTCAGCATGTCAATTATACCTATGGAAACGCTGGCATTTTCCGTATCAGTATAATAGGGACAGAAAGTCTGCAGAGGAATACTTTTCGCCGCAGTCTTTTCTGCAGCACTTTTTGGCTGCGGCTCGCTACGTAGGGCCTTAGCAATAATAGAGTGTTGATAATGTAGCACAGAGATTAGAACACCCAATACTTATTGTGTAAGAGCATATGCTTCTGATATATGCAGGTGTTCATTTTATAACATTCCCCCATCATTAATCTCTATTAAGCGGCTAACCAAAGAATTCAGCAAGTGTTAAAGTACTGAAAGACGTTTCTGTAACAACGAATAAAGTAAGTTTTTTCAAAGAATTTGCCAAAATGTCTGGACAGAAGTTTTAATATGGATTATATTTAATGCACAAAGCCCCAGCATGTTCTTATATGTACCCTCTCACTAATAATGTGTTTAAACTAGCATTCACTTTGAATGTGTGAACTGATCTCATATTAAATTTCACACAAATATTTTTTTCTATATTCAGCCTTAAACGTAGCCAATAAAACTTTTACAATGCGGTATAACTGTCACAGACCTCTGGTGATGTTTTAATATCACTCAAGTATATGTTGACCTATCAAAAAAAGATTTATTAAGGACTTCAGGCACATTGTAAAATTTTCTCATTGTTTCTCATCTTGTGATATATACTGTCATTTTGTTTTAGCTTGGTCCAGCTGAGATACTGTATACAGAAATATTGCACTAAAATGAAATAAGGCTTATTTATTCTATTATCTAAAAAAAATCCATTGGGAGGAGACACATTAGGGCTTATTCACAGACAGCTGTGAGACTATCCATGAAAGGGCTGGAGTTTTTTTGTGGGACGTTAGGGCATTGTATAGGGTTATTCCGATGCCAAGCCAACCCATCTGACTCCTGGGAAAATGACCCACTCTCATACTGCCCTTTTAAGATTTGACTACTGGTAAGACTGTTCCATTTTTTTTTCTATATATTGGATTTTAAGACTAAGATTGGATTTCTATTTTTTTTTTTTTAAATATCCTGTAAACGTTAAGTTTTCCTAATTTATAGGGATCCTTTGCTTTTTGTGAATTACTTCTCTAAGAGGTTTGGGAGGGACACATAGTATGTAACCTTTTATTTAGGATATTTTTTTTTGTTTATCTACCATACATCTGGTGAAACACGAATGCCTCTGGTGAAAATGAACGTATGCCAAATGATACCTAACTGTCTACAATAATATAAAGAGCATAAACTACAAGGGTGTCTTTTTTTCAGTTTGCATTCAGTTTTTTCAAAAGCCCTTCACTATGGTTCATATAAAGGTATATACCAGCCAAAGAGGAAGCATTTTTTTAGAATACATTAGCATATTTTTATTGAGACTGTTATGATGACAAATACCACTAGAGGGAGATATAATACCAATGAATGTACTGTACTGTATATGAAGCATACTGGGTACTCATAGTGAGACACAAAAGCAACAACTTGGAATTCTCATCTGAAAATAAGTTAAACTGGAACATGTGAACAACACACTAAAATAACTTAGAGGCAATTGTATTAACCCCTTGCTGCCACAGCCATTTTTTGATTTTTATTTTTCACTTTCCACTTTTCAAAAGTCATAATTTTATTTTTTCCATTATTTATTTTCCATTATTTTTTTTTCATTCACAAAGCTGTATGAGGGCTTATTTTTTTGAAGAACAGATTGTACTTCATAGGTGTATCACATTCTGTACAATGTACTGGGAAGCTGCAAAAAAAAAACCCAAAAAAATGCATTTGCACCATTTTCTTATGGATTTTGTTTTTAAAGCGTTTGATGTGCAGCCAAAATGACATATTACCTATATTCTGCAGGTTGTTAAGATAACAGTGACACCAAATTTATATAAATATATATTTTTTTATTTTTTAGGCCGGGTCCCCACGTAGCGAAAACGTCGCTGCATTTTACAGTACCTTCAAAGTGGATAGGATTCTGGCTAATCCATCCACATATTGCAGAAATCATGTGTTGTCCATGTTTTTGAAAATTGCAACATGTCACTTATACCTGTGTTTACCAACGTTTTTCTGTATAGGTATAATAGGGGCAGAAAGTCCGCAGAGGAAAACTGTGCGAAAATGCAATGAAAAATGCTGCAGAAAAAAAATGTGATGCGTTTCCGTCTCAATTTTTTCTGTAGTTTTTTTTTGCTGCATTTTTCTATGTGGGGCCTTAGCCTTAAAGGGATTTTCCGGGCAAAAAATGTTTTTTTTTTTTAAATGTCTGTTAGTGTTATTAATGGGTTAATAAATGCACCCATATACAGTTTTACATACCCTGGTAGATTTTTTGTTTCTTTGGCCTTTTTTCAGAGAATATGAATGATAATACAAAAAGTTTTACCATCTGAGAAAATAAAGAGCCTCATCCACAACTACCACAAAAGACTTCAAGCTGTCATTGTTGTTAGAGGGGGCAATACACGGTATTAAGAACTGGGGTATGTGAACTTTTGAACAGGGTCATTTTGATATTTTTGGTTGTCATTATGATTTAAAAAGAGAAAACACAGAAGTTTGACAATAAATGACTTCAACCAACCACTAACCATGAGTGGAGAAAAAGTTTTTGTACTATCATTCATGTTCTCTGAAAAAAGGCCAAAAAAACAAAAAATCTGCCGGGGTATGTCAACTTTTTAGCACTGTACCTTTAGCAGTGTTTTGAGTGATTTCTGGGTGTCTCTGGGAGCTCCTGGTATCTCTTGCATTTGTTTACATGGTTCAGCTTTCTGCTGTGTAACTTCCACACTAACCCCTCTCACCTCACTCCCCCCCTCCTTCCTCTCTCTCTCTCTCCCTCCCTCCCTCCCTCCCAGACACCCCCTCCATCTCTCTATCTATGCCGCCCTTCCCCACCTACTCAGCCCAACCCCCGACCGTATTATATACTTACCTTCCACACTTCTTCCTGGGGGATGGCCCCTCCTTCTTTACTGATTCTGCATGCGCGTGCTCTTCTCCAGCGCTGCTCTGTTCTCTGCAGCGATGATCCACCTCTACTGCGCATGCGTGGAAGCTGCACAGAAGAGGTGCATTATCGGTAGCAGTGCACAGAGCAGTGCTTGGAGAATAGGGCGCGTCAGCAGAATCTGTAAAGAAGGAGATGCCATCTCACAGGAAGAAGGAAGAGAGGTAAGTATAATGGGGTGGATGGGAGGGAGTAGTACTGACAATCCATTTCAGGAAATGAGATAATCGGATAATCAGAAAATGTCCCTGGGGCGGTCACATGACCACTACAGGGATATGGGTAAATATACATTTTTGATTAATTATGTTATTTAGAAAGTAGGAGGGTGTTTAGATTAGTGTAGGGATTTCCAGTTATCCCGGACAACCCCTTTAACTCCTTTTGAAAGAAAAAAATTCTTCGAGTTGCCATATTCTCACACCGATAACTTTTTTTTTGTATTTCTAAATCTGAGGCTGCGTAATGCATCTTTTTTGCAAGGCCAGTAGTACTTTTTATTAATGTAATCTTTGGGAATGTCTGACATGATTGTTTTTTATTTAATATTTGTTGAGATGTGAATTGGCGATAAAACGATTTGGCTAGTTAGATTTTTTTTCCCACTATGGCGTTCACCATATGGTAACAATATTTTTGTATGTTTGCAGCTCAGGCATTTTCAGGGGGATGCCTAATTTGTTAATATTTATTCTAATTTCTGATCTACGGAAATCTTTATTTTCTTAAGCCCTCTAAAGGGGCTTGAACCTGCATTCTTTGGATTGCTTGTACCATCACGAAAGCGCTA
Source organism: Leptodactylus fallax (assembly GCA_947044405.1). Lineage (NCBI taxonomy): Eukaryota > Metazoa > Chordata > Amphibia > Anura > Leptodactylidae > Leptodactylus > Leptodactylus fallax. The sequence goes on along the minus strand of CAMRHE010000001.1, from coordinate 1,811,582 downwards.
TGCAACTATTAAGGCTTGCCTGTGGAAAGCTATATATAGTTATGACAGACCAGAATTTTTTTCATGGACTATTCTGGCAAGGGTTTAAAAAAAGTCTCTGAGGTCCAAAATCAATAACCGTGCCATGAAGGAGCCTTTAGTAGAAGCAGCAACTTGTTTGGCCACAAAATAATTAAGCAATGTAGAGATAATCATCTTATGCAAATCAGTCTGAAAGTGCTCTGGGGGCGAGCCTGACTTGCTAGACTTGCCTATAAATAGTTACTCTTCATCCATTCCGGGCTATTTAATTAGGCTTATAGCACTGAATAGTGGAAGTTATAAAAAGCCAAACCAGTAAAATTTTCAACTTTATTCATTTTAACCACACCATATTTTGTATAGTTTTATATGGTGGACCTATATATAGTGGACTTAAAATCAGCATTTGACTCTCATATCAAACATGTCAACAAGATTATTTTGTGGGATATTGTACAATATGGAATATAAAATATAGTATAGAAAACAGAATGTATTTATGGCTTTATCATATCTACATTTGATGACTTTTTAATATATTGTTTCAGACTCTCTCCATTTCCAAGATCTCTGTTTGCTGTCAATGAATCGAATATAAGTTTACATCAAGCAGCTTAAAACCCATACACATACTTCCCAACAATCCTGGATTCAGGGGGATAGTCACAGATGTTGAGTGATTTCTCACTGTCCTAGGTGGTGGGAGGTATGTCCCAGTAGTACCAGCAAAGTGAATGAGAATTCCTTTAATCTCATCCACACAATGTGAGAATAAAAAAAAAACTGCAGAAAAGCTGCATATTCTAAAATGATTGTTTTTGAAAAACACAGCATGTTTATTTTAGCTGCCAAATCACAACAGTTTTCCCTTTATATTTAATAGAGAAGGAAAAACTAAGAGGAAAATGCAGCATATAAAAACAATGAGAAATGCAACTCATTTTTGCTGTGTTTTACTTTTTTAGCTGCTTTTGGCTAGAATGACAATGACAAACATTTGTAATGTACTTTTGTTACCAAGGAACTCAAACACAGGGAAATGTTGTGGATTAAGAGAGTTAGTGGCTACCATGCAGGCACTCATCCCCAACACCCACAAGGGTCAGTTTGGTCTACAGGAGACCAATTTACCTATTTTTGGCATGTGGGAGGAAACCATGCAAACATGGGGAGAAAATAAAAAAATTCACGCAGATGTTGCCCTTGGTTGGAGTCAAACCCAGGACCCCAGCACTGCAAGGCAACAGTACTAACCACTGCGTGGGGGCCATAACCTTAAGGGCTGTCCATATGCTTTATTAGAATACTCTATGATCTGAAACATAAAGCATAGCGTGCTCTGGTGGACCTATCCTTTCCATGTTTTACATGGATTGCTACTCATTTGATTGGAAATACTACATTTGTATGAGTATCCCTAATAATAAAAGTCGATCTAAGGGCCGGTTCACATCTGTGTTCGGTTTGGGGACTCCCTCGAACGGAAACCTATACCCATTGAAAAGCCTTTTACCTAAGGAAACCTGCGGACCCCATAGACTATAAAGTGCTTGCAGCACTTTTCTCTTTGCTTTTTTTTGTGTGGAAACCAAGCGGAAACCACTTGGACCCCATTATAGTCTATGGAGTCCGCAGGTTTCCTTAGGTAAACTGCTTTTCTATGCGTATAGGTTTCTGTTCGGGGGGTCCTCAAGCGGACTTCCAGAACGGAAACCGAACGCAGATGTGAACCAGTCCTTAGTGAGGATGCATCGGCAACAACTGGCTGATTGTGTCGTCAGCTTCCATGTGAAACTGGGTTGTCCTCATGAGACAACCCATTTGCTGTTTCCATGACAGTTAAAATTATCATTGTCCATACCTTTTTTTTACTATTCAGAAACATTTAGGATTTCCGTGGATTATAGGATTTTAAATGAAAAGAGGTGTTATAGCATCTACTTTACATCGTCCCCTGGTATACCTGATGGAAATATAATATGGCAGGAAACATCAGGGTGTTCTAAATTGTATAATATTTAAAAGATTATAGTTGCTTGTATTCTATATTTTTTTCCCTTTAATGTAAAATGAAGTAAGCTGTTAGAGTGTGGAGCAGTCCATTAGTGTATAACTAAATTGTAACTGTGACACATATAATATTTTAAAGTATGATTTAGTCCTGAGGATTGCTCTGAATAGCAGGGCTGCATGCTGAAAGTACTCTGCAGCATGTGCGTTCCTCTCCTGGGAACACACAACAAGCCAGTCTAGTCCTAACATATGTCCTGACTTTAGTTCTGAATGATGGTTTCAGCAGCAGAGTGTTTCCATTTCCCTTTTCACTTTCACTTATGAAAACCAAACGGTAAACTGTCATGTGACAGTCAGCAGCAACTGTGGAGTGTTTCATTATGTCGTAGCTTGTCCATGACACCAGTTCTGCAGCAATGTGTACTGTAACCATACAGAGACATTTCTCATTATTATCACACGTACTTAATAACCCTTTCATAAAGTCAGAGCAGCATATATAATACACATTTGCTGTAAGTCTCCTTAACGCTCATTTCCCACTAGTTTACAATGCCAGTATGTAAAGCTTTTATCAAATAGGTTACATATTCCTGTAGTAGATCTTTAACTTCACAATCATTTAGACCACAGTTTTTTGATAGCTAATAAAATGTTCTGAAGAGAACATGAAACAAAGTAACTAAACATAACATAAATAAACATAGCCCTTTTGTCTACTCCAGTCATTCCCAGCTGTTACAGAAAATTGAGAAGATAAACATGCGGAACAGGCATGACCCATAGTGGAGCCCAACCATAGAGTTTGCACTGGGTTCCAACATATTACGTATTCTATGTCTTTATCTCCTCAAGCCTCAGCATCCAAAAACGCCTGAGATATTTCTCAAGAATGTGCTAGTAATCATGATATGCTGTTAGCACCATCTCTACCACATCACAAGTTTTTGTGACAACCTTTTGAACACACTGGGGCAGATTTACTAAAATGGTCTAAAAGCAAAACTGCCTTAGTTGCCCATAGCAACCAATCAAAGCACAGCTTTCATTTTTCAGGTGCAGAATACAAAATGAAAGCTGCACTGTGATTGGTTGCTATGGGCAGCTAAGATCATTTTAATAAATCTGCCCCACTGTTTAGTACATACAGTGATATACTTGATGCCTTGGAGATAGCATAGATATATAGAATAGATATTTCTAAAATATATTTATGTAGAAAATGTGGGCCATAGCGGCAGTTCTGTAAAAAAAATGTCCTGTGTGTGTATGTGAGAGTGCTTTACTCTTTGGCCCATCGCCAGTTAAAATCCATTTGTTGTAGTTAAAGTATTTAGGAACCCCACAATATATTGGGTTGACATCTAATGATTTTAGCTGTCCTGATGATCCCTTGATCAAAGATGTAAAGTGTCAGGTGAACTTATCCTTTAAGGGATTATTATGGTTTCAGCAAAAACAGTTATCCTTTGTACACTAGAACTGTACAATTTTACAGAATACATTTGATTATTTGTTTAAGATCTCTACTTGCAGTCATTCAGGAATACTAATCTATCATGTTCATGCGATGGACACACAAGTGTATGGCTTGTTACAGTTAGAATACATTCATGTAGCAGCTTGTTAGAACTTTGTCTCATAACAAACATATTACATGACAAGAACCCTTTTGAACTATAGCAAGTGAATAGCAACACTAGGGCAGAAATACTAGCACTGTCCAATAGTCAGACAATGTAAACTTACATTAGACAGTTTTGAAATGCACCCGATTGATCAAAGTGGTTGCTGCTGCCAAATGCTAAATTGGTTCCATCTTTTGACTGTCTAATCTAAGTTCACCTATTTGTTGACTTTGTTTTCTCCACGTGCATGCAGAATTTTGCATCATAAGCCATGCTCTTTTCAGGTAAGCCACAGCCCTTTCCAGGCAAGATGCAAAAAGTGTCCAAAACAATATGATGTAAGGCATGTATGTCAGTTTTTGGAGCAAATTATGCCAGAAGTCTTCCACATTGTCTGATACTATTAAAGCACCTGGAACTATAAATATGAATCACAATGCTCCCAAATACAATGATGATATAAAATACAAACATAAAATCTATATAGTTTAACAGGTATCTTTATTGGATTGTGCGCATTTTCCTGATATAAGAGAGCTCAATGAAATCTGAAAACTTTTTATTGACTACCTATAAAAATAAATGTTATGAAAGCAGAAGATCTTTAAGTCCATGAAATTACCAGGCACTAATGTTAAACCATTAGTGGAATGCTGGGGCACTATGTTTGCCTTGATTTGTATTATTTTCATATTTTGTACACTTTTTTCCACCACTACTATCAATATACAACTGTAAACCAAAAGTCTCATAATCAGGCTGTCTTAAAAAATACAATTTTCAATAGAATAAAAAGTAAACATTAAAAAAGTAAACAGTTACATTAAACATCCCAATATTAACTTATAACTTACAAAAAGGAAGAGAAAGGAACACCTTAACAACAGTTTAATAAATAAAAGTCTGAATGACCAGTCATTTTTAACTTAACCCAAAGATGAATCTACATACAAACAACACTACACAATGAAGTCTATATCCCCTTAACCCAGTCTGAAAGCTGTAATACAAAACGTGAAGTAACTTCACTTTTCTAGGATATTCTTAGTACTACATTGTCTTGTATGTATCGATACTTCCTATTTTAAAAAAGGAATATTAATACAAGAAATGTACACAACGGAATAATATGAAAATGTCCACGGAACACAGAGTTCAGTCTATGCAGATAAAATTCTAGCATGTTTCTCCCTTTGTTCATGGTGTCTCCTGTTCCTGCTCTTTTTGATCTCTTGGACATGTTTCCACTTTGCTCCACCTTTATTGCGTTGCCTCTTTTTCTCCTTGTGCCACATCTGCTCGCAGTACTCATCCATGCTGAAGGTTGGGCTGCTTAGAAGTTGCAAATAATCCTTATACCTCAACCTTGATTCTGTAATTAACTCTCGGCCTCTAGCTTCATCATCCTCCATCTTCTGTGTTTGTTCCATCTGCTCATTTTCTATAACTTTCACATTGAGCTTAACCAGGGTGTGAATGAATGAATGTTCTTGTGCTTTACAATAATATATTCCAGAATCCTTCTTCTGTAGGCTACGGATCAAAAGCCCATATTCAGTTTTAATGATTCTTTCATCAGATGTTATCTGTCAAACAGAACAAATTACTTTAATAAAGATACACTGTATTGAAAGTAAAGTCCATACAAGATATACACATGCAACCATTTACACTGTCCATTTACAGATAGTGTATCTATCATCTACCAAGATTAACAATTTTGACTCATCTACCATTTTATTGTCAATGTCATTAAAAACCTTACACTCACATGTTCAATTTCACATCTCTTTAGAAGCAACACTCTGGAGGTTTACCACCAGTTACTGTGTACTAGCCTGCTGTACTGTGCATGTGACCGCTGTAGTCAATCACTTCCAAAGGATTGGCTGCATCGGTCACTTCAGGCCAATAAACACAGATCTGTAGGGTCGAAGCGGACAGATGTGAAACTTAACAGGTAAGTTTAGTTTTTTCTTTATTTTATAACATTCCCTGCTCTTTAGAAACAGGACAACTCATTTTAATATATTTTGGTGTTACCATTGTAAATCTCTCTAACAAGGAAACAGAATTTCAAAAATATTTAACAAAAGTCACAATGGCTGAGAATACTTGAATTGTTAATGGAACTAACTATGAACAAACCACAATGACTCATAACTGACGTTTTCACCCTAAACAATCTATATTCTGTTCGACATGGCTTGCACTGTCATGTTTAGCTCATAAACAAGAAGCAATTGCCTAAGGTGCCTACCATGTCTAAAGGGGTATGCAACACAGGATGACAGAATGAAGGTCATTACTAAGGTACAGATGTAGTAGAGTTCATCTGAACTTCTGCAAGTGGTTAAACTGCTGAAGCATTAGAACTTATCACAGAAGACAATTTTCAATTACTTTTCATTACTTTATGTTGTCTTCTGTGATAAGATATCATGCTGCAGCAGTTTAACCAATTACAGAAGTTCAGGTTTACTCTGCTACATATGTATTTGAATATTAGTTTAAATGACTCAAGAAATATTATGAAGTACAATAATAACTGGCATTAACTTAATGATATTTCGATATCTCTTCAGAAACCAGGGGCACAGAATAGCCACCACAATTTGGTTGATAAAAAATATGCACTTTTTAGTTTATTAGAACATTGTGTCACCCAACTGTCAAATATTAAAGAAAACAGAAAACTATTAGAGGAAATCTTGAATGATATTGGGATAAAAAGTCCCTATTAAAGTTAAAGCTCTTACAAGCACTATGTTGCGATGGCTAATGTCATATAGGTCCTAAAAGGGTTCCAATATGTTGTTTAAATTGAGTTTGCAAACCTTGATACCAAAGAATTTGGCTCCTTTGTTAGTTATCTATCCAATTGATCCATAATAATCCATAGAAAACGACTGAAAGAGTTAAGCTGAAGATGACTGCAACTGTGTATTTAAATGGTTAAGAATAGTTTTACACATCTAACCACCATATTATACCAAATGGAGTAGGAGATTGCTGGTATCCATTGTGTGTATAAGTAGGAGCACATTTATAAATTCTAAACTGGATGTAGATGAAACATAAAAATTAATTTGTAAGTTCTATAATTTCATAGTTTATAGCACCTTTAGGATTCATCAATGTATTAGTGGAAGGGTTTTACTTACTCTTTATATTTCTATAAATTTAAGATTACCAAATGAGGTTTTCTATTTACGTTGTAAGCTCATATGAGTTTATATTTTTGCTAAACGTTACCTTAATATGTCCCCTTTATTTATATACCGTATTCATATATACATGAAAACTTTCTTTATAACAATGCCTAGAGATGTAAATATTTATCTGACGTGTTATTCCATGATGGCAACATCCTGACTGTTATATACAGTACAGACCAAAAGTTTGGACACACCTTCTCATTCCAAGAGTTGTCTGTATTTTCATGACTATAAAAATTGTAGATTCACACTGAAGGCATCAAAACTATGAATTAACACATGTGGAATTATATACTTAACAAAAAAGTGTGAAACAACTGAAAATATGTCTTATATTCTAGGTTCTTCAAAGTAGCCACCTTTTGCTTTGATTACTGCTTTGCACACTCTTGGCATTTTCTTGATGAGCTTCAAGAGGTAGTCACCTGAAATGGTCTTCCAACAGTCTTGAAGGAGTTCCCAGAGATGCTTAGCACTTGTTGGCCCTTTTGCCTTCACTCTGCGGTCCAGCTCACCCCAAACCATCTCGATTGGGTTCAGGTCTGGTGACTGTGGAGGCCAGGTCATCTGGCATAGCACCCCATCACTCTCCTTCTTGGTCAAATAGCCCTTACACAGTCTGGAGGTGTGTCCTGTTGAAAAATAAATGATGGTCCAACTAAACGCAAACCGGATGGAATAGCATGCCGCTGCAAGATGCTGTGGTAACCATGCTGGTTCAGTATTCCTTCAATTTTGAACAAATCCCCAACAGTGTCACCAGCAAAGCACCCCCACACCATCACACCTCCTCCTCCATGCTTCACGGTGGGAACCAGGCATGTAGAGTCCATTTGTTCACCTTTTCTGCATCGCACAAAGACACGGTGGTTGGAACCAAAGATCTCAAGTTTGGACTCATCAGACCACAGCATAGATTTCCACAGGTCTAATGTCCATTCCTTGTGTTCTTTAGCCCAAACAAGTCTCTTCTGCTTGTTGCCTGTCCTTAGCAGTGGTTTCCTAGCAGCTATTTTACCATGAAGGCCTGCTGCACACAGTCTCCTCTTAACAGTTGTTGTAGAGATGTGTCTGCTGCTAGAACTCTGTGTGGCATTGACCTGGTCTCTAATCTGAGCTGCTGTTAACCTGCGATTTCTGAGGCTGGTGACTTGGATGAACTTATCCTCCGCAGCAGAGGTGACTCTTGGTCTTCCTTTCCTGGGGCGGTCCTCATGTGAGCCAGTTTCTTTGTAGCGCTTGATGCTTTTGGCCACTGCACTTGGAGACACTTTCAAAGTTTTCCCAATTTTTCGGACTGACTGACCTTCATTTCTTAAAGTAATGATGGCCACTCGTTTTTCTTTACTTAGCTGCTTTTTTCTTGCCATAATACAAATTCTAACACTCCATTCAGTAGGACTATCAGCTGTGTATCCACCTGACTTCTGAACAACACAAGTGATGGTCCCAACACCATTTATAAGGCAAGAAATTCCACTTATTAAACCTGACAGGGCACACCTGTGAAGTGAAAACCATTTCAGGTGACTACCTCTTGAAGCTCATCAAGAAAATGCCAAGAGTGTGCAAAGCAGTAATCAAAGCAAAAGGTGGCTACTTTGAAGAACCTAGAATATAAGACATATTTTCAGTTGTTTCACACTTTTTTGTTAAGTATATAATTCCACATGTGTTAATTCATATTTTTGATGCCTTTAGTGTGAATCTACAATTTTTATAGTCATGAAAATACAGAAAACTCTTGGAATGAGAAGGTGTGTCCAAACTTTTGGTCTGTAATGTATGTTATTTTATTGCTGAGTTCTTCAAGGCATGATACATGTCAATGTTACACGGACATGCTATTTCTTACATCTTTGTTGACAGTAAACCATGTAACATCATACCAGTATTTAAATCACATGGGCTTAGAGAGCATAATAAAACAAGAAAAGGTAATTGACAACATATTTGTCATTGGTCACTGCAAACAGGGTCATCTCATTTGTTGGGTAAACAGAGTGTTCCTGTAACTATCTAAAGCATATGTGGAGCATCTTCTCAGAGAAGACAGCTGCATTTGGGTGGCAGAATCTTCAAAGCATACCTTTCATCTGGAATCTGCAATGAGAGCAGACATGACAATGACTGAATGCTGTTCTGGATCAGGAAGCCATAGATGGAAGTGTCACTTAACTGCTAGAAGATATGTTATACATTTCTAGCTTTCTTAGAGAACCTGGTAGCAAGTGAAAATGAAGCATTACCCAGCTCCCACTGAAATCAATAATCAGTGTAATGCATGGAGATGTCATGTCCTCTATGTGAGACATGCTCTATAAGCTATCCTCCATTCTGGAAAATATATGAGAATCCCTTTTAATACATCTTTCACACTGGTAACAACATAATTCAGTGTGAGGTTCTGTTCAAGAATGGCATCATGGCTTCTGTGATTACACAATCCACAATGAATATGAGGACTCCACTATGATCTATCACAATGAGTTTTATGGATGTTAGGATTAGTTTTGCCCCACTGCCTTATATTGGATTGTTTACCACAACCTGGTGGAGAAGAATTAATGCAAGTGTGAACAGAGCCTTAAAGGGAGTCTACCACCACCACAATCGCCTCTAAACCACTTACATACTATTATAGGGGTCATTAGTGGCATAGTAGACACACAGAATCTTTTTAGTGTCAAAGTGCAATTTTGCTATGTGGTTGACCCTGAATGTGGCCGCATCTTCTACAGCACAAGTTTTCACCTGTTGTTACTAGGGACATGTCAATCTTTGGTAGGAGAGAGCTCTGGGTGATGACCACAGGCAAAATCTGTAAGCTAGCTCACCCTGAGTGAACTGCACAGCTCAACTGCATAGAATTAAGGCCAGGGCCACACACAGCCTAAACCAAAGACCACGGCTTTTTACAGTCCCTGCAAAGTCCCATCCACACATTGCAGAAAAATACCTGCAGCAGAAATGCTGTGATTTCCAAAACCTTTGCATTTTTAGAAATCGCAGCATGTCAATTATACCTACGGAAATACTGGTGGTTTCCTTATAGATATAATAAAAGGAGAAAGTCAGCAGAGAAAAATGCTGTGGATTTTCAGTGAAAAGCGTTACGGGAAAAACCCTGATGCGTTTCCACCTTGGTTTTTCCTGCAGTGCTTCTTGGCTGCGACCCGCTATGTTCTTCTCAGTAGCACTAAATTCACAATAGCGTTCATCTCTTAGTCATTTAGGTGCACATGGGAACCCAAAAGATGGAGAGCCCGTCCGGTAATAAAGCGGTTACCCTCCATGCAGGACTTTTCTCTCTGCCGATTTTAGCCGTAATCTGCGGCCGAGTATCATACGGAGACTCCAGCACAGATATGAACCTAGCCTAAGCTGCTCTTTCTCTCTGTGATCAAATGACATCAGCAATTTGAGCTCTCCACTCACCAATCATGATTGGCTGAGAGGCTGTTAAGTGATGATGTCAAAAGCCTAAGACATATAGACAATGTGATATCCGATTCTCATGCTCTTCTACCTCAAGGTTCAGTTTTGTTAGAAACCAAAACTTTTGGAAAATTTGGGTTGAAACTGTTTCATTATGAACTGTTTCACTCAACTCTAGAAATCGCCTGTTAGACATGAAGATACATAGAAATATAGGAAATATGAACCATTATATATCAAAATAAATACAGCAATCCTTTTGAAGGATATTTTACTGGGTGCAATAATTGTTGGTGCTTGATCTACTGTATATTATATATATATTCTATACTTGTTCTACACATATATTCTATACATATTCTAGCTTGTTGCATCATACTTCTATATAGATACAGAACTTCTTTGAGGCTTTTAATAGGCCTTCAACAGAAGAATGTACTGTAAATATATTACCTTTTAGAAAGAAGAGGTGCAGTGGAGGATCTGGTACTGATAACATTGCTGTCTGAAGGTTAGCATAAAAGAATGACAAATAATTTATTTCCATAATCTCTAAATATTGTTACTGTTTCTTTGCCCTCGGCAAGTCACATGGTTGTATAGAGAATATTTTTAGTAACATAAATCTTCTAATAATTAATGCAAGTTTATACTTGACTTGCTTATTTTCATCTATAGAAAACTAAGATCTAACAGATGGTTAGGATAGCTGTAAGGACTGTGGTAAATGTAATGTGCTTGCAAATCTAAATATTATGAACTGCAGCAACATGTGTTATACGTAACGTGTCTAAACTATCTGGAGTTTACATGCAATGCCTCCCTCCTGGAGGACCAGAAAGCATATCAAGATTGATTTATTTGTTTCTACCAAAAATATTTAAATTGTTGGATCACCTTAGTGAACCTATACTAATATATATGGCAAATGTATAAACAGCAGTCCGCTTTATGCACAATTATTTTTGTAACTGTTCCATTAATAGGCCAAAATGATCCAGTAATAAGACAAAGAAGTCACAAGGAGTCTGAATTCCCACAGCTGTACAATACCTTTTACAACAGCCTGTGTTGCTCTTCTGTAGACAGATTGAAAACTGACAGATTTATAGGTTAAGGGCACCAGGGCACTGTTACTGGCATTGTACTTATCTATTTCCATCGGTGACATGTATGACTGTTGCTCTATTTGAACAGGGGGAATGGTCTGTCCCTTTTCCTGTGATAAACTGTGATTATGGGACAACCCTTTTAATTATTGCTGAGGGTGTTGAAAGTAAACATGGGACCTCAATAGAAAAAGTAAGCCTCATTGGGTTATTACCACCACAAGCAGCTAAGCACCTAAACCTACAATTCACTCTTTTTTTTTTTTTTTTTTTATTCCAATAACAGGCCCCATGCCTCCACTCAATGCCCTTACCTCTGTTACTGGGAATCTCAGTTTATGGCATAATACAGTCACAGACACATGTAAAAGATAACATTTGCTTTGTAATGACTGTCTGGTCATACTCATACATGTATAATGTAAATAGTAATAATTTATAGTGAGTAAATTCTGTGGGACAAAATTATAGTATTTTGGCCATGATTTCTAAAAGTCAAGCAAAGACTCAGCTTTCACAATATTCATGGTTACTGCTAAGTGATATGTTGTTACTATAATAGTGAAGTTAGCCAGCTTACACCAATACATTTCACTGTTATGAATTAGATGTGTATTATTCTTTAACCGTACCTTCAATTTTTAATCTCAAATTCTGAAATAATAGTATAGTCCTTTATTTCATCAAAACCCAACATGCAGCAAGATTTATTCTTTTAATGTGACCTTAAGAACTTGGCAGAGAAAAATCATTTATCAGAGAAGGTTTTCCTTGATGTCATAAAAAAATGAAATGGAAAATTATACAGGATTGGGAGTGCTTTCCTCTGATAGAGATAAATAGTTTCCAATAAAACATAACACACATTTACAAAGGGAAGGACACACAATTTTCACCAGTATAAATCTGATAATACTTCTATTGTAGATGTACAACCAGGATGACTTACCTCTTCCTGCCGTTCCTCCCCTGTGTGCTGAATAAACCATCTAATAGATGCTTGCTGTGACTTAGGAACACATTCAAGGAAAGTCGAATTCAACTCAACTCCAAATATAACTTTTTCATCAGGAGCTTCATTTGTGGTCTCTGAAAAAATATACTGTATATTAAGTATTTATAAATGAAACACTTGTCCCGTACAACACAAAGTAGAAAAAACAAATTGCACAAATTTCTTGACTTTGGACAAGTTGGTCATGTTTTTTTACCCAATAGGAAAGAAAAGCATGACATCCATCCATCCAAGTCAAAGGGCTGGGCTACTCTTTTTTAACTAAGATTTCATATTACATGTCTGGGCTTCAACAGTACTTCACATACAGAATAATGGCATTGTCCAATTTCTATTTGTCTCCACAAATTATAATAAGCACAAAAGGTACTCCTGCAGGAATTGCCATGGCCCCTCAGGTTTTTTTAACCTTTGCAACATTGCAGTCCCTAACTTTAGATGGTAAAGCAGGTCTGGTATTTCATTGGTAAGAAGCCACTATTATGTAGTGGCAGAGTAAGGGCAGTGAACTGAATCTTTGCCCTGGGTGAAGGAAAGCCTGAATCCATGCAGGTCTGGAATTTCATTTGGTCACCAACTGTAATTTTCACAACTTTGGAAAAAATAAAGTGGCAAGGTAGCTTGGGACTGATCTGCTTGGAAGTCAGCACATCATACATGATCTATTGGCAAGTATAGAAGATACTGATGAAAATCCTAGGGCTTAAAAGGGTTTTTAACATGAAATACTTTTATGGTATATCTAATCAATAACCCATAAAAGGGACTGGTGATTTGATCTCCACAATCATGTCTGGAAAAGTTACATTCAATTATAGTATTGTCCATGAAGGCAAATGGGAGACATGAAGAAAGCAAATATGTTTTGCTATGTTGTATCAGACATGATTATATTGCAATGCACCCAATTTTCAAATGGGTTATGAGACTGGTTTACATTTCAAATGTATCTGCCCAAGTCAACATACTTGGTGACTGTACTTACTGTCATCCACATCCCAGCACTGTGTAAGAGGATCCCCATTTTTCACATCTTGTCTTCTTGCACGCCTTGGGAGGAACAAAATATCTTAGATTATATAAAAGTATTTTTCAACTACAACCCCAATTCCAAAAAAGTTGGTATACTAATTTAGGAACGTAAAGAAAACAAGAATGCAATGATCTGGAAATCTCATAGAACCATATTTTATTCACAATAGAACATAGAACAAACATGTGATATGTTAGACATAGGAATTGAAAATTAGACATTTTTCCATTTAATTTGAACAAATTAATTCATTCATAAATTATTGGCCGCAACATATGTCAAAGAAGTTGGGACAAGGCCATGTCTACTGTTGTGTAACATCCCCTTTTCTTTTTACAAAATAAGTAAATGTCTGGGAAGTGAGAAAAACAATTGCTGAAGTTTTGGGAGAAGAAAATTGCTACATTCTTGTCTTGCCTTCAAGATGTGTAAGATGCCCATGCCCTAGGCCAGTGATGGCGAACCTATGACAAGCGTGTCACAGGTGATACGCTAAGACATTTTGGGTGACACACATCAGCAGCTACTTATTCTGTTGCTGCAATAAGTAGCTGCCGATAATTTCTACTTACTTGTTCATGCTTTTGTCCTGCTGCCCTCTGCAGTGTTCTCTTGGCAGTGGTACACTGACATCATGTTCTTCAGCGTCGGCTGCAGCGCACACTGGAGGCGGCAGCAGAAGGTGACCAGGACTGGAGCGTGGACAGGTGAGTAAAAAGTATCACCCACTACTCTGTGTGGGGGGTGGTGGATAAAAGGGAGTCATATACTGTGTTGGGGGGTGTCATGATATTAGGTGCAGGTATGGTCTTAGGATATCAATATTGGTCTATATTACTGCACAGCGGGGGTTGGTGCCTAGAATCAGGCTTAGAAGAGCAACTGGAAGGTGGTCAAACTACTATTGTCCTGTCCCTGAAGCAATCAGCCATTTGGTCAAAAGCCTTCATCTGCATAAGACTGCCATCCTCACTAACCCAGCGGGGGTTCATTTAGACAGGATGCTTTATGCAAACGATCCGCATATCACTGAGAGACTCAGTGGCGCCATTGCTAGTTCTAAGGAATTATGGTTTTATGACGATATCTGGCCTGGGGAACATCTTATTGTCGATCCGATAAATTCCCCAGATGTGTCAGGTCAAGGCGCACGCTCAGAATATACACATGTCACCGTTCAAAGTCCAGGAAAGGTGCAGGCACTGATCTCCTTACCCAAAGGGAGCTGGAGTGTCAAACTTGGAGTCTATGTATTGGGGATCTCACCAGGAACCCCATTATACTACCAACCAGACTCTATAAACATCATGCATAGACTTATACTGAAAAGTTATTCTGAGAGATGTAGAGAGGGGGCGGGGCTTCTCCCCCTGGTGACCTCACTCAGGGAGGAGACCAGGGGAGACAAAAGGGCTCCGCCCAGGCTGAACCAGTCTTTGTTGTCTGGTGGATTTGGAGATGCACGTTTCTTGGAGGCAAGCTGTGGGGGAAGCCATGTGACCAACATGTGGATGCCATGCGGCCTAAGGAGCTAGGCTTGAGGCCTTGTTGTGGACCTAAAATAGGTGCCACTGCATGTGAGCAACACATGCTTTACCCAAGACTATGCTCTGAGCCTACCACATGGGCTCAGAGAAATGGACTAACTACTTCTTCCAGATGGTCTTCTGCCATTTTACCCTGCTAAGGTCATCTGCTACTGGACGTCCACAAGATAAGGGCCCTGACAACCATTGGAAGTCAGAGATACCTTCACAAGCTGGTGTTGGTAATATATATTCTTTTCTTTCTATTATTCCCATTTTTATTTTATGTACCGTGTTATGCTGTTTTCACTTGTATCTGCTTGTTAATCGCTGCATGTATTCTATGTATGTGTTAAGTGCCTAGTGTCGACCCATTTAGGGGTTAATAAATATATAAAATTTAGAAGGCCCGTCTTGCGTATTATCCTCTGTTTACCCGCCTCACTCACGGAAAGTGGGTGTGAGGTAATCGAAGTGATCTTAGGTAAGGCCAGGTGCGGTCCCTGGTAAACTCGGATCCTTCACAGGGAGTATAAAAAAAAGGGGGTCATATACTTTGTGGGGGCCATAAAAAGGGGTCATATATTACGGGGGGGGCACAAGTTAGGGGTCATATATTGTGGGGGTGGCATAAGAAAAGGGTCATATACTATGGGGAGGCCATAAAAAGCGGGTTCATATAATGTTGGGGCAAAAAAGGGGTTCATATACTGTGTGGGAGGCTAAAAAAAGGGGGTCATATACCGTGTGAGGCTAAAAAAAGGAGGTCATATACCGTGTGATGGGCCAGAAATATGTATATTACAAATATATTTATCAAAAACTCTAACTCTATAATTTTTTTTACTAGAGCTACAAATATCACAAAATTATGAATATTTCTAGATGTGGCACGGCACCTGAGTAAAGCTAGGTTTTTTTTTTTACAAATTTTACACACTGAGCTAAAAAGTTTAGCCATCACTGCCCTAGGCCCTAATGCAGCCCCATACTATCAGAGATTCAGACCTTTAAACTGCACTGATAACAAGCTAGATGGTCCCTTTCCTCTTGAGTCCACAGGACATAGCACCTGTGGTTTCCATAAAGAAATTAAAATTTTGACTCATCTGACCACAGAACAACTTTCCATTTCCCTTGGTCCATTTTAAATGATCTTTGACCAAAAGAAGACAACAGCATTTTTGAATTGTGTTGATATTTGGCTTCTTCTTTGCATGATACAGCCTTTGCATGATACAGCTTTAACTTGCATTTGTGGATTGTATGGTGAACTGCGTTCACAATGATTTCTGAAAGTATTCCTGAGCCCATGAAATAATTTTCATTACCATTGCCCGTTTTAAATGCAGTGCTGCCTGACAGCCTGTAGATCATGAGCATCAAAGATTGATCATTGGCTTTGTTTCTTATGCACATGGTTTTCTCTAGATTATCTGAATCTTTTGATAATATTATATACTGTAGATGGTGGGATATTCAAAGAATTTGTAATTTTACACTGAGGAAAATTTTTATGTAATTTTCCTACCATTTCTGGATGCAGTTTTTCACAGATTGGTGACCCTTTGACTGTTGTTGCATCTTTGCTTTCTAACGTGTTCTTTTTAAACACAGTCATGTAATTTAGTTGTAAATTGACCCTTCAGCTGTTTTTCATTAGTATTATGTACTTTTGTTAACCCTGTCCCAACTTTTTTGAGATGTGTTACTTCCATCAATTTCAAAATTAGTTAATTTTTTTCAAATGAAATGGAAAATGTCTAAGGCTAGGCTCACATCTACGTCAAAGTCTTCATTGGAAATTCTGTCATAGTGTCAGCCTGAAAATGAGCAGAAGAAAAAGTCCTGCACAGAGGACTTTTTCCTCTGCCGGTTTCAGTTTTTTAACGATGAACGTTGGACTCCGTGTGTTACCTCCATTTTGGTGGTCCACCTCTCCGTTGTTTGGGTCCCCCAATGGACCCGAATAATGGAGAGGTGACGTTAGTGTGAACCTAGTGTAACTTTCTATTTCTGAAATATGTTCTATATTCTACTGTGACTAAAATGTAGTTATATTGGGGTTGTATGTCATAATAAGCAGATATGCTAAATTATTGCATTGAATTCCTCTGGTGATGTCAAAAAGTTGGAATAAACTCTTTCTGACTTACCTTTTTAATGTAGGTATGTATCTTGAGCATGCATTTCCATCCCAGGCACAGTATGGGTCTCTAGCAAGACAGCAATCTGTACAAGCTTTGCCATATGTATCACATCTATGTGGTGACAGCTGAACTAGACCATCATGGGATGTAATATAAAGCTGGTGCTGAAATAAAAATAGATCTGGTCAAAAAAATCTACTGTATACTACAAACTATGTATTTTGTCAGTGACTTGATATAAGTCTTTACATTTTCTATATATTGTAAGAATTTCAAATTGTAATAAAATAAAACAATACTGTAAAAGGGGTTTTATGAAATTAGCTATTTACATTAATAAGGCTGAGCTGCAACTCCAGACAAAGCCCAGTGACAAGAATGATGCTGTTTCTGGCAGAAGATAAGATTGTTTTCCAAATGCAACCCGTTTGTTGTCACATTTAATGTTTCTGAGAAAGCTGAGTGCTAAGTTCCATATTTCACAGAGGTGAACACCTAACTTTCCATAAGCACTGTACAGAAACACTGACTAAATTATACAGTGGCCAGAGAGCATAGAATGTATAACTGCAGATAGATTTAGCATTTAGTCTTGGGAAACAACCCATGTGGGAGCTGGAATAAGAGTCACTAAACCTTAGTTTTGGAAAACAGTAAAGGTGTATCTACACATTGTGGGCACATCACATAAACATGGCAAAGCACAGCACAGTCAAAGTCACATATGGTTTAATACTGCCACCTGTGGACCACTCATGGTATTGTATTTTAGTGTTAAGTAATTTTGTTCTGCATAATACATTGATTGCTCTTCTTTTTTCTCATTTCAGCCATTGAAATTTTGCTTCATTATTTTACTTGACTTCACTTAAATGAAATGTTGCCATTTTTTCAGCTACTACCGTTTATATCTGTTGTATGCATCCTTTCTTAACTTTCTAAAAATGGATCACGTAATTATTGTTGAATTTAAAAATAGGTGAGATGCTGTAAAATGTAAAGAATGCAACTATATTTTGTTCACAATAGAACATAGAACACATAAGCTCAATGTTAGACATTTTTCCATTTCATTTGAAATTAAATTGATGGCAGCAACACACCTCAAAAAGATTGAGACAGAGCTATGTCTACAATTTTTTACAATAGTCTATAAACAAATGAGGAGACCAATTGATAGCATTTTGGGAAAGGAATGTTGTCCCATTGGTGTGTGATATAGGATTCTAGCTGCTCAACAGTCCTGGGTCGTCTTTGCTAGATTTTTTGTTTCATAATGCACCAAATGTTTTCTATTGGTAAAAGGTCTGGACTGCAGGCAGGTTAGTTCATCACCCAGATTCTTCTTCTGTGAAGCCATGCTATTGTGATGGATGCAGTAGGTGGTTTATCATTGTTTTACTAAGATATGCTGGGCTTTCCCTGAAAGAGAGGTGGTCTGGATGGGAGCATATGTTTTTCTAAAATCTCTATATACTGTTTAGAATTGATAGCGCCTTTCAAGATGTGTAAGTTGCACATGCCATAGGAACTAATGCAACCCCCTACCATCAAAGTTGCAGAGTTTTTAACTGTGATAACAAGCTGGATGGTTCCTCTCCTCTTGAGTCTGCACAACATGGTGCCTGCGATTTCCATAAAGACTTTCAAATTTTGATTCATCTGACCACAGAACAGTTGTACATTTTTCCTCAGTCCATTTTAAATTAGGTTTGGCCCAGAAAAGTCAGCAGCATTTCTGTATTGTGTTGATATATGGTTTCTTCTTTGCATGATAAAGCTTTAACCTGCATTTGCAATTTTACATTGAGAAAAATTTCTCTGAAATTGTTCCACAATTTTTACATGCAGTTTTTCACAGACTGGTGAACCACTGACCATCTTTGCTTCTGAAAGACTCTGCCTCTCTAACATGCTAATACACTGTCATGGACTTAATTTAAAAAAACTGACCTCTCCAGCTGTTTTTCATTAGTACCACTTACTTTTCCAGCCTTTTATTAACACTGTCCCAACTTTTTTGAGATGAGTTACTGCCATCAATTTCTAAATGGAAAAATTTCTAACTTTCAATTTCTGCTGATTTATTGTGATTAAAATATGGTGATATGAGATGTCCAATATATTCTAAATCATTGCATTCTTGTTTTCTTGTTATAGTTTACATAGTGTCCCAACGTTGTTTGAATTGGGTTGTATTTTACAATTTATATGGGACGCTTACCTGCTTGATGGATAGTTCTATGTTAGTAATTGGTGATGGTTTCTGGAAAAAAAAAGAAAACATTAAAAAAAAATCGTTACATCATGTGTTTAATATACGTAAGAAAAGTAAAGAAATACAATACATACAATATTGTCTCTGTATTTTACATTGCTGCAGTTATTACATTTGTCAGTAGCGATTATGTTCTATCATATGCTCTATGTTTGAAAACACTTTCTATACATTTAGTGAATATAAAATACAGTTATGGCCGTAAGTGTTGGCACCCCTGAAATTTTTTTCAGAAAATGAAGTATTTCTCCTGGAAAATTATTGCAATTTCACATGTTTTGTTATACACGTTTATTTCCTTATGTTAATTGGAACAACACATAAAACATGGTCAGTCCTTTATAGAGCCAGGCACCACGATACTTAGCTGCCACTAGGGATACATTATGTTATTATTTTCCACTATATTGGAGAAATCTTTAGCTGTCAAAGAGAACAGAATTGAAACCTGGGAAAGTTCTGGGACTCTACCACAGTGATTTAGTGTTATTTCATCAGAGCAGGCTTTTTATCTAGCTGTTGATAGAGAGATTATAGTTAAACATTTGGACCAAGAGACTTAAAAATGTCCTTTTCAGGACACACTTCACAGGAGTGAGCTTTAGTCTCTGGTCCAGTACTATTGTATAATCCATTGGTTCTGATTCGCCATCTATTATCGGACCAATACACACACGATTAGGGATATTTAGACCTTAATTTCTTTCTTAGAAAGACATATCTTCTATAACCAATTGTAGACATATAGCAGCTGGCAATATAGTCATCCCGTTAGACACAAGTACATCTGCCTTGTTCATGGAATAATATAGATATTCCGGGTGTCAGAAACAGTGTCATCAAAATTAACATCTTTGATTATGTGCTGACAACTTAGCTGACAGACTAGCACTGTTTCCAATAGATATGTCTTTGAAGGGATTCTGAGCCCTCCTGCAACAGGAGACAACCCTTATATACGTGAAGCAGCCATCTAATCTCCAGCTTGGGGTCCACTATCTCCCCGTTGTAGCAGGTTGATTTAGGCACTCCAGGATTTATGTCTATTTAGTGACTGAGTTTAATAAAGACACTTCACAGGCAGAAATATTACGATTTTTTTATGCGTTTGTTTGTCTGGACATTTTGTCTAATATATAGTTTTTATTTATATTTATTAAAGGTTAAGTTTTAATTACTATCAGACTTCACATTTACTAAAACCTATTAGCTCTACTATATTCCTCAATTCAACAACATATTTATCCTGAATACGAGAATAATTACAATTATATGATTATTGGCAATTGTGCATTAATAATACTCTCCACACTACATACAGATGTAGCAAACTTTAACTGATACTAATTGACAATGATATCACTCTGCAGCCAAAACACTACTTAAGTTAAAGGAAGGAACATCTGTATGACAATGACTGAGTTATAGGACTATAAATCCTTTTGAGTTTCCAAGCTCCTTATGGTAAATATCCACAAGGTTTGGTATGGGGAGTGTAAATAAGATTTTTAGCCAAATACTTTTCTGTGTATGATTACTTATTTACACTAAAATAAACAATTAACATTTCTTACATCCATTAATCAAATTCTGAATTCCCTCTTCTATTCTCTTCTGCTTCCTTCATAAACAGCTTGTTAGCCCTTGTCACTCTCAGCAACTTGTGCTCCAACCATAACAACACTACCCTGCCACAGTCTGTTATGACCACAGATATCTGTCTGCTCAGAGAATGGATTCTAAACCTTGTTTATACCTTGTTTATACCTTGTAATCCCAACACCCACTAAGGTAATAAGCATGTTTTATGATATTTCTCATCTACAGTAAGGTGGATCATTTGCTTTCAGTACCTTAAATATCTGCATCTCTTCTAGAAGCACCTCTTCCATATTCCAGATACCTTTGGCAACACTGATTACTTTTAGAACTGTCCCAACATCTGAAAACACAAGCATAGGAGATATGGAATATCGCAAAGTATCTGTCATTGTTTGAATATTGACAGAATCTGCAGCAATGACATAACTTTCTACCACACATGACCACTGACGCTAGGTTCACATATGCTTTGGGGTTGCGGTTCTTCGGGTTCGCTTGGGGACCAAAAAAACGGAAACCCAATCCACTTAAAAAGCGGTTACACAGAAAACCCATGGACCCCATAGACTATAATGGGGTCTACCGAGTTTCCGCCAGAAAAATGCAAAGTTTTTCAAGCGGAATGGGGGGCGGAATCCCCGAACGGTCACTGCAGTGACCAATAATTCACTGCAGTGGCCAATTGGGGTTCCTTAATAACATTGCTGGAGCACCATTGATGGGGACTGGAAGAGACAATGGGAGCCCACTGCTGGAAGGACAACAGAAGAAAGGGTGAATAACACCTTTTTTTTAATACCCTTCCATATCCTTGGATAGGTTTTTGCCCAGAAAAATCCTTTAATAACATATGGGGATGGGAACTGGAAATAGAGGGACTTGGAATCTTCTGGGAGTTGCAGGAGAGCAGCAACAATCTACTAAGGCCTCAGTCCCCTTTCTCTGTCCTCCATGTAACATTTCTGGTGCTGCCCTGAGTTGTGTCCCAGTGAGTTCAAAACAACACAATACACACTTCAAATGCTCCATCAATATATATATACTGTACATAAGGTGCTGCAGATAGTCTTTATTATTGACTTTACAAGTTACATTAACAATGAATGATAGGGTAGCCACTAATTTTGAGCTCATTACTGTACCTGTCCCAAGAAACATGACATCATACTGGCCATCTTCTGCTATCACATGGTCAACAGCAATCTGAGTTAGCTTGTAGTCCACATTCAATCTAGTGAATACAGGTTTACCGTGAAGAGGATACACTGACTTGTACATGAGAGGATGGTTCTTTACAAAGCTAATAACATCATCTGGGAAGTCTTTGGTAGATTTTATCAGTGGGTCATAGGTGTTGCTTGGACACTGAAACAGACATTGAAAATTTCAAATAAACTCTGGAAGTTTATATATAGGTATACACACACAAACTGCTATTAATAAAGAAGAATATATTTTATAATATAATACTATAGCAATATGCCCATTTGCTAAATTAAATATGAGAAAGAATAGAAAGGAAAGGTATTTTACAATATTATATCCCCATCTAGTGGTCATAAAACATATTGCAGATATTGGACTCTAATGTTCAACTGATTATTTATACAGATTAGCTCCAGTAATACGTGTGTGTGTGTGCGCGTGTGAGTGCGTGCGTGCGTGCGTGCGTGTACACTTTACTCTAAAATACGCACTTAATCAAAGCAATTTAGGAGCCCAACTAATATTAAAGGATGCATAACTCATGTGGTTTTAAACAGGCTATTCCCTATATTTCAACAAATTCTACTTCAAAGTACAGTAAATTGTCTACATATTCTACAAATACTGTCAGAGGCCAAAATTAAAAAAAAAATAACAAAAAAAAAAAAAAAACCCAAAAAAAAAAAAAAAAAAAAAAAATAAAAAAAATATAAAAAAGTATAAATTAAATTAATACAAAAAAAACAAAACATTTTAATAAAATTCCTTTAATAACCCCCCAAAGGGGAAATTCAATGTGTAACACCAACAAAAATAAGCAGATACAAATACAAATACAACATGTACAGCAATATTCCAAGGTGAGAGGCATTACATTGGTAGCAGACAGACAGATAGGGCGTAGCAGGGGGGGGGGGGATTTAACAGGCAGAGAGATATTTTCAGTTCTCTGTGTGTAATGATCTCCGCTTAGGTCGGTGTTGGTTGTACAGCCTAACCGCGGTGGGGAGGAAAGACTTCCGATAGCGCTCCTTCTCACACCTAGGGTGGAGCAGTCGGTCACTGACAGTACTGCTCAGCGCGATCACAGTCTCATGCATGGGATGGGACTTCTTCTTCTGCATGGAGCTCACCACGGACAGTATCCTTCTGTCACCCACCACCTGCACTGGGTCCAGTGGGCTCCCCAGGACAGAGCTGGCCCTTCTAATCAGCTTGTCAAGTTTATTTCTGTCCCTGGTTGATATACTGCTCCCCCAGCAGGCCACTCCAAAGAAGATGGCTGATGCCACTACCGAGTTGAAGAAAGTTCTAAGAAGTGCCCCCCGGATTCCAAAGGCTCTCAGCTTCCTAAGCAGGTAGAGCCTGCTGTGGCCCTTCCTGTACAGGGCCTCCATATGATCTGCCCAGTCCAGCTTATTATTAAGGAGCAAACCCAGGTACTTATAGGTGTTCACAATCTCGATGCCCGTCCCCAGGATGTCCACTGGTTTAGGAGGGCTTCTGCCTTTGCGGAAGTCCACCACCATCTCCTTGGTCTTCCCCGCGTTAATCTTCAGGTGGTTCCGGTGGCACCAGTCCACAAAATCCCGGTTCAGTTCTCTGTACTCCCTGTCATCATCATCTGTGATGAGACCCACTATTGCAGAGTCGTCAGAATACTTCTGTAGGTAGCAGCTGGATGAGTTGCACCTAAAATCTGCAGTGTACAGTGTGAAGAGGAAAGGGGCGAGAACCGTACCCTGAGGTGCCCCCGTATTACAGATCACTGTACCTGACACACAGTCTCGGGCTCTCACGTATTGAGGTCGATTTGTGAGGTAGTCTAGGATCCAGTTGGAGAGGTGGTGGTCCACTCCAGCAAGGCCCAGCTTGTCCCTCAATAACCTGGGCTGTATGGTGTTAAAGCACTGGAGAAGTCAAAGAACATTATTCTCACTGTGTTCCCTGGTTTCTCCAGGTGAGACAGAGCCCTGTGCAGAAGATGGATGATGGCATCATCTACCCCAATGCCCGGCCGATAAGCAAACTGGAGTGGGTCCATAGCGGGGCTCACTAGAGGGCGGAGATGTGTGAGAACCAATCTCTCCAAGATCTTCATCAGGTGGGATGTCAGTGCTACAGGTCTGTAGTCGTTGAGGTCCATAGGGTGGGGTTTCTTTGGAACTGGTACCACACAAGAAGATTTCCATAATTCAGGGACTATTTCCTGCCTCAGGCTCATATTATACAATATATGTAATTATACCACACAGCTGGTCCCCACAAGTCTTAATTAGCCTTGCACTGATGTCATCTGGCCCTCCGGCTTTCCTCGCCTTGATCTTTTTCATCTCCTTCCTCACCTGGGCCCGTGTGAAGGTCAGACTGTGGCCAGATAAAGATGGATTTCTGGATTTACTGGTCTGTTGGGAAGTGGCCGCATGGGGAGAAGTCATTGTGGTGGGGGGAGCTGAAGGACATACTGGGGTGGGAGGAGCTGGTGTGTGATCAAATCTGTTGAAGAATAGGTTTAGTTCATTAAGCCAGTTAACATCTGCCTCAATCTGGCAGACAGACTGTTTATGACCCGAAATTGACTTAAGCCCCTCCCAGACCCCCCTTATGTCTTTTCTTTCCATTTGCTTTTCCATTTTTTCTTTATAACTGGATTTTCCCTGCCTGATTTGATGCCTCAGCTCCTTTTGTACTTCCCTCAACCCCTCCTTATCTCTTGTCCTGAATGCCATCTTTTTCTCCTTAAGTAGTGTTTTTATATCAGAGTTAATCCATGGTTTGTTATTGGAGAAGCACCTCACCACTTTTGTGGGTACTGTGTTGTCCACACAAAAATTAATGTAGTCCGTTATGCAGTGTGTGAGTCCTTCTATATCTTCCCCATAAGAATCCTGCAGAACTTCCCATGCGGTTGTGTCAAAACAATCCCTTAGAGCCTCATCACTCTCCTCGGACTTATGATTTACTTAAAGGTTAGATCCACATTTAAACACAACCCATAGGTCTAGATATTCAGAATTAGTCAGGCTGTGTTAATAGACAGACACTAAACTAATAATCTGACATTTCATATACTGCACTTTTCTGCTTCACCATATATGACTTATCAGATGTAAACATTATTTACCCAAATGCAGCAGCTTATTTAGAGACAATGATAAATTGTGGGTCACTGGGTGATATGAGATCTGCACTCAGCTATGAGTAGGAATGGCCTAAGGGTCATGAAAAAAACTAAATATCAGGACAGTCAAAGCAATTCAGTGTACCTTCTTTGCAAGTTTTTCTATTGTACATGTAGATATGCAGTACCTAGATAAAGTTCTAAGGCAAAATATGTGAACACTTTGAAAATACTTGGATATCTTCAACTTCAGATTGCTAATACAATGTGAACTGATTGTTATCCACAGTTATAGGCACAATTTAAGTGAACTAACAACACATTCACTATTTGTGTCTTTTATTGAGCACATCAAGTAAGCATTCACAGTGCAAGGAGTAAAAGCAAGTGAATCTATGTGCTAATGAAGTCTCATAGAGTAGGTTTTATAGATGTTTTACTCATTAAAAAAAGACACACAATGCCTGATTACAGGCAAATCTGAGTGAATCAGGATGACAATAAGGGTCTTTAATGTTTCCATGGTAAGGAAAGGGAAGATTCTAGAGATGTTTTTGGGGTGCAGATAAAGTAAAAAATCAGCCCAAGGCATAACCTCGGAGTTATGGTAGAACCGCAGGCTGAAATAGAAATATCAGGTCAGGTCAGTTAGTAGATGGTGTTAACAACAGTAGTTCAGTGTTTGAGAGATTCCCTTTCAAATAGAGGGAAGACATGATATTAGAGATAGCAAAGAGACAGTCACTGGTGTTATGCAGTAGTATAGGGGTGATGTTATGAGAAGAGGTATACAGTTGGGTGTCATCCACATAAAGATGGTACCAAAAGCCAAATCTGCTGATGGTTTGTCCAATAGGGGCTGTATAGCGTGAGAATAGAAGTGGACCTAGAACTGATCCCTGAGGAACCCCAACAGCAAGTATAAGAGGGGAAGAGACAGAGCCCATAAATGATACACTGAAAGTGTGGTCTGAGATATATGAGGAGAACCAAGAGAACGTGGTGTCTGTGAGCCCGACAGAGTGCAGAAAACTTTGGAGAAGTTGGTGATCTACAATGTCAAACACTTATAAGACATCCAGAAGAAAAAGAAGAGAATAATCACCATTAGATTTAGCTGTGAGGGGATCATTGGAGATTTTTATAAGGGTAGTTTCAGTAGAGTGCACAGTGCGGAAGCCAGATTGTAATACAGATGCATAAAGTTGGAAAAGGCTACCAAAGCATTGCTAAAGACTCAAGATCTGGGTGTCCATCCATTCATTTATCTACAAATTCAGGACTGCCACTACTCTCCCCAGCAGTTGAAATCCTGTTTAGATCACACCAACTACACAATGGGAAATCCTTAAACAAGTCATAGTGAACCAAAGGGTAATGGCAAAAGACCTACAAACTACAAAAACCTTTGTTCATGTGTCTATTTTTAGAAATATTCTGAACAAGATTGGTGTTCATAGAACAAAACCACAAAAGAAGTTGCTGCTGTTTAAAAAAAATAATAATTACGACCCATCTCAAGCTTGCTCAAGACAACCTGGATGTTCCATAATGCTCCTTGGAAATGTTCTATCTAGTGTATCTACAAATGAGACGAAAGATCAATTTCTTAGTATAAAGGTGCAACCCTGTGTTTCAAGGAAAAGAACACTGCACACCAGTACCAAACCCTCACATCTCTCTAGTAATGTTCTTTAAGCATTTGTCACTTCTACTATTACATTTGTTATTGAAACTTACTGTTCCGTGTCAATTTTTAAAGGAAAATTTCACCCTGTATAAAACAATCTTTTAATAGATTAATAGATTATTGGTTCTGCCAAGTAAGATACAAATAAAGACTTGATGATGTTGAGAAGTGTGCCATGGCTCATCACGAATTGAGGAGTACCTCACCAATATGGCCTACATCACAGTATGTAAAGCACCATTCTTAGGCTGGGGCCCCATGTAGCGTAAACACCGCAATTTGGCTGCGGCGGAAACACAGCGGTAGAAAACCGCAGTGTTTTACAGTACCTGTAAAGTGGATGGGATTCTGGCTAATCCCATCCACACACTGCATAAAAAAATCTGCATCAGAAATGCTGCTATTTCAAAAATGCTTGCGTTTTTGTAAACCACAGTGTGTGAATTATACTTACGGAAATGCTGGTGTTTTCCGTATAGGCATAATAGATGCAGAAAGTCCGCAGAGGAAAACTCTGTGGACTTTCGGTGAAAAGAGCATCAGGAAATACTGCAATGCTGTTTTTTCTGCATCGCTTTTTGGCTGCGGCTCGCTACATGGGGCCTTAGCCTAAGGCCAGGTCACCACGTGGTGTAAACACCGCAGTTTCACCACGGCTGAAACGCCACAGAAAAAAAAACACGCTGTTTTTCAGTCACTGCAAGGTGGATGGGATTCGGAAAAATACACGAAGCAGACACACTGCAATTTCCAGAACCATTGCTGTTTTGGAAATAGCAGCATGCCAATTCTATCTATGTAAATGCTTGGCAGTTTCTCTATAGATATAATGGAAGTAGAAAGTCAGCAGAGGTTTTGTTTCTGTGCTGCAGTTTTTCCTGCAGCGCTTGTTTGCTGCAGTCCGCTACGTGGGACCTTAGTCTGTTTTTTGTAGGATAGGATACAAATGTATAATTTCTAGAACAAAAAGTCTATATTTTAATATATTCATAGAGTGGATATACAGTTCAAACAATGGTCACCTGTATGTACACTTTTTTCATTTCTGTAAGTTGTGTTTCTTTTAGGCAAACACCTGCAGGGTTTTTTCCTTTGCAGAAACAGCAGACGGCTGCATTATAAACTTATTTTACAAGATAGAGTGTAAGGTGTGTATTAGCTGTAAGAGCTGTCAGAACAAGCCTCTTGAACGCCGCTGCGTGTGACTCATTTACACTATGATGTCATCTGCCAAGTGTCAAATCTGAAAACTATGCCTTGAAACTTAGAATTAAATATGCATTCCTTATTCTCATTTTAAACTGTTTTGGGGGGTGGAGAAGTGCCCAGATGTTTTGGTTTACCTCTAACATTTTTCCCAGTTAAGCTGTGTTTACATTGACTGTATGTGGTGGATCAAACACACAGCAGATCATAAAGTTTCCATACACCACAGGTCTGGCAACAAAGATATTAAACAGCAACCATATTGGCAAGAGACAAAAGCACTTCAACAATATGGAGTATTCCTGAAAATTCAATGCCAAGCTTCAGATGCAGTTTATGGGCAGACTGGATGGGCAAGTCTATGTTCCATCTGTACTGATTTAAATCAATAAATGTTTCCTGGTGCCTTCTTGGTTTATCCCTCAAGGTTCAAATTTCGGTGCTTAAATACTACTGAAAACCAGACGGTACATCATCCCACATCATTTTATAAGAAGACTTCATGGTGAAGAACAGAACACACATTCTGATCTTATAGTCTATCAATTTAGAAATGTTTGGTAATTTCTGCTTATAGGTGATTGATGTAGAGAAATAGCAAAGTTTAACTGAGACATATACATGTTAATAACAGTGTGGCAAAGAAATTTAACTCAACTGTTTCAATGGATTTTGTTGCAGCTGCAACAAAATTTAAACTTTGCAACACCCCTATAGTGTGTTATAAAGTACACATTTAAGGAAGCCCCAGTCTTGTCCCTTAAGGCTAAGGCCCCATGTAGTGGGCCCAGGCAAAAAAGCACTCCAGGAAAAAATGGTGGCGGCAACGCATCACATTTTTTTCTGTAGTGCTTTTCAAAGAAAGAGAGAGTCCTGCCAGCGTTTCCATAGGTATAATTGACATTCTGCGATTTCCAAAACCGCAACAGTTTTGGAAATTGAAGCATGTCCGCTGCGTATTTTTCCACAATGTGTGGATGGGAGTCGCTGCTGTGGTTGTTTCCCCTGTGGCCAAACTGTAAAGTTTACGCACATGGGCCCCAGGCCTCAAAGTGCATTCAGTCAGCATTCTCTTATATTGTGGGGGTGGGACTCATTTAAAAGGGGTTTCCCATTAAGGAAACACATAGCCTATTCACGAATATGGGGAATATATATCTGATTGCTGAGATTCACTTGTCTGAATTAAGTGGCGATTATGCATGTGCACTGCACTGCAGCTCCATTTGGCTCTATGGGACTGCTAAAAAGAAGCCAGAAGTCCCTTAGAAATGAATGGAGCAGCAGCAGATATGTATGACATTAACTCAATACAAACAGCGGCAATGGGACCACTGTTCTTGTGATTTCTGGAGCAATTGGGTGCTTGGAAAAAAAAAGTTACGAGGCCACAGCAGTGTATCATTTCCAGAATCAATGGTCCTAGGGAGTCAGACTTTCAGAAATAAAAGTGATGGCATATCCCAGTAATATATTATCACTTCATGAGATGAAATACCCCTTTTATGTGAATGGTAGAAGGTCATTTCTAAGTAAGGACAAGAGACTGCCCAATTCTAATTTGAATGATTCTTGTCTACATGCAAAAATGTTCCAGAATCAGCTTGACTAAATTCCCTAAGGGTAAGTTCACACGGTGGAATTTGTACAAACTGAAAAATTCAGCTTCAGGATTTTGAAGCTTAATTTTTCTACCTGACCAAATTCTACTGTGGAATTTGCAAGTTATGTGTGAGCCAGGCAAAATGTTTATGCATCACATACACTTCAATGGGAGTTATCAAGTGGAATCCACCTGGAGGTTGAGCATGATGCTTATATTTTTTCTGCTAGCTGAATAATAAACTAGGGGAAAAATCAGTGTCTGCCTCCCATTGAAATGAATGGGAGGCAGGTTTCAGGTGGAATTTGGAGCTGATTTGGGGTGTAGTCTGCCTCAAATTCATCTCCAAATTCTGCCATGTGAACATATCCTATGGGTGCAATGCTCAAACGTAGAATATTTGCAAAAGAGATCCGTCCCACACTGTACATCTGAATGGGGTTGTTTCTTCACCACGTGCATAAGATTTTTACAACCCCCCCACACACAATGTGTGGAAATACCATGAACACTAAATATTTCACTACACATTGAAAACTGAGAAAATAAGCTAAGTAAACTAATATTATATAAATAATCATAAGATACTATCAATTATTCCACCACATTTCAAGCCTATCACCATTAGAATGACTCAATAGAGATGCATGTCTATAAAATTTCTAGACAAATTCAGCCCCATGAACTCCCCATTGTGTTTCTGATAAATACTGGAATTACTGGCAAACAGAAAAGACAAAAGCATAGACAAAAAATGTGTCCTGCAGAAATAATAAATAGTTTTAGATTAGTAACAGAATATTTACTCAGGAGAATCCCTCATAATGTGTAATCATGGACTTAACACTGTTCTTAGTTTACTCTAGACTTTGCAGCGATCTACAGCTGCTCCACTCAAAGAGATCTTCAGTAAGGCATCTAATAAATGGTTCTCATGTCTCCATTTGTGAAGTGAAGACATTGTAGCAGAACAAGTTTATTCATCAATGACGCATTTTGTAAGCATGAAAATTCAACTGTGGCGTCTGCTGATATTTGTAAAAGATATTAATCTCTTGTTTTTCAGAAGAATCTATTTTTTTTTCCAAATAATAACTGCCAGACTGGGACTGATCCAAGAAGCATGAAGTTAAATCAAAATGTGAGTAAATATTGTACTTCTACAATTCGAGGATGCATGTACCTGCTCTTCTATATGGTAATAAAAATTGTGTTTGTGTGGAGATGGACTGAAATAGTTGTATTCACTTTTCCTGGTATAGTCCTGATTCCTTTTAAGTCTTTAAATTAATGGTAGAAATCATAGGCATAGCTAGCAGGGTGGCAGATGGGGTGGTGGCCCGCGGGCCCACTGACTCACTTAATACACTTAATACATGATGTTCTTTTAACTAGATCGGCATCTCCAGGACACCAATCTAGTTAAAATACATCCTGCAGCTGTCTTATCTTGTAAACCGCAAGCCTCTTCAGGCCTGTGGATTACAAGAGGCCATGATCACAGAAAAGATGTCTGTTTCTCATCACACATGGGTGCAATGATGTCACAGCATCGCGCCACCTGTGCTGAGACACAGACGTACTATGCATGGTTTTGGCACCTTTTAGAGAGAGATATAAGAGGAGGAGGCGGCGGCTCCATTCATCAAGGGATTGAAGGCACGTAAGTATAACTTTTATTTTTCACTTTTCTAGGGCAGTTGTGGACCTTTAAATAGTATAGGGGGTTGTTAGGGGGCATTATGACTATAAGGAGGAAACATTTATATAAGGGAACATTATGAACATAAGGGGGGTCCTTTATATAAGGAGAATTAAATATGAGAGACCTGGAGCAGTCTGCAAAAGAAGAGTGGTTCAAAATTCCTGTTGAGAGGTGTAAGAAACTTGTTGATGGTTAATTGAAGCGATTGATTTCAGTTATTTTTTCTAAAGGGTGTGCAACCAAATATTAAGTTGAGGGTGCTAGTAATATTGTCTAGACAATTTTTGGAGTTTTGGGTGAAATTATAAAATTTTTTGCTTTTTTTCTAAGTTTTTGTGTTGTTCCGATACATACAAAGGAAATAAACATGTGTATAACAAAACATGTGTAATTGCAATCATTTTCTGGGAGAAATACTTCATTTTCTGGAAAAATTTCAGGGGTGCGAACACTTATTGCCATGACTGTATCTTGAATGATTCCCAGAACCAGTGGTGGTTCCAGAGTTCAAACTCCCACAAATAAAATTATGACATCTTGTGCAGCCTGTTAAATAAGGATCAAGTGGGGAGGATGGTGCCCAATCTGGCCACAGAGGGTTTTAAATTAGATATCCTACTTTTGTAACTATTTGACCACCCTAGACTATGAAGGAGGCTGGTATTAACCCCTTTAGTGCCCTAGATCATCCAAGATGTTGTCAATAAACCCTTTTCTTCGCTAGTCCACCCCGTCAACTGTTATTACCGCTTTAATTACCCTTAAAGGGGTATTCCCACATAAACAGTCGTATCTCCAATCATCCATTGAAAGTAATTAGTCAACTTGTTTATGTCACTAGCAAAAGCCAAATGAAATCCCCCTTTCTCTAACCCTGTTTGCGCACTGTTGCCACTGCATATATCCTGAAGTCCATCTTCATCCAGGACAAGCATGCTCAGCTTATCTTATTCTTATGTACATCTGTTTGTTACATCATTGCTACATAAGTATACATGTGCTGTTTTTACAAATGGAACATGTGTAGTGAAAGAATAATTTCTATTAGGAGAAATGACTACTGCAACTGTTAGAATGAGCACAGAACAAGGTGCACCTGGGAAATGTAATGGAGGTATTGGGGTGCAGATATTGGAAGAGAGGGCACATAGGAGGAGGATGGTTTATCCACATGGTTGGTCAAGTTTAAAAAACTCCTTTAACCAAAAGGGATGTGATGATACAATGATACAATCATAATCCCCTTCAAAGACCGATAATCCTTTAAGTACATTAGATCACCAGAAGCATTAACATATACACACGTGGACAAAATTGTTGGTACCCCTCGTTTAATGAAAGAAAAACCCACAATGGTCACATAAATAACTTGAATCTGACAAAAGTAATAATATATAAAAACATGTTGACAAGCCACAAAGATTCTGGGAGAATGTCCTATGGACAGATGAGACAAAAATCGAAATTTTTGGCAAGGCACATCAGCTCTATGTTCACAGATGGAAAAATGAAGCATATCTTGAAAAGAACACTGTCCCTACTATGAAACATGCAGGAGGCTCTGTTATGTTCTGGGGCTGCTTTGCTGCATCTAGCACAGGGTGTCTTGAATCTGTACAGGGTACAATGAAATCTCAAGACTATCAAATCAAGGGATTCTAGAGAGAAATGTGCTGCCCAGTGTCAGAAAGCTTGGTCTCAGTCGTAGGTCATGGGTCTTGCAACAGGATGATGACCCAAAACACACAGCTAAAAACACCCAAGAATGGCTAAGAGGAAAACATTGGACTATTCTGAAGTGGCCTTCTATGAGCCCTGACCTAAATCCTATTGAGCATCTTTGGAAGGAATTCAAACATGCCATCTGGAAAAGGCACCCTTCAAACCCGAGACAACTAGAGCAGTTTGCTCATGAGGAGTGGGCCAAAATACCTGTTGAAAGGTGCAGAAGTCTCATTGACAGTTACAGGAATCGTTTGATTGCAGTGATTGCCTCAAAAGGTTGTGCAACAAAATATTAAGTTAAGGGTACCATCATTTCTGTCCAGGCCTGTTTCATGAGTTTTCTTTTTTTAAAAATTCTGTTGAAGCATGGTTATAAAGCAATGTCTGACTTTCATTTGTTCATTTTCATAGAATTTTTATATACTATTACTTTTGTCAAATTCAAGTTATTTCTGAGACCATTGTGGCTTTTTCTTTCATTAAACAAGGGTTACCAACAATTTTGTCCACGTGTGTATGCATAGAAAATCAAGACAATCCTGGAAATTTCCACAGAAATATTTTTTAGATCTTTTTCACATTTTTTTTTTATGTACACTGTATTTACATTGGCACAAGAGGGACCACGTTGATCTTTTTTGCATAAGGAGTAAACTATATGGGTTGTATACTCCACCTGTAGTATGCAAAGGTATTTCTTTGAAACCTTCTTGGTGAAACTCCAAATACAATTATAATAAAGCACAATAGAAACATAGGCTCAGTTTACACAGAGTGAAGGTAGGACATCTTGTTATTCCTGTTTTTTTTAATTACTTTATAAAAAACTTTATAAAGCTTAGTGATCAAACTGAATACTAAATGAGTGCCTGAGAATGCGTGAAAAAGCTTAGTGCACCTTTGAAAACATTTTTTTGCAAAAGCCATTCACATATAGCAGAAAAATATTGCCTAATACACATGACAAGACTGATTTATTTAGACTGACATTTCATACAACAATGTTACTAGGCACCCGACTGGCGCAAGGCTCTGGCCTATTAATAAATCAGGTGCACGAATGGAAATCTACACCAGAAAACTGGTGTAGATGGGACACTAAATTCTCCCCCCCAATTAAGCTCAATTCCTCTATCCATGCAAACATACAAAAAGCTAATCATTGCCACTACTAGGGGGAGGCAATATGCATACAACTATGTATGGCTCCTCTGACCTGAAGATGTACTATATACATATGGCTCCCCTAGTGATACCAAATGAACAACTATACTAAAGAAAATCTATCTACTTATCTATCTCTCTGTCTATCTCTCTATGTGTCTATTTCTATCTAGTGAAAGTTTTTGCAAACAACAAGTTTACAGCTTAAATGGAAACCATGCTGTTCTAATGCTAAGCAATAATAAAATTAGGCACAGCAAAGTGAATGTCTGTTCTTCCTTAGAATTGTTTTATCCAGATGTTAATACAGATAAACGTTGTATAAATATAACAGTATTTACTCTGAAGTATAGTATCTCAGTATATCCCACAAGGCACAGTGCACTCAGAGGTTACAATCGCTTTTTTTTTTCTCTTGCAATTAAGAAATCAATATTATTCAGAATAAAACATTCTATTTTTATGTAGACAATGGGAGGCAGTGATCAGAGCAGGAAAAAGTGAGCGTCCTGCTCAATCCTATGGTGGAGTCCACAACTCGAGACAGCCCACAGATTAGGTCCATTCATCTGGGCTCAATGAGCGGCAGAAAGCCACAGTGGAATAATGATGCTCCGCTTCAGCATTCCGCTGCAGAGAGCAGCAGGGACGAAAAATAAAGAGGAATCTGAGGCATATGCCCACCTCAAATTCCTCTTTATTTTCTACCATGTGTATATACTCATACTATATATGCTAAGGCCCCACATTGCAGAAATGCTGCTTTTTTTGTTGCAGTTTTTTCTGCGTGCTTTTTTTTTTTTTTTAGCCAAAAATAGTAGTGGCTATAGAAGGAATGGGAAATATCTAGTAAGCATTTATACTTCTCCTTTCTGCTCAATACACTCCTGTCTTTGGCTCAAAAAACTGCAGCAAAATCAGCAACAGGCCGGGGCATCTGGCCACGGCATGTTATAGTACCTGAAAAGTGGGTGGGATTCTGGCTATTCCCATCCACACATTGCAGAAAAATATCCGCAGCAGAAATACTGCAATTTCAAAAAAACTTTTGTGTTTTTGTAAATCGCAGCATGTCAATTATACCTAAGGAAACGCTACTATTTTCTGTATAGGTTAATAGGGACACTTTCTATGAAAAGTGCTGTGGAAAAAAACGCAATGCATTTCCACCGCGGTCTTTACCGCAGCGCTTTTTGGCTGTGGCTTGCTACATGGGGCCTTAGCCTTAATCAGTTTTCTCATATACTTTGTGTATCAGTTCTTCATGATTGTGCAAGATCTCAATAAAAGACTTACCAATCATTGAACGAGATCAGTACATGTTTACTTCCAGTGAATGGAAATCCGTATTGCTCATGTGATGGTCACACATGTGCAAGAATCATTACAGCACAGAGCTGTGTGATGCAGTTATGCATGTGCAATGATTGAGTATTTAGTCCTAGGGTTGAATCTGACCAAAGCCAGTATCTGCAAGGAATGTCCATCCTATGCTCGAGTGGATTTTCTCATGGGTATTCAAATTTTCTTCCATACCAAAAACATACTTTTAGATCAACTGGCCTTTTATTATATCAACCCCAGTGTGTGCATTTGAAAACGAAAAACTCAATTGTGAACCCTTATAGGGGAAAAAGACTGACATGATTGTAATCTCTAAACAGCACTGCAGAATATGTTGGTGCTATATAAAGTTAAATAGTAGATGTACAGTATGATGCTCAGTTACAGTGCTTGCTTACCTCAGTATAATAAGGTATATCAAATGTCCCTTTACACCCAGTTCACCCAGCAGCAAAGATTTGGTTCATACACATACAGTTTGCATCTGTCAGCAGCACATTGCCCTCTCAACCCTGGAGATTGAGTTTGAGTGTTTCTTTAGTTTACACATTGTAATTACTAGTATGTATATGTTTAGGAACTTTGTGCCCTGAATACATAATTGTCAATCACAGGGATGATGGTATGTTTGTGCATTGTCACGTGTGCATTCTTGTAAGCAGGAAACAACCGTGTGCAAGTCAAAACAAGTACCAAACACTAGACACCATAGGGATAGAAGGTAAATTACCTTTTGACCTAAGGGTCAGCTGTTAGGCATGCAATTTGTAACCTATTGTAAAGAAAACATAAAGCATAGGTGCCTGTCTAGTGCAAGGAAAACAATTAAAGTCAATGTTTGAGTAGCTCTTTTTAATGCAGATTTGCATTGTTAAGTAACACTTTGGATAATAATTATTTTTTCATTTCCTGATGTGGATATTCTTTTTAGATCAACTTAACTAGAAAAACAATATTGGTCAAGAGATAGCTATACAACTGTCCTATGCTTGTATGAGACACTAAATATTTAATGAAAGCAACCATGAATTTATCCCATTCTCAACTCTGACAATCAAACCACTACAGGAAGAGAAAACTATATTAGGCAAAAGGCAAATGTAGTGCAACACATCTAACAAATGCGGCAAAATTGCAGAGGAAAAAAATGCACCAAAACTGCTTGCGTCTTTTACTGCCTTTCTGCTGCATTTTAATTTTTTGCCTTCCACACCCCATATAAGTCTACAGGAAAAATTCAGCATTTTGGTTAAGGCCCCATGTAGCAAGCCGCAACAAAAAACGCATCACAGTTTTTCCAGCTGTGCTTTTTCACAGGAAGTCCATAGAGTTTTCCTTTGCAGACTTTCTGATTCAATTATACTTATAGGGAAACCACCGGCATTTCCGTAGGTATAACTGACATGCTGCGATTTCCAAAAACACAACCAGTTTTGGAAATCGCAGCATTTCTGCTGTGGGATTCGCCAGAGCCCATCCACTTTGCAGGGATGGTAAAATGCTGCGGTTTTTGTCATGTGGGGCCCCGGCTTCCTGTAGTTAAAATTAACAACATACTGCGTTTTTCAAAAATTCCCACATTTTTGAAAATGCAGCTATGCCATCAGATAATGCAGTAAAATAACATGCCTCAGTGGTGACCTCTTTACAAATGGCATGTGACTGATTTGTCTAAGCTGATTGGTTCCACCGGTCACCTGACAATTGTTAATATCAGCTGGGACCTGCAAACAGAATCCTATGCTGGGAAAGATGAGATTTTTTTTTATATTTTTTACCTACTTACAGCACACATGGAGTTTTAAAAAAGACTCAGACAATGCCTTTACAGATTTCACCAAATTTTTGAACTACTGCATCTTCACAAGTCCCCACTTTCTGTTTGCGATGTACACTACTGCATAAAACTTGGCTAACAGGTACAAGTACACAAAGTCTTGGAATGTTAACCTGAGCTCTCTGGAAAGTTCTACATAACTGCAAATAACACTTTCTATGTCAAAGTCATTTTGAGGTTGACATATATTAACTGAAAAATGGAAATTAATATTTGGATGTTATCCTATGTAAAGTGACTAAGAAAACCAGAGGAAGTTTAAAAAAGCAGTTCAGTGAATAATACAGGCTTTTCTATGTTTAATTTGCCAATTGCCAAAGTCAACTTTTATCAAGTTATACAGTGCCATGCTGTCTGCCAATTTCCAAAAATTAAATATTAATAAGCTATTTAGGATGGAAATTGTAACCAAGGTAAGAAAGTACTGAAGTCACTATTTTCAAACAAAACACAAACTTTTTTTTTTTTATAAATTCTGTTTCCACAAGCTGAAGTATGCTATTGAATGGCGACAACTACCAGAGAAGATTTAGTCGTGATCATAAAGTATTGTAAAAGGTATCTCTAAAAGATGTATTTCAACACAGGTTAGAATTGTCTTTAAAATGTGAACAATTTGTTATTTAAGTAATAAAATGTTATGAAGATAAATCTCAAATAATCCAAGAAAACAGATGTTAAAAGGGGTTATTTGGCAAGGTATAAATAGATGGCAAAGGGACAAGTGTGGATTCAAAATAAAAGAGACAATATTCACCTCTTTGATTCCCTACTTCTCCTATTCCACTACTTACAGGAACCTTATTGGTCTCCAGTTCCTGGTGTTGACACATAAGTCATGTCTGCTAAACCAATCACTGGCTGAAGCAGGTCATTACTGTGGACAGTGATTGGCGTGTCAAAATGGGATCAGCAAGTAGGGACCTGTTGGGACTGTAAACATGGGAACAGGTGTAGTGTTGGATTTGTGAAGTAAGTATTACTTCCTTCATTTTTTAATCTACTCTGGGCGCTCTCACTCTAGACAACTCCTTTAAATATTTTACACAGTATACTATTAGTTTTGGTGTCTAAATATGCTATTTAGGCTTTGTACTGTCATAAGGGAGGTGAATTTGGGAAGCAGACAAGGGATGTGATTCTGAGCTCTGACAATGGCTGCTCTGATTGGAGCTCTGAATCACTCCCCTGCCTGACACTGCCCTTCTGACTTTACAGAGCAAAAAGAAAACACATCAGGCACCAAAACTAACTGCACTTGTTGCGGGAATGGTGGGGGCTAAAAAAAAATATCCAACTGTGCTGGAATCAGAAATTGAATGGGTGTGAAAGGTCCTTTTTAAAATGAGTCTATCATCTCCTCCAAGCATATTTAACTTCTACCTTCACAATACAGAGCACATGACAGTGATAAACAGCGTGCCTTTTTTATTTATGTCACTTTTGTAGTTTTGGAAAAAAAACTATTTTAAATTCTTATGCAAATGAGGAAGATCCCTGGTGCACGGCTATGGTCACTCAGGCCCCTACTATTTCCTTCCTGTGTCACCCCTTGCATTGGTAGTTGATCGCCAGAGCTCCCAGAGCTGAAGGCCTGCCCCCAGTGCACCAATTGCCTTATTTGCATAAGACTTCAAAGTTGTTTTTCTCCAACTCTACAAAAGTGATATATATAACAGAGGTATGGTGTTTATCACTGTAATAAGTTCTGTACCTGATGGTGACAGTTGAATATGCTTGGGGGAGGTGACTCGCTTTAAGTCATCCACTGTGGTCTTGTGGTTTGAGCAATTAATTTTTATTTCTATCACACATATATTTAATTTTTATTAATGTTTCTCATAATGAAGAATTTGGACTTTACTTTTATCTTTGCATCTCTCAACTATAAGACAGCCTGCTGTTGGCTATCTGTTGTATATTATCATGCACGTACATCAATATTCAGATGCAATTTCATTTGTAGCGATTTACAGTATGTAGTATAGCTGTACATGAGTGACATTTACCAATACCACATACAATAACAATTATTGTTATTATTGTTATGTACAATCAACTGTGATTAACAATCTTATGATCTTCTTGTACATACAGACTAGGCAATCATTATTACAGCAGATTGTCTATGTGCAGATGGAGTTTCAAATAGCCAGCTATTAAGAAATAAATCTAATATTTAACACTTTAATAGCTCAATAACTAAATGTATACTACAATGCTGACTTTCTGGCATTTACATTTACTGAATTATATATGAAAACTACAGTTTAAACAAGAGATACATACTGTTCCAGGGCGCGGATAAGGGATTCTTCCATCATATTGAACCCACTTATGATCTGGACTTTCTTTATGAGCATAAGGACCATTGAATACTCCCCTTATATCCGCCATGCTATAGACACATACAGCAGATGCTTTAAATATAGAACTAAAATGAAAGAAAAAAAGATTCCAGATGTTAAGTTAAACTACTCATAAGGACCATTCATAATATTGTAAAGTACTGTAACCAGTGTTTGTAGAAACTACATTGAATCAGTCTGGTAACTCTACCACTAATAATTTATGATCATTCCTCTTAGTAAAAAGAAAAAATATATTTTGTAAAAATGGAAATCTGGTAATACGAAAATTAGAGATAAAAATCAATACAATGCTGACAACTCTGTCATCCATCATATTAAAACAACATGAAGGAATAATAAGATCACTCAATGAGGGACTACTTCAAGTTCAAGAAGACACATGGAAGAGAAAATTCTGTTATTTTGGAGGCCCACCTTAATCACTCAGTCTATTCGTAATACACATTTACAATGAAAGGTTCTGTGTGACATCATTCCAGGGCTTATGTCTCATACATCACAACGATTTAATGACCCATATGTTAAAGCCATAATGATTCCTATTATTGTAAGGTCAGGTGAAAAAATAAGAAGCAGTTATTACCATTAACTACATCTATCCTTAAAATACTTTGATAGTCTGGATGTAATTTTTATATTTAAGGATCTAAATGGATAGCATGGAATCCCAATTCAAGGTGCATTCTGCTGAGTCATTCAAAAAAATAAATAAAAAAATAAAATAAAACTTGACATGTTTTATTTCTTAAGAGAGAGCTTTGTGCATGCATAGCCCAATGACGCTAAAAGTTTTCAAACTGAAACTATGTTGAAAGCTTCTGATATAATTTTTAGAATACGTTAGCCTGTTTTCAGATTTCTAATTTCAGATATAAGTGAATACTTAAAATGGCTGAATTTTCCCCTAAAGTTGAAGCAGTTTATCTCTCATAACTTAGAAAAAAAAAAAATTGCTAAGCCCCAGAGTAACAGAATTGATGAGCTGTTGCACCTATGAAAAATTAGAGATAGTATTCCCATCTGACATAATTCTGGCCTCTTTGACTAACTTGAGTATTACTTCAACAAGGTCAAACTAAAATCAACACACTTGGAATTTTCAACAAATCTTCTCAAACAGAAAATAAAGAAAAATGATTCTACTACGTCAACTATTAAGATCCATTGCTTCATTGAAGAGATGCTAGGTTCATGCCAATATCAAACAGGTGGACACTAGTAGAACATTTTCCTTATAGTTTCGAGCAATCAGACTTATGTTTATATTACTCATTCCTGTCCTTGGTGATTTGACGTTTCACTAATGAAATCATAATAAACTATGAAAGTGCTTCCATCTGAATAAACTCCGAGGATAGTTCAGTCTACAGCATGAACAGAAGCAATACCTTGTTGTTGTGAAGATTCCATACACAATTGGGTTCCGTTCATCCTTGGTTGGAAGTAAAAACACATCTTCTGTAAAGGGTAAAAAAGTAACAATACAAGATGAATAATAGAGAAATTCTTGAACAGAGCTCAATGTGGTTATACAAAATTCCTGTTTTGATTTTATCTGATTACATGTAGCTACAAAATCATGTATTCTGCTTATGCTGCTGCTCATTTTGCCTTGTCCTTTGCAATATCACATTTACTACTAAAAACTAGACATCAAAGAAACCCATCCTGTGTGTCACTGTACTGTACCTTTGTATGTAATCATATAACAAAGCATTATTTATAGTTTAACTTGAATCTGATATATTGCTGCAGTTTGATAACGCAAAAGCTATATCTGTATTACGAATAGAAAAGAAACAACAGCTCACACAAGGTACATGTATATCCTCCATCATCTGCACATGGCCAGTGTGTGGGCATCACAGAAAAATGAAGATTTGATCTAGCACTAAAAAAGGCATAGTGTAAAAGGCAAAA
Source organism: Leptodactylus fallax (assembly GCA_947044405.1). Classification (NCBI taxonomy): domain Eukaryota; kingdom Metazoa; phylum Chordata; class Amphibia; order Anura; family Leptodactylidae; genus Leptodactylus; species Leptodactylus fallax. The sequence continues at coordinate 1,769,658 of CAMRHE010000001.1, read as the reverse complement.
CAATCTTATTCGACGGGAGTCAACAGAATGAGAATCATTTACACATTAAATGATATTATAAGTAAGATATTCTCATTCTATTGCACCCCCACCCCATCGCATACCATTGTTGCATATAATAAAGTATGTATCGTATCTTTAAATTAGTGCTGGATCAACCTCTCTTTTTCTATTTGTATTACAGCTTTATGGTATTCTAAGGATAAGAAGCCATAATACCATGTACCTTTGTGTGAGCCCTAATTTTATTGTAGGTTGTTGTATTCATCTATTAAATGTGAGTTTATTGGTGTGGATATATTAAGTTTTTTCCAAGTTCCATATATATACAGTATAAATATATGTAACAATGGTATTTTTACCTCAGCTTTGAGTCCACAAGTCCAGCTGAAAGGCAGTAACCCTTTCAATTACATTTTTCTCCACAACCTCCTTTATTTGACTATATTCTAACCTTCTGCTGATTTTTAATTTAAGGGTTAATGATGTCCTGTGGGTTGCCAGACATCAAAAGCAGTCAATGTGTTGTGACCTGAGGGCTCCCTCCCTCCATGGACTTATAGCATTTGTCCACTCTGACTCCATGTTACGTATTTGATTGAGTATTTCTTAGTACAACTGTGAGTTGCTTCAGTTTTATCAAGTTTAGGAGATTTTCCATAGGCATCACCATCAACATAGCAAAATTTATCCTATCCTGATCATTTTTTTTAATACAAATGTGTATGTGAAATATAATGGCCAGGAATTCTAAGGATTGCTTAGACGTGGATATAACTAAGAAGGTTTTATTTGCTAAGCAACTCACAAGGGAATGAAAGCACAAAATACTATATATCAGAAAGTTGTTGACTTTTCACTAAGCTTCATATATATATAAAATGATATTTATGATACAGTAGGTCAGACATGCCCTCCTACTCTGTCAGAACAACATTAACCAATACATTAAAAATCAGCAGAAGGTTATATACAATAGTCAAATAAGGGAGGTTGTGGAGAAAAATGTAATTGAAAGGGTTACTGCCTTTCAGCTGGACTTATGGACTCAAAGCTGAGGTAAAAATACCATTGTTAGAATTGTTGATGAGTTTTTTTTTTTCCTTCTTCTCTTTTATTCTTCAAATGTGTTTACTTAAAATGTTTAAGAGAAAATACATTGTTTCTATAATCACTATCCTTCTTTACCCTGACTTTTTTTTGTTTTTTTGGAAGGGGGCCTATTTCTGACTTTTGTTATGGGACTGCACAGTCTTATTACATGTACTAAGCATATGGATATAAAAGAAAAATGTGTTAATTCACATACAACATAAAAGTTACTTTTTCAAATTAATCATTCTCTACCAAAAGAGAGAATTTCTAAAATTGTTATATATGCCCATAATTTACTATAATTGTCTACAGATGCCTAACTATCTGAACTATTACTCATTTATAAACCTTGAGGTAAATCATGTTAAAAAAAAAAGCTGGAAGTGACCTGGATGAGATTGTGATCTCTTATAGGGAGCCTGTCACCAGAAAACTCAATATCAAACCAACCATAGTATGTTGTAGGGGACATTATGCTGTTCACCATCGTACACATGCAGCATTTGTTAACATTGCATCCAGCCCCTTGCTTGCACCATGTTTTCTGCTAGCAATACACTACATGAAGTTCAAATGAACTTCTGGGCAGTGCCTGCCGCATCCTCCTCCATTCCCTCCCCCCTCCCAATGGGACCACATGTATTTTAGAAATATGCAAATAAGGCTCAAGTACAATTGTGTGTGTCAGAGCCTCCAAGGACTCTGGAGTCAGGTTTGAAATACAGAGACTTTGAGACTTGAGCCTCACTTACACTGTGGCTGGTTTGATACAGAATTCTCCGATGGACAACTTCCATTAAATAGTGATCAGTTTTAATAAGGTCTATAATACTGCAAATAATCCCAATCTGTATCCTATATAGTATACAGTATAATGTACAAACTGTACAGAAAAGTTAAATCAGACAGCTGATCACATCCATCTTATCATACATTGAGAGCTAAGCACCGGGAGCTCCTGAATGATATTTGTAATGTTAGATTTACTATCTATGACTGTTCAAAAGACAGCACTGTATATTTGTAAAGTTATCTTTAAAAACAATTTCCTGAAGCAATGAACAGTATTTTTCACATCTTTTACAGCTGAATATCAACCTGATGTTTTATGTAGAACTGAAAAAGATCAGTGATGGGTAAGATTAAGATCAACTTACGCAGTTCATCAAAGTATGTGTCCCCTCCATCTGGCCCAGGTATAGAGCACACCAACCGTGCTTTCAGAAATGTTGTCCATTTATTTATTAAGCTACGCTGGCCTCCAATATCATTCTAGAAGGAGAATATATAATTATAAAGTTATTGTATAATATGTGAGAAAATTGTATTTCACTAAAAGCAAATACACGTAAAATATGATTATGGTATGTCTGTACATGTTGACCAAGTGAGCTGCAACGTAAATTTGGGAGAATTATAATTTACCACTAGGAATGTTGTTTAATTATATAATAATACATGTTAAGACATACAGAGTAAATAGCACTTCTAAGAGTAGTAATATCTAAGAGTGATATGTTACCTACTAAGAATGCATACAACACCACAGGCAGCTGCTTAGAGATTTGTGTACATAATGCTAATTCTACTGTCTCTTGCTATAACAGATTTTTAGCACAATATTCCACTTAACCAATTTTTTATGTCAGTACATTCCCTATTTAAACATTTTTTATGATGCTAGAGACTACAATAGAAAGCTAGTTAGATTGACAGATGTGTTGCTTGCAAAGCACATGTTTTCATCTGTGATGACTTTACATTGGGAACTGTAAATATACATGTTAGGGGGTGGTACTAGATGGTGATGACCAGAGGTCACACCCCAGGTTCAACGAACAGCTAATTTGCATACTGATTAATTGTTGATTCTCTCAGCACTTTGACACAAAAGAGGTATGCCATTAAAGGTGATGTTTGTTGTAGTGGAATCTCTCCATATGAAAAACCCTATCTGTATGTACTATTTGGATATATAGATGAAATGAAATAAGGTGGATGGACTTTTGCTTCAGTGGATGCCATGTAATACTTGATTTCACAAGCCAATGATGGTTGTTCCCCCAACACACAATCAACTCTTCATAGGGGGACCTGTGACACTAGACAACCTGTTATACTGTTATTTTAGGGTTTTCATAGCAATCTGTCAGGTGACCACTACTGTTAAAGGTGTTATCTAACCCCAGAATTTTTTACAAATAGATTATGAATGCAGAAAATAACAAAAGGAATAATACTCATTTTACAAACTCCCTGTAGTGCCAATATGTCACTATTTTCCATAAGAATCTGTTCATCTGGCTTCAGTAATATTGTGTCAACACAACATGTTACCTCTGCAGCCAGTTACTGGCAGCAAAGGTGACCTCAGTTGTGGTGACACCCAGTGATTGGCTAACAGCTATGTCGTCACTGGAACCCAGTAAAGATGTCACTAGAGTGGATAAGATTTGTAAAGTGAGTATTACTTCAGCTGAGGTGACATTTCTAAACCACTTTAGTGTTGCTAATGTTTATGGGTGATGGTATACAATAGACATTTAATAGTTCTAGTTGATATTCTATACATAGTAATTGCAATTATCACAAGATACTGCTAACATTTTCTTTTTATACAAAGAAAGTAAAAACAAACTATAAAAATAAAATATAAAGAATATTTCTTTATTATATGTTTTCAATAACCAAATCAAATTTAGTATACATTTGTTCTTTTCCATAAGGCATGTCTTTGGCATTTCCTTGAAGTATATAGTTTTAATTCAAGGTAAAGAAGAGAAAAATAATATATTCTAGCCAATACAAAGATAAAATGCAATGAAATGTTTGGACTTTTTGAGCTTATTTCACAAACTATTCATTATCACTTCAGACTTTATCATGTTTTACTCCCTGAAATACGAATTGCAGCTGCAATAGGTTTTTAAAGGGATCATACAAGAATGTGCCTGAAACGTATCCAAAGTTGTCATTTGTTTCTAAACCAAGAATCTTATATAGTATATACAACAACTGATATGGTTACCATGTTTTTCACAAACCTGTTCATTTCAGAGCAGATAAGACAATTGTTGAATGTTGTGGAAAAGATTATATTGAAACTGTAACAGAGGACTGATAAGGGACATAAAAGTCTTGGTGTATGGAGTGCTAGGAGACTCAGGCCACCTTAACACAGACATAGATATGTTAGATAACTGCTAACCAAATATGTATATATGTATGGCTGAAAAGAATAAGTTTTCAGCCAAGTGTAGCACTTTCTATTCTATCATAAACTGGGGTCATTGGTCTTTAATAGTGGTGGAACTAAAATAGTTGATTTCTGTAACAAACAGGTGTGACTATACCAACAGTATTCTGAGCACAAGATGGTATTTAAACAGTGCTCAGCGCCTTCACGATCTAACAAGTGTTAGAAAGATCATCACTTCACAATGACATCATGTCTACCATGAAGATAAATTATCTGTATTTTCACAGATGTTGAAGCTTCTATGGTCAGAACTGAACATATCTTGGCAAGAATTGCTAATTCTTTATTTAGGTAAAACTGAAGAAGTACAAAAAAGGAGATGTAAACTTATGATTCATAGTTTAAAGAGTTGAACTTTAAAAATTTTAAATAATGTAGATTACAGTTTTCTTAGAAGGAATAATCTATTTTTAGATGTACATGGATGTTGTGGACCTAATTTAAACCTATATACAGTATACCCAAATTGTGATGTATTGGCAAGTGATGAATCTTTAAAGGATTCCTGAGTTTTCACCAAAAGTTGAATATGTGGTTCATATGTGGTTTCCTATCAGTTTGTATGCTGTTAACAGCTACATTATGGTTGAAGTACATTTTGTATTTCACTCTAAGGCAGGAGGTACAATACAAAGCAGTCTGCCCTCATCCATTATTATTACTACTGGCTTCTTAACATGTAAATCTACCAGAAGCAACTTTAAAATAACAAATAAATAATTGAGAAAATCCCATGTGAACATGATATGAGCGATCCAAGGACACTGTATCCCAAATCCAGGTTATCATGCGGTTAAAAAAAAAATCCCTGATACAGAAAAAGATAAATCTGAGTGCAATCAATAAAGTGTATAGGCAGGAAGAATAGGGCAGCAAAGCTGTGTATAAACATGTAGAAGACCTCCACCTCCTGTTTTCCTGTCTTGAACATGTTAGTTTCTAAAGATGGACTTGCACTAATAGCAGGGAGTGAACATCAAATTATGAAGGAGGGAGATATCTAGTGGCATGAATGTATTATTATAATATATAGTGGTCAAAAAGGTATTTAGTCAGCCACCAATTGTGCAAGTTCTCCCACTTAAAAAGATGAGAGAGGTCTGTAATTGACATCATAGGTAGACCTCAACTATGAGAGACAAAATGAGAAAATATATCTAGAAAATCACATTGTCTGATTTTTAAAGAATTTATTTGCAAATTATGGTGGAAAATAAGTATTTGGTCAATAACAAAAGTTCATCTCAATACTTTGTTATATATCCTTTGTTGGCAATGACAAAGGTCAAACGTTTTCTGTAAGTCTTCACAAGGTTGGCACACACTGTTGCTGGTATGTTGGCGCATTCCTCCATGCAGATCTCTAGAGCAGTGATGTTTTGGGGCTGTCACTGGGCAACACAGGCTTTCAACTCCCTCCAAAGGTTTTCTATGGAGTTGCGATCTGGAGACTGGCTAGGCCACTCCAGGACCTTGAAATGCTTCTTACGAAGCCACTCCTTCATTGCCCTGGCGGTGTGCTTGGGATCATTGTCATGCTGAAAGACCCAGCCACGTTTCATCTTCAATGCCCTTGCTGATGGAAGGAGGTTTGCACTCAAAATTTCACGATACATGGCCCCATTCGTTCTTTCATGTACACGGATCAGTCGTCCTGATCCCTTTGCAGAGAAACAGCCCCAAAGCATGATGTTGCCACCCCCATGCTTCACAGTAGGTATGGTGTTCTTTGGATGCAACTCAGCATTCACTCTTCTCCAAACACGACGAGTTGTGTTTCTACCAAACAGTTCTACTTTGGTTCCATCTGACCATATGACATTCTCCCAGTACTCTTCTGGGACATCCAAATGTTCTCTAGCAAACTTCAGACGGGCCCAGATATGTACTGGCTTAAGCAGGGGGACACGTCTGGCACTGCAGGATCTGATTCCTTGGCGGTGTAGTGTGTTACTGACGGTAGCCTTTGTTACGTTAGTCCCAGCTTTCTGCAGGTCATTCACTAGATCGCCCTGTGTGGTTCTGGGATTTTTGCTCACCAGTCTTGTGATCATTTTGACACCACGGGGTGAGATCTTGCGTGGAGTCCCTGATCGAGGGAGATTATCAGCGGTCTTGTATGTCTTCCATTTTCTAATTATTGTTCCCACAGTTGATTTCTTCACACCAAACTGCTTACCTATTGCAGATTCAGTCTTCCCAGCCTGGTGCAGGTCTACAGTTTTGTTTCTGGTGTCCTTCCACAGCTCTTTGGTCTTCACCATAGTGGAGTTTAAAGTGTGACTGTTTGAGGTTGTGGACAGATGTCTTTTATACTGATAACAATGTCAAACTGGTGCCATTACTACAGGTAATGAGTGGAGGACAGAGGAGCCTCTTAAAGAAGAAGATACAGGTATGTGAGAACCAGAAATCTTCCTTGTTTGTAGGTGACCAAATACTTATTTTCCCCCATAATTTGCAAATAAATTCTTAAAAAATCAGACAATGTGATTTTCTGGCTTTGTTTTCTCATTTTGTCTCTCATAGTTGAGGTCTACCTATGATGTCAATTACAGGCCTCTCTAATCTTTTTAAGTGGGAGAACTTGCACAATTGGTGGCTGACTAAATACTTTTTTTCCCCATTATATACTAGGACATTGATACTGAGATTTATTCTTATTGCCAGATTTGAGTCAGGAAGGAATTTTTCCCTTTAAATTAGTAAAATTGGCATCTACCTCATGATTTTTGCCTTTCTCTGGATCAACACTGCAGGATAATAGGCTGAACTGGTTGGATGTACAATTAGGTCCAGAAATATTTTTGGCATTTTAGCTGTCTACCAAAACATTCAATATACAGTTATATAATCAAAATGAGCCTAAACTGCAGACACTCAGACACTGAGGGTAGTCATACCTTAATTGGAGGAAGGGTTTAGGAATTACAGGTCTGTAATATGTAGATGCCTTTTTTTCAAGGGACCAAAAGTAATTGGACAATTATCTCAATTATCTCAAAAGCTATTTAATGGGCTGCCAGGGCTATTCCCTTGTTAATCCATCATCAATTAAGCATGTAAAAGATCTGGAGTTGATTTCATGTGTGGCATTTGCATTTGGAAGCTGTTGTTGTGAACCCACAACATACAAAGGAGCTCTCAATGGAAGTGAAATGGACCAACATTATCCTGAAAAAATGAAGCTATCCATCAGAGAGATAGTGGAAATGTTAGGCCAAATCAACAGTTTGATACATTCTGGAAAATAAAAGAGCGTGAGCTCAGGAACTCAAAAAAGGTTTGGACTTCCACAAAAGACAACAGTGGTGGATGATCACAGAATCCTTTTAATGGTGAATAAAAACCTCTTCTCAACATCCACTCAAGTAAAGTATACTCTCCAGGAAATAGGTGTATCAGTATCTAAGTCTACCATAAAGTGAAGACTTCATGGTAGCAAATACAGATGATTCACCTCAAGGTGCAAATCTTTAATCAGCCTCAAAAATAGAAAGTCCAGATTAGACTTTACAAAAAAAAAAAAAAAAACATCTAAAGATGCTGGACTAGTTCGGGAACTAAGATCAATTTTTACCAGAATGAATGGAAGCAGAAAGTATGGAGAAGGCTTGGAACGGCTCATGATCCAAAGCACACCACATCCTCTGTAAAACATGGTGAAGGCAATGTGATGGCATAGGCATGTGTGGATTCCAATGGCACTGGCTCACTACTGTTTATTGATGATGTGACAGAAGCAGCAGGATGAATTTCGAAGTGTACAGGATATACTTTCTGTCAGATTCAACCAAATGCAGCAAGGTTGATTAGATGGTGCTTTACAATACAGATGGGAAATAACCCAAAACATACTGCAAAAGCAACCCAGGAGTTTTTCAAGGCAATAAAGTGGAATATTCTGCAATGTTGAATCAATCACCAGATCTCGTCCCGATTGAGCATGCTTTTCACTTTCTTAAAGGGGTATTCCCATCTCAAGGATCCTATCTATACTGCTAACTTATGTAGATTCAAGATTTTTCCTAAATATATTGCTTTAGCAATGTTACTTTGTTTTCCTGCTATGTGAAATGATATCTCCCATTGTTGACACAGTGTTTCCATAGTGCCGGACCTGCGTGATAGGACAAGTGACATCACTCACTGCTCTCACTGTTATCTACAGCTCTGCAGTTCAGCTAATTGCAGGTTGCAGATAAAGTTCTGTCTGTTATCTCTCTATGTAAACACACAGATAACACTGAGTCCATTCTCCAGAAACATGTGCATATTATTTGATCAGCATTTATATTAGATTTCTGGTAATCATAATAAGTATTGTGATACTTCATAGTGTCCTGGTCAGCAAGTTGGGGGGTAGGTGGTTTGACTGTAATAATGTTGTTGGAAAGAAGGTAAAACATGATACGTTACTGCAATAAACTAGAAGTCCTATAGCGTAAGCACCTGACATTAGAATGCACCTTCCTAGTGATTCATACTCACAACCATGAACGTAACTTGAGGGGTGCAAAGGCTGCAGTCACACCTGAGTCCTGGAGTGTAAGGGGGCCCATAAGGTGTGTCTTCCCAATATGAAGAGACCAGTTCTATAAATGATACATTATAGTTCGGGGGCGTGGTAAAGATTTTGCATTTGTGCCCAGAAACTTCATGTTACACCTCTGCTCATAAGGCCAAACTATTTAACTTACTTCCTTCACACACACATAAGTAAACATGGCTAGATGGTCATCAAGCTAATTGCTTCTTATTAGCAGTGCAATCTGTTTGTTCCTTAGCTGTGAATGATGGTTTGTTTAATAGATGGTATAATAGAACATACTATGACCTATGCCCTCTGTGAACTAATCACTATGACATGTTTAAAATATGTTATTTCACAAAATTTCAGGATAATTAATTTATTATCATTATGTTAGGTGTCTGTGACTTGGAGTAGTAATTGTAATAATTTCCAGAACTGAAAAATAATAAATACAAAAACCTACATTTATTTTACATTGAGATTTCACTCACTTTTCTTAAATACCACAGACAGAATTGTGAGGGTGATGGAAGTCGATCAGTCAGTATGAGTCATGGTACCCTTCCCAGGCAGAGATTGTAGACTATATACATTTTACAATAAGATTGCATAGAAATAATAAGCATGTCATTAACTGGAATACTAAGAAAATATTATTAAATGCTAAAAGCAACACTCTAAAGCTGTCTGTATAACATTGGATGTGGAAACTTAAATCCTGGGCAGGATACTCAAGCTGTGGTATATACCTGGCAGTGCAGAAATCCTATATTCTAAACAATGAACATATTTGGCAGCGCTAATATTACAACTCCCTAGCCAGTGGCTCTATCACATGCACATATTGAAACAACAATAAACTGTAGAGCTCTGCTTTGCCAACTGATTTTATGCTCAGGGAAAGGATGTAGTAAAGATACAACCCACATAGGTGTCTGATGGTAAAGCACCCATGTTATGCAAACAGAATAAATGTGGCTAGAGGCAGGAGATTGCTTGATACTTGTAAAGTGAGTTTATTGTCTGAAATGTGCAGTCTTCTGCCAAAAATATGTCTACATATAATAAAAGTATACCAACTGTAAGAATGAAATAAGGCACAACAAGGTGTCTTGGAAAAACCCAGTATTTAAGTGAAAGTATTCTGGAATCACCTCAGACAAGTACATGGACTACTCGGTTTAATAATAGGTAAGATAAATAGGTTGCTCTAGGGTAAAAGTGCACTTTGTGACATGTCACGGATAAATACTGAAGAAAACGGCAATCATTGTGTCATATTATTATAACTGTGCTAGGCCTTGGGTGATATAGAAATGCAATGCTTTCAGCTTTTAATTATGATCATTTTTATACAGCTTTATACAATACGATTCATCCCACAGAGGACCAAAAGTTCAGTCTCTTAACAGTATAAATCACATCCTAGAAGCCAAGTTTATACATGCATATCTGTAAATGTATAAACCTTGGTCCCCATTCATTTGTGCAGGAGTGTTTCTCCTCTGTGACTGAGAGGCTTCCTGCACACAGCGATTATGGTCTGCAAAATCTGATCTGTGTATTCGGGACGTCCCAGCACAAACCCAGTCCAGAGGCCTGGACGCCAAGAATCATAAATACTTAGACTGGATCACAGTCACTAGTGGGGTGATACCGGCGTCAGTATTGGGTCTTCTCATTTTTAATATGTTCATTAATGATCTGGTAGAGGGTTTACAGATGTGTAGACATACATGAAGGGACAGTACAAAGACCTTTCTGATGATCTTTTTACTCCAGTGACAGTGATAAGGGAACATTCTCTACGCCTAGCAGAGAGAACATTTCACCAGCAACATAGACAGAGTTTCTTTACTGTAACAGCAGTGAGGCTATGAAACTCACTGCCCCAGGAAGAGGTAATGTTAAATTCATTGTGCAACTTCAAAAAGGCCTGGATGTCTTTCTTAAATGGAAAAATATTAGGGGTTATGGGTTTTAGATTTTAGTAAAGACAAGTTGATCCAGGGTTTTTTACTGAAAACCAGATTTTGTAGTTGGGAAGGCATTTTTTCTCCTGATATTGGGCAACTGGGATCAGTCTCATTGTTTTTTTTGCTTTCCTCTGAATCAACACTGTAGGGTTATAAATTAGACTTGATGGACCTGTGTCGTCATCCATCCTCATCTACTATGAAACTATATGAGAATGAAAAAACCAAATGTACTGCTTAAAGTGCTGAATCAAGTTCTAGCTAATTTTTAATCATATAAAGAAACCAAATACAGAATACATTTTTTATTGTATAGTTTGTTTGTTTTTTTAAATCACTTTGAATTTTATAATGTAGTAAAAGAAGTAATACTCGTCTTACCGATAACCTGCCACTCTGCTCCAATGCATCCTTGGTCCCCCGGTGCTGTCTATTCTTCCTGTACCTGTGTTGGCGTGTCAACACTTACTTCAAAGTACTGCAGCCAATCAATAACTGTAGCTGTGATGTGCTAACATTATTGAGGTCACTGTTGCAGCCAGTGGTTGACTGCACTATGTCTATGTCCACACATTATCAGTGGAGCAGGAAGAGACCAGCAGGGGATTCTTGAAGCATTGATATAGTGGATGAAAATGGGTAAGGTGAGTATTACTTCTTTTTCTTTTTTTCATAGCACTTGTAAGCTTTATTTAAGTTGTCTTGGCAACCCCTTTAAGTTTCTATTTTTATTATCCACCATACTCGCTGAATAGTGCAAGTTTTTTTTTTCTTTTTTTTCTTTTTCATGCTACTCTTTTTGGAATATCACTAACAAAAAGGAAACATAAAAAGAATAAATGTGTATATATTATGCTGTATATACTGTATACAAACCGATCAGCCATGACATTAAAATATAAGGAACACTGTTGCCATTAGGAGTATACAGTATATTAAAAAAAACATTTTGGCAGTCATGAAGGAACCAGTTTACTAATGTTCAGATTTACAAGGCAATGCATTTTCCATCAGCAGTATAGTCTATGCTAAAATGTGGGCATCGCTTCGTCTCCACATAAACTGTAACAACTCAGAACAATGTGGTTTCTGTTCTTACTAAGTACTGAATAAAATATTGGCTTTCAATGTCGATTTAATTACATTGGCTTACAAGTCAGATTTCAATGTAGCTAACCTTTACTATGGAAATAAGTCGAAAAGGGATATCACTGTATAAATATATGTTTGTGGTTTTCTAGAACATATCCATATCTTCCTAAAGCCATGTGAAAATGTTTACTTTAAGGCACAGTATTTTCACTGAAGTGATGACCTATTAAAAAGCTACTGTATGCATGAGTGCATGTGGGGCTCCAGAATTTCTACACAAAAGCACTCTCACCCTCCGATTATTTGGAACATCCTATTCCACACAAGGAACAGATGAATTTTTATGACTGACAAGTAAGTAGAACATTGTGGTACACAAGGACATCCAGAAAAAAAAATCTATACTTTAGTGCAAACAGCACATATGGAGCACATCATATAACATGTGTGTATGTTTTGTGATACAGCAACATAAATGGGGTCAAATGGCTGAATGTCTTATGTCATCGACCATATCCTAAAGACTGTTAGCTACACTGTGCAAGGATTCTCTGCTACATCTGTACATGTTTGTAAATCAGTTTGTCTTATTTACTGTATGTTCAAACCTTCCTTGGTTGTAAAACAGAGGGGGATATGTTATTGCTATATAAACCGCTTTGGTGTAATTATTGCTGACAATCCATTACATTCTATGCAGTAGCTTTTATTTGGAATGAAAAGTTGAGAAAATTTGCTACAAAAACATAGTAGCTTTAACCCTTTAAGGACGCAGGGTAGTTTGTACGTTAATGCTCTGTGACTTTTTTCATATTTTAATTCCCCGCCTTCCAAAATTCATAGCTTTTTCATTTTTCTGTCGCTATAGCTTTGTGAGAGCTTATTCTTTGATGAGTGATGAGTTCAACTTTCATTTTGCACCATTTTAGGCTATAGATAATGTTTTGAATAGTTTTTATTAACGTTTTTGGGGGTCCATGTGAAAAAACCCACAATTCTATCATTTTTTGTATTTTGTTTTTACGGTGTTCACTCTGCATTAAAAATGACATGGCTACTTTGGTGGGTCATTACGATTATGGCAATACCATATTTCTATTGGTTTTATTATGTTTTACCACTTTTACAAATAAAACAACACTTTTTGAAAATTAACGATTTTCCTGGGGTCACTGTATTCTGACGCCTATAACTTTTTTACTGTTTTGTTGACAAAGATATGTCAGGACTCTTTATTTGCAGGGTAAGTTGTACTTTTTATTGGTACCAATTTTCTGTATGTATGACTTTTTGATCACTTATTGCTATTTTTTGGGGAAAGTGAGGTGACGTTATTTTGCCCATTGTAGTATTTTTAGTAGTATATTTTTTTACAGTGTTCACTGTACAGGATAAATAACACTATTTTGGGATAGTGGGGATACCTAACATGTTTGTTTAATTTTTTTTTTTTGTTTGTTATGTGTTTTTAAAATGTAAAGATGTTTTTTTTTTTTTTTTTTAACTTTTTCTTAAATTTTTACCTGTCCCACAAGGGGACTTGAACCTGGGATCTCTGATCCATAATGTGCACATTGCACATAAGCTCACTATGTTTGATGGAGGTAGGCAGCCATGGCAACCCCTTAAATGGATCGCGAAGGATCCCAGGGATGGTTGGGGGCGATCTTGACCCTGGACCCTATGACCCTGTTTTTTTTTGTTTGTTATGTATTTTTAAAATGTAAAGAAGTTTTTTTTTTTAACTTCTTGAAGTTTTTACCTGTCCCAGAAGCGGACTTGAACCTGGGATCTCTGATCCCTAATGCAATGTACTGCAATACATAGTATTGCAGCACATTGCCACATTGTACATAAGCTCACTATGTGTGATGGGCGTACGCAGCCATGGCAACCCCTTAAATGGATCGTGAAGGATCCCAGGACTGGTTGGGGGGCGATCTTGACCCTGGACGGGGGGTTAATTCACCGGAGTATCTTCCGACTCCAACAGTTAGTTCTGGGCCTCGGCTGTGTTACACATTCGAGTGCCTGAAGTAATGCTGCAGGCACTGCTCCTGTACCCCCAAGCATTACAGTACCCTACTATTACGCCACTGAGTATTAACTACACACTCAATGTGACGTAATAATGTGGAACAAGAAGGGGTTAAACTATCTAGATACAAAGTTGTTAACATTTTGTAGGTGTTGTCTGTGTTTATAACATGATTGATACAGTTATCAAACATGTTCTCCTTATTAAACCATGTGGAAGTAGAGACTGACCCACAGGGTCAGAAAACATGAGCCAGTGTGGGCCCCCATTCATTCGGACCCTACATGGGCAGTGCATGACCCAGTACACTCACCACTATAATATATGCAAATCTAACATGTATAGCATGTCATTTTACCCCTCTTAGATATTCCACAATCAACTTTGGGTGGTATTATTGAAAAATGGAAGTGTTTAGAAACCACAGCAATTCAGCTGTAAAGTCACAAAACAGTGTCACTGAGCATTGAGGAGTATGGTGCATAAAAGTTGCCAATGCTCTGCAGAGTTTCATACCTCCTCTGGCTCAGCACAAAAACTGCACCGAGAACTTCATAGCCAAGCAGCTGCATGCAAGCTTTACATCACCATACCAAGTGAAAGATGGAAGTGAGCAATGGAAATGTTTCAGAGCAGTTTTAGGAATTTGCAAACAGGTAATAGATGCATGTAGCTTTACAGTAGGGCCATCAAACTGAATTTTAATGATGAGCCCTATGTAATGCAGTCTGACACTCCCCTTATGCATTTGAGGGCATATATCAACGCTAAGGCAAAGGACTTTAATAAATGCTCCTTCACACATACGTTCTTTTTGTACTTTAAAAAAAAAATGTAATAACTCACTTTACAAACTTTTCGGGCAATGTAGAATATAATAGAACAATACTTAAAACTATACAGAAGGGGAATTTTAGGGTTCAACGTCTCTGTATTATACATAGTGGGGTACAGGCAATAGAGATAGGACAACAAACATAAAACACTTTCTAGTACAGGGAATCAATCTAATATAGGAATGCTGAGTTTGGGGAAGCGAGTGGTGTGGGTTTGGTTATAGTCGTATATGAAGTGTTTGATTGTGAAGCGTAATCGCTGAGGGGATGAAGGATTGTAACTGTACAAACTCTTGCAGAAGGATGTGATGTGAGAAAAATGTTTATCACTGCCAACATTTGCCATCTAGAACCTATAGACCAACCTTTACAACAGTCTATAGTCTGGCAGCGTACTGTTTCAGATTTTTGAGGATACTAATGGGGTTAATTTCAATTATCTCATCATATTAGGAAATTTCTGTTTATTTTCTGTATAATAGCTCCAAATTGAAGTTGTCAGAATGTTTCAGCTTTCTCTAGGCTTTGTTTTTGTGGGAAGTCACAGATAGATGGAATTTATTCTGTATGACAGTACACTTGCCTTGCCTCATTATTCCATAGTTGCGGTTTTTGTTGCTTCAGTAAGTCTGAGTTCTTCACATAGCCTTACGTACAAATATTCACTTCCATTGGGGATGGTGCTAAATATACAAAACTGTATGAGAGTCTTGGATTCATACTAGTGGAAGATGAATATCATTTTCTTTCTTGTTCTTATTCTTTTAAGCATTAACTCAATATGCAGCTGCACATTTTATTATGCTGTACTAGAGACATATGAAGATTGCCTGCTATCAATAATAAAATGCTTCAGTAGGTAAAGCAACAGATGTTTGTCCCTAGGTAAATTATTCTAAGATTTCTATAATTTTCTAGGCCTTAAACCAAATAGGAAACTGACTATTTTATGCAATAGCTGTCCCCTTAGGGAAAGGCATTACCGTACTATAATATTATGGGTAATTCCAAAATCTTGATATGTTTCAGTAACTTCATCCTGAAGTGTCCTTGTTTTAGTTTGTAACAAGTTATTTCTAATTATTGCACAATGTACTAGATGTTACCGGTCATTGATTATTGCCTTTCATATAGAGTTAAAGGAGTCCAGTTACAGACCAAATATTAAGAGACCAATGTTATTCTTTGTATAATAAAAAGTTATATAATTTTCCAATATACTTTCTGTATCAATTCTAGACGGTTTTCTAGATCTCTGCTTGCTGTCACTCATTACTTTCAGTCTGTGGTCATGTGATATTGGTCTATGGTTATGTGACATACGTTCCATGGTCATGTGATGAGCACACAGATGCACAACTCGTTACCAGGCAGATTTCTGATGACTGGGCTGTGACTATAACGAGCTGTGCACCTGTGTGTCCATCACATGAACTAAAAATATTGGTGACCTATGCTAAGAATAAGTTATCAATTCCAGATCGGACGGGGTCTGACACTGAACATCCTCACTGATCAGCTGTTCTCAGCAGCTGACACACAGGGAAAGGAGCAAGAAGTAGACAGTCCTGTTCTCTCTGTTCTGGACACACCAGATAGCGTAGTTTAGCTACCTTTCAATTTGTACTGTACAGTATATTCCTTGGTTGCATTTTCATGTGTTATCTCTACAAACACACATTCAGTAGATGAAGCTGTGAAAATCTGTAAGCATTTATCACTGTAATATGATGTCTGTAGATATAACACTATTAATATAATAGACAATACATTACATTACATCAAATTATGAAATCATTAAAACCATATTTGTCATTTAATAGAGTTTTTCATATTTTTTCTTACAGTCATGACTAGGACCTATATTTGCTGCTATTTTAACCAGGAAGTAATAAATGAGATCAATTGTTATAGCCTGTGATCTTGTCACATGTTTAAACATGAGAAAATTTGCACAAGACCTGCTTGAGGTATTTCATGTTTTATAGCGCAGCATAAAGCTGTCCTAATTTAATCATTCTCACCTTACAAACTCTTCCAACCCGAGAAAATATTGTTTTCTCATAGGTGCTGCCTTCTGGGGATGCTTCTCGAAAGAAAAAGTAAATCTTGTCATCATCTGGATTATATGTGTCTGGTATGGAATAAGCACCAAAGAATTTTGCACCTATAATAAGAGGACATAGAAATAAGATTATACTGGAAATTATATTTTGTTTTGCTTCTTTGCAGAGGGTTAACTTTAAGCTTCTGAGCTCCGATGCAAAATGTGTAACAAGGCCCCCACTTATCATGTCCTATGTATGATACTGGTAACTTCTTATGCTGATATGAGGTCTTTAGGCTCAATTAGTCTCCAGGGCCTGGTAGCAGCTGCTATCTCTCTCTCTCTCTCTCTGCACCCCTATAGATACGCCCCTGATTTTTTGTACTTTACAGTATAGCAAAAATATACTTATTTAGTTTAGTCTTAAATAAAATTTTAATAGTACAATTTCCCTTAAATGCCCAGACACAGTAGATTAACTTGCTAATTTCATCAGGACTGACTAATCATCTAATGTACAGTATATGGGGGTATCCCAACTTTCTTCTGATGGAAGATGTCAGGGGAAAGAAAGATCAGGCTGTCGGATTACAACATATCCTATTGGGTGTTAAATTGCTGCTGATTTGTCTGGCAGCATTTTACGTTCCTCTCTACTGAGAGAATATTAAGTATACACATGTATGAGCTGAGCATGCATATGAATCGCTGGAAGGAATTCCAGGTTGCCAAATGAACGTTTGGTCAATAGAAATTAAAAATGCATGGTCAATAGCAGGGTAAGATCAAAAAAGTTCTGAATGATTAAATGGGTGGTCTCAGGAAATACTTTGATAGCATATCTCTAGAATATGCCATTGATGCATGATTGTTAGGGGGTCTACCAATGTAAAATCATTCTACTGCTGGACTGAAGTATACCTGGCTACAATTAAACCACCATACTACACCTCCTGTCCAATCCACTCACTTTTTTTTTTCTAGAAAATACATGGTCAGTCATTGACTATAAGAAAAATTCAGACTTCTTCATTTTAGCATACCAGCAGTTAGATCAGACAGTTATGGCATATCTCAGAAAAAAATAACCAAATTGAGGCCTAAGCTACAATGGTGATTTTAAGTGGTGCAGTCACTGAATTTGAACTTTATTTACATCTATGGGACCTGCTGCATTAGCAATTACACTGTTAATAATCACATTTAATAATCAAATTTAAGAGTAGTCTGTTCTCCTAAAAAAAATGTGTAGCTCTTAGTATACTGTCTACTGCAACCATGTAAAAATAAAAATTCAGCTTTTGCTTGATTAAATATACAAACATTATATTACATTAAGAAGTCCTCTTACCATTAAGCCAGTAATGATCAGAGATATCTGTTCTGATGAAATGATGTTCATTGGATGGTCCAAGTGAACGAGTAAATGTTGTTTCCTTGCCAAGGAAATCTGAAGCGGTCCCAGCAAAGAGATACTTATCTGCAAACAATAACAGCAATACATAAAATAATGTTCATGAATAATAATGATCATAATTTAATACTATAAATCTATATTTAGTCTTTTAATTACACTGTGTACTTCAAAAACTTTATCCCTAGAATAAATTAGTTAGTGGAACGTGCTAGATAAAACACACATGGTGTTAAACTTAGTAAAATTATTGACTGCTCCTTGAAGAGGGATTCCCTACTAGTGCTCTTTACTTGTTAGACGCGTCCACTAAGATCACAAAATGTTTGTTCACCACTGATCAATTGAAATCAGTGGAAAACCTGTAAATAAGTGTAATGCAATATGAATATATTATACTGTGTCATGAGTTATGTGTCTATTTTCTTATAGTTAAGTGCTTTTTCATCCATGGGTGTAGTTAGGAGATTGGACCTTTGTGTAATTGTCTGTGCTACTGTTTCCTATAAATAACGCTAGCTGTGTTACCACTTTTGTGTGCTATTTGTGCATGGTGTGGGTATACTGGTGTCTTGTCCTACTGTATCGTGGCAAGTAATGTCAGCTTTGTGTGGATGCATGAGTATAAAAGGGAGGTTCATTCCTGTGTAGCCTAGTGTGACAGGTGAGCTGGAAAAGAGTGTTAAAAATGAGCTCCCTTTTATGATTGCATCTAGGGTTGTGTGAGTGTGTGTGTTTGTGTGTGAGAGGTGTACAGATACACTGCAGAATTGGTATACAGTGAGTGGATATTTCATGGTGTGGACCCTGATCTCTAACAGTAAAAGTAAAATTTCCCTGTAGCACTACCCCAGGGAATAATAAGCATTACACACCGTTCACTTAAAATAAGTCAGTCAAGCGATACTCTTTGTAATCATTCTGCGTTCTGGACAATAGATGAGGATGTTGAACAGAGGATGAATTCCTCAATATAATGTATTGTTTGAAAATGAGTTTTCTAAACTGGACAACTCTTTTAATATGGGACAGCTTAAAGTTTCATGTACAGGAGTTTTAAAATAATATAACCAACAATATAAAGATTTATTACAGCTATATTTTTTGTCCTTATTACTAAATATTTTTGCCTCATTAAACTGCCATGTTAAACAAATTGCCTTTGTCCATGTTAATGCCGTAGGCAAACACACATTTCCTTTCTATGAAAACTTCACATGAAATTATTACTTAAAGATACATCCTTTAGACAACATAATTTGGCTTTAGGGTATCAGTTGTCAACCTATGAAAAGTGAATGTCACAATGAATAATTGATTGTGTTTTTGTTAGCCACATTTCAGAGCAGGAATAGCCATAGCTCTGTCGCTGACAAGCCTTTGTTGACATGATGATACATATGTACTAGCTTAGGGAAGATCCTCAAACAGACATTGTTATCTGCAACTTCTTTCATCTTTTTCAACTGTCAGATACACATATAGCATAACCAAAGTAGATTAGTATTTTGTACATGTACAAGGAAATAATATACATGGAGATCACACTGTATGCTATGATTTGCTACAACCATGGGATATCTTTTCTTTCATCATATTCAACATAAAATTCTAACATGTTAAGAGATCAAAGCTGCTTTCAGGACAATAGTCTTCTTCATTTGTGGTTTCCTTGGTTGTTTCCATTTTTTAGATAAACAGAAATTGGCTTAATATTAATGTATATTGAATTCTTCATACAGATTTATTTTCTACTATGGGCACGTTTATTCAGGGGACTTTTTAACGTAAGCATACATTATTTCATAGTTTAGATATGATGGTTCTGCAAATGGATTTAACTATTGTTTCCAGATACTGTAATAATGTATGGTGCACAAGTAGTTCCTAAAAGCAGTTTACTTTTTTATTTATGATTCTGTATCCTGGAATATGTAACAAGATTTCAAGAAAGAGCAACATGGCATTGGACTTTTCTGAAATATACTTTCCTATGTGCTCACCTACAGAGTGAAATGGTCAGTCTGGTGCACAATTAGGTTGTGACAGACCTTTCCTATAATCAGATATGTCTATATGCCTAGCTTTAATCTAATTATTGTATATTTTTTAGGAAACCTGTATGCTGATTACTCAAAGCCAAAGAACAGAAGCCAGCAAACCCAGCGACAAAAGAGGCTTTCAGTTTATTTTGGATGTAGAGGTCAGACAGATACTGAATGTCACCAGATGTTAGACCACACAGGTCTGTTGCCTGCTATCTCACCAGACATACAGCCTACATGAGTTTTGGAAAAGGTAAATTACAATGATACAAATTACATTACCATAATGTTCACTCGTTTCATCAGGTAAAAAGCAGGAGAAAACAGGAGATCAGGAGAAAACAGATGTTTTTCAACAACTATTCATCCATATTGCTTGTAAAGACATTGCTTCCAAGTTTTCTTGGTCCACTTTTTCACAAGGAAAAAGTTAAATAAGTTGCAAAGTTTAGTTACCCCCACCAAACCAGTTACAAAATATACTCCAGCCATACAAAAAAAAAAATTATATAGTGAATTTTTATGTATTTAATTTTTTGTGTTAGTTGCCTATCTTCATTCTCTGGTCTAGTTAGGTTTGCATCATTTGACACTACTGCTGCCTGAACACTTAGGAGTACATTGTGGCATTAGAGATCAATGCCCAGTCAAGCAGAAGCAGATGGACAGCAACTGCACATACGTGTCCACCAATGCCCACCACTGACCGAGATTGTGGCCTCACATACAGTATCAGGACATGTCTGGAAAGCTAAGGAGCACTACCACTGACAACTATGTAAAGTTATTTCATTACAGTGTAATACATTTTTTTAAATACATTTATATTGCAAAAATACTTTTGTTAAAGGTTTATCACGTTTATAAGTATTACTGTTCCTCAGATAACTCCTCTAGTTGGACACTATGTACAATATACACTAGTGTTTACCAAATACGCTATACTCTATTTGGCATATATTATTTTAATAGTTATTGTGGCCACTTCAAGTAGTAAGATCTGACAATGTAATCCTTGGATCCATAAAGCTAGCATAATTAAAATTAGAGGGGATAGATAAAGTGGTGTGAAATCTGAGATATAGTAAATAAGGCTTATTCACTATACTAAATGAAGTATATTGCAACTTCCAAATAAACCCTATGCTTCAGTTCTTTATTATAGTAAAGCTCTCTGCTTGCTAATTGTGTATTAAAACATTATTGCTTATATTCAGTGGCTGAAAACCCATTTAATCATATCCAACTACAGGTGCAAGACTTGTTACAAGACAGAGCTCTGATACATTGAGGCAAGCACTAAAGCTATCAAGTGAATTTCTTTTAATTTATTCCTGTTTGATGTATTTGGGTCCATTAACCCTCCTTAACATCAGTATAATAAGAATTAATTTTAGTTCAATCTCAAGTAAATAAAAATATAAAAAAGGTGTATATGATTTACATTGAACACTTTTAGAATTGTTTGTTCAGCTGTTTAAACCACATTAAATATTGTCAACTGTATTAAATGAGTAAAATTGTTCAAGATTCTTCAAATTCTCAGTTTATAGTTGGATTTTTGCTGGAATATCTATGGTAATTTTTAATGTTATGCAGTATCTGCAGTTCCAAATTAAATAAAAACCAACATATAAAATGTAATATCCTTGCTATTAAAAACTTCCATTCCGATGGCTTGGAGAACATCCCCATTAAAAGCAGGTTCAACTTTTGGCTTCTTCAATACATTTTTGGCAGGGGAGGTTGGATCTTCTGAGAATTCAGAAATGTTTGGTCTTTCCTTGTTCTTTTTAGGTTTATGATGACATGAACTATAAATTCTTTGATTTTATTCTTATAACAGTTGTTTCCAATGTAAAACGTCATTTCAGCATTTTACATTCTCTCATGATTAAACTCTTGGTCTGCATGAGCCAAATCACTTATCTGTAAATCAGACAGCGTGTTTGCGAGTACGTCTACACTTGCTTACAAATCTCAGTAAATTACTAAGAATCTTTTATACAAAGTCAAAGTTACTACACATTCATTTTACTTTGAGTTTTCAATTGAGTAAGTATTATACATTATATAATGTCTGTTAAAAGAGGTCGCTAATATTTCATGTTGTAAATAGCGGAGAGAGAGTCTTGTTTAACCTGACATTGTGTAAATATGAGCAAATCAAGGAAAGATTAATGCCAACTATTTAAAGGGGCCATTTCACCACCTCCATCAACTCCATTTCAGTTAATAAGTGCTGCTCCACTGATTCTGGCATAGTTGGATTTTTCTCTTTGGCTCCCATTATTCTTGAGCAATCAATGCTGTTAGTTTTGGTGCCTGATATGCTGCTTAAGTTCTGTACTGTCAGGTAGGTGGTGTCAGGCAGGAGCAGGCAAGGTGTGATTTTGAGCAATCAGAGGTGAATAGTGTCAGAGCTCAGAATCATACCCCTGCTCCTTCCTGACACCACCCACCTGACAGCGCAGAGCCTAAATAGCAAATCAGACACTAAAACTAAACTAGCATCGCTTATTGCTTAGGAACAGTGGGGGCTATAGAAAAAACTACAACAAACATAAGGTGGACATACAACTCTAACACCC
The DNA here is from genome assembly GCA_947044405.1 of Leptodactylus fallax. Taxonomy (NCBI): domain Eukaryota; kingdom Metazoa; phylum Chordata; class Amphibia; order Anura; family Leptodactylidae; genus Leptodactylus; species Leptodactylus fallax. The sequence continues at coordinate 1,746,731 of CAMRHE010000001.1, read as the reverse complement.
TGACGGTTGTAAAATGTGTAAAAGGTAGATGTACAATTGTGTCACTGAAATGTATTGAGGAGTTAAAAACTTTTTAGAACTGGAAATGTTTTGGAGCGTAAAGCTACATTCACATGACTGAAGTGCAAAACACGTCCAAATTTCACAGCCGTCTGGCACCTGCAGGGTACCTATTTCATAGATCCTCCATACATTTGAGTGTATGGAAAGGTCCGTGAAAATGGACAAAAATAGGACATGACCTAAATTTTGACGGTTTGCTACAAAGGACCCTCAATATAACGGTCATGTGAATAGCCCCCATTCACTTGAATCGAATTTAATGCTGTCATGTGACGTCCGTTATTCATTACCATGTGAATACAGCCTTATACTACTGAAGTTCTCCAGTTCAGTAGTTTTCAGTAACTTAACCAGATCATTAGCAGGGAGTGGAAGCCTAAAGGGATGCTTAGATCTGTTCTAGAAAAACAAAATTTCCCATCCATTCTTTTTCTCCTGAATGCTTCTGGTTAGTAAAGACAGTAACTTTGAAAGTGATAAAATGACTGAAGATTATGCGTACAATTAGAGCTATTGCTAAAATGCCAGTGCTGCCAGTATTGCTTTCCTTGGGGAATTACTTTTTTGTGCAAATATAGTTTTCAGGTAAGCAATACTTGAATTTTTAAGGCTTTTTTTTTTTAGCAAAAAATATTTTGCTACTTTTCTGACATGGCATATTTTTTACTAGTGTGTTTTTGCAACAAATTTATCAAACTGTCTCATGCTAGTTCATAAATTTGTTGGAATTCTCTAAAGGGGGGGGGCAAAATTCTATGAGGATTTTTGGTCCATTTCTAAAGCTAACTTATTGTAGGTTCAAACTAGTGCTTTTCCTCCACTGTTTGGGTCTGTCAAGGGACCTGAACAATGGAGAGGCGAACCGCTAAAAAAGCGATTACACACAGAGCCCAGCGGACCCCATTGACTATAATAGGGTCTGTCGTTTTTAAACGGAAACCAGCACAGGAAAAAGTCCTCTGTGCAGAACTTTTTCATCCACCGATTTTTGGAGGACTTCGGCACAGATGTGAACGTAGTCTTACAAGTTGAGTGTGCTTGTGCAAAAATAAATAAATTAGGCTTAAACCACTCCCACAACGCAACATAATTTTGAAAAAAGGCACACTAGGCGCAGGGCACTATAAGGCTAAGGCTACACAGAAAAATGCAACTAAAAATGTAGTGAAAATGCATTGCGTTTTTTCTGCAGAGACTTTCAGGCTGAAACCCCCACAGCGTTTTACAGTACTTGCAAAGTGAATGGGATTCTGGCTAATCCCATCCACACATTGCAGAAAAAAATTGCCAGTGAAAAAGCTGCATTTTCAAAAATGGAGCATGTCAATATAAAACTTAAAGAAAAAGCTGCAGAAAAAAATGTAATGCATTTCCACCACATTTTTTTTCTGCAATATTCTTTTGCTGCATTTCGCTACTTGGCTCCTTAGCCTCACAGTTTTTGCTGCATTTTCCTTTGTGTTTTTTCTTCCCCTATTAAATATATAGGGAAAACGTTTGCAATTCCGCAGCTAATATTAACATGCTGTGATTTTCAAACATGGAAATGGAATAATAAATCAGCCCCTAAGTGAGCTGGAAGCCTATGACTAAAGCAGCTAAAAAGCAAGTTATAGTAAATATGACTGGCTGCGGCATCCCTGACCCAACTCACTTAGACTCATGTGGGCAGGATCCTCTTTCCTACTTGTATTAGATTAGTCAACATATTAGTTTTATGTGCATTGAACTTGTACTATGCATGTAACCCCTCTCACAAACATACAGTACAACGAATAATGGTGCACTGCTAAACCCATACCCATGCAACAAAAATTGTACATTTTTATGCCTTGTATGCCAAAAAACTGGAGTCTAAGAATTATAAATAATCCCCAGTCTATGTAACCCTGCATTCACACAACCAAGTTTCACCCGCGAAACGCAATCTGTGTGTTGGCTGGATTTACTAAACTGAATAGTATGCTCAGAGTCCCTGCATCCCACGACATACTATCCATACTGATATAGGTGAAAATCAGTTGAGTGAATGTGAGGACAAGCTATTGACTAACCTATAACATCTAGATGTAACATTTTTTTCAGTTACATAAACGCCAAAAACACCACTATAAAATGTGGCAAACAAGCATAAGAAGTAGTATGCGGCTGGTTTACACTCTTTATTTTTAGCTAAAATATTTTCTTGCATAAAAGTGAATGCACATCACAACATTTTCACCTGGATTCATTTGTTAGCAATCACAATTTTTATTGTTTACAAATATTTCCAAATAAAACATCATTTGGAAAAACAAATAAAAATGCTACATGCGAATAAGAGTATGAACACTCAACACCTGCATGTTATTTACACAGAGCCAAAAAGTCTGTGTTTGCCAATTTAAACTTTTTTTTTAGGAAAATAATAAGATACATTTTACCCATGACAGTACCATCCATCATCTCTTTCACATCTTTCTATTAGAGTCACATTCTTTGTCTTGTCATTAGTGAAAACTATGTATGCTTGTGAATGAAACTGTTGTCTTTAGGCTTCTGAACAAAGTAGATTTCTCAAGGTTTCTGGCCTCCCTGTGCCTTACCTGTCATTATGGAAGCAAAAGGCGGATGAGGATCAAAGGGGCACTTCAACCTTCCTGACTCCAAATTTTGTGTGTCAAGCTTGAATACTATTTCCTGCAAGGAGACAAAACAATTATACTATATAGCATAAGAGAATAAATCTAAATGAATGATGGGCCCTGCAGAAAGCATTTAAAATAGGCTATAAAAATAATTGGTAATAAGTGGTAATAACTACATTTATAATTTTACCTATAATTCAGGAATTCCAAAAATAAGTTGAATATGTGAACTCTGTTACTCAAAACAGCTGTCACTTGCACTTCCACAGTCTTTAAACCTTACAGAAACTGGCCAATTTTTGTTTTTGCGTTTATTTTTAATTCCACCATTCCAAGAGACATAAATTTCTGTTGACAGAGCAATAGAACTTTTTTTTGCAGGATAAATGGTACTTCGTAATGGCACCATTTAACATTCTGTAAATGTACTGTGATTCTGGATAAAAATTCAGAATGGATAGAACTGGAAAAACTGGGTGGTTAAAAATGACAAAAAATTTTAACTTTAAAACATAGAAAAATTTCTTTGCATTGCTGTTTTGTGACACCCAGAACTTTCTATGTTTCTGGGTATGGAGCTGTGTTAGGTGTCTTTTTTACGGTACAAGATGTGGTTTTTATTTATCTGACTTTTGGACATGTCTGATGTTTTGATCACTTTATATTACATTTTTTAGGAGGTCAAAATGGTAAAAAAAAACAAAAAACGGATTCATCCATTTTGATTTTTTTTATTATTCTGCTACGGCATTAACTGTATGTGACAAATATGTTTACATTTTTATGGTTCAGACATTTTTGGACGTTGAGATATCTAATGTGCTTACATTTATTTTGATCTAGGGAAAGAGGGTGATTTGAATTTTTTTATATAAAAAAAAATATTTCTAAAACTTTTTTTTTATTTTTCAACTGTTTATTTTTATACCCTCAAATGGATTTACACCCTAGGGGGTCTGATTGCTCATACAGAATACTGCAATACAAAAGTCTCTTGCATCTATTACTACAGCTTCTAATAGAACTTCAGTAGTGACAGGCCTGGGAGCCTTCAATAGGGTCCCACCTGTCATTGAAACCAATTGCTGTCCTGTGATGATGCTTGGATCATTGGCATTATTGTAGCGCCCATGTACCGCTGCTCTTTAGATGCAGCAGTCGCATTTGACTGAGACTGGATAACAGCCACGACTGGTGCAGGCGATTGGTAGCTAGAGGAGCCAACTATATTATGCAGCAGTCAGCCAAGGATTGCTAATACAGGCATATAATTTCAATACTTCTGTGACTAAACACCCGGGTATGCTGTTACAAGCAGGTAATTGCAATATTTATGTGGTTAGACATTTTATAACAATATATCACAAGATTACTGTAAAATGCATATTCAGTTGACTTATTCGCATTTGCATTGATGGCACAACTGCCTTAATTTTTTTTATCAATAAAGTTTTTATTAAAGTTTTTCAACGTAAAAAGGAAAAAAACAAAACAAAAAAAGCATAAAACAGTAACATTAATATCTGTTACCCCAGATAAAAGGTAAAATCAATTACTGCAATTTAACAAAGAATGACATAGGAACAGGGACACACACAGTTTGAAAAATATATAAAACAATCGTTTTGATAATAGCTATTTTTCCTGCCCAAGAGAATAAAGATATATATATATATATATATATATATATATATAATTACAAGACCATGACCATGTCATTATGCCATATGTTAGAAGACCATGACCATGTCATATTTTTTATAAAATTCTTAATGTTGAGAATAAAGATCTTGAAGAGTGTGAAAAACACTGTGCACCTGTGATACCTCTGACTTTATACATAATACATAATTTCAAGCTCATTGCTATTACATCTTCTTTGTAATATATTATAAAAAAAAGGTGTTGTATAAAGAGTGTCAATGTTACAACATGCTAACACACATAGAACTTACCTCCTTATTGCTTCCAAGTTCAATGTATCCACAGAGAGGGTGAAAGGCTCCAGTTCCACAAGTATATATATGGGTTTTGTTGAAGTGATGAAGGACTTTAATGAAATTTGCACATTCCTCCTAAAAAAAAAGAAATTAAAGTATTTATAGTAGTTGTAAATAGAACTTTGTTTTATACAGTACTACATATATCTGTATGCAAAAAATGTGTCTAGAAATACAACGGAACAATAACCCTATGCTTACATATGAGGATTTAAAGTGAGAAAAAAAAACTGCATCACAAAGGCTAAGTTCACCAAATTTTTCAGCAGGCAAATTTTGAGGTGGAATCCACCTCAAAATATGCCTCAAAACTGCCTCCCAACTCTCCCATTCATTTCAATGGAAGTCAGGAGCAGATATTTTTCCTCTAGTTGATTTTTCTGCTAGAGGAAAAAAGAAGCATCATGATCTATCTTTAGGTCTATCTTCTTTTTCTGCCTCCCATTTATTTCAATGGGGTTTGCAAGGCTGAATCCATCTTGAGGCCTCTGGCAAATCCCATCCACACACTGCATTAAAAAGATGCGGCGTAAAAGTTGCGTTTTCAAAAACCCATGTGTTTTAGAAAAACGCAGCATGTCAATTTTACCTGAGGAAACGCTCCTGTTTTCTCTATAGAGTTAATAAGGGAAGAAAAACCACAGAGAAAAACACAGCAAAACCACAATGAAAAATGCTGTGGAAAAAAACACGAAGTGTTAACGCTGCACTTTTTTCCGCAGCGTTTTTTTTTTTTTTTTTTTGCTGCGTTTTGCAACATGGGGCTTTAGCCTAAGATAGGCCTTGAGAAAAATCAGCTAGACGGAAAATATCTGCCTGACTCCCGTTGAACGGAATGGGAGAGTTGTGAGGTCTTTGGTCTTTTTTGATGCAGATTCTGAGATGGATTCTGCAAAAAAACTCTGTGTAAACTTACCCTAAGGGGTTAAAAGTGGCACATTTAATTGTGCATTAATGATTTCTATGTATAATAAAATCGATACAATTATGACTTCAGAAATCAGCATAACATAAATGTGTATATGTAGTACTAGTATGTTCTGGGTTATCCATTGTAAATATTGATTTTCCCTAGGTCATTAAGTAAGAAAATTACAGAGCAAATATGTTACACCTCAGCTTGTTGGAAAGTAAAAGTCTGTAGTTCATTGTTATTCAGACTTTGTTGGATGTAATCCATGAACACAGTCAAGCAGATAACTATACTGTACTGACAATGTGTCCTGAGCATAACTGCACTTAAATACATATTAATTTTTCTAAGAATACTATTGTATTATTTTAGCTGCCTGTTTCTGGGAAAATTGGGTGGAAACCACGATAACCACTATTATATTTCACAAAGGTTATCACTAAACATAAAGACTCTTGAAAGGTACTGCTGCCTGATAATTCTGTCTAGTTACCTAGTATTAGATCCCTTGAACCCATACATCTACATAGTCTGACACATTGCACTCATGACTCTAGATAACAGCTTCTATATGGTCCCCCAATTGACTTGATTTCTAAAAAGCAAAAGTGTAGCAATACTAGAAAATCTTTTACTCTATTAGCAAATTGATTTTTCATCTGAGAAACCTTAGTGACAAGTCTTATTGTCATGTTAAAGATGTCCTTACTGGTTTTGACAATGAGATGGCTACATAAGAAATCTCAATGGCTTAGATTCACAGCAATTCTATTTATCTTTCAAGTTTTTTTTGTTTTTTGTTTTTTTATTGAGGACAAATTGTTAATTTGACTCAGTTTATATTTTGTTCGCATTACTACTTTTTTTTTGTTTCATCTGGGGTACCTGTAAAGTAAATCTTATAGCCCCTATTAGGCAATCAGGGGAGGAACAGGAGAGCTCCGCAAAGTATAGAGATATCTGCACTCTAGAGATCCCATTTTTTCACAAAACAGCTGGATTATAAGGAATTACTATCCAGCGTTCTCCTGGCAGAAGTGACTCATTTAGGTTGGGGCCCCACGTTTTTGAAAACACTGCAATTTGGCCGGAATTTTTCAGTACCTGCAAAGTGGATGGGATTCTGACTAAACCCATCCACATATTGCAGAAAAATATCCGCAGCGGATATGCTGCAATTTCTGACTGACGCTTGTCAAATCTGTAGGGTTTTTCTTTACAAGTCACCCCATTAACATCACAGACAGGGTTACAAATGAAATATAGCACCTCTATAAGCCAGCTCCAGTCTACTGCTTCCTATGGCCATGAGATTGCTATATTCTTAATAATACATATCACTTCAAGCTGCTAAAAGAACAAAGGGGAAGCTCAGGCAAGATGACAGACTCTATAGTCATGTACAAAAAAATAAAATATTTTAAAAAATCTGCAATCCAAAAATAAAGAGTATAAAAAAGTTCTATATTTTCATATCTGTTTTCAATAAATAAAAACTTAGCAGTATATTGCCTTCAAGGCTGAGGGCACATTGGTAGCAATGGCAGTGGGTTAGCGTCTGCAAACCTGCCAGTGATGAAACCACTGTGATCTACAGAAGCAGAATTGTGGATAACATTTACACAAATCTAATTCACAAGCTGCAACTAATATTCACAGTGCAAAGTGTTCTATACTGTAGATCCACAATTCCGCCAAGTGTGAACTAACCCCAAATGTAAATTGTGTCACAAGACAAGATATAAAATTCACACTACAATTACATTCATTGACATACTTACATTTTCATCCTTCCCAGCAAGTTTACAAAAGTCTTCTCTGTCTTGTGTTGCTGGCCAGTGAATCTGAAAATGGTGACATTTTATATGTTATATTCAGAGAGTATCAATTTTCTACATTACATTCAATATAATGAACATTTTGTTTGCATTTTTTTCCTGAGTTCATTTTTTTCATATAGTTTGTTATTCAGCAGAAGGGATGACATGTTTCAACTGAAGCCAGAATGTAATATCCATTTTAGGATACAAGTCTCTTACCATTGACATCATCAATGAAATATATGTTTATCATATACTACAAAGTATTAGTATAGCTGTTCCCACCACCGGCCGTGAGTGGATCTGTCCTCAACAGACATAGTTTACAATATCCCTATTACAACAAAAATGTCATAGTGAACATAACTATCCGCAGAAGTAAATATCATAAATTAAGGCTGCAATTACAATGGACTACAATGGCAAGTAGATCCATTACTTTTTATAGTCTTGAGGTTTTAAGAATTTTGGAAACTTACTGTCAGTTTGATCTTTTATATGAGCTCTCAAGAATGTAAATAGCTTTTTCTACAGATGTATTCAGCAAGGAATCTTTCATGCTGACAAACAAATCTTCACTTTTGCCCTCTGCTTGGGCTGATGACAATATTGTTATATTTTATAGTCTGAGCATTTACGTATAAGAAAGTTAAAATTATTACTAGCATTTTTAAATTATTTGAATTATTATTATCTGTATAAAGAATAAGCTTTGTGTCACAGCAGATCTTCTAATCTTAGTGGTTTCCTGTTTTAATGCATAGTATGTATATTATTTAATAACCATAAAGATCATTAAAAGTAAGGCCTTATGCACACCGCCGTGCCATTTTTCATGGTCATGTGAATAAGCCATTTTTCTATCACTAATACCAGGAGCAAATGCATAACCATAACAGCAATTATTGCATTATGTATGTCTAGCTGCAGCTTTCTACAAAATCCAATTTTTCTTGTAATGTTGCATTAATCCCTGAACAACAAGGCCTGTTTTAGTGTTCTGGACAATGTATTTTTTTGTCATCTCCTCATTTCAAAAGCTAACACTGTTTTAATTTTCAACATAGTTTTTATGTACTATAGAAAAACCTATGAAAAAGAAGCAAGAAAAAAACCCCACCAAAACTCAGATCATAGCGAATTATTCACATCACAGACTCAAAAAGTCACCAATGTAGCACAGAGACACATTGGCCCACATTCACTGAAGCCCTTAAAGCATAATTATGGCATATATAGCATCTACTTTTTCACTCAAATCATTTATCATTATCATTTATCACTGATGCTTCCTTCTTATTAAGACACTTCTCAAATGTGTCTAGACAAGGGGACATGGTTTTGTTGCAGCGGTAAAAACCGAATCCCATCCACACATTGCAGACAAAAACCCGCAGTGGAAATGCTGCAAAATCCAAAACCGTTGTGTTTTTGGAAATCGCAGCATGTCAATTATACCTACAGAAACATTGCATTGCTAGAAGAGTGTCTATTCAATCTGCTATGCTGGGAGATACAGTAGACACTGTAGTTTTAATACAATAGTAGCAAATGCGTCCTCTGGTTTTTATCTTGCAGCTTTTCACTTTGAGCGATAACTGCATACAAGTGTTATTTATGGAGGAACTTCATTCACCATCACATGTGATAAAACAGATTTTTGCTCATAAAAAAGGCATGGATTTTCAGTCACACAAAGCAAGACCTATCTGTATATATAAATGTTCTATATTACAAAAGAAAAGCAGCTTTACATTGCCTCCAAAGTTGGTTATTTTTCGGTGAAATACAGCAGATAAAAAACAAAAGATTCCAACACTGTTTGATCTCTCACTAGTTCTTCTATGACTACTAGAGATGAGCGAATCAAAGCTGCAGAAGTGGAATTTGATCAGAACTTCAGGAAATATTCGATTCACATGGAATCCGGATTTCCTGATGCTTCGCGGTAACGAATATTTAGTAAGGATCTTTGTGACATCAGACAGTTACATGATACTCTCTAGTGATGTGATTGGGTAGGCGTGTCTTTGCTTGTTAGCAGATCCTTCTACGTGAATAAAAGTTGTCCTTGCTGGAGAGAGAGAGAGAGAGAGAGAGAGAGAGAGAGAGAGAGAGAGAGAGAGAGAGAGAACATGACTGCAGCATCCAAGGGCTTCCGCCATTTTGATGCCCACCCCAGCTCTCTGCAGACAGGAAATAGCTGTTTATTCGCCACAAATTAATTCAGATCGAATAGAATCATATCGTTAAATTCGGCGAAGTTGCCAAATCGAATTTTTGAAAACTTCGCTCATCTCTAATGACTACCTACGCTGAGACATTCACATGGATCTATAGTTAAACCACTTAGTTTATACTGTATACATATAATACATACATATAATACACTAAAGACCGAACACAATGCTCAAATATATCGTGACAATCCTTTATCTGGCATCAAACAGGTGCTGGATTCTGAAACATGAATTGGATAGACATGAATCATAAGTGAAAAATAAATTTGAGCTGCACTCTTTAATTTCCTATGGAAAATACTATGGATACCCATTGTGTCCATATGTTGACAGAAACAAAGATATGCACAAGAAATGTTCATTTTGCCAGCTTAAACTTGGTGATGGATGGTTGTCTATATACCATTTTACAGTGGGAGCTATAAAACCACATTTGTTTTCTCAGTTGTTTAGACCTTTGATGTAGAACATCTGTTTCCTGAATTATCTTTGCCAATGTCTGCTTATCAACCCATGCACACCCACCTAAGTCTCGTTGTGCTCTTCTGATTTTTTTCAGACTGGTTAAATATTAAATAATGAGTCTTATTTATAATGTGGCAAGAAACTTAAAACGTAACATCTACAAGGGCAGGGCAGTTGTTGATGTGTCAATGAAATCCCATAATCTAAGCAACACTTGCTCAATAGACAAGTGTAGACTGAAAATAAAAGGCAGCCACTGAATACAAAGCATATCCTTCTGAATGTATTCAGTATTATATTATTACAATCCAGTACATGTGCAGTATCTGCGGCCCATTACAGTTTTATTAAATACCGGTGTGGACAACTAAGTGTGAACAACCATTAGAAAAACAAACCAGAAGCCACACCCCTTATGCCCTAAAACACACCTGTTATGCCAACCGACTGTCAGGATAACTAAACTGCTAGGCGAAGGCTAAGTGAGTTTTATAAGTGATAGTCAGCCTGGGCATGGGATTTGTGTAGTTTATTCGAGATTCAATGTAAATATTCATAAGGCCTCTTTTACATTGTTTGAAAATATATAAAAAAACACTAGTAAAAACGTCAACATTTTTTAAATGTAACCTGCTTTTTATGATCCTTCTGTGATTTTGTTGGTCAAGTTATGATTATGATTTAGTGTTATTTTGTACACACATGTATTTTCACACCCTCTAGAGAAGTCAGAAGACAAAGAAAAAAATAAAAAATACCAAGAGTACCAAATGCCACAAACTAAGAACACTTTGGGGCAGATTTGCTAATACTGTATGAATGTACAACAACGCAAATTTAGGTGCAATATTTATTAAAACTGGTCTTTTCTGCACTGGTTCTAATCAATTTCTTAGCTGGCTCCAACCTCATAATAATTCTGGCACATCTCATGAAGTCCCATGCACCAGAGTTGAAATGTACGCCAGTCCCAGCTACAACTTGTGCCAGTTTTCTGGTCTCCAGCACTCCTTCATCCAAACCCCGATTCAGGTTAAGGCCCTACCTAGCATGCCACAGCCAAAAAGCACTGCGGAAAAGACCCAGTTTTTTCCAAAGCGCTTTTCACAGAAAGTCCCAGAGTTTTCCTCAGTGCACTTTCTGCTCCTATTAGACCTATATGGAAAACGCCAGCATTTCCGCTGCAGATTATTTTCTGCAATGTGTGGCTGGGTTTAGTCAGAATCCCACCCACTTTGCAAGTACTATAAAACGCCTGCTGCCAACTAACATGTAGAGTATAGTACATGTTATAGGGGTTTTAGAAAACCACATTCACATGTAAAAGACAAAAAATTGTGTTTCTTTCATGCATCCAGGAGATTTTCATCTGATCAATAAAGGTGAAATCTGAATGTGAACTTTCTATCTCCCCACACTATTACTGTATGCAAATGTTCATGACCCACAGCCTACTAATTAGATCTTAATATATCAGGGAATGGCTATATATGCAATTTTCTATGAAGGTCACATCACTAATGATTAGCCTATATGTTACAGAGTAATGCTGCTCATATTGGCTGACAGCTTCTACTCCCACCCCCAGTAGACATCAGCTTATCCAAGCATGCCTGTGGTCTCAGTGGGAAGTGGGGAATAGGCAGCTGGCATACACCTCTGATAGGAGATTATGCCACAAAGAACAAAAGGATTGGACAGTTGGAATCCAAATGTGTGATCCTTATTTCACCTGACATTTACCATTAGATGTTCGGCTGGTGCCACTAAAATTGGTGGGCTTGGACAACCTTTATCTAATGTTTGGCCAGGTTTACTGTAATTAGAAAAAGCAATCTGCTAATACTTTGCTTATATAATAGGTCAGTATGTCCAGAGAAAGGCAAAGATTCAAAACCTCAAGTTAATACAAAAAGTACAAAATATTGAATAAACAGGCTTATACCTCAACCCAGAGGATATTGCATTTTGATTAGAAGTGCTTCTTCCATTGTAGTCCTTCAATATGTGTTTTCTTAGCTCCAGAATAAATTACACAGATATGTGGTAAAATGTAATATGTCGTTGGCAATGAAATACTATAATAACATGCAGAAGCCATTTCTGGTAGATGAGATAATAGTCATTTTTTTTATAAAGTCCCAGACTATTTTCATTATGAGAGAACTTTTATAACAAAGAAGCATTAACTTTTATGAACATCAAAGATTAAGGAAAAGGTTCTGACGTACAGTAAAAGATGACTAGAGCCATTTATAGAGCAAGCAGTAAATCAGATCAGTGCAGAGCTAAAAAGCCACTGAGGTACATATATGAAAATTTAATGTCTGGAATTCGATGTTACCATAAATATTTCACTACCAGAAATTGGCTAGTGAGTTATTTTTTCTGTTAAAGACTTTCATTTTTTCATGTTCAGAAAGTATTTTTAAATCAAAGTTAAGTTTCAGGAAGTTTTAGCAATTTTCAATACAATGTAGTTGTATCCTATGTTCATTGTATCAGCCTGCTATTTTATACAATACTCTACTTTATACACACAATTCTTATTTTTAGTTGAAATATTAAACTAGGGATTATGTTAAACTTCACTCAAGCATATTGTTTCTAGATGGGCTCAGGGCCTAATCATATAACTGTGTGGTCTATTGTAGGGACTCTCAGATCAGATTCCTTATTGCAGATTTCATTTAAGTCAATTCACTCACCAGAGATTATACAAGTATGGGTTTGTTTTAGAGATTTTATGCCCTTATCCCTGGGCATTACTAATGCTATCTAGCTACCAAGCTGTATTAATCTACTCTTCACTTTACTACAGTGTATTTTGCTTTTTAGAAGCTTGTGTTTTTCCCATTATAAAGTTAAAGTGTAAGTTGCGTGCTTGATGAAGAGCCATAAATGCTGTAAAATACATATGTAACATTTTATGGCATGGCTAGACATGGAAAATACCTTGCTATAAAACCTTTTTCTATTATGAAATACTAAGTGTCACATAAAATGTTTGCACGTATTGGGGCAGATTTATTATGCCTTGTTTGCCATTTTCTCAAATTTTACACACTTTGGAGCATGGGGTGTGTTGAGGGCGTGCAGAGGCACAGCGATAGGGTTATGAAGACTATTGTGCCATATTTACCCACCTCTTCATAAGATTTCAATTTACATACCGTAGTAAGTTTATAAATGCACTAGCTATGCAATATTTATGTGCACTATGTAAGTCCCATAAAGTAATTAGGCTACATTTGCTCAGCAGTGTCTGTGCCCAATAATATTTCTGTTTATAGCCTAAACAGAATTTGTATTAGAGGCAATAAAATATGGTGCAAAAATACACCTGGGTATTGGCATAGAGTAAAAGTGCCCAAACATATAAGAGCAAAATTGGCAGAAACAGACAATTTTGGTGAAACCAGTCAACTATGGTATGTGTAAGATCATGTGCCAGCTTTCTCCTAACAGATCTTGTTGGGCGATAAAGGGTCAGTCATGACTAATTTCTAATTTATGTTATGTTTATCTAAACGCAGCTGATTCTTCTTTGCCTAGTGAAAACATATGCATGCTTGGTTAGGCATTATTCACATATCAATGTTTTGGTCAGTGATTTGTGATCAGTGTTTGTAAGCCAAAACAAGGAGTGGGAAACATACAGAAATATATTTTAATGGGAACTATAATGGGAAGAGTTGTACTTGTTCTGTGTTTTTACCAACTGTCGGCCAAATTAGATATCTTTAGGACTTTCATGTGCAGTCAAACAGAAATTTTAAAAAAAGTACAGTACTGCATGGCACACTTTTCTGTTGTCCGACATTAATCTAGTTCTATAGCTAGCTAGCGATTTCATGTAGCGAAACACAGGTAAAAAACACAGCGGGAAAAAAACACATTATAAACGCATTTTTCATTGAGTTTTTGTCTTCGTTTTTTTCTTCTCTTATTAAATCTATAGGGTCGAGTCTCCGCAGCTAAAATTGACAAGCTGCATTTTTCTATTAGCATTTAGCATTTTTGTAAATCGCAGCATGTCAGTTATACCTATGGAAACCCTGGCATTTTCCATATAGGGATAATAGAAGCAGAAAGTCTGCAGCCATTTTTCAGCTGTGGTTCACTACGTGTGGTCTTAGCCTAAAAAGTTATGTGTGTCACAAAACTTTAGACTTTACATACAGTACACTGTAACTATGAAAGTATGGATCTATGGAGTTATAAACTCCCATCCCTCCTTCACAATATCTAAAACACCGCATTTAGCTTTCCAAGATTGATAGTCAAATAACAAATTTGATCACAAACTTGTATAAAGAGAATCTTGTACGTTAAGCAAAAATATGCAATTTGCCTACCTCAACTGTATTTACAATATTTTCCACATGATATATTAAAAAAGTGAGACATATTGCCAATATAAGCACCTGTAAATTCACATAATGAGAAATGCTCCCTTTCTGCTACTGCACTGAAAAGTACGTATGTGATATATTGCTATGTTTAGATATGCTATCATGTATAAGGTCATGCTCTCAGAATATGAAACAATCCAGACTCACATTGCTGATGTAATCAATGGACAAAATGGAAAATATAGTTCATAAAAGTAGCAAGGTGGTTTATTGTCAGCCTGTAATAATGACTTGGCTTTGAGCATGCCATACAGGATAACTGCTACTTAAAGTTAACTAAGGGAGATGAAAGTTCATACATTGAACCCTACCCTAGTGGTGAACAGCACAGTATATATGCTTCACCATGTTGACAGACTCCCTTTAATATGACTATTGGCATGAGATCATGATACCACTCCATGCAGAAAAGAGTGAAAAATCTGATACCTTCATGTACATAATGTTCTAATTATTGTAAATTAGCAAATATTTCGCAAGTTTGTTCAGTGATATAATCCCAAATGTTTTCTTGCTTAGTATTCATGCTACTTAGCAATTGTGAAATATGAATATTAAATATTTCAAACATTTAAAAAATAAAACACAATATATATATGTTTATCCCTCTTACTTTTTGTTATCATATATGTTAGTTTCAACGATTATGCTTAAATTTAGAAATGCAGTAGATCTGTAACATTCGTATAAGACTCCAACATTGGATTTTCATGCCTTCTTAAAATGCCATTGTTTTAGCAATAATCTATATAAGTACACATAGTGCAAAAGAATCTTATCTATATTTAATATAGCAAATGGTACACAACACTGGACTTACCAAGGTCTAGATATAGAACATCTGAAAATAGCTGGCAGCAGATGTCCTACCAGTGCTACACACAGATGACACTAGCTCTTCCCATTGGTAAACTAGATTATATTTCTAAATAGAATTTCAGTGCAAGGAACACTTGATGAAGTAAATTGACAGATTGGTATTTACCACAGGACTGGAGATGAAGGCAACTGTTAACATTTTCAGATTACTATCTAGTGTAATAAATATGTTCAACAAACTCTAAGAATAAGACTTTGCGCAGCAGACTTATGTAAGGAGATAAAAATTGAAATGTGTAAAATTAAAAACAACAAATATTAATACTAAATACTACATATCATGTATGTGACCTAATTTTTTTAGCACAAGAGCTGGTTAATCATTTGATAGGGAGATAATGCAGTTCAATATGACAATTACATGCCAGATAGCTGTGATCAGCCAACAGCTATACACATACAGGTTATACACATACAGGCTCAGATATGCTGAGTATGCATGTGTTCTGAATAGCAAGAGTAAAGTATGCCACTGCCAGGCCACTCTGGCAGCAGTTTATCTTCCCTGAAAGCAAAAGCATTAGGCATGTTGAAATATAACAGGCTGATCCTTCTTTTACCCACTAATGGCAACCACATGCACATTAAATGGTAAGCCAGTCCCACCAAAATTGGTGAGTATGCCCAAAATGAATCTACTGTGTATGGCAAATAGGCTTATGGCTACCTGATGTGCATGGACTGCTTACTATTTATTCATTATACCTAATTAGCATCTGCAGGAAATTGATCACATTTTACAAGATGTTCAGTGGTAGAATACCATGGAAAACAAGGTAGTCAAGGTAATTGTATTCACTAAAGCTCTCAATATTTAGGGCTTTGCCCTTATGAAACTTAACATTAATGCTGATTATTTTGCATATGCTGTATCACATATATAAAGAGGTAATGTGTAACAGAGTGTTTGTATATGTATACACATCTGCCATAACAACTTATACACATACAGTAGTTGAATTATGACTGTGTTTTAGGCTCAGGATCCTATTCCTATCTCTGGAACGTCTTCCACAAAGAGGAACTTAGAGGAATGTTGATTTCACAGAAAAGTATTCAATCATGTCCTTGGCAATAACTATACAACTAAGGCTGCAATCACACTAGTATTTGGGGAGCGTTCAGTGATTTTGTCCCCCATTCCATTTAAAATATGCAAGCAGGACTTTTCTCTCCACCAATTTTGGGCGGAAACCCAGCGGAAACCCGGTGGACTCCATTTTAGTCTATGGGGTCTGAGGGTTTCAACTGTTAACCGCTTTTTAAGCGGATAGGGTTTCCGATTTTTGGTTCCCCAACTGGACTCGAAGAACAGAGACCCGAATGCTAGTGTGATCCAAGCGTCATACACAAAGCATTAATACAGCCATGTGGTGTGGTAATTTCTACAATTAGCATCATCTTAGACCTATCTGTTATTCATAATTTATTGAGATATATGACACACACTATAAACAAATATGCTGAAATCTGTATTATCATCATATGTGTTTATATCCAGCAAGAAAGCTCAGTGTAAGTCTGTGTACATTAAGTTCATATAGCACAGCTTAGCATCCACTGTAGGTGACCAGGAAGTAACTGCCTTGTAAGAAATGTTTGAAAAGACATTTATCAAAAGAACATTGTTTAAACACACCAACCTTTCTTATATTTTTGTTTACATCAACCAGATTGAGCATATAGATGTAATCTTTAGCTCCAAGGAACAGTCGGCTTCTCTCTTCATCAAGCAGCAGGGTCTGAAAACCTAGGCTTTCCGACGAGGACTCTAGTAACGGGATACAGCTGTTTGACAGAAGCAAGTCTGTGGGAAAAGCAAAGAAATCTTTAGAATAAAAATGGTTTCTTATAATGTCACATATAGGCAAGGGCCCCACGTGGTGTAAACACCAGGGTTTGCCCGCAGTGTAAACGCTGTGGAAAGAAGCACAGCGTTTTCCAGTTCCATACTGTGGGAAAATACGCACAACGGACACAATGCGATGTCCAAAATCATTGCAGTTTTGGAAATTGCAGCATGTCAATTATTCCTACGGAAACGCCGGTGGTTTCCGTATAGGTATATTTGAAGCAGAAAGACTTTCTGTGACAAGAGCAGCGGTTTTTCCAACAGTGCTTTTTTGCTGTGGGACGCTACATGGGGCCTTAGCCTTATACAGTTTTTTTTCCAGATGTGTGAACCCATTTTATTTGTAAATGATAGTGAATGAGTCGTGATTTTCATCATCAGTTGTCAAATGCATAACCCATTGATCTCAGCATGAATTCAGTAAAGCACAGATTGAGAATGGATGCAAAAACTGCTTCAGGTCTCCAATCCCTGCTACATAAAAACCTTGGTTTACATGTCTATAAATAGATACTAGTGTGAATCTCACTTGCATTAGTTAAGTATGTAAAGTCACACCAAGCACTGAAATTCTGAGAGTGAACATGCCAGATGATTTCTGCCGCCCTATCTGAGAGTGACATATAATAAAGGGAGAGAAGTTGAGACATATAGCTCTGTGATATATATGTTTTTGTTTTGTTTTTTTAAACTGTAATTTTTATGGAATTTATAAATTGTACAAAATAACAAGAAGATACCACAAGAGAAAAAAACATGGGATAATATAGCATAAAAAAATCAACCAAGAACTACCCCAGACATGAGTAACAAAAACATAGAACACAAAGCACAACGGACATGGGGGGAGACAATAAAGAGGAAAGGCGAGGAGAGAGGGATCAGAGACCATGAAGGATTCAATATGTATCCCATGGGGACCAGATTGATTGGAAGGCCTCCACGGTGTTGTTGAGAGTGGTGGTGAGGTATTCCAGACTACATACATATTTAATGCGAGCATGTACACTTTTCCAGTGTAGATCCACAAGCATTTTAGCAGCTGTGCAGAGGTATAAGAACAATTCAGAAGTCTTTTTACCTTGGTGTTGGGGTGGCAGATTAAGCAGGTAAGTGAGTGGGTCTAGTGGGACACCCTGAAGAAAGAGCACATCAGTCAGTACTTTAACCTCTGTCCAGAAAGTGCGGATTAGAGAGCAGCCCCAGAAGATATGATATAACGTGTCCTCTGTAGAGAGACATCTCCAGCAGACTGTAAGAACACTGGGATTGAGGGTGTGCAGCAGAATGGTACCAACACATCAACATTTTATTGTGATATATAGGTTTATATGATTTTCAGTAGGGTTTCTGAGTAATTATCTGATTAAATCCTGATAGGACTCCTAGAAGAGAGAGTGGATGACCTCCTTACCTTACCTACATCGATTGACAGACTTTTGGTTATACATGCATTCATAAAGGGAAATATTTCGATCACTATGTGTAGGTGTGGAAAACAGGACTCCCACTGTTACTCCCAGTCTTGTTAGGATTCACTCAGATATTTACTCGAAAACCCTGTTCCAAATCATATAAACCTATATATCACAAATCTGAACTAACATTTATTCCTATATTATACCCTGCTCTGAAATAGGGCAGCAGAATTCAGTTTGCTTCAAAACTAAATAAGATATTTGATTTTAGCCTATGAAAATACACTTAAAATTCTAGCTCTACTTCTATTGCTGTATCCAGTTTTTAGCAATGAAGGATTTTCTATACCTATAATTACGTACAACATAGCACAATATCTTTTATGGCTATCTAAGGCCATGTACAAATGACCCCATTTATGCCTAGTGGAATAAAATGGAATCCATGGCAAAATTCCCTTGTAACACACAGCATCCACAAAGGTTGTTGATCAGCTTTCCATAAATCCTCCTATTATTTTCTGTGTGTGTCATAGTAGTATTGGTTGTTATGTAACTATGAAATGTTTTTGGAATTGAAATACTGCTGTTTTTGTCCATTAAAATATTTCTTTCATCCAAATGAATTATTTTCCAAACTTGATACATTTATGTTTAGTTAGAACCAGCAATGCATTGACTGTGAAACAACAATATAAAGGCAAGAACTAGACTTATGCTCTAGAAATAATGCTCTTTGTGTAACAGTAATATACCTGTCACTGTATAGCATTGAAATAGACATGGCTTGTGCATATATGGGCAGCTTTGAGGACACTCATGGGGTAAGAGTAGGGCATAATATATCCCTCAATTCTGAATGTATCTAAAAAATGTAATTTTCCTGTATAGTTTCAGTGACATCTTTGTGCTGCTCTTGTTCACAAGAAAGAACATATGGGAGCAACAACCAGCAAAGAGTTAAATGTCACTGCATTCTACACTCCACCACTGACCACTGTACCTGTACATATTGTCCCATAACAGTTCAATTTATAATGATGCTTGTTCTGTACATATAGGACTTGGACAAGTTTTTGAGAACGTTCTGCATCTTTGTTGAGTTCCTAGTGAAAAAAGATGCTATGAGCTCAATGCTGAGCTCAGAAACAAACAATTGTCTATGTAAGGCCAGAAACAGCCATTTCTTGTCGCTAGAAACTCTTGAGCAATCTAGGGTTTATACGTTTGTTTCCAACAAATACTTCCAAAGTCAGCTGTGGAGAGGAAAACATGAGAGGTCAGCCAGTATTACTTCACTAAATCTAAATAAGCAAAAAACAAATAAATACATATTTGTGCATGTGTATTCTAAAAAACCCAAACTACAGGGCAAAGTGAGTTAAGCGTCAGCGAGTTTTTTCTTATCCAAACATAAGCTGTGCTGCTCTTTACAAACTGTAACTGCGAATAAGAGCTATATAAAAAACCAAGTGAAAGTTTACTATTTTATTTTCATTATTGTGGGTCTTCACACTGCATAGCTGTCCTTTTGCTGCAAAAGAATATGATATAAGTCAAATGGGTACAATGAGATGCACAGCTTATTGTAAATCTCCTAAGCCCTAGTGGTGCAAAATCTATAACTCGACTATTCACGATTAAAAATATTAACAGCTTCTTATGTGACAGCGGGACCTTTGGCCTCCTAATGCAGTACACTATAGAGCAATAGCCTTGGTAACTGGTGAATTTATTTGCCATTTTAGCTAATAAAATAATTGACCGCCATAAATCACACCAAACCAGCAATTAAATAAAAATAAAGAAATTATACTCACCTCTTCAATCCCTTAGAACTCCAGAGGTGCCTGGAGGTCTCTAGAGGGGGAGAGGATTGGAATTGTTGTAGTGTTATGGTGCTCACGGTGGTCCAGTTTAGCTCCATCAAATCTCCCACACTCCTTAGGGCTGTGCAGTGATGAGGGAGACTGTAGTGCTGCTGATGGTGACTGTGCTCAGGGCACACCATGCGATGATGTCTCCTAGCTGGTGGAAATTGGCGTACCCTTGTTTGTGTAATGAAGGAATGAGTAGGCAGGCAGCTGTAGTAATTTTCAATAAAACTCATGGCTCTTTACTGAGCACAGTAAGGTACAAAATTCTTCAACAGGCTGCAAAACGCTTCCAGTGATGGAAGCACTTTTTGCTTAAAACAACTTGGGTTGGAACAGAGATCAGAGATGTTCCTCCTCCGTCTCAGCAGGACTTTACCCTGTCCTGTTAGTTTCTTTTCTGTGCAGCCAAAGTTTGCTTTCAGGTATTTAAAAAAATAGTCAAGAGCAGGGAATAAATTAAAGCAGTTGTCCTGGACTATGATGCTGAGCCGTAGTATGGTCATGTGACCAACGGACATGATTTCACTTCCTGAGAAAAGAAAGCGGGGCTAAGTATCACAGTCCCGGACAACTGCTTTAATTTATTCCCTGCTCTTGACTATTTTTTTTAAATGCCTGAAAACCCCCTTAAACATAACACATTTTTTTTTACCAAGTTTCGTTACTAAAATGTATCGCATAGGATAAAAATTACAAATGCATGAACTACCACCTGCTATCAACATTGTTTAAACAAGTACTGTGATTTGGAAATGTGCCCATTTAATTTAATTACTAGGTAAAAAAAAATTCACTATTATATAAACACTGTTTAATTATTGTTTCAATTTATATTTCATGTCCATATTTATCACAGTTTTTCTAAAGTCCTTGAGATGCACCATAGAAAATTCATTGGTAGAGTTCATGTTAGTACAGATCTATCCATTACCCTTGAATTGCTGATTAATATTTAATAAGGAATGTGTTAGCTCCAGTTTGCACTCCACTAATGACAGATGTTTTAAAAGGAGCCAAGGCCCATAAGGTATTTATTAGGTCAGAAGAAAGCTGTCCTTCTTAGACATAGCTAACGAAGCACAGATTAATGCCAAATCAATAAGTGGTTATGTAAAATAGGCACATTGGCAAACTCTATAAAGTCTTTTTTTCATCTGGGTTTCATCTGTTAAGAACTATCAAAGATTAAAGGATGATCAAAGTTATTTGAGAAAACAGAAATACATTAAACAGTTACTTTAGATGGGACATGTATAATAGATCTGCTTTTTGAAACTTTGAAGTTTAAATCCAGATTTAAATCTGATTTTTCACACATATATGTAGAATTAATTATTACATTTCATCTCATCTGGAAATGTACTCTGATATTTCTGTATTTCAGCCATTGTTATTACAGTAAATATAATGAGAAGGGTATGATGTGTGTGCCTCAATCAGATATTAAAGAGGTTGTCCAGGCAAAATAGTTTTTTTTTAATAGGCCGGGGAAGGTGGAAAAAAAAAAATCATACTCACCTGTCCCTAGTGCTCCGGTGTCCTCCCATCCTGGTCTGGTACTGCTGCTCTGGTGTCTTCTTCTCGCCGGCTGTAACATCCCGGATCCCTTCCGCTGAAGCCACTGATTGGCGTCAGCAGTCACGCGACCGCTGAGACCAATCAGCTGCCTCAGGAAGGGACCCAGGACATCACAGGTAGTGATATCGCTTAGGCTGTTGATTGGCCTCAGTGGTCATATGTGGCAGGGACTTCCGCCGGAAGTCTATAACAGACCAGTAGGACCAAACTATGCTAGGGGGAAAGGTGAGTATGATTTATTTTTATTTTTTTCACCTTCCTCAGACTATTATAAAATATTTAGCTTTTTCAATATAAGTCCATACTTAGCTTTTTCAATATTTGCCTCTGTTCACATCTGCAATCTTTCATTGAGGTTTGCCTGCCAGTTTAGTTTTCGACTGAACTTGTTTGATCCAAACCAAAACTGCTTTTATTATACTGTGGGGTCTCTTAAGACCCCGGAGTAAAATAAGTGGAGGCCCAGGTGAGTAAAATGATAAACACAAACACCGATCTTCCCTCGCCTCTCCTGGACTTCCTCTCTTGTGCGTTCCCCAGTGTCTCTTGCCCTCTTCAGGCCTCTTCTGGTGATGATACAGGCCCCTGGGGCACACAGACATCATGAAGCTTTCATCAAAGGGCCTTGATGTGTGCATGCCCCACATGACCACTGAGACCCAATCACAGGGCTCAACAGTCATGTGGGCCCAAGACATCACAGAACAGACTGCAAGATGCCCAAAGTTTGTATGCCCCCAGCGATTGCTAAGTATGCCGTGAGGGAGCCTAGGAGAAATGAGGGAAGGTGAATATCAGTGTTTATTTTACCACAATTCCCGTAAGCGTATGCTTATTATAGTCCAGGGTCAGAAGAGATCCTGAAGTATAATAGTGATTTGAGGGTGACGACCTTGAAAAATGTTGGGCTTGTCTGAACCCGAGATTTTTGGAAAATTCTTAGTGAACCCAGTTTGTTACAAACTGGTTCACTCATCTCTATTCTTTATTAAAGAAATTCCATGCTAAAACTTACACAAAATTATTTAGAGGCAGAGTCTATAGGCAAAGAGAACTACCTACACCTTGTTGGAAGGCTTTTATTTGTTAACAGTATAGCCAGTTAGTTACTGGTGGATTTCTTTTTTTACACCACTGGCACTAGCTATAGTATAATACCATACACTACAGATGGCTCAACATGTTTTAAGCCTATTCATCAAGTGCATAGCAATTTTTATTGAGAACTAATGACATGGCATTTCGTTTATGAAGATGTACCGTTTTTTATTATTATTATATTTTCAGGAACTGCTTACTGTTGTTACCATTTGTTCTTCTACATACTGAACTGACCACTCCTTTAAACAGCATCTTATGACCCTAACCATATGGTGAAACACACAATACTTTAAAAGGAAATGAACACACACATTAGTTAAATTATGTGGAGAGTATTTGTATTATTTTCATCACTGTATTATATACATTTACTTTTTTGAATAAAGGAAAAGAACAAATTTTTGTAACCAGGCACAGGAAAGTCAAGCATGCACATCTATTTTGTAGCAACATCAATAAACACTGTATTAGTTTTACAAAACAGACACATTTTTCAACAGAAGTCTTAATGACGTTACAATCCTCCAAAATGTAGACTGTAAACCGATCAAATTCCACATAGTTCTATGGAGCTTACTAATGACCCTGGTTGTTAAACCAATATCATCTGAGAAAATATTCCATCATTTTGGGTTTCCTGTACTTTGTAATCTGTAATTATTTGCATAGTTGAAAAATGAAACCCAACAATTTAGCTCGTCCATATGTGATATTATCCATGATAAACAGAGAACTAAAATTAACAGATTAAATAAGCAAATGTACTATTTGCTACTCCCATAAACTCTACAAGATTTTCTAATTAGACCAGGGGAGGTGAAAAAAAAAAAAAAACATACTCACCGATGCCCGGAGCTCCTGTGTCCTTCCAGTGCAACTCGGCTGTCTTCTTGCTGTGGAATTTCTTGGCGGCTGTGACATCCTGGATCCCTTCCTGAGGCCACTGATTGGCCTCAGTGGTCACGTGTGGCAGGTACTCCTGCCGGCACAAACAACGGTGCTGCAGGACTGGACCGCATTAATTTTGCAGGACCACCGTCAGTATCATTAGGTGCATTAGGTTAGTAGTTTGTGAACCCTTCAAATTTTTTTATATTTCTGTATAAATTTAACCTAATATTTCATACAAATCCTAAAAGTAGATAAAGAGAACCAAATCAAACAAATGGACAAACATATTATACCTGATCATTTATTTGTAGAAGAAAATGAACCAATATCGCATATCTGTGAGAGACAGAAGTATGTAAACCTTTACGATTTGAAGTTGAAATTAGAATCAGGTGTTTGTCATCCCATTGATTGAAATCAGGTGTGAGTGGGCGGTCTGTTTCTTTTAAAGAACAGGGGTCTATCAGGTTTGGTCTTTATATGTTTCTGGAAGTGTTCAGAATAAAATGCTCATCAAGCTAGAAAAGGTTAAAAAAATCATATCTAAAGAGTTTTTGACTCCTCATTCTACATCCAGTCAGATTGTATACAATTGGAGGAAATTTAAAACCAATTATTACTCTTTCCACGAGTGGTCAACAAACAAAGATCACGCCAAGAACAAGGTGTAAAATAGTTCATGAGGTCACAAAGGAACTCAAGGTAACCTCTAAGCAACTAAAGGCCATTCTTGCATTAGTTAGTTTTTAATATTCAGTCCACCATCAGAAGGACACTGAATAACCATAATATGTATGGCAGGATTGGAAGGAGAAAGCCCCTGCTTTCCAAAAAGAATATTGCTTTCTGTCTACATTTTGCTATAGATGTCATGGACAAGCCAGAAGGCCATTGGATAATGTGTTGTAAATGGAAGAGCTTTTAGGTTTAAATGAGAATCATTATGTTTGGAGAAGGCAAAACATTGCAGTCCAGCATAAGAATGTCATACCATCTTATACCAGCAACTTATAAAGGAGAATATCAGGATATCTGTCCATAAACTGAATCTCAAGAGAACATGGATCATGGAGCAAGAACAACCTTAAGCAGACCAAAGAATGGTTAAAGAAATATAAAGTTAAAGTTTTGGAATGGCTAAGTAAAAATTCAATTAATTAATCCAATAGAATTGTTGTGGATTGACCTGAATTGAGCAGTTCATTGGAAGAAATCCACCAATATAACAGAGTTGAAGTTGTTTTGTATGGAGGAACAGGATAACATCCCTTCCTGCTGATGTGCAGGACTAATGAATCATTACCGAAAATGTTTAGAAGTAGTTACTGAAAGTAAAGGTTCACATACTTTTGCCATTTACAGATATGTGATATTAGATATTTTCTTCTATAAATAAATGACCATGTCTAATATTTGTGACTCATTTGTTTGATTAGGTTCTCTTTATCGACATTTAGGAATTGTGTGAAAATTTGATGTATTATTAGGTCATAATTATGCAGAAATATACTTAAATTCCAAAGGGTTCACAAACTTTCAAGCAGCACAGTATTCTAGCCTACTTATTAGAGTGCGCTCACTTTGTCATGCTTTCCAGTAATGCATACAAATCTATCATCTCTGCTAATACTTCCCAATAAGTGCCATTATCAGCAAGTATAATTTACTGTAACTTTCCTGTAGTCAACATCACAATAAACCTAAGCAGTAAACATATCCACTTGATATGTGATAAATGTATGATAGGTGTGGTTCAACTGTTGGAACCCCAAGAAACACTAGACTACAAACCTGAGAACCCATGTGCAAAAGCATCTGAATGGGCAGATAGTCTCAAATGTTCCTTGTCCATTTAATATCTATGACACTAAAGGTGATAGATGAGAA
Organism: Leptodactylus fallax; assembly: GCA_947044405.1. Classification (NCBI taxonomy): domain Eukaryota; kingdom Metazoa; phylum Chordata; class Amphibia; order Anura; family Leptodactylidae; genus Leptodactylus; species Leptodactylus fallax. The sequence goes on along the minus strand of CAMRHE010000001.1, from coordinate 1,720,705 downwards.
CAGTGCTTATAGATTATTTCAAGTGCCTCTGGAATGGGAGGGATTTGGGTCCTCTAGTCTAGCCATACATTTCTCACTTACCCTATGAATAGATGATATATGTTTATATACATATGATGTAGCAATGTAACAGTATAGAAACATTTACTTATATATCTGTGAGTATTATACTTGGCTGCACAACTGTGAATAATTAGTATGTAATGAAGATTTAATTTAGTCTTAGTAGGATTCAAGCAGCTGCACAAATAAATGCTTCAAGGATACAATGTTTATTTCTGTTGCGTTCGCATTTATTAAAATCTAACATGTGACTTAATTTAGTGGCAGGGAACAGGTTCACTAAGGATCAATAAAATAAACAATTAGTCTGAGACAAATACACTATTGGTATAATGATTTTCTTATTATACCACTGTTATTTAAAACACACTCATGATTCTTTAGCAAAGGAACAGTATATATTTCACTGGTTTTTATTAATGCCAGCTTTACTTTTGCTCAGCTGGGAATCTTCCATGCATTGTCCAAAAGAAAGACAATCCATTAAAACTACTTACAAACGACTGTCTTCATAACAAGCTGGAGGAGTTCCATAGAAAATAATGTCTCTATTTGCTATGCTCAAGGTGTTCTTCTGTGCAAGGCTTTCATTACAATATTGGAGGTTATATAGTCCTAATAGCACTAGGAACAAGTTGTGTTTTAATAAGTCAAATGTAATAAAATGTAACACTATTGGGAGCAGTGTGAGTAAATGCCTAAAATAGATGAATGGAGATTCTGTGGGTCGATATTACAGAGCCATAGGCACTCTGAGGGCCACTGTATGGTGTCTCCAAGAAACATAATACAGTTGAAATCAGAAGTTTACATACAGTATATAAAAAGACACATATATGTATTTTTCTCACTATCTGACATGAAATCAGAATAAACCTTTCCTTTTTTAGGTCAATTAGGATTACCAAAATTTTTTATATTTGCCAAATGCCAGTATAATGAGAGAGAGAATTTTTTAAGGCATTTTTATTACTTTCTGCAAAGTCAAAAGTTTACATACATTTCATAAATATTTGGTACCATTGCCCTTAAACTGTATGACTTGTGTCAAATGTTTTGGATATCCTTCCACAAGCTTCTCACAATAGTTTGTAGGAATTTGGGTCCGTTCCTCCTGACAGAACTGGTGTAACTGAGCCATGTTTGTAGGCCGCCTTGCTCACACCTGCCTTTTCAGCTTTGCCCATAAATTTTCAATAGGATTGAGATCAGGGCTTTGTGATGGACACTCCAAAACATTGACTTTGTTATCCTTAAGCCACTTTGTAACCAGTTTGGCAGTATGCTTCGGGTCATTGTCCATTTGGAAGACCCATTTGCGCCCAAGCTTTAACTTCCTGGCTAATGTCTTGAGATGTTGCTTCAGTATTGAAACATAATATTCTTTCCTCATGATGCCATCTATTTTGTGAAGTGCACCAGTCCCTCCTGCAGCAAAACAACCCCACAACATGATGCTACCACTCCCATGTTTCACAGCTGGGATGGTGTTCTCAGGCTTGGCCATAATGACCATTGTTACATTTGGAGGAAAAAGGGAGAAGCTTGCAAGCCTAAGAACACCATCCCAACTGTGAAAGGAGGGAACATTATGTGGCAATACTGAAGCAACATCTCAAGACATCAGTCAGGACGTTAAAGCTTGGGCGCAAATGGGTCTTCCAAATGGACAATGACCTGAAGAATACTGCCAAACTGGTTACAAAGTGGCTTAAGGATAACAAAGTCAATGTTTTGGAGTGGCCATCACAAAGCCCTGATCTCAATCCTATAGAAAAATTTATGGGCAAAGCTAAAAAGGCAGGTGCGAGCAAGATGGCCTACAAACATGGCTCAGTTACACCAGTTCTGTCAGGAGGAATGGGCCCAAATTCCTACCAGCTATTGTGAGAAGCTTGTGGAAGGATATCCAAAATGTTTGACCCAAGTCATATAGTTTAAGGGCAATAGTACCAAATTCTAATGAAATGTATGTAAACTTTTGACTTTGCAGAAAGTAATAAAAATACCTTAAAAAATATCTCTCATCATTCTGGCATTTGGCAAATATAAATAATTTTGGTAATCCTAACTGACCTAAAACAGGAAAGGTTTATTCTGATTTCATGTCAGATAGTGAGAACAACATGCATATGTGTCTTTTTATATAGTGTATGTAAACTTCTGGTTTCAACTGTATTTACTACTAAAACAATTCTCCTATAGAAAAATATATCCACTGAAAAAATCTATAGCGTGCACACAGAGATATAGTGAAGTTAAATAGAAATCAAAGGGAAAGTATTATGGACCTATACCACACAGAAATTAAATGAAAATTTCAAGAATAGGTAAATAATATTTTTATTTCAAATCAAGACCTATACATATGCATGGAGGTCCATTAAAATGCAAAACTCACCCACTGAAAAAGACCACCTAGACAGAAAATAAGCAAAATAATTTAATGCAGCTGAGAAAACGGACAATTACTCACAATTAGTCTTCACTTGAATGTCGAACATGAAACATTAGCTGTTCAATTGACTACAGAACTGACCATTGACAAACCTATGATATGCAACATATGGTAGTATAGCACATATATATATATATATGGATAGATAGAAATAGAGATATATAAAATATATAATCTATCTATCTATCTATCTATCTATCTATCTATCTATCTATCTATCCACAGTATCAGTCAGATATTCACATCCTTCAATTTGGTTCTATTGTAGAAAATTATAGAATTCTGCACAACAAGCAATGCTTGGATTAATGGTTTATACACTATGGGAACATACTCTGAAGATAACAATTTATATATACTGTAATACTTATAACTTGCTTTTTTCACCATTCAATATTAAGGTATACTTTGTAGTAGATATTCACATTTCTAACCTGGCTGAAGCTGGTCATACATATTTGATTTTGGACAGTCGTGATGCAGCCATTTGATCAATGATGGAATCATTTATATGAAGCTGAACATGCCAAACACTCATTTTTTCAAATGGCGGCAGGACAAAAATATCTAACTTGGATAATCGTCTTTTGCAGACTAAAATCTCCTGTCACAAGCAAGACAGCAGATTGGATGATGACAATCTAATATGTATGGCCATCTTAAGAGCTCAACCCATGCCCTCTGGGCCACTCCAAAGCACTAAAGAGTTGAATACATTAGTTTGTCATATGAAAAATATAGTTCTGTACATTCTGTTTTCTGCCTTTAAGGGAACCTGTCAGGTGGTTTTTCCACCATAAACTGGCCTCATCATATGGAGGATGAAGTAATTCCCTTTCCATTGCTGTCTCTCTGTAATCCTTATGCTGCAGCAAAGAGAAGTGATAAATGTTTGAAAGCATAAAATGTTGGATTATGGAATATTTGAAATATGGAAAGTTACCTTAAGTAGTCATGGTGGGCGGGGGGGGGGGGCAGCTTCAGCCTAGTCACACTGTCCCCTTACTAACCACAGCTCCTGGGTATGACTGACATCTCCCTCACAGTCCCCTCACTGCCTGACATCATGGTGTCAGTCATGCCCAGGTTCTGTGGTTAGTAAGGGGACAGTATGACTAGGTTGAAGCCGCTCCCCGCCACCATGATTATGTTAGGTTACTTTCAATATGACTTTTCATGCTTTCAAACATTTATAACTTCACTTTGCTGCAGAATAAAGCTTATAAAGACAGCAATGGAAAGGAAATTACTTCATCCTCCACATGATGGGGCCAGTTTATGGTGGAAAAACCATCTGACAGGTTCCCTTTAATCTGGTATCTTTATTTCATAACTTATGATGTAGGTCAAAAACTGCCACGTGAATATTAGTCTCAAAAACTCAGTCCTGTTTCAATACATTGTAAATGGGTTTTTAGAGTGGTAGACATAGCCTTGGGGGGAAGTCATATGCCAATGTATGATGTATTCATGCAAACAACATTGGGTATACAGCATTAGACAGAAAAAAACTTCCAGACAAGATGATAGAAGCGTTTACATTTACATTTTCACAGTCATTAAAAATGTATGTACCTACAGCACATATATCCAGAGTTAGAGCAGAAAATAGGTTTGTTCCAAATAGGACCTATCACTAGCAAATATATCTGGTTAGGACAATATGCTGCCACATGATCTTCTAAAGAACATATGGGAAGAAACATATACAGGACATTAATCCTGCTTCTTTTCAAGTATTTGGTCATATGTAGGCCATGAGCAGCTGGTGCATGTCATAGCTTTCTGTGAAATGGTGACATACGTAAACATTAACATGGGCCTGTGGTATGCACTGAACTCACCAGAACAGTTTAAACCTATAAATAAAAAGCTTCCAAAAAGCAGGAGAAATTATATATATGGAGTTTGGATAATATACATTGTAGTAGCACAAGGTAAGAGGCTCATGTTAGAAATAATATCTATAAAATTATAATCCTCAGTATTAATAACTTTACAATCTGCTGAATGCTTACTGATGTGCATTTAATAGTTACTAAAGTAAGAGTTATCCCTCTAAAACTAAATAATTATTTTTATCTATAACCTTTGTATTTTCTCTAGACCTGTGCTTCTCCAGGTATTATGAAAGTATATGCCGTAACTGCCACATGCATTCTTGGAGTAGTAGTTTTGCAACACCTAAAGAACTATAGGTTGGAGACCACAGCTGTAGGGAAAATGCAAAGATACAATAAAATGGATAACAGAATCATTTAGGGTCATACACAGATTACGTCAAAATTGCTTTTTGGTAGAAGTACCCTGCTGTGTTGGTCAGTAATGGGAATTTGGGGGTGTTATAGTGTAAAACCTGCAAACCTTTGCCTAAGCAATGATTTACACAAGAGAAGCTATTAAGAGAAATGATCAGTGGCTACTAGCTGCTCCATTGTTATAGAGGCTGTGAAGGTGGACAACTATTCAGATACGTGATTAATTTCCTGTGCCTAATAAATATAAAGAAACATAGTAATAGTGTAATAGAAGAGTAGTACCAAAGGATATCAGATTGGTGGGGATCTCACAATTAGCACCCCCACTGATCTGCTGTGCTCAGCAGTTGATACACAAAAAATGGTACAGAAAGCAGAACAGCTCCAATAGTGCCCAGGCCAAGTTACTGCAGATCAGTTCCCATTCACTGAAATGTTAGCTAAGCCTCATTCACTTGGTTCAGTTACTACACAGAGAATGGAGGTGCCTGCTTCCTGCTCCATGTATACGCTGCTGAGAACATTAAATTGGTGGGAGTCTTACTCCAAGTACTGATATTGATGATCTATCCTTAGGATAGGACATCAATATATTTTTAACCCCAGAAAATCTCTTTAATGGTATCTACACCTTCAGAGGATGGATACTATGATTGGATGGATTATTGCTGAACACAAAATATTGGTGCAATTTAACATTTTGTAAGGCTGATTATGATTTGGCCTATATAGTAAAAAAAATGAACTTTTCTTTCCTAGAAAAGATAGCTGCAGTAACTGGAATCTGTGACACTGGTCTAATTTCTGATGTGACATTTTGAAGTAAAGCATATGGCGATTAAAAATGATGCAATCCTACTTAGACATGAGCTCAACTTACACTGGATTTATATACATTCATGAATCAGTTTTAAACCTGTGTCTTACAGTGGATCTATGTCATTTGTTTGTCTTTTTAAGTTAGAAAAACAGGTTTAAAGGAAATGTTCCATGCTATAAAATGCTAATTGACCTTTTCATGTTATACTAAATGTTCCATCTTTGAACATTTCTTTGTGACCCCTTTTTTAATTCCAGGAAGTGCAACCAATCTTAAGAGAAAAAAAAGACATTCCAGGCCTTTCTAACATCACTAATATTTTGGAAATGCAATTAGTTCAGATTGTTTTATTTGGCAAAGATTTACTGGGTTAAACAACTTGAGTTTATTAACAATTGAGATTATATGCAAAGCATTTTCTACAATAGATTGTGATGCAAATGGTTTACCAAAGCAAAAGCTTCAACCTCCTGAACCATGGTGCAAAATCTGTACCAGTGCTCACCATTCACATACCATTGTGTTCTCTGATTTATTAATATACATATGACATAAATGTTTATATTATTAGCTACAACTTTGTGGTTCACAGCATATACTAAAGAAAACCTTTGGAGAATGCTTAGAGGGAACATGGTGAACATGATGTCTGATCTGCATTCTCCATGTTAAAGAGCAAGATGAGCTGAGCTGGCTGATATATAGGTTTGTCAGAAAAGATTAAGGATGTATTTTATTGAATAAAATCTGTGCTCAATCCGGACTTATGAGTCCTATGTTCTATATGTGGTTCTATATGCACATTCATATAAGGAAACTTTACAAGGCGAATAGTGAGAACCTGTTGTCAATTTAATCTTACATTGCCAAGAGAAATGAGTGTTCAAAATAGAATATCATACTAGCCAACTCTGCAGCATTTGTCAGGACTATTCTGAATTTTCAGAAAGTATCCCGGCATATTGGGTAACAAAAACAAAAAAGAGTTTACCTCAACAAAAGTGAGCATTATAACTTAGTTTGGTAATCCTTCCAGAGATAAGACTTAAATGTCTTTATTTTGCCAACTGAAATGTTGATTGTTGTGGAATATAACTTTTAACAAATTTATCTCTTTGGAAGGGTACACAGATAAAGATTCAATAGGGTCAAGTTCCATTATAGGGCTACAATTCTTGAGGCAATCATCCTATTTTTTTTAATAAGGAAAGTATAGGGACATACAGGATATGTCTGACAAAACTAACAAAAAAAAAAAAATTCTCAAGAATTGTTATCTTATGTCAGGAGAGCTGATAGGTCCTACCTGTCCCAGTTGTTCCACAGAATGTTTGCACACTAGAACATGCATGTTTACTTTTGCTTATATATTGCCAACATATTAATAAGAATAATTTTATTTATATGGCGCCAGCATATTCTGCAGCACTTTACAAATCAGAGGACACATGAACAGACAATATTTGAAATGAAAATGTGAAGAATTAACATATGAAACAACAGGAGTGAGGGCCCTGTTGCGAGACCTTACAACCTATCAGGAAATAGGGAGACACAAGAGGTAAGAAGGCTTGTTTGAAACAATGGTCCAGCCAACTTTTAATAAATAAGGTCAAATAACTGAAGCTGAATGAGCCCGTCACCAGCCTATATCTGTGATTATACAGATACTTAGTGCATGGAGTGCAGGGAAAAGTTTAGATGGATGGGTCAGGTCCTGAGGAATAGAGTAGAAAGGAAATCTTAGTATAATAAATGTTAGCTTAATGTGAGGAAATGTAGAAAACTGTGATCAGGTCATGTCATAAGTTTGCCTGATCTTAGGGCATGTTTGAAGCTGCCACAGATGGCTATTAATCGGATTGTCCAGAGTATAGCATTCCAGAGCACCAGTACAGCTCGAGAAATGTCTTGGATATGGAGTGGGATGTTTGGATAACAGAGGATACAAGTCTAAGGTCATTGGCAGAACAGAGAGGATAGTTAGGGTGGTAAACAGTGACAAGGGAGAAGATGTAGGGAGGCGCAGCGCTATGGATGGATTTATGAGTGAGTGTGATCATTTATATTGTATTCTGTGGTGGATGGGCAACCACTGCAGCAACTGACACAAGGTAGATGCATGTGTAATGGTTTGACAGAAAGATAAGTCTGGGGGCTGCATTCAGGACAGATTGTATTGGGGAAATTTTAGCGAAAGGAAGACCAATTATTAAAGAATTGCAATAGTCAAGGCTCAAGTAAATCAGAGCAACAATGAGGATTTTTGATATTTCCACAGTGAGAAAAGGGCAGAATCTGGAGATGTTTTTGAGGTGACAAGTGTCTGAATAGGAGGGATGAAGGTAAGATCTGAGTCAAATACTACCCCGGAGACAGAAGGCCATGATGCCTTGGTGCTAAAGTAAGACCACAGACGGAAATGGAGATATGATATCAGGCTTAGGTTAGTTAGTTGATAGAGGGAACACAAGAATGTCAGTTTTTTTCTCACATAAAGAAAAGACATGATGTTAGAGACAGCAGGGAGTCAGTCACTGGTATTCTGTATTAGTGTTTGGGTGTTGTCAGAGGATGAAGTATATAGTTGGGTGTCATCAGCATAAAGATGATATTGAAAGCCAAATCTGCAAAAGGGACTGTGTAGAGAGAGGAGAGGAGGGGTCTAGAACCGAGCCCTGAGGAACCCTAACAGCAAGGGGAAGAGGAGACGAAATAGCACCAGCAAATGATGTGGTCAGAAAGATAGGAAGAAAACTAAGAGAGCAATGTCCTTGAGGCCAATAGAATGGAGCATAGCGAAAAGGAGTTGGTGGACTACGGTGTCAAATGATGATTTTATACAAATTTTTTCACCACTTACATCAGCCCTTATCCCCAATGGAACTGTAATGTATAATTAACTTGAAGGTCTACTTTGAGTACTACTGAATAAAGGAACATAGAGCTGGAGGAAATTTTAACAAGCACCTGCCACCATTTTTCGAGTTATAATTAATGGTTTCCAACAAGATATTCTCATGGGAGAATGACGAAATAATGTCTTCTGCTTTATGGTCTTATTGCACAATTTTTCAAAAAATATTTACTGTGACTAATATTGTATATTTTATCTAATTCATTTAACCACACCCTGTACTAGATAGATTTAAATGCTTACTGTTGGGTGGAATTCTTTCATTTTCAAGTTTTCCCTTAGGAAATTACAATCACTTGTTGACCTCTGCCCACACATTAGACTCAGTAACCCTGAGTACATATTTACTGCACCAAACAAGTACTAGTGACATTTACTGCAAAGGTCTTCATATGAATTACTGTACAGTGTGCTTACATGTGTGCCAATGGAAAAGTATATTAAAGCATAAACAATATCCGCCATGTAATTCCCCATAATAGTTTTTCTTAAATGCATATCTATTTAAATTATTTATATATTCATGCCGCTGTTTCACTGTTTTTGCGGATGTGCTGACAAAGGTATTGGATTGTATGTGAATATCCTGTGCATTCTCCTGTCTGCACAATACAATAGGGAATACAGTGAGCTCAGCATATCCAGGCATGACCTAACATCTATATATTTTCATTGCTTTGAAAGAGGAAGACCGGGTGTCTGCAAACAAGCACATTAATAGTAATTGCCAATTTCCTGACTAGAAGGCATTTGTAGTGATTTTATTTTATTTTATTTTTTTGTGGTTGGAGGGTGGGGTGTGAAATGAGGTATCAATATAAAACTACACACAGAGCAATTTCCCCATTCTCTATCAAGCTATATTTAAAAAAGCTGAAATGACATCCAGTTTTAAAAGTCACTATAGGCAGGGCTACTCCTAACAGCCTGTTTCCCTGGATTTTTTGACTATGACTCAGTGTCTATACTGTTATACAATCACTTCATAGTTCTATGGGTGTAACAGTATTTTAACTTTACTCACCTACACATTTTTCACAGATTACTATAAAAGTTTGGCTTGACTTCAGAAAACAATCAAACAATTCCACTGTATTAAATATATACCATACGCTACATATAAAATGACTGTATGTATAACGCTAGCTAGATCTGCTCTAGCTAACAGATGATTGTCTTGCATGTTATCAATATGACCTAACAGAATCTGTTGTAACAACCTCTTTAGTAGCAACAGTATTAAAACTGGTAATGGGAAGATTATGATATGTAGCAACTAATTATATAAGATTTTTTTTATTTCATATCCATTAAAACAGTGGTCTTATGGCTACAACCTCAGTTCATATATCTTACTAAGGAAATATAACAGAGGGGTGTTCCCTGCCATGGATCCCACCTATGAGTCAGAACAGAATGCTACTTTGGAAGAGAAACTTCAGTTCTCAAGAACTTGAGTCATTCTTGTATCACATGAAAGGACATTCATCTGAATGTAACCATTTGATGCTGTAAGGAAAATTCCCTGCTGACAACAACCTCACCTGGCACCATCATCTGTTTGCCAATGGTATTTGTAACCTCTTACTTCCACATTTACACCTGGAATTTCTGGGCCACCCAGATATATGTGAGCTTGCACCAGACTGACAGGAAATCTCAACCAGTGGTGACAGATTAAAGGAATTTTACTGTCCAAAATCATGAAAACTGTTTACAGTTACAAAACTCTATAGAAAAACTGAATATGTGATGTGAGCAAGTGGTGTTTACATTTTTCTGCAACAAAATAGTGACATTGAATATGTGGAAAGCTTTGTTATTGCTTATATAGCTTATCACAAAGCCATCAAGCTCAACATATGTAAACAGACTCATGATAATCTTAAAGCGATACTCCAGTGTTCTTCAGCTAAAATGGCTAACTTCAGATACCAATGCTGAATTTCTTGGAAATCACCGTAAGCTTTGTTATTGGCCTTAGGATTGGGACTGACAGTAAAGCCTTGACAGCTACAATCATTTTTGTAGGGCCATTTTCCTCCTGAAAATACTTGCCCAGGTCATTGTTATTCTCTCTCGTTCTCAAAGTCCGATGGTCCCTCTGCCAAATCAGAATTACTTCCAGTTAAGTTTTTAGTAATGCCATATATTGTGATCCCAAGTATGGCAAATTATTGCATTTTTATTTTATATTGCTCCACCATTTTACAATGAAATTATTTCCTCTTTGCATTTCTCCATTTTAAAGAGCATATGATATAAAGATTATCCTTTTAAAATATTTGTTGTGGATATTAATTACTATAGAGCTGGATAGCAGGAGATTCTGTGGTTACACCACACACACCAAGATCCTTCATGTACTACCATAGCAAGGGGTTCATCATGCTGATTTCAGAATATGACCATTGATATATAAAACAGAAGACATCTCACGTTCAGTTATTCATTCCTTTGTCTATTAAGACAAATTAAGTCAACTGAATTGATATTTTTAGAGCAGGACTTTTGGGGGATATTACATATAGAGAAAACTCTGCCTAAGCACAAGAAAATAACATGTCATTGTGAAAAACTTACCTTTGTAAGAGAGCTTGAGCCTTGGAATATTCTGTTTCATGCTGTCAGTTGCTGGCAGACATATTAAAAAAAGCAGTGATAGCATTGTAGAGAGAATCTGTGGTGTAAGCCATCTGCTGTGACATTCGTGACACTTCTTTTTCATGGTGCTGTATCTGGCACCTCTTCGAGGGAATTGCCTGCCTGAAATCAGAAACAGGTTTTTATGACTTGTTATTGGAAGATGATACTGTGTTACTGGTAAATATTACAAATCTTCCCACTTTTACTGGATCATAGTAACTGACACAAGAATTTCATTATGTAACAGACGGCTGAATCACTATTGCTGGTTGAGGTAAAGCTGAGTTTTTACTTAAGACAAAAGCCTTGTATGCATCCAATGAAATAAAACACAAGCTAGGTAATATCAATAGTCTGTTGGTGCTACATCGATAACCATCTTTCAACACACGTATTTACTAATATCATACATATGTGGCTACCTAACTACTAGTAATTTTGTAATTTTGGAAAATGAGCAATATTCAAAGAGAGTCACCAGAACCATTGAAACATAGTTTAGGATGGCACAGAGCAGTCATTTGCATATTGACAAAAACAGCGATATCTCAGCAACAGAGGCACCAATTCACCTTGACTGAAGGTACCTTAACTTGGCTGGGTTCACAAGCTGGGCAATGGTGACAGATTCTCTATAATAGTTATGGTTTATGGTGCAGTGTTTTAGGGATTATGTTTTTTTCTGCATCATTTTTAGCCGTGTTTCACTCTATGTGGCCTTATCCTAAAGCATCCTATCATCTTAATATGCAGCCCTATTTAAGGACAGCATGTTATATTACACGAGGAGAGTGCTCTTCCCTGCCTGCCCCAGGGGGGTAATGATTGATGGGCTATTCTGTATGCACACATATACAACATCCAATAAGTCACTGCAGAGTGGGGCGGAAGGAGGCGGGGAGAAGTGGAACGGAGGGGCTCACTCTGTATTAATACAGCAACTATGTGTCAAATATGTTAATTCACTGAGTGCTGTTTTGGCTTCTAGGAATATGGACTCAAAGTTGTATTATGCTGCCCTTAATTTAGAACAGCATATTAAACTGACAGATCCACTTTAAGGCCCCTTTTTTATTTTTTTTTATGTATTTTGAAAGCTATTTTGTTTTTCCAATAGCGCAACCACCATTTTATTTTACTATCAGCATATTGAGACAACCCCCTTATGAATTACTTGTTATTTCAGTTATCTGTTTGATAAGCATGATGGGGAATAAAGTAGAATTACAGATTTGTTACTCTTTTGACAAAAACCCACAAACCCACAATATAAGACACAACCATTGTTTTAAGATCATTATGTAGCACAAACTAATAGTCTTTTTAACGTTAGCCTAAATTGATTTTAATGTTTGTACTGACTCTACAGCTTAAACGTGCCTCCAAGAATTGCCTCACCCAGTGCAGACAATTACAATGACAATCGGCTCTTTATACAGTGCAGTCTAGTTCATTGACTCTCTAAATGTCTTAAACCACAAACAGCCTAAGGCATCAATTAATTTGCATCATGCTATTTAAAGAGCTGTAAATGTATCCATTGACAATGGGATAGTATATGTTTACTTTTACTATTCTCTTGTGTGATGTTGCCCATAGAAATAGTAATATCACAAGAAGGAACTACCCAGAATTCCCAAGAAAGGCTTTTGTTATTAGATGCATGAAGTCCTCTGGCATCTAATGCAGCTAAGTAATATAATTACAGGTTACTGAGTAGCATAGAGTTTCAGTTTTTAGGTGGGATCTTTTGAAGTAAAAACAAAGTTAATGCTGAAAATTCCATAACAATCCCTCCCAGCTGCTGTTATCTCCAGCTGCAGCTATACAGTCTGTGTCATCAGTATAATTTACATTCCCCCAAGAATTAAACGTTTCTGGAGAACATTTCAAAGGATCTTTGTCAATGAGGTTTATGTGGAAGGCAAAAAATGTGCTTTACTGATGCAAAAGAACAATAATTCTGGGTTTACATTTTACAATACTGCATCAATCCTCTTCATCCAATGAATTTGGCTCTTCCTTCAGTTTAATGAAGTCTATTAACACCCAGATTTTCCTTATAAATGTCCCTAGGATATTGTCCTGAAGCCAACCCTGTGACTGCACTATGATTTCCAGCAAATGGCTCCAATTATATACATTTTTAATTCAGATAGTGTAAGCAGAAACATTTCTAATTAAAACCATAGGAACTAGAATAACTAAAATTTTCTAAGTAAAGAGGTTTTCCAGTGAACAAAGTCATATTTAAATTTGAAAAAAAAATCAACATTTTTGCAAATCAAACTATTAAAAAATTTTGCAGAATTTTAAAAATTCTCTCTAATCATCTTAGTGGTGACAGTCTTTTGTCTCGATCAGTTACCAATGGATACGTCCATGAATGCAAGAACTTTATATGGCCTGGGACTTGTCAGAAACCCTACATGCATGAGAAAACAAGCTGGCCACAATAAGAAAATCATGGCTGGGTTTATGACATGTCCCAGACCATAGAAATTTCCTGCATTCATGGTTGTATCCATTGGCAATCGATCAAGACAAAAGACTGTCACTAAAATAATTAGAGAAAATTTTAAAAACTCTGCAAACCTTTTAATTATTTATACCTGTAAAAATGTTTAACCATTAATTGTCTGCAGATTTAAATCTGGTAATTTTCCTAGGAAAACTGCTTTAGGCTAAGGCCCCACGTGCCGTCCCACAGCAAAAAAGCGCTGCGGGAAAAACCGCAGCGGTAACGCATCGCATTTCTTCCCTCAGAGCTTTTGACAGAAAGTTTGCAGAGTTTTCCTCTGGGGAATTTCTGCTTAATTTATACAAAAATAAAAAAAAGTTGCAAATTTTTGCACGAAACAATTGACATACAAGGTATGATAAATCACCTCCACAGTGGATGCCAGATACTTAAAATCTTACAGTCATATGAAAAAGTTTGGGCACCCCTATTAATCTTAATCATTTTTAGTTCTAAATATTTGGGTGTTTGCAACAGCCATTTCAATTTGATATATCTAATAACTGATGGACACAGTAATATTTCAGGATTGAAATGAGGTTTATTGTACTAACAGAAAATGTGCAATATGCATTAAACCAAAATTTGACCGGTGCAAAAATTTGGGTACCCTTATCATTTTATTGATTTGAATACTCCTAACTACTTTTTACTGACTTACTGAAGCACAAAATTGGTTTTGTAACCTCACTGAGCTTTGAACTTCATAGCCAGGTGTATCCAATCATGAGAAAAGGTATTTAAGATGGCCAATTGCAAGTTGTTCTCCTATTTGAATCTCCTCTGAAGAGTGGCATCATGGGCTTCTCAAAACAACTCTCAAATGATCCGAAAACAAAGATTGTTCAACATAGTTGTTCAGGGGAAGGATACAAAAAGTTGTCTCAGAGATTTAACCTGTCAGTTTCTACTGTGAGGAACATAGTAAGGAAATGGAAGACCACAGGGACAGTTCTTGTTAAGCCCAGAAGTGGCAGGCCAAGAAAAATATCAGAAAGGCAGAGAAGAAGAATGGTGAGAACAGTCAAGGACAATCCACAGACCACCTCCAAAGAGCTGCAGCATCATCTTGCTGCAGATGGTGTCACTGTGCATCGGTCAACAATACAGCATACTTTGCACAAGGAGAAGCTGTATGGGAGAGTGATGCGAAAGAAGCCGTTTCTGAAAGCACGCCACAAACAGAGTCGCCTGAGGTATGCAAAAGCACATTTGGACAAGCCAGCTTCATTTTGGAAGAAGGTCCTGTGGACAGATGAAACAAAGATTGAGTTGTTTGGTCATACAAAAAGGCGTTATGCATGGCGTCAAAAAAACACAGCATTCCAAGAAAAACACTTGCTACCCACTGTAAAATTTGGTGGAGGTTCCATCATGCTTTGGGGCTGTGTGGCCAATGCCGGCACCGGGAATCTTGTTAAAGTTGAGGGTCGCATGGATTCAACTCAGTATCAGCAGATTCTTGAGAATAATGTACAAGAATCAGTGACGAATTTGAAGTTACGCCGGGGATGGATATTTCAGCAAGACAATGATCCAAAACACAGCTCCAAATCTACTCAGGCATTCATGCAGAGGAACAATTACAATGTTCTGGAATGGCCATCCCAGTCCCCAGACCTGAATATCATTGAACATCTGTGGGATAATTTGAAGCGGGCTGTCCATGCTCGGCGACCATCAAACTTAACTGAACTGGAATTGTTTTGTAAAGAGGAATGGTCAAAAATACCTTCATCCAGGATCCAGGAACTGATTAAAAGCTACAGGAAGCGACTAGAGGCTGTTATTTTTGCAAAAGGAGGATCTACTAAATATTAATGTCACTTTTCTGTTGAGGTGCCCATACTTTTGCATCGGTCAAATTTTAGTTTAATGCATATTGCACATTTTCTGTTAGTACAATAAACCTCATTTCAATCCTGAAATATTACTGTGTCCATCAGTTATTAGATATATCAAATTGAAATGGCTGTTGCAAACACCCAAATATTTAGAACTAAAAATGATTAAGATTAATAGGGGTGCCCAAACTTTTTCATATGACTGTATATTACAGCAGTAATTATTCAGCTTAAACCCATGGTACCATGTGAAAGGTGCATATCTAAAATAGGTGTAATTTTATCAGTCCGCTTTTTAGCATGTGTTCCTAGAGCCAAAGCAAAACAATCGGTATTACAGTAGTCCAGACATGTGGTTCTAAAGGGTTGTATCAGTGTGAATAAATACTCTTCTGGAATAAGGTGTTTAATTTTTTTAATGTTTTCAGGTGGAAGTGCAAAGATTTGATAACAGAAGATACCTGGTTCCTGAGAGCGCTATTATGTGAGAGCATGTATTATTACTGTCTTTACAGTCATATGGTCAGTATCATTACTATTATTATTATTATGTGATTGTATGGTTGTTGTTATAAGGGCATTCTAGTTGTAGGTATTACTGTAAGTAGAGGGTTTCACTGGTATTGCATATAAAACTGCTGGTACAATTGTATGAGATATTGAATGTCACAAATCTTACTACTTTTATACATATAATATACCTGATACTAAAAACTACCACTTATTAGGATGTCTTCCTACATCTAAAGTTTGCACTATTATAGATGCCAAACAAGGCCATACAAAGTGTAGTGACGGCTGTAGGTGCTGCAGTGCTACCCCATTTGTACAGCGAGTGAGCATCGCAGCTCTTGAAATGTAAACATTACTTGGAGCTGCAAAGTCGTGGAGCAGTTGATCTGCGGGTGTCCCGGGTGTGGGACCCTCACACATCAAATATTGATAACCTAGCCTATGGATTGACTATCAATATTAGAAAGTGAAAAACCTCTTTAATAATGCATTTTTTTTTTCAAATGTGTGACTGGTAAAATTATCAGTAAGGATAAACAATGAAAGAAATATCCATCACAGAATATATTACACAACATAAACAACTGATAAGGGAATGTAAGCAACTCATAAATTAAACCATATAAATCATTATTAACAGCAAAATACAAGAGAACTATTTCTCGTTTACATTAAGCAGCTGGACCTTTCCATGTTTTTTATGTTTTATTACCATGGAAAGAAGCCAATGTATGGTAGACAGTGTCCAGCAAAGGATTCTATCTACACATACCATTTGTTCACACCATAAAATGTAAAACGACACACTTTGTCACATAACCACCACACACCAAGATACACTAATTTAATCCTTTTACTTCAGAAGCATGCAACTTGTGACAGGTGTATGCACTAGCTATCAATGTCACAGCTGTGTCCCTTAAACAAACATTCATGGAGATCATATTCTTAATAGCTTTTTTGATAGAAACATCTTCATAATTTTCTCTGTACTAACATACTATATAAAGGACCAAATAATATGTAATATGAAATAGTTCTTTAAAAGATACAGCATACAAAAAATATCAAATAAAAGTAACACTGATTCAAAGTCTATGATAATATCCTATCCTAATACCCTACCTTCTTAATATTTCACAGTTTCCTATGCTCTGTATATGTAGTAAATGCTATGTATTAACTGTGGCAAGTTAAAAGGGTTGTCCCACAATTGGGGATGATCACAGCAGCTCGCAGGATGTAAACAGGATTCTGCAGAGCTACATATAGTATGCAAGCCTAAGGCTGCATGCGTACGACTGTAGTGGTTTTTACTGTCAGCAAATACTGATCCACAATCTGCAAAAACACATGTCCACTTTGCATCAGCATGTCATCCCCAATCACAGGTCCGCAAAAAGACTTGTAAGATCTTCTATACTTGTGTCTAAGCCGCAAATACAGATCTGCTCCATAATCAGTGGTGAACCTAGCCTCTTTGCTGCCTGAGGCGGACTATAGAAAGACGCCCCCCCCCCCCCAAAAAAAAAAAAAAAATTGAGTTTCCATGCTACTAGCTTCACACACTGTTATCGTCGCACAATATACACAATACACAAAGTTATAAAACAGTTTTTAAGAATTCTTCTTCCTGTATTACTTCAGTATCAGATCAACAACACGGCATTAACAATGACAATAACGTCACACATCTTCTGCTTGGTGGATGGACGAGCCCACGTGGCCCCCATTCTCTATAATAGGAGCCCCGCAAATAGCTGAGTACTGGACTTCGGCTATCTTTGGCACTCCCATTGAAGTGAATGAGAGCCATGCAGGTTCGTCCATCCACCAAGTGACACACCAATATATATGGCTGCGGTCAGGCTGAATTCCCACCCAGTGGGGGGAAAAAACCCAATTCTCAGGCTCAGTGGGGGTCTCAGCAGACAGACCCCCATCAATCAGGTATTTATCCTCTATCATTTAGGTGAATACAGGGCAGTAACATTTTTAGACTTACAGGTGACGTCTCTGACTAATCCTTCACATTTCCCTTCTCTTCTCTCATGACCACTTCTTCCAGCTGTGACTTGTCTCTGTAAAGTTTGCAACACAGACATCTTTGGCTCCTCACTTTTCCAGGCATTCAACCCACATTGTCCTCACCTGCACAAAGCCCCCATCCTGCTGCTACCCCAATTATAAAATATATGATATAACCCCCCATAATGAATAATACCCCCAAGTGCATCTTTATATTAATAATGTCCGTGTGTACCCTGTATAAATAGTGCCCCTTATTAATAATGCCCCAGGTGTTAACTAAATAAAAGGTCATTAATAAACTAATCAGTGGGGCTTAAAAACCCAGGACCCCTACTGATCAGCTGTGTGAATGGTACCTGTGTAAGCGCCGTGACCGCTTCTCTGTTTACATAGTGTCATTCATCTCATAGCGGCCATGTCATGTAACTACAGCCTCGTCCTACACATGTCTATGCGACAAGGCTGTAATTACATGACACGGCCACTATAAACAGACAGCGTATGATATAAACAGGCACCATAGCCCCTGTTTATAACGCCCCATTTACACACACTATAATGTTCCACAGCAGCCCCTGCACACTGTATTATGCCTCGCAGCGGCCCCTGCACACGGTATTATGCTCCATAGTGGCCCCTGTACACGGTATTATGCCCCGCAGTGGCCCCTGCACATGGTATTATGCTCCACAGCAACCCCTGCACACAGTTTTAAGCTCCCTAGTGGCCCCTGCACACAGTATTATGCCCCATATTGGCCCCTGCACACGGTATTATGCTCCATATTGGCCCCTTCACATGGTATTATGCTCCTGAGTGGCCCCTGCACACGGTAATATGCCCCATAGTGGCCCCTGCACAGGTATTATGCTCCACAGTGGCCCCTGCACTGGTATTATGCTCCACAGTGGCCCCTGCACTGGTATTATGCTCCACAGTGGCCCCTGCACACGGTATTATGCCGCATAGTTGCCCACCCATGAACTATTATTATACTCGGAGGTCTTTTCAGATCCCCGAGTATAATGATCGGAGACCCAGGGGAGGTGACAAACATAAAATCCAGTGGTACTTAGCTGTCCTGGACACCGGTGCACTCCCCGCAGCTTTCGGCCCTGTTTAATTGTGCACACATGTCACATGATCAGGCCAGCGACGCGACCTGATGACGTAACCAGAGGCCCCATGCCTGCTCGGAGTAACATCGGATCGCAGGAGAGGTGAGTAACAATGTTTTTTATGTTTATCACCTCCCCTGGGTGTCTGATTATTATACTCTGGGGTCTGAAAAGACCCCAGAGTATAATAATAGTAGTACTTGCGGCCCGCGGCCCTCACTTACCGATGCCCGCGGCCGCTCACAGCGGCATCCACTTCCCTTTCTGCGTTCCATAGCAGAAGGGGAAGCGGAGGCGGCCACGAGCAGATGCGGGGTAGGGAAATAAATAGGCTGTTACCTGCCGGGGATACTCCAGCAGGTTACGCCCTATTTATATATATAAAAAAAAGTTCTCCGCACCTACCTGCGATGCCTTGATGCAGCCGCTGCCTCTTCTTCTTGTCCGCGACATATGTGTCTCAGCGTAGGCGGCGTGATGACGTCATTGTATCGTCGCCTGCACTGAGATGCAACGTCTCGTAAACCAGCCCAGGGCAGGCCCCGCTCAGCTCTGTTTTTTTTTTTTAAAGCGGCCTGTCCTGGTCTGGTTTACGTTAAATAGTAAAAATGCCGCCCCCTAGACAGTGACGGACAGTGCAGCCTGAGGCGGCCGCCTCACTTCGCCTCATTAGCGGTGCGCCCCTGTCCATAATTTGCAGATAGTTTCTACGGTCCGAACAGCAATTGGTAAAAATTCTGGACATGTGTATGGGACCATTAAAATGAATGGGTCTGTATAGTTGGAATCAGACCTAAAGGTATCCATATGCATTAGATGAGTGTAAGACAAACCCTCAGATTTCTGTGAGAAATACTGACCATATATAAAAGGTGTCCTCACTCCCTGAAGTAGCAGATATTCAGGGAAGGAAGGATTAGGCAATGTGATTTTAACATGCTCTCTTTTAAGTGTTTAACCAAATACATAGCTTTATCTATCTTGTCCCGTTTGCCAGATATGCCTCAATATGCCTCCTATGTGTATAAATCTTCTTGCCTAGGTTACAGACCACCTTACTTTATCTAGCTTTAGTGGTTGACTGATGACTCAGTCCCTGTTTCCGTCCATCTATATTCTCTTCTCTTTCTCTCTCTGCATATTGCTTTCAGTTGCTGAGCCATGAAAAAGGCTAGAAATGTTTTTTGATCAGTGCCTCAGTTGTCTCTGTAAAACAAGAGATAATTGTAATTTAGAAATAAGCAAGAAACACACTGCTGGACTGACCTGAAAACCAGGAAGTGGAGGGGAAAGAAAACAGGAGGGCAGCTGAAAACTGACCTACTGACTTAAATGGAGGCTGTGTGGTCCTCAACACGGACAAATATATAACTTGTCAATTTATCATTAGACCTTTTTTCTGTCCATCAAAAAACAGACATTTGAATATACTCAGTAACTTTCATTGTTTTAAAAACAGCTTTGTGACAGCTGTTAAAAAATGGCCATCATGTGGCCGTTTTTCATTTTTGTATGAATAAGCCCTTTTACCAATTGAGAGGACATGCATTCTAGGCCAAGTCAAGCATACATGTGTATAGAGTGATAACAAGGAATGGAAGGAATAGCTGTAGGGTGCACAACCATTCACTGACAGCTATCTAATGTGTATGACCAGTCTCACTTACAATAAAAGGACAAGAAGGCTGCGGACAATGCTCTTTGCAATATGATGCATGAGGCCGGGAATGTGCAAACTCCAGCCCACTGCAGGCAGAGATAGGGATGGCTGGTTGCATTACTGTACATCCTGTATGGGAAAAAGAAGGAAGCAGCCTGGAGCAGTACTGACAACAGCATAAGGCTTCATGCAAACAACCATGTCCTTTGTCTGTGTGCTATCCATGCTTTTAATGGCTAGCACACTGACCCATTATATTCTAAAGGCTCTATACACATGACCGTGTATTATCACAGGTCCATGTATGGGGCATTGAGGCCAAGAGCAAAACTCAGGACAGGTCCTATTCCCGTCCATTTTGTGGCCCAAGCTCAAAGCAGGAAATGAATGGGTCTGTGAAGGCATGTGTAGTACAAAGATAACATCCATGTGCGGTCTGTGCAGTTTTTCCAGGGACCCCTTACATGCAAACATTTGTGTGCATGTAACCAAATACACAGACCTAAGAGGATTTGCAATAGTCATCCATTACATTTAGGGATAGTTGCTGTGCAATGACCCAAGCTAATTCTATGAGATGATTTATTTTCAGAAGTGAACAAGAGACATCATGACTACTATTGTCGGCTCACTTAGAAATAAAAAGGATACAGGAATCAAGATAGAAGATAAGGGTCTGACTGTGGAGGACGTCTAAGTCTAAGGAGATTCCCAGAGTCCCAGAGTCCCCTATGTGAATGGAGTGGTAGAGTGCATGCCTGATCACCACTCCATTCACTTCTATTGGACTGACAAAGTACTGAACTCAGGGACCAAATTCTCATGATCGCTGAAGGTCTCAGTGGATACGTTTCTGATCTCCGGATGTGTTACCACTATCATGTGAACAGGTGATTAGTATTTTTAGCGTGAATATCCCTTAAAGTCCCATGAAAGATGTTTTTGGGTGTTTTGATTGCCCTGACAATCGCATAGATAGCAGAAACAAATACTGTATTCATTAACTTAACATGTTTATTTAAATTGTCTCCACATATATTATTATTGCAGATGCATTTGTTAATTTGACATTCAACATTCTGTATACTTATTTGTGCTTTGAGGAGCTCAACAAATGAAGCAATGTGGTAGTTTGCTATGTTTTTTGATGAAGTACCAGAATGCAAGGGTTGCATAGTGCATGTTATTATCTGATAGTTAACAACTATAACCTACAAGCAGTAGTATTGTGAACAATGAGAACAAAGATAGTTGCTTGGACACTGGGAAACTCACTGCTATCAGTTGACTACAGTTGTCTCATGTGCATTCCACACTACAAATGTCGTATTTACAGTACATCTTTATCTAGTGGGACAAAGCATGGATACTTTCATCTGCTCATTGTTAATAAAGGTAGTGCGTGTGTATATATGATAAAGATGACCATAATCATTACATGTTTGTCATATGATCAAGCTACTTCCAAACCATCTCCTAAAAATCCTTTTCATAATGGTTTCTGTTTGTATTATTTGAGACTCCATGTTTTCATCCAATGAGGCTGGAAGGGAAGCATTTCCGAATACCTTTGATTGACCGATCTCATGAAAAATCAGCTGTTTTAAGATGTAATTCTTTATTACATTTGCCTAGACATGCATTATCAAAATGAAAGATCTTTCACTTTGCTCAAAAAATATGGCCATTGGTATCTAAGGTACACAGAAACAACCACTGAGAAGTTTCCAGTGCTATTCATCATTGTCATCATCACCCATATTCTCAGAATACCAGAAACTCTACTTGGCTTTATTTGTCCCTTGTACCAAACTAAATTTACTCAATGTCTAGCAGAATTTAAGTGGTTTCTGGCTGGTCCTGAATAATGTAACACTAGGGGAATAAGAATACTGAGTTCTTCACAGACTAATGAGGAAAACAGAGACCTTTTTATATTTTTCCTATTACATGTTCATTTTTCCTTTGCCACATACACAGAATATAAGGAATGGTTCTATCATTCTGCAGTTAAGTCTCTATGCACTATTTAACATGGAACATCACTGAGAATACAATTGCACTGATGAAAAAATAATATAGGAAAAAATAATATAGAAACAACAAAAAAAAAGCTTTTTTACTTAATAGTTCGATAAGACAGTAGCAAATCCTGTGATTAACCATTTTATAGTGAGGAATTATGATTCAGAACTAGTGAATTTTTAATATTAACGCAATAAATTATTATATTGTTAGTATTGTAGTAGTAATAGTATTAGTAGTTCAGCTATAGAAGATAAAATGAAATTACTCAAGCTGAATTGCAATTATTAGTTTTTTCTCATACAATAGGCAGAATAACAGGAAGACTTGTTGGCATGCATAGAAAACAGTATATAATTGTGGTACTAAGATAACAATATGGGCTAATATATAATAAAGTCACAAGAAAACTGCAAGGCATAGGGCGAGTCCTAAAAGGTAGCTTCTTTGTAATGTATTAGGTAAAATGGATTTTTCAAACACCCTTTCACTACTATTTAATATATAATAAATGGGGAGATAATTTAACACAGTGACCAAACCACTTGTTAGGCCTTATTCACATATCTGTGGCCATTTTGTTTACACAAAAACACAGACCTTTTGGTATACAGATTTTGTGTCCATGATGTCTGGGTTTAGTACTAGTTTTGTCCATGGCGGATCCATTTTTCACACTTCTGAAAGGGGGGACTTTTTTTTTTTCAAACAACTTTCAATACTTTCAATTTATTGGATCTGTTAATAACAGATAGCACATAGATCCATACATCCATGTGCTGTCTGTGATTTTCATAGATGGGAGTTTTGCATGTAAACATATGCCAGGTCTTCTCCACAGATGCCGATGTTCAACTGGCCATACACATTAGTCTACCTTGGAGCTTTTGTATATTGTATTATATTATCTATACTGCTGTAACACACTGAATTTCCCCATGGTGGGACTATTAAAGGATTATCTTATATTAAAGTTAATCATAGTGGCCCATTATAATCAAAATGATAATTCATTGGATGAGACTGACTTCAGACTACACAGCATTGTTTCCTAGAGAAACATTCCAGTAAAAGACTGTTCATTCCTTACCACATGTCACTGAACATGTATGGCCAGTTTGAATGACTGTATCAGCCAATATGAGTTAAAATGTGTACGGCTGTCTTGCTGTTCACCAAGTGATTGTTCGTTAAATGTTTCAACCATCAACTAACTTCTATCTAATATGCATGGCCCCCTTTTTATCAATGGAGCACACCATTTATAGAAAGTCCCAGCAATTCCTTCCATAATGATGCTACCATATTGCAGTCAGAACTGTGAGAAATATCTAAATAAACGTTTTCTCGTCAATTTCACATCAGACATGTCTCTGGCTGTAAGGTAACTGACTGCTGTCCTGTAGTGTCTGCGTAGGAAATCAGGTACACTAAGCCCTATCCCCTTGCAAAGGTCAGACTGCCAATCAAAAGGTTAGGATCAGGATCAAGAACAATTAGGGTTTCAGCAGAAAATCATACAGATCAACAAAACAGTGTAAGCAAGGTTTTGTTTTCCTCTTTGATTTTCGTTCCTTTAGGTACAGTGTTATATTTTCAGCAGCCCTGAAATGAAGAGAATGACTCTTTATACATTACATCAACATTGCCCACAGCAGCAAAGCAGATGAAGGGGCCTTACAGTTTCTGTAAGTCTAAGAAGGCAAAAAATCAATTTCAGTCCACAGGTTTAGACAGTTGTGAATAAAAGAGTAGTCAGTTTGTTATATCAGAGGTGAAGCAGGATACATCGGTAGAAATATTCCCGTGGTAATAGATAGGAAATGTACCCAGTCTCCTTATTATTCTAAATGTCAACACTGAAGATTACTTATTCTCCATTATAGCAGCATATACTTGTAAAGCACGGCTACAATAAAGAGTGCTTGGATAGCAACATAAATCAGCCATTAGTGTGTCGACTAAACATTTCTGTCATGACAGTAATGCAGCTTTCAACATAACGGGGCAAAAGGTAACAACAAACCAACATCCAAAACCTCAAAATAAATTTCATGTAGGAACAAATCCTGAGTTAAAAAGTTTATGAAGTAAGATTTTTATGATTACACCTGCCACTTCAGTGGAAAATCTGCCAAAAAGCTGATCTGTAATTGAAGGTAAGAGTTAGTCATCCATTAGCAGAATTGCCTGAAAACACTTGATCACCATTATCTGTCAGTGTTGATCACATCACCTTACACAAGAGTATGAAATGGCAAAACGTACAGTATAGCATTGTCAACTGATGAAGGCCAACAACTAATCTCATTTGCTTTTTTGTCTATTACTGCATTATTTTCAAGATGTAAAAATTCATGTTTTATCACACTGATAAGTCAGGTGTCCATATAAAGCTAGATTCTTCATGTTTCAGTGGGTACTGTAGATAATCCGAACAATCAAATGGAAAAAAAAAACATATTTTGTTCCTAGAGAAATAACAAATTGACTAGATATTACAATTCACTCTATAGGAACCCCTATTGATTTGTGTCTTGGACCTCTGACAGCTTTATGACTTTGGTGTGAGTTGGTTATCTGGGGCATTCACTGTCTAAACCGCTGTAATTTATCTGTCAGGAAGAAATCCAAACAATGTCATAGCATTTACAACTAATTTGAAATGGATATATTATATACTAATATATTATTATTCTACAATTCCACTTTTCATATACAAGATGTAGATTTTAAATGCCTCAAAAACATAAACCCAACTTAATTGAGGTCACCTTAAATCTCGGTTTATAGAGGATTAAACTCCACATCTTTCAACCAGTTGCATCAAAGATTAGCCTGAATAAATTAATCATTCAGATGTGGAAAACTCATTCCTTTAGGCCTATTCATATAAAGTCCTTTGTGGTTTTTGCTTGGTTAAGTGCAAGGTTGAATTTGACAAAGGGACTATTAATACTTAACTCAAAGAGCCTTATTATCCTTATAATACGAATCTGCACTTACATCAGCTCTCTGATACATAACTATTACCTGAATCACATTATGTTAGTGCTCTACTGCGGTAAATTCATACAAATTGAGCTGTATTGCAGTAATATCATTAGGCTTTTCATTTTTGGGATTGGAGGGGGATCCACTGTTCATAATGTTATGGTGTAGCTTAGCAATATACCGTAACACTTTAAAATGGGAATATATTTTAGGTATTTAAGTCAATAACTAGAAAAAACATGAGTTAAAACATAGTCATATTGTTCCGACTTACATGATGACTATCTATACAACCTAGTATATTAGCATATTAAACCTTATTGTAGTATAAGGTTTAAGTAATGGTCTTTGGTGAACTAGTTATGCAGCAATACAAGCTGAGAGCTAAAGGGCTGTAAATCACTTTAAATGAAATGTGTAATATTCAATTACTTATATCCTACCTACCACACATTGAGCCAACCCAGCTTATTCAGGTTTTAGAAATATTCGTAATGGCCGTTGTGCTTACTAAAGACAACATTCTCAATGGGGAATCCATCTGTTTATAAAGATTATTTTTCATCCTCCAAAAATGTTACACAATTTCCTTTGACAATAGATTTTCTGTTGTGGTGATATAAAAGCCCTGCAACTGGAAGTATAGTAAATAGATGAGGAGCAAATGTCATTTCCCCTAGACTGGCTGCAAGTTATAATAATGTGAGGATGAGAAGTGATGTCTTTTCAGTGCTGGAGGTAAAACTACACATGACTGTCAAGTTATAATAGAAAATGGTGTTCTCACATCGAGAAAGCTAAAATAACAAAAACAGCAAGTGTTAGGAAACAAATCTATCATAATCAGGTGGTCCCACCTGTATTAAAACAATTGCTAGGTTCCATCTGGCCTGAAACACATATGGGAAAATAAGAATTTCATACATTTCATAAATGTTGGGTCAATAGACTGTGAATGGTGTTGATCTTGGCATAAGGGTTTAGGATTTAAAAAGACAATATTTCTGCTATGTTATTTCTGTTCATAACATTCTAGACTTGAGTATGTAGCAGTTACTAATAAATAAAATTACAGTAGATAGTGTACTATACTATAGTAACTGTTCTATACTATACTAACTGGTGGGCATAGCCAGCACTGTATGTGGCTTATGTACTCGCCACCAACAGTGAGATAAAGAGTGGTAGTAGTGAGGCAATGTTATTTTTTGCTATAAAGGTAGTAGCAGGCCCCTGTGCCTATAGAATGACATGTGATATGTTGATGCATGCACTATAAATACTGTAGCACACTGAAATGAATGTTATGAAAGTAATTTATTAATGGTGTTAAATCTTATAGAACATTTATGACTTTTGTATAATATACTGTAGGTAACACTTACTTTTAAAGCACTATGTTTCCTAGACAATGCCTAAAAATGGTCCCTAATAGTGCAATAGTTACAGCAAGAATTAGCTTGCAACACTAGAAAATCTTTCCTCTGTATAACCAGCAATGCCAATCTATATTAATGCTGGTGCCACATTTTGATTAATTTACACCAGCACTTTATACCTATTTTTTTCCTCAAAAGATTACTTGTGGTTTCCAGACTGTTTTTATGTTGTCACAGTCAGTCTATAGCAGTACTCCATTATTGACAATGTAGAGGTAATAAACAGCATAAAACTTCCCAGAGCAGACTACAAAGTCTACAGTTTCCATAGCACGTATTCCTACAAAGCAAGTTTAGTATTTACGAATGGACAATGCTAGAATGTATAACTGAAACTGTATCAGACCTGCCAACAGGAACATTTCTCATAGTGTGATTATTTAGACTTAGATAATTAAAGGAGAGTTAAGTAAGCCTGCCAAGAAAGATATACTTATCATACGCTGCATAGCTCTGCTTGAGCAAGCCAGGGGAGAAACGTTATACTTGATATGGCTATTAAAAATCTATTCACTATAGAATGAAAGCAGTAAATCAGTAAATGGATTAGAATTATGCAAGGTATGAAGAAAGAGCTTTACATATGTTACTGTATCTGTAGTATTGGGACATGGCATGATCTGACAGAACTCTCAGGGTAAAAACAGGGTCAAAGGCAATAATCACTATACTGGTTAGGAAGAAATTCCAATGGCCAATTTGATGCTTGCTTTTCCTGTTATGTACATTAAAAATTCCTTCAGATCTTAGATTAATCCCAGTCTGTTGGCTTTAGACCAATTAGTACCCCTATATTGTACCCTACCCGCACAACGCCTTCAAGTACTATAGTTTTTCACCACCTTGAAAGCCACCATGTTGCAAACCATGTAACAAAAATCAAATGGAAATATAACCATGTTTTGTTTCCTTAGGCTAAGGCTGCACAAAGACTTCTGGTCGTATGTGAAATTCTGGTTACCACAGCTGTGACCCAACAGTGAGCTGCAGGACATTTCACCCTTACATGCTGATATTTCATCATTAAAAGCATGTTGTCAGGTTCACACCATGTTGGCATATACTTTAGACACATAAGTCTGAAGTAGGTACCAACCTACTTTTGAGTGGGTACGTACAAAAAAAAAAAAAGAATTTTATCCATAACAATTTGTAGGACATAGCCCAAAAGAGTGACCACATTATATAGACCATTTGACAGGACTTTGTTTTACTGTATAAAAAAGTTTAACCCACTATACAATTTGGTATCACAGGAATACATCACTATGTAAAATTCATATCAATTATGTCATTTATCAGTGTGTAGGATAGTTTACCCATATGTGAACCCATGAAACACAAAAGGATTCCGATTTTTAAAACTGACATTACTCATCATATTGCCATTGTGACATGTATATAACAATATAACAAATCAGCACTATGGTTGTAAAATCAATACAGTAATACAAAACACATGTCTACATACAAAAATAGGTGGCAAGTTTTACAGCATTACACTTTCAGAAATAACAAATATCTTTCTCAATACACTGCCATAAATGGAAATGGGAATCATCTGCAGTAAATCTTGAAGGCACAGATATTAATTCCCATAAAGATGAATACATTTGGTGAAAAGTATCTTCCTGATAAATACACTTGTGGCAAGTTAGCATAATATTTCTTAAACTTATGCTGACTTTATACACCATATATATGGTTTGCTGATAATCTTAAGACATTAGTGAGGTATGGCACACAGCCTTTTGATGGTCTGCAATGACTAAGATTGACGAACACCATTCTAAACCTTACACCAGTGTTGATTTAAATGTCTTTTGAAGTCTTAATAGCCCTTACATGGTGTCATCACTTTTGCCTAGTGAAAGTGTTTATATGCTTGCTTAACTGTATTTTGACTCTGCATCTAATGTTGAAAGTCTGCACTTTGTTCAGATGGAGACAGGCAAGATAAATTATAATTGTCATCTTCTCCTTTATGTACTAAGTACATTAAAACAAGTCAGGAAAGGCTATTCTACTAAAACTCTGAGTACAACAAAAATAAGCTTCCCTAAACTTGTAGTAATTACATAGATACAATCCTAACAGCTGACAGTTAGTTTTATTTTATGTTTATGCTGAAAATAACATTTGTCAAACCAGTATTGTTTTTATTTTTTTAAGTAATTAAAGTATATTCCAAAGCCGGAACACTATTTTGTTTAACGTAATGAGGTCTAAAGTCAGGGCGGATGGAACATTGTGAACAGATCTCAATGTAAATGTGTTTTAATTCATGTTACTTTAGGTGCAACTTAATGTTCTGATTTATTTCTATATATAGCATTAGTCAGTTTACAATAGTTTTATTTATGAAACTCTCAGAATATCTATTATGTTATATCTATTATCTTATTATTGCACAAGATTATTCACTGGACTAAATAAAACAGTACGCAGGAGGCCAGAATTTTATTATTTAAATCAGTTTTTCCAGGTACTGTGGAGCTCTTTATCAGAAAATTAATGCTCCAAACTCTGTAAGCTAAGGTGACATTACATTTTAGATAGCTGTTGGTTGACAGCTATTCCTCCAAAACCCCCATACACATGCATGCACAGCTGAGGAGAGAAGAGCTAGAAGTTGCCTATCACCTCTGCAGGTGGCATATCTCCCTTAGAGCAAAAGGATCAGGCATGGTGCAATGCAAAATGCTTGGCCCTTATCTTCCCCAACATCTCCTATCAGGGGAAATTCAAGACTTCCTCATACAATATAATTTGATATTAGTGGGGGTGGAACTACCACCCCCCTGGCGCTGTTCATTATTTCTGAGCACAGTGTAAAGTTGTGTCTGCTTCCAGCTCTGTTGACTATGGTCAGAACAGCTGACTGGTGGGGAGATCAGTGCCAGATCCCCACCAGGTTCAAATTAATGTGCTATCCTAATGATGGTTCATTAATATTTGGCGTTGGATAATACCTTTAGGCCGGGGCCCCACGTTGCGAAAACACAGAGTTTTGGCCACAAAGTGGATGGGACTCTGGCTATCCACACATTGCAGAAAATACATCAGCAGCGGAAAAGTCACAGCATGTTAACTATACCTACGAAAATGCTGGTGTTTTTTCCCGTATAGGTATAATAGGGGAAGAAAGTCTGCAGAGGAAAACTGCAATATTGCAAAGAAAAACGCTGCGGAAAAAAAATCTTAGGCTTCCTTAGCCTTAATCTATTGTGTAGGGCCAGCTTTACACTAAGTTATAGCCTATAGTTGTTTAATTATTATATATATGACTGAGCAATATCAGTTTTCCTTGAAGGGCAAGTACATGCAATGTGCTCTATGAAATTGAACATTATTCTAAGGAAATAGTATAGTAAAATCATATATCCTTCACTATTTCCTTATGATATGGCATCACTGTACCTTCACATCAGAAGTACATTTTACTGTATGGTAATAATTGATTCACTCACATGAATTACTTTACATTATATATGGAGACTGCCTTTGCAGGCCACCTTTCGGTGTGGTGAGCAATAGCCCAGAAACAGCTATCTTTTGATGGGACTCTCTTCCTTTTGCAGACAATATTCTGGTTTGGCTTTAATCCCAGATCATTTCACTAGGTTTCTTGAAAATCAGACATTGATCTATAGGGCAGCGACAGAGAAGTTTTCCCTTTACAAACATGGAAAACTTATTTGCATAATCTTTTCACATTCTTTACTAAATGGCTAAATACATACAAGATACCATGTTAAGTTCCCATATCTAATAATTACAGCTCTCCTGTCTCCACAATAATTGGCATAGTATCTACATCTACATTTTCAACTGTTTCGTCTTTCTTTCTAAGCCATGCACATTAAGTCATTCTCTTCTAGTCCTGCTCATTTAAAGTCTTATCTGTCTTTCATGGACATCTTGCTGTCTCCATTGCCTTTGTTTCATCTCGCTAAGGAATGAACCCCCTCCGGCTGCTCTGTCATGTTTTCCAAGCTATTCCATTGTGATGTGAATCTTAGTCAGATGAATCTTTTATGATCTCCACATGTTCTGTCAAAATCATCTAATAGGGTTAATAATTTTATAGCCTGCAATAACAATTATACATGGCTTAATAAAAATTGATATTCATTTTTTACAGGCATCTTCTTTGTACCTCCTGGGTGCATTTAAGTTTTGAGGATGAGTTTGCAATCATGCATTGCACAAGAGTTTAGTAACATGGCATCCAAGTTAAGCAATTCGGCACCCGAGTCAATGCAACTTCATATGCACAGAATGAATTGCAGATGAATGTCTTCTGGCATTTTATGATTCTACTTTCAGGATGATTACAATGTTGCAAGCCATAATCCATCCCTGTTTTTTTGCATACCATCTTTAATGAAAATGTGACATAATTAAGCACTAAGGATAAATAGGAGAAAAATATGAAGCAAACGTACAATTGTGGATCATACTTTGACAGATGTCACAGATGGTTTTATAAACTAGGCAATACATTGCAACCTCAAAAATAAATACTGAGGATGGCAAAGCAGAAACTTTAGGTGATATGTGTGTAGAATTCATAGGTTTTTTTTTCCACTGCCAAGCATGGGTGTTTCAGGGAACACTGGAATGGATATCAGTAAAATCTTCAGTTTTATTTAATAGCAAAAAGTTAAAATTCAAATAGGATAACATGACAAATAGCAAATTTAGTCTATTGTCCATAGGCTACTGGGATTTTTTATACATAGTACCTAGGATTTATTATATCTAGATATCTAGTACCAAATAATTAGTTCTATGTCCAGTATGGAAACTGGACCTTGGACCTTGACGTGATATGGTCATAGAGATCACTGATATGGGGTTATGTATTTTTGACCATCACATCCAGTGAAGCCAGTTTTAGTACACACAGACTATGAAAGAGGACCTTCACCAGGTCTGAAAAGCCCAGTGTTATAGATCATCTGGCAATATTACCTTGAGCATTTTGGTGTTTTGTTTATCTAATTCCATTCCGCCATTTCAAAGATATAAGCCATTTTAATACTGATGCAAATTAGGGTATATTAGCCATTTGGGCAGTAACACTGTTTTTTTCTGGGAGAGGGGTATCTGTGTGCTGCACATCATACAATGTTACTGCTCATTTGGCACTTGGGCTCTTCAGACTTGGTAACAGGATCAATAGTCTTTTTAATCAGGTTCATTCAAGCAGTGGAGATGTCCTAGTACACAATTCAAAATCTACATATGGTTAAACTAAAATGTGTGAATTTAGTAATGAGCAAATATAGTAGTCAGAGTTGTAGCTATGGGGGAAGCAGTCACTACCGGGCCCTGGACCCTTAGGGGCCCCATAGATTTCTCTACTACATAAAATATACCAATATTGTAAATGGCACAATGTAGGTAGGGGCCCCATTACAGATTTTACATAGGGGCCCAGAAGTTTCAACTTCTCTGACTGTAAGTGAGGAAATCCTGTTCTGTACATGATTGCCTTATGCTATTGAACATAGGGAAAAAAATATAAAATATATGTGTAGTGTCTCAAAGACCATTGAAAATATAAAGTTACTACAATATTCTAATAATAAATTCTAGAATCCCCCATTAATTTAAATTGTACTTGCATTTCCTCCACTCTGTTTTATGGATGTAGAACAGAATAACGGACAAGCAGTGAACTGTGCTTGCGCATATACCTATGAGTTCTAGAGGGGCCCTGGAATTCCTGTCACAGACACATTTTCTACAGTAATCTGAGGTAAATACATGCACATGGTCATTCACTTCTTGTTTAGATATATAAAAACATTTTTGGTAAAGTACATAATTTCTAATATCATCAGCTTTTAGCCAGGAACATGGGTTATGGGTTACCAGCTTTCTTCCTGAAATCATTCTAGTGAAAGATTGTCTGTGAAGAAATCCACTGCCAGTTACAAGGTCCCTTCATTATACTAAACACACTATATAGCGTAACAGCCCTCTTTTTCATACACAGGGTCATGTCCTTTAACACAGATACTGTTCATAAAGAGAAGTTCAGTGGAAAGCTTCAGGGTTCACCACAAGTAAACTCATCGTGGCAACTAGCAATTTTAAGATTGCTTCTAAAAGATGTATTTTAAAGCTAAGGAGTCCCAACAGGGAGGTAAACAACCAACAAAGCAAAACTTGTTATAAGCATTGGCATTCAAGCAGAGATACTTAGAGTGAGGCCAGCTTCACATGAGCATAATAGTATTACATATATGTGCAGGAAAATAAAAGCATTATAAGGATCTGCAAAATATGCACATACAGTATCACAATAGTGTGAAACTGGCCACTTAAAAAAAGTACAAACTGTCTTCAGAATTATTTACTAAAAAAATTCTACAGTGGTTATTCTCTTTTGTGAGAAGATGTCTCCCACATTCACTTTATGTTTGAGTCTAAGTCATAAATGTGCCTCTTCATTAATCTATGGTTAAGAAATTAGATATTCCTGACCATTCATGAAGTATTTCAAAAAGCTGTAGGAGGATACACTAACATTTTCTTGCACTCTTAATAGGTGATAAAATATGATTTATCAGTATCATGGTGCTTAAAAAAAGAGATTAGTTTGGATAAATTATAAACAAGTTTATCTTGTAACATTTTTCATAATAGATTTCTATAAATACTAACCCACTTACTGTATCCAGAGTATATTATTTTTAATATATATGTATATTCTGTGTAGGGAGGCACTAATGTAGCATTATGACATTCTGGGGCCACTAATGCACTAATGTGTCATTATATTTTGTAAGGGGCTCTAAAGAGCTTTAAA
Organism: Leptodactylus fallax; assembly: GCA_947044405.1. Taxonomy (NCBI): domain Eukaryota; kingdom Metazoa; phylum Chordata; class Amphibia; order Anura; family Leptodactylidae; genus Leptodactylus; species Leptodactylus fallax. Next base: position 1,686,575 of record CAMRHE010000001.1, on the reverse strand, counting down.
CTATTTGGGATTATATTGTATGAGAGGCACCAACGTGGCATTATACTGTGTGCAGAGACATTAACATGGCATTATACTGTGTGCAGGGGTATTAATGTGGCATTATACTGTATGAGGGCACTAATGTGACACTAATGTGACATTATACTGTGTGGGGGCACTAACATGGCACTATGCAGCATTGGGGGCACTAAGGAGATTTATATAAGGTAGGGGGCATTAAAGAAGAGTTATAATGTCCCATTAGTTGCCTCCATATGTTATAATGAACTATTGGTGTTAGTGACAGCAGGAATCAGCAATTGCCCATGTCAGAAGTGATGTCCTGTGGTCCAGAAGGAAGGGATCTAGACAGTTGACAGTCGTAGTCCAGGTTTAGAATGCGGTCCGCCTGTCCTATGGTTTGTTGTTAAATTGTTCAATGTACCTCTGGCATGTACATTTTAGAGAACGTACTATCAAAATCAAACCACATTTATAATTATGGAAGCTTCCTTAAGTAGTTTACAGAGTCTGCCAGGCATATATTTCTCTTAGGCCTGGTTCACATCTGCGTTCGGGTTTCCATTCGGGGAATCCTATACACATAGAAAGCGGTTTACCTGGGAAACCCGCGGACCCCATAGACTATAATGGGGTCCGTGTGGTTTCCGCATGTTTCCATATGTTTCATGCAGAAACCGAGCGGAAACCACATGGACCCCATTATAGTCTATGGGGTCCGTGGGTTTCCCAGGCAAACTGCTTTTTTATGTGTATAGGTTTCCGTTCAGGGGGTCCCCAAGCAGACTTCCCGAATGGAAACCCGAACGCAGATGTGAAACGGGCCTAACACCCCTGAAAAAACATGTAAGCTTAGCCAAGGATTCATGTTTATTGTGAAGTCAGAAGGAATAGCTGCTAGTAAACAAAGCACTTGCCAGAGATCTATCTCAAAATGTATGGCCATCTTAACTCCCTGCTGAGCTTGTGGTGGACATCAGCCAATCAGAACAGGAAAACCTTCATTGTAGAGCATTACAGATACATAGCAACAGTATGTTGTTCAGATCACCTAATGTTTCAGTGTGCATTTAATTACAAAGTTTATAAGGAGAAAAAAGTTAGAAAATGTTGATCCAGATGCCAAATGACCCATAGTAGGGGAAACATTTATTCTCAACTCATCTCCAAAAATCTAATACCCATAATTTGTGTGTATGCTCAATAAAAGAGTCATTGAAGGAACTTATTTTTCATGGAATGCTCCATGAGAAAAATATGCAGATTAGCTTATATCAGCCAAACCTAGACTCACCCACTTGGGTGGGGGTACTATTATTCATTAAAGGAAAACTGTGGTGTATGGAGACTTATTTTTCAGGCAATGCTCCATGGGAGAACATATCCAAATTATCTCATACCAGACAAATTGCCATGTAGGTGCTACAAAACCGATTATTGTCAGGAAACCAGTGGTAGAGAATGTGTTATGTTTTTTTCTGTTGTTCTATGTCCACAAGTGCTGGTTTTACGGATGGGGTAGCAATATATGTAAAACAATGTTTTGTTTTTTTGTGAAAGTGGAATAGGTTTACCGATAATCTTTTTAATGTTACCATTAATATAGATAGATGGGTCATACTTAAGATATGTGATACAAATTTTGCAATTCTGCCATTTTTCCATTATTAATCCCAATCAAATACAGTAGGCTTAACCAGTCGGTGTTGCCTACTCTATCTGGAGGTGGAGGAGGGGATAAGAGCTGCTGTCTATTCACATGAATTCAATGAATTGCTGGGTAGAGCCCGCTGTGAATGAAGGATCTACTCAGCAATTTGATTGAATTGCCTATAGGTGGCATGATGCTGGTGCAAAATATTGTGCCTCCATCATGCCACCTGTTAGTTTAATGTCTCCTGCAACAGTAGTTTGGAGTCCTTGGAGACTGATTTTAACAAAAAGTACTGAAATCTAAAACTGTTTTTATCTATATTGGTATACAACAGGAAAATCCTTTTAATGAATATTCAGTTTAGCTAACCCTCATTAAAAATCTGTGCCAAACAGTATTTCTTTTTACATTTATTTATAATATGTCCAGTCTTGAAGCCACACTCTGCTCATATTCTGGTTTCAACTAAGACATAGGGATAACTGTATCCATTCCTTTTGCTATATACACTGTCCAGAGGTTGGTCACAGTTCTCTTCAGCCTTGTAAGAGTACTCCATTCCTTACAGATAAGGAAGGGTGGGTAGCATGAAACTGCCTTCAAAAGAGACTACCATGCCCTAAGGCATCTTTTTCCTAAGCCTAAGTACTGGCCTGACTCTGAACCCACTGACATTGACCTATTACACAATACAAAACACAATTACCTCATAGCTAAATACAACGAAGAATCATGAAGTTCTACAGAGTGGGAAGTATAACCTAAACTATAAGAAAAGTTGCAGACTTGTTTAATGTTAGCATATAGAGAGGAGGCATATCAGATCTAAGCTGGAGCTAGAACTACAGCTTTGAAGTTGAGAATGAAAAGTGGGATCTCTGTGGCAGATAGACTAATAAATATGCACCAGAATTCTGGCGTAATATAGGCTAAAAAACTGGTGCTATTTGCTATGTGATTTAGACTGTTTATAACAGATTGTGCACCTCGTACAAGTGGGTTGGGGCTTGTTGAAAAGGGGTTGTGGCTTAATATGCTAAACTGTGATCCAGAAACTATACCAAAATTTTGTGCCAAAATTTTGACAGAAACTAAGCCAGCTAATAAGTTGAGTAGACTAGACAGTATAAAAGTACCCCAGATTTTCAAACAACATTAGATACTTCAGAAAATCTGGTGCTGTTTAATACCATATAGTCTAACTTTGTCTAAGTTAGACATTTTTAGTTTATCTGCCCCTATATTTTGGATGGAGATATACAAGAGAAGAAGTTTAATATAGCAACTCCTATGGAAGAATTATATAAGGTCCATTTACAAGTGACTACATACTAAAAAGGATAGTATAGTATAGCAGAATTATAAAATAATACAATATCTTACCATTATTCAAAATACAGTGGGGAAAAAAAAGTATTTAGTCAGCCACCAATTGTGCAAGTTCTCCCACTTAAAAAGATGAGACCGGCCTGTAATTGTCATCATAGGTAGACCTCAACTATGAGAGACAAAATGAGAAAACAAATCCAGAAAATCACATTGTCTGATTTTTTAAGAATTTATTTGCAAATTATAGTGGAAAATAAGTATTTGGGCAATAACAAAAGTTCATCTCAATACTTTGTTATATATCCTTTGTTGGCAATGACAGAGGTCAAACATTTTCTGTAAGTCTTCACAAGGTTGGCACACACTGTTGCTGGTATGTTGTCCCATTCCTCCATGCAGATCTCCTCTAGAGCAGTGATGTTTTGGGGCTGTCGCTGGGCAGCACGGACTTTCAACTCCCTCCAAAGGTTTTCTATGGGGTTGAGATCTACAGACTGGCTAGGCCACTCCAGGACCTTGAAATGCTTCTTACGAAGCCACTCCTTCGTTGCCCTGCCGGTGTGCTTGGGGTCATTGTCATGCTGAAAGACCCAGCCATGTTTCATCTTCAATACCCTTGCTGATGGAAGGAGGTTTGCACTCAAAATCTCACGATACATTGCCCCATTCATTCTTTCATGTACACGGATCAGTCGTCCTGGTCCCTTTGCAGAGAAACAGCCCCAAAGCATGATGTTGCCACCCCCATGCTTCACAGTAGGTATGGTGTTCTTTGGATGCAACTCAGCATTCACTCTCCTCCAAACACGACGAGTTGTGTTTCTACCAAACAGTTATACTTTGGTTTCATCTGACCATATGACATTCTCCCAATACTCTTCTGGAACATCCAAATGCTCTCTAGCAAACTTCAGACGGGCCCGGATATGTACTGGCTTAAGCAGGGGGACACGTCTGGCACTGCAGGATCTGAGTCCCTGGCGGCATAGTGTGTTACTGACGGTAGCCTTTGTTACGTTAGTCCCAGCTTTCTGCAGGTCATTCACTAGGTCCCCCCGTGTGGTTCTGGGATTTTTGCTCACCGTTCTTGTGATCATTTTGACCCCACGGGGTGAGATCTTGCGTGGAGCCCCTGATCGAGGTAGATTATCAGTGGACTTGTATGTCTTCCATTTTCTAATTATTGCTCCCACAGTTGATTTCTTCACACCAAGCTGCTTGCCTATTGCAGATTCAGTCTTCCCAGCCTGGTGCAGGTCTACAATTTTGTTTCTGGTGTCCTTCCACAGCTCTTTGGTCTTCACCATAGTGGAGTTTGGAGTGTGACTGTTTGAGGTTGTGGACAAGGTGTCTTTTATACTGATAACAATGTCAAACAGGAGCCATTACTACAGGTAATGAGTGGAGGACAGAGGAGCCTCTTAAAGAAGAAGTTACAGGTCTGTGAGAGCCAGAAATTTTGCTTGTTTGTAGGTGACCAAATACTTATTTTCCACCATAATTTGCAAATAAATTCTTAAAAAATCAGACAATGTCATTTTCTGGATTTGTTTTCTCATTTTGTCTCTCATAGTTGAGGTCTACCTATGATGACAATTACAGGCCGGCCTCATCTTTTTAAGTGGGAGAACTTGCACAATTGGTGGCTGACTAATTACTTTTTTTCCCCACTGTATGTAACAGAAATACCATCTTTATAATGTCCCCAGATCTGATTCTGCACTAAACAAAGCTAGGTAATGCCCGGTATTTTAGCAAACTGAAAAGAATCGGAAATCTTACCAAATTATTTGTCAAATCTGTGTATAAGATACTGTACACCAGCGCATGGGGTCCATAAGGTCCTAACTTATGGAATCTTATGTACTTTGTGTACTGTCATATAGTACTTCATGTATTACTGAATCATGGTACAAAGCTTTTAGGGGAGAATACCTCTGTACTACAGTATATGGTATTCGGAGACAAAGGTACTTTAAGGCCCCTCACATTTCTATTGGCATAATATGGCCATCTGCATAAACTCTTACTGTATACTGATATTGTTAGAACATTTTAGACGTAGGTTTTACATTGAAATATCTTTCTTCTAGAGACTCAAGAGCATTTGGATGTTGTGTAGACTTGCAAATTAAAGCCACGTTCAGGGGCGTAAATATCGGGGTAGCAGCGGTAGCGGCTGCCACAGGGCCTGGGACATTAGGGGGCCCGGAGCCCTGTGGCAGCTGCTACCGCTGCCCACAAACCAGTGGTGTAACGATCGCGGTCGCAGAGGGTGCGACCGCACCCGGCAGGGTACGGGGCCCCCGGCCAGCTGGAGATGGCCGGGCCCCGGACCTCTATGATAGCGGTTGGGGAAAGCCTGGTTCCCCGACCGCTATACATACTGTTATTGGAAAGGGACCCTGGCATACTGCAGGCCCCTTTCCAAAAGATGGCAGGGCAGGGCAACCAGGGGAGGTGACTGAAAATAATAAATACATATTCCCTCTCCTGGGCACAGCGATCTCTCTGGTGCTCTTCCGTCATGTGACTGAGGCCTGTGATTAGGCCCCAGTGGTCACATGGGGCACGGCCGCGTAATGACGTCAGCGCGCCCCCATGTGACCGCTGAGGCCCAATCACAGGCCTCAGCAGCAACGTCGGAAGTGGGCCTGAAGATGCTGAAGACGGCAGGATGGAGCGTGGATGCCAAGGTAAGGTAAGGCAAGGTGAGTATGAATGTTTGTTATTTTTAATCACCTTCCCTGGGCCTCCGATTATTATACTCTGGGGTCTGAGGAGACCCCAAAGTATGATAATAGCATCGAAGCGGAGGGGGGACTGTTGAGAGCTTATAATACTGTGTGGGGGCCACTGTAAAGCATATAATACTGGGTGGGGGCCACTGTAAAGCATATAATACTGGGTGGGGCCACTGTAGAGCATATACTACTGGGTGGGGGCCACTGTAGAGCATATACTACTGGATGGGGGCCACTGTAGAGCATATACTACTGAGTGGGGGCCACTGTGGAGCATATACTACTGGGTGGGGGCCACTGTAGAGCATATACTACTGGGTGGGGGCCACTGTAGAGAGCATATAATACTGGGTGGGGACCACTGCGGGGAGCATATAATGCATGGTGGGGGCCACTGTGTGGAGCATATTGTACTGTGTGTAGGGGGAGCAATGTAGAGCATATTTTACAGTTTGGGGACCCGTAACCGGTTCGGGGGGGCCCCATGTCAAATGTTCGCCTTGGGGCCCAGCCATTCCTAGTTACGCCACTGGCCACTTTACAGAACCACACAACATTTATTTTTCTTTCTCCAACCAGGCTATAGCAAATAATTCTAATTTAGGACCTATGAGGAAACGCCAGGTTATAACAGTACCATAAGATCTGTTACTTTCAAGGCGAACAATACTATAGTGTTAGGATGTTAACAAAACAGAGTAAAACAATTACAATATTGTGATAGAGATCAACTTTAAAAAAAAAAGGCAATGTGCACCATGAATATGTTTACTCCAGGCTCATTTTACTTAGAAATGGAAAGCTGGCATCACTGTCAGCACTCAGTTTGCAACAAAATACTTTTCTTCTGGGTCACCAGCTGCATTTGTGTGTAATACTGGAAGCTATCTATGCTACATATGAACATATCAATGCTGCCTCTTGTAGTTTTCTAGCTTATGCAATTTATATCTTAAGACATTCTGATCCTCACATTAAATAACAAATCCCAGTTATAACTCTTTCAAAATAGCAAAGCAACTGCAGCTAATTTGTCCGGAAATCTTTTGTAATACCATATGTAGAAGATCTTCTGGATACCATGTGAGACATGAAATAGCACAGTGGAAAGACATGCTATTCTACATACCGCACTCTGACAAATTTTACAATGTTAGTATTTTATTTGTTATATTGGCATCCCAAAATTGACCCTTCCATATACAGTATTTATAAATGGCAAGACATTGTGATGGTCAGTGACCACATTTTTGTCAATAATCCATGGCACATTGCACAGTCCTATATAGTTAGACAATCACTATGTCTTCTACCGTTACACTTTATATGACTGTCTAGAACTATGGTCTGAGCACTACTGAAGGCCAGAAGGCGTCTGAAAACTGAAAATGACACAGGTTTAATAGTTCTTCATGTTGGTTTCTAATTTGCAACAAATGGTTCTGTTCCAATTCCATCAGTGGTTCTGAAAGTAGAAGTTATACTGATATGCCCACATCCACCTTGCTTTAAGTTGCAATTTCTCAGAAAACCAATTCAATGCACTATTGTGACATGAGTGCTAGCAAAATGATAGACTGCATTCAAAAACACAACCACAAAAAAAGCTGGTCCTCCTGTGAAATGCATTTTGCGTTGATGCTGCAAGGTGAGCAAGGGCAAAACTAAATGTAACAGATTGGTTTTAATGGTCATTTACTATTAAGGCAAGATGTCGATTTTAGTGTTAATGCATAATATTGATCCCCATTCTAAATACATCAGTGTTGCAAAATGGTTGCAAACAACATAATGTTTGAATAAGTCATTTTGAAGGCATGAGATACATGACACATCTGGACTACCTGAATAAAGAGCTAGTGAATGGAAGCCATGCACATGATACTGGGCACATAGTGTTGTATATGATATGAGTTGGACCACTAACATCAGAGTTATGGTTCACATTATGAGCAGCCTGATACTGTGTGTGCCATGTGGAAACATTTAGAATGCCCAGTACTTGTTATAAGGCTACATTAAAAATGGTTATAGTGGTATTGGTCAGGATGTCATGAGGTGCCAGCGATGCGATGTCATGATATGCCAGCAGCTTATGTTGTTTTGGTAACATGATAAACAATTGAGTACAATCTCACGTTGAAACATGCCTGACAATGACATTCTATCCAAACAGAATAATACAATAATATTAATGAAAAGAACACAACTGAGTAGAGGAATTTGCTTTGGAAAGCTTGAAAGGAACACAAAATAAAACACTAACTAATAAAAATAAATGCCTTCTAGGTTATTGCTAAATTCCAACCCACAGAACAATTCTTGTTTGTTAAGACCTCAGTGAGTGCTGCATGAAGAAGATAAGGGACTATTATTGAGGCAGGGGTCGTAAAAGTGTCAATTCAAAGGAGTCAAGTGAAAATAGCTCTTATTGTAAAAGGGAAACGAGAACGTTATTTCATTTCTAGACCTTTTTAGAATAACTTTATTTTGATACATATTAAGGCAAAGTTAAATGTTGGCCTGCAGGCAGGTGGAAACCATTTTGTCACTGAAATCTCAACAAGACAGTTCAAACAGAACATCACTCACGTTTTTGTGAAGGGAATCAGCTCTGTTATACTTCAAATACAAGGAATGGTTAAAGTCAGCTATATGGCCATGATCTTCTTCCCATTACCACAGGGATAAATCATAGTGTTGTGCTCTGGTCTAATTACTTTGGATAAGCAACAGAGATGTATCTGGAGCATGAATGGGGCTTGGACGTTTAGGGTGTTAGACTGTTAGTGGGAAGTTAAAGTAGAGGTCACATGTTTCATTAAAGACAAGTAATATGTAACTAAGTCTACATTGATCAAGTAAAAATTGCTAAAATAGCTATCATAATAATGCAGAATGACAAGTAAACTGACAATTTCCCTAGAAACATAGGATTTCCTATAAAAACTGTATGATTCATAAATCTTGCCTCTACATGCTGCTCTGATATCCTTAAACATAAAAATAAGAAGAGTTGATGCAACACAGAAACTTCAGAATCCCACCACTAAAATAGCAATATCCTGTTTGGACAATATCTGACTTCCAGTATACATTAGGCCAGAAAAAGCAACATAATCCTACAGTAATTGCCACTGAAAAAGATGGTACAGCAGGGTTAACATGAAAAGGAAGTCACTGGACTTGTGGATATAGGCTGTACCTTATGTAATTTGTTAATAATTAATATATATATATATATATATATATATATATATATATATACATATACACACACACAAAGTTTTATACGTTTTTGAATACTGAGGTTGTTATTAGGTATCTTATAGTATAGCCGGCATAACAGGCTTACCCAGCAGACCAAGGAATTGGCATGCTTAGGATACAGCACCATATAACTTAGAAGGATAACACACCAGACAAGCTGAAAACAAGCTCAGTCACAAACCATTATTAAGGATTCTATAAAGCATGCTTCCAACGTATTTCATTAAAAATCCATTTTGGCAAAGATGTATAGAATGGTAATGTCTGTGCCTCAATCACTAACATGTAGACTTCCCTGCAAATGTTGGCAGACTTTCACCAACTTCGAAATGACTGCCAATGTTTAAGAAAAAGCATGCTGAATATTTTCAAGACTCAGTAATTCTTGAAAAACTCAGCTAAGGAATTCAAGCACATGCTGTACTTTCAGTGCTGTATACTATTACTTCTATGACCTTCTCACTAATGATATGATAATATCACAGTAAAAGACATTATAAGTAAATGGTAAATATAATGAATCTAATTATAGGCAAATAGATAATACAGTAAGTACAGGTCAGTTATGAAACTGGGTTGGGCAATCCCAAACACAGTGCTCTAAACCCTGGATCCATAGCAGATCACATTATCATGCATTGTCATGATCATCTTATTTTAGGAGGGATAGATAGCTATATGGATAGATTGACAGACTGTAGAAGTAGCACAACTAATTCCAATCACCATTGGTTTTGCTTTGGTCTTTGGTTTTGCTTAAGTCTGCATATGTATATCTTCATTTATATTGGAACAGGTGCCTATGTCATTCATAACCCAATATTACCAGAATACACGTTGTAAATTATTAGCCATTTGCTAGTCATACTCAGTGTACATTCAATTCCTGCTGTACTATCTATGCAGTGAATGGAAAGTGAGGAGCCAACTTACCTGTTATCTGGGTAGATACAGATACGAGACCCCTGAAGATCAGTGTAGTGGCAGCAGGCAGCAGTTCACTTCCAGGAGGGGATGAGCAGGAAAGTGAGCAGCAGCGTCTGGATGCTATGTACTATGTACTATGTACTACACAGAGAGCTGTCACGCCTAATAGATCCACTGCCAGGATGAAGGAGTCAGGGTCCTACTTAATAAGTGGATGCAGAGCCGGGCTATTGCAGCTGTGGGTGTCCTCTGGTGCTGGGCACTGCCATAGCCGGGGCTGGAGCTCGTTCACTCATTCATCCACTTTGTCAACAAACCAATGCTCTGCCTGGGTGAGTGACTCCAGCTCCAGCAGGAGGGAGGAGGGAGGCACAGCCCGTAACACACTCTCCTCCAAGTCAAGCAGCACTTGCTGGGCTGGCACACACACACACACATATAGTCAGAGACCACAGGACGAGAGCTACACGTGAACTACTACACTGATTCATTGTTCAGCTAGCTTCGACCTCTCCAATCTCAATGACATAATTGCCTCGGCACTCACACGGCTTGCCAAGAGTTAATGCAGCACTTAACCCTTTCCGAGAAAGTCAATAAGGAGCAGAATACTGCACATCATATACTGTATACTTCTGTGTAGGGACAAGGACATCATTAGGGAGCTATTCCATGTAAGGTTTTATTCACACAGGGCAGAATTGTTGCAGAAATTTCTGCCACTAAATGTCACTCCCCTACATCAGCATTGGGTTGTTTCCACAGCAAGCACATTCAGATGAATTCAGATGAATGGGGAATTTACAGAATCTTCAACATAAAATCTGCCAAATGTAAATAATCCTTTAGGTTTATATAATTTAGACTCTATTCCTGTTGAAATAGTTGGTAAGGGGGTCATCTATTTAAGGGTTTTTCAAGACAAGATGCTGATCTCCTACTGATTTCTGGGTTGAGGGGCATATTTGAAACTGAGGACCTCTATGAGATTTGTGGGATCCAATACACTCCAATTTAAGTAAATAAAAGCAGTACCACAATCAAGTGAATAGGAGCAGAGATCCAGTACTCCATCCCCTGCATAGATTTCAGTGCCGGAACCTGCCTGGGACAGCTGATCTGTGTGGGATCCACATGTCAAAACACTCACAAATCTAATACAGTTGACCTATCATGAGGACAGGTCACCAGTATCAAAATGGCCGCTCATTCCAGAAAACCGCTCTAAGGCTAAGGCTCCACATAGCAAAACACTGCTAAAAAGCACAGTGGAAAAAAGTGCAAAGAAAACACTTTTTTTTTTCAGCAGCATTTTTCATGGCGTTTCTGCTGCATTTCTCTCCCCCCCCCCCCATTAAATCTATAGGGAAAATGCTAGTGATTCGCCAGCTAAAATTAAGATGGATTTTTGAAAAGTTAGCTTTTTCTCCCTACAATATGTGGTTGGGATTAAATGAAATGGAATTCATTTTGCTGATACTGTAAAATGCGGCATTTTCTTCCTTTGCATTTCTGCAGAAGTCAAAAAACACTGCGTTTCTGCAACGTGTGGCCTTAGCCTAACATGGGTTATCAATATCAAAATCGTAGGGGATCTGATGCTATGCAGTCCCACTGATCATCTGCCACAGCCACCTCATCTGCATAGTGTAAGGAGATGGAAAGAGACAGATCCATACACTTTGTAGTACAGGAGTTGTCTGTTTCTGACTCCATATGCTTTTGCTGCGAGCTGCAGCCAAAAAGTTCTGTGGAAAAGACCGTGGCGAAAACACATTGCGTTCTTTTTCCTTATCTCTTTTCAGAGGAAGTCCGAAGAGTTTTATTCTGGGGGCTTTCTGTCTCTATCATAACTATACGGAAAACGCCAGTGTTTCTGTAGGTATAATTGACATGTTGCGATTTATAAAAATGTGACGGTTTTTAAAATCGCAGCACTTCCATTGCAGATATTTTTCTGCAATGTGTGGATGGGATAAGTCAGAATCCCATCCACTTTGCAGTTACTGTAAAACGTTGTAGCGTTTTCACAGCGTTGGGCCCCGGTCTAAGGCTAAGGCCCCACATTGTGGAAATGCAGCGTTTTTGGCTCCTGCAGAAACACAGCAGAAAAAAACACTGCATTTTACAGTATCATCAAAGTGAATGAGGTTCTGGCTAAACCTATCCACACATTGCAGAAAAAAACGCTGCTGAAAAGCTGCATTTTTCAAAGATCTGTGTGGGATCCACATGTCAAAACACTCACAGATCTAATACAGTTGACCTATCATGAGGACAGGTCACCAGTATCAAAATGGCCGCTCATTCCAGAAAACCGCTCTAAGGCTAAGGCTCCACATAGCAAAACACTGCTAAAAAGCACAGTGGAAAAAAGTGCAAAGAAAACACTTTTTTTTTTCAGCAGCATTTTTCATGGCGTTTCTGCTGCATTTCTCTCCCCCCCCCCCCATTAAATCTATAGGGAAAATGCTAGTGATTCGCCAGCTAAAATTAAGATGGATTTTTGAAAAGTTAGCTTTTTCTCCCTACAATATGTGGTTGGGATTAAATGAAATGGAATTCATTTTGCTGATACTGTAAAATGCGGCATTTTCTTCCTTTGCATTTCTGCAGAAGTCAAAAAACACTGCGTTTCTGCAACGTGTGGCCTTAGCCTAACATGGGTTATCAATATCAAAATCGTAGGGGATCTGATGCTATGCAGTCCCACTGATCATCTGCCACAGCCACCTCATCTGCATAGTGTAAGGAGATGGAAAGAGACAGATCCATACACTTTGTAGTACAGGAGTTGTCTGTTTCTGACTCCATATGCTTTTGCTGCGAGCTGCAGCCAAAAAGTTCTGTGGAAAAGACCGTGGCGAAAACACATTGCGTTTTTTTTCCTTATCTCTTTTCAGAGGAAGTCCGAAGAGTTTTATTCTGGGGGCTTTCTGTCTCTATCATAACTATACGGAAAACGCCAGTGTTTCTGTAGGTATAATTGACATGTTGCGATTTATAAAAATGTGACGGTTTTTAAAATCGCAGCACTTCCATTGCAGATATTTTTCTGCAATGTGTGGATGGGATAAGTCAGAATCCCATCCACTTTGCAGTTACTGTAAAACGTTGTAGCGTTTTCACAGCGTTGGGCCCCGGTCTAAGGCTAAGGCCCCACATTGTGGAAATGCAGCGTTTTTGGCTCCTGCAGAAACACAGCAGAAAAAAACACTGCATTTTACAGTATCATCAAAGTGAATGAGGTTCTGGCTAAACCTATCCACACATTGCAGAAAAAAACGCTGCTGAAAAGCTGCATTTTTCAAAGATCTGTGTGGGATCCACATGTCAAAACACTCACAGATCTAATACAGTTGACCTATCATGAGGACAGGTCACCAGTATCAAAATGGCCGCTCATTCCAGAAAACCGCTCTAAGGCTAAGGCTCCACATAGCAAAACACTGCTAAAAAGCACAGTGGAAAAAAGTGCAAAGAAAACACTTTTTTTTTTCAGCAGCATTTTTCATGGCGTTTCTGCTGCATTTCTCTCCCCCCCCCCCCCATTAAATCTATAGGGAAAATGCTAGTGATTCGCCAGCTAAAATTAAGATGGATTTTTGAAAAGTTAGCTTTTTCTCCCTACAATATGTGGTTGGGATTAAATGAAATGGAATTCATTTTGCTGATACTGTAAAATGCGGCATTTTCTTCCTTTGCATTTCTGCAGAAGTCAAAAAACACTGCGTTTCTGCAACGTGTGGCCTTAGCCTAACTTGGGTTATCAATATCAAAATCGTAGGGGATCTGATGCTATGCAGTCCCACTGATCATCTGCCACAGCCACCTCATCTGCATAGTGTAAGGAGATGGAAAGAGACAGATCCATACACTTTGTAGTACAGGAGTTGTCTGTTTCTGACTCCATATGCTTTTGCTGCGAGCTGCAGCCAAAAAGTTCTGTGGAAAAGACCGTGGCGAAAACACATTGCGTTTTTTTTCCTTATCTCTTTTCAGAGGAAGTCCGAAGAGTTTTATTCTGGGGGCTTTCTGTCTCTATCATAACTATACGGAAAACGCCAGTGTTTCTGTAGGTATAATTGACATGTTGCGATTTATAAAAATGTGACGGTTTTTAAAATCGCAGCACTTCCATTGCAGATATTTTTCTGCAATGTGTGGATGGGATAAGTCAGAATCCCATCCACTTTGCAGTTACTGTAAAACGTTGTAGCGTTTTCACAGCGTTGGGCCCCGGTCTAAGGCTAAGGCCCCACATTGTGGAAATGCAGCGTTTTTGGCTCCTGCAGAAACACAGCAGAAAAAAACACTGCATTTTACAGTATCATCAAAGTGAATGAGGTTCTGGCTAAACCTATCCACACATTGCAGAAAAAAACGCTGCTGAAAAGCTGCATTTTTCAAATATGTATGCATGTCAGTTTTACCTGTAAAAATGCTCGCGTTTTCTCTATAGATTTAAGCTGATCGCACACAACAGTGTGCGGGGCGATACAGGGTAGTGCGCGGGCGATACACGTTGCGCAGGCCGCAAAATCAGACAGGAATAGTACCTGTTCCATATTTTGCTGCTCGGACTGTCGGCCCGCACACGTGACCGTGTAATTTACGGTGATGTGTACGGATCATAGAAATTAATTGGTCAGTGTGCTATCCAGGAAAAACCCGGATAGCACACTTACCAGTCATACGGTTGTGTGCAAGGGGACTAAATAAGGGAAGAAAAAACGCAGAGAAAAACCAGACAAAAACGCAATGAAAAATGCAACTGAAAAAAAAAGGATTAGACTAAGGCTACAAGACAGCTTTGGTTGCGTTATGGCATTGCAAGTAACGATTGGGAATTTGGTTGTGTTACTACACTACTACACACAACATGATGATCATGTCACCACTACACTATAGTTGTGAAAAATCTAAAGCAGCTGGATTTGTAGTTGCTGGTCTTTAAACTTAATTTTTCCAGTACAGAGATCAATGTATTTAACTGTTACTCGCATACAACATGTGAGCAATTTTTTTGGCTTATAGGGTTTGGAAATCTTAAAATGTACATAACGTTCAGCCAAATTTCAGACAACAAATTGCATTTTTTTTTTTTGGTGGTCATGCAACCAAAGACATTGTGTAGCCCTAGCCTTTGGCTATGTTTAACTATCTGTGTATGAGACTCCTCTGTTGATTCTGTCACACTTGATGGAAAAAATAGTGCTATTATTTTTTTCTAGCAAAATGATGGACACCATGCCAGAATCTCACAGAGTACATTTATTAGTAAGTGGGGTCCATCAAGGGCCGATGGTGTCTGTCAGGTGACTAGTTTGGCACTGCATTATGGTTTCCGTTTTTAACAGAAACCACAACACAGATGTGAACAGAGTTTTACAGTAAAATGTTGTTATAGCCCAAAAAGAGATTTTGTAATACCTATAGTACTAAAATGACCAATATGCAATTGGATAAAATTGCATGTTTTTTTTCAACCTGGGTTTTATATAGCTATCTATGCAAATAGAGTGTAATATGTAATTTCACTAGTCAACAGATGGTTAATGCTAACTAGCCTCTAGTATATTTTTCTGTATCTTCTCTAGGGAAACATTTGACATGACTGTAGTGTTTCCATAGGGACTGATTGACTCTTGCCTGTTTTTACTTCTTTAGCAGCAGGGACATGTTATAGAAATTGTTGCTATCTTAATACAAATGTAAAACATACAAAAGAGTCCGTGTAAAAGTCAAATATGTCATGTTATGTAGATCACAATATAACAGTGCATGAAACTAGTGCAAGTGACAGAGTGTGAATGGTTATATAATAATTATATATTAACACCCATATGGGGAGGCTTTTACATTAAAGGCAATGTCTGATGGGGTTATAGATTTCTCACAATAGCTTAAAAATACTGAACCCCTTTTCATTTTGTATACAATATTCTTTATGGTCTGTTTAGACAAAAAGGTCCTTATAAGTACTTTTTACGAGCCCTTACTCTACACATATATCTGCTCGCAGTGCCTTTAGACTTAAGCATGTACAAATACAAATATAGGGCAAAGGTCATGGAAGGTGAGGTCACATGTCATGCATAGATATGAAGATAGGGACCGACTTTACTGTTTCATTGAATTACATACAGTCATGGACCTATTATTAGCATTAACTATAGCTTAATGGATTTAAGAGATAGTTCTCCAGAGACTTTGCCACTATTAGTTTGTCTCTAGTATTGAAGTTCAGTCCCATTCAAGTAAATGTGCTGAGCTACAATATGGGACACAGACATGGACAAGAGAGATACTGTTTTAAAAAAAAAACCTTTGTGAAACCTTTTCTCTAGTAAGAAAAATCTTTATTCTTTATGATGACACAGGCAGCCTACTGCCACACAGGATATAATTTTCTGGCTGAAAATCTACCACAAATACAAGACAATGTGATTGCAGCCTGATAATATCACTTTTCTCAGTGTAAAGGCTTTTGTGGTGAAGTCTGACATTTAGCTTTAAGACCAGCAGGAGTGCTGTGTGACCTTGCCAAGTTGCTCTATGTCTCAGCGCTGGTCCAAATTACACAGTAAACTCCTAGGGACAGGGATTGTTATTCCTGTGCTTTTGTGTCATACTGTAGCCGTATGTGAGCTGTGTGCAGATAACTGGCTGGCGTGATAATATATTTTCTAGTATATAATTTGTCTCTTCATGCTTTAAGTGGTAACAGAAACACTTTGATTTATTGTGCGGTGTTAAGACCAGAAATTCTTTTGTATACCAGGCAGTTCTTCCTTTTTTGGCTGACATTAAAGAATGTGAGGAGTTGCTCATCATAAGATGACTTGGTGCCATTCACTCCAGGCTCTGTTATCTTTAGAAGAAGCTTGACTGCACGTTGTTGCAGACAAGTACTAGTGTATCCTAGCCAGTTAAATAAAATACACCTGTATGGTACAGCCCTCAAACTGTAAGCTCTTCTGGGTAGGAATCTCCCACCTGTTTTAAATTGTTCTTTTTTATGTTTTTATCTCTGTGTTTTACTAAATGATGAGTTGTCACAAAAAATAATTAAAAATAGCAAATAATGACATCAATATATAAACAGTAAAAGTGAATCAGATACAAAAATGTGTAAAATAATCTAAATCTACAAAAATAGTGAATGGTGCATTGGTCTAGGTTCACACTAGCATCGGCCTATCTGTTGTTCTTCTCCGTTGGAGGACCCTGTTAACTACAATAGGATCCATCAGGTGCCTGTTCTGTTATACTGAAACCACTGGACAAAGAAGCCAGAATTGCAGGACTTTTTTGTTCGGCGATTTTGGATGCTCACTGTGACAGTATCTCCAAACACAGATGTCAATGTAGCTTTATGAAATTGAGTGGTTGAGGTGTGTCTGAATGACCTTTGTAAAGACAGTCTACCACCTCCCCAAGCATATTCAACTGTCACCACCGTGTTACAGATCACATTACAGTAATAAAAAATATATATATTTGTTATGTATGTCCCTTGTTTATGTAGATTTGGAGAAAGACAACTCTTAGGTCTTAGTCAAAGGAGGCATTTCTTGCACTGGGAGCAGTCCTTCTGCTCCCTATACCTTTCAGACCACAACCATTCCCTGCCTGCAGCACCCTATTCAGTGGGAGTTCACCCTCCCACTGCTATGACTTTACCAATACTATTTGAGTGGCATATTGAGTGAATATTATATAAATATTGACCAAAACAGAAAATTGTGGTGAGACTGGACAACATATAATGTGTATGGGGTTGTTCATTCTTCCCCAGTGGCCGATATTATGGGAAAGAAGAAACAACCCTTTGCATTTTAACATGCTCTTTCTTTTTTTTTCATGGGGACAAGTCATAGGTGTCTGACAGTGTCTTGCTCTCCTCTCCCCATTAAGAATACATGCACACTTAGCCGGGTCCATCATGCGTGTGTATGGAAGGATAATGTAGCTGATGGCAGAACAAGCATTTGGTAGAGAGATATATAAATTGTATGGTCACCTTAAAGGCAGAATGCAAGTGTTTATTGCCAACCATTGGGGTATCCTAATCTCTGTAGGTCATATAGCTTTTGTTTTTCACCAGGGTGGACAATCTAGTGTGTGTGGTAATAAGCCTCTATACAATGTATACAGTGTATATAGATCTGCAAACTTTGCTTTATGCATGGTATGCTGTGTATATACATCTGCAAAGCTTGCTTTTATTTATATATTTTTTAAAAGTTATTGCTTCATATAAATGAATAGAATAACTGATATTGATGAATTAATACACAAGTATAACATAATGTTAGTGAAACATTAGTGGTGTACAGTATTGATGCCCTCTAGTGGTTTATAATGTCTGCTGAAAATCACAGCAATGCACTGCACAGCAATGTAATCCTATGGTTAATATAATGAATCATTAGTTTCATCCTGAAACATTGGTTCAGGAGTTCTATAGTCTTCATAGATTATAGCACCACTTTGTGAACCTGAGCACCAGTCAGGCATCTTTGGATTCAGCATTTAGTCCAGAGGATTATTGCATTATGAAACATACTAGTACAGCCTCAGCGGTCACGTGTGGTGGGGACTTCCTCCAAAACAAGACACCAGAGCAGAAGAACCAGACAGTGATGGGAGACACCGGAGCTCCGGGAACAGGTGAGTATGTTTTTTTTTTCCACCTTCGCCAGCCTCATATAAAAAAAACTGGTCATCCTGGACAACCCCTTTAATGGCCAGGGCTGTCCTTAGGATAGGTCATTAGAGATTAGAGGGGGACTAACACCTGAACCCCATACCAATCAGCTGTTGTTACAGTTTATGGAACTGGAATAAGATGGCTCTGTACAATCTGTAGTGACAGTGCGGTGCTATTGCTGCAATAGCACAGTCAGACCATTACACAGTGTATGGAGCCATTTGATACTGCCACAGTAACACTGTGCTGTAATCAGATGATTGTATGCAGGGCCTGGGTGTTGAACCCCCACCAACCCACAATCAATGATCCTTCATAAGGATAAGACTTTTCTAGCCCTAGAGAGCTCCTTTAACACTAGAAGTCCCAGAAATTTCGAGCTCCCCCTTGAAGTCCTGAAAGAGGGTCAAATGACCCTTAGTCCAAACAGACAACTCTGATGGCTCCAATTAGCATCCTTTCATTTGTAAATGTGGCCATTGTCTGAGGAATCTGCAGGGGGCAATTGTGTTGATCCACCTCAGGTCTTGTAAGAGAGTGTAAACAAAAGAATGTAAGATGCTCTTGAGTGTGTCTGCCCATCCCCCAGCTGCATTGTTGTGCTGGGAATATGCATAAGGTTGCTAACACCTTAGCAAATTTGCATGCAGCCTTTTGTGCTGTGGGGGATGTGAAGGGACTGCTTCACCTATTTTGTTCACAAGAAACAAAATGCAGAGAAGGCACACCATTCAACAGGCATTGGAACTGATCCTGAGCAACACCAACCCTTCTGACTCAGATGGAGAAGACATAGTCCTTCAACTGGATTCGGACTCTGAGCTGTCTTCAGGTTAGATTTTTCAAATTACCGATTTTTATTTCCTGACTATCTTTTTTATTTAGAACCAAAACAAAATGTTAATTTGAAATTATTTATCTTGCAGATGAGGAGACTCCTCCTCTACCAAAAAAGAGAGCTCGGTTGGCGAGTGAGCCGACAGAGACCGCAAAAGATGGCACAGTGTGGCGTGAAGTAGAAGTGGGGAAACGTCTCCATTTCACCCCAATAGAACCGTACCCTACAGATGGAGAGCCAAGTGCTAAGGCCAGACGAAGTGTCCGGAGTCGCCTTCAGAGCTTCCTCTGTTTTATCACTCTTGACATGCTTCGTAGCATTCAAGAATGGACTACTCAACATGCACGTCACACGGAGCAGGTGGATTGGTTCATGGGTCTCCCGGAACTAATGGCATTTATTTCAGTCATTATCTTGCGGGGGGTGACCAAGGTTCCATCACTACATGACAGCTGGTCAGCAAACCTAGCAAACCCAAGGATCATTGCAACTATGACCCGAAACCGCTTCCAAGACATCATGCAACACCTACGCTTTGATGACATGTTCACACGCAGTGAGCGAGTGGAGACCGATAAGTTTGCTGCATTCTCCGATGTGTGGAGATCGTTTGTCACCAACTGCATCGCATCCTACAACCCTGGTCGACACATCACTATTGATGAACAGCTTTTCCCGTCAAAGACTCGCTGCTGTTTTCTGCAATACATTGCAACAAAACCAGACAAGTTTGGCATCAAGTTTTGGGTGGCTTGCGACTTGAAATCAAAGTACATCTGTAATGTCCTCCCATATCTTGGCAAGGACCCCAGTCGTCCCAGCGGGGAGAGACTGTCCGAAACTGTAGTGATGAGGCTGATGGAACCATTCATGGACAAGGGCAGAACTGTAACCACGGACAATTTCTTTACATCATTGTCACTTGCACAACGACTGCTTAGCCGGAAAACCACTATCCTCGGCACAGTCAACAAGAGTCGCCGGGAAATTCCTCAATCCGCTAGACAGATGGACCGCACTGAATTCACCACTCAGGTGTTTTCAACCACTGGTGCCACACTGACAGTGTATGCACCCAAACGAAAGAAGGCCGTCTACATTCTCAGCAGCATGCACAGTGTGGTTGAGACTGAGGATAACAACAAAAGGAAGCCAAACACGGTCACACAATACAATCACACAAAGTGCGGTGTGGATGTAATGGACCAAATGGTGCGGGAGTACAGCGTGCGTGCAGGAACACGGAGATGGCTAGTCGCCGTGTTCTACAACATGATTGACATGGCAGCACTGAATGCTTATGTTCTTTATCAGGCATGCACTGGGGTGCAGGAGAGACAGGTGGACTTCCTGGTTGAGCTTGCAAAAGAGTTAGGTGGCTCTCATGTGACTGAAAAGAAGGCATGCAAGGAGAAACTCCTTCGGCAACAACCTTCCACACCCAGCCCTGGCAAAAGGGCGAAGTGTCAGGTCAACCATCGATGCACGAACAATTGTGCAACTGAGAGATGTGTTGACTGCTACAAATACACGTGTGGCAAATGTACCAGGGACATACCCAGGCAGTGCCAGGTATGTTCCGACAGTGCAGACAGACTGCTGAGTAAGTGCTGAAATGCTAGTCACACAAGAAGGACATGCCACTCACACACACACACGCAGCCCCCCACAGCAGCCTATTGTAAATATGTGTGGAATTGTTTTATTCCTTGTATTTTTTTTATTATTTTCATAACAAAAATAAAAAGCATGGAAACAAATAACAGTTGTTCTTTTGTATATTTACATTTTTGTATATTTAGATTCAAGTCAATGGGTGCAGAAAAAAAAAAAAAAAAAAAAAATTGCAAAAAAATCGCAGTTACTGAGTGAGTCACACAAGAAGGACATGCCACTCACACACACACACACACACTCACACACACACACACACACGCAGCCCCCCACAGCAGCCTATTGTAAATATGTGTGGAATTGTTTTATTCCTTGTATTTTTTTTATTATTTTCATAACAAAAATAAAAAGCATGGAAACAAATAACAGTTGTTCTTTTGTATATTTACATTTTTGTATATTTAGATTCAAGTCAATGGGTTCAGAAAAAAAAAAAAAAAAATCGCAAAAAAATCGCAGTTACTGAGTGAGTCACACAAGAAGGACATGCCCCCCCCCCACACACACACACACACACACACACACACACACACACACACACGCACCCCCCCACAGCGGCCTATTGTAAATCCTGTGGTGTGACAGTAATGACCTTAATTACAGAACAAAAGCGGTGATTATAGGTTGTTTGCTTAAATCCTTCAGGTCATTCGACCAGTCTCTGGGTTCCAAAGGTAGAAATGTTAAATGACCCCTCTCTGGGACTTCTAGTGTTAAGTGTTACATATTACTGTGCTTAGAGAAGGTTTCTGGAGTTTACATGCTTGCATTGTGTATTCAATAACATTTTCAATATATTAACCTTACATATTATTGTATCATACCCACACAGCTTATCTCTTTGCTGCTCCATGATCAAGATGGGGCAGGATGACATGTCAATAGTAATATCACTATGCTAGGCGGACATTGGGTTAATAAAATGCTCAACATATTAACCTTATATGTTCTTCTACCCTCCCCATACTACTGGTCTCTTTTCTTCTCCATGATTGTGATGGTGCATGATGTCAACAGTAATATCACTATGGTAGGCTACAGCTGTCCCATGATGTGTCATTACTATGGGTGAAACATCATTAAACACCTTTGAAATACCACTTGTCAGAGCTCTTTGAAATCAATAGCAACCATATGTTTCAATTCTGTTATTTTTAACTGTAAAGAAGAAATGTGAATTTATCCTGTATTCTCTCACATTACGTGACATCACTGTGCAGCATTGTCACTGATGACTAGATATCACAACCCTACAAAAATCTACGAAACATTGACATTAATAATCGAAACATCTGTGAACTGTAATATAAGTGAAGCATTAATGGGGAAATCCAGTCAAAATGATATTTGGATATGT
Source organism: Leptodactylus fallax (assembly GCA_947044405.1). Taxonomy (NCBI): domain Eukaryota; kingdom Metazoa; phylum Chordata; class Amphibia; order Anura; family Leptodactylidae; genus Leptodactylus; species Leptodactylus fallax. Next base: position 1,664,063 of record CAMRHE010000001.1, on the reverse strand, counting down.
CTTAAATACAAGTCAGAAAATCACATTAGTGAAAACTGTCATTTTAAATGTCACTTTTTTCAAATGAACTTTGACATTGCGGAAGGACTTCTGTTTCTATAAATCAGACACGTTCTTTTCTTTTCAGATATCTTTTTATTGAAATTTTAAACTTTGAATAGTTAGAAATAGTCACAGTAAGATATCACATGGTGAGATTAATTAAGGTTTTACCAACAATGATAATCTTAAATATGAGAGATGTCTAACATTGTATGTCTTCAGGATCTCGATTACAAGTGTAGTAAGAGGAGTATAAGAATCAGACACATTCTAAGCAATGACCATTTAATGTTTCCAGGATTTACCTACATGTTCAAGGTGGATACAGTGGATACCAATGGTGCCTTATGGATCACATTCACATATAACATAGTCTGTTGGGTTCTGCCATTGTTTAGATAGAAAATGTTGCTGCATGCAAATGGCACAGAATCTGTGATAGTGACTCCTGTAGCAGATTCAGAAATTAGAGGTGTGAGCATTTGACTGATCCATTTCATTCTGAAAAGCAATGGTGGTCTGAGATCATAAACTTCACTTTTGTGATCTTTTAACATGTATCTATAAAATATAAGAAAGTTATTTTAACTGAATTGTGGAACACCCAACTTATGCAAATAGTCACATTATCTCATGTAGGATAGGTAGAGAAAATAAACCAGCTGAGAAAGAAGTATTTAGTTATGTATATAATGTGACCAGTAGTGGGCTCCCTTACAGATAACAATGCCACTAATAATCTATCATGTTCCATTTCTTTGTGATGTTCTGCTTATTTCTGCTTCATTGAATTCTTGTTCTAGTCTGCTTTATACAAGTGTCTCTAAGCTAATGTGTTTTAGCTTGTCTGTCTCACATTCTCTCACTTTTACCATCTGTCACTTTCTGATCATCCTGAACAGTACTATCCCCATTTTATTCTTTTTGCTTCACGGTGTCAGGTGACCCAGCCACATTCTGCTATTGCATCTTCAATGGCCTGCAGCCTTTCAACCTTCCTGCCTGTAAAAATATCAAGCTAGCAGCTACTCAAAGGTAACACTGCCCAGAGGCAGAGAATGCTGTTGTTTTTATTTTCCTGTGGATAGCTGCTACTGACTAATATTTTGCTAACATAAATTTCCTGAGAGAGAACAAAAACACTGTCAGATCTCCATAAAAGGGCAGTAACGGTAACCCCTTAATTGCAATAAATGTTTCACTTGCCAGATAACTTTTAGTAAACCCTTTTAAGAGTTGCCAACTGTTGGCTATAGTTACGAAGCAGACTTTGTTTTCAGCCAAGTGCATCTGTGACCCTCAAGTATTATAATTCCTATGCAATTGATAGGAGGTAAAATATTGTACAGAATCAAATAATCATGACTAGCCTAATCTCAATTTAGCCTACTGTTATATTGCTACAAATCTGAAATTACTACTATACATGAAACTAAACCAAGCACTTCAATTCATCTCTAGCTCTTCTATCAAATATTATATGAATAATTTTTTACTTCATAGAATAGTATACATTCAATTTAACATAGGCTGTATTGATAAGTTGCTATTTTGGCAATTTTAAGTCACCTATACCTTGAAAGCCATTATTGTAAACGGTAAAAGTTTATAATTGTGAGTAAACATCTCTCTTGTTTGACACTCATCCAAACACAGATTGGCGAATGATCAGCCCTCTCTGAAAAATGCTCATTTTCGCATCAAAAATATATTTCCAAAACACTTGTGCTTCTTGACAACTCTGAACAAGAACATCTATGAACGATTAAATGAGCGTTCAACTGCACCAGACACTTAGAATAGATGAAAGTTGTTCAATGCTAATGAAGTGTGGAAAACAGGAAATGATGGACACTTTGTGGGTGTGTGTTAGTAGTGCCAACAAACACCCACAGTACAAAAATCCCTCATAGATCTGTGTGTCTTAGCCCATGAATCACAAATCACGGCAGACAGATGGCCGAAAATAGCAAACACAACAGAATTTGGTTTCCGACCAATTTAGTTTATGGTTGGCTGTACAGGACAAACTGTTGTAGGTTTACGTAAGTCAAACCATCAGCAGACGGTTCAAATCTGCCATTTCAGCAGTCTAAAATTTAATGTGAATGGATAGCTTAATTTACAGGAACATCTATACTTAGATCTTCAAGTTTGATTTAGCTTAAGACACAATTGTTGGCTTTGGATTAAGCCTGACAGGTGTTTGCTTAGTTTAGGCAAGCCAAACAACCTCAGAGATCTTCAAAGAGATAGCATCATGTATTGTTATTATCAGGCTTACTTTCATAAAACATCTTTCTTTCCTGTAGTCAATTACAGGCCACTAAAACAGAATACTTGTACACAGTACAGATCGATATTTTGTCTCTTTACATTATACTTTTCCGTATTTAGAGTTCACTCCTGTTTTTTGGCTTAAAAATTCAGAAACAAAATACTACCAAAATATTCTTTTGTGAAAGCAGCCAATTTTGTGTTATAGTACAAATTATAGGTGCTTAAGTTACATTTATTCCAGGGATTCTTTGCTTTAAAGCTCATAGGACTAGACAGTAAAGCCAATGGTAGAATAATATAATATCAAGATAACTACACAATAATGCTAATCACTATGAAACAATTTTTGAGGCATTGATACATCCTATCTAGTATATGTCTTCCTATGCACAAATATTTACTGTATATGATGCAACCCCATAGCAGAGATCAAGTGGGGATCAAACACATTTTACTTCTGGGTTTGCCATTTACAATAGCAGGGTGTAGTGTTTGTTTCCCTCACCATACCCTTTTTGACCTTTAGGCCAGCCAAGCCAACCAGATACATACTCTATGCTAAAGCAGTTCCTCCAGAAAAGGGAGTTCTGTATAGGTTTTTAGCATAGGGGATGTAAACTCTAGTGGGTAGGGTCCTCTTTCTTTCTGTACTAATTCCTTACTCATTAAGCTCATATTTATTCTACTTGTTGTATTTATTGTGTCATACTGTGTACTTAAATCTGTCTTTCATATTCACAGTGTCCTAACATTTCAAAATCAATCAATAAATAATAATAATCATCATACAGTTGCATCTCAATAAATTAGAATATCTTTGGAACGTTTATTTATTTCAGTAATTACATTAAAAAAGTGACCTCCTATATTTTCTAGATTATTTACACACAGAGTGTTCTATTTCAAGTGATTTATTTCTGTAAATGTTGATTATGGATTTTAGGTAATGAAAACCAAAATCTAAGAAAATCAGAATATTGTAAAAAAGTTCAGTATTGTAAATTCATAGTGGCACCTGCCAAGGTTTCCTAAGCCTTTAAATGGTCCCTCTGTCTGGTTCAGTAGGACACACAATCATGGAAGACGCTGATTATGAATTGTATTACTGAAATGAATGAACGTGACAAAGATATTCTAATTTATTGAGATGCACCTGTATAATAATAATAGAACTAATCAGGGGTGGCCTTGTCTTCTATCTCACCAAATATGCATGCTTTAAAATGGAATAAGATGATGTGTCCTATTAAGTGCACTGGGGTACTAAAGCTTCTATGTCATGGTGGCTCAGTGGTTCGCACTGCAGCCTTGCAACGCAGGAGTCCTGGGTTCAAATCCTGCCAAGGACAACATCTGCATGGCGTTTGTATGTTCTCCCCATGTATGTGTGGGTTTCCTCTGGGTACTCCGGTTTCCTCCCACACTCCAAAGACATACTGATAGGGAATGTAGATTGTGAGTCCTATATGGGACAGTGACTGCCAATGTCTGTAAAGCGCTGCAGCATATGATGGCGCTATACAAGTAAGCATAATAAATAATTTCATTTATAGTATTCAGTTTATTATCATAGTCTTTGTTGACTGTTAGTGTGATATGCTGGCTTTAATTGCTCAGTTCATGGGATATGTAGTGCTCATGCACTTTGCAGAGTATGGTGCCTTTCTTGTTGCTGCATTAGATTACAAAGAATGCAAATGAACCCTATAAACCTCTGTATAAATCTGCTCTGCAGCCTGTTGAGGGATTCACTAGTATGTTGCATTGTATTGAATTTGTATCTTGAGTTCTCAACAAAGTTTGCGAAAGTGTAAGGTTGAACACAGCAGTAACATGGGCATGCTGAGTGTCATAGATTGTAAGCCCTTGCGGGCAGGGCCCTGTATCTCACTGTGCCAGTTGATCACTGTTAGTATTATATTTGTTTTGTATATTTTGTGAACCGTATGTAAATCGAATGTAAAGAACAATGGAATTAATTGTGCTATATAAATAAACAATAATAATAATAATGATGTCACCGTTGGTGGCCCAATCACAGAGCGCCAGACATCACCGAGTAGGCAGAGACATAGTGCCGAACACTACGAGGAGGCCAAAAAGAGGTAATGGAAGGAGAGTATGAATGTTTTCATAATTTTATCACCTCCCCTGGGCCTCCATCTATTATACTCTGGGGTCTGAAGGGGCCCCAGAGTATAATAATTTACCGCAATGTATGTCGTGGCAGCTATTTTAGTTTGTCCGAGATGAATCCCAAATTGTTTGGTTTTGTCAAAATCCGAACACTTTGGGATATTCGGGTCATACCCAGCTTGTACCACACCAGTTTTCCCATCTCTAGACCATATAATTTACACACTATATATTTGAATAAAAATTTACAGATACACAATCTTGACAGTGTTACAATTCTGAATGTGTTATCTAAATTTGTTATAGGTTTTAAAACTGAGATTGTAAATGTTGATTTACTTTTGACAAGTAAATCCTTCTGTATATTTGCACAGGACTTAAGTTTCCCTTGTAAGCAGGATACTTTATGTATCTTTGGTTATGTTACTGACTGTACTTTAAGTACTACACGTGCAGTACAGTGTAAGTAGTACACAAAACTATGTATTCAATGCATTCTTGAAGCATTATAAAGCTATTAGTAAGAAATAGTTTACATTTTTTCAGGGAATTCTGCAATCCCATATGTTGTTTTAATATTGACAGGCAATTTAGCTACATGTAAATATTAGCGCATACATTCCACTTTGGACTTGAAAATGTAAAGGATCAACCTCTCCCATCTACAGGCATGACTGATTTTAGGTTGTAAATGTAGATTTAACCTTAGTTTCAAAATAAATTTAACACTCCACCCAGGACATTATTTAAGTTACCATATGTGATAGCTTTAACCTCCTAGAGAGCCTAACTTAAAGCATAAGGTCATGTCAGGCTGTTTAACTTATACTGCATGTGCTTTTCATTTCTGAGAGTTCAGGTAGAAAGCAAGCTCTACATGGTCTAATTCTCCACTCTCACAAATGAATTTGACAAAACAAACACTTTTGTACTCGGGTGGTATATAATAAAGACATTTATTAGTAATACTGTATCTGCACATTTTGCTAGAATTAGCACTCATTTAAATGATGCCTCAAACAACTGGATTTTTTTGACTTTTTAAGTTCTAGTTACAACAAAAGTTGTTGCAAACAGTGTTTTTACACTTCCCCATCAGTTCCTGGTCTTTTACATCAGTTTTCTGGTGCAAATGATGACTGAAATCTACTCCTGCTACAAGACTTCAGTGCAGGCACACGGACCACCAGAGGATGCTCCTGATTTATGAAGAGACATGCATCTCCTCTTAGATTAGGCACATTCTCTTGTGACACAAGGACTATCAAGACCGCTGTCCAAAACATCTGACCCAGCACAGAACCTTTGGGTACAACACATATCAGAGTCTGAGTAGCACGCATTAACCACAATTCTCTGGATACAATCCTTCAACCAGTTTTCAATCCAATAGACCTGATTTTTCCCAGTAGATGTCTATAAGGGACAGTGCCTCACACACTTTTGTAAAGTCCAATAACACAATCCACAGCCAGCCCTCTGTCCTAACTTCTACTTACTTCATAAAAACAAATCAGTTGGTCTGACAACTTCTGTCCTTAGTAAAATCATGCTGTCACTTACAACATCTTATATACTGTCTCATAAATTAGCTAAATGTATCTGTGAATTTGATGTATGTTTATGGCAAACATAGGGCTATAACATTATTTGAAGTCAGCCTTGCTTGCATTTTGGGTTTTAGATTTGTCCATAAAAATTTTTGGCTGTCCCTGATTTTTTTTTTACCAACTTGTGCAGAAAAAGCTTAAAGGGAAATTGTGACCTTGTACAATGTTCTTGCTATTGCAGATGCAGTTCATTCTTTATCTTGTACAGCTTCCAAACAGTGATGTACAGCAGATAAGAATGAAAAATGACTTGCATTCCACCCAAAACAGAGTTTTCTTTTACGATAGGATTTCTACTTTAAAACGTTAACTATTTTCTCTTTTATAATTTTCACTACTTAAAACAAACTATATGATTCAGTTTTGGAATTTCTCCATCAAGGAAGCTTGCCATTGAGGACAAGTGTGCAGTGATTATAGTGGCAATGCATGACAGAGTGTTACACAAAATCAGAAATGCAAGAAAATTATTTAGATTGTGCAGTGGAAATATAGTTACCTAAGCTTGGAGAAAGCCTGGGGGACTCACACCACTTACACCAGCTAATTTTAGAACTATGGTTTTCAATGAAAGGGTAGTCATGTAGAAAGTGAATTGTACTAAACAAAGTACAGTAGAAGCTTTATCGTGATAAGTATTAAAAGTGATTACTCCTTCAGGTCTCTTTCCTTTGATGATAAGACAAACTTTGCAAGGTAAAGTAACAAGAGGTAAGTCACTTTTAGACCCAATTTTAACAAATGAACCTCATACATTGTCACAAGTGGAGGTTGGGGTAATAGTGACCACAACATAATAAGTTTTCTTGTATGCATTAAAAAGATGTTCAGTAGAGGGGGGAACAAAAACACTAGACTTCAGGAAGGCCAATTTTAACCAGCTGAGAGAGGAGCCTAGTAGCATAAACTGGGACAATGTCCTCAAAGTGACCGGAACACAAACAAAATGGGACATTCTAAATAGGACCACTAAAAAACATATACCTTATGGCAATAAGTGGGTCAGAAATCATAGAAAACCAATATGGCTAACTAACACGGTAAGGAGTGCAATGAGGGATAAAAAGGAAGCATTTAAAGTACTAAAACAAGAAAGTAGTGATGCAGCATTAAAAAACTATAAAGAGAAAAATAAAGTGTGCAAAAGACAAATAAAGGAAGCAAAGATCGAGGCTGAGAGAATAATTACCATGGAAAGTAAAACTAATCCAAAATTATTCTTCAATTACATAAATAATAAGAGAATAAAAACTGACAACGTGGGCCCTCTCAAAAATAATCTGGGTGTAATGGTGGAGGAGGATGAGGAAAAAGCACAACTATTAAATGCAGCATGACTAGGGGTAATGTTAACTCCCAGTTAAATGTCATCTGTTTAATCCAGGAGGAAGTGAGGCGCCACCTTCAAAACACTAAAATAGAGAATAGCTGGATCCAGATGGCATACACACCCGAGTTCTGAGGGAATTATGCACGGTGATAGATAGACCCTTATATCTAATGTTTAAGGATTCAGTAATGACTGGTCTGTTCCACAGGATTGGCGCTAGCTAATGTGGTGCCAATTTTCAAAAAGGGGTCTAAAAGGGAGCCTGGAAACTACAGGCCAGTAAGTTTGACTTCTTTGGTGGGTAAGATATATGAGGGCTTTCTAAGAGATGCTATCCTGGAGTACCTCAATGTAAAAAATCTTACACCCAATCAGCATGGGTTTATGAGGAATCGGTCCTATCAGACTAATCTGATCAGCTTCCATGAAGAGGTCAGTTTTGGACTGGGCATGGGTAATGTGGTAGATGTAGTATATCTGGAATTTTCAAAGGCTTTTGATACTGTGCCACATAAAAGGTTGGTATGCAAAATGAGAATCTTGGGACTGAGGGAAAACATATGCATTTGGGTTCGCAACTGGCTCACTGATAGGAAACACAGGGTGCTTGTTAATGGTAAATAACTCAGACTGGATCACAGTCACCAGTGGAGTGCCACAGGGTCAGTATTGAGTCCTCTACTGTTTAATATGTTTATTTAGACCTGTTAGAGGGTTTACAGAGCAGGGTGTCCATATTTGCAGATGATACTAAACTCTGTAGAGTAATCAAAAATGAGGAGGATAGTAGAATATTACAGGGGGATCTAAGGAAGCTGGAAACATGGGCTGAGACTTTGCAAATGAAGTTTAACGTTGACAAATGTAAGATTATGCATTTTGGTCAAAGAAATATAATGTATGATTATGTACTTAATAATAAATTACTGGGTAAGACTGCCACTGAAAAAGACTTGTGGATTTTGGTGGACAGTAAACTTACCTTTAGCGACCAGTGACAGGCAGCGGCCACCAAGGCAAATAAAATCTTGGGATGCATCAAAAGAGGTATAGATTCCCATGACAAGAACATAGTTATGCCTCTATACAAATTACTGGTACGGCCAAACATAGACTATTGCGCACAATTTTGGGTTCCAGTATACAAGAAGAACATAACTGAACTAGAGAGAGTGCAGAGAAGGACGACCAAAATTATTAGGGGAATGGATGGATTGGAGTACGAGAGATTAACAAACTTGGAGTTATTCAGTTTAGAAAAAAAGAATACATGAAGGGACAGCACAAAGAACTTTCTAATGATCTTTTTACTCCTAGGCCAGTGACAGTGACAAGGGTGCATCCTCTACGACTGGAGGAGAGAAAGTTTCACCAGCAACATTGAAGGGGATTCTTTACTGTAAGAACAGCGAGGCTATGGAACTCTCTGCCCTAGGAAGTGGTGATAGTGGATTCATTGAACAAGTTCAAAGAGGGCTTGGATGTCTTTCTCGAACAGAACAATATTATGGGTTATGGGTCTAGATTCTGTTAAGGACAAGTTGATCCAGGGTTTTATACTGATTGCCAGATTGGAGTTGGGAAGGAATTTATCCCCCGAAATGGGGCAATTGGCATAAGCCTCATGGTTTTTTTTTGCCCTCCTCTGGATCAACACTGTAGGGTACTGTTGGATTATAGGTTGGACTTGATGGACTGATGTCTTCATCCAACCTCATCTACTATGTAACTATGTAATATAACACATGTTACATGTCACTTAATCAGTTGGCTATAATAAGCATAACAAAGAATATTGGGATACAGTCTCAAGGAAATCCAGAAGTCTAAATTTGATAAAATTAGTTCATTATTTAAAAGGTTGATTTTTTTTTTATTATTACATTTGGAGTTTTGTATTAGAGCAATATTATGTCATTCACCCTCTGTGATGTCCATATGTTCTAATGGGGCAAATTGGGAGAGTCTCTGTGAGACAACTCCTTTAACCTGTACAACACTTTGTTTTCCCCAGAAATGAGCAGCTCCACAAGTGTCTAGAAACTACTTATTTTCTCCTATTTAGCTGAGACAACTAACAACTATGTAATATCTATAGCCAGTCTGAACAATGAGCAGTATAAACTATAGAACTACAACCTTATTGATTTTATTGATGGTCCTTGTTCTCACTTTCCCTTTCTACTGTACTTCAATACAAATTAAAAAGAAGAAATGGAGCACAATGTTTACATTATGTTTACTTGTCATATACAAGTAATCATAAACACAGAACATTTTATCATTTACATTTTGAGCAGACTGGAGACTTGAACGCTGAAGATTTTCCCCCAATTACTTTCACATATGTAGAGATATCAATGTAATTTCTGTTCCATTTTTTGATAGTTAGCAAATTGTAGCAGAAGATGCTCCAGGGCACAACTTCAGCCTTGTCACTCAGGGCTATACATGATTTTGTACATCAGAGATAAGCAGTTGCAGAGTTTTTCTGGAAGTGATTAGATATCTGCATTGTCTGTGAGTACTATCACTATATTCATTTGGGCTCCCCTTTTTCATCTCCAGTCACAATTCATAGTCAACATATAGAGAAGTATTTGGTTTCCCCCACGTTTTTCAGCTGCTTATTCAATTTATTCTTACTTTATTAGTATGTATGTAGTAAATAATTGGTTATAAAATAATACAACATACATAACAGTTTGGTTATGGACTCAAATTTCTGATGAAACCAATTTAACCCAAAAACACAACACGCTAACAAAAGCCTTGAGGGGCTGCAATTCAGTCTCCTCAGTGACCATACATATGCACAATAGGATAGGCAGCATATCACTATCACTACACGGTAACTTTGAACAAAATCATATCGTGTTTAGAAAAGTAGCTTAACCTGTGGTACACATTCAGTATTTGGACATGTCTGGCCAAGAGGACAGATCCGGAAAGACATGAGATTACAGGATTTATAGGTGTACACCAATAAGTTAAAAACCTATAAGTTCTCAAATTATGAACAAAATAATGTAGGCAATGTATAAATAGCAGGTTATTGTGTATTAAAAAGTCTAACACTAATTTTATGGTTTGACAAATATCCTTCCAAGGAAACCTAATCTCGCTGTACAACACCTCCCACATAGAAAATGTAAGGTTCAACATTGCAAAACAAATTGGTTGCCATTGTTCCATTAGTATCTATAAGTACTATGTAACAATGTGGTCCACCACAAGCTATTATTATGTGGTTAGGCTAACTCTTTTACCATGGCTGACATAGGTTCTTGATGTAAAAGGCAATGGGTAAATAAGGGGAGCCAGTAATAACAACCACAGTATATAGAAAGAACCATAGAAAGTGAGGTAAGGAGGGATACTTTGTTTTACTCTACAGTTATTTGTCCTATTTGAACTCATAGAAACACTTCATAAGCACAATGGCTTATCTCAAATACAGTGAGATACTGTAGTGGTGTTACGCTACAGTTGTGTGCAACAATTGTGGGGAACAATTTGTTGCATTATGAAAGTAGTTATCCACAAATGATGATTAGTTCTCTTCCATATAGTCAATTCTTACATGCTAAAATGATAGTGCGAGATGTGTGTAAACTAAGGAATACTTTATATCAGCTGGAATAAAAATGGATAAACCGTGGATACCCCGTAACCATGTTGTTCATAAACATGAGTTTATGGATGAGTGAATGAGATAGTGAATCAGATGTTGCATGCAGAATTATTACATTCTGTACCAAAAGAGCAAACACGGAGTTGGGTGGCATAAATTTCTACCTACAATGAACAAAGCAGATTAATATAACAAATTATTTGCAAATATTGGCCAATGTTGAGTAGGTGTTTACCAAATATTATTGAATTTACTAATCTCTCTTCTTTTATAGGAGTGCTCATAAGATTAAAGACAGAATAGTACAGGCTGATGTGGGCACTTTGAAAAATGTTCTCAGAGGTCAGAGGTAGGATCAGCTAAAACTGGGTGTTTCTTGTGTTTGGGTTGCATAAAGTGTAGGTTGGTAGTTAAGAGCAATTTGTTCACGCGTCCCTCACATTGCAATGCTCATGTAATTGACTATACATAGTGAAGACAACTTTGGACCTTAAGAAGAGGTTAAATCAACATCACTACAGTTTAATTCACTGGCTTCAAAATTTTTTAATGAACTAAAGCATACTGAGTTTAAACTTAAATTGTATGTTACTGATCACGTTCACCTACTGAGACATGGTGGGGACAGGGAGAAGCTTCTGAAGCAAAATGAGATTCAGCGGGTATAGAGATTGACAATGGACAAAGACAAAATGTATAATATGTCGTTTCTAATATTGATCAACTGGAAGAGGGAAAAAGTAAAAAGACTAAAACATAACTTTTATTGTAATATAATGGTAAAATGAATAAAATTCCAAATGACAGCCAAGTGAGCGCCGGTATGGATGGTGGAACATCTCACAGAGAAGCCCACTAGATAGTGGCTGCCCATGCTCCTCATCCTCTCTCCCGTCCTACGTTCCCCTAATAAAACACTTGATGTGGAAACGCAGTGATGTGGCAGCGTAAATTTTCCTCTGCCTTAGCCTAGTCCGCAAACTAGTAATCAGTGTTCCTTTTTCCCGGACTGTGTGTCATCAGTGTGTCTTCAGCATCAGTGCTGTATGTCCGCAAAAACGGACAGTGTGTCATCAGTGTATCATCAGTGTGTGATCCAAGTTTGCAGATAGATTAGTCCGTTCCGCAAACACTGAACAGAATAGGACCTGCTCTATATTTTGCGGCGCAGACTCACAGCCCGCACACTGATCTGTGGAAATCACGGTCATGTGCATGGGCCCATACAAATGAATGGGTCAGTGTGCTATCCGCGAAAAACATGGATAGCACACTGATCATGCCCACAGTTATCTGCAAGGGGCTTTACACTTTGGCTGTGCATGCAGTCTGAGTGGATGCCTAGGTGTATCCGGTAGACTACAATGTCTATTACAGGCGCCCCTAGGCTCTAGTCTGTCTCTGCATTACTGCCTGCATGCTTAGCACATTGGATAAACATGAACTCAGTAGTTTGGGAATATACATTTTACCCGTCTTTTAGCTGATCAGCCTACCTCAGTGATATTCTGACTCTTTGTAGAGCATATACTGCTAGTAGGATCAATTTGGCAGGTTGGATTGGAAGATACCTATATATTATTTGAGAGTTTCCTACTAAATTAAGCCTCTAGTCCCACTGCAGTGCTAGAATTGATTAGACAACAGATGGTTGGAGATCATAGACATAGCTGCGGGTCTCTCTAATATGCGACTCTTCCATTATTTGTAGCCTCACACATTCTTATTACGAGGTCCGTATTAATTTTAATTGGGCACATTATTACATATCATTTGGATTTTTATCCATTTTACTACTTTATTATAATAAAAGTTATGTTTTAGTTGTTTTTCTTTTTTCCCTTTTTCAGTGGGTATAGAGATCGAACACTAAACCGGCTGGTCTCAATGGTGACTTTAAGATGACCCCAGTTTTTCTTGCCTTCATTTCTAGGTTTTCTTGCCTCCATTTGGGTGGGATGCCTCATCGCTACTCTCTCATGAACCCAGAACCTTTTATAAATCTATATATATTGGTTTCATATTATTCTTTTTATCTTGCCATTTTTTTTATTATTTTTGAACCTATGGTTGTGTGTTCCTCTTGATCTTATTCCCCTATTAATCTATATCGATCTAGTGGGTTTCTTTTATTTATTGCAATGTTTTTCTTTACTGTTTGGAACTGCTACATATGTTTCCCTCCAATGGGTATGATGCATAGAGGGGATTCCCCTAAAATATATTTCCTAAATTATATATGGGGGGTGCCATGGGTTGATGGTATTCCCTTGACAGGACAGTGGATTCTTACTTTGGCCTAACCCTTATTGGAATGTTCTCCATTTTAAAGAGTTAATCACATTTATTTGTGGAGTTAGTGTTAGTGGGTATAGTGGCGCTTACAATGGATGCTGGTGATATACCATCATTCTTTTACAGGCAGCATATTTGAGGACTCAGCTGTTTCTAATATAGCAACATGCTAATCTATCTTTCCCAGTATGCAGACTAGGGTATTTTTTAGTAGATGTGTTCAACAATTTTTTTAAAAAATTTATTTTATTATTTTTTTTTTTCATTTTTATTTAATTATTTATCTTTATTTATCTAGTCATTACTTTTAATTTTCAATTACACATTTCATTTACTTGTTTCATTGAATATTATGCCTCTTGGTTTACCTTTAATTAATATGACTGTTTTATTCCTTTTTTTTTTTTGGGTGTTAATATATTTATAGTCACTTCTTTTATATATATTTTACTGGAGTTTCCCTATTAGGTTTTACCAATCTACACATCTGCTTGGCTGTGTAGCATTTTCCCATGTCATGTAATCATGTATCGACACTTTGGTCTTTAAGTATGCATAATGCATTCTTTTCTTAAAAGTTGGTGGTTGGGGCTGACTTCTCTGAGTTACATCTCCCTTGAGTGACACACTGTTGTTGAGCATGCACAATTATGCCATGGCAATACCAACATATGATATGGGATCCATGAGAGTCTCTATTTCTTTTTATCAAAGCACACACAAATTGATCATAGCTAGAGATGGACGGATTGTGTCCCAGATTCATTTTAGGTTGAACAAGTTCGGTACAAACCACAACTTTAATTGGCTTATTCTCTTCCCAACATCTACAATACTATTTCGGTGGATGTAGGGTATTAAAATATGGTGGGCGCTCAGGAGCTGAGCAGCCACCATAGCCTCGGCTCACTGCTGTATTATACAGCAAAAACCCAGCGCTAATGCCTGCGATCAGTTACTCTGAATATTATCTGGTGGTTTTAATAATGTCACTCAACTCTGTATATCAGCACTATGTATTCATTCCACTGCTTGAGAGAGGTCCCTTGTGGATTGAATCACTGTACTTTTGGGCTAATAAAAGTAATCTTCTATCATACATTGGAGTGCTGCCTATTTTTTTTATATTTACGTCTTGGTTTTTGCCACCTCAAGGATGTGTACCCAAGTTTTATTAATGTTTTGCTTGTGCTGCTATTTTTTCTATCTATCTATCTATCTATCTATCTATCTATCTATCTATCTATCTATCTATTTAAGCAGCTGATACAGATACTTTGGATTTGATACAGGACACAAAGAGTATAAGAAGATCTGTCAGATATACATATCCTGATGACATCAATGCTTCGTTGTTTTCCTGGTCTCAATTCTTTTTTTTTTTTTCCATTTCCTTTGTTTCTTCCCCTTGCATTTTCTGCACTGACGACACACTATTTAAAGGTGAATGACCACAAAGCATTCCGGAGAACTCTGTCAACTGCGCTGAACAATAACTTATGTTCTCAAAGAAGTTTGCCTCTTACAGTTTCCGTTGTAGTTTGGATGTTCTTCTTTTGGCACACATATATTCATTGTTTTATACTGTACCTTGCTAAAGCTGATATGTTATGCAGAATAACTCATTTACACAAACATAAATCAGCTATATAAGCTGTTGGACAATAATATTAATGAGAATGTTAAGATTGTACTCCCTGACACTTTCTGTGCCTGTAGTGTTACTATAATTTAGTAACACAGGAGGAAGGGAGGGTTATCAAGGCCATCTTATATTACGCTGGTCTTGTTAATCCCTGTGCCACCAGAGGATGTGCCTCATCTATGATGAGGCGCACGTCTCCTTATAATCAAGTCATATCTTCCGGTGGGGCTGTGTGTATGCAGTGAAGTCTATACCTGATGTTCATTTCAGGCTTCATTTATACCAGTAAACTGGTTTAAATGATCATATATCTGATTTGGCCAGTGGCCCTGGCCACTCCATGCAAACCATTTAGGAAAGAAGCAAGGGTGGTATACAAATGCTACTTGCAACAATTTTTGTCACAAGGTATCTTTAAAAGTCACAGACCCAAAGTTTGTGACTTTTTAAATCCACAAAAGTGGAATGCAAGCAATAATAAATGTAACCCACAGTATGTACAACTGAATAAAAGCATACAGTATGTCAATCTAGTTCAGCCTATTATCTATAAATGTTAATCCAGAGGAGCTATGTTAATTCAAAGAAATTTTCATCTTTATAAGGACAAAAAAAATTCCTAAAATTGAAATTTGAAACTCTAAATAAATCCCTGACATCCCGTCCCCTTTTGAACTCATTAAGTGCATTGATTATGACAACTTTCTTTGGCACAGAGTCCCATAGTCCCACTGCTCTTACAGTAAAAGAACTTTCACTCATGTTGATATACAAGCCTTCTTGCTGCTAGAAGTAGAAGATGCCCTTTGTTATAGTAACAGTCCTAGGTATAAATTGTGACAGGAGCAACATTATAAATTTGGGGTGTATCACAATCTGAAGGGATCTAAGAAATTGTACTAAAGTTTGTGGTTTCCTGTGTGTAGAACTCTACATACTCTAATACTCTAAACTCCAAATACTCTAATTTCCAGTGTTTTTCAATCCGGCAAAATTATTTTTGGAGATGTCACATGCAGAGGTGGATCTTGTACAATAACTCCATATCCAGAATCTGTCCAGAGCTGACTTTATGGTAAGAACATGGATGTTGGACTGCTGAGTAGGTGGGAGAAATCTGTATGCATCTGAGATATGTGTGTGGGAAATGTAGATATAGCAGAGCTAAGTGTGGGGTGTGCATGAAAGCATGGGGTGTATGGAGGGAGCAGGCTGTATGCACTGAGAAACAATAAAAGTAGCAGAGTTGTAGATGTTGGGGGAGCACTGAGATAGCAGAACTGTTAGTGCAGGAAAAACATGTAGGCAGCAGAAGTGTGTGGAGGGGAAAGCATTAAGGTAGCAGAGCTGTGTGTGGGGGAAAACACAGAGGTAGCAGAACTGTGTGTGTGTAACAGGTGTGTGTGAAAAAAGAATAAGCAGAACAGAGGCAGTAGACAGCTGAAAAGCATAACAGTGGCTGAATATAGCTGACTTTTTTTTTTTCTAATGGGACTAAGTATGGTAGCGGGGAATGCTGAACTAAAGCCTCACCCAAAAGGGGGTCCCACTACCAAAAAGTTTGTGAACCACTGCACTAGACATATAGATCTGTTTTTTATTTAAGACTGGTGCTTTGTGTGTTGGTCTTAATTACTTTGTGCATTGTTGAAATATACACCAGAATTATTAAGAGTCTCCAGCCTCTTAATGATTTTGGCTCACCACAGTAGGTCCCTATCTACCAGAAATTAAATCTACTCCAGTCTGGAGCTAGCATGGATTTTTGGTATAACTCATGCAAGTCACTAATTTTGGTAAATACTTCACACTTAAGAAATGGGTATAGGAACCCTGAAACGCATCATGTGTTTTCAACTTGTCTATATGGAAATATAAAGTTTGGTTTTGAGTAAACCCTGGCTAAGCACAGTTCCTTCCAGTTAGCATCTCCCACATTGGATATGTTTTTGGTCTTCCTGCTTCCAGAAAACCTGCCAAGGGGAGAGACCACCCATAAACTGTGTACTTTATACTTCTATTGTATCAACAATAATACATTATGCGCTGCTTGGTGCTTGTTCTTTTCTTGTATAGAAATTAAATCTACTCCAGTCTGGGGTTGGCATGGATTTCTGGTATAACTCATGCCAGTCACAATTTTTGTGCAAATAAAATGAGGGATGTGCAACAAAAATTGTGACTTTTTATGCCTTGTATTCAGAAAACTGATATCCAAGGCATGGTGAATCAGCAACACAGAATTTAGATCAGCCAGTTTAGTTGTTAATATTGATGATGAGATTGCTTATCCAATCCAATGAACACCTGATGGCCATCAAAAATGACTGTGTAGGGCCAGTTTAAGGCTAGTTACACAAAAACATATGGGTGCAGAAATGTTGAATACTGCAGTCTGGCTGCAAGTCTAATGATCTAAGCTAACATGCCTATAATACTATTAGCCTGTGTCATCAGACACAGAATTGGGCCATTTGACGATAATAGAAGCACGTGAAACTAGCCTTAGACCAAGTTCATACATTGCATATTTGTTACAGAGTCCCCACTGAACTATAGCAGCAAGAGAAATAAAATGAAGAGTACAATGGATATGAATAGGATTTTAATAAAAAAAACATCATGTAAAACTTTGTTCAATAAAAAGAATGAAACAAAACAATCAACAGCAGATTACACAGAAGATTGAAAATCTGTAGAATGCCGCATTTGTTGCAGAAAAGCCAGTCTTTTACATGCCATATCATCGGTGAGGGCTGTAAATAAATGCACAACATAGTCTGTGTTTGGTGTTTTACTTGAAAGAACTTGAAAGTTCTAAGGGCCCACTAGCCCCCCCTGGGTTATGGACCACCGGTGGATTCTTCAGCTTCCCCGTGGGCCAGTCCAAGCCTGTCCACATCCCATGTGATGCTGTGATTGCAAATGATTAAGTAAAAAGACAAGTCTTTTATTGTAGCTTTGTTTCTACTACAAGGTGTATTAGTATCAATATGATAAAAAAAAACACCAGGGATGGTCAAATTGTAATGTATACAGGGGCGTAACTACCGGGGGAGCAGCGGTAGTGACTGCCACAGGGCCCGGGACATTACGGGGCCCCGCGGGTTTTTTTTTTTATTTAAATAGGTCGTTACCTGCTGGAGTAACCCCAGCAGGTAACAGGCCCTATATTCTTACCGTTCCCCGGGGTCCTGCTCACGGCTGCCTGCGCTTCCCATTCTGCGGAGGTGGCTGTCAGCAGGTGCGGGGATCGGTAGGTAAGGCCGTGGGCTGAACCCCACAATCACTGCTATCATTATAATAATCGGAGGCCCAGGGGAGGTGAGGGAACATAAAAAACATGTTCGCCTTGGGGCCCAGCCATTCCTAGTTACGCCACTGAATGTATAGTTACTGTATAAGAATAATTGTCATTTTAGGTAACATATATACATATATTACAGAAATGGTCAAATTAGTTTCCTTGCTTAAAATCTCATTTTTACACATAGGGACCTATATTTTACTGTCTTAAATGCTAAGGAGTATTTAGTGAATGAAAACCCACTAGTGTACATTACCGGCTCTAAAATGACTTACAGTCAGCTTGCTTGTTTACTAATACTATGTTTATATGGATTACACATAATTATATATAAAAGCAGGATGTCAAATTATCTTTTTGCTGCTGCTGATTTGGTGGCACAATATGTATAGAATGTAAAACTGCTGTGACCCGCCAGATGACACAGAATTATGAAGGCAAGAATTTTTTCATAAGCCTAATATAGACTTAATTTCCTTTTTCTTCAAATCTGTTTTAAGGAAAATGAAAAGTATGGAGAAATTTCAAACCACAAATACAGCTGTATAAAATATATTATATTATATACAGTATAAAAATATATATAGTAGACATCTAGGCTACCCCTGGGTACTGTAGTTGCCCTTGAGTCAAAGGCCGCTTTGAAACCCATACATTGTGACAAATTTATTGAGAATGGTGTATTGTATGCCAGTCTTAATAAAGGCCCTGACTGGCGTAAAAAAGAGACTTATGAAGAGTCAGCAGCTTATTCATAAATCAGACTTAAGTCCCTGCGCTAGAATCAGTGGCATAACTAGGAATGGCTGGGCCCCAAGGCAAACATTTGACATGCCCCCCCCCCGACAAATGCCCCCCCCTCCCCCACACAAACCGCATTCCCCTCATTCCTGCACACACTATTATGCGCCATAGTGGCCCCTGCACACACTATTATGCCCCATTGTGGCTCCTGTACACACTATTATGCGCCACAGTGGTCCCTGCACACACTATTATGCACCATATTGGCCCCTGCACACAGTATTGTGCCCCATAGTGGTCCCTGCACACAGTATTATGCCCCATAGTGGCCCCTGCACACAGTATTATGCCCCATAGTGGCCCCTGCACACAGTATTATGCCCCATAGCAGCACCTGCACACAGTATTATGCCCCTTAGTAGCCCCTTCACACAGTACAGTATTATGCCCCATTGTGGACCACCCATGAACAATTATTATACTCTGGGGTCTAAAAAGACCCCAGAGTATAATGATCAGAGACCCAGGGAAGGATACAAACATAAAAAACTGTCTTACTGGGCGTGGCTTATACAACTACTGTGAGCAGTCGCATCTCCAGGGAGCTAGCCTCTTCCCATGGGCAAGAAGTTGCCTAAAAAGACCCCCACTGGGACTCCTGGACAGGGTGACTGTCCCACCCAGACCTCTCTGGACACTTACCTCCTCCACAATCCCACGCCGCTCCAGTCTTCTTCCCGCCGGCGGCCATCTTGTGCGGGTTCTCCAGCGCTCCAACCGCCTCAGCCATTATCCTCCTCGGGGGAGATGTCTCCACAGAAGACACCTGCTGCAGCCAGCCGCTCCTCTTCAGTCCCAGCCAGGGTCCGCTCTCAAAACATTGCTGCAGACTCTCCTAGCAGCACTGGGCTGGATCCGTTGGAGAGATCCCGTGTGGTGCTGCAGCTACCTCCCTCCTCCACTGGGTCCTTGCTCCTTCCTGCTTCTTCCTCGGTGCCTGGGCTCCCTGCTGGGATGGGATCTCCACAGACTACTCAGATGGGTCTGACTACTACTGCCACCTGTTACCAACTCTGCTCCTCCTCCACCAGCTCCTCCACCTGTCTCTGCAACCCCTGATATAGGGACCCTTGAGCACTGTGCAGTACCTTCTGCAGCATCATGGTCCCCTGCGCCCTCCACCTCAGGAGCCCTGCCGCAGCGTACCTCAGCCTCTTCCCCATGTCATGGAGGGGGTGACCTGGACCTGGGAGCTACACCTTCTATGTCCCTATATGCTGTCATGGATGCTGGGGGTACTGCTCCATCACCGCCCCCCTCCCTACCGCTTGACAACTGTGCTCCTCTTCCAGCCTCCATCCCGTTACAGTGGACTCAGCAACTTGCTCACTTGCCAACTAGACAGGACTTCCAATCCATGGTCGCTGAAGTCACAGAGGAATTTCACAAGGAAATCTCTGTCCTGCAGATGGACTTTCAGCAAATCACTACTAGGGTTGAGACCCTTGAGGAGGACCATGACCAAATTCGAGCTTCCCCATCCCAGCTCCGGACCTCTGTCCACTCCCAATGCCAGTCCATACAGGACATGCAGCGTCATGTGGAGGCCCTTGATAACCGGGGATGCCGTAACAACATCAGAGTCAAAGGCTTGCCCGAGGCCACTCAGGAGGACTTACATGCCACCCTGGAGGCAATTTTCAACACCATTCTCCAGAAACCCCCCACTCATAAAGTCAAACTTGACCATGCCCACAGAGCCCTACGACCGAAGGGGTCTGGTCTGACATCATGTGAAAGTTCCGCCGTCTGATTAGATCCTCTGCCCTGTATGATTTGTGGTGGGTCAACAACCCCACTGCCCGTTCTTACACATTCTTTTCTCATCCCCACAGCACGCTGATGTTGGGCCTATCTCGTGGTCGGACCATGCCCCGTTCACGGTCATCCTCTCTACTGTGCTGACCCTGACTAAACGTTGCCATTAGCGCCTTAATGAATCCCTCTTATACTCGGAAACCACCCTTAATGCTTTACATACACATCTGACCAACTACTTTCAAGACAACGAGACCTCAGTCTCCTCTGTCTCAACCCTCTGGGAGGCCCACAACGTGGTTATGCGGGGGCATTGCATTGCTATAGCTTCGCGACTGAAAAAGGATAGAGGGTCCAGGGAGGTGGCTGTGCGCACTAAGATAAAAACCCTCACTGACAATTTAGCAGTACATCCCTCTCTGTCCACGCTTTGCCAACTGGTTGCTACTCGGGCTGACTTGCGTGACCTAACTACGCATGCTACCCAGTGACTTCTCCTCTACAGTCGCCAACGCTATTATGAGCGTGGTAACAAGTCCCATACTCTATTAGCTAAGACTCTACGGGACCGCCGGGCATCTTCTACCCCCATGTAATTCGCGGCTCCTCCGGCTCGGTTTAACATCACCCAGATGATATTGCTACCGCATTTCAATCTTATTACTCCCACCTGTACAACCTTCCATCGACAGCCCACCCTGACCTCTCCTCCTCCCCTCAGGGCCTGCGGGATTACCTTGACTCTTGCAGTCTCCCCCTCTTTGTCTGCCTCAACCCTCGTTTCCCTTAACACTCCGGTTACGGACGAGGAGCTTACTGACACCCTAAAAAGCCTCGCGAATGGTAAGGCCCCAGGCCCTGACGGATTCACCTATTTATATTGCAACACCTTTCAATCTACTCTCTTGCCCTACCTGCGTAATCTATTTAATTCTTTTCTAGATGGTGCCTCCATACCCCAGTTGATGCTCCACTCCCAAATCACCTTAGTTCCTAAACCAAATAAAGATCTGCAAGAGTGCTCTAATTATCGACCCATAGCTCTCCTCAACTCTGATCTTAAACTTTTCACAAAAATTTTAGCTACTAGACTGAATGCTTGACTCCCCTCTTTTATCCACAAGGACCAAGTGGGTT
Source organism: Leptodactylus fallax (assembly GCA_947044405.1). Classification (NCBI taxonomy): domain Eukaryota; kingdom Metazoa; phylum Chordata; class Amphibia; order Anura; family Leptodactylidae; genus Leptodactylus; species Leptodactylus fallax. The sequence continues at coordinate 1,642,085 of CAMRHE010000001.1, read as the reverse complement.
TCATCCCCTGTCCTCAGGGTGGAGACAATACCAGAAGGGCTGTGGATCTGATAGATGTCACCAACCATTCTGCTACCCCTGCACTCCTCCTGAGTTTGGACGCTGAGAAGGCCTTTGATTACCCTGATATTACTGGGATTTCTGTGCAAGATCGAGACTTTAAAATTAGTCTCTTCGGTGATGATGTCCTGCTCACCCTTACCAACCCACATATCTCCCTCCCGAATCTTATGCTGTCTTTGCGTGAGTATGGCCACCTCTGGATATAAATTAACTCCTCAAAGACTGAGGCCCTCCCTTACATATCCCTGAATCTGCCCTCCTTCACAACTATAATTTCTAATGGAGGGACTGTTCTCTTCGCTACCTAGGCATCCAACTGCCATCATCTTAAGCCACTCTGTACTCGGTCAACTATCCCTCACTGTTTCTTGATCTTTGATCCCTCCTGGATAAATGGCGTCCCTTGAATATTTCTTTGATAGGGCGAATTACCGCTGTTAAGATGACGCTTCTCCCTAAACTCCTTTATTTTTTCAAAACCCTGCCAGTGGCTGTTCCCTGCTCCGAGCTGCGCTCCCTTCAAAAAGCTATTTTTCAATTTATTTGGAACGGCAAGTCACATTTCTGACTCAGTTATGTTGGCTGGTAGGGCAGAGGGGGGTCTAGCAGTCCCGCACTTGCTCGACTAATATTGGGCGACCCATTTACATTGTGTTCCGTTTTGGGCATCAGCCCGGGCCTATACTAAATGGGTGGAGATAGAAAAACTATAGTTGGCTCCTGTCCATCAGAGTGCATTCCTGTGGTCCCGTTCATCCCCTCTGCCACCCACCCCTCTTTTGGGTCCTATCCGCTTTACCAGGGCTATCTGGATTACCTGCCACAAGCTTTACCCACTCGCCTCCCGCCATTCCTCTATGGTCTCTTTCCTCTTTAATCCTCTCCTCCCGGGGGAACTGGGTCCTGATATGGTGCATCCTTGGAGCAGGCTGGGCCTGTTCCATGTTGCTGACCTGATTGACCCATCAACCTTGGAGCTCAGGCCCTTTGCTTATTTTACCTCCAATTTGAATTTGCTGTCTACAAACTGTGTTACTTACCTGTCTCTGGCTCCGGCACACTCCCCGCGTTTGTTCTTCAATGTTGGACCAGACGTCACGGCCAGTGTCGCGACACATAATGACGTCAGCTTGGACGTCACCCTTGGAGGCCCGAAGCCTGCCGGAGCACAGGAGAGGTAAGTTTTTTTATGTTTCCTCACCTCCCCTGGGTCTCCGATCATTTGTCTTGATCATGCAGTCTAAAAAGACCCCAGAGTATAATGATAGCAGTGTTTGTGGGGTTTGGCGGCCTGCGGCCTTACTTACCAATCCCCGCTCCAGCGCACAGCCGCCTCCGCTTCCGCAGAATGGGTTACACCAGCAGGTAACGGCCTATTAAAAATAAAAAAAAACATCAGGGGCCCACCAGGCCCCCTAATGTCCAGAGCTCTGTGGCAGTCGCTCCTGCTGCTACCCCAGTATTTACACTACTGGCTAGAATGGAAATCTACACCAGTAGATCTACACACTTGCGCCAAATGTGAGCCGCAATATCATCCTTCTATACCGGTTTTCTGGAGTAGAGGCATTGATGAATTCCCCCCATTTTGTTGGTTTCAAGAACTAAATAATTTCTTTGTCCTGGTAGGAATAATGATGTAATAAAAGATCTAGTTCTGAACATGGATTAGAAGGTCTTTACGTACGTGCTGACAGAGCAAGTTCATTTCAAAACAGTAAATTCCAGGAGATGAATCAGTTCTGCTGACATAAAATTTGCACTTCTTTTCCAGTCATCTATTAAATGTCATTAACCCCTGTATGTAATTAATAAGTACTGCAAAATATAGGTTTCTGAGAAAATAACCATACTATCTGACATTCTCATCTGAAGAACAGCAGTACAGCATTGTTAAGCTTACTTACTGTTGGGCTCCATGTGCTAGATTGCATAAAAGTGATACAGGTTATTATGCCTATGTTATATGAGGTTGAATATAAATGGTGTAAAAGTTGTGCATTGTATAATGAGCAATATACAGTACTTATGAAATCTGAAATACTTACTATAAGTTATATTAAAGTAGAATTCCCACAAAAAAATGTTATTCTCTGACCTGTGAGAAAGTGACATGATGTACAGTGCTGGCCAAAAGTATTGGCACCCCTGCAATTCTGTTAGATAATACTCAATTTCTTCCAGAAAATGATTGCAATCACAAATGCTTTGGTAATAACATCTTCATTTATTTTGCTTGCAATGAAAAAACACAAAAGAGAATGAAAAAAAAAGTCAAATCATTGATCATTTTACACAAAACTCCAAAAATGGGCCGGACAAAAGTATTGGCACCCTCAGCCTAATACTTGGTAGCACAACCTTTGGACAAAATAACTGCGAACAACCGCTTCCGGTAACCATCAATGAGTTTCTTACAATGCTCTGCTGGAATTTTAGACCATTCTTCTTTGGCAAATTTCTCCAGGTCACTGAGATTTGAAGGGTACCTTCTCCAAACTGCCATTTTGAGATCTCTCCACAGGTGTTCTATGGGATTCAGGTCTGGACACATTGCTGGCCACTTTAGAAGTCTCCAGTGCTTTCTCTCAAACCATTTTCTAGTGCTTTTTGAAGTGTGTTTTGGGTCATTGTCCTTCTGGAAGACCCATGACCTCTGAGGGAGACCCAGCTTTCTCACACTGGGCCCTACATTATGCTGCAAAATTTGTTGGTAGTCTTCAGACATCATAATGCCATGCACACGGTCAAGCAGTCCAGTGCCAGAGGCAGCAAAGCAACCCCAAAACATCAGGGAACCTCCGCCATGTTTGACTGTAGGGACCGTGTTCTTTTCTTTGAAGGCCTCTTTTTTTTCCCTGTAAACTCTATGTTGATGCCTTTTCCCAAAAAGCTCTACTTTTGTCTCATCTGACCAGAGAACATTCTTCCAAAAAGTTTTTGGCTTTCTCAGGTAAGTTTTGGCAAACTCCAGCCTGGCTTTTTTATGTCTCTGGGTCAGAAGTGGGGTCTTCCTGGGTATCCTACCATAGAGTCCCTTTTCATTCAGACGCCGACGGATAGTATGGGTTGACACTGTTGTACCCTCGGACTGCAGGGCAGCTAGAACTTCTTTGGATGTTAGTCGAGGTTCTTTAGCCACCATCTGCACAATCTCTTGTCAATTTTTCTTTTCCGTCCACATCTAGGGAGGTTAGCCACAGTGCCATGGGCTTTAAACTTCTTGATGACACTGCGCACGGTAGACACAGGAACATTCATGTCTTTGGAGATGGACTTGTAGCCTTGAGATTGCTCATGCTTCCTCACAATTTTGCTTCTCAAGTCCTCAGACAGTTCTTTGGTCTTCTTTCTTTTCTCCATGCTCAATGTGGTACACACAAGGACACAGGACAGAGGTTGAGTCAACTTTAATCCATTTCAACTGGCTGCAAGTGTGATTTAGTTATTGCCACCACCTGTTATGTGCCACAGGTAAGTAACAGGTGCTGTTAATTACACAAATTAGAGAAGCATCACATGATTTTTCAAAGGGTGCCAATACTTTTGTCCACCCCCTTTTTTATGTTTGGTGTGGAATTATATCCAATTTGGCTTTTTGACAATTCTTTTTGTGGTTTTCCATTGAAGACAAATTAAATGAAGATATTATTACCAAAGCATTTGTGATTGCAATCATTTTCTGGAAGAAATTGAGTGTTATCTGACAGAATTGCAGGGGTGCCAATACTTTTGGCCAGCACTGTAAATTGTAGTACAGGTAGTCTTATTACCAATGGCTGTATTTGTGAGTAATCTACTCCTTTCAGGGCCACAGCTGTGTCATGTGACCAGCAATAAAACTCCATAACTGACACAGCCTCAGATGTGCACAGGATGTCAATTTATTCATTTATTCCTATGAGATTCACATCAAGGCTCTCATAGAAATGAATGGAGAAACTGACTTCCTTTCCACACATGAAAAGCTGCCTCAGTCAGAGAGTCTCATTGTTGGTCACATGACATAGCTGTGGTCCAGATAAGAGTAGATAACTCACAAATACAGGCTCCATAAAGAAGACTACCTGGGGGGGACACTACAATTTATATCATATGCCTTTCTCACAAGCCAGAGAATAAAAAGTTTAGTGGGAGTTCCACTCTAAATAAATATGGAATTGTTTTTTGTAATTTTCTTTATATAATACCTTGCTGACTGCTGGTTTCACAGCGGAACATAAAGTGCCTATGTTTTGTTAGCAATTTATTGAATGATACAGTTATGCTATATTATGATTGCATAGGTGGTGTAATTTGCATCAGATGACAGATTTTCTGCTATATCACATTATTACAGATGAATCAGGGCTAGATTTGGCATGATATTGTTTCTTACGTGCACAATGGTAGTTTCTCCTTAATCCATGTTGAAATAGATGGATCAGCTAATAGCTATTTAGTAGAAGCAGAGGCGTAGCTAGGGGTTCAGCACAGGAGGGGCGAACATGTCCAAGTGGGCCCCCAACTTAGGTATACCGATATTATCAGTATACGGGGACCGTATAGTGGTATATATCGGATCTACACAGGGCTCTGCGGACGATTTAGGTGAATACAGTGCAGTAACATTTAGTGACTTACCGGTGACGTCTCTGACTAATTGTTCACATTCCCCGTATCTTTCATCTGGACCACCATGACCACTTCTTCCAGTCTCTGTAAAGTTTGCAGCATAGACAGCTTTGGCTCCTCACTTTTCCAGGCACCTGACCCACATTGTCCTCACCTGCACACCCATCCTGCTGCTACCCCCAATTATAAAATATATAATATAACCCCCCCCATAATGAATAATACCCTCAAGTGCATCTTTATATTAATAAATACCCACAAGTGCATCTGCCCATTATTAATAACTTCCTTGTGTACCCCCAGTAAATAGTGCCCATTATTAATAATGCCCCCTTTGTACCCCCATAAATAGTGCCCCTTATTAATAATGCCCCAGGTGTTTCCTAACTAATAAATAAATTAAAGGTAAAAATAATTAGTGGGGTTCCAATAATCGGGACCCCCAGCATCAGCTGTTTGAATTAACCGTGGTACCTGTGTAAGTGCCGTGACACCTTCTTTGTTTACATAGTGTCATTAATTTCATAGCGACCATGTAATGTAACTACAACCTCATCCTATACACGTCTATGTGACAAGACTGGAATTACATCACACGGTCACTACAGACAGTGTGTGATATAAACAGGCGCCATAGCCCCTTCTTACAGCTGATCAGTGGGGATTCACTTATCTCTTATTGATGATCTATTCTGAGGATAGATCATCAATTAAAAATGAGCTAGAAAACTCCTTAAGGCTGAGGTCCCACAGCAAAAAAGCGCTGTTCTTCCTGCTGCGCTTTTCACAGAAAGACCGCAGAGGTTTCCGCTGCGAACTTTCTGCTTCAATTATATCTATAGGGAAACCGGGAGCGTTTCCATAGGAATGCTGCGATTTCCAAAACCACGACTGTTTTGGAAATCACAGCATGTCGACTGCGCATATTTTACCGCAAAGTGGGCATGGGGCCCCACGTGGCAGAAACGCCACAGGAAAAAAAATGCGGCATTTTACAGTTCCGGCATTTTACGTGGGGCTTTAGTCTTAATAAGGTCCAAGTGTCACCTTAATTAAATGAATTGCCCCCTCATATTATGCCCCTGATTCCCCCTGACATAAATATTGCACCTCTAATGACCCCTTATATCAATGACCACCCCTTTATGTTCATAATGCCTCCTAATATAAATTATGCCTCCTAATGGCCCCTTATATAAATAACCTCCCCCTTGTATTCATAATACCCCGTAATAACCCTTATATAAATGACCCCCCTTATGTTCATAATCCCCCTCCCTTATAGTTATAATTCCCCCTCCTAACAACCCCTTATACTATTAAAATACCCACAACTAAGCTAAAACAAAACAAATATAAGAGCCGCCGCTTTCTCTTCTTGACGCGCGCTCTGTGCGCAGAGTCCATGCACAGGAAGTCAGCGTCTCAGCGTAGGAGGCCGATGACTGTGTTCTCGTTGTCATGTAAACCGCAGGCCTGAAGTGGCTTGCGGTTTACAAAACTGCCAAGTTGCAGGAAGCGTTTTAACTAGATCAGTGTCGCCCCCTCTGCCCCCCCATTAGCTACGCCTCTGAGTAGAAGTGAGTAAGTTTGGTAAGTGGCTGTTTGGCAAGGTTAATAAGAAATATTACAGGAGTAATATTTCCCATATTGTCAACCCTAGTGGGGAAAAAAATGAAAGATCAAGTTCGAATTTTAAATCTATTTCAGGAATGTTTCAAAAGATTGTATGATATAGATGTTGAGATCTCTCCTGGGAACCTGGGAATATTAAAGTGTAACTGTTGTTTAATTTTTTTTTTATTTTTTTTTTTTAGTATTAGGAGGAGTTTAGTGAAAATTTTTGTAATATACTTTAACATAGTGCTCCCTAGCAATGCTCTAACTAAGCAATGGCGTGCACATGGACTGCTCATATTCATATTAGAGATATGTGCGTGTGCTTTTGCCAGTATTGCTATAGGTATTGAATTACTGGTGGAAATACCTTCACTTATGTTTGATACAGATATTGTATTGGTACAAAAGCCTAGAGGCGGTCTGTATTATTTATTGCATTATGATATCAAAGTAAAGTGAAACCTCTCCAGAAGACCACTCCTTTAAGAAGACCCCCTTCTTAAAGACCAATTGTTTCAATGATGGACTTTTCTGACTGACTATGTTGCCTTAGAATATCTTAAAGGAATATTAAATTGGTATGGTTTGGAGAATAAATTTATGAGAGTTATGTCTGACATGTATGGATCCCCAAGCACCAGCATCATTATTAATTGGGGAAATTTCAGGATGTAGAGACGGTAACTCCTAACGATAACCTTTAGCAAAAATCAATCAGTCTATGACAGAATAGAAAACATTATACTCTGTGCTGATGACATACTTTAATTTCTTGGGGACTCTTCTTCCTTTTTTTTTTCATCAGAAGAATGGATAAGATAACCCTGTTTTTGAAGGCTTATGGAATAAAAGTGAATAGGCTTAAATTCTCTATATTATCCCTCAATAATGAAATTTTGATGGATCCTCCTTTGCTAGTGATTCAGATACCTTTTAAATATTTTGGAGTCCAGATATTAAAGTATCCACAGGGTTACAAGGAACTTAACATGCTTCCAAAATAAAGATGAGCTATGGCAGGAAGAGCCTTATATTTATGGCAGGAAAAAAAAACCTTATCAAATTGATTTACAACCTTAATTATTATATATAATTTCTAACAGCGCAGTATTGCTTGATAGAAAAATATGTAAACAATAGAATCTGTACTGTATATCAGGAGATTTTTTGGAGTGGAAAGCCGCCTAGGATAAAACTACAGTGTTGTATGAGCTCTAAAGTGTAGTATGGCTACATGCTGTAAAAGTTACATGGTTCCAAGGATGGAGTCTAGATAATAGTTTAAATGCTCACAATACATTGATCTTGTGCACATCTAGATGGAGAGGGCTTGATGGAAACTTTAGAGGATGGCAATTTTATGAAAGCATTCCCTATAACAGAGATGCTAATATGTAAAATATGAGAAATAAAAGGTGCCTGAGTTTTCATGAAAAGTTGAAATATGTGCAGGCTCGTGCTGCTCTTGCTCTGTTCTATGACTGTATAAGCCTTCATACATGATGTCCTATCAGTTTTTTCTTCTGCTAATTTCACCATTTTGGCTAAAGCACATTTTACTTTTTGCTTTGAGGTGTTTACAATAAGGAGCAACTAGATTGGTTTGTTTATATGTAATTCTGCAAGGAGTATCGGTACAAGAGCAAACAAATAGCTGAGAAAAGCACAAGTGACCATCATATAAGGGATGCATACTGTACACACTGAACTGCCAATACAGTGCAAATAGATGCAGGTACCCATTCCATTCTAGCATCTATCTGACACAGGAAAAGAGTTATCTAAGACCACAGTCTTGAAAGCTGCTTGCTGTCTGTGATTAATATTCCATCTGTAACAACACAAGCAGCCAGAAGTAAATACAAGTATATAGACAACTTTTTTCTTACATTAAAAGCTGTGAGATGTGTAGAATGTTCAGTCCTTTCAGTTTGCAGACATGTGTAAGGCTGTGAGGAGAATCAGCCTCTCCCACCTGTATTCACTGTGTGAAAAGAGAAAGAAAGCCTCTTCCCCTCACCTCACTGTCTTTCTGTCTTGCTTCTAGGGACGCACTTCCCTGGTAACAAAAGAACTTTAGTAAGGTTTTTCAGGCAAAAAGTAGCAACATTTTTAATTAAAGTGCATTACATGTTGGTCCAGAATCACATGATCTATGAAATGATACTAAGTTGTCTGAAAAGTTAGTAACCATTTAAGAAGTCTATGAATATTTGTGACCCCACTATCTTTACACCATTGAGAAAATATAAATATATCAAAGACTGATCAGGCTGGAGGTCTGAAATTTTGGGGTAATAGGGGTATGACAAGGTTCACTTAGTGGCCATATAAACTTACTGGAATCTAATAGTCAAGAATTTGTACTTGCCAATACCAAGATCTTGTTCTATCATCAAATTAGGATGGGTCTGAAATGGGAAAGAGTGTAAGGTTTCGTTAGGAGCATCCATCAATCATTATGTCAGATTTGATGGGAAGAATAGTATAGTATGCACTATTCTTCCCTTCAAAGTGACAAACATCACAATGTATCCCCAGCAGGCCTCATTATAAAGTAAAGTGGTGTTGTCCATCATTTGATGGGACTCTCTTTGATGTGAAGGGGGGAGTAAAAATTTTTGGTGGCCATGCTCTCTTATGACAATTCCAACCCCCTTTTTGTGCATGTCACACCTTTATGTGGCACAGACACATAACCCCTTAGTCCCCCCAGAAACAGCATAGTGGCCCTCTCACTGTTGCCACACAAAGTCCCCTCAGTGCTTCTTCGAGTAAACTGCCCCCATGTACAGCAATCAGGAGCAAACAGTGAGCTGGATTAATTACTCACTGTTTTGCTAACCTTTTCCTGTCTGCTCCAGGGTCAGCTGTGACATCAGCCCTCAGTTCAGCAGGAACAGAGAGGGAGTGGGAAGAGAGCGATGAATAATAAATGCAGATCACAAACTGTAGCAGCTGCCCCATTGAAGTCGGTACCGGTGATCTGTGGGGGTTCCAGGTGTCAGACCCCCACAGATCAAAAATTGATGGCCTATCCTAAGAATATGCCATCAATCTTAGAAGCGAGGTTTATTCAAGAATAATTTTGATATAGAGATTAGATTAGATCCCATTTTTTGCATATTGACTGTATAAGACCGTGATGGCAAAACAGAGGCGTAGGTAGCGGGGGGGGGGGGGGGGGGGGGGGGGTGGTGGCCCCGAGCTCACTGACTTTATAGGGCCCACTCTGGGGCCGCGGCAAGTGCGCACAAAAACTTCAACTGTATCGGCATCTGCAGGACACCGATTCAGTTGAAATACATGGTAGATCAAGAAGCAATAGCTTCCTGTTCTGCTATACTATAACCTGTACATGTAGCAGTGATGGGGTGAGCAGTACTTCCTCCTGCACATAGCCTGTGCGCATCTTCTATTTTCTTGCAAGTGGTACCATAGAATAGGGGGTCAAGGTTCCAGGAGGAAAGTAGAAGATGCGCACAGGATGGGTGCAAGAGGAATTCCCGTCCAGAACCTTGAATTCTATTTTATGTTTTCAGTGGGAAGAAAATAGTAGATGCGCACAGGCTGTGTGCAAGAGAAAGCCCCGCCCACCCCATCACTGCTCTGTAAGTACAGTATAACTATACAGAGCAACAGTATATGGAATGGTATGTGGGGGAGGGGGACTATAATCTGCGGGGTGGGGGTACAATGAGCTCACTATTACAGTAATAGTGCCCCCCACAGCTAACAGCATTACTTATGTGTGGGGGGGCTATTACCTATGGGGGCACTATTAGGCTACTATTACTGTAATAGTGCCCCCCATAAGTAACAGCATTACTTTTGTGGGGGAGGGAACTGTTACCTATTGGGAGGGGTGCTATTACAGTAATAGCGCCCCTCACAGGTGAGGAGGCTATTACCCATGGAGGGGGGCACTATTACATGTTGGGTGGCCCTGCAACCCAAATCCCACCCCCCAACTAGCACCACCTTCCACACCCCACCGGGCCACAGAAAAATTGTCTTCACTGAAATTGGTACTTGGTGCGAAAAAGGTTGGGGACCGCTGTAGGCCACAGGCCTGTAGTGGCTTTCAGCTTACAGGTTCCCTAGCGACAATTAAGACGTCAGCCTCCTGGCGCAGGCTGGTGCAATGACGCCGCTACATAGAGCCACCTGAGCTGGGACATAGACGTGCCTGATACAGCAAGGAGAGTCGGTGGTGGCAAGTCTGAGCAAGGGAATTTTAGGCAGGTGAGTATTATTGTTGTTTTTTTTTTTTCCTTGGGAGGGGGGAGGCCTTAAAAATATTAAGGAACTATATCCATAAGGGATCATTAGGGAAAGCAGGAGCATTATTAATATAAGGGCCATTATTAATATAAGGAGCATTATTAATATAAGGGGGCTATTGAGAGGCAGTATTTAAGGGTGTAAGAAGATATTGGGCTATGCTAATTTAAGGTGGACATTATTGATTTAAGTGGGCATACAGGAGTATTATTAGAGGGGGAACAGGGGGCATTATTGATTTAAGAGGGCATACAGGAGTATTATTAATTGGGGGGCACAGGGACATTATTAATTGAGGGGCACTATTAATTTAAAGGGTTGTGCTATGATAAATTTTAAAGCAGGCAGCAGGCGAGCATTATAATGTACATTTCCCCCTTTACCTGCACTGGGCTGTCTGTCACCATTGCTTGTATACAGAGCGGCTGCAGAAAGATGTCACAACTGCGGAACCGCAGCAGCCCAACACTATGTACTGCTGTACTGTAGAGAGAAGTGATTGGCTGCAGTGGTCTTGTCAACTTGACATCAGTGCTGCATCTGCTCCTTATACAAATAGTACAGTGAAGGTGATGGTTAGCGCAGGACAGGGACAGAGGGGAGAATACAGGTAAGTGTCAGTGCATTTTTATTTACAACCCTGTCCTGCTGCCTGCATTAATATTTCTGATCCCGAACAATCCCTTTAAGGGGCACAAAGGGACATTGTTAATTACATACATAATGCGGGTGTGAAGAATATCGCCTCTCCCAGCCGCCTGGCACGCTTGCGATCAAACTTCTTTCTTAGCCTCCCACTCACACACCGTGAGTAGACCGGGTCATAGGATAAAACGAAATGAGCGATATAAATTTTATATGTTTAATAACCCAAGTGGGTCGGTATGAATTAATAGCATATACAGAAATATACAATATTAATATGATCAAGCATGAACATACAAGCAAAAGAGCGATGATACAATACACAAAAATAAACAGGGGAATTAAAAGATAGAGAAAATACCGGCATAGGCTCGTAGTCCGTTTCTCTAGGCCACAGCAGAGTTTTGGGCCTAGGGCGCAAGCTTAAGCAAGTTGCATAAAACAATCCTTCTACATGCTGTCCAGAACTAGGCCTTCAAGGCATTCCTCAGTAGGGCAGGCCCTCTCATCTTCTCCCAGATCAGAGCTCCTTACTGCCTCTTTGCTGAATGACCCCAGAATCCAGGTCTGCCCACAGCATATGGCTAGTGCTCCACCCACCCCTTGCACCCAGACAGCCCCCCTTCTCTCACCTTTGCAGAACCCTCGGAGAGAAGGGTGAAGTTAAGGCTTGCTATCCCCCATCCCATCTGGCCAGGGATAATAAAAGTGCCTGGCTATAGCAAGCCATCTCCAATGAACACACATAAAAACAGTGAAGCGTATCGTCCAGCAATGTGGACTCAACTAAAGCACCGCATTCCAAGTGGGGGAAGGACTGACCTAAGCAATTAAAACACACTTCCAAGAAAGATATAAAACTGAGGGTCGGTTCATCACACCTCCCCCTTTTAGAGCGTGTCGGGAGGAAGGACGATCCTAAGATCGCCTTCCGCGGACACCTTGGCGGCCTCACCCCGCCGGGACCTGTGCTGGTCCCTGACCATATTCTTGGCGTACTGATACCCTCTTCCTCTCCTGTCTGAATGGAGACTCTTCTAAGGTTCAGGCTCGGAATTAAGTAGACCTGGCTACCTCCTGCTTGCTCTGGGTCCCTCCCCCGAGTGCTGGCGTCCCTCAGACCCACACTCACAACCCCAGGCCCTTGTGGTACCGGTGCTGAGACCCCATCCCGACAGTCTCCGCCCACCTGGCAACCCCCGGCCTGCACTGGGACCTCGTTCTGAGTGCTGGCATCCCGCAGATCCACACTCGCAACCCCAGGCCCTTGTGGTACCGGTGCTGAGACCCCATCCCGGCAGTCTCCGCCCACCTGGCTACCCCCGGCCTGCCCTGGGACCTCGTGCTGAGTGCTGGCATCCCGCAGATCCACACTCGCAACCCCAGGCCCTTGTGATACCAGTTTAGAGACCCCTTCCCGGCAGTCTCTCAGGGTCTCTCCCACACTAGCCACTAGTTGGGAGAGTTCTAGGGGATTCTGCACCTCCCCCTTTGCTTCAAAACCTAGGGGCACCTCTGGTTCTGGCACAGGTATGTTTGGACCCTGTCCTCCCTCCCAGACGCCTTGCCCCTTTGGGCCTACACCCTGTTCCTCCTGTACTTGGGTGGGTGATGGTGATACCTTGGGCAAATGACTGAGATTATGCTTCCCCAAACCATCCCTCCACAATACATTGACAGGTAATACATTTGACACACCCCCTTCTTGGGTCCCACCTTCAGCACCCCATGCCGTCTGCACTTGGGCCATGGGCACGACTGGCACACCTTGGATGGCTGTTTCTCCTTCCCAGGACTCTTTCACAAGAGTTAGGGGCCCACGTACACGTCTCCCGTACAAGAGCTCAAAGGGGAAGAACCCCGTTGAGGCTTGCGGCACCTCCCGGTAAGCGAACAGCAGGTGCGGGAGATAAGGCTCCCAGTCGCGCCCGTGGGACTCGACTAACATCCTGAGCATCTGCTCCAGGGTGCCATTGAACCGTTCACACAGGCCATTGGTCTGTGGGTGATACGGGCTGGACACCAGATGTTGCACCTCTGTTACCTTACACAGGCCTTGCATCAAGGCAGACATGAACTGGGTACCTTGGTCTGTGAGCATCTCTCTGGGAAATCCAACACGGGAGAAGATGCCTACCAGAGCCTTGGCCACTACATCAGCCTGGGTGGAAGACAGAGCGACAGCTTCCGGGTACCTAGTAGCGTAGTCTACTACCGTTAATATGAAACGTTTCCCGGTGCGACTGGGAATGGACAGGGGTCCAATGAGATCCACAGCCACCCGCTGGAATGGTTCGTTTATGATGGGCATAGGTATCATTGGTGCTTTGGAGCCTTGCCCCGCCTTGCCCATCCTCTGACAAGTGTCACATGAACGGCAGTATTTAGCTACATCTGTCCCCATCTTAGGCCAGTAGAATAAGTGGCTGAGGCGAGCCTTGGTCTTAGCGATCCCCAGGTGGCCTGCCAGTGGAATATCATGAGCAATCCGAAACAACTCCACCCGGTAGGGTTGGGGTACCACCAAATGTTCCTCCCTGGGCCGACTTTCTTTTCCCTTTGTGGGGATCGTTTCCCGGTACAACCTCCCTTGCTCCCAGTACACGCGGTCCTTGTCCGACTCCAAGGGAGCTTGATCAGCACGCTCCTTCAATGCGTCCAGACTGCGGTCAGCATGGACAGCGTCCCTGAACTCCTGACTGGAACCAGACAGAAGCGATGTGCATGTCACATACCCGCCGGGCTCCTCCGGCTCCAGTGTGGGGAGGCTAGTCACGGCGGCCTCAGTGCCATCTCCGGGTGACAGAGGGAACGGCTCAGGGGTCAGAGCGCCTTCCACCCCTCTAGCACTCTGGCTGCGGGTCACCACCGCAATACCAGCAGTCCGTTCCTCATCCGGATCGGCCCTGAGATCCCCGTGACCCACCTGACCACCTGGCAAATTGTCCTCAGTTGGGGTTGCCCCCAGCATCTCAGAAGAGCTACCCTGTAAACCTGCAAGGCAAGAATTAGCAATTACATTGACATTGCATTCATTCATTGATTCACAGTGAACTGCATGGGGGAATGGCTGAGCCAGGGTCACACTGAGGGGGCTCTCATTACCCGCAAATGTGGGCGGGGCTACAGCCAGGTCAGCATTCCACAATGTCTCATTCACATGCTCACTGATTACTTTAGCTGGACGCACAGCAAGGGGAGACAAAAGGCTAACCCCTCCCTCTGCCTGTGTGACAGGCTTCAACCCCTCATTAAAATCATCCTTCAGTACAGACATTTTGTCACAGCGAGGTGGGGTTGCTCCCACCCCATATTGGGACACCAAGGGCCCCAAATCTCTTCCCAATAGTACATTGGCAGGCAGATCAGACACTAGCCCCACATCACGCATCCCTTTTCCCGCACACCAGTCCAAGTGGACGCAAGCCATTGGCACAGTTACGCGTTCTTGTCCAATACCCTTCAGGGTCAGAGTTTTTCCAGGGATAATACTGTCCGCAGGGACCAAGTCAGGTTGCACCAGCGTAATCTGCGCCCCAGTGTCCCGAAATCCCATGACCACTTTACCCCCCACAATGACCTGTTGACTGTTGGCATCGGATTGCAACCCCTCCCTCCCCACCAAGTATACAGATGAGCCAGCTGCCGTGGCTGGGGAAACAGGGGGGTTCTTAGAGCGGTTGGGGCACTCCGCCTTGAAATGTCCTGGCTGGTTACAGGCATGACACCGCCGGGCCTCTCCTTGGGATTTGGAGGGGATACCCGGGGCGCCCAGAGTTCTTGGGACAGGGGAAGTAGAGGGGGCACCTTGGACAGAGTTTGTCTTACCCCACTTGGAGACCGCAGGCTGTGGTGAACTCCAGCTTTGCCCCTCCTTCCAGCTTGAGGGTCTCTGCAGTGTGGCTCCTCTCTTGATCCCTTGCTCCCTGGTGGACACATAGTCGTCAGCAATCTCTGCAGCCTTGTCTGCTGTTTTGGGTTTCCAATCACACACGAACTGGCGGACCTCCAGAGGGCACACCTGGAGAAATTGTTCCTTTATCATAAGATCCCCAATTCCCTCAAACGTGGTGACAGTAAGTCCTTTGATCCACTGCCAGAATGTAACCTGTAAGTGGTGCAGAACATCCGCATAGCTCTCTGTGGGACCCCGCTGGATATTCCGGAACTTTTTGTGGTACACCTCCGGCGTGAGCCGGTATCTCCGGATCAGCGCCGCTTTGATGGTCTCATAGTCCGCGTCCACTGGTAAGCTCGTGGAAACATCCAGGCCTTTTCCCTTCAGCCGGGGAGACAGGTAACGGGCCCATTCTGCCTGGGGAATATGATGCTGCTTACACACCCGCTCAAATCCCCGCAAGAACGAGTCCAAGTCCCCGTTATCTTCCAAGATTGGAAAGTCCTCGGATCGGATCTTTAGTGCTCGGGCTCCTGGAGTTGGTGCAGGGGAAGGTTGCGCCTGCTGGCAAAGTTCCAGCTTTTTTAGCTCAAGCTGATGCTCCAACTCCGCCCGACGCTCTGCAGCAGCGGCCTCTCTTTCCGCCCGGCGCTCTGCAGCAGCGGCCTCTCTCTCCGCCCGGCGCTCTGCAGCTTCTCGGTACTGGAGAATCACCTGCAGACGGGTGCTAGAGTCACTAGCGTCTATCTGCTGTAAGGCCATTTGCAAGTATAAGTCCGTTACCCCCACAGAACTGGGGTTACTGGTCCCTCCAGGCACAGTTACCTCTGGGGTCCGGGCACCTGCGGAACCATCTGGCATGGTGATGTCTTCTGGTGCCAGCCTCTCAGGACTTTGCTCCGCCTCCTGCATGGCTATGGTAGCTTCCATATCTGCCATCTCCTGGAGTTCAGCAGCAACCAAGTCCTGCAGACGTTTGGTTATGCTTCTGGTCCCACCAGCCATCCACTGGAAGCCGTTGCCAAATAAAAGATAGGACAGAAAAAAGAAGAAGGGAGGGAACAGTACTGTACCAAACTTTCACCGTATTTTAAGCTTGATCTCATACCGCGCTCGTTCCATAGGATTGCCGCAGTCCCCAGTGTCTGCGTGATACCACACCCACACACTGTTACCCTAATATCCCACAACGCTGCCACCACTGTGAAGAATATCGCCTCGCCCAGCCGCCTGGCACGCTTGCGATCAAACTTCTTTCTTAACCTCCCACTCACACACCGTGAGTAGACCGGGTCATAGGATAAAACGAAATGAGCGATATAAATTTTATATGTTTAATAACCCAAGTGGGTCGGTATGAATTAATAGCATATACAGAAATATACAATATTAATATGATCAAGCATAAACATACAAGCAAAAGAGCGATGATACAATACACAAAAATAAACAGGGGAATTAAAAGATAGAGAAAATACCGGCATAGGCTCGTAGTCCGTTTCTCTAGGCCACAGCAGAGTTTTGGGCCTAGGGCGCAAGCTTAAGCAAGTTGCATAAAACAATCCTTCTACATGCTTTCCAGAACTAGGCCCTCAAAGCATTCCTCAGTAGGGCAGGCCCTCTCATCTTCTCCCAGATCAGAGCTCCTTACTGCCTCTTTGCTGAATGACCCCAGAATCCAGGTCTGCCCACAGCATATGGCTAGTGCTCCACCCACCCCTTGCACCCAGGCAGCCCCCCTTCTCCCACCTTTGCAGAACCCTCGGAGAGAAGGGAGAAGTTAAGGCTTGCTATCCCCCATCCCATCTGGCCAGGGATAATAAAAGTGCCTGGCTATAGCAAGCCATCTCCAATGAACACACATAAAAACAGTGAAGCGTATCGTCCAGCAATGTGGACTCAACTAAAGCACCGCATTCCAAGTGGGGGAAGGACTGACCTAAGCAATTAAAACACACTTCCAAGAAAGATAAAAACTGAGGGTCGGTTCATCACAGCGGGTATCAATCATTTACAGGGGATTTTTATATCATGTATTTTATAGTAGGGGGTAGCAGCAGGATGGGGACTTTGTATAGGCAAGGAAAATGTGGGTCACGTGTCTGGAAAAGTGAGGAGCCAAAGATGTCTGTGTTGCAAACTTTACAGAGACAAGTTGCGGCTGGAAGAAGTGGTCTAGATGGAGGAGACGAGAAATGTGAAAGATTATAGTTAGAAAAGTCACCTGTAAGTCACAACATTTCCTTGTACTGTATTTACTTCAACTGTATGCAGAGCCCTGTGTACAGCCAGTATCTATCATTATACAGTCACCGTAAAGTGATAATATCGGTATACCCAGGTAGGGGGCCCACTTGGATATGTTTGGCCCCCCCCCCGTGCCGAACCCCCAGCTACGCCTCTATGGCGAACCTATGGCATGCGTGCCAGAGAGGGCACGCAGAACCCTCTCAGTTGGCATGCGCAATGTCGCCATGATCGCTCACTAACAGGGAATCCGGTACAGGATTCCCCGTTAGTGAGCGATCGCTTCTTTCAGCTGTACAGTGGGGGAAAAAAGTATTTAGTCAGCCACCAATTGTGCAAGGTAGACCTCAACTATGAGAGACAAAATGAGAAAACAAATCCAGAAAATTCACATTGTCTGATTTTTAAAGAATTTATTTGCAAATTATGGTGGAAAATAAGTATTTGGTCACCTACAAACAAGCAAGATTTCTGGCTCTCACAGACCTGTAACTTCTTCTTTAAGAGGCCCCTCTGTCCTCCACTCATTGCCTGTAGTGATGGCACCTGTTTGAAATTATTATCAGTATAAAAGACACCTGTCCACAACCTCAAACAGTGACACTCCAAACTCCACTATGGTGAAGACCAAAGAGCTGTGGAAGGACACCAGAAACAAAATTGTAGAACTGCACCAGGCTGGGAAGACTGAATCCGCAATAGGAAAGCAGCTTGGTGTGAAGAAATCAACTGTGGGAGCAATAATTAGAAAATGGAAGACATACAAGACCACTGATAATCTCCCTTGATCAGGGGCTCCACGCAAGATCTCACCCCGTGAGGTCAAAATGATCACAAGAACGGTGAGCAAAAATCCCAGAACCACATGGGGTGACCTACCGAATGACCTGCAGAAAGCTAGGACTAACATAACAAAGGCTACCGTCAGTAACACACTACGCCGCCAGGGACTCAGATCCTGCAGTGCCAGACATGTCCCCCTGCTTAAGCCAGTACATATCTGGGCCCGTCTGAAGTTTGCTAGAGAGCATTTGGATGTTCCAGAAGAGTATTGGGAGAATGTCATATGGTCAGATGAAACCAAAGTAGAACTGTTTTGTAGAAACACAACTCGTTGTGTTTGGAGGAGAGTGAATGCTGAGTTGCATCCAAAGAACACCATGCCTACTGTGAAGCATGGGGGTGGCAACATCATGCTTTGGGGATGTTTCTCTGCAAAAGGAACAGAACGACTGATCTGTGTACATGAAAGAATGAATGGGGCCATGTATCGTGAGATTTTGAGTGCAAACCTCCTTCCATCAGCAAGGGCATTGAAGATGAAACGTGGCTGGGTCTTTCAGCATGACAATGATCCCAATCACACCGCCAGGGCAACGAAGGAGTGGCTTCGTAAGAAGCATTTCAAGGTCCTGGAGTGGCCTAGCCAGTCTCCAGATCTCAACCCCATAGAAAACCTTTGGAGGGAGTTGAAAGTCCGTGTTGCCCAGCGACAGCCCCTAAACATCACTGCTCTAGACGAGATCTGCATAGAGGAATGGGCCAACATACCAGCAACAGTGTGTGCCAACCTTGTGAAGACTTACAGAAAACGTTTGACCTCTGTCATTGCCAGCAAAGGATATATAACAAAGTATTGAGATGAACTTTTGTTATTGACCAAATACTTATTTTCCACCATAATTTGCAAATAAATTCTTTAAAAATCAGACAATATGAATTTTCTGGATTTGTTTTCTCATTTTGTCTCTCATAGTTGAGGTCTACCCATGATGCCAATTACAGGCCTCTCTCATCTTTTTAAGTGGGAGAACTTGCACAATTGGTGGCTGACTAAATACTTTTTTCCCCACTGTATGTGCAAATGCACATACACTTGAAAACTGTCAGTGTAAACTGCGGTCCACAGGACTGCGGCTTACATGGTAGATGCTAAATCCTAGTGGGCTAAAGGACTTTTGATGATGTCATGACCATGTGATCAGACTCTTGCGTGGGTGGAGTTATTCTGGATACTACAGGACAGTGTGGCATTACACAGAAAGAGGAAGCTGCTGGGAACGGAGACTGATGGAACGTAAGGAAGAGAGAAGAGACAGCATGTGTGAGCAAGAGGGGAGAATGGGGGTGCAGGCTGTGTGTGAGCAAGAGTGGGGAATGGGAGTGCAGGCTATGTGTGAGCAAGAGGAGGGAATGGGGGTGCAGGCTACGTGTGAGCAAAAGGGGGGAATGGGGATGAAGGCAGTGTGTGAGCAAGAGGGGGGAATGGGGGTGCAGGCTGCATATGAACAAGAGGGGGGAATGGGGGTGCAGGCTGCGTGTGAGCAAGAGGGGGAAATGGGGATGCAGGTTAATTTAAGGTTAAATTGCCGTGTTGGCACTTTGCGATAATTTAGTGGGCTTTGGGTTGCAGTTTGGGCACTCGAACTCTAAAAGGTTCGCCATCACTGGTATAAGAGATAAACAACTGTTAATTGGTTGGCTTGCACTGAATTAACATTCTTCTTAATTGATCACCTGTATCCTGAGGAGGGGGATTGCGAATTGGAATTAACATATACATTAGACATTCACCAAGACATAATCTCTTCAATAAATGCAAACCATAACCATACACTACTATGAACAAAACTATCCATACTATGATCTAAACACAATTCATCACATTTAGAAAGAATACATATTTTTCTGTAAGGCTGGAACCACGTAAGCAGTTTTGATGCAATTTTTAGGTACACCCAAGGGTAGATCTAAAAGTGTAAAGAAAATACTTTCATATCTTCTATTCTTTTCTATCCACTCCCACAAAATTGCATGTGTGACTCTATATATTTTTAGTAGACTGAACACAGCTTACAACTGACTTAATTATTACTTACAGTATTAGGATACTACGGTATGTGCTAATATCAGTGCTTTATATCCTTTCTTCTCTAAATAGTATATTAAGATGTTCTTCCAGTTGTCTAAATATAATTCTAATTTACGTGTGATACACTCAGCTGCCTGCTTCAGATTGACGGCCTTCTGGGCATTGTTACAGCTGGAACCAATTCTAACAGTATCCTGGCCTTTTTTTTATTAGTCTTACATAATAGTGTGATGGCCTCTTCATTTATACTTCATCCTATAAATTTTAGAATTTTAGTGTATATAAAATTCTAAACTTAAAGGACGAATTCACGGTGCTGTTTATATGATGACACTCCTGTCTTTAATATATCTTTAGTATTTCTCTACTATCTATACTTAAGTTTTACTTTGGTCCTGACAGTTTACAGGATATGTTTGAAGAAAATAGTTTATTAATTTGATAACAATATTGCAGGCAGTACTGTACATGGCAAAATGTCATGTTTGAACACATACTACTATTGCACAAGAAAGGTTCCTACTGTAAGTCAATATGTCACATTTCAGAAAAAGAGAAGAACTTTAATCTTGTGGGTGCTTTAAACCCTTGACCTTTGCTTTTAGATATCAGCTTAACTCTACCACAGTGAGTGTAGAACCTGGGATAATGCCAGCTCAACTTTCAAAAGTTGGACTCGCAAATTAACCTAAAAATTGTCAAGTATGTGGGACTGGTTCCTTAACCATAGCCACATGTCATTCCTGTCTTTTGTAATGAGCAACTTGCCTAGCTTAATCTAAGAATATATTTCAGATGAGTCACATTGTGGTGTGTATGGAAGAGAGAAAAAACAGCCAAGTTCTCTGGTGTTTGCCAACAAGCCAGCATGTTTTCAATTTATGAGGATTCCTTTAATTTATAACATACCAAAAATGGTCCAATTTTCATATCTTTGTATGAAGTGTGGATATCATTTTGCAGGTGCAGACTGTCATAACAGAGAGATGGATCACTTGTCACCACTGAATACGTTCAAGATTAATATTCACTGAGTTCTTGTACATGGTATGTTCTTACTTGAATAATCCCTGAATATTAATGTAGTTTTTTTTACCTTTATGGTTTAACACTGTAGTTGTGAAATGATACGAGTGGGACTGTTTTGGAATGATGGAAAAGTTATAGATTTGTTCTTTTCTTTCTTTGGAACAATGAAATAATGTAATGAATGGCACATATGGATTTTTTTAAAGGCAACTATGTCAAGATATTGGCACATTTAATTTTGATTGTAATAAAATAGTCTATAGAACGACTTGGAATAACAGTCTTTCCAGATTTTATTAATTTTGAGCTTAAAAAAAACAAAGCAGAAAATACACTAAAATGTGTGTTTGCAGCTGATCACATCCAGGCAGGAGAAAATCAGTCTAAGTGACTCACTGACTGTACTTGGATTTTGACTACTTATAAGTATAGGAATTATCTCTTCTTTCTACTGCTAAAACTAAAACTGTCTGTGTCTACAAAAACATATTTTGTACAAGCAACCCTGGAAAATATTAAACAATGTTGATAGGTAAAGGAAAATGGAAAAAGAAACATAAGTGAAAGTTTGGCTGTGATTCATACACATCTAGGCCAGGGCCCCAAGTTGCAAAAATGCAGTGTTTTGACTGTGGAGGAAACGCTGTGGCAAAAAAATCCCATCCACACATTTCAGAAAAAGATCTGCAGTGGTATGCTGCGATTTCAAAAGTGCAAACGTTTTTGTAAATAACAGCATGTCAATTATACCTACGGAAACACTGGTGTTTTCTGTATAGGTATAATAGGGGCAGAAAGTCCACAGAGGAAAACTCTGCGGACTTTCTGTGAAAAATTCTGCAGAAAAAAACGCAATGTGTTTCCATCGTGGTCTTTTCCACAGAGTTTTTTGGCTGCGGCTATGTGGGCCCTTAGCCTTATATGGGTTTAAAATATCACAAAATACTGTACCACAAGTACATGGATAGAACATTATGCAACCTAGTGCAGTAACATAACCCTTGCGACTTCTACATATATAACTTTATATAGGCTTTATATAGGTTCTGTCTTGCATGGATCAGTCGATTACCATTTAAAATTATGCCAGCTGCTTCTTAAAATGTTTTTTTAACATTTTTCATGTAGCTCATTGTACTATGCTATGTACTATTCTGTAGCTCCAATTTATCTCTATGGGAATTGTAGAAACAGCAACCTGGTGGAAAGAAGAAAGAGTCCCTTATTCCCATCTCTGCTTTCTTAGGCCAAAATGGACATATCTCTTTAAGGCTGTCCTGTGATAATGTCTGTAAAGCAAATGCAAACCTAAATGTTAATACCATAGTTTTTGGTGTGGCGTATTTGGATTTAGTATGGTTGTAAGTAAGCAGTGGAATACCATGAGATTCTTCAATAGACCTACAGTAAATAGCATACGCAAGGGGGCAGTTATAAGGTCAAAACCACACCTTTCAGTCTCCAGCTGGCCATAGATCTCCTATAAAGTTCTGGTGCAGCAGGAGAGTGGTGGCTCACTGGTGTTTGCAGAAGAGGAATGGGGCGGGGGAATTCTTGATCTCCTACAAGAGCGGCTGCTCTCTTCTTGTGCAAACACTTTCATAGTGATGATGATAATGCTGATTATCATAATGAAAGACAGAGATGTAAATATACATACAATGAGGTATGTATAGTAAAGTTCTGTTTCCACCATTCCATGACTCCTGTTTAGTTTTCCCATAGATTTTTTTATGGGTACCAACCAAACACATGTATGTAACCCAGTTGCTTACTAAATGCCAGTGGTTACTTAACAGGGGTCACATAACCCACAACATGTTTAGTCCTATTCTGTTAGCCCATAGACGTATTATACAGGACTGATTAATGGGCTATACCATTCTACTGTGAAAACAGGAGTCAGCACTGATATAATAAGTGTACAGTGGGGGAAAAAAGTATTTAGTCAGCCACCAATTGTGCAAGTTCTCCCACTAAAAAAGATGAGAGAGGCCTGTAATTGACATCATAGGTAGATCTCAACTATGAGACACAAAATGAGAAAACAAATCCAGAAAATCACATTGTCTGATTTTTAAAGAATTTATTTGCAAATTATGGTGGAAAATAAGTATTTGGTCACCTACAAATAAGCAAGATTTCTGGCTCTCACAGACCTGTAACTTCTTCTTTAAGAGGCCCCTCTGTCCTCCACTCATTACCTGTAGTAATGGCACCTGTTTGACATTGTTATCAGTATAAAAGACACCTGTCTACAACCTCAAACAGTCACACTCCAAACTCCACTATGGTGAAGACCAAAGAGCTGTGGAAGGACACCAGAAACAAAATTGTAGACCTACACCAGGCTGGGAAGACTGAATCTGCAATAGGCAAGCAGCTTGGTGTGAAGAAATCAACTGTGGGAGCAATAATTAGAAAATGGAAGACATACAAGACCACTGATAATCTCCCTCGATCAGGGGCTCCACACAAGATCTCACCCCGTGGGGTCAAAATGATCAAAGGATGGTGAGCAAAAATCCCAGAACCACACGGGGGGACCTAGTGAATGACCTGCAGAAAGCTGGGACTAACGTAACAAAGGCTACCGTCAGTAACACACTATGCAGCCAGGGACTCAGATCTGCAGTGCCAGATGTGTCCCCCTGCTTAAGCCAGTACATATCCAGGCCTGTCTGAAGTTTGCTAGAGAGCATTTGAATGTTCCAGAAGAGTATTGGGAGAATGTCATATGGTCAGATGAAACCAAAGTAGAACTGTTTGGTAGAAACACAACTCGTCGTGTTTGGAGGAGAGTGAATGCTGAGTTGCATCCAAAGAACATCATACCTACTGTGAAGCATGGGGTTGGAAACATCATGCTTTGGGGCTGTTTCTCTGCAAAGGGACCAGGACGACTGATCCATGTACATGAAAGAATGAATGGGGCCATGTATCATGAGATTTTGAGTGCAAACCTCCTTCCATCAGCAAGGGCATTGAAGATGAAACGTGGCTGGGTCTTTCAGCATGACAATGATCAGAAGCACACAACCAGGGCAACGAAGGAGTGGCTTCGTAAGAAGCATTTCAAGGTCCTGGAGTGGCCTAGCCAGCCTACAGATCTCAACCCCATAGAAAACCTTTGGAGGGAGTTGAAAGTCCGTGTTGTCCAGCGACAGCTCCAAAACATCACTGCTCTAGAGGAGTACTGCATGGAGGAATGGGCCAACATACCAGCAACAGTGTGTGCCAACCTTGTGAAGACTTACAGAAAACGTTTGATCTCTGTCATTGCCAACAAAGGATATATAACAAAGTATTGAGATGAACTTTTGTTATTGACCAAATACTTATTTTCCACCATAATTTGCAAATAAATTCTTTAAAAATCAGGCAATGTGATTTTCTAGATATGTTTTCTCATTTTGTCTCTCATAGTTGAGGTCTACCTATGATGACAATTACAGGCCGGCCTCATCTTTTTAAGTGGGAGAACTTGCACAATTGGTGGCTGACTAAATACTTTTTTTCCCCCACTGTATGTGAGAATAATTTTAAATTTGTCTATAAAAATAAATTGTATGATAACCCGTTCTATAGACAAGTGAATTAAAAAAAACAAATCCCCCTTTCAGTCTGTATGAACAATCCTAAGACTGTTAGGGAATGATTCCAGAGCAATTTAGGCATTTCTTGCAAGTTATCCTATTATCTGATATGTTGTCCAGGTTTCCTGGGAGCCTGAAAGGCAAAACTAGCAAGTCATGGCACAATTATGGAGAAAGGAGTGAGATTTACTTAGATAAATATAGTATTCAATATTCCCTATTACAGCTCCATGTTTTCTGCTACTAAGCTTTTCCAGAACCCTGAAATGCAAATCTAGCAAGCTTTGGCATTATTTAGGAGCAAGCAGAGGGATTTATTAAGGCATATTTAGTATTCAGCAGTACCTATTACTGCATTACATGCTATATTACCCATCTCTCCCAGGGCCCTAAAAGGCAATATATATATATATATATATATATATATATATATATATATATATATACACACGTGGACAAAATTGTTGGTACCCCTCGTTTAATGAAAGAAAAACCCACAATGGTCACACAAATAACTTGAATCTGACAAAACTGGAATTTTCCAAACTACATGTTGACAAGCCACAAAGCTTCTGGGAGAATGTCTTATAGACAGATGAGACAAAAATCGAAATTTTTGGCAAGGTACATCAGCTCTTTATTTACAGATGGAAAAATGAAGCATATCTTGAAAAGAACACTGTCCCTACTGTGAAACATGAAGGAGGCTCTGTTATGTTCTAGGGCTGCTTTGCTGGATCTGGCACAGGGTGTCTTGAATTTGTGCAGGGTACAATGAAATCTCAAGATTATCAAGGGATTTTAGAGAGAAATGTGCTGCCCAGTGTCAGAAAGCTTGGTCTCAGTCGCAGGTCATGGGACTTGCAACATGATAACGACCCAAAACACACAGATAAAAACATCCAAGAATGGCTAAGAGGAAAGCATTGGACTATTCTGAAGTGGCCTTCTATGAGCCCTGACCTAAATCCTATTGAACATCCTATTGAAACATGCCGTCTGGAAAAGGCACCCTTCAAACCCGAGACAACTGGAGCAGTTTGCTCATGAGGACTGGGCCAAAATACCTGTTGAGCGGTTCAGAAGTATCATTGACAGTTACAGGAATCATTTAATTGCAGTGATTTTTTTTTTTTTTTCCAAGATGGCGCCGCTGGAGTGGATGCCTGTTAAGCAGCTCTGAGACTCTCTCTCTTATTATTCTTTCTTTGTCTGTTTTTTTTATCTCTCTACTTAATGGACTTTACACTATGACGAAACAAAGACTTGGAATTGGACCTTTGTGATACTTTTTTTTTTGTTTTTATCTGTCTTTTTGTTCTGCTGAAATGGGAACTCTTGTGTCTGCAGACATTTCTTTTGTCTACACAAGAGAGAAACTCCTGCAGCTTAGAGTCACAACAGGGCTGCATACCATTTGCCCACCCATCCCCCAAGAACTCTGGAGAAAGAAAAAGCGGGGGAGGGGCTGCAGAGCAGGAACTCTTCAGAGGATTAAAAAGAGGCGTTACCGACCAACTGTTCCCTCCATCATTATGGGCAATGTGAGATCTCTTGCAAACAAGATGGATGAACTAACAGCGCTCACCAGGCATCAGCAGGAGTTTCGGATGTGCAGCATGATGGTACTTACAGAGACTTGGCTCACTGAAGTTACTCCTGACCCTCTGGTCTCCTTGGATGGTTTTAAACTCCTTCGGGCAGACAGGACAAGGGAGAGCGGTAAGAGGAAAGGAGGGGGGCTGGCAATGTTTGTGAATAATAGATGGTGCAATCCTAGGCACATTGTGATTAAGGAGCAAACTTGCTGTAAAGAAATTGAACTATTAGCTGTGAGCATGAGACCTTTCTATCTACCAAGGGAACTATCACATGTCATCATGATAGCTGCATATGTCCCCCCCCTGTGAAAGCTGTCGCTGCCTGCGAGGTCCTACAAGCCACGCTGAGCCAGTTACAGTCACAGCACCCCCAGGCCCTCCTTCTTGTGTCTGGCGATTTCAACCACGCCTCTCCATCATCCACACTGCCAAGTTTCACACAGTATGTAACCTGCCACACAAAAGACAACAAAACACTGGACTTGTTCTTTGCCAACGTGAGGGAGGCATATAACTCATCATCCCTACCGTCCCTGGGAAGATCAGATCACAACCTAGTACATCTCCGACCTGTGTACAAGCCACTTGTACGTAGAGAACCAGCTGTCACCCGCACAGTGAGGATATGGTCCGAGGAGAGTGATGAGGCTCTTAGGGATTGTTTTGACACAACCGCATGGGAAGTTTTGCAGGATTCGTATGGAGAAGATATAGAAGGACTCACACACTGCATAACGGACTACATTAATTTTTGTGTGGACAACACAGTACCCACAAAAGTGGTGAGGTGCTTCTCCAACAACAAACCATGGATTAACTCTGATATAAAAACACTACTTAAGAAGAAAAAGATGGCATTCAGGACAAGAGATAAGGAGGGGTTGAGGGAAGTACAAAAGGAGCTGAGGCATCTAATCAGGCAAGGAAAAGCCAGTTATAAGGAAAAAATGGAAAAGCAAATGGAAAGAAAAGACATAAGGGGGGTATGGGAGGGGCTTAAGTCAATTTCGGGTCATAAACAGTCTGTCTGCCAGATTGAGGCAGATGTTAACTGACTTAATGAACTAAACCTATTCTTCAACAGATTTGATCACACACCAGCTCCTCCCACCCCAGCATGTCCTTCAGCTCCCCTCACCACAATGACTTCACCCCATTCACGCCATGTGGCTACTTCCCAACAGACCAGTAAATCCAGAAATCTGTCTTTATCTGACCACAGTCTGACCTTCACACGGGCCCAGGTGAGGAAGGAGATGAAAAAGATCAACGCGAGGAAAGCCGCAGGGCCAGATGACATCAGTGCAAGGCTAATTAAGACTTGTGGGGACCAGCTGTGTGGTATAATTACATATATGTATAATATGAGCCTGAGGCAGGAAATAGTCCCTGAATTATGGAAATCTTCTTGTGTGGTACCAGTTCCAAACAAACCCCACCCTATGGACCTCAATGACTACAGACCTGTAGCACTGACATCCCACCTGATGAAGATCTTGGAGAGATTGGTTCTCACACATCTCCGTCCTCTAGTGAGCCCCGCTATGGACCCCCTCCAGTTTGCTTATCGGCCGGGCATTGGGGTAGATGATGCCATCATCCATCTTCTGCACAGGGCTCTGTCTCACCTGGAGAAACCAGGGAACACAGTGAGAATAATGTTCTTTGATTTCTCCAGTGCTTTTAACACCATACAGCCCAGATTATTGAGGGACAAGCTGGGCCTTGCTGGAGTGGACCACCACCTCTCCAACTGGATCCTAGACTACCTCACAAATCGACCTCAATACGTGAGAGCCCAAGACTGTGTGTCAGGTACCGTGATCTGTAATATGGGGGCACCTCAGGATACGGTTCTCGTCCCTTTCCTCTTCACACTGTACACTGCAGATTTTAGGTGCAACTCATCTAGCTGCTACCTACAGAAGTATTCTGACGACTCTGCAATAGTAGGCCTCATCACAGACGATGATGACAGGGAGTACAGAGAACTGAACCGGTTTTTTGTGGACTGGTGCCACCAGAACCACCTGAAGATTAACTCGGGGAAGACCAAGGAGATGGTGGTGGACTTCCGTAAAGGCAGATGCCCTCCAAAACCAGTGGACACCCTGGGGACGGGCATCGAGATTGTGAACACCTATAAGTACCTGGGTTTGCTCCTTAATAATAAGCTGGACTGGGCAGATCATATGGAGGCCCTGTACAGGAAGGGCCACAGCAGGCTCTACCTGCTTAGGAAGCTGAGAGCCTTTGGAATCCGGGGGGCACTTCTTAGGACTTTCTTCAACTCGGTAGTGGCATCAGCCATCTTCTTTGGAGTGGCCTGCTGGGGGAGCAGCATATCAACCAGGGACAGAAATAAACTTGACAAGCTGATTAGAAGGGCCAGCTCTGTCCTGGGGAGCCTGCTGGACCCAGTGCAGGTGGTGGGTGACAGAAGGATACTGTCCGTGGTGAGCTCCATGCAGAAGAAGAAGTCCCATCCCATGCATGAAACTGATTGCGCTGGGCAGTACTGTCAGTGACCGACTGCTCCACCCTAGGTGTGAGAAGGAGCGCTATCGGAAGTCTTTCCTCCCCACCGCGGTTAGGCTGTACAACCAACACCGACCTAAGCAGAGCTCATTACATACAGAGAACTGAAATATCTCTCTGCCTGTTAAATCCCCCCCCCCCCCCTCTGCTACGTCCTATCTGTCTGTCTGCTATTAATGTAATGCCTCTCACCTTGGAACATTCCTGTACATGTTGTATTTGTATTTGTATCTGCTTATCTTATCTTATCTTTGCTGCTGTAACACACTGAATTTCCCCATTGTGGGACTATTAAAGGACTATTATTATTATTATTATTATTATTATTAAAAGGTCGTACAACAAAATATTAAGTTAAGGGTACCATAATTTCTGTCCAGGCCTGTTTCATGAGTTTTCTTTTTTTAAAAAATTCTGTTGAAGCATGGTTGAAAAGCAATGTCTGACTTTCATTTGTTCATTGTCATAGAATTTTTATATATTATTACTTTTGTCAGATTCAAGTTATTTCTGTGACCATTGTGGGTTTTTCTTTCATTAAATGAGGGGTACCAACAATTTTGTCCATGTGTGTATAGCAAGCTTTGGCATATATATGGCATATGGCATTATATATATATAATTCCTTATCAGAGCTCCCCATGTTATGTTACCCAGCTATTTGGTATATTTAATATTAGCAGTCCATATTGCTTCATTGCCTGGTAATTTACCCAACTTTCCCAGAACCCCAATTGAGATATCCTGGCAATCTGTGGTATGATTATAGTGCAAAGTTGATTTAGTTAGGTAAATATAGTATTCAGTATTCCCTGTTACAGCTCCACATGCTATGTCAACCAACTTTCCCAGAAGTCTGAATCGCAATCTGGCAAGCTCTGGATCAAGGAGATTTCTTTGATATTATATTACTTCATTTATTATTTGGCAATCCTTATTACAACATTACCTGGTGTACTACCCAGCCTTCCAGCTTGTTTTGAAAAGCAATGGCATGGTATACCAAACCATTTAGTACACATGCATGTAATATTGGGGCAAAAGTGAGGTCTAGTATTCAGGATACCTATCCATTGGTTGTTACATGGCTTTCCAAAGTTCATGAATGATAAAAATGCATATTATTGCAGGCATGTAGGAAAGAGGGGAATTATCAAAGCATTATTGCACATATTTGTCATTGAGCAATTTGGGAAGTTTGGGTGATAAAGATGGGCGAAATCCAGAAGATTTGCATTGTCCTGTGTTCAGACGAGACGAACCCTCAGATCAGTTCAGCCTGAACTTGTTTGGATACAACCAGAAGATAAATAATTATACTCTGGGGTTCCCCTGAAGAAATCTCAGAGTATAATAATGTCTCATGAGTGGCGAACCCCAAAAATTGTGGGTTCGACCAAACACAGAATTTTTGCAACAAAAACTGTAGGGGGCACTATGGGACATTATACTGTGTGGAGGAGCTACTGTGGGATACTATACTGTGTGGAGGGACTACTCATCTGTCCCCTGCTCTCTGGTGTCCGCTGCTGCAGCCTGTTCAGTTATGCGCCATGCTTTGTTCCTTGAAAGCCCTGTGCCCCATGTCCCACGTGACTGCTGAAGCCAGTGGTCGCCGGAGAGGGACTAGTGATGTCACTCACATATGTCACCAGTCCCTCTACAGCTGAGTGTATGTCCCCAGCTTCTTTCAAGCACTGTACATGCGCTGGGGACTCAGTGAAGTGTGTCGGTCAAGCAGCTGAGTGGTGTACATGCGCAGTGGTAGTCAACCCTAATTTTCTAACTTGGAGAAGGAGGAGAGAATTTTCACCTCATGCAGCAGAAAAGCTAGATCAGCCCTGAAAACAGCTTGTGACTGAGGAATTGGGAGGTGCCTGAGAGTACCAGCAGAGGTCTGTAGAGGAAAGCAGCATGTGACTGGGGAGAGGGGGAAGAACCTGCTTGGAGATGATAATCTGATTGAGCTGCCTGGAGGTAGCTGAGAGCAGAGACATGCCCACTGACTTCCTGTATTTAGTCTTGAGTCCTTTGCTGCTAGAGATGGAACTCACTTACTAACAGTGAATCAACAGTAAATTTGAATGATAGGAGCCCCCTTATGGCAGAGATTTTAAAAGAATTATTCACTGATTCAACATCACAATGTTGATCATCATTTACAATTATAATCAGCATGGAATATTGATACAACATAAGTTGTTGAAAAAGTTAGTGAACATTTAATGTGTATGGCCGGCTTAACTGATTATTTCCAAGAGCACATCCAAGGACATGGTTTTCAGTGTATGCATAGAGATCGTAGCTATATAAACAAACAGTACTACATTAGTAGCTAGGATATCAGGGATTGAAATACTATGAAAATATAAGATAATTTTAGCCCCAGATATTGCTCATTTTAGTTAGTTTCTTGTACATACAAACAGGGATCAAAATTATAAAAAAAAAGTACCAATAAAATAAAGTGTACCTATATATATATATATATATATATATATATATATATATATATAATATATATATATATATATATATATATAACAGTACAGACCAAAAGTTTGGACACACCTTCTCATTCCAAGAGTTTTCTGTATTTTCATGACTATAAAAATTGTAGATTCACACTGAAGGCATCAAAACTATGAATTAACACATGTGGAATTATATACTTAACAAAAAAGTGTGAAACAACTGAAAACATGTCTTATATTCTAGGTTCTTCAAAGTAGCCACCTTTTGCTTTGATTACTGCTTTGCACACTCTTGGCATTCTCTTGATGAGCTTCAAGAGGTAGTCACCTGAAATGGTTTTCACTTCACAGGAGTGCCCTGTCAGGTTTAATAAGTGGGATTTCTTGCCTTATAAATGGGGTTGGGACCATCAGTTGTGTTGTTCAGAAGTCAGGTGGGTACACAGCTGATAGTCCTACTGAATGGAGTGTTATAATTTGTATTATGGCAAGAAAAAAGCAGCTAAGTAAAGAAAAACGAGTGGCCATCATTACTTTAAGAAATGAAGGTCAGTCAGTCCGAAAAATTGGGAAAACTTTGAAAGTGTCCCCAAGTGCAGTGGCCAAAACCATCAAGCGCTACAAAGAAACTGGCTCACATGAGGACCGCCCCAGGAAAGGAAGACCAAGAGTCACCTCTGCTGCGGAGGATAAGTTCATCCGAGTCACCAGACTCAGAAATCGCAGGTTAACAGCAGCTCAGATTAGAGACCAGGTCAATGCAACACAGAGTTCTAGCAGCAGACACATCTCTACAACAACTGTTAAGAGGAGACTCTGTTCAGCAGGCCTTCATGGTAAAATAGCTGCTAGGAAACCACTGCTAAGGACAGGCAACAAGCAGAAGAGACTTGTTTGGGCTAAAGAACACAAGGAATGGACATTAGACCTGTGGAAATCTGTGCTTTGGTCTGATGAGTCCAAATTTGAGATCTTTCATTCCAACCACCGTGTCTTTGTGAGAAGCAGAAAAGGTGACCGAATGGACTCTACATGCCTGGTTCCCACCGTGAAGCATGGAGGAGGAGGTGTGATGGTGTGGGGTTGCTTTGCTGGTGACACTGTTGGGGATTTATTCAAAATTGAAGGAATACTGAACCAGCATGGTTACCGCAGCAGCATGCTATTCCATCCGGTTTGCGTTTAGTTGGACCATCATTTATTTTTCAACAGGACAATGACCCCAAACACACCTCCAGACTGTGTAAGGGCTATTTGACCAAGAAGGAGAGTGATGGTGTGCTACGCCAGATGACCTGGCCTCCACAGTCACCAGACCTGAACCCAATCGAGATGGTTTGGGGTGAGCTGGACCGCAGAGTGAAGGCAAAAGGGCCAACAAGTGCTAAGCATCTCTGGGAACTCCTTCAAGACTGTTGGAAGACATTTCAGGTGACTACCTCTTGAAGCTCATCAAGAGAATGCCAAGAGTGTGCAAAGCAGTAATCAAAGCAAAAGGTGGCTACTTTGAAGAACCTAGAATATAAGACATATTTTCAGTTGTTTCACACTTTTTTGTTAAGTATATAATTCCACATATGTTAATTCATAGTTTTGATACCTTCAGTGTGAATCTACAATTTTTATAGTCATGAAAATACAGAAAACTCTTGGAATGAGAAGGTGTGTCCAAACTTTTGGTCTGTACTGTATATATATATACACTGCCGTTCAAAAGTTAAGGGGTCACCCAGACAATTTTGTGTTTTCCATGAAAACTCACACTTTTATTTATCAAATGAGTTGCAAAATGAATAGAAAATATAGTCAATACATTGACAAGGTTAAAAATAATGATTTTTATTTGAAATAATAATTTTCTCCTTCAAACTTTGCTTTCGGCAAAGAATGCTCCATTTGCAGCAATTACAGAATTGCAGACCTTTGGCATTCGAGCTGTTAATTTGCTGAGGTAATATAGAGAAATTTCACCCCATGCTTCCAGAAGCCCTTCCCACAAGTTGGATTGGCTTGATGGGCACTTTTTGCGTACCATACGGTAAAGCTGCTCCCACAACAGCTCAATGGAGTTGAGATCTGGTGACTGTGCTGGCCACTCCATTACATATAGAATACCAGCTGCCTTCTTCTTCCCTAAATAGTTATTGCATAATTTGGAGGTGTGCTTTGGGTCATTGTCCTGTTGTAGGATGAAGTTGGCTCCAATCAAGCGCTGTCCACAGGGTATGGCATGACGTTGCAAAATGGAGTGATAGCCTTCCTTATTCAAAATCCCTTTTACCTTGTACAAATCTCAGACTTTACCAGCACCAAAGCAACCCCAGACCATCACATTACCTCCACCATGCTTGACAGATGGCGTCAGGCACTCTTCCAGCATCTTTTCAGTTGTTTTACGTCTCACAAATGTTCTTCTGTGTGATCCAAACACCTCAAACTTTGATTCGTCTGTCCATAACACTTTTTTTTCAATCTTCCTCTGTCCAATGTCTGTGTTCTTTTGCCCATATTAATCTTTTCCTTTTATTAGCCAGTCTCAGACATGGCTTTTCTTGGCCACTCTGCCCTGAAGACCAGCATCCCTGAGTTGCCTCTTCACTGTAGACGTTGACACTGGTGTTTTGCGGGTACTATTTAATGAAGCTGCCAGTTGAGGACCTGTGACACGTCGATTTCTCAAACTAGAGACTCTAATGTACTTGTCTTGTTGCTCAGTTGTGCAGCGGGGCCTCCCACATCTCTTTCTACTCTGGTTAGAGCCTGTTTGTGCTGTCCTCTGAAGGGAGTAGTACATACTGTTGTTGGAAATCTTCAGTTTCTTGGCAATTTCTCACATGGAATAGCCTTCATTTCTAAGAACAAGAATACACTGTCGAGTTTCACATGAAATATCTCTTTTTCTGGCCATTTTGAGAGTTTAATCGAGCCAACAAATGTAATGCTCCAGATTCTCAACTAGCTCAAAGGAAGGTCAGTTTTATAGCTTCTCTAACCAGCAAAACTGTTTTCAGCTGTACTAACATACTTGCACAAGGGTTTTCAAAGGTTTTCTAAACATCCATTAGCCTTCTTACACAGTTAACAAACACAATGTACCATTAGAACTCTGGAGTGATGGTTGCTGGAAATGGGCCTCTATACACCTATGTAGATATTGCATTAAAAACCAGACGTTTGCATCTAGAATAGTCATTTACCACATTAACAATGTATAGAGTGTATTTCTGATTCATTTAATGTTATCTTCATTGAAAAAAAACTGTGCTTTTCTTTCAAAAATAAGGACATTTCTAAGTGACCCTAAACTTTTGAACGGTAGTGTATATGAATTGAATATGTAAACATATAACAAGTAATATATACTATCTTTCTAAAGTAGCATTTCATTTTCACAATAGAGTGACTTTAGCCTCTTTTTTTAATCAAAAACTGGCTTTGTTGCCCAGTATCAACCAATTATATTGATTATTGTCAGCAACACGAACAGTTATTAAATTTGATTGTTTTCTGGTGTAAAAAAGTTGCAATTGACTATTTTACACTGCGCTCATCACTTTATGAAAAGGAGGTATGGCATGGGCAGTACCATCAACTGCGGCAGATTTACCATAATTCATGGCAGTTTTCTAGCATAGATTTAATTCTAGATGCACAGACTGCTGAAGGATGTGCTTTATTTATGACAAGGGGATATAAAGGCTGGTGTAGAAAATGGCGGTCTTGATAAATCTCCCCACTGTGCTAACTTCACAGAGTTATCTGTACCCATTTCCATACCCATTTAGAAGCAAATAATTGAAAACATTAGGTTTGCTAACAATTAAAGGAATTATTATTATTTATTTATAGAGCACCATTAATTCCATGGTGCTGTACATTTGAGGGTTCAGCCAATTATATCCTATTTGCTTTCACCATGGTGCACAAAAAAGGAAAAAAAAAAACAGGCTCATTATTATATACTTGTAAATTGTCATCTGTACTTATGAAGTGCTGCCTCATGTAAATTATTGAGAAATCAAATACTAAATATGCGTTAAAATACAAAAACTGCAGATCTACTTAGCCCTGTGTGTTCTGTTGTTGTCACTGAATCTTTTCTAAGCAGAAGATACAAATGTTTGGACTTCAGCTATCTATATTTAACGTGTGAGGCCATCCGGAGCCTAGTTTAAAAAAATATACCATGGTCTTGTCATATCATAAGTGGTGCAAACCTAAGGATATTTATCACTATGGTTGTTAGCTAGAATATAATTTTTGAAAGCAAGGCCATCTGACATTTGTTGATACAATAATCACAGATCTTTTATGCCGCTTAGATAGGTTTGCAGTTACATGGTAACAACTGTCTAGACGCTTTTAATAGGTTGATATGCTTGTATGTCAAAAATGAATGATTATTCCAAGAATCTCAGTGGTGTTTCATCTCAGAGACAGGATTATACTCATGAGAGGCTTGCATATCAACGCATGCCATTGTTTTAGTTATTGATTACATCTTATAGGAGTATTAGAGGGGCAAGTGCTACAGAAAGGATTTGATATCTATGGATTTGCTAAAAAATATTTGTATTCTGGCTTTGACAATGCAAATATAATGTCATTGTTTCATAGAGTATAAACAGGGCTACTTTAGCCATAAGGCCAATGGTGCACTTGCAGTAGGCCCTATGGTAGGGGGGACAGTCCTGCATATACTGTCTCATCGTTCCAGGCTGCCCCAACTTCAGCTCATCAATGTCCATAGGACGCCGATGAGTTGCATACAATGATAAAGCAGGGAGCCGTCCGCTCCCTGTTTTACCATTCATCCTGTGATGGCGTCACATCGCACCTGCAGCTCCTGGAAGACTCCGGACCCGAGATAGCAGGAGAGCGAGGAGAGGTGAGTATTTTTTTTTTTTTTTTTTGGTAGGAGAGGGACTTTAAACTGGTGGGCAGCTGCATTGGGACATTAAACAGGGGGACTTTAAATTGGGAGTAGCTGGAGGGGGACATTAAACAGTGAGGGCAACTGCAGGTGGAATTTAAACTGTGGGGGCAACTGTAGGGGGACTTTAAACTTTGGGGGTAGCTGAAGGGGGGCATTAAACATGTTTTTAATTCAGCAGTAGCTGATCACATTATTGGGTGGTGTTCACACAACACATTTTCATTTATGTTTCATTTGGTTAATAAATGTTACGTTTTAGTTATATCCAGAAAACCTATCAATTCCTGAGCTTTTCCTATAGACAAGATAGTGTTTTACCTATCAAACTTTTTCTAAAATAGTCTTGGGCATTAAACAGGGGGCAACTGTAAGGGACATTAAACTGTGGGGAAACTGGAGGGGGATATTAAATTGTGGGGGTAGCTGAAGGGGGACATTAAACTGTGGGGGCAGCTGGAAGGGGACATTATGCTATGGGGGCAGGTGGACAGGGACATTAAACTGCGGGGATAGCTAGAGGGGGATATTATACTGTGGGTGTACTTGTAGTGGGGACATTAAACTGTGTGGGCAGCTGGAAGGGGACATTAAATGGTGGGGATAACTGGAAGGGGACATTAAACTGGGGGGGTAGCTGGAGGGGGACATTATATTGTATGGGGCCACTAGGGAAGCATTATACTGTGTGATGGTCACTAAAGGGGGCATCATAATTTGTGCAAGTTGGGTATTTTTAAGAGCTGACGATGGGAGGGGGCCCACTTATGAAACTTTTACACTGGAGCCACCAATGTGTTAAAACGGCCCTGAGTATAAAACATTGCTAAAATAGTACATATAAGAACAGTAAATAATGTATAAGAAACTAAAGTGCAGTCTTTTTATGCTTAAATGTGAGTTGCATAGTAATATTGATAATGTCATAAAAATGTATTTCAAATAAAATCAAAGGGTGGGTAGATGAACTGCTTGTGACTTACAATGAACTATTTTAACAAAACACAGCTGTATAATCTGCCAGGCTGGGGGACTTCATACCACCCCATGGACTGGAAAAATAAAACATGCCCAGTTTTCTCTGATATTGGATAATGCATGTTTGTCATGCTCCAGTTGTTAGGGGTAAGATCCCTGAACTTGAGTTTGGAAATGTTACATAGCTAAAAAAAAAATTCTTAACGTTCCTTTAAAAGATTTAACTGTTTATTTATATCTATACATTTTCCCAGAATGGGCTTTGATAGGGGGTATATGTGATATGGTCTATGAGTAACTCCCACAAGTATAACTGAAAACTGTTGCAGTTGTTTTTGTATTCCATCAACATTTGAAGTCATTAATGTAAGAGGGATCTGTACAATGACTGGCAGGTGGGTAAATATACCCACAGTGCAGCGCTGTAGATCAAAAAGGCATCTTTTTGTTAACTCACAGCTCTTATCTCCTATTCTAATTGACTTTAGGGGTAAACAGGTACAATGATAGATTTTCACATAATCCTAGTCTAAAAATATTTTATTATGTGTATATATATATATATATATATATATATATATATATATATATACAGTGCTGGCCAAAAGTATTGGCACCCCTGCAATTCTGTCAGATAATACTCAATTTCTTCCAGAAAATTATTGCAATCACAAATGCTTTGGTAATAATATCTTCATTTAATTTGTCTTCAATGGAAAACCACAAAAAGAATTGTCAAAAAGCCAAATTGGATATAATTCCACGCCAAACATAAAAAAGGGGGTGGACAAAAGTATTGGCACCCTTTGAAAAATCATGTGATGCTTCTCTAATTTGTGTAATTAACAGCACCTGTTACTTACCTGTGGCACATAACAGGTGGTGACAATAACTAAATCACACTTGCAGCCAGTTGAAATGGATTAAAGTTGACTCAACCTCTGTCCTGTGTCCTTGTGTGTACCACATTGAGCATGGAGAAAAGAAAGAAGACCAAAGAGCTGTCTGAGGACTTGAGAAGCAAAATTGTGAGGAAGCATGAGCAATCTCAAGGCTACAAGTCCATCTCCAAAGACATGAATGTTCCTGTGTCTACCGTGCGCAGTGTCATCAAGAAGTTTAAAGCCCATGGCACTGTGGCTAACATCCCTAGATGTGGACGTAAAAGAAAAATTGATGAGAGATTTCAACGAAAGATTGTGCGGATGGTGGCTAAAGAACCTCGACTAACATCCAAACAAGTTCTAGCTGCCCTGCAGTCCGAGGGTACAACAGTGTCAACTCGTACTATCCGTCGGCATCTGAATGAAAAGGGACTCTATGGTAGGATACCCAGGAAGACCCCACTTGTGACCCAGAGACATAAAAAAGCCAGGCTGGAGTTTGCCAAAACTTACCTGAGAAAGCCAAAAACTTTTTGGAAGAATGTTCTCTGGTCAGATGAGACAAAAATAGAGCTTTTTGGGAAAAGGCATCAACATAGAGTTTACAGGAAAAAAAAAAGAGGCCTTCAAAGAAAAGAACACGGTCCCTACAGTCAAACATGGTGGAGGTTCCCTGATGTTTTGGGGTTGCTTTGCTGCCTCTGGCGCTGGACTGCTTGACCGTGTGCATGGCATTATGAAGTCTGAAGACTACCCACAAATTTTGCAGCATAATGTAGGGCCCAGTGTGAGAAAGCTGGGTCTCCCTCAGAGGTCATGGGTCTTCCAGCAGGACAATGACCCAAAACACACTTCAAAAAGCACTAGAAAATGGTTTGAGAGAAAGCACTGGAGACTTCTAAAGTGGCCAGCAATGAGTCCAGACCTGAATCCCATAGAACACCTGTGGAGAGATCTCAAAATGGCAGCTTGGAGAAGGCACCCTTCAAATCTCAGGGACCTGGAGAAATTTGCCAAAGAAGAATGGTCTAAAATTCCAGCAGAGCATTGTAAGAAACTCATTGATGGTTACCGGAAGCGGTTGTTCGCAGTTATTTTGTCTAAAGGTTGTGCTACCAAGTATTAGGCTGAGGGTGCCAATACTTTTGTCCGGCCCATTTTTGGAGTTTTGTGTAAAATGATCAATGATTTGACTTTTTTTCATTCTCTTTTGTGTTTTTTCATTGCAAGCAAAATAAATGAAGATATTATTACCAAAGCATTTGTGATTGCAATCATTTTCTGAAAGAAATTGAGTATTATCTGACAGAATTGCAGGGGTGCCAATACTTTTGGCCAGCACTGTATATATATATAGATATATATATATATCTATATATATATATGCCAAGGTTCTTATATATTGCTTATAAGAAATCACAATGCATATATTTATAAATCTGTGCAGGTTCTGAGAAGACCAAAGAAACTCTGCCCATATTTTCTAAATTTTTTCTTTTTGGACATTTTTAGAAATGTCCATTCTTATAATAATACTAGTTTTACTGTTAAAATAGTAAACGTACATGAAACAAAATAGTTAGTTGATTGTAGGAATGCTGATAGGTTTAGAATTTTGCCTGCTTGTTAAAAGGGCTCCTTGACAATAGTTTGATCACAAAGTATACTCCACTGGGCCCCTAGAAGTCAACTGTAATATGTGAGGAAACTTGACTGTAAGCGTTGTATACAGTACCTTCATACTACCCTTCATACTACCACAGTTAGGGGCCAACACTATATTTATAAAATATAACTTAATAATATGCCCTAAAATCACATATTCCACCCTAGTTAGAGGATAATAAAAACACAGCAAAACTTGTCACTTAGGGAGAGAAATGACCCTTCAGGCAGTATGATACCAAATACTGGACATATACCCCAGGACACTAAGCAGGCACACTACCACAGAGACCAAAAATAAATAAAGTGAATCAAACATAAAGTGATAAAACAATTAGGATTATCGATATGTGTGTCGGGTTTGGTTTTATCACTTTATCACTAGGTGCTCTATATAATTGCTCTCCTCTCCGGCCTAAGAAGAATATTCTGTACAGATGTACAAAGGACCTCCCTCTATTATCTCATAATCCCCTAATAGAATATAAGAACATATAATATAAGTAAATACTTTTACTGATCCTTAAATGGTCACAAATTTTTCAGAATAAATTGTCTCATTTAATAGAGCATGTGATTCTGGACCAAAATGTAATGTACTTTATTGATGTTCACTCTCTGAAGATACGTCTTTATAAACCAACAATCTCAAGACAGAATACCAGCAGTAAAGGGGG
Source organism: Leptodactylus fallax (assembly GCA_947044405.1). Lineage (NCBI taxonomy): Eukaryota > Metazoa > Chordata > Amphibia > Anura > Leptodactylidae > Leptodactylus > Leptodactylus fallax. The sequence continues at coordinate 1,601,467 of CAMRHE010000001.1, read as the reverse complement.
GATGGACAGCCTATGCATCTTTACACGCTGATCTCCTGCTCTGTGCTTTCTGCATGTAGACTGCTCACAGAGGAGTCTGCAGATTCTCACAGCTTGCAGTGAGTGTAAGGAGAGTCTATCTACTTCTGACTAATGTTTTTCTTATTGCTGAGCAGCTCTGTGTCATAAAAGACCCCACGTTATGATCTTCATTTGCCCTAATAGGGTACATGGGAAAGATGTTGCTTTTATGAAACAGTCCCTTTTAGGCTAAAGCCCCACACAGCGAAGCGCAGCAAAAAACGCTGTGGGAAAAAAAGCATGGAGGAAACACAGAAAAACACAGAAAGTTCATAGGGTTTTCCTCTGTGGACTTTCTGCACCTATTATACCTATATGGAAAACACCAACATTTCTGTAGGTATAATTGACATGCTGCGATTTTCAAAAACACTCTCGTTTTTCAAAATGCAGCTTTTCCGCTGCAAATTTTTTTCTACAATGTGTGGTACTGTTACCAGTGCTGCGGCCAAAACACTGGGTTTTCACAACGTTGGACCCCGGCCTTATGCTGATATAAGCATCTTGCTCATATATACAGAGCACAGGTGAGGCAAAACAGTAATGGCATTTTCCTTTCGCCAGAGACCTTCTCCAGAAAATCTGGGGAGGGGACTAATTCATGAGGGGATAACAACATGTGATAGCAATGTGTTTATAGGCTTAATCTAAATTTCTCACTGAACAGATAAAGGTTTCCCATATTCAAAGCAGCAAGGTCATGGATGACATGTTTCTAGAATGCTCTAGCATAATGATATTACTATCTTTTGACATCTATTCTTTTATTTTATGGGATATTGACAATGAGATCTGTTATTTTCAATATGTTAATGGATCTACATGGAATCTGACCTTATTTTGTAGCTTATTCACATTATGTTCACATTTGCTATTCACTGAATGTGTTAGATATACAGAATTTCATATGGATAACAGACATCCTCTTCTTCCCAAGAAAACCCACCTGTTGTTATTTTTGTCTCCTCCTGCGTGTAGTATATTCTGGCTCTGGTCCATTCTCGGGTCACCATGGATGTTTTGCACCTAATATATCACTGTCATAAATATCCAAAAGATAAGCTAAATGCCAGAAGTTACAAAACAAATGAAATTGTATTTACAATGATATATTCGTGTAATAAGATGCCTTTTACCAAAAATTTAATTAATAATATAAAAATAGCGTCTTTGTTTCCTTTCTAGTACAAAACTAAATTAATAGTTTTACTGAATCTACTAACTGTTCAGTGGTTTAACTCTACTTAATATTTGCCTCAACTTAATACATCCTTTAGAAAAAAAAAAAAAAATTAATTTTTTTTTTTTTTTTTAAAAAAAAAATTTTTTTTTTTTTTTTCTGAATTTTTGTTTTGTTTTTTTTTTTTAAAAAAAACCGGCTCCGGTTTTTTTTTTGAGGGGGGGTTTTTCCAAAAAAAAATTTTTTATTTTTTTTTTGGGGTTTTTTAATGTTTTTAATTCAAATTTTTTTTTTGCCCATTTAAAACCTTTCAGCGCTTTTTTTCCATCCATTTTTGGGTGCTTTTTGAAGTATGTGTAGGGAACTGCCATTCCTACTAGTATATAATGTATCTGGCTTCTTTGCCCCTGCAGTTTGGCTTCAGAGACCCCAGGCATTTAGTGCAAGTTTTGTTTTGTAAATACAGTGAGTCAGACACATGTGAGGCAGAGCTGCTGGGGGGAGAGATGTGAGCAGAGCTGCTGAGAAAGACATGTTGTGTCTGGGGGAGTCTAAGAGCCACTTGTTCCTCTTTACTTCACAGTATATAGTTAGGTATGTGTTACCCCCTATATACTCACAGGACCTAGCTAGTAACCGTAGTTAGGGATCCATATATATATATATATATATAGTTCAGGGCAGTGATAGGTTAGGCTTCCGAAGGCCAACTAGCTAGTTAGAGGCCCGGTGGCACTAGTAGTTTAGCTGGCAGGTTAAGGACTCAGTGTTAGGGTAGTCAGGCCTGCATCTACTGCCGTCACCGTCGCCCTGTTTGCTGCCTGTGAAGAATCTCACCATCATCATCATCATCTCCTGATCGGCTGTCTGTCATCTCCTGGAAGAATCCGAGGATCCACAGTCATCCACAGGGGCCCCTGCATCTCTTCTGTTGCCTGGAGGTATTGTGCACTGGACTCTTGCTATATATTTATATATATACCCGGGTATATAACCTAAGACGGTTGAGGACTTGCTGGTTGTTGTAGTACTGCTGTGTTCTGAGTATATTTTATGTATGTATTATTACCCTGTTGATTCTTATAAAGCTACTGTTATAACCTTATGTGGTATCTGTATGTATTCTTCAGACTGTGAGATTAGTACAGTAATCCTTGTTAAGGCTACTAACTGTACTTCATGGGTAAGTCCCAGGAAGAGATCCTCCCTGTAATACAGAGGCTCTATCCTGGGTGGAGGCACTGATATATTTCATATATGTTCCCACTCTTCCCTTCAGCGAAGGCTTCAGGTCCCATTATACACACAGGTCAGCGCCAGAGTCTGTTGCGGGAGGGATAATACTCATACCCCCCCCCCAAATAGGGCTACATTTGGAGGCACTGCTGAGATTTAGAAGTGGGAATAGTCATTGATATGGAGAAGCGATATAGCTCAGAGGGGAACCTCCCACTAGCTACTACATGGGATTACCGACCTCCTGTTCCTCCCCTGGTTCATGTAAAGGAAGAACCCCGCTCAGCCAGTTACCCCCCCAGTATGGCCGTCGCTAGCAGTTCCTCTAGTGACAGTGCTATTAGCACTTTAGCCAGGCTGACTGAAATGTTAGCTCAGGGCCTGCAGGCCACTCACTACAAGAAACTAAAAGTATTCTCTGGTAATGTCCCAGTACCACAAGGGGAGGAAAACTTTGAGATATGGAAAGAACATACTCTCCAATGCCTGAAGGAATGGTCTTGCTCTGAAGAAGGCAAGCGGCAGCGTATCAGTGAAAGTTTGCGGTCTCCTGCTGCAGAATTGATCCGCTTGTACAGAGACTCTCATGAAGGAGTGAGTGCATTGGACTATATACAAGTACTGTCTGATCACTTTGAGCCATACTATGACCTTGCCCAGATGGTTGCTGATTACCGAATGGTTCGTCAAAAAGAAGGGGAAAATGTCTCTACTTTTATTAACCGTTTACAGCTACTTCTTTCACGTCTGGTGTACCACGCAGCTATATCTACTTCAGAGGTAGACGCTATGAGAACCAGTCAGTTGGTGAGAGGGTTACAACCTCATCATCCTCTTGCTCAAGTACTCAAGGTCTTACTATCTGATAGAGTCCTTCCATTTCCTGACTTAATGAAGTTAGTGAAGAAACAAGAAGCTGACATTAGTTTTAGTACCCCTAAGAAAGCGAAAAGCATCTCTAAAGAAGATGTTGTTCCTAATTCAAACAAGGACAAACCAGCGGAGCGGTCAGAACTTAGACAGTCCGCCACTCCACCCACTGCCACTCAATGGAGGAAGGATGCTAGAACCTGTTATAAATGTGGTCAGACGGGCCATAGTGCCAGACAGTGTACGGAGGACAGTGAGGGATTGAGACACAGTGCTGTCTTCTCTATTCAGAATCAAAGACACCGAAGGAAGGCGGGCCGAGTAAATACCAGAGGCGCTATCGCGGGCTCCAGGTCCGTTGTCAAAGTCACTGTCAATGGTCATGCCGCTCCTGCCCTGTTTGATACAGGATCTCAAGTGACCCTGATTTATCGCTCGTTCTACCAAAAGTATCTGAGGGATATACCTCTTCAGTCTACAGGACAAATGAAATTGTGGGGGCTTAATTCAGGATCATATCCTGTAGATGGCAGCCTACAAGTAGTTATAGCTGTCCCTGAATTAGAAGATCAGAGTGTCGCTCCCATGAAGATTACGGCTCTTGTCTGTCCTGATACAGGGGATTCTTGTGCAGCTCCTGTGATACTTGGCACTAATTGTCCCGCAGTGCATTATTCTTTTCAGAAGTTTCTTGGAAGAGATTGGAACCCTGCAGCTCAGCCGGTGAATATATCTTCTGATCTTAGAGAACTCTGTGATGCCCTGTCTACTGGCTATCGACATGGAATGGTATATCATATCGGTGAGAGAACCGTGGAAGTTCCTGCCGGCGGGGAGAGAATTCTGAGAGTAGCCTCCAGCATTGCTCCCAATTTGCTTGAAGGGGGGAGTTATGTCCTTATGGAAACCCCTGAAGAAATGATTAACCAGAATGGCTGGATGGTGATCCCAGAGAGAAAGGACTGGAGAAATAAAGTGGAGTTATCTACCTGTGTGACAGTGAGGAACTGTTCACCGCATCCGATTGTAATTGGACCATACCAGAATGTGGCCCACTGCTACCCTGTGCTTGGAGTAAATCCATACGCTGAAGTGTGCAGGATTCAAATCCGAGATGCAATCCCTAATCTCAATCTTGACTTGAGTGATCCACATTTACCAGAGGCCTGGAATCAGCGACTGACACAGAAGTTGTCTGAATTATCGGAAGTGTTCTCCATGGATGATATGGATGTAGGTTGTGCTAAAAGTGCTCAACACACTTTCCGATTGACCGATTCTACTCCCTTCCGGGAGCGACCACGGAGAGTTGCTCCAAAGGATGTTGATGAGCTAAGACAGACTCTACAGCAAATGAAAGGTCAGGGGATCATTGTGGACAGTAAGAGCCCCTATGCCTCACCTATTGTGGTGGTAAGAAAAAAATCTGGAGCAATTCGCCTATGTGTGGATTACAGAACTCTGAACCGGAGAACCTTACCTGATCAGTATACACTGCCGAGAATTGAAGAAGCTCTGGAAGCTCTGAATGGAAACTGTTGGTTCACAGTGCTGGACCTAAGATCGGGATACTATCAAGTCCCAATGGCACCTGAGGATCAGGAAAAGACAGCCTTCATATGCCCCTTGGGTTTCTTTCAGTTCACTTGTATGCCGCAAGGTACAAAAGGTGCGCCAGCAACGTTCCAAAGGTTGATGGAAAGAGTGTTAGGTGATTTAGTGCCCCGGGAATGCCTTGTATATCTTGATGACATTATTGTGTTTGGAAAGACGCTGGAAGAACATGAAGAACGACTCATGAGAGTACTCCATCGCTTAAAAGAAGAGGGGCTGAAGTTGTCGGCTGACAAATGCAAATTTTGTAGATCTTCGGTCACTTATGTAGGTCATATTGTTTCTGCTGAAGGAGTTGCTACCGATCCTGGTAAGATTGAAGCTGTGGTGAATTGGCCCCGACCGCAAAATATTACGGAGTTGCAATCTTTCTTGGGGTTTTGTGGATTCTATCGACGATTTGTGGAAGGATATTCAAAAATTGCTCGAGCCCTCCTCGACCTGTTGAAGAGTGATGCAGGAGATCCGGGAAAGAAGAAAGGGTCTTCCAAAAGCCTTTTTGGCGATAGGTGGACTGCGGATTGTGAAGAAGCATTTAAGTTGTTGAAGAAGAAATTGACAGAAGCTCCCGTTCTGGCTTATGCTGATGCACAGAAGCCATATGTGCTACATGTAGATGCCAGCTTTGAAGGATTAGGTGGCGTGCTGCACCAAGAATACCCGGCCGGGTTACGGCCCATAGCTTTCATAAGTCGAAGTCTTTCTCCCAGCGAGAAAAATTATCCAGTACATAAATTGGAGTTTTTGGCGCTCAAGTGGGCCATTGTTGATAAATTACATGACTATTTATACGGAGCCACGTTTGAAGTAAGAACAGACAACAATCCACTGACATACGTTTTGTCAACCGCTAAACTCGATGCTACAGGACATCGCTGGTTGGCAGCTTTATCCAACTACCAATTCACACTCAAGTATAAATCGGGGCCTAAGAACATTGGGGCAGATGCTCTATCAAGACGGCCTGGATTACCTAGTCCGGAAGTAGTGGATGAATGGGAAGAAGTGCCAAGTCCTGGAGTAGGAGCTTTGTGTGCCATGGCTGCTGTAGTTGAAGACCGAGTAGCCTTTTCTGAAACTCGGCTTATTGACTCTATTGGGGGAGGTCCCGAAGCTGTACCAGACATGTTTGCCTACCCTGCCGCTTTAGGATCCTTTGAGAGTTGTTCTATATCTTCAAAGCGAATGATCTGGAGTCAAAAGACTGATCCTTTAATTGGACCTCTTTATCAAGCAGTGAGTTCTCAAGACAGAGAAATGTTAAAGACATCCCTACCCTCTGAATGCAGTCAACTTCTACGAGATTGGGAGAAGTTTGAAATAGACAATGGCCTACTTTATCGTGTGGTGCTGTATCATGATCACCCTGGAAGGCGCCAACTAGTTATTCCAAGCTGCTTTCAGAAGATGATTTTCCGAAGTCTGCATGATTATCATGGTCATTTGGGACCTGAGAAGACTTATGGCCTAATACAAGACCGATTCTACTGGCCCAAAATGAGAGATACCGTGACTCGTCTGTGTAGGTGCTGTCGCAGATGTTTGCAGAGGAAGACTGTCCCGGTTCGAGCGGCCTTCATGGGACACTTGAAGAGTTCGGGCCCCATGGATCTTGTCTGCATAGACTTCCTTTGTATTGACAACGACTCCAGAGGATTTGGAAATGTATTGGTGGTGACTGATCACTTCACACGATATGCTCAAGCCTTTCCGACTAAGGATCAAAAAGCAGTCACTGTTGCAAGAGTGCTTTGGGAAAAGTATTTTATCCATTATGGCTTACCACACCGGTTGCATTCTGATCAAGGCCGGGATTTTGAGAGTAACCTGATCAAAGAGTTACTTCAGTTGTTGAACATCCGCAAAAGTCGGACGACGCCTTACCATCCAGAGGGAGATGCCCTTCCTGAAAGATTTAACAGGACTTTACTTGATATGCTTGGTACCTTACGAATTGAGGATAAGCGATCCTGGAGTAGAAAAGTGGAGGCTATGGTGCATGCCTATAATAGTACAAGGCACGAGAGCACAGGATATTCACCATACTTTCTGATGTTTGGAAGAGAGCCTAGGCTACCTATTGACATCTTGTTGGGAGTCTCTACCGATGGTATCAGTCATCGAGATCATTACCGATACGTGGCACGTTTGAAAGAAACGCTTAAGAGTGCTTATCAGCTGGCTGAGGAAAATGCGGCCAAAGTGAATGAAGGAAATAAAAGGAGATTTGATCTTCGAGTAAGATACCGAGAATTGAACCCTGGGGACCATGTTCTGCTACGGAATTTGGGAGCATCTGCAAAACATAAGCTGGCTGATCGATGGCGGAGTGAACTCTTTACAGTGGTAGATCGGTTGCCTGGAATACCAGTCTACAAGATAAAAGGACGGGACGGGAGGATCAGGACTTGGCATAGAAATCATTTGTTGCCTGTACCTCAGATTGATGGTATGGATATCTCCAATGATGGCTCGGCCTGCGATTCTCCACAGTCCTTAGCCGATATTCCACCTGACCTTCCTGAAACTCCTGAGAGTGATTGGACTGTGGCTCCTGAAGTTCCTAGATCACCAGTATCTTCTCCTTCAGGGAGACCTATGAACCCTCAAACTCCAGAATTCGTACCTAGATCTGTGTCTACAGATGAGCAGGGATCTAGCTCTCCTACGCCACCAGCACCATCCCCTCCCATGGCAGACAACCCTAGTTTAGGGCCTGGACATGCTAGTTTACCTCAGAGAGAGGTACGGAGAGGAGAGAGAATTAGACACCCTCCACCTATGCTGACATATGATAGTTTGGGGGACCCCAGATTTACTACTCAGCCTCATTTATACCATGCTTGGGTGGGTGCAGTGTCCACTTTGGTCAATATGTTACCAATTTTCGCTCCTGCTGGCATGTATACCTATTAACCTGTTGTGACTCTGTAAATGCAAAAGCAACCATATTGATATTGTCATTGGTAATGTTGACTGTATACTATGACTTTGTATGTCTTTGACGTGACGTAAAGATTTCACCAGAGGGAGAGTGTAGGGAACTGCCATTTCTACTAGTATATAATGTATCTGGCTTCTTTGCCCCTGCAGTTTGGCTTCAGAGACCCCAGGCATTTAGTGCAAGTTTTGTTTTGTAAATACAGTGAGTCAGACACATGTGAGGCAGAGCTGCTGGGGGGAGAGATGTGAGCAGAGCTGCTGAGAAAGACATGTTGTGTCTGGGGGAGTCTAAGAGCCACTTGTTCCTCTTTACTTCACAGTATATAGTTAGGTATGTGTTACCCCCTATATACTCACAGGACCTAGCTAGTAACCGTAGTTAGGGATCCATATATATATATATATATATAAAGTTCAGGGCAGTGATAGGTTAGGCTTCCGAAGGCCAACTAGCTAGTTAGAGGCCCGGTGGCACTAGTAGTTTAGCTGGCAGGTTAAGGACTCAGTGTTAGGGTAGTCAGGCCTGCATCTACTGCCGTCACCGTCGCCCTGTTTGCTGCCTGTGAAGAATCTCACCATCATCATCATCATCTCCTGATCGGCTGTCTGTCATCTCCTGGAAGAATCCGAGGAGCCACAGTCATCCACAGGGGCCCCTGCATCTCTTCTGTTGCCTGGAGGTATTGTGCACTGGACTCTTGCTATATATTTATATATATACCCGGGTATATAACCTAAGACGGTTGAGGACTTGCTGGTTGTTGTAGTACTGCTGTGTTCTGAGTATATTTTATGTATGTATTATTACCCTGTTGATTCTTATAAAGCTACTGTTATAACCTTATGTGGTATCTGTATGTATTCTTCAGACTGTGAGATTAGTACAGTAATCCTTGTTAAGGCTACTAACTGTACTTCCACCAAAAGAAAAACCCACCAACACACCCCCCCACAAAAACACCCCCCCCCCCCCCCGGCCCGCACCAACAAAAATAAACCCCCCCCCCCCCCCCCCCCCCCCCCCCCCCCCCCCCCCCCCCACACCCCCCCCCCCCCCCCCCCCGCCGCGGGCGGGGGGGCAACCCCCCCCCCCCCCCAAAACACCCCCCCAAATATAGGGAAAAATTAAAAACCCCAAAACCCCAACCCCCCCCCCCCCCCCCCCCCCCCCCCCCCCCCCCCCCCAAAAACCCCCCCCCAACCTTCGGTATTCTTTAATTTTCTTGATCCCCCCCCCATAAACAAGGCCCCCCGCGCCAGAGCCAGAAGAACAACCCCAAAACATCTTTGAATCTCCACCATATTTGACTGTTGGTACTATGTGCTTTTCTTTGTAAGCCTCATTCTGTTTTCGGTAAACAGTAGAATGATGTGCTTTACCAAAAAGCTCTATCCTGGTCTCATGTGCCCACAAGATGTTTTCCCAGAAGGATTTTGGCTTACTCACATACACTTTGGCTAACTGCAGTCTAGCTTTTTTATGTCTCTGTGTCAGCAGTGGTTTCCTCCTGGGTCTCTTGCCATAGCGTTTCATTTCATTCAATTGTCAACAGATAGTTCATGCTGACACCCTGAGCCTGCAGGACAGCTTGAATTTCTTTGGAACTTGATTGGAGCTACTTATCCACCATCCGGACTATCCTACATTGCAACCTTTCATTATTTTTTTTTCTTTCATCCACGTCCAGAGAGACTAGTTACAGTATTCATGAGTTGTAAGGAACATCAAAATCTCTAGAGATGGACTTTTAACTTTGAGATTGTTGATATTTTTCCACAATTTTGGTTCTCAAGTCCTCAGACAGTTCTCTTCTCCTCTTTCTGTTCTCCATGCTTAGTGTGGCACACACAGACAAACAATGCAAAGATTGAGTCAACTTCTCTCCTTTTCATCTGGTTTCGGGTGTGATTTTTATATTGCCCACACGTGTTACTTGCCACAGGTGAGATTGAAAGAGCATCACATGCTTGAAACAAAGTTATTTACCCATAATTTTGAAAAGGTGGCAACAATTTTTTCCAGCCCATTTTTTGAGTTATTGTGTGAAATTATGTCCAGTTTGCCTTTTTTCTTCTCATTTTTTGTTGTTGTTTCAATACACACAAAGGAAACGACTTAACAAAACATGCAATGACAATAATTTTCTGGGAGAAATACTTCATGGAAATACTTTATGGAAAAATTTCAGGGGTGCCAACACATACGGCCATGACTGTGTGCTCTGAATCTGCCACAAATCTATTCACAGTACAATGATCGCACTTAAGTTTTAGTGAGATATCTAATGTTTTCATACCTTGTTCAAGGCTTTGCAGTATTTGACACTTTTTCAGCACCAGAGAGATCCCATATTACTTAAAAGGAATCTGTCAGGTCAGTCTGGGACACTAAACCGACCACAGGTCCTTATAGACCTGGGGTTTAGTGTCCCAGATCACCCTGTTGTAATGCAATCTGCAGGCGCATTAAAAATAAAAAACCTTTATACTTACCTAGATAAGGGTCCGATCGACGCTGTTTGGTGAGAACGGTCCGGCTTATTCATGAGGCACGCCTCCCGACGCCTGCGCTGTTCTTCAGTGAAGTCAAAGATGGACACCCCGGCATCACTGCTTAATTGTGGGGCATGCGCACTGAAGCCGAGGAGTACTCCTCTGGCTTCATTGAAGAACTGCGCAAGTGCGGGGAGTACAGCGGCAGGGTGAGTATAAAGCTTTTTTATTTTTAATGTGGACATGAATTGCATTATAACAGGGTGATTTGGGACACTAAACTCCAGGTCCATATGGACGTGTGGGTGGTTTAGTGTCCCAAATTTCCCTGACAGATTCCTTTTAAAACCTGTGGCCTGCTTAATAATGTGGAATGTCCTTTCCTTTAATTGGGTTCAAATGGCAAATTAATTTGTGAACTAATCCTGGCAAACAGGTTTACGAGTCTTGAGTTTAATTGAAAAACAAAAAAATTAAATCTTTCTGACTTAACCCTGCTGTTCTGTTCGGTCAAAAATGACCGAATTTGAAATTTGATATTTTTTAAAATATTCATTATGCGGTTCTGAAACTTGTGGTTCATTGACTTTTCCTCATTTGAGGGGTTCTTACTAATAGCAGTTTTTATTTATTTATTTTTTGTTTACTTTTTGCTCCACGTCTTTTTTTACACTTGTACTGTTCGGTCAAAAATGACCGATAGCCTTTTATACTAATCTCCAGCCATTTTTAAAAAAAATAAAGGAGTTATAATCTCATTTTGGTCTATATAGTTCATCTACATACATACATTTTCAAATTATGATACTGTAGATGGACACCTGTAAACGCAAAACTAATCGGTGGCCAATGCTTGTTTTTTACAACATTCTTGATGTGTCGGCGTACAATGCATTTGTGTTATGGCGTGAAATAGACCCAAATTGGAACAAAAATAAACTATATAAAAGAATCATTTTTTTAGAGGAGTTGGGAAAATCACTGGTTAGCCCATATATTGAACAAAGAAAAGTAACACCCAGAGATGATGGAGCTGCAGCCATTGTCCACAGGATCCAACAGCATGCTGAAGAAAGTGAACCAAGGGCTTCTGCTAGCATTGCGACGATACCTACGGCCTCCACCAGCAGTGCAACCAGCCTAAAACGGAAACGATGCGCCTTCTGTCCAACATCAAGTAATCACAAATCAAATGTGATATGTTGCAAATGTGCAAAGTACTTATGCAAAAGACATGTAAATTATACTTGTGACGAATGCAAACAGTAAATTTAGCACCTTGAACCTTATTTCACATTTTATATAGAAAAAACTAGACTTTTAATTTTTTTGTTAGTTTTTTTTTTTTTTTTTGAAAAAAATATATTTACATACAGTTTGATGTTATTAGTTATAGTTTACAGTTTTATAAAGATTTTTTTTGTGCAAATGTAAAATATATATGAATAATGCAATAAGGCCATGTAACATTTTTTGACACAAAAAAAATAAAAATTAAGTTTTTGATTTCATTTTTCATTTGTTTATGAACAACCATGTTCACATACAGTATAATAATGCAAAAGAAATTCAAATAAAACACTTAAATTAGTTGAAAATCCAGACTTTAATAGGCCCGGTCAAAAATGACCGGAACATTATATGTGTATAGTAGAACCGAACAGAACAGCAGGGTTAAATTTAATTTACATAATAATTTGGATCACGTTGTAGTGAATGAACTAAAACAAATGAATATTATGTAATATTTCCTACGCAGCACTGTTTGACTTCTCAAAGACTTATCAGTCACAAACACTTTCACACAAATACGTCTCCATATCAGATATTAACTGCAGGAGTCAGACTTCGTACATTATTATTATTTATATATTTCATTATTTTTCAAGCGCTATTAATTCCATGGTGCTGTACATATGTGAAAGGGTTAACATACATAATATAAGAACACGTATAACAACAAGTGCAATAAATACCAAACTAACTAGGTAACTGACCTGGTACATGTTGGAAAGAGGAACCCACCCACAGGGACTTACATTCTACATGTCAGGTCCTGAAGAGAAGAGAAGCCCGGAGCGAGATAAGTAAATGCTTATTGTTTTCTTTTGTGTCTGATCTAGGAAGGCCCATGCCTGGAAGGGGTAGTTCATTCAGCTACTTCTGCATTGGACCTAGCATTCTATTTACAAGTTACATCCTTGTGTTTATTTTTCTAAAACACAATTAAAATACTATTAATATATTTTTTGCTTTCTTCTGAAATGAGTAGCTAAATCTTATTGTATATTTCTCAAACATAACTAAAATGCTTTCTTTGCTTTCTTCTGAATTGACTCGCTGAAAAAATAATGTTCCTAGGAAGGGCAGTGATGCACATAAATTACCAATGCCTTTTGGCCAATAATTTTCTACAAATGTGGTACAGTTGCTACAAGATGTCAGATTCACAATAGTGAAATTCTGCTTACAGATGCAGCCCCACATGGTGAAAAAAACATGGTGTTTTACAGTCTCTACAAAGTGGATGGTGAATCCCATCCACTCATTGCGGAAAAATACGTGCAGCGGACACACTGCTACAGTGGGGAAAAAAAAGTATTTAGTCAGCCACTAATTGTGCAAGTTCTCCCATTTAAAAAGGTGAGGCCGGCCTGTAATTGACATCATAGGTAGACCTCAACTATGAGAGACAAAATGAGAAAACATATCCAGAAAATCACATTGTCTGATTTTTAAAGAATTTATTTGCAAATTATGGTGGAAAATAAGTATTTGGTCAATAACAAAAGTTCATCTCATTACTTTGTTATATATCCTTTGTTGGCAATGACAGAGGTCAAACGTTTTCTGTAAGTCTTCACAAGGTTGGCACACACTGTTGCTGGTATGTTGGCCCATTCCTCCATGCAGATCTCCTCTAGAGCAGTGATGTTTAGGGGCTATCGCTGGGCAACACGGACTTTCAACTCCCTCCAAAGGTTTTCTATGGGGTTGAGATATGGAGAATGACTAAGCCACTTCAGGACCTTGAAATGCTTCTTACGAAGCCACTCCTTTGTTGCCCTGGCAGTGTTCTTGGGATCATTGTCATGCTGAAAGACCCAGCCACGTTTCATCTTCAATGCCCTTGCTGATGGAAGGAGGTTTGCACTCAAAATCTCACGATAAATGGTCGCATTCATTCTTTCATGTACACGGATCAGTCATCCTGGTCCCTTTGCAGAGAAACAGCCCCAAAGCATGATGTTGCCACCCCCATGCTTCACAGTAGGTATGGTGTTCTTTGGATGCAACTCAGCATTCACTCTCCTCCAAACACGACGAGTTGTGTTTCTATCAAACAGTTCTACTTTGGTTTCATCTGACCATATGGCATTCTCCCAATACTCTTCTGGAACATCCAAATTCTCTCTAGCAAACTTCAGATGGGCCCGGATATGTACTGGCTTAAGCAGGGGGATACGTCTGGCACTGCAGATCTGAATCCCTGGCGGCGTAGTGTGTTACTGACGGTAGCCTTTGTTACGTTAGTCCCAGCTTTCTTCAGGTCATTCACTAGGTCCTCTGTGTGGTTCTGGGATTTTTGCTCACCGTTCTTGTGATCATTTTGACCCCATGGGGTGAGATCATGCGTGAAGCCCTTGATCGAGGGAGATTATCAGTGGTCTTGTATGTCTTCCATTTTCTAATTATTGCTCCCACAGTTGATTTCTTCACACCAAGCTGCATGCCTATTGCAGATTCAGTCTTCTCAGCCTGGTGCAGGTATACAATTTTGTTTCTGGTGTCCTTCCACAGCTCTTTGGTCTTCACCACAGTGGAGTTTGGAGTGTGACTGTTTGAGGTTGTGGACAGATGTCTTTTATACGGATAACAATGTCAAACAGGAACCATTACTACAGGTAGTGAGTGGAGGACAGAGGAGCCTCTTAAAGAATAAGTTACAGGTCTGTGAGAGCCAGAAATCTTGCTTGTTTGTAGGTGACCAAATACTTATTTTCCACCATAATTTGCAAATAAATTCTTAAAAAATCAGACAATGTGATTTGTTTTCTCATTTTGTCTCTCATAGTTGAGGTCTACCTATGATGTCAATTACAGGCCTCTCTCATCTTTTTCATTGGGAGAACTTGCACAATTGGTGGCTGACTAAATACTTTTTTTCCCTCAATGTATTTCTAAAACCATTGTGGTTTTGAAGATCGCAGCATGTCAATTATACCTACGGAAACACCAGCGTTTCACTATAGGTATAATTGAAGCAGAAAGTCCGCAGAGGTTTCCTTGTGAAAAGCATTACAGGAAAAACTGCAGTGCATTGCCACAGTGCTTTTTTGCTGCAGCCCGCTACGTGAGGTTTTAGCCTACTATACAGTTGTGCTAAAAAGTTTACATTCTCCGGCAGATTTTTTGGTTTTTTTGGTTCAGTATTCCTTCAATTTTGAATAAATCCCCAACAGTGTCACCAGCAAAGCACCCCCACACCATCACACCTCCTCCTCCATGCTTCACGGTGGGAACCAGGCATGTAGAGTACATTCGTTCACCTTTTCTGCGTCGCACAAAGACACGGTGGTTGGAACCAAAGATCTCAAATTTGGACTCATCAGACCAAAGCACAGATTTCCACAGGTCTAATGTCCATTCCTTGTGTTCTTTAGCCCAAACAAGTCTCTTCCGCTTGTTGCCTGTCCTTAGCAGTGGTTTCCTAGCAGCTATTTTACCATGAAGGCTTGCTGCACACTGTCTCCTCTTAACAGTTGTTGTAGAGATGTGTCTGCTTCTAGAACTCTGTGTGGCATTGACCTGGTCTCTAATCTGAGCTGCTGTTAACCTGTGATTTCTGAGGCTGGTTACTCGGATGAACTTATCCTCCGCAGCAGAGGTGACTCTTGGTCTTCCTTTCCTGGGGCGGTCCTCATGTGAGCCAGTTTCTTTGTAGCGCTTGATGGTTTTGGCCACTGCACTTGAGGACACTTTCAAAGTTTTCCCAATTTTTCGGACTGACTGACCTTCATTTCTTAAAGTAATGATGGCCACTTGTTTTTCTTTACTTAGCTGCTTTTTTCTTGCCATAATACAAATTCTAACACTCCATTCAGTAGGACTATCAGCTGTGTATTCACCTGACTTCTGAACAACACAACTGATGGTCCCAACCCCATTTATAAGGCAAGAAATCCCACTTATTAAACCTGACAGGGCACACCTGTGAAGTGAAAACCATTTCAGGCGACTACCTCTTGAAGCTCATCAAGAGAATGCCAAGAGTGTGCAAAGCAGTAATCAAAGCAAAAGGTGGCTACTTTGAAGAACCTAGAATATAAGACATATTTTCAGTTGTTTCACACTTTTTTGTTAAGTATATAATTCCACATGTGTTAATTCATAGTTTTGATGCCTTCAGTGTGAATCTACAATTTTTATAGTCATGAAAATACAGAAAACTCTTGGAATGAGAAGGTGTGTCCAAACTTTTGGTCTGTACTGTATATACAGTCATATGAAAAAGTTTGGGCACCCCTATTAATCTTAATCATTTTTAGTTCTAAATATTTGGGTGTTTGCAACAGCCATTTCAATTTAATATATCTAATAACTGATGGACACAGTAATATTTCAGGATTGAAATGAGGTTTATTGTACTAACAGAAAATGTGCAATATGCATTAAACCAAAATTTGACCGGTGCAAAAATTTGGGTACCCTTATCATTTTATTAATTTGAATACTCCTAACTACTTTTTACTGACTTACTGAAGCACAAAATTGGTTTTGTAACCTCACTGAGCTTTGAACTTCATAGCCAGGTGTATCCAATCATGAGAAAAGGTATTTAAGGTGGCCAATTGCAAGTTGTTCTCCTATTTGAATCTCCTCTGAAGAGTGGCATCATGGGCTCCTCAAAACAACTCTTAAATGATCTGAAAACAAAGATTGTTCAACATAGTTGTTCAGGGGAAGGATACAAAAAGTTGTCTCAGAGATTTAACCTGTCAGTTTCCACTGTGAGGAACATAGTAAGGAAATGGAAGACCACAGGGACATTTCTTGTTAAGCCCAGAAGTGGCAGGCCAAGAAAAATATCAGAAAGGCAGAGAAGAAGAATGGTGAGAACAGTCAAGGACAATCCACAGACCACCTCCAAAGAGCTGCAGCATCATCTTGCTGCAGATGGTGTCACTGTGCATCGGTCAACAATACAGCACACTTTGCACAAGGAGAAGCTGTATGGGAGAGTGATGCGAAAGAAGCCGTTTCTGAAAGCACGCCACAAACAGAGTCGCCTGAGGTATGCAAAAGCACATTTGGACAAGCCAGCTTCATTTTGGAAGAAGGTCCTGTGGACTGATGAAACAAAGATTGAGTTGTTTGGTCATACAAAAAGACGTTATGCATGGCGTCAAAAAAACACAGCATTCCAAGAAAAACACTTGCTACCCACTGTAAAATTTGGTGGAGGTTCCATCATGCTTTGGGTCTGTGTTGCCAATGCCGGCACCGGGAATCTTGTTAAAGTTGAGGGTCACATGGATTCAACTCAGTATCAGCAGATTCTTGAGAATAATGTACAAGAATCAGTGACAAATTTGAAGTTACGCCGGGGATGGATATTTCAGCAAGACAATGATCCAAAACACAGCTCCAAATCTACTCAGGCATTCATGCAGAGGAACAATTACAATGTTCTGGAATGGCCATCCCAGTCCCCAGACCTGAATATCATTGAACATCTGTGGGATAATTTGAAGCGGGCTGTCCATGCTCGGCGACCATCAAACTTAACTGAACTGGAATTGTTTTGTAAAGAGGAATGGTCAAAAATACCTTCATCCAGGATCCAGGAACTGATTAAAAGCTACAGGAAGCGACTAGAGGCTGTTATTTTTGCAAAAGGAGGATCTACTAAATATTAATGTCACTTTTCTGTTGAGGTGCCCATACTTTTGCACCGATCAAATTTTGGTTTAATGCATATTGCACATTTTCTGTTAGTACAATAAACCTCATTTCAATCCTGAAATATTACTGTGTCCATCAGTTATTAGATATTTCAAATTGAAATGGCTGTTGCAAACACCCAAATATTTAGAACTAAAAATGATTAAGATTAATAGGGGTGCCCAAACTTTTTCATATGACTGTATATATATATATATATATATATATATATAACACTGTAGATATAGATATATACAACATGAATATATGTATTTGGGCATGTGTACATATATATTTACTTATATGTTTACATATTTACATATATATGTATACAAATTATATAGTTACATATATATGCATATATCTACATACAGCATATATATGTACAGTAAACATATATAGTTATAAGCATGTGTATCTGTACATGTATTACCTATACAGTATATGTGTTTATATATTTAGTTAAAATATGCATGTCTATCTGTATATATATTGATTGAGAATGTCTGTAAGCCACAATTACACAATCTGGTCACATGATACAACACTTCCCAGTAAGGCTGTATTCACATGCTGCGTTTTTTCTCAAAAATCTTTATATCTTTTAATTGGAAAACCACATGTGTTTTTAAAAAATGCTTTCATTGTTCAAAAACGCATGTGTGATTTTTTGGGGGGGCAAAAATGCACTGTGTGAACACAGCCTGAGCAGGATCCTTCATGATGCTGATGATCAAGCATTCACACCATCATGCAAGGGAGGAGAAACATATGTTTCTTGTCTCCTTCACTCTCCCTATGCTTCTACTATGCTGCTAGCTGTCATCCGTGTCCATAAAACCCTCCCCCCCACCTCACAAAGAATGCCTGTCTGATGGAGGCAGGGTAGAGGCTTGAAGAGTTAAAAAACAAATAGATAATGCGTTTGTCTACCTGTCCCTGCTGCGGACTATAATCACTGCTGTGATCATATAGATGTGTGTAGCAGGCTTCTCAGGTTATCAGGACCAGCCCATACTTTCTAGTTGCTGCACTGGCAGTCAATAACGTTTAGACACATGCTGCTTTCATCAGTAATGAAACGTTCTTGTTGGGTGTGGCTAACAACTGAAGTCATGTACAAAATAAACAGCACATAAGATATACTGTACAGTGCAGTTAGCGATGACCATTGATGATGGAAGAAAGTGTGGAAAATTAAACTCCATTGTTACCACTTCTGTGTGCATCATCTTTTTTCTGCAGCATTACATTACATTTGACATTGTACTGTGCGTGAATTATACCTATACATTTACATTTGTCTGGCCATTATATCTGTACTGTGACATCTCTCTGACCATTATCCCTAGTAGTATAATGTTGTACCGTGTTAGCCATTGAAAGTAGTGGAAGAGTGAAGAAATCAGGCGATACCTTTTAGAGGCTGAGTATATTTATAAGTAAGCTTTCAGAAGACTAGCTTCCTTCATCAGACATGATGATGTCTGATGAAGGAAGCTAGTCTTCTGAAAGCTTACTTATAAATATACTCAGTTAGCCTCTAAAAGGTATTGCCTGATTTCTTCACTCTTCCACCATTATCCCTAGACTGTGACATCACTATGGACATTAGCTGTTAAACTGTAGCTTCACTGTGTGCTCCTTCTCAGTACTGAGACATCACGATGTGAATTCTCTTTGTATTGTGATGTCACTGTTTTCATTATCCCTGCGCATAATGGAGACCAAAACTATCACAAGCTAAACTTGCTGCTGTGGTCATGGTAGAGTGCGGATCCATAACACATTTTATTAAGGAGCCTCATGTTTATTTGTTGTGCCCCTAGTTTAGTCTGAAAATCTTTTTCATTTAGTCCTTCAAATTGTAAGTAAAACATAATGGTACTTTATCAGTTAATAACTTTCAGCTAAGGCCCCATGTAGCGAAACGCAGCCGGAAAAATGTTGCGGAAAAGACCGTGGCGGAAATGCATTGCGTTTTTTTTCTCAGCATTTTTTACAGAAAGTCCACAGAGTTTTCCACTGCAGACTTTCTGTTTCTATTACACCTATATGGAAAATGGCAGTGTTTCCGTAGGTAAAATTAATATGCTGCAATTTGCAAAAACACTTGCAGTTTTGAAATCGCATCATTTTCTCTGCAGATTTTTTTCTGCAATGTGTGGATGGGATTAGCCACTGTAAGGAGGTACTGTAAAATGCAGCGTTTTTGCAACTTGGGGCCCTGGCCTTAATGTACACTTTGAAATTAGTTGATCTGCTAAAAAGTGTATCGAAATTTGTGGCACTTTTTATTCATTTTATTTCTATTATGAAGTACCTCATGTATAACACAAAAATCTGTTTATCACAGTAAAATTTAATGAAATATGCAATATTAAATTCTATCACCAAAAGTACTTTCTATATAATATACTAAATGTTCACAGTTATAGCGTATAGAATAGTTACCATTACAGTGAGCCCACCACTGTTTTAATAATAATAATAATAATCCTTTAATAGACCCACCATGGGGAAATTCAGTGTGTTACAGCAGCAAAGATATGCAATGCAACGATAAGCAATACAAATACAACATATACAAGAACGTTCTAAGGTAGAGGCATATCATTGATAGTAGACAGACAGATAGAAAGGTACATTTAAAGAAGTAGCGGGGGGGAGAGGGGATATCACAAACAGAAAGATATCTCAGTTCTCTGTATGGACTAATCTCCGCTTAGGTCGGTGTTGGTTGTATAACCTGACCGCAGTGGGGAGGAAAGACTTCCGATAGCGCTCCTTCTCACACTTAGGGTGAAGTAGTTGGTCACTGACAGTACTGCCCAGCGCTATCACATTCTCATGCATGGGATGGGACTTCTTCTTCTGCATGGAGCTCACCACGGACAGTATCCTTCTGTCACCCACCACCTGCACTGGGTCCAGTGGGCTCCCCAGGACAGAGCTGGCCCTTCTAATCAGCTTGTTGAGTCTACTCCTATCCCTGCTTGATATGCTATTCCCCCAGCAGGCCACTCCGAAGAAGATGGCTGATGCCACTACCAAGTTGAAAAAAGTCCTAAGAATTGCCCCCGTGAGAGAACCCCCTCTCACAGCACTATGGAACCCCGCCGCACGTTTCGTCTATAGAAGACTTCGTCAGGACCTTCTATAGACGAAATGCGCGGCGAGGTTCCATAGTGCTGTGAGAGGGGGTTCTCCCATATTTAACAAGTCTGTGGTAAGCTGATATTACTTTGTAATTGATCTTTATTACTAATAGAGCTGTTACCTTTGCAGACATATTTATATTTGTATTATCTGCCAGCTTACTTTAATATTTATTATCTGTTTTGTGTTATATATTTTTTCAGTTTGTCTGTTATAACTGGTATGACTCACTGGATTAAAGTTTAATGTTATTCTATGTAAATGTGGTAGATAATCCCCTCATCACCGTTTGTTTTCTACCTGTAGTGTGGAGACAGGTTATATTTAATGACTTTTTCCTATCTATATATTTGCACTGATTTGTATTGCTCAATTTTGATAACTATATATATTTTGTTATATCTAATAAAGATTTGTAATTTTATACATATACGTCTTTTGCTCTTGGTTTTTGGTCTTTTTTGTCTGGTTGCACTTCCAATGAGCTTTATGTGCAGTTCATTTTAGGATATGTGGAGGTAGTTGTTGTACTAATGCTCTCAGCCTCCTTAGCAGGTAGAGCCTGCTGTGGCTGTTCCTGTATAGGACTTCCATGTGATCTGCCCAGTCCAGCTTATTATTAAGGAGCACATCCAGGTACTTATAGGTGTTGACAATCTCGATGCCCATACCCTGGATGTGCACTGGTTTAGGAGGGCATTTGCATTTACGGAAGTCCACCACCACTCCTTGGTCTTCCCAGCATTAATCCTCAGGTGGTTCCGCTGGCACCAGCCCACAAAATCCAGATTCAGTTCTCTGTACTCCCTGTCATCTCCGTCTGTGATGAGGCCTACTATTGCAGAGTTGTCAGAATACTTCTGTAGGTAGCAGCTAGATGAGTTGCACCTAAAATCTGCAGTGTACAGTGTGAAAAGGAAAGGGGCAAGTACTGTACCCTGAGGTGCCCCCCGTATTACAGAAAACGGTATCTGACACACAGTCCCGGGCTCTCACATACTGAGGTCGATTTGTGAGGTAGTCTAGGATCCAATTGTAGAGGTGGTGGTCCACTCCAGCAAGGGCCAGCTTGTCTCTCAGTAACCCCGGCTGTATGGTGTTAAAAGCACTGGAGAAATCAAAGAACATTATTCTCACAGTGTTCCCTGGTTTCTCCAGGTGAGAAAGAGTCCAGTGCAGAAGGTAGATGATGGCATTATCCACCCCAATGCCTGGTCAATAAGCAAACTGGAGAGGGTCCATAGCCGGGCTCACTAGAGGGCGGAGATGTGTGAGAACCAATCTCTCTAAGATCTTCATCAGGTGGGATGTCAATGCTACTGGTCTGTAGTTGTTGAGGTGCATAGGATGAGGTTTCTTTCCATAATTCAGGGACTATTTCCATTCTCAGACTCATATTAAACATATATGTAATAATACTACACAGCTGATCCCCACAAGTCTTAATTAGCCTTGCACTGATCCGGCACTGCGGCTTTCCCCACCTTGATCTTTTTCAGCTCCCTTCTCACCTGGGCACGTGTGAAGGTCAGACTGTGGTCAGATAAAGACGGATTTCTGGATTTACTGGTCTGGTGGGAAGTAGCCGCAGGGGGTGAAGTCATTGTGGTAGAGGGCACTGAAGGACATGCTGGGGTGGGAGGAGCTGGTGTGTGATCAAATCTATTGAAGAATAGATTTTGTTTGTTAAGCCAATTAACATCTGCTTCTATCTGGGAGACAGACTGTCTATGACCCGAAATTGATTTAATCCCATACCAGACTCCCCTTTTGTCTTTTCTTTCCATTTGCTTTTCCATTTTTTTCTTATAATTGGCTTTTTCCTGCCTGATTTGACGCCTAAGCTCATTCTGTACCTCCCTCAGCCCCACCTTATCTCTTGCCTTGAATGCCATCTTTTTCTCCTTAAGTAGTGTTTTTATATCAGAATTAATCCATGGTTTGTTGTTAGAGAAACACCTCACCACGTTTGTGGGTACTGTGTTGTCCACACAAAAATTAATGTAGTCCGTTATGCAGTGTGTGAGTCCTTCTATGTCTTCTCCATAAGAATCCTGCAACACTTCCCATGCAGTTGTGTCAAAACAATCCCTCAGAGCCTCATCACTCTCCTCGGCCCATATCCTCACTGTGCAGGTGACAGCTGGTTCCCTACATACAAGTAGCTTGTATACAGGTCGGAGATGCACTAAGTTGTGATCTGATCTTCCCAGGGGCGGTAGGGTTGATGAGTTATATGCCTCCCTCGCATTGGCAAAGAACAGGTCCAATGTTTTGTTACACACCTCTCTTTATTATCAAATGTAACAAAATGCAAAGAGGAGAAGTTGGGAAAGTTGAGCAGAATTTCCCTTCCACATTTTGCTATGGTTAATTTTGTTTACTAGTTGTAGCCCTAGTGCAATGGAGTAAGCAAATATAAGAGTTTTGGCAATAATTAAAATATGCTAATAATATGTGGGTAAGAGTAGCTGGTTCTTATGCCAATAGGCCACTAAAAATAATTGTAACATAAAACAATAACTCCAGTTAATACTAAAGATGCAAACCTTGAATCTGCCACCACTGCAATGTTTTTGTATAATTTTGTTGGGCTTAATAAAATGTTATCTCTGATAACCTTTCCCTTTTGGGAAATAATTGCTGTAAAAACATTTGTGAAAACACTATGGATGGACATCAGGTAATGATTATGGATGGACATCAGGTAATGATTATGGATGGACATCAGGTAATGATTATGGATGGACTCCATGTAATGAGTCATGTCGATTCTGATTGGTAAAATGTGTTAAAAGCTATTTCCCAATGACATCTTCTATCTTTGGTTAATAATGAAGTTCATACTGGTTAGGCAAACAGGAATGACAGAATGTTTGTTTCTATGTGTCTCAATTTCTTGTACTGCTTCATACTGTTTTATTATATCCTGAGATGTTTACAGAGCTGTGGCATTTCTGTAGATAGAGGTGATCCAGGTGTGCACAGCTAAATGTATTTTCCATTATTTAAAGCCATGTATAAATTTATTTTTCTTGTCTTGTAAAAACTGTAGAAGTGCTTTTCTTGTATACATACTTACCAAGGTTATCTCAGTTTCCCGACTTGAAGAAAAGGTCAGGCTAAATGATGGTAAAACTTGTTAAACTTTCTTGATAGAGTTGGTGATTGTTTGTTTGACTTGTTCTGACCTGATTGTGTATCTAGGTAATACTTATATCAAATGTAGTGCATAAGGGAAAAAATCTCATATTCAACAACTTTAATTACCCAAATTCTTACAATTATCCAAATTCTTTCCCACTCAAGTCTCTCATATAATATAACATTCTAAAACTTTGGCAAATAAGCATAATATAATACATATAAATAATGCATATGGAAGGTAGTATCTTTTTATATACATTACATGGCGATATTGTCTTTGTATAAAAATTGCTAAAAAATTCTATAGTTTCTATATATTAAAGGGATTGCTCAAAACTGAAAATCAATGTCTTTAGGATAACTCATTAATTAAGATCTGTGGGGGTCTGATAATTGGCCCCTGTGCAGATCAGCTGTTTTCCATACAGTGTACAGAGCCGGAAGCAAATGGTTCTGTACATTGCACAATGGCCAAGCTTCACTATTACAGTTCAAGTTCCATTAATTTAAAGTGGTTATGCAGAACCATAAGATAGAGGATAAATTACTGACTGGTTGGGGTCTGACCACTGAGATTCTCACTGATCCTGAGAACGGGTGTCTTTTACCCCCATTGTGAATGTGGCTGCGGTGAAGACATGTGCTCCTGCCTTAGCCACAGCCACATTCACAATGGGGGTAAAACACTTCCCGTTCTTAGGATTGATGAGGGTCTCAGCAGATAGACTGCCACCGATCAGCAATTTTTCCTAAGGGATCAATGCCTGGCAGGAGAGTAGAAGTCTAACGACTTGTGTTTTTTAAGCCAGGACAGCAAACATAGCATCCAAAAAGAGTTAAACTAAAGAAGTGATGCACATATGCAGAGATCTCTCCATTGATATATATGGAATCTACAGAAAGATTCAGGCAAATGTCTATTATATTCTATAGGCCTTTACAGAGGCATAGCTAAGGGTTCAGCACAGGGGGGGCAAACATGTCCAAGTGGGCCCCCAACTTAGGTATACCGATATTATCACTATATGGTGACCGTATGGTGGTATATATCGGATCTACACAGGGCTCTGCAGACGATTTAGGCAAATACAGGGCAGTAACATTTAGTGACTTACCGGTGACGTCTCTGCCTAATCGTTCACATTCCCCATCTCTTTCATCTGAACCACCATGACCATTTCTTTCAGTCTCTGTAAAGTTTGCAGCACAGACATTTTTGGCTCCTTACTTTTCCAGGCACCTGACCCACATTATCCTCACCTACACAAAGCCCCCATCCTGCTGCTACCCCAATTATAAAATATATGATATAACCCCCCATAATGAATAACCCCCAAGTGCATCTTTAAATTAATAACTTCCCTGTGTACCCCCTTTAAATAGTGCCTCTTATTAATAATGCCCCAGGTGTCTCCTAATTAAAAAGTATACAAAAGGTAAAAATAATTAATGGGTTTCCAATAATCAGGACCCCCAGGATCAGCCGTTTGAATGAACCATGGTACCTGTGTAAGCGCCGTGACCCCTTCTCTGTTTCCATAGTGTCATTCTTTTCATAGTGGCCATGTAATATAACTACAGCCTCGTCCTATACATGTCTATGTGACAAGGCTGGAATTACATTACACGGTCACTATAAACAGACAGCGTGTGATATAAACAGGCGCCATAGCCCCTTCATACAGCTGATCAGTGGGGAATCACTTATCTCTTATTGATGATTTATTCTGAGGATAGATTATCAATTAAAAAGGAACTGGAAAACTCTTTAAGCCTAAGGCCCCACATGGCGTCCCGCAGCAAAAAAGTGCTGTTCTTCCTGCTGCACTTTGCACAGAAAGTTCGCAGAGGTTTCCTCTCCGGACTTTCTGCTTCAATTATATCTACAGGGAAACCGGGAGCGTTTCCATAGGAATGCTGCGATTTCTGAAACCATGACTGTTTTGGATATCGCACCATATTTTACCACAAAGTGGGGATGGGATGAGGCCCCACGTGGCAAAAACGCCACAGGAAAAAAAATGCAGCATTTTACAGTTCCTGCAAAGTGGATGGGATTCTAGCAAATCCCATCCACACATTGTGGAAAAATGCGTGTAGCGGACACTCTGCAATTTCCAAAACCGTTGCGGTTTTGGAAATCGCAGCATGTCAATTATACCTACGGAAATGCTGGCGGTTTCCCTATAGGTATAATGGAAGAAGAAAGTCTGCAGAGGAAAAATCTGTGGCCCTTCTGTGAAAAGCGCTGCAGGAAAAACCACAATGTTACTGCCGCGGTTTTTCCTGCAGCGCTTTTTTGCTGCAGCCCACTACGTGGGGCTTTAGTCTTAATAAAGCCCAAGTGTCACTTTAATTAAATTAATTGCCCCCTCATATTATGCCCCTGACTTCCCCTGACATAAATACTGCACCCCTAAGACCTCTTATATCGATGACCACACCCTTATGTTCATAATGCCCCCTCCCTTATAGTTATAATTCCCCCTCCTAACAACCCCTTATACTATTAAAATACCCACAACTAAGCTAAAACAAAACAAATATAAGTTATACTCACCTACCTGCGATCATTACGAACAGAGCCGCCGCTTTCTCTTCTTGACCCGCGCTCTGCGCGCAGGGTCCACGAACAGGAAGTCAGCGTCTCAGCGTAGGAGGCGCGATGTTGTGACGTCATCGCGCTGCCTGTGCCGATGACTGTGTTCTCGTTGTCATGTAAACCGCAGGCCTGAAGTGGCTTGCGGTTTACAAGACAGCAAGTTGCAGAAAGCGTTTTAACTAGATCGGTGTCTGCAGACACCGATCTAGTTAAAAGTAAAAGATGTATTAATGGCGACCCCGGGGTGGGCCCTACAATGTCAGTGGGCCCGGCTCTGCCCCCCCGCTAGCTACGCCTCTGGGCCTTTATGATGTCCATATACATATACAAAGGTAACCAAAAGTTGTTCTTAGAAAGCAACCTCTTTAAAGGCTATGCTTACGTTTGATGTTGGGGTAAGGAAGAATTTTGGTACATTCAGGCAAACAGAGGTGTCTGGTCTTCCATTTCAGAACACATGCACACCGCCAAGCAGATAGTTCATGTCTATTTAGGAATTCAAAGGAATAGCTGTCACAAGAGTGAGCACTTGTTCAACAGAGATTTAAAGTGCATAGGCACTTTAAAGGACAGATTGAAGGGAGCATGAAAACAACAATATGTCTTATTCTGGAATAGAGAAAGACAATATATTTATCCAGCTATTGTAAATCAGGTGTTTGGTGTGTGGACAGTAGTAGATTGTAATTTCTTGCACTCCCTCCAAAGTTTACTCACAAACTAGCAAAATGTAAACACAGACATTTCTTCTGCATCTCAGATTGCTCAAAGCAGTGAGTGAAGCCTACGCTAACTGGCTTAAAAACTGAATACAAACATTGCCCCCAAGTTTGGTCTGTCTAATCCCCATGTTTGCCGTCACAACAAATAAAGTAAATTCTTAAGTCTATTTCAAATCTGACTTTGAAAGATGTTTCTGTTCAGACATATATCCTGAAGGTGTCCTTTAATTGGCTAGACATTGCTCTGAAATGCCAAATGACTTGCAGTGCTCCAACAAATGCAAAGATAAAACCACTTAAAAGCTCCAGCATTCTTCAGATGGCTTAAAATGTTTAGACAAACTGTGATTTTAAAAGTAACAGTAATTTCAGAAAAGAATGTTTACCTTCCTCGAAACAGAATGTAGACTATAGATTTCTATCCCAATTAATGAACAACAACATGAACATCTCCATTTTATTTTAGAGTCTACCAAAGAAGGAAAATAGTCTGAACATTCACTAAACGGTTAAATATGCTGAATGTTACCAATGTGTGGTTGCAAATCTGTTAGAGGGCTGGTAAACAAAATTGTAAAACCTCCTTAAAAGTTAATTGCAGTCAACCCAAGTTCATAACACCCACTTCTCTGGATATGTTTTACTACTAAACTCCTACTGCGTTGTATATAATTTAACAATACTCTATAGATGGTAAAGGTTTCCCCCATCATGACTGATATTCCCACAGGAAATTTTTTGACAAATGGAAATGTGAGCATTGGCGTTTCAAATGATAAAAAGAATTGAATAAGTGTGAAAAGTAACTACAATCATAGGAAATGTCATTGCTGCATGTATGCCTAATACAGATGAACAAACTGCAGGTCCCCCTTGCCGTGCCGAGGTCCTGGGTTCAAACTGCCGGGACATCTGCATTAAGTTTGTATGTTCTCCCCATGTTTGCATGAGTTTCCTTCAAGCTTTCCGGTTTTCTCCCACATGTCAAAAAAATAAACTGATAAATTGGTAAATTGGCTTCCCATAAAACAACTGACCCTTGTGTATGTTACACATGAGAGCTTGTACGGCAGCTACTGTCCCATACTCCACAACACACCCTACACATTGCGTGCCTTGTGTGAGAAAAGTGCATTACAAATGTCTGACATTGCCACTGACCCAAATTTTCCAAAAGATTTGGGCTCAGCCCAAACCTGAAACTTTTGGGGTTGATCACCCATAAATCACTATTATATAGTGGGGTCTCTTCAGAGAGGCTAGAAGAGGGTGCAAAGGGACTGTTAGACATCGGAAGGGAGAGAGTTGAGGCAAGATGTGTATAGGTGTTTATTATGTTGCCTCACCTTACACTTATTATTCTTTGGGCTTTGAAGATACTCCAGAGTATAATAATATCACTTTACTAAATGGGTGTGCAAACCGATGAATATTTGTCTAAATGAATCTTGTGAGGTTCGAACATCTCTAGTGCCTAATGAAACTGTATTAAACGGATTAAAGGCCAATGACTTAAAACAATTAAAAAAAAAAAAAGAAGTATTACTCTTTATGACTCTGTCCAGGTCTCCCATTGGTCTCTTCTTCCTGATGCTTCCTCATCCCTTTTGACACACAGAAAATGGCACCAAGCCAGTTAGCAGTTGGAGAGATGACCTCCCTCATCCATTGATTGAGTGATATTTCCTGTGTGTTGAGTGGGACCAGAAAGTAGAGAGCAGCCTTTTCCAGACTATGTCGGAAAGAGATTATTGGTTATTTTTGGAATAACTATTGATTTGTTTTTATTGAAAATATAAAAAAATCCCTGTTGGAAAACTTTTTTCATCACCAATAAATGATAGACTAATACCTAGTATGACCTGTGGAATAAATTGGAATAAATGGAGTTCTTGAAAGGTTATCATACTAATATAAGTATATGTTACCATACCACAAGTTGTCAGCCCATCAATTACCAAAACCTTGTAAGTTATATTATGTTAAAATTCTGCCTCTGCAAGCATTTATACAAGAGAACTGTTAGCTGGAAAAAGCAGGTTTGTTCTTGTGAGCTGCTATATGGGAAAGCTTAAGTCTTTTGAGTTTTATTGAAGCTAGCTTGTCAATGTAGTAACTCACAAGTGACTTTTCCCTGCTGGACATGTTGTAGCTGCTTACAGAGATGCCATTTATGTCATTGATAAACCATAACACTAAAAAGATAGCATACATTTGGAAACTGTAGCAGTCCCCTTAGTGGAAAGCTGTAAGGAGTATTTTATTCTTCAGAACATTTGTAAGTACTACCACTTTTATATAATGAATATACTAAACATTTAACCTATTACAATATAAGGTGTAGATTCTTTTCCCTTTTTCTTCATTAGAGCCATTGAAATTCTTGATTCTAATTTCCGACTATGAAAACATTGGGGCCAATTTATCATAATAATAATAATAGTCCTTTAATAGTCCCACAATGGGGAAATTCAGTGTGTTACAGCAGCAAAGATAAGCAGATACAAATACAAATACAACATGTACAGGAATGTTCCAAGGTGAGAGGCATTACAT
This sequence comes from Leptodactylus fallax, assembly GCA_947044405.1. NCBI lineage: Eukaryota > Metazoa > Chordata > Amphibia > Anura > Leptodactylidae > Leptodactylus > Leptodactylus fallax. The sequence goes on along the minus strand of CAMRHE010000001.1, from coordinate 1,571,940 downwards.
TAATAGCAGACAGACAGATAGGACGTAGCAGAGGAGGGGGGGGGGGTGATTTAACAGGCAGAGAGATATTTCAGTTCTCTGTGTGTAATGATCTCCACTTAGGTCGGTGTTGGTTGTACAGCCTAACCGCAGTGGGGAGGAAAGACTTCCGATAGCGCTCCTTCTCACACCTAGGGTGGAGCAGTCGGTCACTGACAGTACTGCTCAGTGCGATCACAGTCTCATACATGGGATGGGACTTCTTCTTCTGCATGGAGCTCACCACGGACAGTATCCTTCTGTCACCCACCACCTGCACTGGGTCCAGTGGGCTCCCCAGGACAGAGCTGGCCCTTCTAATCAGCTTGTCAAGTTTATTTCTGTCCCTGGTTGATATACTGCTCCCCCAGCAGGCCACTCCAAAGAAGATGGCTGATGCCACTACCGAGTTGAAGAAAGTTCTAAGAAGTGCCCCCCGGATTCCAAAGGCTCTCAGTTTCCTAAGCAGGTAGAGCCTGCTGTGGCCCTTCCTGTAAAGGGCCTCCATATGATCTGCCCAGTCCAGCTTATTATTAAGGAGCAAACCCAGGTACTTATAGGTGTTCACAATCTCGATGCCCGTCCCCAGGATATCCACTGGTTTAGGAGGGCTTCTGCCTTTGCGGAAGTCCACCACCATCTCCTTGGTCTTCCCCGCGTTAATCTTCAGGTGGTTCCGGTGACACCAGTCCACAAAATCCTGGTTCAGTTCTCTGTACTCCCTGTCATCATCATCTGTGATGAGACCCACTATTGCACAGTCGTCAGAATACTTCTGTAGGTAGCAGCTGGATGAGTTGCACCTAAAATCTGCAGTGTACAGTGTGAAGAGGAAAGGGGCGAGAACCGTACCCTGAGGTGCCCCCGTATTACAGATCACGGTACCTGACACACAGTCTTGGGCTCTCACGTATTGAGGTCGATTTGTGAGGTAGTCTAGGATCCAGTTGGAGAGGTGGTGGTCCACTCCAGCAAGGCCCAGCTTGTCCCTCAATAACCTGGGCTGTATGGTGTTAAAAGCACTGGAGAAGTCAAAGAACATTATTCTCACTGTGTTCCCTGGTTTCTCCAGGTGAGACAGAGCCCTGTGCAGAAGATGGATGATGGCATTATCTACCCCAATGCCCGGCCGATAAGCAAACTGGAGGGGGTCCATAGCGGGGCTCACTAGAGGGCGGAGATGTGTGAGAACCAATCTCTCCAAGATCTTCATCAGGTGGGATGTCAGTGCTACAGGTCTGTAGTCGTTGAGGTCCATAGGGTGGGGTTTCTTTGGAACTGGTACCACACAAGAAGATTTCCATAATTCAGGGACTATTTCCTGCCTCAGGCTCATATTATACATATATGTAATTATACCACACAGCTGGTCCCCGCAAGTCTTAATTAGCCTTGCACTGATGTCATCTGGCCCTGCGGCTTTCCTCGCCTTGATCTTTTTCATCTCCTTCCTCACCTGGGCCCGTGTGAAGGTCAGACTGTGGCCAGATAAAGACGGATTTCTGGATTTACTGGTCTGTTGGGAAGTGGCCGCATGGGGAGAAGTCATTGTGGTGGGGGGAGCTGAAGGACATGCTGGGGTGGGAGGAGCTGGTGTGTGATCAAATCTGTTGAAGAATAGGTTTAGTTCATTAAGCCAATTAACATCTGCCTCAATCTGGCAGACAGACTGTTTATGACCCGAAATTGACTTAAGCCCCTCCCAGACCCCCCCTTATGTCTTTTCTTTCCATTTGCTTTTCCATTTTTTCTTTATAACTGGCTTTTCCCTGCCTGATTTGATGCCTCAGCTCCTTTTGTACTTCCCTCAACCTCTCCTTATCTCTTGTCCTGAATGCCATCTTTTTCTCCTTAAGTAGTGTTTTTATATCAGAGTTAATCCATGGTTTGTTATTGGAGAAGCACCTCACCACTTTTGTGGGTACTGTGTTGTCCACACAAAAATTAATGTAGTCTGTTATGCAGTGTGTGAGTCCTTCTATATCTTCTCCATAAGAATCCTGCAGAACTTCCCATGCGGTTGTGTCAAAACAATCCCTCAGAGCCTCATCACTCTCCTCGGACCATATCCTCACTGTGCGGGTGACAGCTGGTTCTCTACGTACAAGTGGCTTGTACACAGGTCGGAGATGTACTAGGTTGTGATCCGATCTCCCCAGGGGCGGTAGGGCTGATGAGTTATATGCCTCCCTCACGTTGGCAAAGAACAAGTCCAGTGTTTTGTTGTCTCTTGTGTGGCAGGTTACATACTGTGTGAAACTGGGCAGTGTGGATGATGGAGAGGCATGGTTGAAATCACCCGACAGAAGAAAGAGGGCCTGGGGATGTTTTGACTGTAACTGGCTCAGCGTGGCTTGTAGGACCTCGCAGGCAGTGTCAGCTTTCGCAGAGGGGGGGACATATGCAGCTATCACGATGACATGTGATAGTTCCCTTGGTAGGTAGAAAGGTCTCATGCTCACAGCTAATAGTTCAATGTCCTTACAGCAAGTTTGCTCCTTAATCACAATGTGCCTAGGATTACACCATCTATTATTCACAAGCATTGCCAGCCCTCCTCCTTTCCTCTTACCGCTCTCCCTTATCCTGTCTGCCCGAAGGAGTTTAAAACCATCCAAGGAGACCAGAGGGTCAGGAGTAACTTCAGTGAGCCAAGTCTCTGTAAGTAGCATCATGCTGCACGCCCGAAACTCCTGATGATGCCTGGTGAGCGCTGTTAGTTCATCCATCTTGTTTGCAAGAGATCTCACATTGCCCATAATGATGGAGGGAACAGCTGGTCGGTAACGCCTCTTTTTAATCCTCTGAAGAGCACCAGCTCTGCATCCCCTCACCCGCTTTTTCTTTCTCCAAAGCTCACGGGGAATGTGTGACCAGATGATATGCCACCCTGCTGTGCCTCTGAGCTGCAGAATTTACTCTCTTGTATAGACAAAGGAATTGTCTGCATACACAAAAGATCCCATTTTCAAGCAGAACAAAAAGACAAAAAAAACAAAAAAAAAGTATCACAAGGGTCCAAGTCTTTGTGTGTGTTTCTTCATAGTGCAAAGTCCTTAAGTAGAGAGGTACAAAACGAGACATAGAAAGAAAAATAAGATAGAGAGTCTCAAAGCTGCTGTAGCTGGCAGCCACTCCAGCAGCGCCATCTTGGAAAAAAAAAAAAAAAAAAAAAAATGGCGAGCATCATGCCTTGGATGGCAGCTTTCCGATGTACAAAGCATGAAAAGTTGCATTTTTGTGCATGTGTTTCTGCACAAAAATAGTGGCTTTACTCATTTTGCACCCTGCTCGCCATTTTTCAAAAACATGGGCAGTATGGGACAATAATCTAGATGGGTCAGGCCGATAATGCCTCGGCCTGTCAGATTTACTATAATTAATGCAACAAAAGGGAAAGCTACACAGTCCCAGACATTTGTAGATTTCATGTGTGGTGCATGGACCCGCCAAAATTATATCCTGACAATGCACCAATGGATTTAGACCAGCACACAAAGCAAAGGTCTTAATAAATTGGCACAATCTACACAAAGGTATAGTGCCAGGCCTGGCCTTTGTTATCTTATAATATGTATCTAACAGCAATAGTTGAATATGTCTCACTTATAGTAGTTGAAGATGTCATGATACCAAATGGCTAAAAAATTTTCTCATGTCAAAATTTGTGTTTATGAGTTATTGACAATTTCTAAAGAACAAAATAAAGTATCAATCTCCCGTTTTCTGGTGTGGTGAGACAAACTGAAATGAAAATATCCCATTTTAAAAGGCATGCTTTTTTTGGATGATCATAGCGCTCAAAATGATTGATAATATGTGATATGACTCATATTGTAGATTGTCTATGGAACATCTTTGCTGATATGGAAGTATAGCAGCATATCTGCTAATAAATTATCCCTTCTAAATTGTATAACAGAAGAAACAGACAGCTTCTTGTGAGCTTGAACAAACTCCAAGAAACTTGTAAACACTGGGGAACAATGCATTATAAAATGATTCTAACATATTGTGGAAAATGCACATCAGTTATATTACTCAGTCTACCTTATTCAAGTCCTTACATCTAGAGATAACATATAAAGCAATGGATAACTGAGAACAATTTTTATTTGTTAAGCAATAAAAATCAGACAATTATTTTGTGATTTATGCATCTTTTAATAGAAACAGAGTCTGTACATTAACTAAAGCCTAATCTTTGTTTATGTAGAAGAATTATTTTGTCCTTTGTTGAAGTCTGCTATAATATATGGGAACAGATTTGTGTTTGTGGGAGCGGTCAGATAAAGAGGAGATACAATTAGTGATTCATTTATTTTGGCATAGCGATGTTTAAACTAAATATCAATAATTTACCAGATTTTAGGTGGATTAGGTTGGCACTGACTACACTGATGAAAGAGAAATTTCAGGGTTACACTGCTCCTAATGGAATTTTCTTTGTTCAAGAAAAATATATTTACAAGTTTAATGGAGACTTTAGAAGGTTTTGTGTATGTCACAGGTGAAATGTTAACCACTTCATGATTGTAGTTAATGACACAGATAACAAAATTGTCTCAGGCTAAAGCCCCACGTAGCGGCCCGCAGGAAAAAAGCCCTGTTGGAAAAACCAAGGTGGCAACGCATAGCGGTTTTTCCCACAGTGCTTTTCACAGACGGTTTTGGAAATCGCAGCAAGTCCGCTGCGCATATTTTTGTGCAAGGTGTGGATGGGATTCTCTAGAATCCCATCCACCTTGGAGTGACTTTAAGATGCCATGTTTTTTTCTGCTGTGTTTTTTTCTGGGGCTGCCAGCCTTTGATGAAAAGTACTCAACAAAAACTAGCAGCTACTAGAAATAAGAATCCATTTATAAAGTAAAAGTGAAATATATGTTCAGACACTAATGAGGGGGTCCTGCACAGGGGCGCACCTCTAATGAGGCGAAGTGAGGCAGCCACCTCAGACGGCACTATCCGGCACTGTCTGGGGGGGGGGGCATTTTTAATATTTATTTAATGTAAACCAGCCCAGGACAGGCCGTTTTAAAAAAAACAAATCAGAGCGGGGCCTTTCCTGGGCTGGCTTACAAGACATCTGCATCTCAGCACAGGCAGAGACACAATGACGTCATCACGCCTCCTACGCTGAGACACAGACGTCACGGACAAGAAGAGGAGGCGGCCGCTCCATCAAAGGATCGCAGGTACAGACGTGGACAAAACTGTTGGTGCCCCTCATTTAATGAAAGAAAAACCCACAATGGTCACACAAATAACTTGAATCTGACAAAACTGGAATTTGCCAAACTACATGTTGACAAGCCACAAAGCTTCTGGGAGAATGTCCTATGGACAGATGAGACAAAAATCGAAATTTTTGGCAAGGCACATCAGCTCTATGTTCACAGATGGAAAAATGAAGCATATCTTGAAAAGAACACTGTCCCTACTGTGAAACATGGAGGAGGCTCTGTTATGTTCTGGGGCTGCTTTGCTGCATCTGGCACAGGGTGTCTTGAATCTGTGCAGGGTACAATGAAATTTCAAGATTATCATTGGATTCTAGAGAGAAATGTGCTGCCCAGTGTCAGAAAGCTTGGTCTCAGTCGCAGGTCATAGGTCTTGCAATAGGATAATGACCCAAAACACACAGCTAAAAACACCCAAGAATGGCTAAGAGGAAAACATTGGACTATTCTGAAGTGGCCTTCTATGAGCCCTCACCTAAATCCTATTTAGCATCTTTGAAAGGAGCTGAAACATGCCGTCTGGAAAAGGCAGCCTTCAAACCCGAGACAACTGGAGCAGTTTGCTCATGAGGAGTGGCCAAAATACCTGTTGAGAGGTGCAGAAGTCTCTTTGACAGTTACAGGAATCATTTGATTGCAGTGATTGCCTCAAAAGGTTGTGCAACAAAATATTAAGTTAAGGGTACCATCATTTCTGTCCAGGCCTGTTTCATGACTTTTCTTTTTTTAAAAATTCTGTTGAAGCATGGTTGAAAAGCAATGTCTGACTTTCATTTGTTAATTTTCATAGAATTTTTATATATTATTACTTTTGCCAGATTCAAGTTATTTCTGTGACCATTGTGGTTTTTTCTTTCATTAAACGAGGGATGCATGAGGATTAATATGTAAATACAAATGACAAGACTCCCGGAATGTCTCTCGGTCCCCCCGAGAAATGATCCGGGAGTAACATCTTAACTCTGGGAAGGGAACAAACAGCAGGGGATGGCGTAGCAGCCACAGTTTGGTTCTGAGTCAGAGTCTGAACCTGGCTAGCTAACTCAGCTACCAGGCCTGCCAAACCCTCCATCCGGGCTGCAAGGTCCTGAATAGGATCCATGCCAATGAGTCCAGTGAGTCTTAAGCTAAACCCGTCCCCTGTCCCTGCCTACTTGCCTTACTGCCCTAGGTGGCAGAGGACAACTGGGCGGCAGTCCCTTCTTATGATAAAGGTGATAACACAGAACGCAGACAAGACAAACAACAACAAACAGGAAGTCAGCTAGCCAAGGGGTCGGAACCAGCCGAGCAGCGAAGTACAGAATCCAAAAGAGTAGTCAGAGATAGCCATGGTCAGAAATATGTATAGAGATAACAAACAGTAAAGCCAGCATGCACAAAAAAGGCAATAGCAAGCATTAGGGAGAAGGTTGGAAAGGTATTTAAAGGAATCCACCCTAGACTTGATTGGCCAGGAGGACTGTCAATCAAGTAGCTACTAAGTTTAACTCCTGAGTAACCAGAGGACTAATAGCACTGGCTCAACTGACATACAGCAATGAATACCCAGCTGTGCTATAGCAGCAGAAGCAAAGAATCACAAATGGACACGCCTCCTGCTCCGTAACATGCAGCTGGAGGATGGTGCAGCGGTCTGAACGGGCAGGGACGTTACATAGACATTCCACACAAAGTTGAATGTATCAGAGGAAGACTTTTAATTTGAACCTAATTCAAGTTTTTGCTAAAAAAAAAAAAATGTTGAAAATTGCACCAAAATGGCCTAACTGAACCTTACCTAATGCATCAGAACTTAAAAATCCAAAGGGTTTCTTTACCTGTGGAATGACAGATGAGTTAATAGCAGAGATGGGCAAACCTTGTGAGATTTGTTTTGTGAGTATTCACAGAGTTTACCCACCATTTTAGACAGAACTTGCCAATAATATATTCTGGTCTGTCTTCAGACTCCAGAATATAATAAGCAGAGGCCTGGAAACAAACATTAGATGGCATGAGTGAGCCCTGGAGAGGTGAGGAAAGGTGAGCATGGCTGTGTATTACTTTTCTGCACCTCCCCTGGGCCTTAGCTTATTATACTCTGGGGTTTGAAGAGACCCTAGAGCATAATAATGATTTGTGGGTGACAAACCCCCAAAACCCATTTCTAATAGATAGTGATAGAAACCACAAATGTGTTTTGCATTTATGATTGGTGTTAGTCATTTTTATTGCTGTAGAAAATACAGCACTTGACATGTGTAATAGCACCATAATAGGTGAGCCACTGCTATGTGTGGTTTTAACTATTAGTGTTGAATGAGTGAAATCTGAAGCAAATATAAACAGCAATCAGGATGGTGTTACTCGGCTGATTTTAACTAAATAGTCCCATCCAACACCAAAGGAAAGTAATGTGACCCTGAGCATATGGATCAATGGAGAATAGCAGCCTATGAAAAGAGAAAAATTCATCCAAACTTCCAGACTGCCAGTCAAACATGAAAGCCAAACACATTTTTGTTTTATCTTTTTTTTTGGAGTTCTCTTATTCGCATGGTTTATCTTTTTGATGGTTCATTGTAACCTTGTTGCTATCATTGTTTTATACTTAGGATTGTGTAATGTTGGAACTAACACTTTAACCTTCTTGGTAAAACTTGGTAAACTAACCTTAACAAAACTGCAAAAATCCAAATTCATTTATTATTGATTGGAAAGGCTAATTATATGCTAAGGGCTTTCTTCACCAACCGTTAAGTAGAGGTATTTAGACCTCTATGGGATAAGGGCCACAACAGTCATAAAAACACTATCCTTTTACAATAACACAAGCATTATAATAAGTCCTATTCAGAAAGGCAACATCGGAATTAGCTCAAATTTCCATGGCTCAAAAGTGAGCTTTTTCATCTTTCCTTTTCAGTCTGGATGCTGAGAAACAAATGTTGACAGAAAATCAATGCTATGAAAAACTTATAACTGTAGTTCAAAACCAAAAACATTATGGTATAAACTCTAGGTTAGCAAGCTCTTTGCCACAAGAGCTGTTAAATGGGCTCCCTAGCCTGGAAAAATTAAGGGGAAAACAGCTTAGCAAGTTATAAAACATGCACCTTATTGTTCCTTCCAGTGCTTTTTGGTCCCATCTACTACTTTCTGTACTTCCAGTTGCAGCAAAGACTTTCCAACATGGACAAGTGAACACTGCTGACAAACACTGGTAATAGAGAGTCATTGGTGTACCCACTGCTTAGCTGAAATGGTCATATGTCTGTTTCAGGAGTCAGTGCTAAAGCAGGAAGTACCAGCCAGGGACTGGGAAGCATTGGAATGGGAGCAACAGCATTGGTAAGATGATTGTGTCTTCGTCATGCAAAAATGATATGGAAATGTCAAGGGTAGGAACTGCATGTCTTTGGGGTACATATTGTGAATGGAATAGCAGTTTGAGGAAATTATGCTACACATGCTCATTTATGGCTATTCTGTTATATTTCATGTAAGAAATATTATTTTTATTCTGCAAAAACAACACAGGATTGCTATGGACAGGAACTGCATGGCTCTGTGCCATACATTATAAGCACACTTTTTTTTTAATCTTACCCACTAATACGTAATGTCTTACAGCTATGTAAAAATCCTGTAGCCAGACTTAGTTCAAACAAGCCAATGAATCCTTGTAAGTACAATTTGCTAGTTCTCATATGGCTAAGTTTAGAAGGACATACACCCAAATTTATTATCTAGCATCTATTGTCGTCATTGAAAAGTTATATGTTTCATTTTTTTATTTGCAATCTGCCAGTATTCCAGTTAACTTAAGTAACCATGTCATGGCTCTCTGTGAACGACTTTTTGCTTATTTCCTATTATGGAGTTTTTGTGAATTTGATGCAGTCATGTGGCCCTGACAAGCCATCACTTTTAATTAGGAATTGGCAATTATGTGGTTGTCTTGATTGCACTTTATTCTTCAAGTCTTCAGATGTTTACTGTGAACATGATGTGCTTTAATGTGCCTGAATGTGCTCATGTTACCGCCTAGGAACTTATTCAAGTCTGTTTTTTATTTGTACCTTGTGCATGACCATGGTCAGTAGTGTAAATAAGTCTGACAGATTTCGGTTGCAGCTTTTTTCAGTAACCTGTTAACATTTAAAAACATTTATTTTTCATCTTAAATCGAATCATTTATTAATATCAGTGACAATAATTAGCAATAAAATAAGCATTCAACATTCTTATTTGTCTCACACATATATAAGGGGAAGGATGAAAGGAAATGATCAACAAAATCATTGAAATAGGTGCTCTTATTGGGGCATTATGGCTGATACCTCTAGGGATACTTTGGGTAATACTATTTTCTATTTCTTGGGATCAGTGGTAACGCCACATGTTACATAAATAATATATACAACTCTGCACATTTAGGGACTTGTTTTGTTACAGAAGGTCTGGCTACATAATTAGTGATAGGATTATGTCAGAGAGTATCATTTTTTAGTTGTCCTGTTTTAGATAGCATGTAACCTATCAAGGACATAACAGCATCTAGGATGCCATAGGCAATGAGTTAAGGCCACATGACCTCACCAGTGATTCTGCCCTCAGCCACACTATTGGACTCATAATATGCCATATAGACTTTTTAAAGGATTACTGGAGGAGCAGGTAGACAAGTATAATTGAGGGGAGTGGTTTCCCCAAGGGTCAATACACCACCCAGTATATACAAAGCAGAACAAGTGAAAAACCAACAGACAATACCTAGTAACAATGGATGGAACCTAATCACTCAGGCACCCATGAGGGGGAAGAGTAATCCTAAATAGCCAAGAAAACGCAGGGGTTGACTAGGGACACATTAGTAGGCACATGCTGGCACTTGAAGGGAGCAAGACAGCTGGCATGTGTGTCCTATAGTAGCACTAAAGACCTGCAAAAAAGTGTGTGTACATGGGGCATGCTAGGGGCTGAAGCCGAAAGTGGTGAGGAGGATATTAGCAAGGTAGATGAACATGCCAGTGGACATGAGTCACTAGTGTTATGTAATGGTACAGTAATGGTGCATCTAATGGACTATCTAAAGGTATGAAGGTGCTCAGCATAATGTTTCCTACAAGGCACGGTATATAGTATAGTAATTGATATTACATTTTATGGTGATAGACTCCCTTTAAAGGGGTATTTCCATCTCAGCCAGCCATGGCTAAGATGAGAATTATGTGCCTCATTTTCTCATCCACCAGGTTGAGCGTTACAAAAACATCCAAATGTAGCTGCTTCCATAACTCCCATAGAGGTAAATAGGACTTATGGGAAGAGCATAGCAGAGTGAGCTATACTGTTTTTATAACTTCAAGACTTTAGGGAACAACGTAGCTAACTGTGCTATGTTGTTTTCATAACTCCCATTTGCCTCTCTGAGAATTTCAAAAGCAGCATATAACAGCCACATACACCTATTTTTATATCTTCCTACCACCTAAGGGAAGCGGAGAGAGGGCTATTTCCATTTTAGCCAAGATTGGAATAACCCTTTAATAATAATCTGAAATCAATATAGATAAACATACCTTACCACAAGGAAAGTGTAGAAGAATCCTGGGAGCAAGCCCAGAGTTGTTTTACTTGTAGGGTAGTTAGTACTGGAAATTATATTCTTATGATCAATTGAAGAAGTATATTTAATGCATATGGTCTTTGCTTAGTACCTGACACAATTTATAAACAGAGAAAAAACTGACACAAGCAATCTAGAGCTATTTCTGCTATACATTATTCAGAACATGTCGGTGTTTCATAGAAACTTTGATCTCAGGTTTTGTTAGACATTATAATTGTGGTTAATATTTGCCTTGTATAGTGTAAAATATGCCAGTTTACATGGAATTTGCCATCAAGGTCATTTATCACTGAAATAATCTGCGTTGCATGTTCTTTAAGATTTTTAGATCCTCACCCACTTACCTAGAAACCTGAGAAGAATGTGAAAATGAATGTTATAAATCATTCTAGGCTACCTCTTCTGGCGCAAATAATGTACATCTGCCTGAATGTTTAAACTAGAAATGTATTATGTAAGTTAGAACTTAACACAGAACCATCATGCAGAGATTTGTACCATGTTCTCTGAATTATCTAATTTAAAACAGTTGTATTTTTAATATCCAGCTTTCTGGTCACATTCTATCTAAATAATCTATATAGAGAAGGATGAATCAATAGCAGATACTCATAAAATGTTTAGAGCCTGACATCTTCCAATTCTCATATTTGTCTGCTTTAGATTATGATTGTGGTCACACATACCTCTCTTATTGGGTGCTAAATTAGTCATGCTGAGTCCATCCTAATAAAATACTCAACTCATTGCTTGGTCACAGTCTATGTTTGTAAGTAAGTTTTTAATTAATAGCTTGGCAACATTGAATGCATACATATTTGTTGAATTTATAAAGAACCATGTGTATAATATAATACTGTATCTTTCTCTTAAAAATAGAATATTTGTAAGATGCTATATTCCGGAATCTTCTAAATTAGAGATTACTAATTGAAGCCGTGAAGAAAGTCAAGCAAATCATGTTTTCACAGTTTCCATATTAGTAATTGATAATGGGTTTCTCAGTTTAGAAATAACTTTTCCTATATAGATTGTATAAAACTTGGAACTACATATTAACCTTTTGTAGTCTGATAAAGTTTAACATTTCTCCAGCTTGCCTGTGCTAAAGCCTGGGATTCTGCTCCCAGATGCTGTTTTGTTGCTCTGAAATCCCACTCTGGCCATAGATTGCTTACAAGAGTCAACTCTTAGTCCCCTTGAAATGCTCATGACTTTAGCCACATATATTGCATGAGCCAAAAGATCCATTTGCTTCCTGCTGTCTGCAGTATTTGCCCATGCTTTTCCTGTTACCAAATCCTCTTAAATATTTGACCATGTCTACTCATTTGCTACCCATCCTAACATCTGATTGACTATTGATGAAGACCGAACTTTACCTGTCTTGACTTATATACAGTACTATCCGTCCTCATTTGCTGCCTGCCACTTTGGTACCACATTCTGATGTTTACTGTACATCTACAGTACATACCAGTCATTTCTGGAGAATGCTCCAGGAGATACTCTTTCTGAAAATCCATACCTCCTGTGGGGTTAAAAGTAAGCAACTCACAATCTCTTAGTGTCCCAGTGGGTCCACATCGCCCATTGGCCTTGTTATAATTATCATATGGTGTGTGACAGCCGATTTGCATAGGAAGACACTGAACTGAATAATATAGGAAAGTAAACTCATGAGCTCCCCTACTACAATATCTGTTAAACTTTTCAATTAATTGTATGTAACCACCAAAGATGGGTAGTACATTGAAGACCTCTGTACAACTTAGACTAATTAAAGTTTTTTCTCTGTAAAAACAATTTTGCTAATTTTTAGGCTGCTTATTGACAGAGAAAAATATACATAAGTATAACCTTCATGGCAAATGTTTTTTTGATATTTTTATGTTTTCAGCTTGTTCAGCTCGTTTGCTTACAGCACATGCCACTATCTATATCTCCAATAGAGTTTGTATATAGCAAATTCTGCAAAGATTTAATCTACATTTCCACATTAGATATCTTCTCTTGGCATATTTTTCCAAATCTGCTACATTGTACTGCATGCTTATAGTGATGTAAAGGTATATGTCTTTGTAGTCTCAAATGACGTACTCACCACTGACTCTCACAACTATTTCATGCTTCAGATCCTGTTCTCTTAAAGCCCCTTACTTGTGGAATTTAATCCCTCTTGACCTACAAGAAAGTCTTTGACTATTTGATTTCACCCATGAACCTATGATGTAACTCCTAAATTGCAGCTGCCTATCCAAAACTGACATAGTTATTGACTTTCATGTTTAAACAGTTCTTTATACTAGTAGCAAAAGTAAGAAAATAAAGATATGCCAATGAAATAGTTTCTCTACAAACCATGGCCATATTAGAACTGAATTCTTTAATTTGCATGACTGTCTCAACACTCAGAATGGGTCTACTGAATCAAACTTGGTTTAGTAATGGGCCAGGGTGTTATAGTCATAACATGGCCCCTAAAATGTAACCATATTAAGGCCAAAAGAATCCAACCTTACCAACTACATTGTTTTTCGACTTTTTAGACTGATAATTGAGTATATATTAGTGGTTATAGGTATCACTGAGTCAAATATAGCGCTCAGCTAGATTAGTCAATCTCATAAAATTTGAACAACTGTCAATTCAATTCCATTCAAGCAGGTGACACAAGACCTCCATTCATGTGATCAGTGGGAGTCCCAGCAATGGGTTCCCTTTAATGAATCAAGCAAAATGGCAGTTGGCAGGTCTTCTTCCTGGGCTGTCCACCATCTTCTTTGCCAGGTCTCCCCTGAGGCCTGTGATTGGCCTCAGTGGTCATGTGGGGGAGTTTCATCATGTACAGGTGCATCTCAATAAATTACAATATCTTTGAAACGTTCATTCATTTCAGTAATTCAGTAATTCAATTCATAATCAGCGTCTTCCATGATTGTGTGTCCTACTGAACCAGACTGAGGGACCATTTAAAGGCTTAGGAAACCTTGGCAGGTGACACACTGAATTTACGATACTGAACTTTTTTACAATATTCAAATTTTCTTAGAATTGGGTTTTCATTACCTGTAACCCATAATCAACATTTACAGAAATAAAACACTTGAAATAGAACACTCTGTGTGTAAAGAATCTAGAAAATATAGGAGGTCACTTTTTAATTTAATTACTTAAAGAAATAAACGTTTCAAAGATATTCTAATTTATTGAGATGCTCCTGTATGCTGTAGCTTCAAAGTGTTATCATTTCAACCACCCCACATGACCGCTGAGGCCCAATCATAGGCCTCAGTAGTGATATGGGGGCCAAAGAAGATTTACAATGGCCCAGAAAAAAACACTAGATCATCAGAGGATGCCACAGTGGATACACCTCTCCTGGTCTCTGGTTATTATATTCTGGTGCCTGAGGAGATCTCATTGTATATTAATCAACATTACTCTCTACTGGTCCATGTTTTTTTCCAGATGAATCTCGGAAATACTTGTGAGACAAATCTCTTAATGCTCACCTGTTACTAGTGATTAGACATACAGTATGTGAATGAGTATGACTTGAAATAACTACATAAATTGTTTAATACTCAGGTGGACAAGAAGAGAGTAAAGTGGGCAAAATATTTTACAATGGCTAGTTATATATTAATGGGACTCATTTATGAAAACTAACAGATAGAAAACTGGATTTGCTACCCATAGCAACCAATCAACTAATCAACTATTATTTCAACTTTTTCAACTATTACCAAAATTTGCATTGGGATTGGTTGTTATGGACTATAAGGCTAATTTTACTGGGTACATTAATTAGAATGAAACTTTTAACACTACTATCTACTATAATTTTTAAGAATTATCTGAAAAATGAAACTTTGATTAGAAGTTAAAAACAGGAATAATTAAATTAATAAAAGAAAAAGATAAATTCAGTTTGCATTTGTGCAGGTAGAAAGGTTCATGCACAGCAATCATTTAATTGACAGCTGTTGTCAGTTGTCATCCAGCATGGCAAATAAATAGAGTGCCGTCCCTGTATAGGAATATCTCAGCTCAGTGTTTATTGACACAAGCAGGAGATATTTCGCAGCAAGTACACAGTAAAATATTTCTTGACCTTTGTAGACCCACCATGTTGAGAGTATGTCTTGGAATTCAAGTACACCAGCGATGACAGTTCAAAGATTGTTCATTTATTTGCCACTAACCTGTGGTGACCAGATGTCCATTGTAAATCAAACATATATTCTTTTAGAAATCTGTTGAGGTACCTTATTCATGAATTCTAAGATTTAATATCAGAAACGCACTAATACGGTTAAATGGGAAGTTGCAAAGTTTTGGATCTTAGGTCGGTAATGAAATTTGGAAAATGCAGATGTAATAACATAATAAAAGAAGTAGTACTCACCTTATAAATCCCTTAGCTTTACAGCACAGCTGCTTCAGGACTCTCTGCCAGTCTTTTATTCACAGTGCTGCAGTAATGTGAATACAGCACTAAAAACAAAATACGGCAGGAGCACTAGAATGACAACAGGAGATTTGAATAGTTGAAATCAGAAGAACACTTTAAAAATAAATTTGTAATTATATCATTGCAATATAATACATAGTTCACATTTCTACTATTACAGTTTGCTGGTCTCATCTATCATAGGATGAGAGCAATTGACTTAAATAGCCATTTCTTCCCTCTTGTTGGTTTACTTTTCAAACAGAAGAAAAAGTTCTGCAGGACAAATGATGTTAGGGTCATGAAAGATTTGGTAAGTTGAATTTAATTTTCCAATCATTACTTTCTAAGAGAAGATCTGTACTCCTTTGTTCCTATTCAGAGCACATGCACTCTCAGATGAATCAAGCATGTATGTGTATGGGGAAGTCAGGAGCAGAGATGTAACTTAAAGCTCCTGGGCCCCAATGCAAAATCTGTAATGGGGCCTTCACTTATCATGTGCTATCTATAATATTGGTTTCTTATTATATTGTAGAGATGCCTTTGGATTACCTCAGGCTCCAGGACCCAGTAGTTATTGCTACCTCTGAACCCCCTATAGCTAAGAAGAGCTATTGAATGTGTATTGCAGCTTGAAGGTTTATATATGGAATATGTCTTTTATATATCTAAGTAAACTCCATATGCAGATAATTTCAAATAAAACTTTAATAACAAACAAAAAATTGTAGCTCACATCAGATGGTAAATCAAGTGCTTTTGCATGCCAAGTAGAGAACTCAATATAGAAAGTATCTGTAGAAAGTTCTTGAGATGAAGGACATGCTGTAACGTCTAGCACTGTGTGTGGAATCCAAGTCAAGTTATATTGGAAAACCCCTCTAGAAAATGTAATGCCTTCCAGTGTTGTTCAATAACAGTACAAAAGATTTATGTTTGATGCAACTTGGTCCAAAGCTCACACGAACTTATGCTACCAATATATATCATATGTAAATGCCAACAAAAATACGTACATGAAAGAAAGCATATGTCTCATTGAGTTTAGTTTGGAAAATGTTGCTTGTTTACACCTAAATGATCACTAGGTCATAGTGGAAACAAAACAGGTTTTTTACATATTATATAGCATGCAAGGGGCATTGTAAAAAGTTGAAGTTACATTCTCCTTAGTCCTCTAGGTTTTTCAAAGAAGAGCACTGATCCCTGTGCATAGAAAGTGTACAGTTGTGTTCATAACAGCAATTCAGTTTCCAGCTGTAATATCTGAAATATTGAAATGAGCAAAGAAAGTGAACATAATGATAATAATAATATTCAGTATAATAGTATATAACAATATAACAGTGTCAACATATACAGCAGCACTTTACAAATCAAAGGGTACATAGACAATATAAGACATTAGTGTAAGGTTCCATTCAAATCACAATTTTTACATCTGTTTAGCAGATTTGTTTAACGGATGCAAAAAACGGACACAAACGGACGGCCATCTGTTTATATAGATATCAATGTTTATAAAAAAAAAAGGTAAAGGGTCTGTTTCTATCTGATTTCTTTGGACAGATACAAAAGTATGGTAATACATTTTTGTGTTTGTCCAAAAAAATGGGCAGAAACTGATTTTTTTTACATTTTTTTTACTATCAACCTCTATTAAACAGATGGCCATCATTTTGTGTCTGTTTTTTGCATCTGTGAAACGGATGTGCTAAACAGATGTAAAAAACATGATCGGAATGGAGTCTAACAAGGAGATTAACATATTAAACAATAATAGTAAGAGTCCTGCTTCCAAGAGTTTACAATCTACAATCTAATTATTTAAATATTATTAGTTCCTATGGAAAATTCAAGCTCTTAATGTTAAAAGACTTTTTTAAATATTCGCAACCAAAAAGCATATTAATATCTATTACACCATAATTACAAAATAAACAAATATGCTAAAATTTAATAATGTATTTATTGTGTGTGTTTTGGGCAAGCCAGAGACATTTTGTGTATCATACCTGATACACCTAACAGTTTAATCGTATGGGAGGAGTGTTTTCTGCCTGGCAGGATGTGACATTGTCATCTCAAGAGCCATATACTATGCAGGCATAAATATTGTAGAGTGATACCATGAAAAGCTGTATATTTACTACCTAGCCTCAACTTCTTTTAGTCATTTACACATATCATTATGAGGTTTTAGAAACAAATTTATATGTACAAATGGGTTTGTTTTGGAGAGGAGTTATACCCCTATTATCCATGATCCTAAAAGCAATATCAGAACACAAAGGGTGAGATTTTTCGATAATGGAATAGGATGCCAGAATGCAGCAAAAATGGCACAGATAGCACCAGATTTACCACAAAGTCTACATTCACATCTGCACCACCTGAGTCACCATTGCAGTGACCGCCAAAAATCAGCAGAGGAAAAAGTTCTGCACAGAGACGATGCTAGTATGAACCTAGTGAAAGCTATATTGGGTATAATATACTTGACACAATGCTTGTAGGATAAATTGCAACTGATTTATCAAGCGTTGGAGGCATACAAGGCATGAAAAGTCACAATTTTATCACACGCACATAAATTTTTGCCCACAATTAGCAACTTTTCCTATTTTGCGCCCTGCTTACCACTTTTCAAAAAGGGGATGCCTCAACCTATCACATTTACTATACAGTAACTAAGTCAGAGAACTGGCTTGAGTTACACCAGAAATCTACGCCAGTCCCTAACTGGTGTTGATTTCATTTCTGGGGCACGGGACCCCCAATGGTGCACCAAAATTATTAAAGGAGTTGTCCAGTTTCAGCAAATTAATGGTATTGTTTGTGTAATGATTAGTTGTACAATTTTTCAACATACTTTCTGTATTGATTCCTCATGGCTCTTTAGAGCTCTGCTTGCTGTCATTCTTTGTTTATTTCCAGTGGATAAAAGTCAGTCCATGGTCATGTGACGGAAACACAGATGCATGGCTTGTTACAAGACAGAGCTCTGATTACTGTGATGTAACTGTAAGGCTGAATTCACATGTTGCGAAAAAATGCAGTGTTTCTGCCACTGCAGAAATGAAGAGACAAAAAAAAAAAACACTTTGTTTTACAGTATCTGCAAAGTGAATGGGATTCTGGATAATCCCAGCCACATAATGCAGAAAAAAATCTGCAGCGGAAAAGCACACCTGCATTTTTGAAAATCATAACATGTCAATTATACCTGTGGAAACGCTGCTGTTTTCCATATAGGTATAATAAGGTCAGAAAGTCCGCAGATAAAAACTCTGCAAAAATGCAATGAAAAATGCTGCGGAAAAAAAAACGTGATGCGTTTCCACCACAGTGTTTTTGCTGCGTTTTGTTACATGGGGTTTTAGCCTAACAAGCTGTGCACCTGTGTGTTCATCACATGACTATGGACTGTTTTTAATCCATTGGAATTAAACAATGAATGATAGCAAGCAGAGATTTAGAAAACCATTTTCATCATACGAAATGGGAGGCTCATTCTGTCACATCTTGCACCATCACACAAATGGATCGAGACCACACCAAGCTCCAGTCTTAATATATTGACCCTATTTTGTCTTCCTTTTACACTACCTCCTAGCTAATATGCAGAAACACTAAGATATATATACATTTTTACTTCGCTACTACTAGTCAAGTTCCTTATTCCTAGCATGCCAAAACAGTTGAGGTAAACACAAAAATTTAGCACAAGCCATGTACTTAACTTTTTTTTTTTTATGACGGGAAGGATATGAATTAGAATTCTGGAAAAATCTAGCAATGGCTTACATACACAATTGACACTGCAAATGTTTATTGCGTTCTGAGCAAGTTTATGTTTAACAATGCGTTTAAAATCAATACATATGTGTTTTTATCAGGCGATAAATATTCATCTATTTTTCTATCATTGTACTTGATTGTAAGCAGCAGAAATTTAATAGGATGAATGAAATAATATTAGAATAAAATATATGTCCTAATTTACACAGAGGCTGGAAAGAATGAATTTGTTTCACAAATTACATGTCTGTGTGTATCCCAACCGCAACACAGACATATTCCTGTTCTTTGAAATACTGTATCATTATATTATAAAATATAACCTAGAAGAGAAATGTGATACATTTGAACTATCCTGTCCTCTAAATAATTGGGTACTAAAACCGCAAGGTTCATTCGCTGGCTACATTATAACTAATATAAAAATAACCCTGACACAGCATGACTCCTTTGTTGGGAGGTCATATAGTTCCTTGATATCTATTGGGTCTCCTGAGAGCCTTTTAAACATTTCAGATTTTTCATGGCAATAACATTCGGTGACTGACTTATGCTTTATGGCACGTAGAATCACTTTTTTGTGTGACAATGTTACGGATTGTTTTAGAATACTTTAAATACCAAGTGTAATTCTTCCTCACACCGATGAAGCACGCATCCATGAGTTGTGAGGTATCTTAACTGCAATACAATCATTTTTACTTGTTCACCTGGGCATTTTTCATCATAAGTAAATGTTCATTTTTCAGTTCTAAAGAATAATTTCATTTTGTTTTCATCTTGTCACTTGCGTTACATTTCAACACAAGATACGATAGTTATGAAATATTACACTTAAAAATTCCTGACATGCATGCATGCTTACATTCATGTTGCATTGGCCTGAATATCCTAATTTATTATGAACAAAAATGACACTGAGTAAAATATCATTTGCCGATTATAATTTTCTATTATGTTTTCACGTTTCTTTTACTTCTTCCTTAAACATTAATCATATATACCATTTTTCCCCTTGAAATAATTTCCAGCCAGGGGCGTAAATACCGGGGTAGCAGCGGTAGCGGCTGCCACAGAGCCCAGGACTGCGAAACCCAAAAACACTGCTATCATACTCGGGGGTCTTTTCAGAGGGAACGTAAAAATCACTGTAACTTACCTCTCCTTCTCTCCGACAGGCTTTGGGCCTGTTTGGTGATGTCCGAGACGTCAGCCGACATCATTATGCGTCGCGACGCCGGCCTGGCTCACGCGAGATCTGGTCCAACATTGAAGATGGCCGAAGTAGTGCACTGGAGTGCATCGGAGCCAGGGAGAGGTAAGTTACAGTGTTTTTTATGTTTGTATCCTCCTCTGGGTCTCCATTCATTATGCTCTGGGGTCTGAAAAGACCCCAGAGTATAATAATCATTCATGGGTGTTCCACTATGAGGCATAATACTGTGTGCAGGGGCAACTATGCTGCATAATACTGTGTGCAGGGGCAACTATGCTGCAAAATACTGTGTGCAGGGGCCACAATGGGCATGATACTATGTGCAGGGGCCACTATGGGGCATAATATTGTGTGCAGGGGCCACTATGGGGCATAATACTTTGTGCAGGGACCACTATGGCGCATAATAGTGTGTGCAGAAATGCGGTTTGTGTGTGGGAGGAGGCGGTCCATGGGGGGATGTGGGCGGCGGTTCGGGGGGGCCCCCATGTCAAATGTTCACCTTGGGGTCCAGCCATTCCTACTTACGCCACTGTTTCCAGCTATATGTTAAAATTTGCTCTTAGTAAATCAGACGTAAATGAAGTACACCAAGTTTGGTAATTCTATTTATTTTAGTTACAGATACATTTATTTGTTTGTTGCACCATTTTGACCACATCAAGAAGCTTTTAAGTAAATTATCACTTTGTTCTTGATACAATTACAGTTGTCAGTTGGTGGTGGAAAGGTAATCCAAAGGAGATAACCAATATGGCTGCACTTACTGTCATTTTTGCAACAATGACTGCCAAAAAAGCCAATATCCTGTAAGTAAATAAAACATGACGAGGCTGAAGCCCCACCTAGCGTAAACAGCGCCGCAAAAACTGCAATGTTTTACAGTCACTGCTGGCTAATCCCATCCACACATTGCAGAAAATAATCCACAGCAAAAATGCTGCTATTTCCAAAACCGGCGCGTTTTTTGAAATCGCAGCATATCAATTATACCTACAGAAATTCTGGTGGTTTCCGTATAGGTATAATTGAACCAGAAAGTCCAGAGAGGAAAACTCTGTGGATTTTCTGTGAAAAGTGATGAGGGAAATACCTTGATTCATATCCGTTGCGGTTTTTGCTGCTGCGCTTTTTCTCTGTGCCCATTACGCGGGGCCTTAGCCTTACAGAACTTTTGATTTACTGATATAGGGCAATTTTAGGTTAAAATAAGTGATACATAAAGGTTTTACTTGAAAGACTATATGGATAATATGGGAAAATAACTTTTCATTATTCTCCACTCATTAATTTACAGAGAAAGCATATCTTGTGACTGCAGCCAATGGTTTACTAAGATTACATGACACACACAACACATCTTGATGCATAGTATAAACCAAGGTTACAAGTGCTCAGATATAATGATGAAAAACACTGTAGAATTCAAAGAAAACTTATGTGGGCTTGGCATGGCTAGTGCATAGCATGACAACAAGTCATATTTCATGACACCAGTAGTTTTATAACAAAAAGCTTAAAGGAGTTGTCCCGCAGTGGACTGGTGTCACCTATCTACAATATAGATGAAAAACATCTGATTGCTGGCAGTGGCATATCTAAACTCTTGTGGGCCCTGGTGCAAATTTTGAAAGGGGCCTTCTATTTCGTTCCCACAGCTTATTCTTCATAATGGTGATTATGGATGCTGCAGCGGTATCTCAGAAACTTTAAAGGGATATAACTGTAGTACCCACAACTACAGTTATCAAGAATACAGTGAGTGAACAGCACAGCACCCAGCATGTAAAAATGCTGGGAGCTGCAAACTCTGTGACAAGGTTGATCTGCTGGGGTCCTAACAGTTGGACCCCTGCCAATCTAAAATGAATGGCCTATCTTAATAATAGGCCATCACTGTATGAAAGGTGGATAACCCCTTTAAAGGGGTATTCCAGTTCCTTTTTATTGATGGCCTATCCTAGACACTATTTTTTAAAAAGTTTCGGGTTCATTCTGAAACAGTTTTGAGGTTCGACAGCCACAAAACACTATTATAATTTGGCTTCTTCTTAGACCCCACAACAAACGGTTATACTCACCATACTCCATAACTGACATCATGCACCCGGGGTCACTGCTGAGGCCTGTGATTGCACGTGATTGCATGAGACCACTGAGGCCCAATCACAGGCATGAGCGGTGACACAAGGGCACATGAAATCAGCCAGAGGCTGGAAGTAGCCTGAATAGAATGCTGGAGACTGCCAGTCGCCCAGGAGAGGTGAGTATAAGGCCCCATGAACACGAGTGTTTATTCACGTCTATTGGGGCTTCCGATCCATTCTGTTCTGATAACACAGAAGATTATAGAGCAGGTGCTATCCTGCTCTGTCTCATCGGAACAGAGTGGATTGGAATCCCCTATAGACGTGAATGCATAATAGCATGCACTCAGTTGTCACTCCAAGTGTCATCTGAGTGCATTCTGCTGCAAAAGAGTCTAGCACAGTAACCTCCACTTGGAGCAGAAATGAGTGCTTAACTATCTCTGCTGCCAGAGGTGTATTAACTTTACATAGGAGATAGTGGTAGGGGAATTGGGCTTTCCCTGATGCCTGTCATGATTCTGCAGGGCCTCAGTCATCTTCAACTGGCTGCCGGCCCCCTACCCCTCTGGACTTGGTTGCATTTGCATCCCCTGCGACCGTGATAGTTACACCCCTGATTTCTGGAGACTCCACCTCTGGGACTCCCATAATCACTAGAATAGTGGTCTCAAACTAAGCTGTATTCTGCTGTTTTTGTCTGCTCCATAAGCACTGAATGTAGTGGCATGGCACATGAGTATCAGGGCTCAGCAGTCACTCAGATGCTCCCCATTGTTGAAAACATGCAGTGAGGAATAATGGAGGGGGGTTCTGTGGCAGTCTTGAGGAGCCCTTCTGATTGGTGGGGGTTTCAGAGCATAGGGACCTGTGGATAAGTAATTTGTGCGTGAGTGATGCATGTTCATTGGGGAAAACTCCCTTAAATCATTGTATACAATTCCTCACCATTTTAAAGAAGTCTTCTTGCTCTCAATGAATGTAAACATTTTTGCTAACAGATATGAAGCTTGTGGCTTGACTACTACTGACAGCTTCTAATGCTATTTCTTGCTCTAATATTTGTTAAGTACAATGATGGCATGTAGGTAATTTGTGGATTCTCTATTTGCAGCCATATTACTACAAAAACATGAATATTTGCAACTGTCAGGCAGATATTGATATATACTGGTATATTGTACTGTATGTACTGTATATATATTGTATATAAGGTAACTGAAAGCACTTACATCCCACTCACAGACGAAAAGGCTTTCAAATGTTTAAAGCAACACAACAAACCACTGTTTTGCACTATTAGTACAAACAGTCTTGTACACTGAGTTATGGTGAGTTCACTAACCTGGTGATTCTTCTATGTAATACTTGCTCCATTTGGGTCCTTTATTGAGTCATGCAATCTATAAACTGACCTGACTGTGTGGACCAGCAGTCATTTTCTCAGTGCAAGTGTATGACATTTTCTACAAGACTCTAATTTGCTTGCATTGAGAAAATAACTTCCCAGTTCACAAGCACAAGCTGTGCAAATACTGTAAGTTTGCAGATCAGTTGACCAACATGAGACATAAATGATGCTGGTACAGAAATAGCATACCGTGATTGAAACCGCCATACCTCAGTTTATAAGATGCCCTGTACTAACGGGCAAAAGAATTAAACATTTGGTTGAAGCATTGCTTTAACCCTTAAAACTCTTTAAAGACACAGCTTAGTTTGGGTGTTAAGGCTTGGCGATTGTTTTCATATTTTCATCTCCAAAATTCAGAACTTTTTTTTTTTTTTTCCTGCTGCCAAATGAAGGCTTATTCTTTGTGTGATGTGTTGCATTTTTAGTAGGCACCATTTTAGGATAATATAATGTTTTGATTGCTTTTATTAAAGTTTTTTGGGGGCTTGAGTGAAAAAACTTACAATTCTTTTTATGGCATTGACTCTGAATTAAAAATGACATGGCAACTTTTTCACAAGAGTCATTATGATTAAGTCAACACCATATATTGATTTTATTATGTTTAACCACTATTACTGAATAAAACGCCATTTTAGGATTTTAGGAAAAGAAACTTTGATCAGACACTGCATTCTGACATCCATGACTTGGAGCTATGTGAGGACTTTTTTGTCAGGCCAATTTGTAGCTTTTATTTGTACCATTTTCTGGTATTTACAACTTTTTGATCAATTTTCGTTGCTTTTTTGTGGAGATGTGGGGTGACCAAAACCCATTATCTTGTTACTGCAGTATTTATTCTATTTTTACAGCATTTACCGTATAGTATGAATAATTTTATTTGGATATTATGGACTTATTCCCACATGGTGATACCTGTTTGTTCTTTTTTGTTTTACATTATTTATTTTTGTAATGGGAAGGGTTTTTTGCACATTTTTATTATGTATTTATTTTTATACTTATATATTCAAAAAATGTTAACGGAGGCGACTTTTATAAATCCCCTCTGCTATATCACCATTTAATTATACTTCTATAAGTTATGTGAGTTAGCTTTTTGTTCCATGAGTTACATTACAAGTAGTATGTCTGTAAGTATACACTGGGTAGATACTGGGAAAGTACATTAAGGTTGTGCCAAAGCCAACAATGGCTACAAAAGGAATGGAAAATATGTAGGAAGATCAAAAAACCGCAGTAAAATCTGCAACAAAAAGAGCTGCATTTCCGCAATGTGGAGCCTCAGCCTAAGGCTAAATCTCCACATTGTGGAAACGCAGCTTTTTTTTGTTGCAGATTTTGTTGCGATTTTTTGAGCCAAAGCCAGGAGTGGATTGAGTGGTATTTACAACTTTTTGATCAATTTTCGTTGCTTTTTTGTGGAGATGTGGGGTGACCAAAACCCATTATCTTGTTACTGCAGTATTTATTCTATTTTTACAGCATTTACCGTATAGTATGAATAATTTTATTTGGATATTATGGACTTATTACCACATGGTGATACCTGTTTGTTCTTTTTTGTTTTACATTATTTATTTTTGTAAGGGAAGGGTTTTTTGCACATTTTTATTATGTATTTATTTTTATACTTATATATTCAAAAAATGTTAACGGAGGCGACTTTTATAAATCCCCTCTGCTATATCACCATTTAATTATACTTCTATAAGTTATGTGAGTTAGCTTTTTGTTCCATGAGTTACATTACAAGTAGTATGTCTGTAAGTATACACTGGGTAGATACTGGGAAAGTACATTAAGGTTGTGCCAAAGCCAACAATGGCTACAAAAGGAATGGAAAATATGTAGGAAGATCAAAAAACCGCAGTAAAATCTGCAACAAAAAGAGCTGCATTTCCGCAATGTGGAGCCTCAGCCTAAGGCTAAATCCCCACATTGTGGAAACGCAGCTTTTTTTTGTTGCAGATTTTGTTGCGATTTTTTGAGCCAAAGCCAGGAGTGGATTGAGCAGAAAGTAGAAGTATAAGAACTTCACTATATACTTCCCATTCCTTTTGTAGCCATTCTGGACTCTGGCTCAAAAAACCGCAACAAAATCTGCATAAAAAAAAAAGCTATGTTTCCGCAACGTGGGGCCTTAGCCTAAGGCTACGGCCCCACATTGCGGAAACGCAGCTTTTTTTGTTGCAGATTTTGTTGCGGTTTTTTGAGCCAAAGCCAGGAGTGGATTGAGCAGAAGAGAGAAGTATAAGAACTTCCTATATATTTCCCATTCCTTTTGTAGCCATTCTTGGCTTTGGCTCAAAAAACCGCAACAAAATCTGCAACAAAAAAAGCTGCGTTTCCGCAACGTGGGGCCTTAAAACAGCTTTTTCAGGTTGTATAATAATTTACAAAGGCAAAATACAATTTTTCCTGAATTCCAGCCTTTAAACCTTGCAGTCTTTTAAAGATTCCATAAATTCTAGGATTTCTTTTTTTACTAAAATAAAGATATATTCATACTAACAGTGCTAACAGTGTTTGAGCTCTGTAAATGAATTTGCAAATCTTTATCACAAAATACCTATAAATGTTGATGTTAAGTGTTCTTTAACAGCACTTATCAACCCAACAACACATGATAAATACTGCTAAAGTGTTTTAGCATGCAGAACTAAAATATCATTCCAAGTTCATGAACTGTGTTTAATCTCAGAATCCAACTCATTTTAGGACTTTCTGGGGGAGATTTCTGTGAAAATGCAAATTAAGTATTTTAAGGTGAAGTATGTTGACAGAAACCACTGATACTCTTAGTTATCCAGATACTAGGAATAGCCCATAGAACAGTAATTGCTTATTGGACATGGTTGAGGATAACCACACAACTGGTCGATTATTTCAGGAACTGGATAATTTTCAAATGTTTATTTCAACTCTGAGTCTACAACACTGTAAAACACATAGAACTGCCCCTGACTTGTTTTTAAGCAAAGATTATTTTGTGAAATGAATTAATGACTGGTGTCTGGACACAGGCGCTCATTTGTTGTTTCTGCTTTATATAGTGTGCTAGAACAAAGGCATGGATCTTAGGAATACAGATTGAACTGTACTTTGAATATATGCAGCTCCTTGATGTCACCTTATCTGACATCATAGGAATTTGTGGTCATTTCCTGGGACCCATATGACTATAAAATCTATGGGTACCCATTTGTGCAGGCACATATTGTATTAAAACTATTACATTACAGTCAAATAGATTTATGTCCAAAACAGATTTCCCTTTAGGGAGTAGTTTGCCTGAAACAACTTGATTTACTATAGTGAGTTCAGTTTATTATACAAATCCTGGTTGAGAAGAGAGGCTGTGGATATTCACTTTCTTATACAAAATTGGCTCAATACAAGGCATGCAGATAAAATACAGCAAAGTGCTGCATAGGGCAATCATCCATAAACAACACACATCTGAATATAAAATGCATAAAATCTTAAAATACAGTCATATGAAAAAGTTTGGGCACCCCTATTAATCTTAATCATTTTTAGTTCTAAATATTTGGGTGTTTGCAACAGCCATTTCAATTTGATATATCTAATAACTGATGGACACAGTAATATTTCAGGATTGAAATGAGGTTTATTGTACTAACAGAAAATGTGCAATATGCATTAAACCAAAATTTGACCGCTGCAAAAATTTGGGTACCCTTATCATTTTATTGATTTGAATACTCCTAACTACTTTTTACTGACTTACTGAAGCACAAAATTGGTTTTGTAACCTCACTCAGCTTTGAACTTCATAGCCAGGTGTATCCAATCATGAGAAAAGGTATTTAAGGTGGCCAATTGCAAGTTGTTCTCCTATTTGAATCTCCTCTGAAGAGTGGCATCATGGGCTCCTCAAAACAACTCTCAAATGATCTGAAAACAAAGATTGTTCAACATAGTTGTTCAGGGGAAGGATACAAAAAGTTGTCTCAGAGATTTAACCTGTCAGTTTCCACTGTGAGGAACATAGTAAGGAAATGGAAGACCACAGGGACAGTTCTTGTTAAGCCCAGAAGTGGCAGGCCAAGAAAAATATCAGAAAGGCAGAGAAGAAGAATGGTGAGAACAGTCAAGGACAATCCACAGACCACCTCCAAAGAGCTGCAGCATCATTTTGCTGCAGATGGTGTCACTGTGCATCGGTCAACAATACAGCACACTTTGCACAAGGAGAAGCTGTATGGGAGAGTGATGCGAAAGAAGCCGTTTCTGAAAGCACGCCACAAACAGAGTTGCCTGAGGTATGCAAAAGCACATTTGGACAAGCCAGCTTCATTTTGGAAGAAGGTCCTGTGGACTGATGAAACAAAGATTGAGTTGTTTGGTCATACAAAAAGGCGTTATGCATGGCGTCAAAAAAACACAGCATTCCAAGAAAAACACTTGCTACCCACTGTAAAATTTGGTGGAGGTTCCATCATGCTTTGGGGCTGTGTGGCCAATGCCGGCACCGGGAATCTTGTTAAAGTTGAGGGTCGCATGGATTCAACTCAGTATCAGCAGATTCTTGAGAATAATGTACAAGAATCAGTGACGAATTTGAAGTTACGCCGGGGATGGATATTTCAGCAAGACAATGATCCAAAACACAGCTCCAAATCTACTCAGGCATTCATGCAGAGGAACAATTACAATGTTCTGGAATGGCCATCCCAGTCCCCAGACCTGAATATCATTGAACATCTGTGGGATAATTTGAAGCGGGCTGTCCATGCTCGGCGACCATCAAACTTAACTGAACTGGAATTGTTTTGTAAAGAGGAATGGTCAAAAATACCTTCATGCAGGATCCAGGAACTGATTAAAAGCTACAGGAAGCGACTAGAGGCTGTTATTTTTGCAAAAGGAGGATCTACTAAATATTAATGTCACTTTTCTGTTGAGGTGCCCATACTTTTGCAGCGGTCAAATTTTGGTTTAATGCATATTGCACATTTTCTGTTAGTACAATAAACCTCATTTCAATCCTGAAATATTACTGTGTCCATCAGTTATTAGATATATCAAATTGAAATGGCTGTTGCAAACACCCAAATATTTAGAACTAAAAATGATTAAGATTAATAGGGGTGCCCAAACTTTTTCATATGACTGTACATGCAGAAATTAGAAAATGTTATGGTATAGAGTCTTTCTGCAGGTGTACTAACATGAGAAACAAGAATATTCTATATTAAAAGGTAGAAGAACCTTAATCTCTCAAAAGCAACACTGTGATGCCCTCAGGTGTATTTCATGGTACTAAGTCCTTGGTGTGCAGTCCTTTGTTGTCATTTTCTAATTTTCAGTAGATTTGTTCTTTTTTTTCCTGAAGTATAGCCATAGACAGGATTTGTTACAATACATTAACTTCACTGGTGCTTTTGTGGTGCTGTAAACCCTAATGTCCCTTAGTTTGGTACCCTAGTGTCTGGTGTTCAGCATTTTATTGTCACAGTATGTGGTGTTTGGTGACTCTGTGTTCTATGACTCAATGCTCACTTATTATCTGAAATCCTTTCACTGATTAAATGAAACAGCTGTCATCTGACAAACACTCCATCCTGTATGATGCTAGGAGTGAATTTAGCAGAAGGTAGAAGCAGTGTCGGGCTGGGATGTCTAGGACCAACCAGTGGAATTGTTTCTAGGGGCCCACCGCCAGGACCCCTGCAGATCAGCGGTACCGAGACAGGGCGGCTAAAGGTAATAACATGTCGGGAGCCATGTTGCTTACCCGCCATACGATGTGCACTACTGCACTACCTAAACCCATTGCTACAGGGTGTATGGCAAGTGAACAGCGTTACACCTAGAATTGTTACCATTACCTGTAGCTGCACTGTTCTGCAGAGGTCCTGGCTATTGTATCCCTGCAGATGTAATATTGATGGCCTATCCTAAGGATAGGCCATCAATATTAAAAACATGGATAAATCCTTTAAAGAGATTGTCAAGGAAATGGAGCAACCCATGTGCCAAGCGGAAGGTGTAAAATAAAAAATAAATAAATAAAAAAGCATACGCACCTGTCCCTGGCGCTCCGTTGTCCGCTGCCAGTGTCCATTCAGTCTCATGCCGGTGCTTCCTTGATGGGAGTCCTGCACCTCATGTGACCGCTAAGACCAATTAGGAACAGGATTTCCAGAAATGAGGCGCTGCCATGAGACCGAACAGACACAGGTAGGGGACAACAGGGTGCTGATGACAGGTGAGTATGCTTTTTTAAAATTTTTACACCTCCCTGGCTGCCACAGTGGTTGCTCCAATTTATGGACAACCTCTTTTAACGTATTGTCTGGGTCAAATTTTTTATGGCCATTTCACTGGTCCCCCATACTGTATGGGGAACAGTAATGGGGCCATTATATTATGTGGGACCAGTGATGGGGGCTAAAATCCTGTGGGGGGAACAATAAACTGTGTGATGCATATTAAAGGGGTTGTCCAGGGTTAATCTTTTTTATGGCCTATTCTCAGGATAGGACATAAATACCTGATCGGTAGGGGGCTGACACGCAGCCCTATCAGCTGTATCGAGCCACTTCTGGCGCTTGTTCTGTACACAACACAAGGCTGGAAGCAGAAAGCTCCATTCGCTGTTTAGTCATCCGGCGCCTTCACTGCAGCTCAGCTCCTACTGACTTCAATAAGTGCTGAGATGCAGTGAAGGTGCCCGGCTAATACACAGTGGACAGAGCTATTTGCTTCTGGCCCCGTATTGTGTACAGGATGGGTGCCAGAAGTGGCTCCGTGCAGCTGATCGGTTGAGGTCGGCCCCCTACAGATCAGGTATTTATGGCCTATCCTGATTATAAACCATAACAAAGTATACCTGGACAACCCTTTTAATATACCCCCTTAATGCGCCACACTTTAAAGAGTTTGTCCAGGATAATTTTTTTTTTTTTTTATAGAATTAGTCCGGGGTAGGTGACCACCCTCCCCCCCAAAAAAAAAAAACATACTCACCTGTCCCCGGTGTCCTCCCAGCATGGTGCAGTCCTGCAGCTCTGCTGTCTTTTTTTGCCGGAAGTCTTCACTGGCTGTGGCATCCCAGGTCCCTTCTCTTAGGCCGCTGATTGGCCTCAGGGGTCCCGTGACGTCACAGGTAGTCACGTGCAGAGGGAACTTCCGCTGAAAGAAAACAACAGAGCTGCAGGCTGAACCGTACTGGGAGACACTGGGGACAGGAGAGAAAGTTTGGGGGGGGGGGTTTGGGGGTTCTTAAAACTAAATCGCAAAACCGGGGAGAACCTGACTGCATCACTTACCTCACCCCGCTCCTGCTCACGGCCTCTCCTCTTCTTCTCAGCCTGGGCCCTGTGTGCAGCAATGCTGTAATGTGTGGCACACGGGGAGGTACCTGGACAGGAGCAGGAGAGGTACAGTAAGTGAATAGGGGCCGTTACCGCACCTCCACTGCCTATTTGAAAAAAAGCAGTGGGGGGGTCTGGTAGGGCCCCCTGTGGGCACGGGGCCCACGGAGGGATTCACCGGTACCCCGGTGGGCCAGTTTGACATTGGGTAGAAGTATAAGAGCTTTCTGTATATTTTCCTTTCCTGCTAAAACCACTTTTGGCTTTGGCTCAAAAAAACACAGCAAAATCTGCAACCAAAAAGCAGCTTTTCCACAAAGTGGGGCCTCAGCCTAAAGGTGCTATTTAGAGATGGGTGAATCTCCCAAGATTTGTTACAGGTTTGGGTAGATTGGGGATTTGTTTTGGCTCAAACAAGTTCAGATAGAACTGGAAGTGAAATTATTACTAGGTGAAGGCCCAGGGGAGGTGTAATAAATAAAAGAAATGTATTCACTCCTCTCTATGTCCAGTGCTCTTTCTCATTCTCCTCAGTGATGTCATGTCGCTTGGTGTGCCCATGTGACCATTGTGGCCCAATCACAGTCCTCATTGGTAATCCAGGGTGCATGATGTCACCAGGAGAACACCAGATGCAGCGAGGAGACCCAAAAGTGGTGCGTATAAATGTTTTTTTTTATTTTTTTTAACCTCCACCTATTAGTTAATCTGAGATGAATACCTAATTGTTTAGTTTAGTTAAATACTGAACAATTTAGGATATTTGGGCCGAACCCGGCTCAGAACAAATTGGTTTATCCATCTCTAGTGCTATTACATGTGCAGGTTTTTGATGTATCTTTTGAAGCCAAACTCAGTTGTGGATCATAAAAAGAGAGAAAGTATAAATCACTGGTGGTTATTTGCCTCTATTTCAAATTCATTCCTAGTTTTGGCTTCAAAAACTGCATTAAACAAAGCTGATAGAAACTTGCATGTGTGCCACTACTCTACTAATGTCCCTTAAGATAGAACTGCAAAGTCTGTCCATCAGTGATTTTGATACATAGACAGAAGACATGTGTAGATTAGAAAGTTTTTATAATATATATTATTTTCATCTACCTCTCATATATCTGCTAATAGTAGATGCAAACGTCTCACAATGTCAAAGGCGTTTGCTGGGACTTGCTTATTATTGATAGGTCATTGATATGTGATAGGTGGGGGTCCGACATCCTGGACCCCTGGCAATTATCTGCTGAAAGAGACTGCAGCACTCATGAGCACATCAACCTCATACCTGTGCTAATGATGTTCATTGTTCACATGGTACAGCATTAGCTCAGTCTATGCAATGTATGCCACTGGGCTTGGTATTCAATGAAGAGGCAGCAGTACTTACCTGAACACGGTGGCCTTCTCAACCAGTTGATTGGTTTAAGTTTAAAGATGCCTTTAAGGCTGGTTGCAGACGACCGTGCTGCAACCGGACGACTGTGAATTAAAGGCACGGGCGGCACACGCGGGACACAGGGATGTTACCCGTGTGCCGCCTGTGCACAGGCCGTGCTTACGTGGCTCCTTTCATCAAATGAATAAGAGCTGTAGTGTTGTAGTGTGGATGTAGGTCATCTGGAATAAGTCCACTATGCGATAATGATTTTTATGGATCAGAACTCTTTATTCCATGCTTCCTACAAGAATCTCTGTCTAGCATCTGCCTCTCCTAGCTCAGCTCCTCCTCCCTTGCTACCTCACTGTTGCTAGGCAGACAAAGCAAATTGAGTAAGCAGCAAAGAACATACAGAATATACTTATAACAACATCACAGGAGCCACGGAAGCAAGGGCCGCAAAATAGGACAGGAATAGGACCTGTTCTATATTTTGCAGCCCGGACTGTCAGCCTGCACATGGGACCGTAAAATTCACGGTTGTGTGTACGGGCCCATAGAAAAAAATGGGTCAGTGTGCTATACGTGAAATACACATATAGCACACTGATCACAGCCATGGTCGTCTGCAACTGGCCTAAGGCTAAGGCCCCACGTTTCAGAAACAGCTTTTTTTTGTTCCAGATTTTGTTATGGTTTTTTGAGCCAAAGTCAAGAGTGACTACAAAAGGAATGGGAAATATATAGGAAGCTCTTATATTTCTCCCTTCTGCTAAATCTACTCCTGACTTTGGCTCAAAAAACCTCAGCAAAATCTGCAACAAAAAGCTGAATATATCTGCAACATGGGGCTTTAGCCTAAAGCTGGTGATTTAAGGTTTTCATACTTCAGTATTTTAGTCATTATATTGAATAGGTATTGATACACCAAAACCAAGAGTGGGTTGGTATCACAGAAGAAATACAAATGTTTTCATCATACAATCTATGCAGAGGCGTAGCTAGGGGTTCAGCACAGGGGGGCGAACATGTCCAAGTGGGCCCCCAACTTGGACATGTTCGTATACCGATACTATCAGTATACGGTGAGCGTATAGTGGTATATAGCAGCTCTACACAGGGCTCTGCAGACAATTTAGGTGAATACAGGGCACTAACATTTTGTGACTTACCGGTGACGTCTCTGACTAATCCTTCACATACCCCATCTCTTTCATCCGAACGGCCATGACCACTTCTTCCAGTCTCTGTAAAGTTTGCAACACAGACATCTTTGGCTCCTCACTTTTCCAGGCACCTGACCCACATTATCCTCACCTACACAAAGCCCTCATCCTGCTGCTACCCCCAATTATAAAATATATAATACAACTCCCCATAATGAATAATACCCCCAAGTGCATCTTTAAATTAATAACTTCCCTGTGCAACCCCTTTAAATAGTGCCCCTTATTAATAATGTCCCAGGTATTTCCTAATTGAAAAGGGAAAAAAAAAACAAGGGAAAAAAAAAATTATTGGGGTTCCAATACCCGGGACCCCCGGGATCAGCTGTTTGAATGAACTGTGGTATCTGTGTAAGCGCCGTGACCCCTTCTCTGTTTACATAGAGTCATTCTTTTCATAGCTGCCATGTAATGTAACTACAGCCTCGTCCCTATACACGTCTATGTGACAAGGCTGTAATTACATCACACGGTCACTATAAACAGATAGCATATGATATAAACAGATGCCATGGTCCCTTCATACAGCTGATCAGTGGGGAATCACTTATCTCTTATTGATGATTTATTCTGAGGATAGATAATTAATAAAAATGAGCTGGAAAACTCCTTAAGGCCAAGGCCCCATGTAGCATCCCGCAGCAAAAAACAGCTGTGGGAAAAAACGCGGCAGCGATGCATCACGGTTTTTCCTGCAGCACTTTGCACAGAAAGTTCACAGAGGTTTCCTCTGCGGACTTTCTGCTTCAATTATATCTATAAGGAAACCGTCGGCGTTTCCGTAGGTATAATTGACATGCTGCAATTTCCAAAACAGCGACTGTTTTGGAAATCTCAGCGTTTCCGCTGCGCATATTTTACTGCAAAGTGGGGATGGGATGTGGCCCCTTGTGGCGAAAACCCACAGAAAAAAAACGTGGCATTCTAGCAAATCCCATCCACACATTACGGAAAAATATGTGCAGCAGACACACTGCGATTTCCAAAACCATTGCGGTTTTGGAAATCGCAGCATGTCAATTATACCTATGGAAACACTGGCAGTTTCCATATAGCTGTATTGAAAACAGAAAGTCCACAGGGGAAACCTCTGCAGACCTTCTGTGAAAAGCGCTGTGGGAAAAACCACAATGCTACCACCATGGTTTTTCCTGCAGCCAGCTACGTGGGGCCTTAGTCTCAATAAAGCCCAAGTCCACTTTCATTAAATTAATTGACCCTCATATTATGCCCCTGATTCCCCCTGACATAAATACTGCACCTCTATTGACCCCTTATATCAATGACCACCCCCTTATGTTCATAATGCCTTGTAATATAAACGATGCCCCCTAATGGCTCCTTATATAAATAACTTCCCCCTTGTATTAATAATACCCCCCAATAACCCTTATATAAATGACCCCCCCATCGTCATAATGCCCTCTAATGAATCCTCCCTTTATAGTTATATTTCCCCCTCCTATCCACCCCCTATACTATTAATATACCCACAAAAAAAAGTCATACTCACCTACTTGCGATGCTGATGAATGGAGCCGCCGCCGCTTCCTCCCTGTCCACGCACAGGACGTCTGTGTCTGAGCGCGGGCGGCGCGATGTTGTGACGTCATCGCGCTGCCCGTGCTGAGAAGCGGACATCCGTCTGTGATATTGGCGTCTTGTAAACCGCAGGCCTGTATTGGCTTGCAGTTTACAAGACAGTTAAGCACCTGGAAGCATTGTAACTAGATCGGTGTCTGCAGACACCGATCTAGTTAGAAATAAAGGCTGTATTAATGGCGGCCCCGGGGTGGGCCCCCAAAGATTCAGTGGGCCCAGGGCAGCCGCCCCCTCTCCACAATCTTTCCCTCTGCCTGCCTACAGTTAGTTACATCACATTCTTTGACTTACAAATGCTGAATCAAAATACTGACCAATATACTGCCATGTGAAAGTGGACTAAAACTATATTTTAACATTTATTAGTATACAACTCAGTGTTCTTACTTCTGGAGGAGAGTTATTTTGTTATTTTGTAACAGCAAAATCAGAGACTCATCCAAAATTTAGAGACAGCAAGCATCCTGCTATGCTTTATGAGAGGCAAGAAACACAAAACAGTTGTCTACCGATGGGTGTCCCTTACTTTTAGAGGAATCTCTGGTTTGGCTAGTGCAGTTGTGCTAAAAAATTTTCATACACCGTCAGATTTTTTGTTTTTTTGGCCTTTTTTCAGAGAAAACTTTTTCTCCACTCATGGTTAGTGGTTGGTTGAAGCCATTTATTGGTGAAGCCATTTGTTTGGTTGAAGCCATTGGTTGAAGCCATTTATTGTTAAACTGTGTTTTCTCTTTTTAAATCATAATGACAACCAAAAACATCAAAATTACCCTGTTCAAAATTTCACATACCCCAGTTCTTAATACCGTGTGATCCCCCCTGTAACATCAATGACAGCTTGAAGTCTTTTGTGATAGTTGTGGATGAGGCCCCCCACATGGTATAACACCCCCTTTACTTGCCCCCACATGGTATAATGCCCCATTTTCTGGCCCCCCCATGATATAATGCCAGGTTTACTGACCCCCCCACATGGTATATTGTCCCTTTTTCTAACCCCCCACATGTAACATTGCCCCCTTTACTGACCCCTCACACAATATAATGCCCCTTTATTAGCCCCATACATACCAATTTTCCATATACTATCCCCTTTACTGGCCCCCACACAGTACTGCACCTTTATTGGTCTCCATACAGTAAGTGACCCTTTATTGGCCTCCATACAGAAAGTTCCCCTTTATAAGCCCCATACAGTAAGTGCCCCTTTTTCAGGCCTTCATGCAGTAATAGCTGCCTTTACTGACCTCCACACAGTATACTGCCCCCCACACTGGCCCTCAAAGAATGACTTTGGGCTACTATCTACTGGATTACTCTGGCAGTTACCAATCCCCAGGATGTAATGTGTGGCAGCCACTGGAGCCTGAAGGTGAAAATAAGGAGGTCATGGGCAGGAGCAGGGGAGGGTGAGTGAATATTGGCCGGAGTAATCCAGTAGGCAGTGGCCTATTTAAAAATAAATAAATAAATAAATAAATAAAAAATAAATAAAAAGTAGCAGGGAGCCAGGACTCCTAATGTTTCGGGCCCCATAGCAGCTTCTACAGCTGTTATAGAGGTAGTATGACCCCTGAATCAAAGGTTTAAAACAATAAGAGTAATCATTATTGATATCTTCTCAGTGGTTAGCACTGCAGCCTTGCAGCACTGGAGTCCTAGGTTCGAATCTGACCAAAGACAAAATCACCAAGGAGTTAATATTTTCTCCCCGTGTTTGCGTGGGTATCCTCCGGGTACTCCGGCTTACTCCCATACTCCAAAGACATACTGATAGGGAATGTAAATTGTGAGCCCTATATGGAACAGTGACCCGCAACGTCTGTAATGTGCTGTGGAATATTATGGCGGTATATAAGTAAAGCACTAAATAAATTTAAAAAAATATATAAATTACATCAGGGGAAAGCCATTTGCCTATTCTGCCCCCAAAATTGTTTCAGGTCAACAAAATGCACAACTTTATCTATTAACAGAGCTCCTTAACATATGTTTACCCAGGACCGGCATTGGGCTGTTGCCCAGGGCTCCGACCCCAAAGGGGTCAGGACCGGCCATATTGATAACAGAAAGGGACCCTGTGTCATGTGCTGCAGGGCCCCTTTCTGAGGTGAGTAAAAATAACAAACATTTTTACTCTCTCCTTGCGTCCGATGTCATCTTTTGGTGTTCCGGACATCACCGCTGAGGCCAGGCCTCAGCCTTAGCGATCACATGAGGCGTGCTCACGTAACCGGCGGGGGATAGTGGAGGAAGCCGGCGGGGATAGCGGAGCAGCGTGAGGAGGCCCAGGAGAGTTAAGGCAAGGTAAGTATAACTGTTTGTTATTTTCCCTTACCTCCTCTGGGCCTGAAGAGACCCCAGAGTATAATATAATACTAGCACTAAGGGAGTCTGTAAGGCCACTGTGGAGCATTATACTGGGGGGGAGGATCCCTCTGGATAGCATAATATGCTGTGTAGGGCTCCTGTGGAGCATTATACTGGGGGGGTCCCTCTGGATAGCATATTATACTGTGTAGGGCCACTGTGGAGCATTATTCTGGGGAGGTGGCCCTCTGGATAGCATATTATACTGTGTGGGGCCCCTGTGGAGCATTATACTTGGGAGGGGACCCTCTAGATAGCATATTATACTGTGTGGGGCCACTGTGGAGCATTATACTGGGGGGGGGTCCCTCTGGATAGCATATTATACTGTGTGGGGCCACTTTGGAGAATTTAACTGGGAGGACCTCTCTGGATAGCATATTATACTGTATGGGGCCTCTGTGGAGCATTATAATGTGGGGGGGGGGGGCGCTGGAGAGCATGTTATATTCTCTGGGGCCACTTTGGAGCATTATACTGGGGGGCCCCTCTGGAGAGCATATTATACTGTGTGGGGCCACCGTGGAGCATTATACTGTGGGGGGGGCCCCTCTGGAGAGCATATTATACTGTTTTGGGCCACTGTGGAGAATTATACTGGGGAACCTCTCTTGGCAGTATATTATACTGTATGGAGGCCATTCTGGAGCATGTTATTCTGTGTGGGGTCACTGTGGAGCATTATTCTGGGGGGGCATCTGCAGAGCATATTATATTGCATGGCGCCACTGTGGGGCATTATTCAGGGGGGAACTAAGGAGCATTATACTAGGGGGCTCTCTGGGAAGTATATTATACTGCGTTGGGCCTTCTGTGGAGCATTATACTGGGGGGACGCTTTGAGGAGCATAATATATTGCGTGGGGCCACTGTGGAGTAAAATACTGGGTGGGCACTGTGGAGCATTATACTAGCGGGGGCCCTTTGGGGAGCATATTATACTATGGGCCACTGTGGAGCTTTATACTGGGGGGAAGGGGCAATGTGGGGAGCTTGTTATACTGTGTGGGGCCACTGTGGAGTTTATTATATTGTGAGGGGCTTCTTGGGAGCATATTATACTCTGTGGGGCCATTGTAGAGCATTATACTGGGGGGACTGTGGGGAGCATATTATACTGTGGGGACCACTGTGGAGCATTATACTGGGAGAACCCCTCTGGGCAGTATATTATACTGTGTGGAGGCCATTATGGAGGATGTTATACTGTGTTAGGCCACCGTGGAGCATTATACTGGGGGGGCACTGTGGGATGCATATTATACTGTATGGAGCATATTATATTGTGTGGGGCTGCTGGGGAGCATATTGTACTGTCTGGGGCCACTAAGAGGTAGTATACTGTGTGGAGCCTTATATACCATGTGGAGCCACTATGAGGGGCTCAGGGGAGCATTTTATACTGTGTGGGTTCACTGTGGAGCATTATATACCATGTGGGGAAACTGTGGAGGGCTCAGGGGAGCATTTTATACCGTAGAGCATTATATACCATGTGGAGCATTATACTGTGGGGGGGTGGGGGGCGGCCCAAAATTCCTGCTGGCAGCCCTGTGTGCTATGTCTGCATCACAGCTCCTTCACTGTAATCTTGCACATACGTGTAGTGCTCCATGGCCATGTTATTCCCCATACAGTACTGTGCATGAACCGGCCATGGAGTTATTGGGGCCTGCACAGTACTATAGGGGCTGACTATACTGGAAACATACTCAGTAATGCCGCATAGTCAACATATATGTAAGACTTCAGTGAAGAAACCGTGGTGTAGGCTATTAGCAGGAAGCTGTTGGGTGGGGCCCCAGAACAAGTTCCTCTGGTGGGCCTAAGGCCCTTCAGTCCGACACTGTATAACAGAGAACTATTATATATAAGGGTGGGTTACTATATATAATTGGGAAACTTAAATATGAGGGGGCTATTATAAGGGGGAACTATTATTTATAAGACGGGCTATTATTTATAAGGGGGGAACTATTATATATAAGGCATCCATTATAAGGGGAAGCTATTATTTATAAGAGGGGAACTATTTATAAGGGGGGTATAATTAAGTGGGCTTATTTATAAAGGGGGCTATTAATGATAATGGGGACTATTATTTATAAGGGTAACTATTATTTATGAAGGGGCTATTATTTATAAGGGAGCAGTATTATTTTTACGGGGTGACTGTGACTGATAAGGGGGAATATTACTGATACAGGGCACTATTTATCATTTATAAGGGAGCTATTACTGATAAAAGTGTAATATTATTTATAAGCAGGGATTATTATTTATAAGGATTTATAATAAAAGATGACCGGGTGTAAAAATATATTAGGTGGTACAAAGGTGCTCATTTGAATTGTGTGTGGTAAAATGGGGCTTGCTATTACTTTTTTGTTGGCAGAAAGGAGGCATTATTATAGGGGTTGCCACTGCAAGACGATGGTGATGTATGCATATCAGCATTTGGGGCCCCGCTTTTAATTTTGCCCAGGGCCCCACTTTTTCTAAAACCAGCCCTGTGTTTACCATTGCCCTTGACAGCACCCCTGCAAGTAGGGACTGCCCATCCAGGACAGGAAACCCCCACTACACCTCAGTTTAGGTTTCCTGTCCTCAGGATGGGAGGTATGAGGAACAAGGATACCCCAGGCTGAGGATATGGGCAGTGGTGTCTCCGTACTCCTGGTCAGGTATAAGCCACAGATACCCCCTCTCCTTTTTCCTCGAATTGGTCAGGCAGAGGAGGGTGCTGTTCATCCCCTTATATATCCTGCAACTTAAGTAGATTGTGTGGGGGAGTTGTGGTGCTTGTGACCTCCTTGCTGCTGTGAGGTATTGCTGGTCATTTACCCCCCTCCCCCCCCCCCCTGCTGTTCAGGAGTAATCCACTATGGCCTGGCACTCCTCTGTTTTAGAGGACTTGGTTTATCTCTGGCCAATTAGTGGCCTAGACTAAGGGTTGAAGACTGAGAGTCTTCAGTAACCATTAGTTGAGTTGAGTTTTAGCAGAACAGTGGAAGACAGGGAACAATTTTAACAGACAGGGAAGAATTGCTGTCAGCCCCCTAGAGAGAAAAAAATGTGCCAAGAGGGAGTAGTTGAGGTTTCCAGAACTTTCCAGCCAGGACACATCCATATCCAAGTATCTGGGATACAGAAACTTCACTCGATTGAACTCCCATGGTCAGATTGGGAGAGGAAGAGACTATCTATTACTGGAGTTGAGAAAAGGCACAAATACCATCCGAATTCTGGGCATCCATTATACCCAGTCTGGGACCAGCCACCACTGAAAGCATGTGTTACCAGTTACCTCAGTAAAGTTGTTGTAAGGGAATTGCTAGAGGAGCGATTCCCCAGTAGCTGCTGGTGAACCCTGGGGGGAGGGGCACGATAAGACAGTGAGCCCTAAGCTGAACCCCCCCCCCACTGGCCCTGCCTACTTGCCTGAACTGTCCTAGGCGACAGCTGGCAACTGAGCGTCAATCCCTTCTTGATATAAGTGATAACACAGAACGCAGACAGGACAAACAACAACAATAGAGAGGTCAGCTAGCCAAGGGGTCGGTAACAGTCGAGCAACGCAGGAAAGAGTCGAAATCCGAGAGAATAGTCAAAGGTAAAGCCAGAGGTCAGGAAGAAGAATACAGGTAACAAAACAGCAAGAGTAAATAGCCAGCATGCACAAGGCAATAGCAAGCAACAATGTGAATGTGACCAAACAATAAATAGGAAGGAAGAACCCACCCCAGACTTTATAGGGGGATAGGCTGTCAATCACACATTTAAGGCTAAAATTAACTATTAGAGAAGCAGAGAGAAACCAAGTTAAAGGATATGGGTGTGGTGGAAAATCAATTACAGAGGTGAGGGAATAGGACAGTGTTCAGACAATACAAGAAGAATGCAAAGGAAGGAATCAAAGCCGGCCCAGCCTCTGCGCCGTAGCATGCGGCCGGAGGGCGCAGAAGTTCGAACTGGTGCGGACGTAACAGTTACATCTTGGTTCAACTGCACTGCTGCCTCCTGAGTCATTCTGGTGTTTACCACCTGGGCTCCTACAAACAACACCACATGGCTCAGGGTAAAAGCAAGCTCTGAGCATCTGGCACTGTTTCCAGTGCAGGATGCACATGGGTAAGGAGGAGAAGGTTTTTTTTCAGCTGGAAATGCACTATATAAGTGCCACACACTGTAAACGCCATAGCGGGAAATAAAATCAAAATGCCAAATCGCTTTTTTTCACTGTTTCGCCTCTGATAAAAATTTGAACAAAAAGTGATCAAAGCAATAGCAATTCCCCAAAATGGTATAACTAAAAAGTACATCTGGCCCCGCAAAAGAAAGACACCCTATGCATCCCCATACACAGAAATATAAAAAAGTTACGGGTGTCAGAATATGGTGACTTTTATAAAAATAAATTTTTTTCAGTTTTGGATTTTTGTTAAGGGGTTAAAATGTAAATGAAACTATATAAATTTGGCATCCCCGGAATTGTACAGAAACATAGAATACAGATGACATTTCATTTTGGCTGCAGAGTGAGCGCCGTAAAAACGAAGCCCGTAAGAAAGTCGCACAAAAGCACTTTTTCTTCAAATCCTGAATTTTTTTCCAGCTTCCCAGTACATTGTACAGAATAATAAATGGTAGCATTCTGAAGAAAAATTTGTCCTGCAAACATTAAGACCTCATATGGCTCTGAAAGCAGAAAAATAAAAAAGTTATGGGGTTTGGAAGGGGTGCGGGGGTCAAAAACAAAAAATGAAAATTGAAAAATTCCTCCAGCGGGAAGGGGTTAAAGAGGTAAAAAAATAAAATAAAATGGATGAAATGAACAGATGGATTAGGCTCTGAAGGAGTATAGTATGAACTGTATGTGGCCAGTGCCATAGAGTATAATTACAATCAATGTAATATCAGTACATCCAGTGAAGTAAATCAAGCAGTATATATAAATACAGAGGCAATAAGAGACATGTATGACAGATGGGATTATAAGAATATAGCTATGTCATAAGTAGGACAGGTGTCTTGTAGTGGTAACACTGTAATAGTACAGTGTGATGTTATGCAGGCATGGACATGTAGAGAAGCTGTAAATAAGAGAGTGAGGAGAAAACAGTGTCACAAGGTTGGGAAAAGAAGAATATATAGACCATAATTAAGGTACATACCAAGGATGATATGTGTATAAACGTGCCAAATGCTGGAACAGGAAGCAAGATAGGGATGACTCTGCTCTGCAGTGGTGTATACAAACGCCACTGGTATTGTGTTGCTGGGAAAGAAAGAGCCAACACTGTAAGTATTGGAGGTAAACCAGCAAAGAAAATGGTGCAGACAATGTCTGTATACAGTCATGGCCAAAAGTTTTGAGAATGACACAAATATTCTATTTTCACATGATCTGCTGCCCTCTGGTTTTTATGTGTGTTTGTCAGATGTTTTTATCACATGCAGAAATATAATTGCATTCATATTATGAGTAACAGAAGCTTATATTGACAGTTAGAATGAGTTAATGCAGCAAGTCAATATTTGCAGTGTTGACCCTTCTTCTTCAGGACCTCTGCAATTCTCCCTGGCATGCCCTCAATCAACTTCTGGACCAAATCCTGACTGATAGCAGTCCATTCTTGCAGAATCAATGCTTTAATTTTGTCTGAATTTGTTGGTTTTTGTTTGTCCACCCGTCTCTTGATGATTGACCACAAGTTCTCAATGGGATTAAGATCTGGGGAGTTTCCAGGCCATGGACCCAAAATCTCTATGTTTTGTTCCCTGAGCCATTTAGTTATCACCTTTGCTTTATGGCAAGGTGCTCCATCATGCTGGAAAAGGAATTGTTGAGCGCCAAACTGCTCTTGGACGGTTGGGAGAAGTTGCTCTTGGAGGACATTCTGGTACCATTCTTTATTCATGGCTGTGTTTTTAGGCAAGACTGTGAGAGAGCCGATTCCCTTGGCTGAGAAGCAACCCCACACATGAATGGTTTCAGGATGCTTTACAGTTGGCATGAGACAAGACTGGTGGTAGCGCTCACCTCTTCTTCTCCGAATAAGCTGTTTTCCAGATGTTCCAAACAATCGAAAAGGGGATTTATCAGAGAAAATGACTTTACCCCAGTCCTCAGCAGTCCACTCCCTGTACCTTTTGCAGAATATCAGTCTGTCCCTGATGTTTTTTCTGGAGAGAAGTGGCTTCTTTGCTGCCCTCCTTGAGACCAGGCCTTGCTCCAAGAGTCTCCGCCTCACAGTGCGTGCAGATGCACTCACACCTGCCTGCTGCCATTCCTCAGCAAGCTCTGCACTGCTGGTAGCCCGATCCCGCAGCTGAAACACTTTTAAGAGACGGTCCTGCCGCTTGCTGGTCTTTCTTGGGTGCCCTGGAGCCTTTTTGGCACCAATGGAACCTCTCTCCTTGAAGTTCTTGATGCTGCGATAGATTGTTGACTGAGGTGCAATCTTTCTAGATGCAATACTCTTCCCAGTTAGGCCATTTTTGTGCAGTGCAATGATGACTGCACGTGTTTCTTTAGAGATAACCATGGTTAACAGAAGAGAAACAATGATGGCAAGCACCAGCCTCCTTTTAAAGTGTCCAGTGGTGTCATTCTTACTTAATCATGACAGATTGATCTCCAGCCCTGTCCTCATCAACACCCACACCTGTGTTAATGGAGCAATCACTGAAACGATGTTAGGTGGTCCTTTTAAGGCAGGGCTGCAATGATGTTGAAATGTGTTTTGGGGGATAAAGTTCATTTTCTAGGCAAATATTGACTTTGCAAGTAATTGCTGTTAAACTGATCACTCTTTATAACATTCTGGAGTATATGCAAATTGCCATTAGAAAAACTGAAGCAGTAGACTTTGTAAAAATTAATATTT
Organism: Leptodactylus fallax; assembly: GCA_947044405.1. Lineage (NCBI taxonomy): Eukaryota > Metazoa > Chordata > Amphibia > Anura > Leptodactylidae > Leptodactylus > Leptodactylus fallax. The sequence goes on along the minus strand of CAMRHE010000001.1, from coordinate 1,527,276 downwards.
GTATCATTCTCAAAACTTTTGGCCATGACTGTACATACCAATGCAGAAGAATGTTAGTACGTACTGCCGCTGGATTAAGGGAAGGAGTCACGAGTGATTCAGCCCTGAAATAGTGCTGTGGAAAGAAGAAAAGAAAGCTGAAAAGACCTATCAGGCCAGCAGGAACATACTATGTATATGTATGTATGGCCAGAATGATGTGCGTATGGTAAGTGTGATGAGTATGGGGGAACTTGACTGGGCATTGCTGATTACGGGGTCCCCATATGAACCCCACCATCACCTTTGATACACAAACTGCTGGGCCTAAATGCCTTCCCCCTCTTTTCCAGCCTCAACCCCCGCCCCCCAGCTCTCAACCCCCCCCCCCCCACCTCTTAAGAATAAACCGAGACCAAAGGGTTGGATTAAATCGGCCACAGCAGCCGTATTTATTAACAAACAACAAATAAATAACAACAAGTATAACTTATAATAATTTGCATAACTTAAAAATAATTTAACAATAAACGCTTAACCTGGGTAAGAGTCCTTGGAGCTACAAAAAAACTATCAATCCCCCCGGCCTGGCGCTAACATAACCACACCATAAATTTACCACCAGCCGCGACCACCGGCTCGGCGGCACCATGAATAAAGACGAACTCCTTCTTCCATGTACCAGCTCCCAGGGCCAACTACCCTGTAACCGTTCACCATGCGCCAGGCCATCCACCAAAATGTGCAATTACCACCAAATGTATAGGTGGAGCCTACCGTTGACTCCACCCTTTTAGCCAATTGACCACCAACTCCAAGGACCCCACCCGCCACAGCGAGCACGCCTTAATCCCTTAAGCATGAGAGACCCGCCACACTTCCAGAGCCCTCTCAACGCCATCCTGGATACCTAGTGCCCACAAATCTATTCCCACCGCATTCAAGTGGACCCCGTCCCGCAACCAAAACTCCCCCTCCCCAGACTCCAACTCCTTGTGCCACACGCATACAACGCCGTTCCTGGACACAAACCTCGCAACAGCCCGGTTAACCTTAATCCTGGCCTTGTTGAGCCTTTCTACAGACCTAGCCGCCCGCCATGTTTTCCTTGGTACAATATCAGACCACACAGTAACAATCCCCGGAAACATGGACCACAACCTCAACAGGTCATACTTTATGTCCCTAATTAAATCACGAAAAGGACGAACCCCCAGGTCATTGCTGCCAGCATGTATCACGATAATGTCCGGAGACCGATCCAACCTTGTGCACCTGTGGATTTCAGGCATGACCCGACTCCACACCATACCTCGGACTCCAATCCAACGTACAACGACCGCAGCCCTGTCGAACCCCAGCTGCCTACCATTCCGCCGCACGCCGGCCCTCTCCGCGCCCCAGAACACAAAAGAATGGCCGAAGATCCAGACTAACCGAGCAGGAGGGCCTAAGAAAAGAAGAAATAAAGTAGGGGGAGGGGCGGAGAAAATACCCCAACAACACACTGATTCACATTTGGGAAAGGTGTGGACGTACGTACGATTTATACCTCTGCGATTCCCACCTACCGATGCGTCGGACCACCTCCGAGCTCAACCCCCCAACTAGCTGCTTCAGTCGCTGGGCCAATGCGAAAAGAGTGTGGAGCATATCTAGAGGCATCAAGGCCCAGCGAGTCCAAACAACCCCTAAAAATTGCCGAGAACTGATAACGGGAAAGGAATGAACCATCCTCATGACGCAGGAGGGGACCGCCCACTGAAGCTGGAGCCAACCCCCGAAAAACCAGCAAACAATGCACCGGGCACATATCTGACCCTACAACCGCACCCAGGCGCAGATACTTCCCTGCCCCCGCCTGATCCGTTTTAGACCTGCGAACCCTGACAACTAGGACCCCTTCCTCCATGTACACATCATCCACCTGTAAACCACCCGGCCGCTTAGTCGACACGGACACCAACTCACCCACCCTGAGAGCCCCGAAAAAAGCTAAAGAAAAAGCCAGGTGAAACAAAACACATTCATAGTGCGAAGAACAAAAACGGCCCAGCTCCAACTCCAAACGCTCCAAAAGCTGAAATGTAACCGGGCGTCGTGTGTCACTACTTCCCCTGCCCCTGCGGAACCCCTTAAGCGCCCGTTGAACCAAGAAATGTTTGGTGAAGTCCACCAAACCCCTCAGCTTGAAACCGAATGCCAATGCCGCTACCACGCCATTAACTTTCGCCACGGTCCATCCATCTGAAGACCAACGGCTTAACAAGAACAATAAAGCCCCAACCCTATCCTCATCAGTATGTAACTGACCTAAATCTCCCACCCAATCCTCCCAAAGCTGCCAAGCCCTTGAATACTTATCCCAGGTGCTGGGGGCCAACAATGCCTGAATCAATGTCCCTGCTTTTCGCAAACCAAGTCCCATAATTCTGGAGGACATGGAATCCCTTCCACTTTTGCCCCTGGAGCCAGGGCACGAAACCGCTCCCACTGGAAACGAGACAAAGAATCAGCAATGTCATTTTTGACCCCCGGAACATGCACTGCCACCATCCATGCATTCAGGCACAAGCAACGCAATACTAAACGCTGAAGCAACTTGATGACTGGAGGAGAAGACGCAGTCACATTATTAATGGCCGACACAACCGACATGTCATCACAATGAAACCTAACTTTTTTATCCTGGAACGCCCCACCCCATATGGACACCGCGACTACAATCGGGAATAACTCAAGTACAGTCAAATTCCGCATCAGACCTAGTTCATGCCACGCCGCAGGCCAAGGGGGCGGCGCACCACTGCCCCCTGTAATAGGCCCCAAATCGTGGCCCCCTGCCACATCCGTAAAGAGGTCGCAATCGAACACATCGATCACAGCTGACTGGACCAGTGATCTACCATTGAACTGGTCTAAAAATGTGCCCCATACTGCCAGGTCCTCCCGATGTACCACCCCCAGCCGAATAAAGTGTCGCGTATTTGACACCCCTTTCATGGCCCCTGCCAGCCGGCGACAAAAAATCCTACCCATGGGGATAATGCGGCAGGCAAAATTTAAACTGCCTAACAATGACTGGAGGTCATGCAAAGTAATTTTTCGCATGTGACGAGCACGCCTCACCCTCTCCCTAAGATCAACCAGCTTGTCACCCGGCAACCGGAATTCCATTGCCACAGTGTCAAGCTCTATGCCCAAGAAACTCAATCTAGTGCACGGACCCTCAGTCTTTTCCAGTGACAATGGTACCCCAAACCTACTAGCCCCCCCCCCCCCCGGGGCCCCCAACAAACCGCCCAAACCTCGGGGCCCCCCGGACCTATTTGCGGTGACCAGATGGAAGGTAACGCTGCAGTTGGGATTGCGGGGTGCAAACAGCGCAGACTTGTCACGGTCTCTGGGCACGAGGGCGCAGCGCTGGTGCTGTCCCACGTTACCACCACTGGTACCGGTGATGAGGGGGCTGCACAAATGTTGGTGGTGATTGTTCCCCCGGGGCGCTTCCCCTATACTGTGCCGACTGGTGGTGTTTGGGGCGCCCTGATGTTGTCGGTGCAGAGTCAGACACAGAAACGGTTGTAAAGTTGAACTTTTACTTCCATGGGTGTGGAGGCACAAATGCTTAAACAGTTTCTTCAATACAAAACAACGGGGTACGCCTGGTGACACAGCAAAGTCCTGGGGTGCAGGGTAGACTTGATGAAAGGTGTTCCTAGCCCCTTATACAAGGGGGTTCAGTGTTACAGCCCTAAGGTGCGTCTGGGTTCCTATTTGGCTTATAGGAGGATGCCCACCATGATACTAGTACATAATATTCCCCACTCACATTATGTGGTCCTGATAGCTCAGAGTTTTGGGGTGCAATAGTCAGGGTGGCAGGATATTCCACAGGTCTGGCCTTGGCCCCTGGATCCTGTGATACTGGCTATGGAGCACGTGTTCCAGAATGTTCTCTCCACAGTCTCATGCTGACAAGATAATGATGCTTGACTTCCTTCAGGGCGATGGCTAGGCAGACAGGGGACAGGATCTTCTGAATAGCTGGAGTATGTCAGCTCTCCAACCTTCCTGGGCCTGTCTAGGACTTGAGATTCCTGCACTAAACTCACTGCTTTCTTCACAGGACATCACACTTATCTCCTCACCTCCTCCTCCTAACACTCCACACTTCTAACTCCTCACACGCAGGACCTTCCTGCAGGGGTGTTACCATGGGGACCCAGTGATCAGCTGACTCCTCCCCTTTTCCCAGGCAATGTCCTCCCATTGGACATTTGGTTACTATTCAATCCCATGGGAGGTGTAATGCAAGTGTGAGGCTCACTAGGTGGCGCTGTGTTGTGTGAGACTCAGGACCCCCTGCTATGTCACACAGGCTATGAAGCAACGGGAAATAATACAATGCACAGAGATCACCCTCAGCCCAGCCATAGCCAGCTCTGGGATGCCACATATACAGAGGAAATCATCGAGGTAGTGTATCACTGACTCAACCCCCGACACATCCCGAATTACCGACTCCAAAAAGGTTCAGAAAACCTCAAAGTACGCGCACGATATTGAGCAACCCATAGGAAGGCAACGATCCACGTAATACCCGCCGTCCCAGTAGCAGTCCAGTAACCTAACGCTGTCAGGGTGTACCGGCAGTAACCTGAACGCCGCCTCCACGTCCGTCTTAGCTAAGAGGGCCCCTGGACCGCAACGCTGTACCCAATGCACAGCTGCATCAAACAAGGTATATACTACCGAACAAAGCTCGGGTGCAATACCATCGTTGACCGACGCTCCTTTGGGATATGACAAATGATGTATGAGCCGAAACTGATTTGGCTCCTTCTTTGGCACCACCCCTAAAGGAGATACAATTAAACCCTCCAAAGGAGGTGATGCAAAGGGGCCCGCCATGCGCCCCAAGGCCACCTCCTTCCTCAGTTTATTGGACACCACCCCCGAGTGTTCTGCTGCTGATTTCAAGTTAGTTATACAAAAGGGGACTGTGTGCGTCGGCAGGGGAATCCTAAAACCCTCCCTAAAACCTTCTACCAAGAACTGTGCCCTCTCCCTGCTAACATAACTATTTAAGTACGGAAGCATGGCTTCCAGCTTCCCCCGGCGTCTGCCCCTTGTCCACTATTAGGCAAGGCCTTGGTCCTTTGTTTGCGCAAGCAACGTGCCGCACCATGGGACACCCCTCCGCAGAATGAACAGGCATGTTTGAATCTACAGTTGAAGCCAAATTTACATTGGGCTTCATTGAACTGCCAACACAGCCCGTAACGTTTCTGGGCCTGTGCACCTGCCCCCCTGAGCCGTAACTGAGAACACTATGGCCGGCTCCACCGGCCGCCCCGGGAAAGGATTGGCCAAAGCGAGCCTGCGCCATAACCCGAAGCCACAAACCTATATCCTTCTTATCCCACCGTATGCTGGGCCGAACCGCCTTACGCTGACGGAACTGCTCATCATACCGCAGCCATGTCTGACCCCCATACACCCGATACGCCTCACCTATAGAGTCCTGATAGCAAAAAAGCCCCCGAACAGTTGTCAGGAGCCTTTTCACCAATGACACTAGCTAAAATGGCAAAGGCCTGAAGCAATTAGCAAAAGTCTGTGGAATCAGGCGCCACCTACGTTTTTCCCTCCTCTTTTTGCTGTCCTCCTTCTTACTCTTGTCTAAATTAAATTTAGCTAAAGGGAGCAAGGAGAAGATTTCGACGTACTCGTCCTTCCAAATCTTCTCCTTCACTTCCTTTTAAATGTGCCCCTAGAGGACCCTCAAACACACATAGACCTCTCCCCGAGCCCTGTCGTCCGCCTCACCGAGTCAACCTTCTCTTTATCTGTCTGCACGGACACTGTGACACCCGCCGGGCCCTACCACCGGCGCACTCTGTGCGCTACCGCTGGACTGCAGGAGGGACCCCGCCGCCACCGGGGCCGCTCACTCTGTTCGCAGCGCGCGTGCTCCCTCACACTCCCAATGCTCCCTAATCCCCTCAGAAGCTACACCGCCACCCACTGGGGACTCCGGCCTATCTATCCCTAACCCCTGTGACATTAGAATAGGAGGAAACGGACACGACAATGAATGGTACTCACCAGACTGCGTAGGTGCTGTGGGCCCACCAGTCGACGGTCCTGCATCCTGCTGACCCGGGTCGCTGTACAGGAGAAGGCTGGCGCCTGTTGATTGTTGAGAACCATCCCAATGACAGCTGCAGCACGACCGACATCCCTGGGAAGGTTGACCTGCACCCGCGTATGCACTTGAAACCACTAGATGCACCTCGGACCTGGGCTGTGGTGCCGTGAAGGAGGGGCCAGCGCCGTGCTGCTCGTCATTCAGAATTTCACGCTGCGGTACCGAGGGCACTTGGAAAGCCAGAACCGACGGGACTTGAAGACCCAGTCCCCCTCCCGCTGGAGCATCACAGGAGGGGACCGATGTACCACATGCTGTAGCCATATGGTGACTGGATGTGGAGGTCCCCCCACTAAGGCCAGTGGCAGGGATCTCCACCTCCGCAGGGGCCAGGCGACTGGCAGGATTCCTCCCAGACCGAGACCTCCGCCCCTGAGCAGTGGAGCGGGGTGCCCGGCCTGGAGGGGCTCGAGAGGGACTCCTATGTCGCCGGGCCCTAGGGGGCTCATCAGGGCTCAAATGTGCCGGCGGGCGAGCCCTGCGTGGCCGTCGCCACTCAGACACCTCCGGGGAGGGGGGAGGGGGTAGTGAAGGGTTAATGGGGGAGGGGGCGGAAGGCTGCATAATGTCAGCCATCCACTCCTGCAGCCAGGCCTCTCCATGGACGCCGGCAGCAGCTCTGATCTGCTCCAGGATAGTGTCAAGGGACGCCATGACTACAGTGGGAAGGTAAGGAGGAGCTGAACCGCTCGTTAGTGTACCGCTCGTTAGTATGCCGCGCAGCTCCGGAATGGCCGCTTCCCGGGCTGCGCGGCATGATCAAATCGAACGGGGTTAAGCCCCGCCCCCAATTCTTCGCGCCCTAGCGCGTTATTGGTCCCCCTATTGCCCTCCCCCAATCAAGTTCCCCGCGCTTTACTGCGCAGCGCTCCGGTCTCCCCGGACAAAGGGAAGATATGCAAGTTACAAGAAAAATCATAGCAAATGTAAAAAATGTATGTTGTATGACATAATAGAATGTAATGTCTCACAGTGGAAAAGGTGTTATATGATGCATAGTAAATGATACATGTACTAATAACAAAAGATGACAAAAATAATTAAAATGAAGAACATAAACAATGAATAACATATGAAAACAGTGAATGACATAGCGCATGTACTAAATAACATAAAATGAAGGACATAAAATAACACAAAATAGCATAAAATAACAGGTCATATACAGTTGAAATTTAAATAAAACAAAATAAACAGCACCGAGCAGTGCATAGTTTAATACTTTTACCCCAATGGGTAGAAATAGGTATAAAAATAGAATAGACTCTCACCTTATTTAGTAACAATCAACCTAATCAACCTCGGGTCAAAGGAGCAGCAGGATCCACAATCACCCCACAAGGTGTCAAGAGATAGAGAGTAAAGAACCAATACCGGATCAAGCAATTGTGCTTGAGGAAAGAGGAAAGAACCGCGCTCGCCCAAGTTAGGGATATGAGTTGACTTTTATTTCAATTCAATAAAACAATGTGTTTCAAGGATACAACTCTCCTTTTTTAAGTGTGAACAGGAATAGTTATATGCTTGTGCAACTCTTGCCGACAAGAAACGGGGATCAGGCAATGAACAGGGCTACACCAGCTCTGACAGCGACAGCTCCAACAGCTACAGACAAGCTCGTTTTTTAGGCCGACTCGGACACCATCCACAGAAACCAACAAGGAGGGGCGGCCACAGGAAGCGCCATACCAGCACTATCCTCAATGGTACATCCAATGGCAACATGCTTTCAGAACCAAAGACCAATCTAGTATTTAACATCTCTTCCCTAAATCTTTAACCATCACAGATATCAGTACTACAGAAAGGACTATCATTCTGTCCATCACCTCGTCTGGACACCTACCGACTCGAACAACAACTCTGTCAATTCTACAGAGGGATAAGACTATGTGCACATTTTGCAGATAACACTACACCATCCACCATCGACAACAATCCTATGAATATCTCCATCCTTGGACTCTATCTCAAAAGTTAATTTATGCCTCCCAGAAATAACCACCCTGTGGAAACATATATTCAGTTAACACAAACAGAAATTGCACAAGTCCATGAGGCACAAAAAGACTTGTGGATTGTTATTAAACCCGCAGATAAAGGAGGCACCATTGTCATAATGGATTGCCACTATTATCTACAAGAATCAAGAGCCAGTTATCTGACACTACCACATACCGTCCCATACCAAAAGATCCCACTCCCTTCATTACCAATAAAATCCTAGAAGTTTTGACATATTACAAAACATCCGGCACCATAGACTCCAATACTGCTTTATTTTTACAAAAAACTTTTCCATCACTCCAATCTACTACATATTGCCCAAAATTCATAAAGATCCTCAAAACCCCCCTGGCACACTTTCTGATTTCCTTTATAAGGTTACCCTACTAGACACCCCTCCCTACACTTGTAACTATGGACGTAAACAGTCTTTACACATCTATTGACCATGATAAAGGCATAAACGCAACTTCCAAATTGTTAGACACATATTGTCACCAGTCTGGAGAGCAGAAGAATTTTTGCCTATCCTTCCTTAGAATCATCCTGGAGGAATTTTTTTTTCTCTTCGGAGATGACTACTACTATGCAGAAAAAGGGTATGCTTACATGGCTGCCTTCAAGGATCAATATGTCGACACAAACCCATTGTTCCAAGTATACTCACTAACTTGACTATGCTACATAGACAATATTTTTTGCTTCTGGCAGGGCCCTATCACCTCTTTTTTTTTCTTTCAAATTAATTTTTATTGGTTTTTAGCAAAAACAATAAGTACAAACAGTAATATGCAAACAGGCATAAAATCACAGAAAAACAGTAATGAAACAAATAGCATCATCTTGTCAAGGTTGGTGACATGCAATTGTCTTGATAGGCAATAAGGAAAAAAAAACACTTCATAGGATATGAACATTTGCAGGGATATGTCAAGGGTCTGATAACGTCAAGGGTAATCAATCAGGGGGATTTGCCCATAGCTGTGACCAGGTAGGGTCTCTAATGAAGGTATACCAAGGTGCCCATAAAGTGCTACATTTAGAGTAGGTTCGTAGCTGTAAGTGGGAGAGTTCCTCCAGTTGTGCAATCTGCAAGACCTTTATGAGGTAATGTGCAATGGGGGATGGGGATTTGTAGGTCCAGTACAGGGGGATCAAGGCTTTGGCAGCTGATAGTAAATGGAACCAGAGTTTGATGTGGGGGCTAGATGGGAATGTAGGCCAGATGTTCAGAAATATGCCACAGGTAAAACCACAGATTCGATCTAGCAGTTGTTCGATCTGCATCCAGTAGGGGCAGATTTTTTCACAATCCCACCATAAATCCAAATAAGTACCATTCTCCCTGTGACAACACCAGTCAGGGAAGCAGTTGTATAGGTGCCTGGGGGTCTTGTACCATCTGGAGACTAGTTTATAGGAGGATTCTTGGAGCCGAACACAACAGGGGGGGCCCATGGCATGTTTATATAGCACCGTAACATCCTCAGGTGAAAGAGTGATTTGCAGTTCAGTCTCCCAGGCACGGATATAGGACGGTTGTTGTCGTTCTAGATCATGTATGAGATTGGAGTACACGGTAGATAATGTCTTTTTTATGGGATGTCTCTGCCTAGCTAAGTTTTCTAACAAAATAGTGGTGCGTGTTGTCTTAGTAGATCTCAGTGCCCCAGGTACATTGCTCTGAGTGATTGGTACATAAGAAAGTGTGCTGTGGCAAGAAATTCAGGGAAAGATGGGAAGGCTCCATATGGAACAGGCCAGATTGACTGTGGTATCACAGAGATTCTAAGGACTGTGCCCTTGAAATAATTAAGTCTTGTACCGACATGAGCGGAGACCAGCCTGGAGGGTGAGAGTGGAGGTGGAACAACCATCGCTACAAATTGCACACTGCTGAGGTCAGGATGTTGGACGCTAATGCTCGGTGGAGCAAGCAGTGACTAAAGTGTTGGCTATGTGACAATTTAGAATCGGGTATCTACCTTGGTCATCACTAAGTTGAGAGGTGAGAGAAAAAGGGACGTCAGACTTAAAGGCATTATGGAATGAGTCCATTCTTCTTAACTTCACCTTTACAGGAGTGGAACCAGTTCATGTAGGGTGATTTGGGTAGGTTGGGCACTTTACCTTCCAAGAAGTGAGTTTCCTGCAGAAGTAGAATAGATGATCTGATCTTTTTGAGAGCATGGAGTACCTGGGAACGCTTAGTAGGAGAATTGAGACCCTTGACATTCCAGGATGTAATCTTAACACAAGACATGAACAACGATTAATAACAATGCAAAAACAGAATCAAAATAGTAAATAGTACAATAACAGAAATAGTTATAGAGTGGCAAAACAAGGGGAATGCACTGAGCTACAGTGATTGATTGGTGGGGGAGGGAGAGTGGTGTGGAGAGACCATGCACAATGAACCACTACCAATTATGTAATGCAATTCCAATATACTAGGGGGTATATGTAAATGGTGACATTATAATGGAAGCTATAGTGAAAAAAAGAAAAACAACATTGTGGTGTGAAAAAGTTAGTTTAAGGGAATGAAGGTGAAAAATGAAAAAAAGAAACAGATAGTTAGTGAGTAATGTGACATAGGAAACAGTTCAGTCAGGGGCCACATGTGCTTTCTTCCTTTGGGGTTTAGATTTGGTTTTCCTCCAGGCTTCGATCTTGTGTAAGTCTGGAAGGGAGGCTACATCTGTGCAGGAAAGGCAGGAAGGGATGGTGGAAGCAGTGGCGTAACTAGGAATGGCTGGGCCCCAAGGCGAACATTTGACATAGGCCCCCCCCGAACCACTGCCCCCAACCGCCCCCCCTGGTCCGCCCCCTCCAACCCCCCAAAAAAACGCATTGCTGCACACACTATTATGTGCCATAGTGGCCCCTGCACACAGTATTATTCCCCATAGTGGCCCCTGCACACAGTATTATGCCCCATAGTGGCCCCTGCACACAGTATTATGTCCCATAGTGGCCCCTGCACATAGTATTATTCCCCAGCGTGGCCCCTTCACACAGTATTATGCCCCATAGTGGCCCCTGCACACAGTATTATTCCCCATAGTGGTCCCTGCACACAGTATTATGCCTCATAGTGACCCCTGCACACAGTATTATGCCCCGTTGTGGACCACCCATGAACAATTATTATACTCTGGTGTCTTTTCAGACCCCAGAGTATAATGATTGGAGACCCAGGGGAGGATAGAAACTTAAAAAAACAATGCTACTTACCTGTTCCTCTCTCCGGTCCACTCCCTGCTACTTCAGCCTTCTTCAATGTTGGACCAGGCCGGCGTCACGTGATGCGGGCCAGCGTCGTAACGCAAAATGACGTCGGCTGACGTCACCAAACAGACCCGAAGGCTGGAGAAGCGTAGGAGAGGTAAGTACATTGTTTTTTATGTTCTCTCACCTCCCCTGGGCCTCCGATTATTATACTCTGGGGTCTGAAAAGTCCCCAGAGTATAATGATAGCAGTGATTGTGGGGTTTGGCCCGCGGCCTTACCTACCGATCCCCGCTACTGCGCACAGCTGCCTCCACAGAATCAGAAGTGCAGGCGGCCGTGAGCAGGACCCTGGGGAATGGTAAGTATATAAGGCCCTTTACCTGCTTTAGTAACCCCAGCAGGTAACGGCCTATTAAAAAAGAAAAAAAGCATTGGGGGCCCGCGGGGCCCCATAACGTCCTGGGCCCTGTGGCAGCCGCTACCACTGCTACCCCGGTAGTTACACCCCTGGAAGTTCAAAGGTAGGTATGCAGCCAGCAGATCTTCAGGGTTGCGGACGTTGTACTGTTGACCACCATAACTGTACGAAATGCCGAAGGGGAAGAGCCACTTATACAGGGTCTTCAGGGCTCGCAGTCGATCAGTAAGCGGCTTTAGTTGTCGACTCCTGGCCAAGGTTACTGGAGATACATCCTGGAAAAAGGTTACTTTGTGTCCTTCAATCTGGACATCAGGTGTGAGTTGAGCCTTCTATAGGACTATCTCCTAAGAGGGTTATTCCCACAAACATAATAATTTTTAAATTTGTAGATAATTAAATGTTAAAATTTTTTGCAAATATAAGTAATTAAAACATTTTACAGAGTTTTAAAGATTTTCTCTAAATATCTTGTGGTCACAAGTTGTTGTCTTGAAAGGTTGCCAGTGGATACGACCATGAAAGCAGGACATTTCTAAGATCAGAAAATCAGCCATGATTTCCTTATTGTGGCCGGGATATCTTATGATACATGTAGTGTCCATACCTGATAACCCAGCTACAATAAGAAAATCATGGCTGAGTTTCTGACAAGTTCCAGACTATGGAAAGTTTCTGCATTCATGGTCGTATCCATTGGCAACCGATCAAGACAGCAGAATGTCACCACTAAGATGGTTCGAGAAAATTTTTAAAACTCTGCAGAATTTTTAACTACTTATATTTGTAAAAATGTTTAACTTTTACTTATCTACAAATATAGATATGATTATGTTCATGGGAATACCCCTTTAACGAGAAAGGACAACAATTTGCAAATAATGTCTCTAGTGGGCTCACCCTCCCTGGGTTTGAGGCGGAGTTCTCTTTGGGGCCTTTCAAGTGTGATATTCGGGGGCGCATCATCACCCAATACAGATTCCAGGATCTTCTTAGTGATGTTCATGACTTCAGATGGTGGGAAATACTCGGGCACACCTCTAATACACGGGTTGTTCCATCTACCCCTATTGTCCTGATCTTCCAGTTAGGATTGTAAGGAGTTCAGGTGCGATTGGTACGCAAAGAGCACCATGGAGGTAGCTTCACCATGAGCCAATAAGGACGTTTGTGTGTCCTCCAGAAGTTCGACCCTGGAGTCAATGCTGCGGACGTCTTGCTTTATATCCACCAATTCCTTCATAACCGGCTGCAGAGCCTTTTCAAAAATATTCTGGAGGCCCTTAGGAGAGACAGTAATCATAGAGGTTGGGTCGGAGGTGTGCCCGTCCTCCATAGTGATCTATGCATCTGATGATTCCGCTGGCTCAGATTTGGCCAAAGAACGTTTCGCAGCCAGAGTAGACTGAAGTGGCGAGCGCTTTTTAAAATATTTGTCGATATCCGCTAGCGACTTTCTAGAAGGCTTTGGGGTAGCGTAATTTTGCCTGACCAATTTTCACCATGATAGATAAAAAGTATAACTGCCAGTCCATATCAGGTGGACTAGGTGATGGTCATTGTTAGGGTGACAGAAGGAGTGTAAGCCGTGTACCGGGGTGGGCTCCCCAGGATACAGCAAAGTCACGAACAAAGGAAGCGACTCCAAATCAATTTAGTAAAAACGAGATTTTAATACATTCCACCTCACGTCCTTTATAGGCCCTTACAGCTTCCTCTTCTTCATTCCATATACTTTACATTGGTGTAACGCATATGCGTTGCACTTCACGTTGGTGCTATGCATATGCGTTCCACCATGCCCCTCCACTTCCTACTTCCAGTCTCCAGACCGAAAGTAGCGCCAGACAGAGCTATTTCAGGGCCAAGGCACTGGTGGCTCGTTCCCTGACACAAGCGGCAGCATGTGCTCGCTTGCTCCTGCATTGGTATGTATACACACATTATCTGCACCATTTTCTTTTCTTTGCTGATTTACCTCCATTACTTACAGTGTTGGCTCTTTCTTTCCCAGCAACACAATTCCAGTGGCGTTTGTATACGCCACTGCAGAGCAGAGTCATCCCTATCTTGCTTCCTGTTCCAGCATTTGGCACGTTCATACACATAACATCCTTGGTATGGGTATGTACCTTAATTATAGTCTATATATTCTCCTTTTACCAACCTTATCACACAGTTTTCTCCCCACTCTCTTACATATAGCTTCTCTACATGACCATGTCTATATAACATTACATTGTAATATTACACTGTTACCACTATAAGATACTTGTCCTACTTATGACATACCCGTGTTTCTCCAAAAATAAAACAGGGTCTTATATTCTTTTTTTTCAAAAAAAAATAGCTAGGGCTTATTTTCAGGGTAGGTCTTATTTTTTAGGCACCGGAGCGAATCAGAATCTTTTATGATTCACTCTGGACGAATCTTGTAAAATTTTTTAGGTCATTCAGAATTGATGTTGCAGTGTCAGTGGGTCTTAAATAAACTTACTGGCACTCTCTCTAAACACTTTGTGTGGCAGTGGCACCATGCACTCTCTATCTCCTCTCTTTTACGCTGTGTGCTGTAGTGGAGTGACTACGTCTGTGGGAGCAAGCAGGGGTGGTACCTGACATCTGGTTATGTAAGTATCTAAGCCCAAAGCATAGTAGCAGCCGGGAGGCAGGACCCAGGAGGCAGGACTCTGGAGGGGGTGAGTGGATTTTGTCCTGCCAAGGAAGTAGTGGGGCACTTGTCCAGGACGATTGGAAGCTATGGTATGCCTATTCTCCATCTCTGTGATGTCACGTGACATAACCTACCGTGGGAGCCGCTGACTGTAACTAGGGATTATTTTTGGAGTAGGGTATATATTTCAAGCCTACTCCAGCAACCCTGCAAAATCAAGCTAGGGCTTATTTTCAGGGTAGGGTTTATTTTTGGAGAAACAGGATAGCTATATTCTTATAATCCCATCTGTCATACATGTCTCTTATTGCCTCTGTATTTATATTCTTCACTGAATGTACTGATATTATATTGATATTACATATACAGTTCATACTATATCATTGTGGCTCCTTCAGAGCCTAATCCATCTGTTCATTTCATCCATTTTATTTTATTTTGTTACCTCTTTAATTGATGTTGTCATATATACTTTGCGCTTTAGTACCTATACGTTGATTATAGTAGACTTACTGGCCATATATTCAAGGTATTTATTTGTTTCCAGTATTTCTCTATTTTGTACCTGGTCTTCCCACCGAAGAAGGTTATAGCTATCGAAACATATGGGACTCTACCAATATCTATATTCATACATCTCAACTCTTCATGTGATACTTATATTTGATATTGTGTATACATTTTTTACGCCGATTGGACACGGGTACCACTACTATATGATGGAAAGCACATATAAAAGAGTAATTTTTGAAACATTTTAAATGTTTAAAGGGAGTCTATCATTAGTGTGAAAGATCCTCAGTGCGCCAACACCGCTTTGACCACACCTGAGTCTTCTTTCATATAAAACCACACTCACCTCCAGTGAGTGCCGAGTTCACAAGATAAATGCAAGACAAGCTTTCTAAATTTTATATATTTATTAACCCCTAAATGGGTCGGTATTAACATCTAACACATGCAGTTCAGAACAGACATGTAGATATATGCAAGCATTAACAGTTACTAGTTACAAGATACAGTGCAATAAAATAAAAAGGCATAAAAGTGAAATAATTACTTTACCACGCATCTCCTTGATGTGGCTCTATAATCCAACACTCACACATGCTCTGTCATGTGTGAATAACCAGTGGAGGCTTCTTAGCATGTTGCATCAATCCAGCCTGAATGCTCTTCACAGTGGTCTGTCTGTAAAACCTCCCCCACTGGTCTCTTACCTCATCTTTTATACCCTTGATGACACCACCTAGAATCAGGTCATCAACAGCAGCAAGTCTGATTGATTAACGCACTCAAGTCACGATTCTTTGTATGGAGATGAGACCAAGTGAAATGATACAATGTTATCAACCATGTCTGATCTACCAGCTCAGGCTGACCAATGCATGTTTGCTTGATCACTCAGGGCTGTGTAGGAATTCAATGGAGCCCTGCTGGGATGGATACAAAGCCCTATTGTTCCAGTCCGGCCACTATTGGCAATATACCTATGAGTAGGCTGTGCACATTATGAATGAATGGAAGAAAGCGGTAGATACGATACCCAGAGATCAAAATACATCTCTGAGTTATAGCCATATTTAAGCAGAATCATCACAATTAGAAAAACACCTTTTGAACTAATGGTATGTTGGAATAGCTTTTAAACAGGCTATTCTACTCCTACCTTCCAATCTTTTCTTCTCCCCGCTGTTTCTGATAAAATCCGATTCTTGCATTATGCAAATTACGATCATGGAGCACCTATGCACCGAGCACCATCGCGTCATATCCTTCCGCCGCCCCTTAGTTGATTGTGTTCATTCCCCTCTTCATCTTCCCTGGATCTTCTGCCTTGCGTAGGCATCAGATGCAGTGCTGTATGGATATGAAATCTCGCACATGCGCAATCGGCTCTGTCACTTCGGGTTCGGGCAGAGCCGACTGCTCATGCCCAGGCCGCCATTGTGCCTACGCAATCCAATGCCTATGCAAGGCAGAAGATCCGGAGAAGATGAAGAGGGGAGTGAACACAATCAGCTAAGGGTGACAGAAGGTTATGACGCGGGGGTGCTAGGAGGGCAGGGGGAACGCCCCCAGTGCTCCGTGATCGTAATTTTCATAACACCTGAAATGGATTTTATCAGAAACGGTGGGGAGAAGAAAAGAATGGAAAGTAGGAGTAGAATAGCCTTTTTAAAGGTTATTCTAATGTGACATTAGTTCAAAAGGTGTTTTTCTAATGATAGACTCCCTTTAAATCCATAAAAGCAAGTGGTAGCTCAGTATGTGGTTAAACTCCAAGTCTGTATCCACTTCTTACCATCCATTTTTCTATCGATATACATATCACTTTCACTTTGACATAACTGTGTTTGCCTTAGAGAGCTAGAAATTGGATAGATAGGTTCATGGGAGCCCTGAGAGTGTTATACGCTATGTTTTAAGCTGTATTAATATAATGAAGAAACTACCACACAATACTCAGGTATAGTAGATGCAAAAGTATATTTATTATACAATGTTCCAAAAGTTTATTGTATCTGTATCACAACAGTGTTGCAACAGTATTCAAACAAAAAATATGTGGTGTATCAAAGATATCCAGGATATATTCTGGTGGTGACATGTGATGTTAAAGATGAAAATACAATAATATATAGCCTGTTTCAAAGTTGCTAAAAAGTAAACAAAATAATGTGAAAACCATGCCATGACAATATACAGTTATATACTGTAGGGAAAAGCTCACACGGTGGGGGTCAGCAATGACGAACTTCACAGAGGCAATGGGTTTTAAAACTCCAAGGGTCCTTTATTTAGGCGCTTCGGCACAAAATTACATCACATAAGCAAAACAAAAGCCTAAGCCTGTCCGGCTCTAACTAAACAGTATCATGCCCCTCACTAGCCTAGTGCAGTCAAATGCATATCCGCAAACACAGTATGAAAGTGTGTAAACCTCTCTCTCCAGCCTGGCACTTGTCATCCCTCCTTTTTCCAGGCGTCGTTCCTCAGTGATCACTCACAGAAAGCCTCAGTTGAGAGCACCTGGGAGTAGGGGAAAACCCCGTAGTGGACCAGACGTGTGGACTGGAGGACTCCCACAACCAACCTGTCCTCCAGTCCAGAAAATCCAGCCCATGTAACTTAAAGAAAATCCCTAGCAGACTATGTTCTGCTAAGGCAACATGCATCTTCCTGGATTTCTGTTACCTCGCCTGGCTGAGGAAACCAGGCGAGATATACACCCCATCCAGCACTTTACCATAAACTTTACCACAATACATACCCATAAGCATTGGTGGTATGTGAACAATCATCTACTGTCAGTTTTCAACTTGATAAAACTAGATATGGCCAATTATGATGGTAAATAAAGCAAAAAAGAAATGGTACTCCTATATAGTACATATTAGCAGGTACAAGCTAACCTATAGGGTAAGGGTATGGACCTCCGTTAAATAATTGCCAAACTGCATCATGTGAGTGCCATGACAATTGGAAGAATACGAAATGAAGTCCATCCATCAATTGCAAAGCCAAGAGGTGGATGTCCAGGCAAAATATCAGAGTCAACAAGTCGGTTCATCACAAGGTCTATCAGTTCTGGCACAACAAACATGGAAGTGGCTTGTATGCTTTGTAACAGTGAAATCACAGACATCCATGCAAGCAGCATGTGATGCTCCTTAGTCTGGAATGGTTGCCCGAAAAAAAGTAAAGAAGCCTCGACTTCAATATCGTCATAAGAAGCGTAAGCTCGAGCTTGCAAAAAAGTATGAAAAGTGGACAGTAGAAGATTGGAAGCAGGTGATTTGGAGTGATGAGACGAAAGTCAATAGACTGGGCTCCGATGGGTACAAATAGGTCTGGAAGAAACAAGGGAAAAGGGGGCTAACGAATCGAGAAATTGAAGGAACTGTTGGTGGAGGAAGCCTGATGATATGAGGTTATTTCACAGCAAAAGGCATTGGGTACTTGACCAGGATCAATGGTGGTCTCAATGCTGAGCTATATGTGAGTATCCTACAAGACTAATTACTTTGTACACTTGCGTACTATGAGTATGAAGAGGACATAGTGTTCCAGCAGGACAATGACTCAAAGCATTCGTCGAGATTAGCAAAGAAGTGGTTCAATGACAATGAAGTAGAGATGCAAGATTGGCCCCCACAGTCCCCAGACCTCAACCTAATTAAACACTTGTGGGTATGCACCAACATTGGGAATATGTAGTAGAGATCTGGGATCAGATATTGGTCGAGACATTCTTGAATCGGTTAGAGAGCATGCCCAGAAGAATTCAGGCATTGTTGAAAGCCAAAGGTGGATTTACAAAATACTAACAAAATAATAAAAAATAAAATTTAGATCTTTAGGAGCAAAACAGTAACAATGCAGTTACATGACAAAAATCTGCATAACTAATCATATGCTAAATAGCTGCAAGTCAAATTTATGTATGAGATAGCCAAGATGATTGTTTATAAAATGATAGTAGTCTCACGTTCAAAGCTGAAGTGGATGGTGAGATATGGAGCCTGAAAGTCAAAAGTTCAAAACATTGTTACCCTTTTGCAGGTCAGTGTACAAGAGGTTCAGGATGGAGACTGTTTCATCCACAGTGAATTTCTTGTGCCCAGATTGCTGGATGATCTTAGATTTGAAGGATTTATATTACTATGCTACAATCCATCCATCCTCCCAGAGGTTTTTGAAAGCAGTGATCTAGATAAACAACTCCCTGATATACCTCAAGTAACAAAACCTTCCCTTTGGGGTTACTCAGGTCCCCCAAAATTTTTACCAAATTTATAGCAGATTTAGCAGCTTTTCTCAGGAATTCTTCTCCTAGTTCTCTACTAGGACTATTTTCTTTTGATTTGATCCACTCTCCAGGATTCTGCTTCTCAGGGTTGTCTGATCTGCACAACCATGGAAAGATTAGGCTGGAACATAAACCTATAGAAGTTTTCCTGGCCTAATCCAAGATCTTCCTCGGGATTCCGCTGGACTCTTCCTATCTGAAGTCTTTGCTTCCTCTTGAAAGCATCCAAGCTATTAGAACCAGAGTGACATTCTTTTTTCTCTCTCACATATGCTTTTTCAGGGAAAGCAATATCAGTCCTGTGGCTTATGATTTCAACCATTCCTGCAGTCAGATGAGCTCAGTTTCATGTCCGTCCTCTGTAGCAAGAGATTTTGAGACAGTGGGGCAACTACTAAATCTTCAGTTAGGAGTTCCTTGGTCCATCCCATCCCCTTTTGTTATGATCAAATATTCCAATCCATGAAACTGAGGTGCCCATTTAAAGGAGGAATTCAAGCAGATTGGCCATAGAGGTCAGGAGCATCTCTTTGAATTTCAAGACGCTCTTAGTGGTTCAAAGGGGCTTATTGACTGTGGGGCAATCCTTTGATGGATCGTTTTTAACAGGGTCAACAGACAGGTTAAGAGGATTTTTTCCCTGATTCCTCTAGACTCTCCAAAGGGAACAGATGCCCTTTGTCAATCTAGGAAACAGGAATGGGGGTTTGCCTTTCCTCTCTTCTGTCTCATCTATAGTCCTGAAAAAGATCAGGGAGGACAGGGTGGTCATCATTCCTATAGCCCCAAAGTTGCCCAAAAGGGAATGTTTCTCATGGTTCCTCTCTCTGTCAATGTCCCCTCTATTGTCTGTCCCCTGGAGGGAGGACCTTTTACATCAGGGCCCTAAGTTTCTACCCAAGGGTAAGAGTCTTTAGTTAGTGACCTGGAATTTGGAAGGGTGAGTTTGTCCAGGAAGGGCTTTTTGATTGACGTTGTTGACACCCTACTAGCTATCAAGAAACTAGTAACTTCAAATATATATCTTAATTTGCCTTCCTTCTGTGGGTTTTCAGGATCGGAACAGGATACCCTGGCCTCTTCTAGTATTCCTCTATCCTAGACTTCTGCAGGCAGGATTAGAGAAAAAGATTAAGGTTTAGGTCCCCGAGTTTTGCTACTTTTTTGATGTCAGACTTAAAGGGAGTCTATCACCTCCTCCAAGCATATTCAACTGCTACCACTGCATTATAGAGCACATTACAGTGATAATCAACATACCTTTGTTATGTATGTCACCTTTGTGGATTTGGAGAAAAACATCTTTGAAGTCTTATGGAAATTAGGCAGTTGGTGCACTGGGGGAGGGCCTTCAGCTCCCTGGAGCATTGTTCTTGCCACCCAGACCCCTATCATCTCTTGCCTGTGCTACTCCACACAGTGAAAGTCAATCCTCCCACTGCTATGACATCACCAATTCTGTTTGAGTAGCAAGACCAGTGCTCCCAAGGCTGAAGACCTATCCCCACTGTGCTAACTGCCTAATTTACAAAGTTGTTTCTCTCCAAATCTACAAAACTGACATACATAACAAAGGTATGATGTTTATCATTGTAATGTACTCTGTAATGTGGTGGTAGCAGTTGAATATGCTTAGAGGAGGTGGTAGACTCCCTTTAACATTGTTAACACCTGCTGGTCAGAGAGGCTTGTTTAGCACATATTTGTTGTGCGGCCACCTGGAGCTTGTCGCACATCTTTTTTAAACACTACCACCTGTATCTTCATATCCAGTCTGACTTGGCCTTTGTTTGGAAGATCCTGCCATTGGTGATCCCACCCTGTCTCCTAATTTAGACTCGCAGGGGTGTTTTGATGTACGATAATAAATTCAGAATTACACTTACCGGCCATTGTTTTTCCTGACCCCATGTATGCAATTGTTTGGTTCTGACTACAAGTTAGTGGAATTTAGGCTTAGACAGGTAAGGAACACAATTTTTTGAACTCGGTTCCTTTGTCTTACCTTCTCTAAGTGTTACTTTATTTTTTGTCTCTTTTCTTTTTTTTCCACTTTTTTCCTTTAACTGCTTGCCAATCATTGAGGTGTCTTATGATTGTGAATAATTTTTTCTCATCAGGTTTCCTGTCCTGGATGGGCGGTCCTGCTTGCTGCTGACATGGGCTCCAGAAAAACAATTACTGGTAACTGTAATTCTGTATTTTTTTAAGCTAGTTCACAAATAAAATACAAAATCAGGTATCTGCCAGAATACACAGATTTTTCAGATAACAAAGTACCCAGGTCATCAATTTATACATTTTTTACAAAATTGCTAAGCAAGTGCTTGTTACATCAATTCTACAGAAACAGATATAGCTGATAAGATGGATTTTACATCTCATCAGCATGTTCATGCATTGGTGGAATTCAGTGTGTGAACTCTGTGAATTCTGCTGAGTAATCAGTTGTTAGAGTAAAAATTCATCTTATAAGGGCTATAATGAAAAGCTCCTGTTCGATGTAGGATATAGTGTATAATATTAGGCTTGTACTATCTGCTACTGAATGGCATAAGTAGTATGCTAGTGTTCATAATTATGTACAGTACAGTGGTGTAAGTACTGGCCCGCAACCTTTTTTTTTTTCCTTTTTAAATAGGCTGTTGAATAGGCTCCTGCTCATAGCCTTCTCCACTTCACCATATCATGTCATTGGGGCCCCCTGGAGGGCAGAAGGGGAAGCGGATACAACTGTGAGCAGGAGCGGGGATTGGTAAGTGAGGCTGCGGGCCTGTGAACCCCAACAAATACTGCTATTATTATACTCTGGGGTCTTTTCAGACCCCAAAGTATAATGATTAGAGGTCCAGGAGTGGTGACAAACATAAAAATCAAGGGTGGAAACGTGGTGGTCCTTGATACGATGCAATATAAAAAGCTTTGTATGGGTCTTTTGTCGGATGCTACTTTTTATGGTAAACTAGACAGTAACCCTACCATGACTTTCCAATAGGAATTAAAAAATATACTATCAAGGGCTTTAGAGACGGAGATTATTAAAAAGATAGACTTTGACTTTTTGTTTCCGAACCACCCTGTGATTGCTACTTTCTATTCCTTACCCAAGATACATAAGGGTCTATACCCACTTAAGGGTAGACCCATAGTGTCTGCAGTAGAGAGTTTAACGAGAAATTTGGGCGTATATATAGATCGTATTCTGCAACCTTTTGTTGAGTCTTTACCTTCATATATAAGGGATACTTCAGATTTACTCAGACATCTAGAGGAACTTAGTATGGAGGATGATATGATTTTGGCCTCCATAGATGCGGAGGCTTTATATACCTCCATCCGTCATGATCTTGGCCTTCATGCAGTACAATATTACCTCAGAACGAGGGATATCCAAATGGAACCACATAATTCCTTTGTTTTGGAAATTCTGCATTTATCTTTAATTAGAAATTATTTTGTTTTGGGCGGGCAGTTCTTCCACCAGCTCAGGGGCACAGCTATGGGGAGCCCGTGTGCCCCCAGTTATGCCAACTTGCTCCTGGGCTGGTGGGAGGGCAACGTTGTTGCATCTGGTGGCCTCAGCCAGAGGCAGGATAATATCTGCCTCTGGCTGAGGTACATAGATGATATTTTTATTCTTTGGCGGGGGGACAGGCGAAGCATTCACAGAATTTGTGAGCGCTTTGAATAGCAATGATCTTGATCTACATTTTACATCTGAGTGGAGTATTGATAGTCTCCCTTTTTTGGATGTCCTCATTGCCCTTGTCCTGATTACAAGGGGAAACACAAATATTTAGGAAAAAGACCTCTACCAACAGTTTATTGAGGTGGGAGAGTGCCCACCCAGAACCTCTGAAGCGAGGTATATCTAAGGGGCAGTATCTCCGGGCAAGAAGGAAACTTTCGATGCGGCACATGCGTAGCGTGTGACCAAATGAATAAAACAAAAGTCATCAGAATTTATTAATTGTGAAACTGAAGGGGTGATATACAGTCATATGAAAAAGTTTGGGCACCCCTATTAATCTTAATCATTTTTAGTTCTAAATATTTGGGTGTTTGCAACAGCCATTTCAGTTTGATACATCTAATAACTGATGGACACAGTAATATTTCAGGATTGAATTGAGGTTTATTGTACTAACAGAAAATGTGCAATATGCATTAAACCAAAATTTGACCGGTGCAAAAGTATGGGCACCTCAACAGAAAAGTGACATTAATATTTAGTAGATCCTCCTTTTACAAAAATAACAGCCTCTAGTCGCTTCCTGTAGCTTTTAATCAGTTCCTGGATCCTGGATGAAGGTATTTTTGACCATTCCTCTTTACAAAACAATTCCAGTTCAGTTAAGTTTGATGGTCGCCGAGCATGGACAGCCCGCTTCAAATTATCCCACAGATGTTCAATGATATTCAGGTCTGGGGACTGGGATGGCCATTCCAGAACATTGTAATTGTTCCTCTGCATGAATGCCTGAGTAGATTTGGAGCTGTGTTTTGGATCATTGTCTTGCTGAAATATCCATCCCCGGCGTAACTTCAAATTCGTCACTGATTCTTGTACATTATTCTCAAGAATCTGCTGATACTGAGTTGAATCCATGCGACCCTCAACTTTAACAAGATTCCCGGTACCGGCATTGGCCACACAGCCCCAAAGCATGATGGAACCTCCACCAAATTTTACAGGGGGTAGCAAGTGTTTTTCTTGGAATGCTGTGTTTTTTTGACGCCATGCATAACGCCTTTTTGTATGACCAAACAACTCAATCTTTGTTTCATCAGTCCACAGGACCTTCTTCCAAAATGAAGCTGGCTTGTCCAAATGTGCTTTTGCATACCTCAGGCGACTCTGTTTGTGGCATGCTTTCAGAAACGGCTTCTTTCGCATCACTCTCCCATACAGCTTCTCCTTGTGCAAAGTGTGCTGTATTGTTGACCGATGCACAGTGACACCATCTGCAGCAAGTTGATGCTGCCGCTCTTTGGAGGTGGTCTGTGGATTGTCCTTGACTGTTCTCACCATTCTTCTTCTCTGCCTTTCTGATATTTTTCTTGTCCTGCCACTTCTGGGCTTAACAAGAACTGTCCCTGTGGTCTTCCATTTCCTTACTATGTTCCTCACAGTGGAAACTGACAGGTTAAATCTCTGAGACAACTTTTTGTATCCTTCCCCTGAACAACTATGTTGAACAATCTTTGTTTTCAGATCATTTGAGAGTTGTTTTGAGGAGCCCATGATGCCACTCTTCAGAGGAGATTCAAATAGGAGAACAACTTGCAATTGGCCACCTTAAATACCTTTTCTCATGATTGGATACACCTGGCTATGAAGTTCAAAGCTCAGTGAGGTTACAAAACCAATTTTGTGCTTCAGTAAGTCAGTAAAAAGTAGTTAGGAGTATTCAAATCAATAAAATGATAAGGGTACCCAAATTTTTGCAGCGGTCAAATTTTGTTTTAATGCATATTGCACATTTTCTGTTAGTACAATAAACCTCATTTCAATCCTGAAATATTACTGTGTCCATCAGTTATTAGATATATCAAATTGAAATGGCTGTTGCAAACACCCAAATATTTAGAACTAAAAATGATTAAGATTAATAGGGGTGCCCAAACTTTTTCATATGACTGTATGTTGCACAATGTAACTGTCCCCTTGACTACGTAAGAAAAACAAAGCATGAGTTTAGAAGACGTATGAGGGATCACTATAATGACATTTCTAATCGATGTGAT
The DNA here is from genome assembly GCA_947044405.1 of Leptodactylus fallax. NCBI lineage: Eukaryota > Metazoa > Chordata > Amphibia > Anura > Leptodactylidae > Leptodactylus > Leptodactylus fallax. Next base: position 1,502,186 of record CAMRHE010000001.1, on the reverse strand, counting down.
ACCCCTTTAGCGAGACATGCATTTGAGAAACATGACAATGATCCCACTTGTTTTAAGTTTTGCGGCATACAAACGGTACAGCCACCTATAAGAGGAGGGGATTGGAATCGATTGATACTTCAGAAGGAATGCAAGTGGATATATACCTTTAAATCAATCCAACCTCTAGGCCTTAATGAAAATATATCATTTGGTTGTTTTCTGTAACCATTTTTTCTGATTTAGACACTGATTTTGAGCTTAATTGTTCCGTCCTTCAGTTTTTAATAGTTTCCTCCGGATAGAATTAGAGAAGGAGAGAAAAAGAAAAAGAAAATAGAGATAACATTTTTTTTTTTTTTTTTTTGCCTGGAAAGCGAAATTGATATCTGTGGTATTGCTTTCCATATTTTTGTACAAAAAGATGTTTTCCATTAGAATTACTCTTATCCTTTCTGTTAGGAGTAGTTGATTTGGTATTGCATATCGCTAGGATAATCGCAAGTGGTATATTGATTTCTCCCTTCCTTAATGTTTACATCTTGTAGTCCTTTAATATACATGGAGGATGCGTATCTGATTCCCATGGTGGTGACATTCTGTCTGTGCCCTTTTTCTGGGCTTGATTTGTGTAAATACGTCATATGGAGTGGCGTTTTACCATTACACATTATCTTTTTCTATTTAGGAGTAGTTATTAATGGTATTACATATCGCTATGATGATCACTATTAATATACTTACAATTCCACGCTCCAATGTTTACATCCGGTGTCTCGGCAGCATACAAAGGGGACGCACATTAGATCCCCATGGTAACAAGTTGAAACCTCCCCCGTGTCTTCCCCCTGGGCTAGGGCCATGTAAAAACGTTATGAGGGGCGTTGCTTTGGGACTCCGCCCCTCTTAGTTTCTGATTGGCCGATGGGAGGGACTACTTGACACTGGGAGTGGTTTTTGGTCTTTAAGGGCTGAACTTTTCGTGCGCACCTCGTTATTGTGTTTCTGAACCTTCATCAGAGCACAACTTTATTTTTTGCTTTGTTTTGTCTTGTCTAGCTCTATCTGTCCCCTGACGAACCAATATGGGGAAACACATTGGAACTTATGTTTAATAACTCATGGGCTTTACAGCTACTTAAACACTATCCTTTATTAACTACCTTGATGCTAGGACCTGTGTTTAATAACTCACGGGTTTTTACAGCTGCTTAAACGCTATCCTCTATTATCTGCCTTGATACTGTTCTGTGAGCATAGTTGAATATCGGAATATCACTTTTATAAGAACGTATTTAGAGTATTCTGGGACTTATATTTATTAACTTGTGGGGCTTATAGCTTTTTGGATGTTACCCTGAAAACCTCTAACACTTTCTTGAAAATACTCAGGTACTCCCTTCTGAGCACAGCTGAATATCGTACTTATTAAAACGTGCTCAGAATATTCTAATCTCTCATTCCCTTTATATATTTCCAGAGACAAGAAAAGAGGGAAGATAAAGGACAAATTTATAAAAGGAATTTATTAGAAATACTTAGAAAGGTTGATAATTCTTTGAGATTCTTGAGGTGTCAACCTCCTGAGACATATACGGGATCTAACAATACCAAAATTGGTATTGTTAGGGAAAAGTATATATATATAGTCCTTTTATATTTGTTCATAGCATTTTAGGCTATGATAGTGTTTTTTGTGCTTATAAATTTAAAGCAGCGAGTAGTTAATTAAATATACCTGTCTATAAGACATACAATTAATAACAAAGATTTTTAATTCAACTTTGGGGTGTTTGTTCAGTCACATTTTTATTTTATTCTTTACATTATTAAAAGTTATGTTTTATTTATATATAAAAAAAGACTTTCTAAACTTTCTAGCCGTTATTTATAAAAAAGAGTCTTATTTATATCTTCATGGATTTTTGAATATTAAGTTAATTTGTTACTCACCTCTCCTGCGATCTGGTGTGACTCCCAGCAGTCTTTGGGCCTCTTTGTTGATGTCTCAGACGTCATGTGGGCCATGCTGGCGTCATTATCCATTGCGATGCCGGCCTGGCCCTCATGATGTCTGTGCTGACATTGAAGAGTGCCGAAAGCAGCAGGGAGTGTAGCGGAGCCCAGGATAGGTAAGTAACACTGGTTTTTGTGTTTCTCATCTTCTCTGGGTCTCTGATCATTATACTCTGGGGTCTGAAAATATATAATAAAATATATAATAATAGTTCTTGGGGGCATAATACTGTGTGTAGGGGCCACTATGGGACATTATACTATGTGCAGGGTCCACTGTGGGACATAATACCGCATGCAGGGGTCACAGTGGGAAATAATACCGTGTACAGGGGCCACTGTAGGACATAATACCTTGTGGAGGGGCCACTGTGTGTCATAATACCATGTGTAGGGGTCACTGTGGCCATAATACCATGTGTAGGGGCCACTGTGGGCCATAATACTGTGGAGGACCACTGTGGGACATTATAGTGTGTAAATGGGGCGTTGTACTGTGTGGGGGGCACTATTCCGTGGGTGGGCCCCAAGTCAAAAGTTTGCTGGGGGTCTCTGTCTTTGTTAGTTATGCCCCTGGTACAGTACATTACAAAAACGTCTGCTGAATTCCCCTTGGTTGCTCTTACTTTGATTCTTCCCACATCTAGACAGTTGTTCATGTTAGAGAACTGTGTACAAGCTTTGAAAGCAAAACTAAGAGGACATCACAACTTGGAAATCCTAGACCTAGACATTACTATGTGGCTGTGATGGCCTGGGACACCTTCAAATAAAGTGAATGATGTTTAGAGTATTTCTGTAGCAAAAATAATTTTGATCTCTGATCAGATCTGGTCACTCACTGGTTACTCTATTGTAAGTTATGCTGAAAGATAGCGACATGGGTAGATGGAGGTGAGTGTCAATTTTTTAAAATTTACTTTTACAGTAAACATGACATGCAGCAGGCTACAATTTATTCTCCCACTGGGTCGATACACAAAGATACATATAATTTAGTTACCTTAACATTTAGAACTTATCACACAATCATGTTGATTTTAGAAATGCTGCTTAACTTGTGGTACACATATACAGTATGTCAAGCGAAGAGGAAGAGTAAGAAAGAGCACATCTGTAATTTTGGAACTAATGTAGGATTCATTCATTTTAGCGCACATACTATTATAATAATAAAACTTAGAATACTTGAGAGAGTGACTGAAATATTTGTTAAATGTACTACATCCACTTTTCCACCTAAGACATTTCATAAAAGTAGGCTGGACCTGGAATAATTAACTAAAGATACTTTTTTATTGAAGAAATGTTCAGAAAATTGGTCTAGTTATAGCTAAACATTATGGCACCCTGTTATACTGTGCAAGTCGACTTGCAAAACCACTTACAAAGAACTGCATAATTAAAGTTTTACTATAAAATGTGTCAACTTGTGCTGTTAATACTAATACTGTATGTTATTATTTATGTTAATGTTTTCTGCAAATAAGTGGAACTATGACAAGTCCAAGGAGATAAAGAGATATTTGCATGTAAATTGAACCATTGCTGTTTTTTTTAAATTCCCCCTGAACAGTAGATACATGTTAAATGCCTTAATGCTCCATTACCAATGCTATGGTATTCCCTTGTCAGTTTTTTTACATTCTAGTGGAAGAGTGAAGAAATCAGGCGATACCTTTTAGAGGCTAACTGAGTATATTTATAAGTTGAGTATATTTATAAGTAAGCTTTCAGGAGTACTAGCTAGCTCCCTTCATCAGACATGGTGTGATACAAGAACTGAAAATTCACAGATTTTTATACACATGGTTTTCAAAGCATTTTAGAGTCCTTAAAAAAATGCAATCTAAGTAGAGAAGTTATTTACAACAGGTCAAAAAAACAGTCTGGAAACTTGTGGTGCGTGACGGAGGGATCAGTAATTCTTGCTGTTATCTGTTTGCTATCAGGAGGTGATTTGTGTCCCTCACAGTTCATACATAGTTTGACTTGAAGCTGGCATGAATATTGAGTTCAGTTCATGGTTTATACATAGTGTGACATGAAGCTGGCATGAATATTAAGTCCAAATTGCAGAGTTTGAAATTTTTGCATAAATTTGTACTCCGATTCTTTCCTTTTCTCCTGCGTCTTAAAATGTCCCATTAAAACCACAACCCGCAAATCTTCAATAGAGTGGTTTTCTCCGGAGAAATGTGCGGCCACTGGGAGATCGGTTCTGCTGTTATTAATATTGGATCTGTGTGAGTTCATTCGTTGACTGAGTCTCTGCCCTGTTTCCCCCACATAGAGGCCTGTGGTGGGACATTGCACACACATTATGAGGTACACCACATTGGAAGACCTGCAGGAAAATGTCCCCCTAATTCTGTGCACCTGTTGTGACTGTGGGATAGGTACACTGTCAGCGGTGTGGATGTGCTTGCAGGTCATGCACCTTTTATGTAGGCAAGGTGAGGTGCCATTTTCAGTTGGGGCCTTTAGGGCACTCCGGACGATAATACGCCTCAGGTTTGGTGGTTGTCGAAAGGAAAGGAGAGGGGGGACTGGAAATATGTCCTTGAGTCTGTTGTCCCTATGTAGCACAGGTTGGAGCTCCTTGGCAATCCTTCGTAGGATCTCCAGCTGTGGGTTGTAGGTGACTACTAGGGGCACTCGGGCATCTTTCTGGGTCTCTCTATATGTGAACAGACTGTCTCTGTTAATGGCTTCCGCTTTGTTTAATTGGTTGTCTGTTACTTTTGGTTTGTATCCCAATCTGAGAAATTTCATCCTCAGATCCAGGAGGTGCTTGTCCAGGTCTGTTTTGTCGGAGCAAATACGATTGTATCGTATAGCCTGGCTGTAGATTATAGATTGTCTTGTGTGCTTGGGGTGGAAGCTGTCGTTTCTCAGGTAGGCCGTTCTGTCTGTGGGTTTGTGGTATATTGATGTGAGTAGCCGGTGGTCTTTGATGTATATTGTGGTGTCCAGAAAGTGAATTTCACTCCCTGAATAGCTAAGTTTAAGGTTGATGGTCGGGTGAAAGTCATTGAAGTCATTATGGAATTGAAGTAGGGCCTCCTCACCTGCAGTCCAGATGACAAGGATATCATTGATATAACGAAGGTAAATCATAGGTTTGGTGGCGCATTTTGATAAATATGTTCCTTCCATTTCTGCCATAAAGAGATTTGCATATTGGGGTGCACATCTGGTCCCCATTGAAGTTCCCATTCGCTGTAGATATAGATCCTCTCCAAAGGTAAAATGGTTGTGGCTAAGGATGAATTGTATGAGCTGCGTTACTGGTTCTGTTGGGAGGTTTTGTTTTGCCAGGTGTACCCGACATGCTGCAACTCCATCCTTGTGGGGAATGTTGGTATACAGGGATTCCACATCCATGGTGGCCAAAATGGTACCCTCAGGTAGAGGGCCCACGGCATTCAGTTTGTTAAGAAGGTCAGTGGTGTCCTGGATATAGCTTGGAGTATCCCTGACAAGGGGTTTTAGGAGATTTTCCACCCAACCTGACATGTTTTCTGTCAGTGTCCCAATGCCAGAAATGATAGGCCTCCCAGGGTTGCCATCTTTGTGTATCTTTGGGAGCATATAGAAGCAGCCCGGTCTGGGATCTTGTGGGATAAGTCCTTTTACTTGATTCTGGATCTGGATTGGAAACTTCTTGATCATACTCTTTAGTTCTTTCATATAGGCCTCTGTGGGATCACTTCCAAGTTTGGAGTACTGGATGGGATTTGACAGTTGCCTGTTTGCTTCCTGGATATAGTCTGAGGTGTTCATTATGACTATTGCGCCCCCTTTGTCAGCCGGTTTTATTATTATATCCTGATTTTCTTTCAGTGAAGTAATAGCCTTCTGTTCCTGCAGGGTTAGGTTATGCGCCTGTTTCTTTTGTTTCTCCAGGATTTCTGATTTTACTTTGCTTCTGAAACAGTCAATATATTTATCCAGTGCTGCATTAGCTCCAGGGCGTGGGGTCCAGGTAGATTTTTTGGTAGGATTCCTTATGGGCTGTTCCATCTCAGAGTCACTGCTGTATGGAAGGTCTTTGTCATAAAAATATTCCCTTAATCTCATTTTTCTGAAAAACTCCTCCATATCATTGCAGAGTTGGATATGGTCAGTGTGTGCCGAGGGGCAGAAGGAGAGACCTTTGGAGAGAACTGACATTTCGTGTTTGTTTGGCTCATAAGAGGAAAGATTCACAACACAGCTTTGCTGAGCTGGGCTAGTACTTGCAGTTGTAGTAATGAGACCTTTTTGTCTCAGTCTGTGGAGCTTTTTCTTTTTGTTGTTAATAAGCATATCCTGAAGTTTCCAGTAGTATGTGTGGAGTTTGGCCTTCATTTCCTCTGTGTCATTAGCCAATGATGATTTCAGGGCCTGTATCTCCTCCTGTGTTCTTTTTTTGTTGTTATAGGAAATTTTTATCATATTGTTCCGCAGCCTTTCAGATGTCCGAATACATAGTTGTTCTGCATATCGGCTATCATCTACCGCCAGGCTATACGATACAATCGTATTTGCTCCGACAAAACAGACCTGGACAAGCACCTCCTGGATCTGAGGATGAAATTTCTCAGATTGGGATACAAACCAAAAGTAACAGACAACCAATTAAACAAAGACAGAGACAGAGACAGTCTGCTCACATATAGAGAGACCCAGAAAGATGCCCGAGTGCCCCTAGTAGTCACCTACAACCCACAGCTGGAGATCCTACGAAGGATTGCCAAGGAGCTCCAACCTGTGCTACATAGGGACAACAGACTCAAGGACATATTTCCAGTCCCCCCTCTCCTTTCCTTTCGACAACCACCAAACCTGAGGCGTATTATCGTCCAGAGTGCCCTAAAGGCCCCAACTGAAAATGGCACCTCACCTTGCCTACATAAAAGGTGCATGACCTGCAAGCACATCCTCACCGCTGACAGTGTACCTATCCCACAGTCACAACAGGTGCACAGAATTAGGGGGACATTTTCCTGCAGGTCTTCCAATGTGGTGTACCTCATAATGTGTGTGCAATGTCCCACCACAGGCCTCTATGTGGGGGAAACAGGGCAGAGACTCAGTCAACGAATGAACTCACACAGATCCAATATTAATAACAGCAGAACCGATCTCCCAGTGGCCGCACATTTCTCCGGAGAAAACCACTCTATTGAAGATTTGCGGGTTGTGGTTTTAATGGGACATTTTAAGACGCAGGAGAAAAGGAAAGAATCGGAGTACAAATTTATGCAAAAATTTCAAACTCTGCAATTTGGACTTAATATTCATGCCAGCTTCATGTCACACTATGTATAAACCATGAACTGAACTCAATATTCATGCCAGCTTCAAGTCAAACTATGTATGAACTGTGAGGGACACAAATCACCTCCTGATAGCAAACAGATAACAGCAAGAATTACTGATCCCTCCGTCACGCACCACAAGTTTCCAGACTGTTTTTTTGACCTGTTGTAAATAACTTCTCTACTTAGATTGCATTTTTTTTAAGGACTCTAAAATGCTTTGAAAACCATGTGTATAAAAATCTGTGAATTTTCAGTTCTTGTATCACACCATGTCTGATGAAGGGAGCTAGCTAGTACTCCTGAAAGCTTACTTATAAATATACTCAAACTTATAAATATACTCAGTTAGCCTCTAAAAGGTATCGCCTGATTTCTTCACTCTTCCACTACTTTCAATGGCTAACACGGTACAACATTATACTACTTTTTACATTCTAGGCTGGATATTATGCAATACTAGCACAGGACCATTGCAGCTAATCCCTGGTCGTAGAGGTCATTTGCTATTCATACTTGTGAGTACAGTGTTTTCTTCCCATTTTAGTGCTGCTAGTTTTACAATTTTATTTTCTAAGTTCATATTTTTCTCTTTCATTTCTCTCGAATTACCTATCTGATCATATGTACACACATATATGAATAATTATGGGGGTGATTTTTATATGGATATAATATATATATATATATATATATATATATATTTATGAAAAAATATGCTTTGGGCCCATAGCACTATTATAATGGTGTACAGGCATAGAAAATTTGGAACAATGAAAAAAAAAGTGACAAAAATCTCTAAAGCAAAATAACTACAGCAACAACTACAATTCAGTAGCAAATGGAATAATAAATTGTCTCCAATGTCCATAAAGTAAAAAAAAATCATGTTTTAGTACAAAACTCTACTTGTTATATATTTTTTCATACTCATAATTGAGCTAACAGATGCCGAAAGGTATAAACACTAAGCAGGTCTAGACAGCAATTCTGTTAAACTTGGGAAGCTAATTTTGTTGCTGATCTCTAGACATCTTTTGATCCATCAATTTGACAGTTTTAGGGGCTTAAGTGAAGAGAACAGATACTTGTATTATGTGAAACACTAAGCTTACTTTTCTTGTTTCATACCTTCTGTTACTTTTTGTATGCTTCCTTTTGTTAGCTTTTAGCTGTATTGATGGGTGAGAAGAAGGTGATTTCCCCTGGTGTCTTCTTCTGTGTTACATAGTTAATATTAGCAGGATGGCTGGTATTCCGCTAGAGCAGTGATGGCGAATCTTTTAGAGACCGACTGCCCAAACTGCAACCCAAAACCCTCTAATTTATCACAAAGTGCCAACACGGTAATTTAACCTTAAATTAACCAGGATCTGTTTTATAGTGACCGTGCAATGTTATTACAGCCTGTAATAATATCACATGTCTGCTATAAAACAGATATTGTGGGATATAAATAGTGAAGGGCCCCCACACAGTACAATTCGCTCCACAGCGGCCCCCACTCAGTATCATATGCTCCAGAGTGGCCCCCATACAGTATTATATGCCCACAGTGGCCCCCACACAGTATTATATGCTCCAGAATGGCCCCCAGACAGTATTATATGCTCCAGAGTGGCCTCCATACAGTAGTATATGCTTCACAGTGGGCCCCCATACAGTAGTATATGCTCAACAGTGGGCCCCCACACAGTATTATATGCTCCATAGTGGCCCCCACACAGTAGGATATGCTTCACAGTGGGCCCCCACACAGTAGTATATGCTCAACAGAGGGCCCCCACACAGTAGTATATGCTCTACACTGGGCCCCCATGCAGTAGTATATGCTCCACAGTGGGCCCCCACACAGTAGTATATGCTTCACAGTGGGCCCCCCACACAGTAGTTTATGCTTCACAGTGGGCCCCCACACAGTAGTATATGCTCCACAGTAGGCCCCCACGCAGTAGTATATGCTCCATAGTGGCCCCCACACAGTAGTATATGCTTCACAGTGGGCCACCACACAGTAGTATATGCTTCACAGTGGGCCCCCACACAGTAGTATATGCTTCAAAGTGGGCCCCCACACAGTAGTATATGCTCCACAGTGGCCCCCCACACAGTAGTATATGCTCCATAGTGGCCCCCACACAGTAGTATATGCTTCACAGTGGGCCCCCACACAGTAGTATATGCTCAACAGAGGGCCCCCACACAGTAGTATATGCTCTACACTGGGCCCCCATGCAGTAGTATATGCTCCACAGTGGGCCCCCACACAGTAGTATATGCTTCACAGTGGGCCCCCCACACAGTAGTTTATGCTTCACAGTGGGCCCCCACACAGTAGTATATGCTCCACAGTAGGCCCCCACGCAGTAGTATATGCTCCATAGTGGCCCCCACACAGTAGTATATGCTTCACAGTGGGCCACCACACAGTAGTATATGCTTCACAGTGGGCCCCCACACAGTAGTATATGCTTCAAAGTGGGCCCCCACACAGTAGTATTTGCTCCACAATGGGCCCCTTCACAGTAGTATATGCATCACAGTGGCCCCCACAGAGCAGTATATGCTTCACAGTAGGTCCCAACACATTAGTATATGCTTCACAGTAGGCCCCCACACAGTAGTATATGCTTCAGAGTAGGCCCCCACACAGTAGTATATGCTTTACAGTGGCCCCCACACAGTAGTATATGCTTCACAGTGGGCCCCCACACAATAGTATATGCTCCACAGGGGGCCCCACGCAGTAGTATATGCTTCACAGTAGGCCCCCACACAGTAGTATATGCTTCACAGTGGGCCCCCACACTGTAGTTTATGCTTCACAGTGGCCCCCACAGAGTAGTATATGCTCCACAGTAGGCCCCCACACTGTAGTATATGCTTCACAGTGGCCCCCACACAGTAGTATATGCTACTTACCTAGTCCCACGAAGAGTGTTCTCCTTCTGATCGCTCACGCTGATGACTTACGTCATCACGCCTGCATCAGGGCAGAGGTTGCACTCTGCAATCAGTGTAAGCCTGATTGGACCGCGGCCTACACTGACAGCTCATCTGTATGTGCAAATGCACATACAGCTGAAAGAAGCAATCGCTCACTAACAGGGAATCCTTTACCGGATTCCCCGTTAATGAGCAATCATGGTGACAGTGCGTGTGTCAACTGAGAGGGCTCTGAGTGCCCTCTCTGGCGTGGGTGCCATAGATTCACCATCACTACCCTAGAGATTATCACAGCTGCAAAGCAGAGTTACATCTGACAAAGCGGGAAGGATTAGATTCTCAAAACTGTACCAGTTGTGATTCCCTTACCTACCATTACACTTTATGGTTATGCAAAAAAATTATGTATCTGTTAAAGCTTTTTGGCATTCACTTTCAGTTTGTATTCAAATTGCGGAAAGTTTCAAGGCACAAGATCTGATACAATGATGTTGAAATTTATTGAGGACAGGCAGTAGATATCAACATCTGCAAGAAGTTTATATGTTCTCCCCGTGTTTGTGTGGGTTTCCTTCCACACTCCAGAGACATACTGATAGGGAATGTAGATTGTGAGCCCTATTTGGAACAGTGACTGACAAGGTCTGTAAAGTGCTGCAGAATATTATGGCGCTATATAAGTAAGATAAATAAATAATAAAAAAATAAAATAAAATTATATTCACACTAGTATGATCCCTAGACATTTCCGTCAGATATGACCTTTATCAATTGGTATTCTAATTAAGAAAAAAAAAGGCAACATTGTTTTCAATAAATTACAACATCATTGCATTGCTTTTGCTGGCACTTCCACTGACAGAGTGCGGTACAGTAACTACATGTATTCAAATTGCTACATAAAATGTGTATTTTATTTGTATTTGCCTAACAAAAGATAGTATGCTGGATACCAAAAAGCTTCGTTTTCAATTCTTTACTATTTTTTATATAAATAAATTCCATCAGCACAAAATTCACCATCTTAAATAAGAACACTTTGTTAAAACAGAGGAAAATTCACCAGCCATTGAAATCCATAAGTGGTTTGTTAGCACTCTAAAGAAATCATTCAAAGTCAGGAGAAATTCACATACAGTAGAGATGCTGCATAAACATAACTAGCATGGATCCATGCTTGCAGTGTTTTTGAGGACATCCCCCTTTTTCACGCATACTGTACATGACTCATAATTCAGTTGCTGGTAAACAATTTATGTACTTCAAAGAGACTAATGAATATTCTGCTACATTTTTTCTGAAATATGTTTACTTATGATGATGAATTTTTGTTTTACAGATATAATTTGTTGATATCATGGAAAATAATGGGAAAATAAGCTTTTTTGGTGTCCAGCATACTTTTTTTTCTGTTACCTGAGAAAGCCAAAAACTTTTTGGAAGAATGTTCTCTGGTCAGATGAGACAAAATTAGAGCTTTTTGGGAAAAGGCATCAACATAGAGTTTACAGGAAAAAAAAAGAGGCCTTCAAAGAAAAGAACACAGTCCCTACAGTCAAACATGGCGGAGGTTCCCTGATGTTTTGGGGTTGCTTTGCTGCCTCTGGCACTGGACTGCTTGACCGTGTGCATGGCATTATGAAGTCTGAAGACTACCAACAAATTTTGCAGCATAATGTAGGGCCCAGTGTGAGAAAGCTGGGTCTCCCTCAGAGGTCATGGGTCTTCCAGCAGGACAATGACCCAAAACATACTTCAAAAAGCACTAGAAAATGGTTTGAGAGAAAGCACTGGAGACTTCTAAAGTGGCCAGCAATGAGTCCAGACCTGAATCCCATAGAACACCTGTGGAGAGATCTCAAAATGGCAGTTTGGAGAAGGCACCCTTCAAATCTCAGGGACCTGGAGAAATTTGCCAAAGAAGAATGGTCTAAAATTCCAGCAGAGCATTGTAAGAAACTCATTGATGGTTACCGGAAGCGGTTGTTCGCAGTTATTTTGTCTAAAGGTTGTGCTACCAAGTATTAGGCTGAGGGTGCCAATACTTTTGTCCGGCCCATTTTTAGAGTTTTGTGTAAAATGATCAATGATTTGACTTTTTTTTCATTCACTTTTGTGTTTTTTCATTGCAAGCAAAATAAATGAAGATATTATTACCAAAGCATTTGTGATTGCAATCATTTTCTGGAAGAAATTGAGTATTTTCTGACAGAATTGCAGGGGTGCCAATACTTTTGGCCAGCACTGTATATGTTGAGTTTATGTTTATACATCATTTGGCCAGTTTTATTTATGGGAAATCTAAATGGTGTTACAGTTGATTTGGTAAAGTTTTGGGGTTTTTCTGTAAATGAAGTGTTTTTCTTTCTGTACTCGCTCAGTGATGTCACAGCTGTATTATGTCCTTTTATCAATCAGAATCCTCTCCTGCTGCTATTTTCCTCTCTCACTACTGACATAGGTGCATGTTAAATAATTTTGTTGTCGTTTTTTTTTTTTTTTTTCACTTTTATCTTCTGTTGACTCACTTGACTGACGTTCACTTGGGAAAGGTATTATTTTGGTGTTTGCCGAAGTAAAATGAAAAAACCCAACCTGCTATTGTAATGTACCTTATTTTATAAAGAAAAATAAAATGAATTAGAATACATTAAATGGCTTAAGCATGGCCTGCTGTTTATTCTCCCCATTACTCCACAAAATCCTATACTACATACTGTGCATCAAAGACATCAAAGCTTGCAGGTCTTTTATCTTCTAATCATTGCCGAAAAATCTGATTAATGTCAACAGATGCAGCCCTATTAATTATCAGTCTCCATATCCAACTTCTTTGTATTTGTAAGCTGACTTTGTAGGACTGTAGCTAAAGAATTATTTTTTAAGTTAGCTGTGCATTGTACAAAGGAATCAAAGGCTTAAACCTTAAACCACTGAACAGATATCATTATGCTGACTTTGTCCTTTATTTTAATCTTTAAGGTTGTTATGAAAATTGTGTAGACAACAAATATATATAACAATAAGTTTGAATAGTGATGAATTAGAATATCCAGAGAAACCACAAAGATTAAAAAGACTATATGCTTAAACAGAGGTTTAGCTAGAAATTATGTGCAGGACCCCTAATATCCCTTCACAGGTAACAACCAGATCATGTGAAAGTTAGGACAAAGGGACATTTGCCAGCAAAACACAAAACACCCAAATAGATTGCTTCTATATTTGACATACAGTCATGTGTCAGGAAGTTATGTAAGTGATTACGGATGTGGTCGGATTAGAAACTGCCACAAGAGGGCATATGGAGGCCTTGTGGCGAGAGCTTCCATCCTGCCTTTGCTGTGCAAAGAGTAAAGAAATCAGGCAATACCTTTTAGAGGCTAACTGAGTATATTTATAAGTAAGCTTTCAGAAGTGCAAGCTTCCTTCATCAGACATGTTGTTATACAAGAACTGAAAATATATACACTCCTAGTAGTGATACGAGGGAAACTAGCAGATCAGGATATGTGAAGGACGCCCTGCAGCCATAGAGTTTCCAATTGGCATTTTCAGCAAGATAATGCTTGCTCACAAACAGCAAGGATTTCCCAAGAATGTCTCCACTAATTTGCAACACTTCTTTGGCCTTGCAGTCTCCAGATTTATCACTAATGGAGTATTTATGGGACCAGCTAGGAAACCTGGTTTGGCAACTAGCGAATGTGCAGAAGCTACAGGCCCAGCTCCAACATCCGTGGGCAAATGTACTGCAGAATACCATATGTAACCTGTATGCCCTCATGCCCAACCGTATTTCATCATGTATTCAGGCTAGAGGTTGCCCAACAAGGTACAAGTGCCTCCTTTCAACTGTACTTTTCCCCAGTAAACATTGAGGGACAAATTGTTTGGCAGTAGAGATCATATGAGTAGGAAAGTAGCCCTTGGAGGATGTGAAGTCAGATTGAGGGAGCCATAGCGGGGTTAAGCTCGCAGTGAGCCTGATCTTAGTGTGGCATATTTTGTTAATGTGGTATTCTATTCCTCTGTTTTATTGCACCACCTAGTTAGTAGTGTGCATAAATTTCCTATATTTGAATACAACTAGATATACCATGAAAGTATTGTAAAGAAAAATCTACCTCTTGAGGAGATAAAGTAGTTTGGAGATATTTCTCCCAGTTCTTCAAAAATACAGTCTAGAAGAAGCCTCGCCTAAGGTTGTGATAGATGTTAGCTAATATTTCATTAGGGGTGCAGAAAGATATAGTTCTTCAACCATGTTGGGTCAGGCAGCACTTTACAAATCTCATTGGTGTTTCTTTTATACCAATATGAAATGGACCATTTTCAGGCTTTTAAATTCCAAAATAAAGTTAATAAACAGGCTCCTAATTTTTTTTGAAGTAACGTTTAGGTAGGTTGATAGGTAGGACTAAACGTGTATATAAAATGTGGGAGATAAAATAGGTCAACAGTAAGTTCTTCATTTCCAGCCAGGAGAGGTACAATATTCATAATGTGGTGAGGAATCTGTGTATCTTAGCTTGGAGAGGCTTCTTGTTTCCTTTATATAGTAGATCCGTATATTACATGCTGGGAACATTAACCCCAGAAATGTAATAGCTTGCTGTGGCAACTTGAAAGGGGAATTCTGTTGTAGTGGTTTTAGTTGTTTATCTTGCATATTAAAATTTAAAACTTCCTTTTTGTCTAAGTTTATTTTTAAAATTGGATAAATAACCAAAGGTATCAAATAGTTGCAGAAGATGGGGAAGGAACAGACTGAATTGGTGGCGAGACGTAATAAATTATCTTCAAATGCTGCATATGTATGTTCAATCTTACCTGTACCTTTTCATATCTACATATTGCCTTATTTTCAATAGGAGCAACTCCAGCATAGAGTAAGGGTTAAGAGGCACCCTTGTCTTATCCCATTACTTATAAAGCCAATGTATGGGCAAGTATGGTGCAAATAAACAAGGACAGGAAGTTAAATTTATATAAAACTGTTCAAATAAACTCCTAGCTGACCTTTTCAAATGTCAAATATGACTCTTCAGGGTTCATAAGACTCTATCTAGCCAATTTCTAGCTCTTTAAGCCGAAGTTATGTGAAAGTGACAGTGTTGTGTATGTCTAAGGGAAACTGGATGGTAAACAGTGGATACAAACTGCTAGTTTAACCATACACTGTGCTGACACTTTCTTTTATCCATTTTAACATTTAAAATGCTCATAAAAATCAGCCTGTTTTTGGGAAAGGTGATTGTCCATGTTTTTTTATACACAAATGGCAGTTATATTGGAAAAAAGCAATGGCTTTCTACAAAACTTAGCCAGGTTTGGAGATTTGTAAGGCTCGTAATTTTGAAGAACAATTTTTGGCAGTGTGCCTGGTCGAAAAGTGAACAAGCTGCAAGGAGTTTGTATGTTCTCCCCGTGTTTGCGTGGGTTTCTTCTGGGTACTCCAGTTTCCTCCCATACTCCAAAGTCATACTGATAGGGAATGTAGATTGTGAGCCCTATACAGTGGGGAAAAAAAGTATTTAGTCAGCCACCAATTGTTCAAGTTCTCCCACTTAAAAAGATGAGAGAGTCCTGTAATTGACAACATAGGTAGACCTCAACTATGAGAGACAAAATGAGAAAACAAATCCAGAAATTCACATTGTCTGATTTAAAAAAATTTTTTTTTGCAAATTATGGTGGAAAATAAGTATTTGGTCAATTACAAAAGTTCATCTCAATACTTTGTTATATATCCTTGGTTGGCAATGACAGAGGTCAAACATTTTCTGTAAGTCTTCACAAGGTTGGCACACACTATTGCTGGTATGTTGGCCCATTCCTCCATGTAGATCTCCTCTAGAGCAGTGATGTTTTGGGGCTGTTGCTGGGCAACACGGACTTTCAACTCCCTCCAAAGGTTTTCTATGTAGTTGAGATCTGCAGACTGGCTAGGCCATTCCAGGACCTTGAAATGCTTCTTACGAAGCCACTCCTTCATTGCCCTGGCGGTATGCTTGGGATCATTTTCATGCTGAAAGACCCAGCCACGTTTCATCTTCAATGCCCTTGCTGATGGAAGGCGGTTTGCACTCAAAATCTCACAATACATGGTCCCATTCATTCTTTCATGTACACGGATCAGTCGTCCTAGTCCCTTTGTAGAGAAACAGCCCCAAAGCATGATGCTGCCACCCCCATGCTTCACAGTAGGTATGGTGTTCTTTGGATGCAACTCAGCATTCACTCTCCTCCAAACACAACGAGTTGTGTTTCTACCAAACAGTTCTACTTTGGTTTCATCTGACCATATGACATTCTCCCAATACTCTTCTGAAACATCCAAATGCTCTCTAGCAAACTTCAGATGAGCCCGGATATGTACTGGCTTAAGCAGGGGGACACGTCTGGCACTGCAGGATCTGAGTCCCTGGCAGTGTAGTGTGTTACTGACGGTAGCCTTTGTTACGTTAGTCCCAGCTTTCTGCAGGTCATTCACTAGGTCCCCCCGTGTGGTTCTGGGATTTTTGCTCACCGTTCTTGTGATCATTTTGACCTCACAGGGTGAGATCTTGCGTGGAGCCCCTAATCGAGGGAGATATCAGTGGTCTTGTATGTCTTTCATTTTCTAATTATTGCTCCCACAGTTGATTTCTTCACACCAAGCTGCTTGCCTATTGCAGATTCAGTCTTCCAAGCCTGGTGCAGGTATACAATTTTGTTTCTGGTGTCCTTCCACAGCTCTTTGGTCTTCACCATAGTGGAGTTTGGAGTGTGACTGTTTGAGGTTGTAAACAGGTGTCTTTTATACTGATAACAATGTCAAACAGGTGCCATTACTACAGGTAATGAGTGGAGGACAGAGGAGCCTATTAAAGAAGAAGTTACAGGTCTGTGAGAGTCAGAAATCTTGCTTGTTTGTAGGTGACCAAATACTTATTTTTCACCATAATTTGCAAATAAATTCTTAAAAAATCAGACAATGTGATTTTCTGGATTTGTTTTCTCATTTTGTCTCTAATAGTTGAGATCTACCTATGATGTCAATTACAGGCCTCTCTCATCTTTTTAAGTGGGAGAACTTGCACAATTGGTGGCTGACTAAATACTTTTTTCCCCCACTGTATGGAGACAGTGACTGTCAATGTCTGTAAAGTGCTGCGAAATATGATGGCGCTATATAAGTAAGCATAATAAATAAATAATAAATAAGAAGAAGAGAAACAAAAAGCCGGTAAAAATTATCCCTTTTTGGGAGCAGAATGCTGCACCAAGATATCTTTTGGTGGTATTGGAAGACAAATGATGTTTGTTTTGTTTGATTTTGCTATTATTATGCCAAGAATTTATGGAGAAAAATTGTGGCACATTCACAGTGTGCCAAGTTGAAACATGATAAAGAATTGACTTTATAAAAATCTAAAAAAATATTTTTGCGTACGGTAAATACGATAAAAAAAATCAAAAGTGCCAAACTGCCGTTTTTTCACTTTTTTGCCTCTGATAAAAGTCTGAATAAAAAGTGATCTAAGCAATAGTAATTCCCCAAAATGGTTTAAATAAAAAGTACACTTGTTCCCGCAAAAAAAAAGATGCCCTATGCAAAGTTATTGGGTTTGGAAGGGGGGGGGGGGGGAGTCAAAAACGAAAAACGAATGTGCCAAAAAAAACCTTAACACAATGAGATTTTTTACAAAAAGGACTGACTAAAAACAGTGTAAGACTCTGTGGACAGCCACAGATCACAGTGCAACAAGATACAGTTATAGGAACAGGCAAGGGCAAATCTGACATTGTATTACAAAATAAATTTCTCTATTGCAAAAATGACTTTACAAAATGAGATGACTGGCATTGAAAGGGTGACCATTCCAGTGTATATGTAACACAGTGAAAACTGCACTTAAGCTGTCAGTGACACTCTGCCCCACGTAGCGGACCACAGTGAAAAAGCGCTGCGGGATAAACCGTGGCGGAAAAGCAGTGCTTTTCATAGAAAGTCTGCAGAGCTTTCCTTTACAGACTTTCTACTTCAATTACATTTATATGGAAATCGCTAGCATTTCCATATGTATAATTGACATGCTGCGATTTCCAAAAATGCGAAGGTTTTGGAAATCGTAGCATTTCTGCTGTATTTTTCTGCAATGTGTGGATGGGATTTGCTAGAATCCACTTTGCAGTGACTGTAAAACGCTACATGGTGTCCCGGCCTAAATCAGCTTTTTTCTCTATAGCTGGACAATCCCTTTGACTTAATATTTTAATTTTAAATGTATAGTAATTGGTTTAAAAACCCATTGTGACTGACCTTATTAGTAATATTTTATATTTGCGTTACACATGACAAAAACAGTTTATTAACCCCTTGATAATAATACTAATCAGTGTCTATTCTATAATTGCTTACACACTTATTAACTTGGAAGACATGTTGTTTTAAGATATGGTCTGATGATAAATGTAATTACCTGTGTAATAAAATAGCAGGTTTTATTGATTACAAATGTTTCTCCAGCCCATATCAATATTTAACTATATGATGACTTCCTACTCTGTCAAACAGTATAACACATTCCTCAACCACGCTAAAGAAAAATATTAGAAATATTATACCTAAATAAGGTTCTTCATTCAATTATAGCTCATAGACATTAAATTCCCATTAGACAAATATTAAGATTCATACCAGACTACCGAGACATTTACCACTGACTCTTTAAGGATAAGCATGTATGCAGTTAGCTGGCGGTTTGTAAAATACTACCTATTGACAGCTGGATGTGATTTTATACAAGAATTAAAATAGGTAATTTCAGTAATGTTAATTAAAAATACATGTAATTAAGAAAGTGATCCATGTACATGAATTCTGAAAGTGATAACAGAAAAATATTTTTTTAAAATATTCTTGGTAATTATTTTTATGTTTTTGAGAAGCTTGATCCAACTTTAATTTCTATATCCTTTTAAAGTGAAACTTGAAAGGAATTTTCTCAATGGACCAAGTATCCAAAAGATGCATGTATCCAATGCATTATTTCAAGCCTTTATTAGCCTTTCCCATAGGTATCATCTTTTAACTGCTCATTTAGTCAACGCAGGTAAAAATGATGTGCTGATTGAGTTCTTACAGGGATTATATAGTGTCTGGAAAATCCTTAAAAGGCTAATGCCCCACGTTGCAAAAATGCAGTGTTTTTAGTTGCTGTGGAAATGCAGTGGAAAAAAACGCTTTGTTTTACACTGCCAGCAAAGTGAACAATATTTCATTAATCTCATTCACACACTGTAGAAAAAAGCAGTTTTTAAAAAAAAAAAATGCAGAATGCTAAATTTAGGTGCAGAATTGTGAGCTTCCCTATATATTTAGAAAATGAAAAACACATGGAATATAGCAGCAAAAACACAATGAGAAACACTGCAGAAAAAAAAGCAACGCTTTTTCTATGTTTTTCTGCATTGTTTTTTAGCTGTGTTTCACTATGTGGGGCCTTAGCCAAAGAGTTGCAAATGCAATAAAAGAAAACACCACTGACCTCTTCTGCCCCCACCCGTGATCTAGTACTGACACTCCAGTAATTTCCACATGACCACTGCAGATAATCACTGACCTCAACAGTGACATGCCATATGGACAGAGAATACAGTTGAAAAGCTACAGATTATGAAAAGGGGGTGTCCGGAGTTAAGCTTTTTATGGCCTATCTTCAGGATAGGCCATAAATGCTTGATTGGTGGGGAGCTGACAGCCAGCCCCAAAACCAATAATTTGTGTGGAGCCATTTCCAACATCCGTCCTATACACTACACAGGGCCGGAAGCAGAAAGTTCCATCCCCTGTATAGTGATCAGATGCTGCACAGCTGCTTTACAGGGGATGAAGCTTTCTGCTTCCGACCCTCTATAGAGTATAGGACAGCTCTGAAAAAGGATTTGTGCTGCTGATCGGTCCGGGAGTAGGCCGCCGGCCTCCACACCATTCAGATATTGGTATTGCCCAAAGATAGGCCATGAAAAGCATTACCCTTAAAATGATAATTTACTGGGTTTCAAAATACAGCATACTATTCTATTATTGTAGTCAGTGTAGAAACAGTTTACAATAAGCACATGAGCTCCCCCTTGTTAGACACATAATATTAACAAAGTAAATGATAACACTGTTTTAGTAACACTATGTATTCATACATAGGATTGGACAGCAGCATCAGCTTTGTGTCAGTTTATGGTTAAAAATGACATAAGGGGAGTTTATTGGCTTAGATCCCTGTATGCAAAATAATAGACAATAAGAATCTATTTAAGGCTAAGGCCCCATGTTGCGTAAAAGCTGCTTTTTTTGTTGCAGATTTTGCTGCGTTTTTTTGAGCCAAACCCAGGAATGGCTACAAAAGTAATGGAAAATATAAAGGAAACACCTATACTTCTCCCTTCTGTTAAATCCACTCCTGGCCTTGGCTTTTCCACCAAGTGGAGCCTTAGCCTTAAGATGACAGTAGACCTTCTTGCCTACTGGGCCTGTGTCCCACTTGTCATACATTTCCAGAAGGAAACAGAGGAACAGCAGAATAAAGAGACCTAAAAAAACATACTCCAGAATCATTATTTTACTGGCAATACAAGTAATTATTGACATACATGGAGAAGTAACCAGTGCTCTTTTTTTTTCTCATCCCTTTGGATGTTTTGGACACAGCAATATTAATTATGTATAGGCTTTTTTAATATTTTATTTTTCACATGTTAAAACTATGTGTTAGGGAAAATGGCAATTTTTTTGTGATTTTTTTTTACGTTTTCTTTAGGGGGTGTCCAGGTCCTTAACATTTTTGATACTGACGACCTATCCACAGTGTAGGTCATCAGCATCAGATCATTTAGGATCTAATACCCAAACCCTGAACTATTCAGCTGAAGCATGAATAGGAGTGAATAGGAGTGGGGCTGCAGTTCAAAGCCCCACCGCTACAGTGTGCGGTGCTCCATACTCTGCACAGAGCTTCTGGTCTGTACAGTGTAGCGATCCTATACTGTGGATAGGTCATCAGTATCAAAAATTTTCAGGTCCTGGAAACCCCTTTAACATTTATTATTAACCCCACTAGGGAACTTGAACATACGATCTCTTGATAGCCTGTGTAATACTCTGCAACATTGTTATTGTTTATGTCCGGTTTGCAGTGACATCAAGTCTATTACACCCAGCCTCTGGCTAGGCCTAATAGCCTTCATTACATAGCAGAGCCAGTGGCCACATTGATGCCTCTGGCTGCCAAGACAACCAACCAGCACCCCAAGATCGCATTGCAGGGTTGGCAGAGTTCACCACTTCCCCTTGTCACTTTACATCCAGTGGTCACTATTGACTGTGGCATATGAAGGCTAAACTGCCAGGGATCAGTGTTATCCTTCTCTGGCAGGTGTGGCATGAAACCAGCTATTTGTGTCAGTCCGGCTTCTGCTGCTGAATGTGCTGGTACATGGGAGTGATATGCAATTGCCATGATGAGTATACACATTATGGAGCAATAACTGCCCCTCACTCATAATGGATATATTGATCATGAAGCAATAAGGGGTTGAAACCAAGGTTTATAAAAATAACTGGGCCAACTCATATTAAGTGCCATAAATATGCAGAATATGGGGCATACAACAATACATTATTCCTTACTGAAGCTTCTACCTTGTGTGAAATAAACATAAAAAGTGATATAATAATAATGACAGGTGTCTGACTGCAGATTAGGCATAAACATCCAAAATGTACATTTATGATAAATAATCTACAAGTTGTATTTTTGGAATAATTTACAGCATTTTTCTTTATTTTTTTAATTATTCAGTTCCAGGATTAGGTCCAAATGAGTTGTACCTATAGTTTCTGCTAGAGATGAGCGAATTACTCAAAAATTCGATTCGGCAGCTTTGCCGAATTTCCCAAAAGAATTTGCTTGATCTGAATTACTTTGCTGCGAATCACGTTAAAAAGGCTATTCTACTCCTACCTTTGCCGCTGCATCATGCACCCTGCGATGTCCTGGCCCTCCTAAAACGTGTAGTAAAAGAACCAAATTGGCCACTGGACATGCGCAGAGCCGTTCGGAATTGAATCAAGATGGCCGCCGGACATGTGATTCGATACCACAAAGCGTGTGGAAAACCGGATTCGATGCGAATCTAAGGTTTCCTGAAATTCGGATCGAATTCCACTTCATTAGCTTCGATTCGCTCATCTCTAATTTCTGCATTAACAACAATAACAACAACAACAACAATAACAGTAATAATACATATATTGAAAATAATAATAACTTGCCTCCAAATGTACATGGGCTATTAATATCTAATAATAGTATGTGTGTAATAATTTCCAGCAGGGTGTACTTTTTCTATTCTACCTTGATTTCTATGAATAGACTTAGGTGAAAATCCCTATATAAGATTGCAGTAAATCCACATGCATAGACATAAAGTAATGTTTATTCAGAACCCTAGACTAGGCATGTTGTATGTTAAAGAAAAGCTCATAAAATATCATTAATCTACCCGCAATGACTTGTGTAGGTTATTTGTTCACTGCTCAGAAGCAAAAGTGTTCTCTAATTATGTTAAGACCTGCACGAAACACTTTTCAACACACTTGTTCTTAAAGCTGTATAGTTTCCTCAGCTATTTTTCTTGCTATAGCCAATGAAAAAACATACATAAACCTATATGAAGAAAAATCAGCCTCATAGATACTTTTCTAAGAACTATTAAGTGTTCATTATGTTTTATTACCAAAAATTCTCCATGAGGGCTGGGCTGGAACTGTGAGAAAGAAGGAGCAGAGTTAAATGCGTTCAGCTAACACCTATTAACTAGAATTTTCCTGGCATTTTAGAGAAACTGCTTGGAAAAAAAATATATGTCTTGTTAATAAAACCAAACACAAGTTGTATTTTTTATTTTAATTTCAGATGACTTGGAATTATGATTTATGGATCACGATGACTCAAATCTATTTCAATACATGGAAGACAAGTTAGAAGATGAGGTTGTTTAGATTTACTTAAGGCTGTAATTGTATGAAGGGATAAATTAATGGGTGCGGACGTGGATGGTATTTCTACATATTCCTTATTCAAAAGTGAACCACATTACTTTCAGCTTTGGAAATTTTCCACTGTAATGCTAAAAATATCTTAGGAAGTTACAAATGACATCTCACTCTAGCCTTTTAAAAGTGACTGGCAATAAAAAGCATTGCAACAGTCAATTCATTGTTAATACAATTTAACACCACACCGGTCATACTGAAATTTCCTGATGAAAAGATACTTTACAAATATGGTAGAAATTATGATATATATTGAAAGAAGAATTATCAAAATAACATGTTCCCATGTTGATGACAGATCTGACATCAAAGCAGAAAAATCTTTTAGGAAACAAAACCCTTTGGTGTGCTGAGTATTTACCATCTTGTCAGTATGTAAGATGTGTTCTATTCTCTGGAGAGACTAATTCTTTCTGGCAGCAGCTATCTAGGTTAGCAAAGGGTTGCTGAAACTAAGACATAGTACTATAGAAGGGCAATGCCTTTCACTGTCAGGGGTCTCCGGAAATTTTGCACCTCCGATAGCCAGAGCAATTTTCACAGTTTTGAGATGGACAAATAAAACCTAAATTACAACATTAAAAAAATCATGCTAACCCCCCCATACCTATATATTTTCTTAAAGTAGACACCTGCAGCATTGTCAAAATGCCACATGGTACTGTATATGAACAGGCATCTTCATGCAATTTTTATTCAAAGTGTATGTTTTATAAAAAAAAAAATGCAAATAAATGTATATTATTTGCTAAAAGTGGAAACCAAACAAAATGTTATATGCACCAAACACCCTAAAAACAAGAGTTCAACATGTGCAGAGTTCATTCACATCACTAAGGCCTAAACCGGCATGCACATATCTTCCTAGAATAACCAGAACTGGAAAAGAACAAAAATTTGCTTTTAAGCTGGAAATATTAAAAAAGTATCATCCTATAAAATGTAGGGATTACACCGTGAAAAGTAAGTGAACCCCTAAACCCAAATATATTTCTTGAAAGTAGACAACCTGAAGATTACATGTGTCTCAATGGGTTATCAATAACTATGTCTACCTTCATGTAACTTTATGACAAACACAAATAATTTTTTGAAAAAATGCACTAAAACATATATTTTCACCTAAAACTCCTATTCAATCTTACATTCACACACAAAACACATATAAAATAATAGATCAAGGTGTACACAATTTATATATACCACAAACATCAACTATAACAAGAGCTCTCAAAAACACTAATACAGAAGACAAGCAATATTCTGCTGTTATTCACTAATATGTTAAAAATCTATACTGTACATAGCAAACTGTGACTGTGATACCAAAATCTAACTTTTTTGAAATTGCACAGCATACCGTATATAACAACACAACTTAATATTTAATATATACAACCATCTTCATGCAATTTTGCAGAAAACAGAGATCACAAGCAAAAATTGCACAAAATTTTAAATTTGCCACTGAAGTGCATGCTCAAGCAATCCCTTTCTGCATACAAAATGTACTTTCCAAAAAACTGGAAGATGCGAGGAATTCATACATACCACACACACATATATATATATATAACAGTTATATATATATATATATATATATATATATATATTTACAGGTGCAGGTGTTAAAGAAACACCAAAATCGCAGAAATGCGCCAACAAATTTTGTGCATGCAAATTAAATAGGAGTTTACTTAAGAATATAATTTTCTATCCCCCTATAAAAATTGTAGCAATTTATACGTTCATCTCTAGTAATAATCGTTATTGCTATTATTTTATCGTGTAATTGATATCGCTAGAGAGCCGGTCGGCGTATTTTACTCTATAAAGATCACGTATGGACAGGGTCAAATGTAAACTTTATTGATGACTTTGTGTAAGTGTTTGGTGCAACTCTTTTGGCGCTGCAATCTGTACGATTGTAAACGTCTGGATCACAGCGCCATTAAACTTCCTGGTTATGTTATGTTCTGAGGGGTATTACATAAGATAACCCTGGGATTAGGCTCAGAGGGGTATTACATTACCCTTCTATGTGATAATCAGAGAGCAAAAGTACAGTATGCTCTCTGATTGATAGGAGAGGGAATAACATGGACAGAAGCCCATGCTACCCCCCCCCCCCGGGGGGTCACATACAGGTGATGCACAGATGGGAAGTTCTGCAGGATTCTTATGGAGAAGATATAGAAGGACTCACACACTGCATAACGGACTACATTAATTTTTGTGTGGACAACACAGTACCCACAAAAGTGGTGAGGTGCTTTTCCAACAACAAACCATGGATTAATTCTGATATAAAAACACTACTCAAAGGGGTATTCCCATCTCGACGTTTAGCAAACTTTATACTATAAACATATTTCACACACTAATAGATATATATAAACAGGTATGTATAGTTCCTACCCAAGACAATTATCTTATCTTAGCAAAACTTCTGTAATTCTGCTCCGCCAAGAACATGAGGATTATGGGCGGTACCAGCTTCACTCAGTCATGTGACAAGCTCTGACGACACTTTCACAAGACGTGCGCACTCCTGATGCACTGGGAGAAGTGTTTATACGCCGCCGGCGGGAATAGTACAGAAGAGCGATCATGGTAAGCAGTGATTGCTCCTCTTATATAGCACACCAAACACAGTGGGTGGTGTCAGCACCCGGGCAAGTGCCGGGGTCCCAAGCTGCTGAGGGACCCCACTCGGCACCCGGGTGCTGACTACGGTTGTTTTTAATAAAATAAAAAAAAAAATAGGCCATTACCTGCTGGAGTAAGTCCAGCAGGCACTGTCCCTATTTACTTACCAATCCCTGCTCACGGCCGCCTCCACCTCCCCTTCAGAGGTCAGTAGGAGAAGTGAGGGTGTCCATGAGCAAGAGCGGGGATATGTAAGTAGGGCCTTGGTTCTGCAGCAATTACTATTATACTCCAGGGTCTCTACAAACCCTGGAGTATAATGATCAGAGACCATTAGCTGCAGAGCGAGTTGGACGGGCGGGAATCATCCGCGCATGCGTGAAGAATGCATGTACCTGTTATGTATGTGTTAGGGAAGGCAGCAAGAAAATACATGTATTGCCCTAAACTTTGTTTAGGAATTTGAACTTTGAGATGGGAATACCCCTTTAAGGAAAAAAAGATGGCATTCAGGACAAGAGATAAGGAGGGGATGAGGAAAGTACAAAAGGAGCTGAGGTATCAAATCAGGCAGGGAAAAGCCAATTATAAGAAAAAAATGGAAAAGCAAATGGAAAGAAAAGACATAAGGGAGGTCTGGGAGGGGCTTAAGTCAATTTCGGGTCATAAACAGTCTGCCTGCAAGATTGAGGTAGATGTTAATTGGCTTAACGAACTAAACCTATTCTTCAATAGATTTGATCACACACCAGCTCCTCCCACCCCAGCATGTCCTTCAGTTCTCCCCACCACAATGACTTCACCCCATGCGGCTACTTCCCACCAGACCAGTAAATCCGGAAATCCGTATTTATCTGACCACAGTCTGACCTTCACATGGGTCCAGGTGAGGAAGGAGATGAAAAAGATCAAGGCTAGGAAAGCCGCAGTGCCGGATGACATCAGTGCAAGGCTAATTAAGACTTGTGGGGATCAGCTGTGTAGTATAATTACATATATGTTTAATATGAGCCTGAGGCAGGAAATAGTCCCTGAATTATGGAAATCTTCTTGTGTGGTGCCAGTTCCAAAGAAACCTCACCCTATGGACCTCAACGACTACAGACCTGTAGCACTGACATCCCACTTAATGAAGATCTTAGAGAGATTGGTTCTCACAAATCTCCGCCCTCTAGTAAGCCCAGCTATGGACCCTCTCCAGTTTGCTTATTGGCCGGGCATTGGGGTAGATGATGCCATCATCCACCTTCTGCACAGGGCTCTTTCTCACCTGGAGAAACCAGGGAACACGGTGAGAATAATGCTCTTTGATTTTTCCAGTGCTTTTAACACCATACAGCCGGGATTACTGAGAGACAAGCTGGGCCTTGCTGGAGTGGACCAGCACCTCTCCAACTGGATCCTAGACTACCTCACAAATCGACCTCAATACGTGAGAGCCCGGGACTGTGTGTCAGATACCGTGATCTGTATTACGGGGGCACCTCAGGGTACAGTTCTTGCCCCTTTCCTCTTCACACTGTACACTGCAGATTTTAGGTGCAACTCATCTAGCTGCTACCTACAGAAGTATTCTGATGACTCTGCAATAGTAGGTCTCATCACAGCCAATGATGACAGGGAGTACAGAGAACTGAACCAGGATTTTGTGGACTGGTGCCAGCGGAACCACCTGAAGATTAACGTGGGGAAAACCAAGGAGATGGTGGTGGACTTCCGTAAATGCAGATGCCCTCCTAAACCAGTGGACATCCTGGGGACGGGCATCGAGTTTGAGAACACCTATAAGTACCTGGGTTTGCTCCTTAATAATAACCTGGACTGGGCAGATCACATGGAGATCCTGTACAGGAAGGGCCACAGCAGGCTCTACCTGCTTAGGAGGCTGAGAGCCTTTGGGGTCTAGGGGACACTTCTTAGGACTTTCTTCAACTCGGTAGTGGCATCAGCCATCTTCTTCGGAGTGGCCTGCTGGGGGAGCAGTATATCAACCAGGGATAGAAATAAACTTGACAAGCTGATTAGAAGGGCCACCTCTGGGGAGCCCACTGGACCCAGTGCAGGTGGTGGGGGACAGAAGGATACTGTCCGTGGTGAGCTCCATGCGGAAGAAGAAGTCCCATCCCATGAATGAGACCATGATCGTGCTGGGCAGTACTGTCAGTGACCGACTGTTCCACCCTAAGTGTGAGAAGGAGCGCTATCGGAAGTCTTTCCTCCCCACCGTGGTTAGGCTGTACAACCTACACCGACCTAAGCGGAGATCATTACAAACAGAGAACTGAAATATCTTTCTGCCTGTTAAATCCCCCCTTCCCCTGCTACTTCTTATCTGTCTGTCTACTATCAATGTAATGCCTCTTACCTTGGAACATTCCTGTACATATTGTATTTGTATTTGTATCTGCTTATCTTTGCTGCTGTAACACACTGAATTTTGCCATTGTGGGATTATTAAAGGACTATTATTATTATTATTATTATTATTATTATTATAATGATGATTTATCATCGTCTGTGCAGTCTGCTGCTCCTCTCCTTCCCCCTCCTTCTTCCTACGTGCTGCCTGAGGCAGGAGGGGGGACACTTTAAAGCCTGATATCTCAGGATTCGTTGGGGCTATGAAGAGGAGCTTGGATGCATTTTAAAGATCTCATCTTTAAAATGATACCAAGAACATCATGATAGCCCTTACAGATTCGAAGCGATCTGCTGATCTCAATTTCAAATAGCGTTTTCAACAGCGAATTGCTCCAGATCTCTAAGGATTATCATGATTATCTTAATATAGCTTTAAAGATGAGATTCTTTTCTTTAAAATGAGTCTAAGATCATCTTTATAGCCCTAACCAATTCTGAGATATGGACATTAATAGTAAGGACTATTAGATACGTCCTCGGCTACAATAGTGCCACCCTGTGTAAAAATATTATAGGGGACCATTTTACTCATAGCTCATACTTTAATCTTTCTAAACCATGTTAGACTTTACCATTTATATTGTAGTCCAGAGTTGCATTTATTATTCTGCAGGGCAATCCTTGGTAGGTCAATGTCTGTATAGAGCTTGCACTGGTTATTTAAAGTATAGCAATGGGAGAAGAGAGGAAGAAATAAGAAAGAGAGAAAAGCAAAAAAGGGGGTAAGGGAGAGGGTAGGAAGGGGTATTTAGGTAGAGATGTCACAACAAGGTCCCTCAAACAATGTTTTAAAGGTATCTGAACTCTTAAACATAATCCTCGGCTGCCAAAACCTAAGCGTTTTATCCATAGTTCCTTCACAATCAGTGGTGAGCTCGTCCATGCAGAAGATCGGTTCACATTTTTGGTACCACTCCAATAAGGTAGGGGAGTGTGGTGTGCTCCAGTGCTATGGGACAAATGCCTGGGCAGCAACCAGGCAGTATCTCAGAATATATTTAATCTGGGAATTGAGGGTAGAACTACATTTGGGGACAAAACAGGCTTCTCCCTGGTTATTTGCTCATAATTTGTGAACACCTGGTCCCAAAAGGAGCACACAGTCCCACCACACTTGTAATATGGTTCCCCTTTCCGAATTGCATCTCCTACAAGTTTCTGGGACAGAGGGAAATATGGCATGTAGATGAGATGGGCATCCATACCATCTAGTCAGCAGTTTGTTGTAAGATCTCTATCCTATAGAGATCTTATGAGAAAAAAGGTAGGCTTTACACCACTCCTCAGAGGTAATACTCCTTCCCTGGGCTACACAAGAAGGAGATGGCATGAACCAGTGGGGAAGATTTCAGGAATAGACTCTCAAATGTCATTGGACTAGTGGACATTCAGCTCCCTACGGGTTAATGAAGAAGCATAGTTGGGACTATTCCAACCATGAGAGGTGTTGCAGCAAAAACCTGGTCTGCAGATCTACAAAACTCATCAGGGGAGATCCCATTAGGACTTGATGGAAGCAGTGGTGATCCTTGCGGTTCCTCCCCATTAGTCTGTACCTCTCACACTCTGGGGGAAATGCTTGGTTCTGAAAGATTGGTGTGAGGGGCACACCCACCAATAAGTCTTGATGCCTCATGAGTTCCAAATGCGCAGAGTCAGCTGAGTAAGGATAAATCCCCCCATGCCCAAGTGCATGTCTGAGGGGCCAAGCCAAGAGGTGAAGGGGGGAGGGAGTATATTTAACAGGTTGTTGACTGTTTCTAATAAGAACCAGCAGAACTGTAAACACAGCTCTACATTATATAATACATACTGTAACTCAAGATCAATACAAAATCAGTAATGCAAAGTAATCTTGCTCCTTCTTAACCTTCTAATCAATACTAGTATTTCTTTGAATATAACACTGGAGAAAAACTAATTGCATCAAATCTGCAATTGTGTTGAGGGCTGTACCATGCATAAGGAAAGGTGAGAACTGTGATACCTCTTTTAACTGCAGGAGGGTCAGACATACAGTGTATCTCTGCACTTTTCTATATCTAATTTTTGGAAAGGAGTACCATTTATATTTTTTC
Organism: Leptodactylus fallax; assembly: GCA_947044405.1. Lineage (NCBI taxonomy): Eukaryota > Metazoa > Chordata > Amphibia > Anura > Leptodactylidae > Leptodactylus > Leptodactylus fallax. The sequence continues at coordinate 1,471,689 of CAMRHE010000001.1, read as the reverse complement.
TAAAAACATCCCTGCTGATAGGTAGAGATATTATCTCTAGCTATTAATCTTTCCTAAATGTCTCAAAGCACAGGGCCATCTGTCAACATTAGTAGCCAGACTACACTAAAATAAATTGGTCTTTTATATTTAAAGTATTATAAGCAACGCACAGCAACTATAGTAGGAACATATTATGTAATATGTACTCATTTTTATTTATTCGGATAATGGTACTTCTAAGTTTAATTTATGCAATACCAGTATGAGTGACTATTCGCTAATATATAATTGCTCAGTATGTAGAATAATCATTTTCTTCCCTAGTGTATTTTTAGATCTCATTGAGCTTTGTTAATGACATTTTTCTGTATATCCTTTTAGAAGTATTTGTAGATCATTTATTACACTGCCTTCTCTTATGTGTATGTGCTTGATATATTTTGCTGTATGATAATGATCTGAAGGATGTTATTATTTCTTAAACATTCCTAATTGTGGCAGCTCAATATATTTAATTGCTTCCTTGCTTTGTTAACAAAATCATGCATTTTTCCTCTTGCTGGTAATTAATAGAAGTGGAACTTAAGACTTTATTTTCTCATAATATGCCTGATGCTAAGACAAATTGACAATCATTTTATTAAAAATTAGAGATGGGCGAATTGGTTTGTAACAAACCAGATTCGACCTGAATGTTCCAATTGTTGGTTTTTTAATGAAACGGAACAAATGGCGATTCACTTTGGACAAACAAAGTGGTCTCGCTAAAAGAAAATGAACAAGTCCACCACGTTGTAGCAACATCTGACAGCGTCTCAGGTAATAGATAGTGGTAGGTAAACCTTACAGTGTAAATTTCATATGAAGTATAAAAATCTTGCACATTCGTTCTCAGCCTTTAGTTGCAGTAAATGGTGGACATGCAAATAGATCTGTGATCCATCTCATTGCATCGTAACCTTCAGACTTAGCACAGTTCAGAAAACAATAGTTGGAGAACTCAAAGAATTTAGAGGTTTAAGCAATTACACAGGCAGATTAGTACTAGAATTCAATAGAAATATAATAGGTTCATAAACATAGTAACTAGGTGAATCTGTGCTTCTTCTGCTGCTTACACAGTTAACCCTTTCATTGCCAATAATCTAATTGTATCTGACACTTGTGCAATAGAGCAATTTAATTTCTATACACATTTTTTAAACATAGTTTTTGCTGACAACACAGTGCTCTTAGTGAAAAATGTTTTGCTAAGGACTTTTTGGGGCAAGAGTTAACATTTTTTCATTAAATACATACTGATGTTTTAATAGCAAAGTGATGATTTTGCCTGCGCAAACTACATTATATACAGGTGTTTTTTTTGTTTAACCAATATATAGTCTAGCCTGCACTAATCTTTAAAAAAAAAAAAAAAAAATTAGTAATTTCAAATTTCATAGGGTTTTTTTTCCACTCTGCTGACTGACCATGCACAGTGTGAAGGAGACTCTCCTACATTAATTTGATTAATTTATTAGGCACGTAAACCTGGTGCATCTTTATACCTATTTTTAGATGTGTCCTGTGGCCTGCTCAATCATGATTTTTATGGTTTTTCCATACATGTCACTTTCACTTTGACATAACTCCGGCTGTGTTACCCGAAACAAAACGAATCTTGAGAGGTTCGCCCATCTCTATTAAACATATATTGAAATTCAGATTTGAACATAATGTTATTATGCCATATGTCAGAAAATATAAATATAGTACTAACATAGGACTGTCTAAGGATCACAATATAACTCTACATTATTAGTACAGGTTTGTATAGGAGTGGCAGTGAACCATAGAAGCATGCAACAATAATGTTTAATAAGTCATTCAAGGATAAGACTATGGAGATATGGTGGGAAAGAATGGTGTAAAGTTGATGTTCTATTTTTCTTCAAAATTTTGGGCAGTGTCTGTGGGATCCAGAAGAACAGTTGTAATTACATATGCTGATGTCATGGTCAAATGCGACCATGGCATCTGAGTGGTTACTTTTACTTTCTATTTGATGTTTGGTAACGGAGTGGCCCCCCACGGCGCGATCGCGGGAGGAGTCTATTAGCATGGCAGCCTGGAGCCTTCTGAAAGCTCCCAGCCCTGCCATTGTATTGTAACTATTGAAGCCTTCCTGCAGCAGCAGGCTTCAATAGTTACACAGCAAATCTGCCATAATAACTTTGTTAAAACATGAAAAAAACTATATAAATTTAGTATTATCGTGATCGTACTGAACTGGACTGCAGAATAAAGCTAACATAGCATTTTACCGCAAAATGGAAGCCATTTTTTTCTCAATTCCACCTCATTCTGAATTTTTTTTCCCGGTACATTGTACAAAATAATAAATGGTACCATTTTGAAGTACAACTTGTCACGCAAAAATCAAGCCCTCATATGACTACATAAACAGAAAAAAATGAGAAAGTTATGGCTTTTGGAATGTAAGGAGTAAAAAACAAAAATCAAAAAATGAAAAATGTCTGCGTCTCCTAAGGGTTAAGGACTTTTACATGAGCTGCATATAGGGCCAGTTATCATGAAAAAGCATTTTTAGGAACAGTTGTTCCTGATAATTGGCTTGTGTAAATGTGCTCCAGAACAGCCAACAAATGATTGTCATCCTCTTGCATCTTTTGTGCAGTATAAAATATGCTTATTTATTTTCTTAAAATATTTCAACATTTAATGAAACTGAGGTGGAATAGTTTGCATGAGTCAGCGTAAAATGCTGATGCAAATGAGTGCTGATTTCTTGCTGCTTGTTTACCTGAATATTGGTAGGTGTAAATGGACTCTTAGAAGCAGTTTACTGATATAGCATACTGTTATTTAGTCTATGATGGCTATACCATGCCATTGCTGCTCAGTTTCCATTTACTTTTAAGCTGTGTAATAGTACCCTAGTCACTACACAGTCTACAGAGCTGTCTGCTTTTGATACAGAGTGCAGTTCTGCCTGCCACAACAGCTGATCGGTTTGGGCTGTTAGTCCCCCAATGATTTGATGTTAATGATTTATCATAAGGATAGGCCATCAAAATGAATTCTTAAACAACCCCTTTAAGTGCTGATTAAATTACTGTATGTGCCATATATGAATTCCATTAATATAATATTATTTTTGGGACCATTTTAATGGTTTTGATTTTTTTGTTGTACTCTACACACAGTGATTCCAAACCTCACCTACATTTTCATCCATGTGTCGATAACTAAATATGCATATGTATGTTGCAGTAGTTTAATAATGTACATACATTGTAGTTATAGATATGTGAAGAATTGTGAAGAAGTGTAAATCCTTGATGAAAACAAAACAAAATAATTTATTCTAGCAACAATGTCCTGATGTTCATGCCCTTGTCGAACTCAGGATTCCCTTAGCATTGAAGTGGACAAAATAAAAAGCTGGAGAAAAAAATTGTAAGTCAAATGAAATTATACTTTGGGAGCATATTCCATGGCAAGGAGTCCACTGTAACAACATGTATAAGTTATTGCTACATAAGATATGTACAAATGACTCATCCTCTGTTTATATATCTATGAAATATTGGCTGAAAATAATGAGCATGATGTGGAATTTATCTTGGAGTTAAATTATTTTTTTATGAGTTGGAGACTAAGGAAACTGTTTTTCCTTTCATATTTACATAGAAACAACTTTTAGCAATATATAAAACTGGAACCAACTTTGTGGTCACTGGGAACTAGTATTTATTGACAAACCAAGCGACCAAGACAAACACATCCACATTTAGGAGTTCAATTAATAATGTCAATATTGTGTTCTCAGTACACACATTTGTGTCTTCTCAATCTTTTCTACTGTTTCGCAGTTGTTGGCTGGTGAGTGACATTTTCCCTGTCATAACATCCTGCTGATTAACCAATGATTTAGTACAGAATTAGGAAAGTTGCGTTTTACCACCCACATTCAGTGCATGAGCTTTATTTTCTGTCATGTTGAAATATATATATATATATACAGACGTGGACAAAATTGTTGGTACCCCTCGTTTAATGAAAGAGAAACCCACAACGGTCACAGAAATAACTTGACTCTGACAAAACTGGAATTTGCCAAACTACGTGTTGACAAGCCACAAAGCTTCTGGGAGAATGCCCTATAGATAGATGAGACAAAAATCGAAATTTTTGGCAAGGCATATCAGCTTTATGCTCACAGACGGAAAAATGAAGCATATCTTGAAAAGAACACTGTTCCTACTGTGAAACATGGAGGAGGCTCTGTTATGTTCTGGGGCTGCTTTGCTGCATCTACCACAGGGTGTCTTGAATCTGTGCAGGGTACAATTAAATCTCAAGACTATCAAGGGATTCTAGAGAGAAATGTACTGCCCAGTGTCAGAAAGCTTGGTCTCAGTCGCAGGTCATGGGTCTTGCAACAGGATAATGACCCAAAACACACAGCTAAAAACACCCAAGAATTGCTAAGAGGAAAACATTGGACTATTCTGAAGTGGCCTTCTATGAGCCCTGACCTAAATCCTATTGAGCATCTTTGGAAGGAGCTGAAACATGCCGTCTGGAAAAGGCACCCTTCAAACCTGAGACAACTGGAACAGTTTGCTCATGAGGAGTGGGCCAAAATACCTGTTGAGAGGTGCAGAAGTCTCATTGACAGTTACAGGAATCATTTGATTGCAGTGATTGCCTCAAAAGGTTGTGCAACAAAATATTAAGTTAAGGGTACCATCATTTCTGTCCAGGCCTGTTTTCTTTTTTAAAAAATTCTGTTGTAGCATGGTTGAAAAGCAATGTCTGACTTTCATTTGTTCATTTTCATAGAATTTTTATATATTATTACTTTTGTCAGATTCAAGTTATTTCTGTGACCATTGTGGGTTTTTCTTTCATTAAATGAGGGGTATCAACAATTTTGTCCACGTATGTGTATATATATATATATATATATATTTAAACTTTATTTTAAAAGCACCAGTGCAATAAAACTTATATTATATTATATTATATTATATTATATTATATTATAATATAATAAAAAGGGCTTTTAATAATAATGGTCTATCTTTATTTTTAGGTTATCGATAACAGATCTGTGAAGGTTATACTCCTGGTACCTCCAATGATCACTGATTGCAGGGCATGCCATACATTGGAAGCAGGCATAGCTTGGTACATAGTGTACTAGCCAGAAGCACAGTGCTTTATACTGTATTTGGTATGAATAGATGAGACCTACATTAACCAAGCATGACCACTACACAATGCATGACATTGGTCTTCCTGCTGGTACAGTATGGCTCTGCAATTAGCGGATCTATGGGGTACTGTTAATCAGACCCACAACAATCTAATATTGATGCTCAATAGTAAATTCCTGGAAAACCCCTTTAATATACACTTTATTAAAATTGTAAGTTGGTTCTCTGCATTACCTATTTTATCCTTTCCAGATAAAATAACTAAATAAAATAAATGAGAAAACAGTTCGCATTTCTTACTTTCTACAACTAAAAACATTTAATAAGGTATCACCACAAATTACATAAACTTATATAAAACAATGTTACATAACTACATCATTCATAATTTAACTAAATTGCGCATAAGGGTGGGTTCACACCTGTGCTTGAGTCCGTCCGCTGCCAATCCGAGTGAAAATCTTGGGAAACAGGATAGGCATCGGATACCGATAGGTTAGCAACGCATTGGTTAAAAACCCATTCATTTGAATGGGTTTTTAAAGCAATGCGCGGGTGTACGCTTACACCCTCTGCGCTGCAAATCCTTTTTTTTAGTTGGAAACAAAGTTGGACACCCACAAGTGTTCGATTAGGTGGAGGTCTGGGGACTGTGGGGTCAATCCAGCACCTCTACTTGATTGTCACTGAACCATTTCTTCGCTAGTCTCAACATAGGCTTCGGGTCATTGTCCTGCTGGAACACTATGTCGTACTTTTCATACCCAAAGAACTCGAGTGTACAAAATAACTCCTCTTGTAGGATACTCACATATAGCTTAGCATTGAGACCACCATTGTTCCTGGTCAAGTATCTAACGCTTTTAGCTGTGAACCAACTCCATATCATCAGGCTTCCTCCACCAAACTTTACAGTTCCTCAATTTCTTGATCTGTTAGTCCTCTTTTTCATTTTCTCTTCCAGACCCATTTGCATCCATCAGAGCTCAGTCTATTGACTTTTGTCTCATCGCTCCAGTTCACCTATTTCCAATCTTCTACTGTTCACTTTTCGTACTTTTTTGCAAACTTGAGCCGACGTTTCTTATGACGATATTGAAGTCGAAGTTTCACTGCCGTGTTTGTTGCGCCAGAACTAATAGACCTTGGGATAAGCCTACTTCTTGACTCCAATATATTGCCTAGATGTCCACGTCTTGGCTTTTGAATGGATGGACTTCATTTTGTATTCATCCAACTGTCATGGTACTTGCATGATGCAGTTTGCCAATTTTCTTGGCCAAAAGACTGCTTTCAATAACCTGGATGATGCTGTTTCTCTTTTCTTTGGAAATCTTCTTCATGGCTGATCCTAATTACACACTGATCTATTAGGGAATGTGAGAACAGGTTGTAATCTGTAGTATACAAAAAGAAAAAGATTTTTCCACCATCAGGAGTAAAACAGTAACAATGCAGTTACATGACAAGAATTTGCATAACTAATCTAAATAGTTGCAAGTCGAATTTATGCATAAGATAGCCAAGATGATTGTCTATAAAATTAAGGTAATCTCATGTCCAAAGCTGTAGTGGATGGTGACATATGGAGCCTGAAAGTCAAAAGTTCAAAACATTGTTACCCCTTGCTCATCAGTGTAGCATTAAAACATGCTAGTTAACTAATCTAATGTAACCACCCCCAGAAGCATGCTAGAGAAAGCAAACCATTTGTGTTCAGATGGACATCCAGAGAGAGAGAGAGAGAGAGAGGGAGAGAGAGAGAGAGAGAGAGAGAGAGAGAGAGAGAGAGAGAGAGAGAGAGAGAGAGAGAGAGTCCCCTACAATGGTGTATGCAACTTATAAGTAACTGGTCATATCTGGCTCATTTCAGGACAAAGACATTTCTTAAGCATAGGAAGAGGTTATCCATGTCAGACTAGACACAGACCTGATCAAAAGGCTCATGTTTCATCCATATCCTGTAGAGGCTGGGGGTTGTGTCTTATGGCTATGTAATATACTTGTGACGTGGTGATTCTTCTGGAGATAATTAACTCCTTGCTGCCTATGCCAATTAACCCCTTTCATGCCTTGTAAAACACATCCAATGTATCAGAAAGTTGTACAACTTTGAACTAAACCTATTCTTCAACAGATTTGATCACACACCAGCTCCTCCCACCCCAGTATGTCCTTCAGCTCCCCCCACCACAATGACTTCTCCCCATGTGGCCACTTCCCAACAGACCAGTAAATCCAGAAATCCGTCTTTATCTGGCCACAGTCTGACCTTCACACGGGCCCAGGTGAGGAAGGAGATGAAAAAGATCAAGGCGAGGAAAGCCGCAGGGCCAGATGACATCAGTGCAAGGCTAATTAAGACTTGCGGGGACCAGCTGTGTGGTATAATTACATATATGTATAATATGAGCCTGAGGCAGGAAATAGTCCCTGAATTATGGAAATCTTCTTGTGTGGTACCAGTTCCAAAGAAACCCCACCCTATGGACCTCAATGACTACAGACCTGTAGCACTGACATCCCACTTAATGAAGATCTTGGAGAGATTGGTTCTCACACACCTCCGCCCTCTAGTGAGCCCTGCTATGGACCCTCTCCAGTTTGCTTATCGGCCGGGCATTGGGGTAGATGATGCCATCATCCATCTTCTGCACAGGGCTCTGTCTCACCTGGAGAAACCAGGGAACACAGTGAGAATAATGTTCTTTGATTTCTCCAGTGCTTTTAACACCATACAGCCCAGGTTATTGAGGGACAAGCTGGGCCTTGCTGGAGTGGACCACCACCTCTCCAACTGGATCCTAGACTACCTCACAAATCGACCTCAATACGTGAGAGCCCAAGACTGTGTGTCAGGTACCGTGATCTGTAATACGGGGGCACCTCAGGGTATGGTTCTCGCCCCTTTCCTCTTCACACTGTACACTGCAGATTTTAGGTGCAACTCATCTAGCTGCTACCTACAGAAGTATTCTGACGACTCTGCAATAGTGGGTCTCATCACAGATGATGATGATAGGGAGTACAGAGAACTGAACCAGGATTTTGTGGACTGGTGCCACCAGAACCACCTGAAGATTAACGCGGGGAAGACCAAGGAGATGGTGGTGGACTTCCGTAAAAGCAGAAGCCCTCCTAAACCAGTGGACATCCTGGGGACGGGCATCGAGATTGTGAACACCTATAAGTACCTGGGTTTGCTCCTTAATAATAAGCTGGACTGGGCAGATCATATGGAGGCCCTGTACAGGAAGGGCCACAGCAGGCTCTACCTGCTTAGGAAGCTGAGAGCCTTTGGAATCCGGGGGGCACTTCTTAGAACTTTCTTCAACTCGGTAGTGGCATCAGCCATCTTCTTTGGAGTGGCCTGCTGGGGGAGCAGTATATCAACCAGGGACAGAAATAAACTTGACAAGCTGATTAGAAGGGCCAGCTCTGTCCTGGGGAGCCCACTGGACCCAGTGCAGGTGGTGGGTGACAGAAGGATACTGTCCGTGGTGAGCTCCATGCAGAAGAAGAAGTCCCATCCCATGCATGAGACTGTGATCGCGCTGAGCAATACTGTCAGTGACCGACTGCTCCACCCTAGGTGTGAGAAGGAGCGCTATCGGAAGTCTTTCCTCCCCACCGCGGTTAGGCTGTACAACCAACACCGACCTAAGCGGAGATCATTACACACAGAGAACTGAAATATCTCTCTGCCTGTTAAATCCATCCCCACCCCCCGCTACTTCCTATATGTCTGTCGGCTATCAAAGTAATGCCTCTTACCTTGGAACATTCCTGTACATGTATTTGTATTTGTATCTGCTTATCTTTGCTGCTGTAACACACTGAATTTCCCCATTGTGGGACTATTAAAGGACTATTATTATTATTATTATTATTATTATTATTATTATTATTTAATATTAAAAACAACAAAATAGTGAACTGTGCTGTGCTTGTTTTGTTTGGTAAAATGAAGTGCATTCCTATGATGCACCGCACACCTCCACATCTTACACGGGACAACTGTACCCTCTTTATCCCTTACAAGTGTAAGGTAGGAAGGAGATGCAGCAACTTTTGTGAGGAATGAAGAGATGCAAGCTACAGAAGTCCTATGTAAGTAAAGAAGGGGGTCCAGACTCCTGGTGGTAACAATCCTGTGTAAAATATGATATTTTACACAAGGTTGCTGCAGCCAGGAGTCAAGACCCCCTTCTTTCCATAAACAGGACTGCTGCCTTGCCCTCCATTATTCAAAACTGTTGCATCTTCCTGCATTCTTTACACATGACTGCAACCTGCAGTCATGTGTAAAGTATAAAGGGAGAATCAGCAGACTTGTGTACCACTAGGCAGAACACCCATCCATACCATTAGATAAACCCCAGGACCCATACCTCATGTCTGGGCTATAGAAGCTACATACATGTAGGAAATGGATATAACACTAGCAGAGAATGGGTTGGGACGAAGCAGGCAGAGGTAACACTAGAAAGGGTTAACTCTACTGAGAATGTTCTGATGCTAGCATTGTGGTCAGGTCAGGGAAGATTCATTAATTGTTTTGCTCATTTCCTGACCAGAGGGCAGTGCTAGCCGCTTGTTCCCTCTCCTTACCTCTCCTTACGAATTTTACTGTTACCTAATTTTACTGTTGCCGAGCACTGGATTATTGGGTTCAATTCTAATGATTATATTCTGAGGGACTTCTGATTTGGAATTATATATAGGAATCATTGATTTGATTAGGACAACAACATTAAAAGAGATACTGTTTGGTGTTATACAGTACTTTACTATTATCATAGTTACTTAAATCCCAGTGTATCTACTGTATATCATTATCATATAGTAGTTGCTTAAAATGTTCCAGTCTATGTGCTTTGTTCATCTGCAATAACATTTTCCATGTTGAAAACATTTTCTTTTGTAGCACAAAAGATTAGAGCATGGCCAAGTTTCTGTTCACTTAGATGTCTAATTTATGTTCATTGAGCATGTAACCATTCAGATTATCTAACTGTTCTCAACAACCTTGTGGGAGTCTGTGACCTTTTCAATTGTGTAATTTATGTTAGTGAAAGTAGGCTGTATATGATTATGATCAGTGGTAAACCTAGCCTCTTTGCTGCCTGAGGCGGACTATCAAAAGATGCCACCCCCCCCCCCCAAAAAAAAAAAAATATATAAAATTGCGTTTACATGCTGTTAGCGTCACATGCTGTTATTGTCATACAATAAACATACACTAACTTATGAAACAGTTTTTAAGAATTCTTCTTACTGCATTACTTCAGTATCAGAAATCAACAACACGGCATTAACAATGACAATAACTTCACACATCTTCTTCTTGGTGGATGGACGAGCCCACGTGGCCCCCATTCTCTATAATAGGAACGCCGCAGATAGCTGAGTACTGAGTTCGGCTATCTTCGGCACTCCCATTGAAGTGAATGAGAGCCACGCGGGTTCGTCCATCCACCAAGTGACACACCTATATATGGCTGCAGTCAGGCTGAATTCCCACCCAGTGGGGGAAAAAAACCCAATTCTCAGGCTCAGTGGGGGACTCAGCAGACAGACCCCCATCAATCAGGTATTTATCCTCTATCATTTAGGTGACTACAGGGCAGTAACATTTTGTGACTTACAGGTGACGTCTCTGACTAATCGGTCACATTTCCCTTCTCTTCCCTTTGGACCGCCATGACCACTTCTTCCAGCTGTGACTTGTCTCTGTAAAGTTTGCAACACAGATATCTTTGGCTCCTCACTTTTCCAGGCACCTGACCAACATTGTTCTCCCCTGCACAAGGCCCCCATCCTGCCGCTACCCCAATTATAAAATATATGATAAAACCCCCCATAATGAATAATACCCCCAAGTGTATCTTTATATTAATAATGTCCGTGTGTACCCTGTATAAATAGTGCCCTTTATTAATAATACCCCAGGTGTTAACTAATTAAAAGGTTTTCCAGGTCATTAATAAACTAATCAGTGGGGCTCAAAAACCCAGGACCCCCACTGATCAGCTGTTTGAATGAACTGTGGTACCTGTGTAAGCGCCGTGATCGCTTCTCTGATTACATAGTGTCATTCATCTCATAGCGGTCATGTAATGTAACTACAGCCTCGTCCTATACATGTCTATGTGACAAGACTGTAATTACATCACACGGTCACTATAAACAGAGAGCGTATGATATAAACAGGTGCCATAGCCCCCCATACAACTGATCAGAGGCGGGGTCCACTGATCTCTTATTGATAATCTGTCCTAAGGAAAGAACATCATTAAAAATGAGCTGGAAAGCCCCTTTAATAAAGCCCAAGTGTCACCTTAAAGGGGTTGTCCAGGATAACCACTTTTTTAATATGAGGCTGAGGAAGGTGCTCCGGTGTCTCCCAGTGTGTTTCAGTCCTGCTGCTCCGATGTTTTCTTCCCCACAGCACTGTGATGTCCCGTGTTAGCGACCTCAGCGGTCATGTGCAGTGGGGACTTCCGCCAGAACAAAACACCAGAGCAGCAGAACCAGACTGCGGTGGGAGACATTGGAGCACAAGGGACAAGTGAGTAGGTGTTTTTTTTTGATACACAGTATTATTACACAGTATTATGGCCCACAGCCGCCCCTGCACACAGTATTACATGGTATTATGGCCCGCAGCGGCCCCTGCACACGGTATTATTCCCTGCAGCGACCCCTGCACACGGTATTATGCCCCGCAGCAGCCCCTGCACATGGTATTATGCCCTGCAGCGGCCCCTGCACACGGTATTATGCCCTGCAGCAGCCCCTGCACACGGTATTATGCCCTGCAGCGGCCCCTGCACAGGGTATTATGCCCCGCAGCGGCCACTGCACACGGTATTATGCTCCATTGTGGCCCCTGCACACGGTATTATGCCCCATAGTGGCCCCTGCACATGGTATTATGCTCCATAGTGGCCCCTGCACTCGATATTATACTCCATAGTGGCCCCTGCACACGTAATTATGCCCAATAGTGGCCCCTGCACACAGTATTCTTCTAAATAGTAACCCACCCATGAACTATTATTATACTCTGGGGTCTAAAAGACCCCAGAGTATAATGATCGGAGACCCAGGTGGTGACAAACATAAAATACACTGTTACTTACCTGGGCTCCGGTGCACTCCCTGCTTTCGTCCCTCTTCAATGTCGCACAGACCAGCGTTGCAACATAATGATGTCGGCCTGGCTCACGTGACGCCTGGGACGTCACCAAAGAAGGCCGAAGCCGGTTGGGAGTAATATCGGATCGTTAGAGAGGTGAGTAGCATTGGTTTTTATGTTTATCACCTCCCCTGGGTCTCCGATTATTATACTCCTTTGTCTGAAAATACCCCGGAGTATAATAATATTAGTATTTGGCCTCACTTACCGTTGCCCGCGGCTGCTCGCAGCAGGATCCACTTCCCCTTCTGTGTCCAATAGCAGAAGGGGAAGCGGAGGCGGCCACAGCAGGATCGGGGATAGATAAATAAATAGGCCGTTACCTGCTGGGGTTACTCCAGCAGGACGGCCTATATACCGTGTTTCTCCGAAAATAAGACAGGGTCTTATATTGTTTTTTGCTCCGAAAAATGGGCTGGGGCTTATTTTCGGGGTAGGTCTTAATTTTTTTCCATGTACAGTGCTGGCCAAAAGTATTGGCACCCCTGCAATTCTGTCAGATAATACTCAATTTCTTCCAGTAAATGATTGCAATCACAAATGCTTTGGTAATAATATCTTCATTTAATTTGTCTTCAATGGAAAACCACAAAAAGAATTGTCAAAAAGCCAAATTGGATATAATTCCACACCAATCAGAATTGGTCTGGAATTATGTCTTCTTTATTTATAAATAAAAACGTGCTGTCCCACGTTACCACCACTGGTACCGGTGATGAGGGGGCTGCACAAATGTTGGTGGTGATTGTTCCCCCGGGGCGCTTCCCCTATACTGTGCCGACTGGTGGTGTTTGGGGCGCCCTGATGTTGTCGGTGCAGAGTCAGACACAGAAACGGTTGTAAAGTTGAACTTTTACTTCCATGGGTGTGGAGGCACAAATGCTTAAACAGTTTCTTCAATACAAAACAACGGGGTACGCCTGGTGACAGCAAAGTCCTGGGGTGCAGGGTAGACTTGATGAAAGGTGTTCCTAGCCCCTTATACTTCAGTGTTACAGCCCTAAGGTGCGTCTGGGCTCCTATTTGGCTCATAGGAGGATGCCCACCATGATACTAGTACATAATATTCCCCACTCACGTTATGTGGTCCTGATAGCTCAGAGTTTCGGGGTGCAATAGTCAGGGTGGCAGGATATTCCACAGGTCCGGCCTTGGCCTCTGGATCCTGTGGTACTTGCTATGGAGCACGTGTTCCAGAATGTTCTCTCCACAGTCTCATGCTGACAAGATAATGATGCTTGACTTCCTTCAGGGCGATGGCTAGGCAGACAGGGGACAGGATCTTCTGAATAGCTGGAGTATGTCAGCTCTCCAACCTTCCTGGGCCTGTCTAGGACTTGAGATTCCTGCACTAAACTCACTGCTTTCTTCACAGGACATCACACTTATCTCCTCACCTCCTCCTCCTAACACTCCACACTTCTAACTCCTCACACGCAGGACCTTCCTGCAGGGGTGTTACCATGGGGACCCAGTGATCAGCTGACTCCTCCCCTTTTCCCAGGTGATGTCCTCCCATTGGACATTTGGTTACTATTCAATCCTATGGAAGGTGTAATGCATGTGTGAGGCTCACTAGGTGGCGCTGTGCTGTGCGAGACTCAGGACCCCCTGCTATGTCACACAGGCTATGAAGCAACAGGAAATAATACAATGACTACAGAGATCACCCTCAGCCCAGCCATAGCCAGCTCTGGGATGCCACATCTCTTCTTGTTCTGCATTATAATCCAGACCAAGCGGTGACATCACCTATCTTACAGCACTAGCACTTTCATTTTTGGGAGCTGTCTACCAACCAGGGTTGTTCCCGGGGGCTCATTATCTGTTGGTAAGGAAGCAAAGAATTATCTGAGGGATACAGCATCACAGCTCTAGGGTGGATAAACGTGTATTAGAGTTAGCAATGGACTTCCTCCCCATTTGACCTACACAGATAGCAGGGAAATAGAAGGTAAAATCTGAACGCAGTCATTTTGCAAGAATGAGACTTTGGCTTAGTTTTCCTTCTGGGCAATAGTAGTGCAACCTCATTGTAGAAAAGGACACTTATTCTTCATATGTATGGCTCTAAGTGGCACATTTTTTTTTATTTTTATGTGTGTGGCACCCAATGGTTGAGAAATTGGCAGCTTTATATGTGGGTCTGTAGGGGTTGGGAGTGAGCACTTAATATATTGCACTCAGGATTACTATCAACCCCCTATGCACAATCCTCAGAGCTCAGTCCTAGGCCCCCTACTCTTCTCTCTCTACCCAGCCCCCACTGGACAAACAATCACCAGATTTGGCTTCTGGTACCATCTTTATGCTGATGGCACTCAGTTATACACATCTTCCTGTGACATCACCCCTGCACTAATACAGAACACTAGTGACTGTCTCTCTGCTGTCTCAAATATCATGTCTTTGCTATATCTGAAACTGAATCTCTCAATGACTGAACTAGAGCTGTTTCCACCATCTAATAGATCTGTCCCTGATAACTCCATTGCAGTCTTCGGCCTTACCATAACTCCTAGGCAGTATGCCTGCTGCCTCGGGGTTGTGTTTGACTCAGATCTTTCCTTCACCCCCCATATCCAATCACTCGCACACTCATGTCATCTCCACCTCAAAAACATCTCTAGAATCTGCCCTTTCCTTACCAGAGATACATTAAAGACACTTATTGTTGCCCTGATTCACTCTCGCCTTGACTACTGTAACTCCTTATTAATTTGTCTTCCCCTTACTAAACTCTCCCCTCTACAATCTATTCTGAATGTGGAGGCCAGGCTCATCTATCAATCTAGACTCTACAGCGATGTCTCTGGTCTGTGTCGGTCACTGCATTGGCTGCCTATTCAATACAGAATACAATATAAACTTATCACCCTCATCCACAAGGCTCTCCATAATGCTGCACCTCCCTACATTTCCTGCCTCATCTCTGTTTATCACCCAACCCGTGCTCTCCGTTCACTCAATGACCTAAGACTAACATCCTTTATTATCAGAACCCCCCATGCTCATATACAATACTTCTCCCGAGTTGCATCAATTTTCTGGAATGCTCTATCCTGGACAATCAGATTAACTCCCAATTTCCATAGCTTCAAGCGCAAACTAAAAACACATCTTTTCAGACAGGTCTATTACAATTCCTAATGTAAACCCTTCCGTGGTTAGAATCCTTAAACGAACCCTCCTGTGTTCACGCTCTCCCATTACCCCACAGGATATGATGCTGTATCAGACTAACTTTATATGTCCAGGCACCATCTGCACATTAAAGGACACGACTGCTAATGGCTCATACAATTTTATATATATGTAATGACAGTAACCTCTATTACAAAATTGTCTGACCATTGTATAAGCAATGCTACCTCCGATGCCGCCCCTGCTACCTCTTGTGTCACCCCCTCTACCTCATAGATTGTAAGCTCTTGCGAGCAGGGCCCTCAGTCCCATTGAGTGACTTCACTATTTCTTTGTAATGTATCTTTTTTGTCTGTATTTGAACCCTGCAAATTGTACAGTGCTGTGGAATATGTTGGCGCTATATAAATAAAATGTAGTATTATTATTATTTTTATCATTATTATTATTATTATTATTATTATTAACAGTAGTTGTTGCTTCATTTTTTGGCAGGCCTATAAGAAAGGAAATATCTTTAGCCTTGGGCCAAATCAGCAGTATAGATTCTTTATCTAATACTTAGTTATGCTCAACACTAAGGGTTGATAACCAGTTTGAGAGTGCAAGGGAGCTCTTTGGATGACTTTGTAGATACAGTTTTTAAATATAGCAAGCAACACCTCTCCCAGCAGCACCCGCAACTGGGTATAGTTTCTCTTTCCTTCTCTTCATTAGGAATTAGTGTCCGTGTAGTGGTATGTTGACATGTAAAATGATGTTCAAGTGTGAAACATTCTATAATTTATTATAATGCTGATAATTGTTACAGGGTAAATTATCAGAATGTCTGCAACCATCTGCAAAACCAGATATAACAAGGGTACAACAGCTTCCCAATAATACAAAATGATCATCATAATGACATAAAGGTACATTGCATTTTTTATTTGCAACATTTATATATAGCACACAATATTTATTTGCAACATCTACATATAGACAGAGGAGCAAGCTATATCATCTATTGTTTTAATGGAACTAACTCGTTAAGACTTTAAAGGCTCATGCACATAACAAAAGCTGCGTGCATAGAGCCCTACTGTTAGCAGACTAAGTTCCAACAGCTCACACAGTCATTTCCATGTCATAGAGCTGTAAGCACTCTGTGCTTTCATATGGGACCTCCATGCTGCATCATATTCTCCCTTAGAAGTAATATTTCTATGGAACAGTATTTTCATAATATAAGTATGATAATATAATTAATTAATCAATTAATAAGTATAATATAATGTATACAGAGATGCAGTACAACATATTTTTCCTAATTCTTACAACTCATATCTGCAGTACAGCAACAAGCATGAAAATTTACATTTGAACAAATTTTTAAACAATAATATTATTGCTTTTATGCTAAAGAACCACAAATTGATCAAAGACATGTTCACATCTGGTTTGGAGTCACTATTAGGAGTCTCAATAATGCCAGACAAGCTAGCATAGCAGGTTGTGTTGTTTTGTCAGTAAACTGAAAATCCAATGGACTCCAATACAGTAAATGGGGTCAAGGCAGCTGGTGTTTGTCATGTGATGGTTCTAGTACTGTCGTAATTTTTGTTGTTCTGGTCCTGTGATGAAGTATGACAATGGATATGTACAATACAGATGTGAACAGAGTCTCACAAGTGCTTTCTGTAGCACTGCATTTGTCACAAACCTGTTGAGACAACTGAATTTGTAGAGCATACAGGACATACAAACCTCTTCAGATAGAAATGAATGAATAAAATAGTATAGTTAGTATTATCTTTACATTCATGTAAACCTTACTTCTGCTTATGAGAATCTGAATTATAAAGTTGCATCCAACATTTATATAATGGACTCATTAGAAATCATTTTGTTGCCTGGATCTACTGTGATAAATCTTCCTTTCATGTGTAACTTAGAACATAATTTCTCAATTGTTTCGCCGGTACCAGCAGTAATTATCAGTGGGGTCATGAAGGGTTCAGGTTCAGTACGTAAATCTCATTTATATACTGAAATCTTGGATTACTGGAGTTAAAATAGTTTGTATAATATTTTTGTATATTATGTTAGGTGATGTTCTTATTCGTTTTTTAATTCGTATTTCACATAATTTTTATTATGTTTGTGTATTGCTTAAAGTACTTAACAGTTCACTAAAATTTTAATAAATTGACAGACATGATTTTCTCTATTAAAGGAAAGTATGCCTTTTACAGTATATCCCAGGTTTGTAACAAGTAATCCTGGTAGGATATAAATGTTACATTATAGATCTAGACTAAACTAAATAGGTTCACTATAACCATGTATTAAATACTAACAGACACAAAGGCTTATTTTAATCAGATATTTTTGCTATCAACTATTTTTTGATCCTTCAGTTAACATGACATTGTTTGTTCCATTACCTTGGTAACAACATATTTAGGTTATGATATCAGACATACTAATTTTTCTGTTGGGTTCTGATAGGTTCACACCTTTGTTGGGGAGCCAATTGTTCAGGGGACCTGAACAATGGACACAAGGACTGCTAAAGTAGGCCCACAGATCCCATTGACTATAATGGAGTCCGTTGGGTATCTGTTGTTTTTAACTGAAAGCACTGAACCAAAAAGTCTTATGAATAGGACAGAACAGAACATGCACTGTATACAGTCTGTGGTCAAAGCTGCTTTCAGTTATGTTTTTCATAGCAGCTCTGTCTCTAAGGAAACAGAACATATAGACAGCTATAGAAAGTGATTTTCCTTACTCTTCAGTGAGGCCTTCTTGGTGCATTGTGAGCTCTACAGGTATCCATACATTTTAATATCTCATAAATGCAATAATTCCACCATGTACCTGGAGTCAAACAGCAATACACAGAGCAAACCCTAATGGTCTGCAATACAAACCCATATTTTAATGCTCCTATTGCCATGTCAAACAATTTTTTATTGAATTTTTATGAAATCATAAAGAAAAAATGGCCAGGATTCCAGCTATACAGCAGACAATCTGTGAAAAGTACTTCTTATTTGGGCTGTACATGTGCAGAACATGTCCATTTAAAGCATATTTAAAGTGAATCTGTCGCTGAACCCAGGATATAAATCCATCCAAGATATCACTGTTTTTGTCAAAATGAAAATTAACTCATCAGAGCAATAAGGGCATTGCCGCATACCTCTGTGGAGCAACAGCAAAGCGATTGTTGCTCCGTTACAAAGAGCTTATTTGCACATATCTTGGTAACAGAGGTGCCAATTCACAAGGAGAAAACATAGGTTAGTGTCACCTGAATCAAACTATCTATCTGCTGGGCTGGGTTGATATGCTGGGTTCTGCTGACAGTATACACAACAAAAGTAGCATGTTTTATTATTTAAAAAATAATATATTGAAGTTCCTGATCTTTGGCCATTTAAGATACAATTTATGCTCAACTCACCATAATAAAGAAAATGTTCTTATTGATCATGTTTAAAGTTTGCACTTTAATACATTGTGCTGTGTAATGCAGATAATAATAGAGATCATTGGTTACTTGTAAAGTTAAACAATCCATCTATGTCTTACACTTCTCATATTTCAAAGGAGCTCTTCAAACCGTCTGCCATGCTCCACTTGCCCTCCCATCGCTGCCACCTTCTAGTACTAATGAAGACGCATAACCTTGTAAGACTGATATATATCCACTTACATAGTTGCTTTTTTTCCTATTTTATTTTCTGCTTAGAGTGTTTCACACTTAAACTGAACAAAGAAAGTCTTATGACCCATTCTGTGCTGGAGTTATCGCTCATAGCAGTACTCTTACAAAAAAGTCTTTCATAAAGACAAATGAAAACAGTCATACAGCCTTTTTCCCCTCTGGCCAAGAATCTTTTTTTCACTTTGGAGTAACAACTTAGCTCATGTGCACATTCCTTGACATGATTGTATACTCAAACAAAAGGTAACTGAGTATACTGATATAGAGACTTACATGAAATTGCATTTGAAGATTTTTTTGGAATGTGAAACTGATATTTCACTTATCAACACAAATAATATTTATATACAAATCCACCAATACATTATTACTTACGCATCTGAAATATCTATAAAGGGAGTTCCCAAGTAGACACAGGTCACATGATCAAGTAATCTGTAGATAAGACAAACTCTTAAATTTAATTTTTTCCTTCATGTCCTTTTAGCCACTGAGTAAAATGTAGCCTTATTCAGTCAATGTAGGGGTGCAGCATATCAGTTGCAAGCACTCTAGGAGAGATCTATGGATTTCAAATACTTCTCCAGTGCCTTTATTTAGAACACAGGCGCACTCTAAGGAAAACACTCCCCGGACTATACAATCAAGTGTGCATGCGCGCACACGTTATTCGGGCCGGAGGCTTCCAAATAGCCTTGTTGCCTGTGTAAGATATAGGAACCATGCCCCCAACAAGCCGATTGGCTGTGGGGACTCAGCCTTATGCTCGATGTTTATCTACAGCATGTTTCCTTTATAAAATCAAAGGTACGATCGGAATAAAGACATCTGTGATGTTTACATTCCTAATTCAATGAGGCTGTATTTACATATTTTGCCGCCATTTTGAAGTACCATGTGTTCACTTTCTGCTGGAAATAAGTTTTTTTTTAAGCATCGAAGTATATAATGCCATTTGCTAATATATATGTATATTAGATACAATGACACTTTCTTATAATTATATATACATGCATGTTTTTAAATGTTCAACCTGTGGTAACCTATTAGTCACATGACAATAAACTCTGACTATATAAGACTACACCAGACAAGGGACATTGGTATACCAGTGGCATCTGATGAAGGAGCAGTGGGCTCTGAAATGCGTTACTATCAGTTTTTTTCTTTTTGTTTTTATTATTTATTACTTATTGTTATTGTACACCAGTAAAAAGTTTGCCTTTGGAGAATTAATTTTGGAGTTAATTTCATCAATTTTTGGAGAATTACGGGATGGCGGTGCCTAAGAGGGAGCGCAGGCGAATCGGGTCCAAACTTTGTGGAATGTCACGCACCTATAGTGTCTAAGGGAATGTTGAGCATATACATGAAAAAAATGTGCTCTTTTGAATGTCATAGTACCTACCACATAAATTATGTTCTTTTTGTTCTTTCTCTCTAGTGTGTTTGGGGAGAACTACTACTTTTCCATTTTCAAGAAGTTTCCATTTTCCAAGTATGAGAGTATGAAAATCTTTGCAATTGTCTACACAAATTTTAGATTTTTTGTAATATTGACATGATTAGATAAGGTTATATGTTGTGCTCCCATTTTGGAAAAAGTAAAGAAGAAGGAAATAAAAGGAGTAACAAAACTTTTGCCAGTTTCTTACTTTCATTTCTCATTTTCCTTTTTTATTATTTAATAGTGCATACAATTGCATAGAGAATTTTTATCCAAGTGTTATCATTTATTATTCTAGTATTATAGATGTTTTACTTGGCATGCAGAAAAAAACAACACTTTAATATAAAGCATTTATTGCTTTTATAACCCTGTATTCTATATACTCAATATTACAGTGTCTTTTTAAAGTACATAATAATGGAGTGTGCTTTCATAATGTCCTCATTTAAATACTTCAACTACAAAGTTTTGTGCCCCTCCATTATATCTTCAGCATGTGTCCAAAATAAACATTTAAAGGTTCATAAAAAATGTATGATTCAGATTCATAAATGTTTTAAACAGTTACAAACCATTTTAAATAATTTCTATTGTCTGCAATGGTTCGTTAACATTTGTACATATCACTTACACAGCCCTGCCAATATTCTGCTTAAAGGGTCTCCTTAACTCATTATACTTTGGCAGAACAGTCTACTTTGAGACCATACATTTGTCTTCATGATTTAGTGGAGAATCATCCACCCAGAGTTCCTCTGTAATAAGGTCTAAGATACAGTTCCTTTCAATGATATAGCAGAATATGGTGCCAATTTATAATGCCTTCTATGCCGCTTTTCTAAACCCAACAGATTGACCAAAAAAGTGCGCACGTGAGAGATAAAATTTACACTAGTTCCTGGCTGCAGTAGATTTCAGTTCTGAACACATAACCTCCTGAAATGCTCCAGAATTATTAAGAGGCTGGATTCTAATTACAGCATCTCGAACCACAGAAAAGGAATGAGTTAAGACTAGAGATAAAACAGCAGTTTTAATAAACAGTAACATCGTTTTGATTGTTCTAACTTCAGCATTATGTGTGATAGACTACAAATTGAACAATACATGAATAGTTAACAATTGAATCAATATTTAGTGATTTATAGCTTTCATTCTTGTATCGTATAGCTTCATAAAATAAATTCTTATTCACGATAAATGCATGTTATATACAGAGTTCCAGCACTTTGTAGCTTTATGTTTTTATATATTTTTATATAAAAGAAAATGAGAAACATCTACATAGTGTTTAAAGAAATTGTAAACTGAAGTAAGGTCAGATACAGACCAGTGTACAGTAATTGCAGCCTATGATTTTGTTTGTATTTTAGATGATTGCGATTCATAAAAATATTTAATGAAAATTCTTATGGTAACTTTTAACATTAGACTGGACAATCATAAACAATTTCATTGTGAAATAGCGATCTGTCAACACATATTTATATTTTGGAGGATCTGTCACCAATCTGAAAAGCAGTGACATACATCATCTGTGCTGTTACTCTGAGCATTTTGGTGTTTTGATTTTATGCAAATGTGTTCAGCTATTCCGAAGGAATAAGCTTTTTTATTGTGGATGCAAACTAGGGTATACTAGCCAAGTGGGTGTTAACACTATGGTTTCTCTCAGGTCAGGGTCTCTATGTGATATATGTAATACAGTTAAAAACAGAAAAAGAGAGTAGCAGTATCAAAAAATATAATCTTTTCTCTGTAAAGGTATGTTCACATGGCAGGAAATGAAGAGAAATTCCTCTTCATTTTCTGTCGCTGATTAAGCCCGGATCGGCAGGGACTAATCGGCAATGATTCCCTAGTCATGGAATCCACGGCTGAATCAGCCATGGAATCCCCAGCAAGATAAAGCAGGACACTGATTTTTTCAGCATCCTGCTGCGATCTCTGCCTTGAAAACAATGGGAGACAGATTCGGGGTGGAATCCTACGTGTCAAAGTACCCTTAGGGGTTCTTCTTTAGAGGTCCAGACCAGTGATCAGTTCTGGCGGTGATCAGCAGGAATAACATCTTCAAAGTACAAACTAATATGGCCTTGAAGAAGTACGTATAGCACGAAACAGCTGTCATCATTATTGCATTCTTACTGTATTGTATCATGTGATGCGGGTCTGTGTGCGCTGGATGCTGAAGTTTTAATCTTGATGGAATAAAAGACTGCTTTTACCTCATTTGGTGAGTGGTGCAGTGCAGTGTTTTTTTTTATTCTTTTGCACTATTTAATGCAGTGTCACCATCCTCTCTTAGTTAACAGACCCTAATTTGTATTGACACTAAGGCGTTTTGGACGCAGTGGAAACGCTGTGGCAGAAAAAAACACTGCGTTTTACATTACCTGCAAAGTGGATGGGATTCTGGCTAATCCCAACCACACACTGCAAAAAAAAAAAAAACTGCAGCAGAAAAGCTGCGATTTAAAAAATGCTTGCATTTTTAAAAATCGCAGCATTTCAATTATACCTATGGAAATGCTGGCGTTTTACATATATATATAAATAGGGGAAAAAAAGTTCGCAGAGGAAAACTGTGGACTTTCTGCGAGAAACACTGCGGAAAAGAACATAATGCGTTACCGCCACAGTCTTTTCCACAGTATTTTTTTTTGTTGCGGCTCGCTATGTGGGGCTCTAGCCTAAAAGGGCTATGCTAAGCAAACCTAAGCAATATAGCATATGGCTGACCACAGCTTGAAGGAACCTGGTTCATAGGCAAATAATCATGATAAGCTTTGTGAATGGCGATAAGGCATAAGGTCATAACTTGAAATGACTAGGTCATCATACAATATGGAGGGACCAACAATTCATGTACTTTTTTATTAACATACCCATTAATATTTATATTAACTCCAATTTGTTGAAATATCATCTTGTTCCTGATCATTGCAACTACATTAGAGTTTAGTATAAAAATGGAAGTTAAGAGCTAGATTTCAATTAATTGAGGATAAAGTAATTCTTGTATTACACAGTATGCCCAGGTTTACTCTAGGGAAAGCCAATGCTGAGGTGTGTATGTAATGCACAGCAGAGGGCACTTTATGGCATGGACTAGAAGGGGGAATGCAGTGCTATTCCAATAAGTGCACATGTTTGTAGTGTGCAGGTATGCAACCCTGTTAGACTCCACACTAACATAGCCATACACACCTGTAGAAAAGAGCACCTGGTATATGAATATGCTGAAGTCTAGGGGAGGTACCGCTACATTCACACTCATCTTTAGCTCTCTGTTCTTCTGGTCTGTCGGTGGACTAGAAAAATGGGCAAAAACAGATATGTTTTATGACGGACATGAATGGAGCCCCAGGGACCCCATTGACTATAATGGGGTCCTCAGGTGTCCGTTGGATGTCCATTTTTTTTAACTGAAATTGATGGATGAAAAAGTTGGACTTGCAGCACTTTTTCATCCAACAATTTATGACGGACCTTCACTGGACGGACACCCAGCACAAATGTTAAATTAGCCTAAAAGAGACAATCACCCAGAAAGATTGTTACAAACTGTAGTTTATACAGTTTGGATTGTTTCGCAATATTACACTCAATTTAATTCAGGAGACTGTTCAAACAGGACAGTTATTTTGGTTAACAGATAACTTTTTTTTTTCCGTAAAGAGATACATGTACAAAGAATGTGACCTTAGTAAAAGAGACATGTCTAAAACAGGGCAGTTCAATATCCGAACAATGAATGAACTCAAGTGAAATGTTTCCACAACTCATCAGTATTTGTTGTGATATTCCGGGATATGGATAAGAGAACTAAATTTAGACATAACAGCATCCAGCCTCATTTCTTCGCAATGCTCTTTTGGTTATTATGAACTTTAGAATCATGCTCCATACAAATGCCCAGGGAGTTTACCAGGGAGTGTATTAATGCTAACATCTCCAAATAATTATCAAGAGCACTATTCATTTTACCACAATATTTGGGTCTACTGCAGTTAGACCCATGGTGATCAGCTGACTGTAAGGGTAACTGTAGTCTGTAGCAGGATTGTTAAAAGTGAACAACTTATTTAAAAGGAATGCCATTTTTTTTTATTATGTATTAAAACCAGATAGTGATATATACCACTTTTTTCTAATATGTTTTTATTTTCTGATTGTCTATAACAGTATACTATTTCCTATACATTATTATAGGGGCTGTCATCTTGCCTGAGCTTTCTGTTAACAGGAATTCCCTGTCAACAACATTTAGTGACATGCTTTACAGCCTAGTCATGGCCATTGACAGCAATAAGCTGGAGTCAACTCATTGAAGTCTATAGGAGGGATTTTTAGGGTTGTTTTGATCAGAGAGGTGGAGCAGCTAATCTGTGACATCATCTATTGCCAGTAATGGAATAAATGATGAGTGTTATGTTACAAGAGAGCTTCTCTTGTAATGCTTATAGAGATGTTATCTTCTATTGTTATGCTACAGAATTTTCATGTGCTACTCTATTATTAGGCTTAGTGGTTAGAGTGAGAATTGAAGATATAGTACTTTTTAAAAAGACAGATGGAAAAGTTTAAAAAATATATAAAAAATTCTTAAAATATGTTTAACATAAAAATTTAGTTTAAAAAATAGGTAATTTTTCTGTTGACACATTCCATTTAAGTTTTTTTTTTTTTTTTACTAAAGCACATTAAAACTTTATTCAGTAACAATAACTTATCATTACCAAACTAACACAAACCGTGCTTAAGTGCATATACAGTGTAATTTCTCTCTTTTAATATGGGAAGAGTCAAGAAATCAGGCGATACCTTTTAGAGGCCAACTGAGTATATTTGATGGTAAACTTTCGAGAGTCTAGGTCTCTTCTTCAGACATGGTGTTAAACAAGAAACTGAAAATTCACAGACTTTTTATACACAAAAGACATGGACCTTCAAAGGATCTTAGAATCTTTAAAAATAACAAAATGCAATATAAGTAGAGAAGTTATTTACAACAGGTCAATAAATAAATAATCTGGAAACTTGTGGGGTGTGACGGAGGGATCAGTAATTCTTTCTGTTATCTGTTTACTATCAGGTGGTGATTTGTGACCCTCACAGTTCCTACATAGTGTGACATGAAACTGGCATGAATATAAAGTCCAAATTGAAATTTTTGCATTAACTTATATTCCCATTCCTTTCTCTCCCTCTATGCCTTAAAATGTCCCATTAAAACCACAACCCACAAATCTTCAATAGAGTGGTCTAATGTGTGGCCACTGGGAGATATGTTCTGCTGTTATTAATGGTGAATCTGTGTGAGTTCATGCGCTGACTGAGTCTATGCCCTGTTTCCCCCACATAGAGGCCTGTGTTGGGACATTGCACACACATTATGAGATACACCACATTGGAAGACCTGCAGGAAAATGTCCCCCTAATTCTGTGTACCTGTTGTGACTGTGGGACAGGTACACTGTCAGTAGTGTGGATGTGCCTGCAGGTCTTACACCTGTTTTGCAGGCAAGGTGAGGTGCCATTTTCAGTTGGGACCTTCAGGGCACTTCGAACAATAATACGCCGCATGTTTGGTGGTTGCTGAAAAGAAAGGAGAGTGGAGACTGGAAATAAGTCTTTGAGTCTGTTGTTCCTATGTAGCACAGGTTGGAGCTCTTTGGCAATCCTTCATAGGATCTCCAGCTGTGGGTTGTAGGTGACAACTAGGGGCACTCGGGCTTCTTTCTGGGTCTCTTTATATGTGAGCAGACTGTCTCTGTTAATGGCTGCCGCTTTGTTTAATTGGTTGTCCGTCACTTTTGGTTTGTCTCCCAATGTGAGAAATTTCATCCTCAGATCCAGGAGGTGCTTGTTCAGGTCTGCTTTGTCGGAGCAAATACGATTGTATCATATAGCCTGGCTTTAAATAATACATTGTCTTGTGTGCTTGGGGTGGAAGATGTCATTTCTCAGATAGGCCATTCTGTCTGTGGGTTTGTGGTATATTGATGTGAGTAGCCGGTGGTCTTTAATGTATATTGTGATATCTAGAAAGTGGAATTCACTCTCTGAATAGCTAAGTTTAAGGTTGATGGTAGAGTGAAAGTCATTGAAGTCATTATGGAATTGAAGTAGGGCCTCCTCACCTGCTGTCCAGATGACAAGGATATCATCAATATAACGAAGGTAAATCATAGGTTTGGTGGTGCATGTTAATAAATATGCTCCTTCCAGTTTTGCCATAAAGAGATTTGCATACTGGAGTGCACATCTGGACCCCATTGAACTTCCCATTCACTGTAGATATTCAGTGGGGAAAAAAAGTATTTAGTCAGCCACCAATTGTGCAAGTTCTCCCACTTAAAAAGATGAGAGACGCCTGTAATTGACATCATAGGTAGACCTCAACTATGAGAGATAAAATGAGAAAACATATCTAGAAAATCACATTGTCTGGTTTTTTAAGAATTTATTTGCAAATTATGGTGGAAAATAAGTATTTGGTCACCTACAAACAAGAAAGATTTCTGGCTCTCACAGACCTGTAACTTCTTCTTTAAGAGGCTCCTCTGTCCTCCACTCATTACCTGTAATAATGGCACCTGTTTGAAATTGTTATCAGTATAAAAGACACAACCTCAAACAGTCACACTCCAAACTCCACTATGGTGAAGACCAAAGAGCTGTGGAAGGACACCAGAAACAAAATTGTAGACCTGCACCAGGCTGGGAAGACTGAATTTGCAATAGGCAAGCAGCTTGGCGTGAAGAAATCAACTGTGGGAGCAATAATTAGAAAATGGAAAACATACAAGACCAGTGATAATCTCCCTCGATTAGGGGCTTCACGCAAGATCTCACCCCGTGGGGTCAAAATGATCACAAGAACGGTGAGCAAAAATCCCAGAACCATACGGGGGGACCTAGTGAATGATCTGCAGAAAGCTGGTACTAATGTAACAAAGGCTACCATCAGTAACACACTATGCCGCCAGGGACTCAGATCCTGCAGTGCCAGACGTGTCCCCCTGCTTAAGCCAGTACATATCTGGGCCCGTCTGAAGTTTGCTAGAGAGCATTTGGATGTTCCAGAAGAGTATTGGGAGAATTTCATATGGTCAGATGGAACCAAAGTAGAACTGTTTGGTAGAAACACAACTCGTCGTGTTTGGAGGAGAGTGAATGCTGAGTTGCATCCAAAGAACACCATACCTACTGTGAAGCATGGGGGTGGCAACATCATGCTTTGGGGCAGTTTCTCTGCAAAGGGACCAGGACGACTGATCCGTGTACATGAAAGAATGACTGGGGCCATGTATCGTGAGATTTTGAGTGCAAACCTCCTTCCATCAGCAAGGGCATTGAAGATGAAATGTAGCTTGGTCTTTCATT
Organism: Leptodactylus fallax; assembly: GCA_947044405.1. Taxonomy (NCBI): domain Eukaryota; kingdom Metazoa; phylum Chordata; class Amphibia; order Anura; family Leptodactylidae; genus Leptodactylus; species Leptodactylus fallax. The sequence continues at coordinate 1,443,580 of CAMRHE010000001.1, read as the reverse complement.
ATGACAATGATCCCAAGCACACCGCCAGGGCAATGAAGGAGTGGCTTCGTAAGAAGCATTTCATGGTCCTGGAGTGGCCTAGCCAGTCTCCAGATCTCAACCCCAGAGAAAACCTTTAGAGGGAGTTGAAAGTCCTTGTTTCCCAGCAACAGCCCCAAAACATCACTGCTCTAGAGGAGATCTGCATGGAGGAATGGGCCAACATACCAGGAACAGTATGTGCCAACCTTGTGAAGACTTACAGAAACCGTTTGACCTCTGTCATTGCCAACAAAGGATATATAACAAAGTATTGAAATTAACTTTTGTTATTGACCAAATACTTATTTTCCACCATAATTTGCAAATAAATTCTTTAAAAATCAGACAATGTGATTTTCTGGATTTGTTTTCCCATTTTGTCTCTCATAGTTGAGGTCTACCTATGATGTCAATTACAGGCCGACCTCATCTTTTTAAGTGGGAGAACTTGCACAATTGGTGGCTGACTAAATACTTTTTTCCCCACTGTAGATCCTCTCCAAAAGTAAAATAGTTGCGGCTAAGGATGAATTGTATGAGCTGTGTTACTGGTTTTGTTGGGAGGTTTTTCCAGGTGTACCCGACATGCTGCAACTCTATCGTTATGGGGAATGTTGGTATACAGGGATTCCACATCCATGGTGGCCAAAATGGTACCCTCAGGTAGTAGGCCCAGGGCATTCAGTTTATTAAGAAGGTCAGTGGTGTCGTAGATATAGCTTGGAGTATCTCTGACAAGGGTTTTTTTTTTATATGACCTCCAGCTAACATATTAACTCAGATTTGTTGTTCCAGTTACAACTAGACACTGGCGTAAACATAGCGTATATTTGGGCTAAAAAATTTTCAAAATGTTAGACATGTCGGTGAGGGTTCTCAGAAAAATTAGTTAAATGTGGCACAATGCAACGAAAGTGCCCTAAAATAATAATGAAACATTCTGCCTCAAAGTAAGCTAACTAGAAGGTGGTATAAATGTAGATGAAATATACATTAGATTTATCACCAGCAATAGCCACTGTGATAAATCTGGTGCATTTTTATATTGTGTATTTGCACTGTCTATTAGGAAATGTGGGCCATTCTCTCAACCTAACCCAGAACTGGGAGCTGTTTTTTGTATAATTAGTTCTCTCCCCATTTCTTATTTAGATAGTTATCTGCAACCATGATTGATCTGTCAGAAAACTACAGTAGAAACCAGTCATTGTGACAGGAAGTGATTTCATTTGATTAAAAGATACATAGAGGACTGTATAGAACTGCATAGAATACTTATTTGGTTTATTATTGGAAATCTGCTTGTCTTTTGATTTTCACTCTGATGTTAACTCTCATACTGACTTTTGGCTTGGACATGTTCACTCTTCTGATTCCTCTCCCTGGTTTTGATCTGCCTTGTAAGTGTATTGTGGGTTCTGGTTAGACTTCAGTTTGTGGAACATTTATTTTTTATACCAGTTTCTGTGGTGATAACTTAGGCCCCAAATGCAGCAAAAGTCTATCTGTCTTTGTTATTGGTAAAGGTGATTGAGTGCCTCTCTCTCAGCACTGTGTAAGATTTAAGCAGCTTGTTCTACTGCTTTCTGTTGTCAGCCACTTCCTGCTATTTATATTGCTATATAATTGCTGCAGACTTACTGTCATAACAGCTTCACTATTCCCTTTGACAATGTCATTTTCCATCCCATTATTGAACCTGTCTTGTTTATTTACTATTTATTTTACTCACTATGCTTACTTATATAGCTCCATCATATTCTGCAGCGCTTTACAGATATTGTCAGTCACTGTCCCATATAGGGTTCACAATCTATACATTCCCTATCAGTATGTCTTTGGACTGTGGGAGGAAACCACAGTACCCAGGGAGAACATACAAACTCCTTGCAGGTGTTGTCCTTAGCAGGATTCGAACCCAGGACTCCAGCGCTGCAAGGCTGCAGTACTAACCACTATGTCACCCTTTTGTCAACTGTACTAGCTATGTGACTATGTACTTTGTGGCACAAATAGGTAAAAGAGATTAAATTCTAACAAATTCAATGTTTACTTGGTGAAACACACTATCAATACAAATACAGACCTCAGAGTGATGTTTATAAGCTACACAAGACTCTACCTTTTTCTATATTGCAATGCATATTGCTTTCTTTGTAGAATATATTGGGGCAGAAAAATGGTGTGCAAGGCATTTAAAGTTGCGATTTTTTTGTGCAAATGAGATTTTTGTGCAAAAAACTTGCAACTTTTTTGGTTCAGCCATGACACTGGCATGGTGAAGACGTGCAGGGAGTATTATACAGATGGCTATTAAGAATCACTACTACTGACTGAAGAGAGTGAAACAGAGCAATTACCGCTACAGGGCACAATTATAAACACCCTGTTAAAATCTCATTTTAATCTCCTTTATGTAACACACTTTTTAGCAAATAAAGATCAATCAGAATTTTTTATAACTGATTATATATTCATATATGGATGGATTTTGTTTTTTAGTTGCTAATCTAGGGCAGAGAATAGATAAAACACATTTTATGGTTGTCTTAGTGGTATATGTCACATCTGTAATTGTCTGTTTATTTGAAGGTTTACATACAGTACAAAACACAAAATACATAAAAATAGGTACAATACTAATGTAGTGACCAACTGGTATAATGGGATAGAGGGCCTTGCCCACAAGGCTTACCATCTATGAGGGAAGGGGGATAGAGACAGTAGGTAAAGTTAGAAGCTGTTCATATGGTGGTGTACTGGCATCAGAATTATTGAAGGTTGTATGCGTACATGAAAAGAGTAATCTGTTAGGAGGTGAGGAAAGAATGTTCAATGAATGTTTTGGAGTTGGAGGCAGCAGGAGATGATGACCGATGGTTTGCATGTGAGGCTTGGAGGATAAGGAAGAATCAAAGGTTACCCCCAGGCAATGGGCCTCTGAAACTGGGGTAAGTTTGGCACCATTAACTTTAATAGATAGGTCAGGTATGTGGGCTGCGTGAGGTAGGGGCAAAATGATGAACTCAGTTTTCTTCATATTGAGTTTGAAAAGACAGGGGGAAGGCCGAATCTGTGATGCCAAGGGATGAGAAATTTTCTAACAAGAGGGAGTTGCCAATTATGTTAGAGGCAGATGAAAGGTGTAGAAGGAGGAGAATAGAGTCATTTGGCTTTGGCAGCTGGCAGGTCATTTGCAACTTTGGTTAAGGCAATATCAGAAGTACAATGTGTTGGAAGTCAGACTGTAGTCTGTCAAAGAGTGAGTTGAATGAGAAATAGGTGGATAGTTCAAGGTGGGCATGCTGTTCAAGGAGTTTTGAAGCAAACAGGATCAGTGATGTGACTGTTGGCTGGAGAGGATAGGTCAAGGGATTGTGTCTTAAGAATGGGTGTGATGGTAGCATGTTTAAAGGAAGAATAGAAGGTACTAGTTGGAGATAGGTTAAAGAGGTGGGTTAGAGCACAGAAAAGATTTCAGTGAGGTTGGGGATAAGGTGTGATTAGATTGGGTAAAGCACACAGGTAGTGTGGTGCAAACTAGAAATTAGGGTGGAGAGCTTTTTATTGGTAATGGCAGAGAAGAAAGTTACAGAGGAAGAGTAGAGTTGTTGCAGGGGGAGTAGGTGGAACCTTTCTCAGATGGTATTGATTTTGTTTTTGAGATAAATGGCAAAGTCTCCAGCTGAGATAAGTGATGTTGGAGGGGGGCACCAAGGGATGGAGAAGAGAGTTAGAGGTATTAAATAGCTGCTTGGTTTTGTGGGATAAGATATAAGTGTGTTGAAGTGGACTTGTTTTGCAGAGGTGAATGCATTCTTGAGAACTGTTTATTTGTAACTACAGTGCCTTGCGAAAGTATCCGGCCCCCTTGACCTTTTCAACCTTTTGCCACATTTCAGGCTTCAAACATAAAGATATAAAATTTTTATTTTTTGGTGAAGAATCAACAACAAGTGGGACACAATTGTGAAGTGGAACGAAATTTATTGGTTATTTTAAACTTTTGTAAAAAATAAAAAACTGAAAAGTGGGGCGTGCAATATTATTTGGCCCCTTTACTTTCAGTGCAGCAAACTCACTCCAGAAGTTCAGTTAGGATCTCTGAATGATCCAATGTTGTCCTAAATGACTGATGATGATAAATATAATCCACCTGTGTGTAATCAAGTGTCCGTATAAATGCACCTGCTCTGTGATAGTCTCAGGGTTCTGTTTAAAGTGCAGAGAGCATCATGAAGACCAAGGAACACACCAGGCAGATCCGTGATACTGTTGTGGAGAAGTTTAAAGCCGGATTTGGATACAAAAAGATTTCCCAAACTTTAAACATCCCAAGGAGCACTGTGCAAGCGATCATATTGAAATGGAAGGAGTATCAGACCACTGCAAATCTACCCAGACCCGGCCGTCCCTCTAAACTTTCATCTCAAACAAGGAGAAGACTGATCAGAGATGCAGACAAGAGGCCCATGATCACTCTGGATGAACTGCAGTGATCTACAGCTGAGGTGGGAGAGTCTGTCCATAGGACAACAATCAGTCGTACATTGCACAAATCTGGCCTTTATGGAAGAGTGGCAAGAAGAAAGACATTTATCAAAGATATCCATAAAAAGCCTCGTTTTAAAGTTTGCCACAAGCCACCTGGGAGACACACCAAACATATGGAAGAAGGTGCTCTGGTCAGATGAAACCAAAATCGAACTTTTTGGCCACAATGCAAAACGATATGTTTGGCGTAAAAGCAACACAACTCATCACCCTGAACACCATCCCCACTGTCAAACATTTTGGTGGCAGCATCATGGTTTGGGCCTGTTTTTCTTCAGCAGGGACAGGAAAGATGGTTAAAATTGATGGGAAGATGGATGGAGCCAAATACAGGACCATTCTTGAAGAAAAACTGTTGGAGTTTGGAAAAGACCTGAGACTGGGACGGAGATTTATCTTCCAACAAGACAATGATCCCAAACATAAAGCAAAATCTACAATGGAATGGTTCACAAATAAACATATCCAGGTGTTAGAATGGCCAAGTCAAAGTCCAGACCTGAATCCAATCGAGAATCTGTGGAAAGAGCTGAAAACTACTGTTCACAAACGCTCTCCATCCAACCTCACTGAGCTCGAGCTGTTTTCCAAGGAAGAATGGGCAAGAATTTCAGTCTCTCGATGTGCAAAACTTATAGAGACAAACCCCAAGCGACTTGCAGCTGTAATCGCAGCAAATGTGGCGCTACAAAGTATTAACTTAAGGGGGCCGAATAATTTGGCACGCCCCACTTTTCAGTTTTTTATTTTTTACAAAAGTTTAAAATATCCAATAAATTTCGTTCCACTTCATGATTGTGTCCCACTTGTTGTTGATTCTTCACCAAAAAATAAAAATTTTATATCCTTATGTTTGAAGCCTGAAATGTGGCAAAAGGTTGAAAAGTTCAAGGGGGCCGAATACTTTCGGAAGGCACTGTAATGAAGTCTTCCTGGTATTGGCTTTTCTTCCAGTGACAGTCTGCACCCCTTGAAGCATGTCTCAGTTTTTTTTGTTTTTTTTTTATCAGGAACGTACGACAGGGTTGCCTATTGATTGGTAGAGCTCTGGTTTGTGTGATGGGAGCCACTTGAGGGTTGAAGTCAGTGGCGTATATACAGGGGTTGCAGTGGGAGCGGGAGTGTAACACCAGCAGGTAACGGGCCCAATTTACTTACCGTTCCCCGCTCCTGCTCACGGCCGCCTGTGCTTCCCTTTCTGCAGAATCGGAGGCAGCTGTGAGCAGGAGCAGGGATCAGTAAGTAAGGCTGTGGGCCGGCGAACCCCATAAACACTGCTATCATTATACTCTGGGGTCTTTTCAGACCCCAGAGTATAATGATTGGAGGCCCAGGGGAGGTGAGGGAACATAAAAAACACTGTTACTTACCTCTCCTGCGCTCCAGCAGGTTTCGGGCCTCCTTGGTGATGTCCAGGCTGACGACATTATGCGTCACGACGCCGGCCGTGACATCTGGTCCAACATTGAAGAAGGTTGAAAGGGGGAAGTACGCTGGTGCCAGGGACAGGTAAGTAACACATTTTTTTATGTTTGTATCCTCCCTTGGGTCTTCGATCATTATATTCTGGGGTATGAAAAGACCCCAGAGTATAATAATTGTTCATGGGTGGTCCACAATGGGGCATAATACTGTGTGCAGGGGCCACTATGGGGAATAATACTGTGTGCAGGGGCCACTATGGGGCATAATACTGTGTGCAGGGCCCACTATGGGGCATAATACTGTGTACAGGGGCCACTATGGGGCATAATACTGTGTACAGGGGCCACTATGGGGCATAATAGTGTGTGAAGGAGCCACTATGGGGCATAATAGTGCATGCAGGGGCCTCTATGGCATATAATAGTGTGTGCAGGAATGAGGGGAATGCGGTTTGTGAGGGGGAGGGGGGCGGTTGCCGGGGTGAGCCCATGTCAAATGTTCACCTTGTGGCCCAGCCATTCCTAGTTACGCCACTGATTGAAGTAGTGGTGGTATTATAGAAAGTAGTGGCAGCACTGTATCCTAAAGTGTAGATAAGACAGAAAATGCTGGAGCCAGGTGGTGAAGTGGTCATGGAAGGCCGTGGCAGGTCCTGATGGTTGGTAGATGACAGCCACTTGGAGAAAGAGGGATAAGTATCAGGTGCAGGTATCAGATAAAATCTTAGACTGTATTTTTACCAGCACTAATTTATGAACTTTTTTTCATTTTTGGTGAATGGAAAAAAACAGCAATTCAATCATTTTTTTTTACTTTCACTGTGCAATATCATATAAATGTTAAGGTTGTTACAGTTATAGCCAATTTATTTTTAGTTCATTTGCACAGAAAATTGATTTTATAATTTTTTTTTCCTTCTTTATGTTAAAGATACATATTCAGCAGTTGCTGATGAAGGTTTTGCAGCCAAAACCAGTTGTGGATCATAAATGGTGAGAACCTGTAAATGACAGATGGTTCCCTATGATTCCCAAAGGCCCCTTGCAGATGACCATAGGCTAGGTCAGTGTGTTATCCGGGTTTTTCCTGAATAGCACACTGACCCAGTCATATCTGTCGGCCCATGCACATGACTGTGTATTACACGAAGCAGTGTGCAGGCTGACAGTCCGGCCCGCAAAATTCAGTACAGGTCCTATTCCTGTCTGGTTTTGCAGCTGTGCTTCCGCAGCTCCTATTCATTGAATGAATGTGGACACGGAAGCACAGCTAGTGCACATCCGTTTGACACCTGTGCGGCGGCCGTGCCATTCATTCACAGCCTGCGGTCAGCCCTTGGTTGTCTGCAAGGGGCCTCAGAGTGATCTGTGAAAAATGATGCCCTATGGATGAAAGTCTGTCATAAAAAATGGACTGTTTCATCAATTTTGTGCAGCAAATTACAATGATGGTAGTCTGAATAAATCCTTTTCTTAACCTTAAAAACAATGGGGAAGTTATACAAATTAAATTGTGTCCAAAATATGGTGTAATTTGCAGTAAAAAAATGGTGTACTTGCTTTACCCCTTATTTATTAACCACTTTCATAACAAATGCTTTACCCCCCTTCCAAACCAGATTAATTTTTGGGTTTTTTTTGTATGTGCAGATTTGAGGGCTGTTACATTTTTATCATTTGTGTTATTCAACTAATTTCTGCGTTTTTTTTTCGGTGCCACATAGGGCTTTGTTTTCATGTTGTTTTTATTTTTGCATGTGTTTTAATTTTTTTTTATATCCGGGAAAATCCGGTAATACAAAAGAGGAGGGAAAACGTGTCTCTTTTTCACTTTTCCTTTTTTTATTATTTAATAACACAAAGTGCTACTAAAAAACTTTTTAAAATAGTTTTTACTCTCCGTTACGGTAATTTTTATTTTTTATGGTGTAGTCGGGGGTGGAGCTATAACCTGTCATAAGGGCGTTTTATTGGCGTATTATTTTATTTATTTTTCTAATTATTTTATTTCCATTTTTTTTTTAACTTTTCAATTCATTTTTTAATTTTTTTTTTAAATTATGTCCCCATAAGGTCATAATAGACCTTTGGGGACATCTGACTACTTTTTTTTTTTGGGGGGGAGGCTGATTTCTCCTGTAACTGGGACTGGTACATTTAGCCCCAGTTGCAGGATGAATACAGCCTCCTGTGCATAACTATAGGATTTATAGAGCTGATCTGGGTCCTGTAGGACCCAGCAGCTCTTACAGACACTGCACCCCGTGACCGCTTGAGTGCTGTATACAGAGCGATCGGGAAGGCAGGGAAGGTAATAAACCTTCCCTGTCTTCTCTCTGGCAGCTCCGGCTGAAGTTACAGCCGGCTCCCTGTTTCAGCAGCTGCACGATTTTGTGCAGGTGCTGAGTTCTGCTTGGACTAGACAACCACCTTCCGGACGTATAAACCCAATGGGCGGTCCAGAAGTGGTTAAGTGTTTTGACACAGTTTCTGAGCTTTTGCTGACAAGTGGGCAGAGCTTATCGGGAGAGGATCTATAATTGTCAAAATAGGATGCTGTGAAACACTGTGCATTTTTGTCGTAGCCTAAGCCAACTAATAGGTGGTGTAAAGTTACAATAGATAGTCTAAAGAAATGCCAGATTAATTAACCACCATCAACTACTATGATAAATCTGGTGTAGTTTAAGTCTGTGTAGTCTAAATTTGCACAGTGTGAAACTAATAATATTAGTAAATCTGTCCCTTTGTGTTTTTAATAAACTTTATCTCATATTATGAGATTTGACCATGTAATACTGGGATCCCTTGTATAATATACAGCAGTACTAGTGAATTGCACTGTATTCAATTATCTAATCTAAGTAATCTATTAGGCCCTGCTCTTGAAAAGGCCTAACACTCACACACACACGGCAAGTCTTTGTTATGTCCCTGGCTGCCATGGCTACCAATCAGAGGTAGCACCCTTGCTATGTCAAATAATATTGGAGCATCTGTCGATTTTATCTTGTGCAATCTAAGGAGTTAACTAGACTGGACCTGTATAGTTCAACTAGAGATGAGTGAACAGGTTCGCAACAAGCTGGGTTTGTTCCAAATTTTTCAAAAATTTCAGGTTTGGCTGAACCCGCAAACCGCTATTGTACTCTGGGGTCTCTTTAATATACACTAGTTTGTATCCTATACAGTTAAACATCAAATATAAACTAACTCTATAAATTTTAACTCCTATTATGGATTGTATTTAATTTTTAATTTACATTATGTATCTGCAATAAATATATAGAATATTGTATGTTTGATATGTTAAGAGTAATATACAAAATACACATGTGAAGTGGAACAGTTTGCAACTCTTCGCAGTGCAATCTTGTGATCACTTCTGGTATTGCATTCTTTCTGTCTGGCTTTTAAATGCAAATTTATATAATTGAAAATTACTGATTATGTAATATGAACATCAGCAATTGAAAATATGTATGTACATTTTTAATAACTTATTCTTGAATATTTCTGAGAAAGAAATTATTCTTTAAGCTATGTTGTATAAGGGAAACACATGACACTTTGGCCAACCTTAGATTTGTTTAAAATAGAATAGATGCTCTGGTTTTATTCAATACAGCTTTCCAAAGCAGTCTGATATTACATGCACATTGCAAATTGGCTGCTTCATTGAATGAATTTTAATTCTTATTCTGCCAAACTATTTCACCGTGAAGAATTATAATTGCTGCTCCTACTGTTTTCTTTGGTATGTTCACACTTTTACCACGTTGAACACTTGGACTGGATACATCTAAGTATCATTTGCTTTATATCAAAATACAGGTTGGATAATTCACGAAGCCAAACGTAACAATGTGAAACCATGGAAAAAGGAGTGGACTGAAATGGTAAAAAAATGTCTTATATTTTTGGACATCTTTCAATATGTGCTCAGTATTTGCAGCTCATCCAACAAAAGCCAGACATTTTTCATAGCATTGGCAATAAAAAGTCCTACATATCAACAGGAATCACCCTTATTAGGATAGCATTAAAAATTACCAAGGGGCATGTAAACTAAGGTTTCATAATTTTTGTCAAGTTTCCTTCTCAGGTTTTCTGAAATCCCTAATAATTTTAACTAAGCAAAGGAATATTTTTCATTGGGGTTGATATTACAGGATTCTATTTTGGACTTGATCGACCTGTGTCTTTCCAACCTTATTAACTCTCTAACAATATAATACTATTACTACAATATTGTTACAAAATCATTGTCAGTGGGTACCTCTAGATCAAAGGTGCATGGAGAGGAACTTGAATGACAAGATTGCTCAAACCCTCTTGTATACCCTATGTATGCAATGCAGAATAAAAGAGAAATCACACACTATTCAGTGATACAAATGAGATGTATAATTTTTGTTTTATAATTTGCACTGGAAAAGGTATAACTATAAAATCCATACCAGTTATTATAAGACTATGTAATACTTACATTTACCATACCTTTTGTCATATATTACAATATTTGTCATATACATCTTTACCACCTAATAATAGCAGGCGATAAGATATTCAGGTGCCTTATAAGTTGTTTTATTCATGCATGTGCAGCCATTGGTGACAAGTCATCACAGTGGTGGAGAAAAATTTCTCAAATTGAAGCTTTCGGTGGACATTTTAACAATTTCCATTATACAGCAGTAATGCAACTACATATGGCCACCATGTGACTATATCACATGGCTGTTAATAGCAAAAAAAATTGGTGCTGTACAATGTGTGGTAATCATAGGATTCTTAGGGAAAGCACATATTTTTTTTTGTTTTACAATAAGGAAAAATGCCATAAACATACATAGAGAATTGAATTCCTCCAAACATACAATTTTACTCGATTAGGCAGGACCAATAGTTGTAAACTGTAGAACACTGGTGCCGAAAGGAAGCCGTTCAGAATGAGTTTAAAGGGACTCTACCATTGCCTAAATCATTTATTTAACTAAGCATATATTCAAATAACCTTTAGAAAGGCTATTCTAGGCATACCTGTCATTCCTTGTTCCTTGCAGCCATTTTTGAAAAAATCTGGTTTTCTTGATATGCAAATTAATCTTTAGGGAGCACAGGGGGCATTATCCCTATGCTTTGAGCACACCTACATAATCAGCCGCATCCGTTGCTCAACACCCCCTTCTTGAAAGATGATCCCTCCTTCTACACCTCTTCACCCGCTTCCAGAGCAGCTAGTCACGTCGGTGCGATTAAGATCTCACGTATGTGCTGTACACTCGGTTACTTCAGGTTCGGGCTGAACGTACAGCGCATGCGCAAAGAATTACAGGTATGCCTAGAATAGCCTTTCTAAAGGCTGAAGATATGCTTAGTTATAACTCTCTCCTGTTTTCTGGCATCAGTTATAATGGAAATCTACGGCAATTCCTAACTGGTGTAGATTTCCGTTATGGTGCAGGCACATCTATAGCCTTTTCATAAATCTCTCCTTCACTGAGCCAGTCAGGCCTTTTATTATGACTGGTGTACAATATGACAGTCTCAGGGGCGCACCTCTAATGAAGTGAAGTGAGACGGCCGCCTCTGGTGGCACTATCTACGACAGCAAGGAGGGGCGGCATGGAGGAGCGCTGGTCTGCGTGCATCCTGTCAGGTCACATCATCAGGTAAATTTACCTGATGTGATGCACGTAGCTTAGGAAAGGGAAGAGAAGGGAAATGTGAACGATTAGTCAGAGACGTCACCTGTAAGTCACAAAATGTTACTGCACTGTATTCACCTAAATGATAGAGGATAAATACCTGAGTGATAGGGGTCTGACCGCAGCCAGGCTGAATATAGGCATGTCGCTTGGTGGATGGACAAACCCACGTGGTTCCCATTCGCCTCGATGGGATTGCCAAAAATAGCCGAAGTACTGAGCTATCTGCGGCACTCCTATTAAACAGAATGGCAGCCACATGGGCTCATCCATCCACCAAGCAGGAGATGTGCGAAGTTACTTTCATTGTTAATGCCGTGTTGTTGATCTGATACTGAATTAATACAGAAAGAAGAATTCTTAAAAACTGTTTTATAACTTTGTGTATTGTGTATGTTTATTGTGGGACAACAGTAGCGTGTGACGCTAGTAGCATGTAAGCTCAATTTTTATTTTTTTTTTTGGTGGGGGGGTTCCTTTCTATAGTCCGCCTCAGGCAGCAAAGAGGCTAGATTCACCCCTGGACAGTCTTAATAAATCTTTTAAAGAATTTTTTTAAGTGTTTGCACACTCCTTCTGCTCCTCCTCTTCCTTTACAGGTAATTTGTAGCCCAGTCAAATCATTTGTTCCCCATAGATCTATTCCTTTCAAAGTGCAACATGTTGCTTATGTAGAGATAAATATAGGTCTTTCATATAGCTATGTATAGTTACATAGTTACATAGTAGATGAGGTTGGATAAAGTCACAGGTCCATCAAATCCAACCTATAACCCTACAATGTTGATCCAGAGGAATGCAAAAAAAAACCCTGAGACTTATGCCAATTTTCCCATGTCAACTTCAGTATCTGCCAATCAGTATAAAACCCTGGATCAACCTGTCCTTACCAAAATCTAAAACCCATAACACGTAATATTTTTCTATTTGAGGAAGGCATTCAGGTCCTCTTTGAACTTGCACAATGAATCCACCATCACCACTTCTTGGAGCAGTTCCATAGCCTTACTGTTCTTGCAGTAAAGAATCTCCGTCTGAAATTTTCTCTCCTCCAGATGTAGAGGATGTCCCCTTGTCACTGTAACCAGTCTAGGAGTAAAAAGATCATTAGAAAGTTCTTTGCGTTGTCCTTTCCTATATTTGTACATTATTAGGTCTCCCCGTAGATGTCTTTTTTCTAAGCTGAATAACTCCAAATTTATTAATCTATCGTTGTACTCCAATCCACCCATTCCCCTAATAATCTTGGTCGCCCTTCTTTGCACTCACTCTAGTTCAGTTATGTCCTCCTTGTATACTGTGGGTGCACGCAAAAGTCTATTTGTGGCCATACCAGTGATTTGCATAGAGGCATAACTATGTTCTTGTCATGAGAATCTATACCTCTTATGATGCATCCCATAATTTTATTTGCCATGGAGGCAGCTGCCTGGCACTGGTCACCAAAGGTAAGCTTACTGTCCACCAAAATCCCCAAGTCTCTTTTAGTGGCAGTCTTAATAGTAAATTGCTAGGTACGTACATAATCATACATTTTATTTCTTCGACCAAAACACATAACCTTACATTTTTCTACATTAAACTTAATTTGCCAAGTCTCCACCCATGCTTCCAGCTTCCTTAGATCCCCCTGTAATTTTCTACTATCCTCCTCATTTTTGATTACTTTACAGTTTAGTATCATCTGCAAATATGGACACCCTGCTCTGTAAACCCTCATTAATAAGCATTTTAAACAACATTCTCATTTTGCATATCAACTTTTTATGTGGTACAGTATCAAAAGCCTTTGAAAAGTCCAGATATACTACATCTACCACATTTCCCATGTCCATAGAAGCTGATCAGATTAGTCTGACAGGACCAATTCCTCATAAACCCATGATGATTGGATTATTTATTTATGTCTGTGCCTTAAAAACATGACAGAACTCTTTACATGCAGTCTTGAAAATCTTACTTTGGAGGCCAAGGATTAGAGACGGAATTTTCATCAGGGGTAAATAACATTGCAACATACATTGTACTAAATAAAACTGTAGAATTAATTTCAACAGAAGCTAGCAACTGGTAAGTTGAGCTAGGTAGATGTATAAGATATTTATGCAGTAGTAGTAGTTTCATGGTTCTAAACCAGGCACCAACCCCATGATGTATAAATACATATTTTTATAAAAATTCAATAGAAACCCAAGATCACTAGCATATAATTCAGGCATACAATTTCCTCTTTTTTGTTTGCACAAACCTTATTTTAGTTCTATTGTTTATCCATTCTACCAATTGTTCCACTTTTTAAACTTGCATTTCTTATTCAGAAGTTAACTTTATGAAAACCACATTTATTGTTTCCATCTTTACTTTTAACATGCTTTGCTCACTTTACTGTGAATCAATACTAACCTAAATTGGCAAGAATAGCATTTGGTAGCATGCCATGGTATGATTACAGATATGGTTTACATGTGATTGACATGGCACTTGAAACAAGCTATAATTTTGTCCTTGTTGAATGATATTTTTGAGTAAGTCCAGATTCATTGATGACAAGTTTCTCTTGGATTGTAATAGAGTGCAATAGAAAATCAACAAAGATATATTTTCTACCACAATGTGTGCATTTCAGCTTGACTCAGTTATTGAAAACTTCCACATAGAAAGAAAAGCCTTATACTGCCGATGTAATTGTGCATGATTTAAAGAGGTCAAAGGTTAATTTTCTAGAATGGTTCATTTAAGTATAGTGTTACAATCTCTTGCATGAACACTGATTTTGTAGAAAAAATGTCAGGTTAATTTTCAGATATTATTGTGAAATAGTTTAGACAAGGGTCATTATGACTAAACTCCCTTTTGAGGTTAGACTTCTATTTTTAGATCTAGCAACAATAACTTTGGCTACAACTTACCACTGATGTCTCCACATTAAATCTCAGCACAATTATGTATCTAATATGGTTGTACCTGATTCAAACTTATTGTTTTGTTGTATTCACTATGGTCATTTTTATAGTAGGTCATAAACACTCATTAAGGCTTAGGCCATTATCCTATAAGTCTCAAAATAGCCTCCAGGTTGTTAAATTTTTTTCATTATGTAGAATTCATAAAGGAACAAGCCCTCTAAAAGGGCCTCCCATTGTTTTGGGGATAGGGAATGTAACAGAACATGGCAGCCAGTATCTCGATTATATCTTAACACTAGAAGTCCCAGAGAGGGGTCATTTAACATTTCTACCTTTGGAACCCAGAGATGGTTCCAATGATCCAATGACCTGAAGGATTTAAGCAAACAACCTATAATCACCGCTTTTGTTCTGTAATTAAGGCCATTACTGTCACACCACAGGATTTACAATAGGCTGCTGTGGGGGGCTGCGTGTGTGTGTGTGTGTGTGTGTGTGTGTGTGTGTGTGTGTGTGAGTGTGAGTGGCATGTCCTTCTTGTGTGACTCACTCAGTAACTGCGATTTTTTTGCGATTTTTTTTTTTTCTGCACCCATTGACTTGAATCTAAATATACAAAAATGTAAATATACAAAAGAACAACTGTTATTTGTTTCCATGCTTTTTATTTTTGTTATGAAAATAATAGAAAAAATACAAGGAATAAAACAATTCCACACATATTTACAATAGGCTGCTGTGGGGGGCTGCCTGTGTGTGTGTGTGTGTGTGTGTGTGTGTGTGTGTGTGTGTGTGTGTGTGTGTGTGTGTGTGTGTGTGTGTGAGTGGCATGTCCTTCTTGTGTGACTCACTCAGTAACTGCAATTTTTTTTCGATTTTTTTTTTCTGCACCCATTGACTTGAATCTAAATATACAAAAATGTAAATATACAAAAGAACAACTGTTATTTGTTTCCATGCTTTTTATTTTTGTTATGAAAATAAAAAAATTCAAGGAATAAAACAATTCCACACATATTTACAATAGGCTGCTGTGGGGGGCTGCTGTGTGTGTGTGAGTGGCATGTCCTTCTTGTGTGACTAGCATTTCAGCACTTACTCAGCAGTCTGTCTGCACTGTCGGAACATACCTGGCACTGCCTGGGTATGTCTCTGGTACATTTGCCACACGTGTATTTGTAGCAGTCAACACATCTCTCAGTTGCACAATTGTTCGTGCATCGATGGTTGACCTGACACTTCGCCCTTTTGCCAGGGCTGGGTGTGGAAGGTTGTTGCCGAAGGAGTTTCTCCTTGCATGCCTTCTTTTCAGTCACATGAGAGCCACCTAACTCTTTTGCAAGCTCAACCAGGAAGTCCACCCGTCTCTCCTGCACCCCAGTGCATGCCTGATAAAGAACATGAGCATTCAGTGCTGCCATGTCAATCATGTTGTAGAACACGGCGAATGGCCATCTTCGTGTTCCTGCACGCACGCTGTACTCCCGCACCATTTGGTCCATTACATCCACACCGCACTTTGTGTGGTTGTATTGTGTGACCGTGTTTGGCTTCCTTTTGTTGGTATCCTCAGTCTCAACCACGCTGTGCATGCTGCTGAGAATGTAGACGGCCTTCTTTCGTTTGGGTGCATACACTGTCAGTGTGGCACCAGTGGTTGAAAACACCTGAGTGGTGAATTCAGTGCGGTCCATCTGTCTAGCGGATTGAGGAATTTCCCGGCGACTCTTGTTGACTGTGCCGAGGATAGTGGTTTTCCGGCTAAGCAGTCGTTGTGCAAGTGACAATGATGTAAAGAAATTGTCCGTGGTTACAGTTCTGCCCTTGTCCATGAATGGTTCCATCAGCCTCATCACTACAGTTTCGGACAGTCTCTCCCCGCTGGGACGACTGGGGTCCTTGCCAAGATATGGGAGGACATTACAGATGTACTTTGATTTCAAGTCGCAAGCCACCCAAAACTTGATGCCAAACTTGTCTGGTTTTGTTGCAATGTATTGCAGAAAACAGCAGCGAGTCTTTGACGGGAAAAGCTGTTCATCAATAGTGATGTGTCGACCAGGGTTGTAGGATGCGATGCAGTTGGTGACAAACGATCTCCACACATCGGAGAATGCAGCAAACTTATCGGTCTCCACTCGCTCACTGCGTGTGAACATGTCATCAAAGCGTAGGTGTTGCATGATGTCTTGGAAGCGGTTTCGGGTCATAGTTGCAATGATCCTTGGGTTTGCTAGGTTTGCTGACCAGCTGTCATGTAGTGATGGAACCTTGGTCACCCCCCCGCAAGATAATGACTGAAATAAATGCCATTAGTTCCGGGAGACCCATGAACCAATCCACCTGCTCCGTGTGACGTGCATGTTGAGTAGTCCATTCTTGAATGCTACGAAGCATGTCAAGAGTGATAAAACAGAGGAAGCTCTGAAGGCGACTCCGGACACTTCGTCTGGCCTTAGCACTTGGCTCTCCATCTATAGGGTACGGTTCTATTGGGGTGAAATGGAGACGTTTCCCCACTTCTACTTCACGCCACACTCTGCCATCTTTTGCGGTCTCTGTCGGCTCACTCGCCAACCGAGCTCTCTTTTTTGGTAGAGGAGGAGTCTCCTCATCTGCAAGATAAATAATTTCAAATTAACATTTTGTTTTGGTTCTAAATAAAAAAGATAGTCAGGAAATAAAAATCGGTAATTTGAAAAAATCTAACCTGAAGACAGCTCAGAGTCCGAATCCAGTTGAAGGACTATGTCTTCTCCATCTGAGTCAGAAGGGTTGGTGTTGCTCAGGATCAGTTCCAATGCCTGTTGAATGGTGTGCCTTCTCTGCATTTTGTTTCTTGTGAACAAAATAGGTGAAGCAGTCCCTTCACATCCCCCACAGCACAAAAGGCTGCATGCAAATTTGCTAAGGTGTTAGCAACCTTATGCATATTCCCAGCACAACAATGCAGCTGGGGGATGGTCAGACACACTCAAGAGCATCTTACATTCTTTTGTTTACACTCTCTTACAAGACCTGAGGTGGATCAACACAATTGCCCCCTGCAGATTCCTCAGACAATGGCCACATTTACAAATGAAAGGATGCTAATTGGAGCCATCAGAGTTGTCTGTTTGGACTAAGGGTCATTTGACCCTCTTTCAGGACTTCAAGGGGGAGCTCGAAATTTCTGGGACTTCTAGTGTTAAGATATATGTCTTGGCACTCCCATCCTTTGTCAGAGCTGCAATGGATGTCCTGAAGCTTAGGAATGGGGTGTATTGTGAACAGGGATACTTGCTGGTAAGTTTAGATGTGGAAGTTCCATAAAGTTCTATACCCTATGCCTTAGGACATACAGCAGTTGAGCATTTTCTCTCCAAAAGAGATATGCATTGCAGACATCATTGTGATTAAATTATTAAGCATGTTCTACATATAGATGGGCGAACCCCAGAAGATTTGTTTTGTGCTATGTTCAGATAAAGTGAACCCCCTGGTTTGGTCCGAACTTGTTTGGATAGAACTGAATATCAAATTTGATATCAAATCTTTTCAGACCCCAAAGTATAATAGTTGGAATCCCAGAGTAGGTTAATAAACATTAAAATTAAAACACTAATTTTCAGCTTCCATTACTTATTCTGGACTTCCTCGCAGCATCGAGCAATCCGTTACTTCCTCCTCCAGGTGGATGATGTCACAGAAGAGTGCCAGACGCCAGCTCTGTGATGTCATGATGCTCAGCACGCCCATGACACCGCTGAGGGCCAATCACCTGCCCTGGGCCTCCAACTATTACAACTGGAGCAGTGGGCCTCATCAATAGCCATGTGGCTAAGATTTATTGATGATGTATTCCTTATCTGGACAGACACTAGATTATGTGTTTTGGAATTTGTTGAGATCTTAATCAAGATGATCATGGCCTCTTCTTTACATCAGACATCCAAGAGAGAAGTATCACCTTCCTGGATTTGCCAATATCAATATCTGAAGATGGGGCCCAGTATATGCACAGAAAGGCAACAGCAACCCTGCTTAGGTGGGACAGCTGGCATTATAAATCACTATGCCAGGGAACTCCTATGGGACAGTATCTAAGGTCCCAGCGCCATTCTTTCACAATATCTAATTTTTTAAGTTGTGGCAAGAGATCTTGCTAAAAGAAACTTATCAACATTCTCTGCAGATAGGAATGATCAGTTAAATCTCAGGTAGTGTCTAAATGATGAATCTCAGATCAGGATAATTGACACATGTGATTTGGCTAATGTGGAGGTATGAAAGGTGCTTAAGATGCATTGGGGGATATTACATTTGGATATTGGCCATTTAGGTATGTAATGTAACTTCAATCACATATTGCAGTGGCCACAATATTTGCGACAGACTAGTGCATAGCCATTTGACATCTGTGGCTGAACATGATACATGGCTGTCCAATAAATTTGTGGGCACATACCAGTGTGAATCACGTAAGACCTGTGTGTTGATTAAGCAAAGTAAATCATTTGTGAGTACCTCCAAAGGACAGCTCTTTTTGACATGCAAACTCATTAATTGTAGAACTTTAGGTGTCATATACCTGATCACATGTACCTGTGGACTCCACAGGGGCGCATCGCTAATGAGGCGAGGTGAGGCGGCCGCCTCGGGCGGCACTGTCCAGGGGGCGGCATTTTTACTATTTAATGTAAACCAGCCCAGGACAGGCCGCTTTAAAAAAATAAAAAAAAAACAGAGCTGAGCGTGGCCTGTCCTGAGCTGGTTTACAAGACGTCGCATCTCAGCGCAGGCGGCGATACAATGACGTCATCACGCCGCCTACGCTGAGACACAGACGTCGCGGACAAGAGGAGGAGGCGGCGGCTGCATCAAGGCATCGCAGGTGAGTATAGCTTTTTTTTTATCTATATAAATAGGCCGTAACCTGTTGGAGTATCCCCGGCAGGTCAGGGCCTATTTATTTACCTACCCCGCGTCTGCTCGTGGCCGCCCCCGCTTCCCCTTCTGCTATGGGCCGCAGAAAGGGAAGCGGATGCCGCTGTGAGCGGCCGCGGGCATCGGTAAGTTAGGCCGCTGGCCGCAAATACTACTATTATTATACTCCGAGGTCTATTCAACAATTAAACAGGGCCGAAAGCTGCAAGGAGTGCACCGGTGTCCAGGATAGGTAAGTAACTCTGATTTTTATGTTTGTATTCTCCCCTGGGTCTCCAATCATTATACTCTGGGGTCTGAAAAGACCCCAGAGTATAATAATAGTTCATGGGTCGGCCACTATGGGGCATAATACCCTGTGCAGGGACCACTGTAGAGCAAAATACCCTCTGCAGGGGCCACTCTGGAGCATAATACAAGTACAGGGGACACTATAGAGCATAATACTGAGTGCAGGGGCCACTATAGAGCATAATACAAGTGCAGGGGCCACTATGGAGCATAATACCAGTGCAAGGGCCACTATGGAGGATAATACCAGTGCAGGGGCCACTATGGGGCATAATACCCTGTGCAGGGACCACTGTAGAGCAAAATACCCTCTGCAGGGGCCACTCTGGAGCATAATACAAGTACAGGGGCCACTATAGAGCATAATACCGAGTGCAGGGGCCACTATAGAGCATAATACAAGTGCAGGGGCCACTATGGAGCATAATACCAGTGCAAGGGCCACTATGGAGGATAATACCAGTGCAGGGGCCACTATGGAGCATAATACCCTGTGCAGGGGCCACTCTGGAGCATAATACCAGTGCAGGGGCCACTATGGAGCATAATACCGTGTGCTGGGGCCACTATAGAGCATAATACAAGTGCAGGGGCCACTATGGAGCATAATACCAGTGCAGGGGCCAATATGGGGCATAAAACTGTGTGCAGGAGTTGCTGCGGAACATAATACCGTGTGCAGTGGCCAATGCGGGGCATAATACCGTGAGCAGGGGTCACTATGGAGCATAATACCGTGTGCAGGGGCCGCTGAGAGGCATAATACAGTGTGCAGGGGCCGCTGCGGGCCATAACACTGTGTGTGTAAATGGGGCGCTATAAACATGGGCTATGGCACCTGTTTATATTATACGCTGTCTGTTTATAGTGACCGTGTGATGTAATTGTAGCCTTGTCACATACTGTAGACATGTACAGGACGAGGCTGTAGTTACATTACATGGCCGCTATGAGATGAATTACACTATGTAAACAGAGAAGCGGTCACGGCGCTTACACAGGTACAATTCAAACAGCTGATCAGTGGGGGTCCTGGGTTATTGGGTTTTTCCCCCTACTAGGTGGGAATTCAGCCTGACCGCAGCCATATATATAGGTGTGTCACTTGGTGGATGGACGAACCCGCGTGGCTCTCATTCACTTCAATGGGAGTGCCAAAGATACCCGAAGTCCAGTACTCAGCTATCTGCGGCGCTCCTATTATAGAGAATGGGGGCCACGTGAGCTCGTCCATCCACCAAGCAGAAGATGTGTGAAGTTACTTTCATTGTTAATGCCGTGTTGTTGATCTGATACTGAAGTAATACAGGAAGAAGAATTCTTAAAAACGGTTTTATAACTTTGTGTATTGTGTATATTGTGCGACGATAACAGTGTGTTAAACTAGTAGCATGGAAACTCAGTTTTTTTTTTGTTTTTGTTTTTTTTGGGGGGGGGGGCGTCTTTCTATAGTCCGCCTCAGGCAGCAAAGAGGCTAGGTTCACCACTGGGACTCCAATATATGGGAAAAACCTGAAGAGAGTTCTGCAGGTACATGAGAGATCATATTGGTGACTTTGAACACAAAGAAAATAATTCTGTGGCCAGGCATGTTTGGATATGTCAAGCTGGTGATGTTTGTGGGATTTTATTTCAGGGAATAGAAGTAGTGAAACCAGATGTGAGATGGGAATACTTTGGCAGGAAGCTTCTGCAACAAGAAACCAGCAGAGATGTGTGAACCTTTCAAGTTTCTTTTCATTTAGGTTTGGGTAGCTCAGGTACCAGAATCATTTCGGGTCGAACAATTTTGGTACCAATCACAACTTAAATTGGCCTAAAACATGGTAAAGAACACTCTCGGGGCTCCTAGAAACCTATCTATCCAATTTCAAGCCCTCTAAGGCAAACACAGCCGAAGTTATGTCAAAGTGAAAGTGACATGTATGTCTATGGAAAAACGGATGGTAAGCAGTGTTTAACCATACCAGTTTTTGACTTCCTGACAGAGCTTGATTTTTGAAATCTGACACTTTAACTCACCAAAGTGATTTTGAGTTTGGTGACACACTGTACTTTGTCTTAGTGGTAAATTTTAGTCGATGTGTTTTGTGTTTAATTATGAAAAAATAGGAAATTTGGTAGAAATTTTGAAAAATATGCAATTTAAAAAGTTTAAAATAATGTGCTTTTCATACAGATAGTCATACCACCCAAATTACCAGATCTCTGCTTTATGTTGGCATCAAACTTTAATCACCCTTTCATTTTTTTACGGACGTTATAAGGCTTACAAGTCAAACAGCAATTTTCAAAATTTTCAAGAACATTTCCAAAACCCATTTTTCAAGAGCCTAATTCAGTTATGAAAGGGTTTTGAAAGGCCTCTGTATTAGAAACCCCCATGAATCACCCCATTTTCAAATCTGCACCCCTTAAATAAGTCAAAACAGAATATACAAAGTATCTTAACCCTATAAATGTTTAACAGGAATTAAGACAAAATGGAGGTGAAAGCTACACGTTTCAATTTCTTTTACTAATATTTTCATTTAACCCTAGAATTTACACATTCACAAGGGGTTAAAGGAGAAAATGCAACACAAAATTTGTTATGCAAGTTCTCCTAACTACCATAGTAGTTAGGAGAAGCAGAAGGGAAGGAGAGCCAAAGAGCTTTTGAAGGACAGATTTTTCTGGAATAGTTTTCAGGCACCATGTCCCATTTGCAGAGCCCCTGAAGTGCCAAAACAGTGGAAACCCCCCCCCCCCCAAAAAAAAAAAGTGACCCCATTTTGGAAACTAGACCCCTCAAGGAATTTATCAAGGGGTTTAGTGAGTACTTTGACCTTACAGGTCTTTCACAGAATAAGGCCATGACAATGGAAAATTACATTGTTATCTAGAAACCCAAAATATTTCATTTTTACAAGGTGTTAACCAATTTATTCCGACTATAGAAATGTCTCACATGTGGATATAACTTTCTGTTTTGCCACACAGCAGGGAA
This sequence comes from Leptodactylus fallax, assembly GCA_947044405.1. Lineage (NCBI taxonomy): Eukaryota > Metazoa > Chordata > Amphibia > Anura > Leptodactylidae > Leptodactylus > Leptodactylus fallax. The sequence continues at coordinate 1,420,758 of CAMRHE010000001.1, read as the reverse complement.
GGAGCACCACTAAGGTTTTCGTAGGGCAGATTTTGCTGGAATTGATTTCAGGCGCCATGTCACATTTGAAGAACCTCTGAGGTACCAGCGCAGTGGAAAGCCCCAACAAGTGACCTCATTTTAGAAACTAGCCACCTTGGGGAATTTATCGAGGGGTATAGTCACACACAGCTGTTACACCAAATTTACTACTGATGGGATGTGAAAATAAAAATTTTTTTCCCATAAAATGTCGCATTAGGCCAAAATTTCTTAATTTCACAAAAGGTTAAAGGAGAAAAAAACACCCTACAGTTTGTTACACAATTTCTCCTGAACACTGCAATGTCCCATATGTGGTCGTAAACTGCTGTATGGGTACATGGCGGAGGTTGGAACTTCAAGAGCGCTATTTGGCTTTTAGAGAGCAAATTTTGCTGAAATTGTTTTGGGTGTCATGTCTCATTTGCAGACTCCTAAAATATCAGTACAACAGAAAAGCCCAAAACATGACCACATTTTGGAAACTACTCTCCTTAAGGAATTTATCAGGAGCTATACTGAGCATTTTGATTCCACAGCTGTTTCATAGATTTTATTAACATTGGGCAGTGAAATTGAAAAATTATATTTTTTTCAATAAAACGTTGCTTTAGCCACAATTTTTTTCATTTTTACAAGGGGATTAAAAGAGAAAATGTATCCAACAATTTTGTAAACACCCTACATGCGGCCCTAATCATTTGCCTAGTTATACGACAGGGCTCAGAAATGAAGAAGCACCATGCGCATTTGAGGCTAAATTTGGTATTTTACACTGCATTGCCAGGCATTTGCAGAGGGCCTGAGGCAAAATAAAAAAAATTAACTCCTATTTTAGAAACTACTCCTCTCAAGGAATGTATCAAGGGGAATACCGAGCATTTTTATCCCTCGAGTATTGCATTATTTTAATTTCCAGGAATAAATGCAGAGTAAAAAGTAAAATTTGCTATTTTTCTAGAGATACGCTATTTTAGTGTCAGATATATTGCGCCCAGCTTATGTGAGACACACACTCCAAAAACTGTTAAGCGGGATGTCCTTGGTACATTTTCACTTTGCGCACCTGATGGTGCATTCATTTCTGGAAAATACATTAATGCAACACTTTTGGGGTACAAATATTCACTGTACCCTGAGCTAAATTCCTTAAGGGGTGTAGTTTCCAAAATGGGGTCAAATGTCAGGGGATTCCACTTTACTGGCATTTCAGGAACTCTGCAAAATTGGCATGATGTCCAAAAACCAAACTGCCTCCAAAATCCAAATAGCACTGCTTCTCTTCTGAACCCTGCTGTGTGCCCAAACAGCAGTTTTGTACTCACATATGATAGTTAAGTGGGTTATCCTGGGTACAACAATGTTATATATGTGGGCATCGAGGGCCCCAATATATAGTGAAACCCCTAAGATTCTGTGGTCCTGTTTGACTGCGGCATCTCTGGGGTAAACACCTGCAATTGGAGCTCAGCTCCAACTGGGGGTGTTAGAGGACATGTCACCTGAGTATAACAGCTGACACCCACTAAGCATGGTGCGCACAGTTTCTGGCTGTGAGCCTAGTTGAAATGTTTTGAGGAATTGGCTTAAAAAAATTCCATATATATCTTTATGGGAGCAGAATACCACTCAAACATTGCATTGGTATTGGAAGAAACAATGGTGGGATTGTTTTTTTATATTTTCAATGTATTATTAGACTTTATGGCCAGACTAAAAATTGCAGGATATCATACTTTTTTTTAAATATAAATTTACAAAATATATATAAAAAAATTCTTAAAAATTTGTTACAAATAACAGATTGGTGGGGACACATCCCCTTTAATCTGTTGTACAATAGGTACAACAGTTTATAAACAATTTGACTGTGGGGCAGTGTGGCTGTATCCAAATGTCACTGTACTTCTGAACACTTCTGTCTACCTGACTACAGATTCTTTTTGGGTTAGAATGGCACTATGATAGCCACTACTAGGGTTGTTGTTGGGCTGGGAATTTAGGCTAGGCTCAATGATCAACAAACTCAAATGCCTTCTTCTTGTAGAGACTACTGGGAATAAAATCTTGCCTAAATAGGTGGTTGCAACCCTACCTCAATGTGTACCTAAAATGTCCCCATATAAATAATGATGTTAATCTCAACCCTCTGTAGCAGACACAGCAATTTGCTGAAGACGTGCATGCACAAACATGTCAAGTTCACACTTACCTGTTCACCTGTTTTGAGGTATGCCACAATTAGCAGCATGAGATGATCGACTTTAAAAAATACACGGCTTGTATTACTCACAATGACCAACAGTAAAACTATTTTATTCCACTATATGTTTTTATTCACTGCATTTGTTCCAAGCAGAATTTGCTTTTCACTCAGAATAGTAACAGAACAAATGTTTTTATGTGGGGTTGCCATATGCGTCCACCTTGTGCCAACAAAACAGCTCTGACCCATCAAGGCATATACTCCATCTATGGAGGTGTCTTCCATTAACATTTTTGGAATTTGTAGCTCTTCTTTAGGAGCAGCCCAGACCAGCTAGCTCCCCTTTATCTTTAATATATCTATGGTCTATCTATCTACTTCAGGAGTCATCAATCTTTCTCTAGCTACAGTCCCTGACAGAAGTTCTGTCGCTTATCCATGTTGTGGAATCAAAAGCTTATAACCTGACTTTAAATTCATCCATTGGTTTTAGAAATTACTCATATGAAAACTGAAACCCTCCCAAATGATTTTTTGGTTAAGAAAATAAATTGACTTCACTGCTGAAATATTCATTATTTAACACAGAAAGATCAGATTTTGGCAAGACAAAAGTTTTGTCGCCTTGTCATATAATGCACCCAATCCTAGTTTAAAGCCTCACCTGTGCTCACTAATTGATCGGTTAATTAGTGGGTGTGTATAAAAAGAACTCCAGCTCCCCAGACCTTCACTTGAACTGCAACTTCACCTCTGACAACATGCCAAAAATCAACCCTGCGACCAAAGCCTTGATTATCAAGAGGCTGAAGACCAGATCCACTGCAGAGGTGGCTGGCACGTATAATGCGTCTCTGTGTCAAGTACAAAGAATTAAAAAAAGATTTGAACAGATGTTTGGAGATGGAGATGTTTTTGACAAGCTCAGGTCCGGCAGACCCCGCAAGACAACTGCTCAGGAGGAACATTTGTTGGTTAGAAAGTCAAAAGCCAGCCCCTCTTCCACTGCAGCAGAGCTCCAACAGGCCTGGTCACCTCAAGTCCCTGTGTCAACTAGAACAGTTTGTAGGATTCTGTCTTGAAATGGCCTCCATGGTCGAATCAGTGCCCAGAAGCCAGCACTAAACAAAAGGCAATTAAAAAAACGTGTGGCATTTGCCAAGGCCCACAGCCTGCTAAATGGATGGACGCTGGAAAAGTAGCAGAAGGTGGATTTCTCAGATGAATCTTCAGTTGAATTACACGACAGCCGCCGAAAATACTGCAGGAGACCTACTGGAGCCCGTATGGATCCAAGATACACACAGAAAACAGTTAAGTTTGGTGGTGGAAAGATCATGGTCTGGGGTTACATTCAGTATGGGGGTGTGCAAAACATTTGCAAAGTGGAAGGCAATATCAATAGCCTAAAATATCAAGAAGTATTAGCTTCCTCTTACATTCCCAATCATAAAAGGGGTCAAATTTTGCAGCAGGATGGTGCTCCATCTCATACATCCATCTCTACATTAAAGTTCCTCAAGGCAAAGAAGATCAAGGTGCTCCAGGACTGGCCAGCCCAGTCACCAGACATTAACATCATTGAGCATGTTTGGGGTAGGATGAAAGAGGAAGCTTGGCAGACAAAACCAAAGAATCTGGATGAACTCTGGGATGCATGTAAGACTGCATTCTTTGCTATTCCTGATGACTTCATCAATAAATTGTATGAAGCATTGTTGAAACGCATGGATGCAGTCCTTCAAGCTCATGGAAGTCACACAAAATATTAAATATGGCTCTAATAGCACCACAACTTCATTCACCAATGTTATGAAACATATCTTTGTTTTTGAACAGAATTATTGGTTTGATTTTCACATTACTTTATGTGTGCGACAAAACTTTTGTCTTGCCAAAATCTGACCTTTCTGTGTTCATTAAATTATCAATATTTCAGCAGTGAAGCCAATTTATTTTCTTAACCAAAAAATCATTTGGGAGGGTTTCAGCTTTCATATGAGTCATTTCTAAAACCAATGGATGAATTTAAAGTCAGGTTATAAGCTTTTGATTCCACAACATGGATAAGCGACAGAACTTCTGTCAGGGACTGTATTGTGAAACTACAACTCCCAGATCATACGCTCAGCTCTTCTCTGAACTCCCATTGAAATAAATGGAGCATGCTGGGAAGTTTCTCAACAACTTTAATGCAAAAGGTGGTTGATTCCATATTTTATTTCTATCTGTACAAGACTACTCTTGTAGCATACTCATTTATGTTTCTGTTTTTTTCCTAGTGTTTTCATGTGTTTATGTAACAATTTAGCTGCTATGACATTAACATGGAATCTTGTCAGCCTGGTTGATAATTGATTAGGAATAGTCCTCAGATGTGTCAGTAAGATAGGAAGGAAGACCAAAAATCTGTCATCATAACATGCACATTGCTTGTTTTCCTTAGGCGCATAGAATGTTATCACCTTGCCAGCCTGCCAAATCCTGTCAGTTTTATCAATGCTCAAACTATAGCAGCAACATTTTTGGAATAACATTACTTTTATTCTGTGAAATATGCAAATGCTGCTGTAATATGTGAATTAGGAAAGTTTATTTTAAAAAAACTATATCTATATCATGCAAGTAGTTCATATTAATTGTACTTAATGGTTTGCGAAATGAAACCCCCTAGTGAAAGCACATTTTGAAAATGAAAACCTTTTCCAGTTAATAGGTCATCAATGTTTGACTAGTGTAAATCCGACCTTGGAACCTCAAGCCAAATAACAGATTGTGTTCTGGGAGATGGACTTCCTGGTGTGATATCAGACCTGTGTCATGTGTGTAAGGCTCTATACACATAACCGTGTAAAGCTCAATGCACACGACCGCAATTGTGGATAAAATTAAGGTCCCATTCATTTCTATGGGCCCATATACACAGTTGTAGTTTTTCCAACTGTATGTCCGGGCCTAAGTGAAGAGCAGCAAAACGTGGATCAGGTCCTATACAAGTCTGTATTTGTGGCTTGGTCCATTCATTTCAATGTATGGGTCAGTGAAAACCAGGGATGACGCACGGATACCAAAGTCTTGAACTTTCTGGAAAGACGGTAAAAGACCCCACAAGGCTAATGCCTATTGGCCTATCAGAAGAAAAAAAATCCTTCCCAACTACAAATATGGCAATTGGACATAGTCCCTGGATCAATATTCTGTCCTAGAAATGTCTAGTTGTCATAAGCTACTATATTATTACTTTCAAGAAAGGCATCTATGCCCATGCATAGAGCAGCTTGTCATAGAATATATGCAATGATAAGCCTTGAAACCTTCAATAGTCTCCTGACTTTCACTGTAATGGTTCACCAGCCTCAGATCTCATTCCCAGGGTCAGCGATTCACTCCGAAATGGCAGTTCCTGTGCCCTGCTGGGAAAATGGCGCCTCGGTCAACTTTCACCAAGGTGTCAAGGGGATTAATGCCCACATATAATACAGCGGAGACCCGCTCAGGCTCCATATTTAAAAACCGGACATTTGGATGAAGCTTAAGAAACCTGAAACATTTAAAGTGTTAGTGATTTTTTTTTTTTAAACTATTGTTTAGAGTTTAGTGAATATTTTGTAGTATACTTTATTAAACAATTTTATTGCCTTTTAGCTGTATTTAGAGATGTAACCTGAAGCTCAAAGGCCCCAATGCAAAATCTCTAATGGGACCCTTGGGGCTCCCTTAGCGTCCAGGGCCCAGTAGCGGCTGTCTCTACTGCACCCTGTATCATTAAATTGACCCCCTCAGACTCCAGTAGCAGCTACTCCCTCTGAACACCTATAGCTATGCTGTTGACTGCAGCTCTGGTTTTATACCATCTCGAACAGTGGCCCCTACACAATAGTAAAAGAAAAAGATAAAAAGTATTTTGTAAAACCTTATTCAAATACACTGTACTTTAACCTATTGCATATATTTGATGTGAAATCTAAACCACAAATCTAAAACAGAAATGTCACTTGTGGACAGGTAAGTAGAAGCCTCCTGTGCTACTTTAAAAGACCTATTAAGGCTCTGGAGAACCACAGGATCTTACTGTTGCTATGTAGGTACCTTCAGTATTTATAAAACTCTGTTTCTCCACGTACTGTCATTTCATCCATATAGATTTATTTATTTCAAGAGTCAGTGATATTTGATGGTCCGATTACATTGATTATCATTGTGGATGTTTATGTAACCGTTTTCCTTTACAACAGACTGTTGCAGACAATAACAATGAACAAACCAGTTTGGGGGTAAATACCGGAAAGAAAATGCCAGCTGTGTCCTAACACTCTTGAACTCCAGTTTAGCCTATAACCTTACTTATGACCTTGCGTCTTAACTTTCTATTCAGGTTAGAGTTAATGCCATATAATAATCTTCCTAAAACATTTGAATTAGAGATACCTCTACTATACCCTGGCCACAATACTTTATATGATGGAGGTAATGAGCTTGTAAAAAACTACTTTATCCTCAGATATCATCAAAACAATTTACGATACAATCTACAAACATCAGAAATGTGATAGTAAGATAGAATAGTTTATAAATAAGAAATTTATTTTTTTCTCAGTCCAACTTTAACATTTGAAAGCATTTTATCGGAGTTGAGGGAATAGCTTCAGGAACATAAAAACCAAACCGAAACAAAACAAAAAAAACAATAAAATAACTACATGTTCTTCCTTTAGAAGGTAATGTAATGTATTCAAATGAATCATTTAGCCTCATTTACACATCTGCTTTGAAATAAAGAATGTATATAGACCAGTTTGTTATGATGACATATTTTGTATAAATCTCCTAATTCAGAAGCAGGACAATGATGTACTAAACTGCCATATGGTATCACAGTGTGAAAAGTCCCTGATGGTCAGTAGTGAAACTTCTTACAGTGTCTGAAGAAAATGGGGACTAAAGCAGAAAAAACATATCACTTTTATTTTATACCTAGGGGCACCAATCTATGCGTTTCAGTCACTAAAATACTTCTTTAAAGAAATTCTCATCTTTGGACAATCTGGATTACCATCAATTTTTAAGTTACCGAGTTAGGCCTTATGCACACAACAATGATGTTTTTAACAGATCGAACAGCTGTTAAAAACGGACGTACATGTTCATTTTTAACAGCTGTTTTGCATCTGTTTGCATCCATTCTGTTCTGTTTTTCTGTTTTTGATGGCTGAGTGTCATCCATTTTGCATCAGTTTTTAACTGTCAGTGAAAAAAGTATGAATTTCATTGGTCTTTCTTTTTTAATAATAATAATAATAACGATAATAATAATAATACATTTTATTTATATAGCGCCAACATATTCTGCAGCACTGTACAATTTGTAGGGTTCAAGAACAGACAAAAAAGATGCATTACAAAGAAATAGTCAATTCACACAATGGGACTGAGGGCCCTGCTCGCAAGAGCTTACAATCTATATGTTTATATTGTATTCTGTATTAAATAGGCAGCCAATGTAGTGACTGGCACAGAATGGAGGCATCGCGTCTAGACTGATAGATGAGTCTGGCCATTGCATTCAGAATAGATTGTAGAGGGGAGAGTTTAGTAAGGGGAAAACCGATTACTAAGGAGTTACAGTAGTCAAGGCGAGAGTGAATCAGGGCAACAATAAGTGTCTTTAATGTACCTCTGGTAAGGAAAGGACCTGGATGTTTTTGTGGAGATGTTTTTGAGGTGGACATGAGCGTGCGAGTGATTGGATTTTGGAAGTGAAGGAAAGGTCTGAGTCAAACATAACCCCGAGGCAGCGGGCATACTGCCTAGGAGTTATGGTAATGCCGGAAACTGAAATGGAGATATAAGGGACAGATCTATTAAATGGTGGAAACAGCAGTAGTTCAGTTTCAGATAGAGCGAAGACATGATATTTGAGACAACAAAGAGACAGTCACTGGTGTTCTGTATTAGTGCAGGGGTGATGTCACAGGATGACATATATAATTGCGTGTCATCAGCATAAAGATGGTACCGGAAGCCAGATCTAGTGATGGTTTGTCCAATGGGGGCTGAGTAGAGGGAGAAGAGCAGGGGACCTAGGACCGAGCCCTGAGGAACCCCAATGGCAAGGGGAAGAGGGATAGAAACAGAGCCCGCAAATAATACACAGAAAGTGCGGTCTGAGAGATAAGAGAAGTACCAGGAGAGCGCGGTGTCCATGAGGCCGACAGAGCGGAGAATAGTGAGGAGGAGTTGATGGTCAACAGTGTCAAATGCTGCTGAGAGTTCCAGAAGAATAAGAAGAGAGAAATCACCTTTGGATTTAGCCGTCAGGAGATCATTGGAGACTTTTGTGAGGGCCATTTCAGTAGAGTGCAGAGTGCGAAAGCCAGATTGTAAGGGGTCAAGAAGAGAGTTAGCAGAAAGATAGGGGATTAAACGAGAATAGACCAAGCGTTCCAAGATTTTTTGAGATGAAGTGGAGGTTAGAGACTGGATGATAGTTAGCATCACAGGATGGGTCAAGGGAGGATTTCTTCATTAGCGGGGTTATGACAGCATGTTTGAAAGAGGATGGGAAAATTCCAGAAGAGAGAGAGAGGTTAAATAGTTTAGTAAGGTAAGTCGTGACAGCAGGAGACAGAGATTGGAGAAGGTGTGAGGGGAAAGGGTCACTACTGCAGGTCGTAGGGCGAGAAGAAGAAAGTAGCTGAGAGACTTCCTCTTCTGTAACAGGTTCAAAAGATGAGAATGAACAGTCTGAAGTGCGGTTGGTGAGGGGATCAATGTCATCCTGGGGATTGGGCAGTTAATTCCTGACGGATCTTATCAATTTTATCATGGAAATAAGTGGCCAGGTCATCTGCACTAAGGTCTGTGAATGGCATCTGCACCTTGGGAGTGAGTAATGAGTGAAACATTTCAAAGAGCCTTTTAGGGTTACAGAAGAGAGAAGAGAACTGTGAAATAGACTTGTTTAGCGAGGTGAAGGGCAGAACTATAGGTTTTAAGCATAAATTTGAAGTGGAGGAAGTTTGCAGGTGTACGTGATTTTCTCCACATACGTTCAGCACACCTAGAGCACCACTGAAGAAAACGCGTCTGTAGCATGTGCCAGGGCTGCTGCCTTCTGCGTCTAACTTTTCAAGTGGAGGGGGGAGCCGCCTCATCCAATGCACTCTTAAGGTTTTCATTATAGTGACTGGTGGCCAGCTTGGGGCAGGAGAGTGAAGAGATGGGGGACAGAGAGGACAGTAGAGTATCTGAGAGGTGCTGGGTGTTAATAGCATGTAAATTCTTATATGTATGATGAGTAGGTGTGTCCTGTGAAGGGAGAGAAAGCACTGATGGTGAGAGACAGAAGGTTATGGTCAGAGAGTGGCAGAGAAGAGTTAGTAAATTTAGAAACTGTGAGGAGTCGATGGAAGACAAGATCAATGGTGTTGCCATCTACATGTGTGGCAGAAGAGAAAAGTTGTGAAAGACCAAAAGAAGTGGTTATTGAGAGAAACTGTGAGGCATCTGGGGAGACAGGGGTGTCAGTGGGGATGTTAAAGTCACCCATGATGAGGGTAGGAATTTCACTGGGTAAAAAGAGGGGAAGCCAAGAAGTGAAGTTATTCAGAAATTGGTAGGGTGAGCCAGGTGGACGGTAGATCATAGCTTCACGTAAGGAGAGTGGGCGGAAAAGTCTGATAGCATGGACTTCAAATGAGGGGAATGTGAGTGAGGGTACCAGTGGGATGGCCTGAAAAGTGCACTGTGGTGACAGAAGTATCCCTACCCCTCCACCCTTCCTGTTGTCAGGCCTAGAAGTGTGTGAGAACTGTAGGCCACCATGAGACAGAGCATCAGGGGAGGCCGTATCGGACTGCTGGATCCAGGTTTCAGTAAGGGCAAGAATAAGGAATAAATCATTAATGTATTCTAGTTTGTTACACACTGAGCGGGCGTTCCAGAGAGAACAGTTAAAAGAGACAGAAGAACGATAAAGAGAGGGAACATGGCAAATATTGGTGAGGTTTGTAGGATTTCTATGTGTGCAGGAAGAGGAAAAATTAGGGAAAGACGGAGGACCAGGGTTTGGAGAGATATCCCCAGCAGCTAGGAAGACCAAAATTGACAGAGACAGAAGTTGGTTCAGTGATTTATGTGGACACTTATGTTTGGTTTCACTGCTAAAAGAAGTATAGGGATTGGAGTGGTTAAAGAGAGTGAAAAATGTGTGAGAGCTGTGCATGGGAAAAGGAAGAAGAGAAGGACTGATGTGGATAGTGTGCACTGGTGGTAAAGATGGAGGGGAGGTCTGCAGGAAGACAATTGCTAAGATAGTAAGCGATAGTGCAGCTCTATAATACCATGTGTTAAAGCTTGTTGTTTTGGGTTTAAGTTTGCCTGGTGTTCTTCCATGGTTTGCCTGTCTTGTGCCCTGTCTAAATGCCATGTGTAAGTTCACTTTGTTTAATCTGAACCTAGTTGAATATGGACACTGCATTAGGAAATGCCCCCCTGCATTGGAAATGCTTCCCCCATAAGCTGTAACTACTTATATAGGGAAGCAGAGCTTCAAAGCTAGCACTAATTTAAATCGTTAAACAATTAACCCAACCCACTGATTTGCTTCTCATGGACATAATCACGTCAATCCATTTTACATCAGTTTTAAATGGATCCATTGATTTCTATTGGGTCTGCGTGTCCGTGAAAATGGACAAAAATACAGGATGTCAGTTTTTTGTTATCTGTTAAAAATGGTCAGTCAAGAAAACGGACATATGAATAAACACATTGAAATCAATGTGTTCTCAAAATGACCGTGTAACAGAAGATGCAAATACAGCTGTCAGGTGGCTGTTTTTCACTTCTACAGTGCTGGCCAAAAGTATTGGCACCCCTGCAATTCTGTCAGATAATACTCAATTTCTTCCAGAAAATGATTGCAATCACAAATGCTTTGGTAATAATATCTTCATTTATTTTGCTTGCAATGAAAAAACACAAAAGTGAATGAAAAAAAAAGTCAAATCATTGATCATTTTACACAAAACTCTAAAAATGGGCCGGACAAAAGTATTGGCACCCTCAGCCTAATACTTGGTAGCACAACCTTTAGACAAAATAACTGCGAACAACCGCTTCCGGTAACCATCAATGAGTTTCTTACAATGCTCTGCTGGAATTTTAGACCATTCTTCTTTGGCAAATTTCTCCAGGTCCCTGAGATTTGAAGGGTGCCTTCTCCAAACTGCCATTTTGAGATCTCTCCACAGGTGTTCTATGGGATTCAGTTCTGGACTCATTGCTGGCCACTTTAGAAGTCTCCAGTGCTTTCTCTCAAACCATTTTCTAGTGCTTTTTGAAGTGTGTTTTGGGTCATTGTCCTGCTGGAAGACCCATGACCTCTGAGGGAGACCCAGCTTTCTCACACTGGGCCCTACATTATGCTGCAAAATTTGTTGGTAGTCTTCAGACTTCATAATGCCATGCACACGGTCAAGCAGTCCAGTGCCAGAGGCAGCAAAGCGACCCCAAAACATCAGGGAACCTCCGCCATGTTTGACTGTAGGGACCGTGTTCTTTTCTTTGAAGGCCTCTTTTTTTTTTCCTGTAAACTCTATGTTGATGCCTTTTCCCAAAAAGCTCTACTTTTGTCTCATCTGACCAGAGAACATTCTTCCAAAAAGTTTTTGGCTTTCTCAGGTAAGTTTTGGCAAACTCCAGCCTGGCTTTTTTATGTCTCTGGGTCAGAAGTGGGGTCTTCCTGGGTATCCTACCATAGAGTCCCTTTTCATTCAGACGCCGACGGATAGTACAGGTTGACACTGTTGTACCCTCGGACTGCAGCGCAGCTACAACTTGTTTGGATGTTAGTCGAGGTTCTTTAGCCACCATCCACACAATCTTTCGTTTAAATCTCTCGTCAATTTTTCTTTTCCGTCCACATCTAGGAAGGTTAGCCACAGTACCATGGGCTTTAAACTTCTTGATGACACTGCGCACGGTAGACACAGGAACATTCAGGTCTTTGGAGATGGACTTGTAGCCTTGAGATTGCTCATGCTTCCTCACAATTTTGCTTCTCAAGTCCTCAGACAGTTCTTTGGTCTTCTTTCTTTTCTCCATGCTCAATGTGGTACACACAAGGACACAGGACAGAGGTTGAGTCAACTTTAATCCATTTCAACTGGCTGCAAGTGTGATTTAGTTATTGCCACCACCTGTTATGTGCCACAGGTAAGAAACAGGTGCTGTTAATTACACAAATTAGAGAAGCATCACCTGATTTTTCAAAGGGTGCCAATACTTTTGTCCACCCCCTTTTTTATGTTTGGTGTGGAATTATATCCAATTTGGCTTTTTGAAAAAAATTTTTGTGGTTTTCCATTGAAGACAAATTAAATGAAGATATTATTACCAAAGCATTTGTGATTGCAATCATTTTCTGGAAGAAATTGAGTATTATCTGACAGAATTGCCGGGGTGCCAATACTTTCGGCCAGCACTGTATGTGAATAAGGCCTTTCGTTGAGTGTTCTGGGTGTGTCGGATAAGGTATCATACTGGTTAATTTAATGTTGGGAATCTTAAACTTTGTTCCGGTGGTCCCTACTTAGCTACACCTTTGTCCACTGAATATTTCTGACCGTTATTTTTAGCCAATGTCTTTCCCTCAGATTCTCAGTTTGTTTATTATAACCTCTGTTTATTGCTTTCCTTTTCTGTATACTGTCAGTGCTTAGTAATACTGTGTTACATGTTTCTGGTGTTATTTTTCTGTAAAATTTCAATAAAAAATGGAGGATTATGCTAATCAGAAAAATTTCCCCTGCTTGAAATCCCTACTTCTTAGAAGGGTGTTGTAAGGGAATCACTAGAGGAGCGATTCCCCAGTAGCTGCTGAAGAACTTAGGGGGGAGGGGCACAACAAGACAGTGGACCCTAAGCTGAATCCCCCCCACTGTCCCTGGCTAACTTGCCCGATCTGTCCTAGGTGACAGCCAGCAACTAGTCGACAGTCCCTCCTTATAATAAGTGATAACACAGAACGCAGACAAGACGTACAACAACAAAGGGAGGTTAGCTAACCAAGGGGTCGATAACAATCGAGCAATGCAGTACAGAATCAAAATCCAAGAGAATAGTCAAAGGTAAGCCAGTGGTCAGAAAATCAGAAGAGCAGGTAACAAGGAGCAAGGAGTATAGCCAGTAAGCAAAATGCAATAGCAGGCGCCAATGGGAAAGTGAGCAAACAATAAATAAGGAGAAAGAACCCGCCCCAGACTTGATAGGAGGACAGGCTGTCAATCACAAAGGCAGGACTAAAGTTAACTCTTAGTGGAGCAGGGGGAGAGCAAGGTGAAGGAGAAGGGCGTGGTGGAAAATCAATTAAGCAGGTGAGGGAATAGGACAGTGTTCAGACAATACAAGAAAAACCCAAAGGAAAGAATTACAACCGGGCATGCCTCCTGCGCCGCAGCGTGCACCTGGAGGACGGCGCCAAAGCCTGGACAGGCAAGGACGTTACAGTACCCCCCTTTTACGAGGGGCCTCTGGACCCTCACCAGATGGACCAGGTTTCGAAAGGTTCTGGCGATGAAAGAGATTAATTAAACGTGGCGCATGTAGGTCCCTACCAGAAACCCACGTTCGCTCTTCCGGGCCATAACCCTTCCAGTGCACAAGGTACTGAGCAGCATTCTGCACCTGTCGGGAATCCAGAATTTTTTCTACTTCATATTCTAGTTCCCCTTGGACCACCACCGGCGCAGGTGGACTGGAAGAAGTAAGGACAGGGGAGATATACTTCTTCAAAAGCGACTTGTGGAAGACGTTGTGGATACGAAAAGAACTTGGAAGTTGTAATTTAAAAGATACTGGGTTTATGAGTTCAGAAATGACATAGGGCCCAATGTAACGTGGTGCAAATTTCCCCGAAGGAACTCTAAGATGCAGATTCCTAGTGGACAGCCAGACTCGATCTCCCACTCTGTATTCAGGGCCAGGTAAGCATCTTTTATTTGCCTGCCGTTTTTGATATTCTTGGGCTTTAACCAGGCTCAGACAAGCCTGGGCCCAGACTGTGCACAGTTGCTGATAAGTCTGTTCGGCGGTGGGATTAACAGACTCGTTGCTACAGAGAGAGGAGTACCTGGGGTTAAAACCATAGTTGCAATAAAACGGAAACATTTTAGTGGTGACGTTAACCCTATTGTTTATTGCAAACTCTACTAGAGGAAGAAAGGTTTTCCATTTTTCTTGAGCATCAGACACAAAACACCTTAAGTACTGTTCCAAAGTTTGGTTGAATCTCTCTGTCTGGCCATTGGTCTCAGGGTGGAACTCGGAAGAGAAAGACAGAGAGACCCCCAGACGACCACAAAATTCCTTCCAGAATCTAGAGACAAATTGTACACCCCGATCAGATACAATATTTTCCGGTACACCATGCAAGCGGAGTATGTGATTAATAAAGAACGAGGCTAGACGTGGAGCACTAGGAATTTTCTTTAGGGGTACAAAATGACACATTTTGGAGAAACTATCTACAACAACCCAAATCACAGTCTTCCCTTGGGAACAAGGCAAATCAGTAATAAAGTCCATTGACAAATGGGACCATGGTCTCTTAGGTATAGGAAGTGGATGAAGAAGGCTCTCGGATAATCTCCTAGGAGTCTTCATCTTAGCACATGTCTCACAGGCAGCAACAAATTCACATACGTCTCGAGACCAGGACGGCCACCAGTAAGAGCGGGAGAGAAGGTATTTAGTCCCAGCGAAGCCGGGATGTCCCGTTAAGGTAGACCAATGAATTTCCTCCAAAACACGAAGACGAAGATTTGGAGGTACAAATAGTTTCCCAGTGGGAGTATTACTGGGAGCAAGATCTTGTGAATTAACCACTAAAGTAGCAAGATCAGGAGTAATAATGGCGAGAACCACTCCGGGAGACAAGATTTTATCTGGGACATCCTTAGGGGCACCGCTGGAACCAAAACTGCGAGATAGGGCATCAGCTCGTACATTTTTAGAGCCTGGACGATAAGTCACCACAAAATTAAAACGTGTGAAGAATAGCGCCCAGCGAGCCTGCCTAGGAGACAGTCGCTTAGCGTTATCCAGATATAGTAGGTTCTTATGATCGGTGAATACTGTGATCTGGTGTTTGGCCCCCTCGAGGAAATGTCTCCACTCCTCGAATGCCCATTTAATGGCTAGGAGTTCTCGATTACCAACGTCATAGTTGCGCTGCGTAGGAGAGAATTTCCTCGAGAAGAAGGCTACAGGTTGCAAACACGTAAAATTTTCAGAGCCGAGACAACACGGCACCAACCCCCACTTCAGAGGCATCAACCTCAATAATAAATGGGCGATCATAGTCTGGTGGTACTAATACAGGAGCCTCAACAAAACATTTCTTGAGATGTACAAAAGCCTGTTCCACTTCCGGAGTCCATTTGGTCACATCGGCACCTTTCTTTGTGAGATCCGTTAATGGCTTCACTATAGAAGAGAAATTCTTAATAAATTTTCGATAATAGTTGGAGAAACCCAAGAAACGTTGCAGGGCTTTAAGGTTGGAGGGGCGTTCCCAGTTATTAATAGCCGTGACTTTTAGTGGATCCATACAAAAAGAATCGGGAGTAATAATGTTAACAAGGAAGGTGACCCTTTGGACGCCGAACAGGCATTTGGACAGTTTGGCAAAGAGAGAGTTTTGACGCAACAGTAGCAAAACACTCCTAACATGCTCAATATGTGTGGCCCAATCAGGAGAGAACACTAGAATATCATCCAGGTAGACAACCACATAACGAGCGAGCAAGTCTCTAAAGATATCGTTAACAAAGTGTTGAAATACTGCGGGTGCATTACATAACCCGAAAGGCATTACCAAATATTCAAAGTGACCTTCCGGGGTGTTGAACGCAGTTTTCCATTCATCTCCTTCTCTAATCCGGATCAGATTGTATGCCCCATGGAGATCAATTTTAGAAAACCAGCGGGCACCCACAATCTGATTGAAAAGATCAGGGATCAGGGGAAGAGGGTACTGATTTTTAACCGTAATTTTATTTAATTCTCGGTAGTCAATGCATGGTCGCAGTCCGCCATCTTTCTTTTTAACAAAAAAGAACCCAGCTCCCATGGGAGACTGAGACGGACGGATGTGACCTTTAAGAAGACTATCCTGAGTGTAATCCCGCATAGCCTCACGTTCTGGAGCAGAAAGATTGAAGATCCTTCCCTTAGGATATTTGGAGTCGGGAAGGAGTTCAATCGCACAATCGTAAGGTCTATGCGGCGGTAAAACTTCAGCAGCTTTAGCATCAAAAACATCATGAAAATCAGACAGAAATTCAGGAAGAAGTGTCTCCTCACTGAGACAATCGGAGGCAGGTAAAGCAATACAATGGGAGGAGCACTGATTCCCCCATTTCACTAACTCTTTTTTGGGCCAATCAAAGGTAGGGTTATGGAGGTCTAGCCAGGGAAGCCCTAAAATAATATCAGACGAGAGATCCTCCATAACAAAAAAACTCATGAGCTTCGTATGTATTGAGCCCACTTGCAAAGAGAGTAAGGGGGTTTTAAAATGGATTTACCCCCGGCCAGTGGAGTAGAATCTGCCCCAGTAACCAACAGAGGAGTATCTAACGATACAAGTTCAATACGTAAAGCAGAAACAAATGAAAATATAAAAAGTTAGTGGCAGCCCCAGAATCTACTAGGGCCTGCCCAGAAACAGATCTGCCCCCAAAGGACAGAGACACAGGTAACATCAATTTGTGAGATTTTTCAGAAGATACCTGACTGCCTGAGTGGTTCTTCTGAATACCACTCAGGCCCTGAAGTTTTCCGCTGGTGTACGTGGTTTGATGGAACAGTCTCGGATGAGATGACCCGGTTTGCCGCAATACAGGCAGAGATGATTCCGGAGACGATATTCTCGTCTAGCTCTGGTATCCAGTGCTCCCAACTGCATAGGCTCATCTCCAGGGTAACAGAAGGAGAAACAGATTTTTTAACAGAAAGAGAGGGATAAACAGAAGACTTAGTGGGATCAATCCCCACCCTCTCTTTACGTCTGTCCTGGAGTCTCCTGTCAATGCGGATGGCTAAGGTCATGGCCTTTTCTAAGGTAGGGGGATCAGGGTGACCTACCCAGACATCCTTCACTGAATCATTCAGGCCCTGTTTAAAAAGAGCTTTCAAAGCGGAGTCACACCAACCTGCTGTTATACTTAACTTCCGAAACTCAGAGCAGTAAGTTTCAGCGGATAGTTTACCTTGCCGGAGGGTAAGAAGTTGGGATTCGGCAAGTCCAATTTGATCAGGCTCAGCATAAATGGCCCCCAAAGACTTAAAAAATGTTTCCAGATCCGTCCACTCCTCTGCCTCAGGGGGAGTTTAAGGGCCCAAATCTGTGGATCCCCCTGTAAGAGGGAAATGACCACCCCCACCATCGGAGACTGCGACGCATGAGGGTTGACGCGAAAATACAACAGACATGATTCCCTGAACGTCTCAAATTTACCTCGGTCCCCTGAAAACCTATCCGGGAGTAACATTTTAACCCTGGGAAGGGAAATGACAGCAGGTGGTGTAGCAGCGGCCTCAGCTTGATTCTGGGTGAGAGTGTGTACCTGATTGGCCAGCTCAGACACCAAACCTGCCAAACCCTCCATTCGAGTCACAAGGTCCTGAATAGAAGCCATGCCAGTAATGAGTAGAAGGGTTAAAGGTTTTTTTATGGCCTGCTATTCTGTAAGGGAATCACTAGAGGAGCGATTCCCCAGTAGCTGCTGGAGAACTTAGGGGGGGAGGGGCACAACAAGACAGTGGACCCTAAGCTGAACCCCCACCACTGTCCCTGGCTAACTTGCTCGATCTGTCCTAGGTGACAGCCAGCAACTAGTTGACAGTCCCTCCTTATAATAAGTGATAACACAGAATGCAGACAAGACGTACAACAACAAAGGGAGGTCAGCTAGCCAAGGGGTCGGTAACAATTGAGCAATGCAGTACAGAATCAAAATCCAAGAGAATAGTCAAAGGTAAGCCAGTGGTCAGAAAATCAGAAGAGCAGGTAACAAGGAGCAAGGAGTATAGCCAGTAAGCAAAATGCAATAGCAGGCGCCAATGGGAAAGTGAGCAAACAATAAATAGAGAGAAAGAACCCACCCCAGACTTGATAGGAGGACAGGCTGTCAATCACAAAGGCAGGACTAAAGTTAACTCTTATTGGAGCAGGGGGAGAGCAAGGTGAAGGAGAAGGGTGTGGTGGAAAATCAATTAAGGAGGTGAGGGAATAGGACAGTGTTCAGACAATACAAGAAAAACCCAAAGGAAAGAATTACAACCGGGCACGCCTCCTGCGCCGCAGCATGCGCCCGGAGGATGGCGCCAAAGCCTGGACAGGCAAGGACGTTACAGGTATCTTGAAAAATGGCATATCGCAATTTGTCCCCTTGCTATGATTCCCAACAATCAGGGCTGGCGTTAGGGACCCTAGGGTCCGCAGCACCAGATGTTTGGTCTGATGACTCACTTACAAGTGTATTGTCGTATGCAGCATCCCAGAGTGCTTCTGCTTTGTGTTTGTCTTTGTGCCTCTGGGTATGTTTGTATGTCCTGCCTATAAAGTTCTATGTTATATGTATTGTTTATGCAGCTCTCCCTATTATATTTCCTTGTTTGTTTCCCACTGTTTGGTCCCCCACAATTGGTACAGCCCTGGCCACTGGGTGGGGTCTGTGGAGACTTTTGTCTCCAGGGAAACCATTGGAGTCTCAGTAGTAGTGCAGAGTAGCAGTTAGCAGTGGACATAGGAAGCCAGCTCTGTACTCTGAGACCCTATGGCTTCCATCCAGCCCCAAAGGGATAATGTTCAAGCCCAAGACTCATCTAGAGACAGTCCTAAGATGAAGAATTCCTGCTGTATAATATTTGGACACTGTACCATGAGGTAAGAAGGAGTCCTGTGCCAGGAGGTGTTATTCGGGACCTGCTACTTAAAGGTAACCAGACCCCTGCAAGGAATGCCTAGGAGTACAGCCCCCAGTATTTTCTACAGGAGGTGGCAGAGGTGTGGAGATAGACTTGTTGGAGTGGTGTACGGCACTAAAGCCTTATCATCACTGGGCATTCCTCAAGACCAGGGCTGGGTGAAATTTACAGTAGGAGACTATTACCCCCATTTGGAAGCTGCATGGTTAACAGTTTACAGTTGCTGAGTAAAGTTAAACCTGTTTCAACTGCACTGTGTTTCCTGAGTCGTTCCTGCATTAACATCAGGGCCCTTCCAAACACCATTACACCAGCTCAGGGTAAGAGAGGATCCCTCTCCAACAGGAAGCTCCCCGGGGGAACTATTACCGCCACCATCAGGTAGAACAGGAACCCCCTAATCGGTGTCCAGCCTAGGAGCTAAGCTGGGAAGAGTGGTTGAGGGCACTTGGCCTATCGAGTGGCACTGCATTCGCTACTAATGCTCACATCCTCCAGTTCTCTTCATCTGGGCTTTGGCACACTGACTTCTGAAATGACTGAATATGACGGTGTTGTTGATATGTTAGGATTTGGGTCCCCACTTTTAATTTTGCCCAGGGCCACATTTTGTCTAAAACTGGCCCTGCAAACAATCTACATTTAACTGGGGGAAACATAGAATTAAGTGTTACATTTCGTTGCATCACTACCAACCACTATCACAGGAGAAATAAAGAATTACACAGTGCCCATTCACATCAAAGGCCTGGGGCTGTCTGTGTAACACAGGGCAGGACAGTTTTTCCAAATCATGACATGCTCTTTGCAGCCACTCTCCACTTTGCCTAAAGGATGAGGATCCTGAGTAGAGAACTCCTACTATTCAGAATTCAGAGTTCTGTAATAGGATACTCTATATGAAAATAGTTTTTTCTCAACTGGACTCCGTTAACTTCTTTGTTGCTAAAGTGTTTTTTAAATGTATTTTAATGCATTGTTAGCGCTCTGTTGCAAACACTGTTATGGATGGTGGTATATCAGACAGCACTCCTCATGCAGACCTGAAGGACGGAAACTCGAGCGCTAATGTGAACCTAGCATTACTCTAGTTTCTTTTCTTTTTAAATGGGCCTTGGCAACAGCACTGCTATATTTAGCCAGAGATGCAGCAGCAAGTATTATTTGGACTACTCTATTAATGAAATAGAGATTATTATTGTTGTCATAATTAGATTTTTCATCATATTTCCCTGTATATTCAGGTGGTCTATTTTGTGAACAGATTAAGAGATTAATCACATTCCTATACTGCATGTTCTTTAATATAGATTATGTTATGGGTTAAGTCCATATAAACTGAGTAAACTTTTAGTTAAATGGTATTTATTGTTACTACTGCATTGTGCACCTCTACACATGAATTACTCCTAGAGGTCTTTAACATCAAAAATGTAGACAGTTTGAACATCTTTTTTGCAATAGTAATTCGTAATGCTTTTAATGATTTGGTTAAGTCAGTATAGGGCTCCATGATGGGCTCACTCAACCAACACCAAACAGGTAGAGTCAAAGGCATAATCATGCCCCCTCTTCGAAAGAAAATAATCCAATTAATTTAGGAAATGAACCAGAAAAGCTGATGCAGTTTCAAAGTGCTATTATTACTGAAAATATATCCTGCCTTATTCACTTAACTGGAAGAAATAAATTGACTCACCTACAGCTTCATTACTTGGATAAGAAGGATTAGGTTTAATTGCCCTGTTCTTCCATGAAATGAAAGCCACAACCATAATTTTAGACATGGCACACGAGACACTGAGGATGAGAAACACAGCAAGACTAAATATACGAAAAGTATGATATACAGGTGCATCTCAATAAATTAGAATATTTTTGAAACGTTCATTCATTTCAGTAATTCAGTAATACAATTCATAATCAGCAGTCTTCCGTGTTTGTGTGTCCTACTGAACCAGACTGAGGAACCATTTAAAGGCTTAGGAAACCTTGGCAGGTGACATACTGAATTTACATTACTGAACTTTTTTACAATATTCAAATTTTCTTAGATTTTGGTTTTCATTACCTGTAATCCATACTCAACATTTATAGAAATAAAACACTTGAAATAGAACACTCTGTGTGTAAAGAATCTAGAAAATATAGGAGGTCACTTTTTTAATTTAATTACTGAAAGAAATAAATGTTTCAAAGATATTCTAATTTATTGAGATGCACCTGTAAACATATCTCTTACAGTAGTTATTACAAAGGTGATGCACTTGGTGTATGTTAACAAATTATTTAACAATGCGTAACAATCATAACAATAAAGGGGACGTCAAAGTAACAGGTGTATGAGACGTAAGTGTAAATACTACCGGACAGTGTTAGTTGCAGTGTCAAGTTAAGTCTTATATCTTGGAAAAGTAATTTTAATATGGCGTAGCATAAGTATGTGTGTTCCGTGGTTATGTGAGTGTCTGTCTGAAGGTCAACAAGGGGGTCCATATTTTGAGGAAGTTGCTTCTGGACATTTTAGCCCAGCCAGTTCCTCCATCTGGCAAATATCATTAACCTTGGATTCCCAGTGTGGCAGAGAAGGGGGTGAGGTATTCCTCCAGCAGGCAGGTATTAGGAGTCTCGCAGTAGCTATGAGATGGGTGGCTAGGTCTTCTCTTTTGGGGCAAAAGTCAGCATGGGGTAACCATAGAAGGATGTGTTCAGGTGAGGGGGGGATCTGTACAGCACAGATTCTGCTGATAATAGCAATTATTTTGTTCCAGAAGGGGCGTATCAGTGGACATTGCCACCAAATGTGTAATAAGCTCCCAGGTTCCTTCTGACACCTCCAGAAAGTGTTCGGGATGGAGGGACTTATGCTGTGTAATCATACCGGTGTTTTATACTAATGGGTGAGGAGTTTAAAGGAGTTTTCTTGTATCCTCACGCATTGTGAGAAACCGTAGGCATTTGCTAGGACCTTCTTCCCATCATCAACAATCAGAGTGATTCCTAAATCCTCCTCCCAACGTCAGATATACCTCGGGTAGTTGTCACTAGAGTGCGATAAAAGGAATTTATACATTTTTGAACAGATCCCTTTCTGTGGTGAATGATTGCTAGTGAGGGCTTCTAACCAGGATTTAAGTTGCTCAGCTAGGTGTTTTGATATGTAGGAGTTATACGTCATAGTGAAATCTCGCTGCTGTAAAAAATCTCTAAGTTCTAGTCCTGCCTTTCTCAACATCCAGGAGGTAGTTGGAGGCATGTCTTGGACAAAAAAGGAGGACATGGTGTGGTGGCGTAGCTTATCCCAGAAGATGGGCTGCTCAAATCTTTTGGGGTTAATCAAATATGGTAAAAGGTCCAGAGGTAGAGTAGATCGTGCACTTCAGTTCTGAAGGGGATTATAAAGACCTATATATTAGAAACCCCCATGAATCACCCCATTTTCAAAACTGTACCCTTCAAATAATTCAAACCAGCATTTGGGAAATTTGTTAACCCTTTAAGCATTTCACGGGAATTAAAACAATATGGAGGTGAAATTTAGACATTTCATTTTTTTTGAATAATGCATTGATTTAGGCCTAAAATTAACACATTCACAAGGGGTTAAAGGACAAGAAGCATCTCAAAATTTACACACATGTGAGTGTAAACTGACATTTGGGCACACAGCAGCACATGGAAGGGAAGGAGCTCCACTAGACGTTTGAAAAGCAGATTTTGCTGGAATAGTTTTCAGGTGCCATTTGCACCTAGAGTACCCTAGAGTATCAATACAATGGAAACCCCTAAAAAGTGACCCCATTTTGGAAACTACACCCCTTACAGAATTTATCAAGGGGTATTGTGAGCATTTTTACCCCACAGCTATTTCACAGATTTTATTAACATTGAGATGTGCAAATGAAAAATTTCTAAAACATCACTTTATCCCCAAAGTTTTCATTTTCAAATGGGGATAAAGGAGAAAAAGCACCCCACAGTTTGTTGAACAATTGCTCCTGAACAGGGCATGTGGTTGTAATCTGCTGTATGGGTACATGGCGGGGCAGATTTTTTGCTGGAATATTTTTCAGTGCATGTCATGTCGCATTTGCAGAACCCCTGGAGTACCAATAAAAATGAAAACCCCCAAAAGTGACCCCATTTTGGAAACTACACCCCTGAACTTATCAAGGGGTATGGTGAGCATTTTGACCCTACAGCTGTTTCACAGATTTTATTAACAATGGGACGTGAAAATGAGAAAGTACTTTTTTTCCAATAAACTGTCAATTTAGCACCAAATTTTTCATTTTAACAAGATGATAAAGAAAAAAAGTTACGCAATTTCTCCTGAACACAATAATACCCCACATATGGTTATAAACTGCTGTATGGGTAGATTATGGGTTTCAGAATGAAAAGATTTTGCATAAAATGACTTCCTCCCATCTCGGCAGGATCAATCAGGTATTGGGGGCTCCTAGCATCCCGGGGTCACTGGCCAGACCCTGGGCTGCAGGAAATAGATATCGGGAATGAAGGGGGGGGAAAGGAGGGCAGGGAGACATGTGCATGTCGCTTGAGGGTGCATTTATTCCTTCAGGTTTCAGATACAGGTTTGAAGAAATGAGAAGAAGTAGCACATTTCTTTTTTACTTTTTCTCCTATTGAGCCACACCTGTTTTTTGCAATAAAAATGCATGCAAATAAAAGAATGTGTACATGTATCTATAGCATATTACAAAATCCAGATAATACTGTACATTAAATTATAATAATATCATATTACTAGTATTACGGGATCATTACCATCAGTGTCATATGTAACTCTATATTATATGGAACTTGGAGTTGTTAAAGTTGTCAAGAGAAGTTATATTTAGAAGCTGGTAGGTGGAGTGGTCAGAGCACACAGACTGACAGATCACTGGAAAATAAGCAGAAAACATTTATTTTCTTGTCTGGACCACAGAATGAAAAAAGAAACATATATGGAAATTATTATTTGTGAAATGATTGTCTGTGGTGGATTGTGCCTTAACTCAGAGCAACCATTTATGAAAATGTGGATGAACCACATTTAATTTTGAGTAGACAGAGGATACTTCAGAGGTTATAGACATCAGTATTTATAAGATAGAATAATAGTTATGATTTCTTACCCCAATGACCCTATTTAATTTTAAATCCCATTTAAATGACCTAAACTTCATTTCAGATATCTACTATTATTCAAGTACATATTTCATTTTTCTGGCAAAACCTGAATATAAAATCAATAATAAGTGTCCATTCTGATATGTTTCATTTATCATATTACTGTCTTCTTATGTGGATGTTCGGTATTTGGGGCTGTCAGGCACGAGGGCCCTGATGCTAAAGGTTACCTTTGTTAATGTAAACAAATTAAACAATTTGTAAAGTGCTGCAAAGAATGTAGACGCTATATAAATAAAATTTATTATTATTATTATTATTATTATTATTATTATTAATGTACATGTTTTTCCAAATATAACACCTTTCCAGTGTATTCAGGTCATGGCTACATGCACATTATTATTATTATTATTATTATTATTATTATTATTGTACCTCCATGTGTCTTTGGTTTCATATGGTGGGTTCTGTACAAAAAAATTTAGCATGCTTCATTGATTTCTGTAGTGTATGTACAGAGCTATTCTCCCTTAGCAACATTGCTTCTAGGAGAAAAAAAAATCTATACATGCGTCAACCAATGTAGCCTGTATGGCAACATATCATCAACTCTAGTCAGCCATATCATCTCCATATATATTGTATTTGACTTTTATAATCTATATTGCTATTTTGCTTGCTTTTTTTCGCTTTTTTTTTTTTCTACTTTTCCAGTTGTAAAATACAGCACTAATATAAAGCACTAATATAAAGCACTAAATAAATAAAGATTATTTTTATATAATTTCATGGACATAGACTAGGTTCACACGAAGGAATCTGCCACAGATTTAGGAGTGGATTCCGCCCCCAAATCTGTGAAAGCAATGGGAGCCAGAGATCGCAGCAGGACACGGAAAAAAACAACACCCTGCTTCATCTTGCTGTGGATTCCGCGGCTTGGGAATCCCTGCCCATTCACCTGGACCTAATCAGCATAGGAAAGCATATAGCATCAGCATATACCACTGCCTAATACAGCAATACTCTTCATTTTCTGCTGTGTGAACCTAGTCTTACTTTTATTTCTGTTATATTATTTCTTACACTCAGGTAAAGTAAGGTCAGTCAAATTCTGCATTATTAAAAACTGACAAGCACATACTTCACATATCTAAAACTCTAGGAATAAGACCAGTTTCCAAACATCTGAGAATTTCCAAGGTTTAGGTAAACATAAGAAGTGAAAAAAAGAATTCAAACATTAATTTAATATGAACCTTAGTCAGGAAGGGTGGTGGAAATGTAACAGTTCATATTCACGTAATAGCAAAATACCACATAAAGTACTTCCAAATGTTCAAAACATATTCAGGGTTTCACATAAATATTGTCTCTGCTTATGGACAACCACATTAGGTACCTTGAAGATGCCAGGAAACCACACTGAACCATCAAGCTATAAAGATAATTTTACATTAAGTTTAACCAAAGGTACAATATCGTACAGTAAAATGATGGTAATCTGGCATGGTCATATACACAAATATATTCAGATATACAAAGGCATACATGCAGTGCGTATCTAAAAGCTACATATATATATATATATATATATATATATATATATATATATATATATATAGAATCACAAATAGCACACCTTCTCCAGTCTCTGTCGCCTGCCGTCAAATATTTACATAGTAGATGAGGTTGGATGAAGACATCAGTCCATCAAATCCAACCTATCACCCTACAGTCCCCTACAGTGTTGATCCAGAGGAAGGCAAAAACAACCCCCTTGAGGCTTATGCCAATTGCCTCATTTCATGGGAAAAAATTCCTTCCCGACTCCAATCTGGCAATCAGTATAAAACCCTGGATCAAAGTGCCCTTAAAATCTAGAACCCATAACCCGGAATGTTGTTCTGTTCAAGAAAGGCATTCAAGCCCTCTTTGAACTTGTTCAATGAATCCACCATCACCACTTCCTGGGGCAGAGAGTTTCATAGCCTCGCTGTTCTTACTGTAAAGGCATTATGGGAAAAAGGAGCTGGGAAGCTCAAGCGCCCTCTGTTGGATGTAACAAATCCTCAATTTGCTTTTGACCCACTGAGTTTTGAGAAAGCAAGAGGAATTCTAGCCAAGCCAATATGAATCCTCTTCTATGTTGCTGGTGAAACTTTTTCTCCTCCAGTCGTAGAGGATGTCCCCTTGTCACTGTCACTGGCCTAGGGGTAAAAAGATCATTAGAAAGTTCTTTGTGCTGTCCCTTCATGTACTTGTACATTGTTATTAGATCTCCCCATAGACGTCTTTTTTCTAAACTGAATAACCCCAAGTTTGTTAATCTATCATTGTACTTCAATCCACCCATTCCTCTAATAATTTTGGTTGCCCTTCTTTGCACTCTTTCTAGTTCGATTATGACTTTCTTGTATACTGGGGCCCAGAATTGTGCACAATAGTCTAAGTGTGGCTGTACCAGTGATTTGTATAGAGGCATAACTATGTTCTTGTCATGAGAATCTATACCTCTTTTGATGCATCCCATAATTTTATTTGCCTTGGCAGCAGCTGCCTGGCACTGGTCACTAAAGGTAAGCTTACTGTCCACCAAAATCCCCAAGTCTTTTTCATTGGCAGTCTTACCCAGTAATTTACTATTAAGTACATAATCATACATTTTATTTCGTCAACCAAAATGCATAACCTTACATTTGTCAATATTAAACTTCCTTTGTCAAGTTTCGGCCCATGCTTCCAGCTTCCTTAGATCCCCTTGTAATATTCTAATATCCTCCTCATTTTTGATTACCTTGCAAAGTTTAGTATCATCTGCAAATATGGACACCCTGCTATGCAAACCGTCTACCAGGTCATTAATAAAAATATTAAAGAGGCGAGGGCCCAATACTGACCACTGTGGCACCCCATTGGTGATTGTGACCCAGTCTGAATATTTACCATTAATAAGCACCCTCTGTTTCCTATCAGTGAGCCAGTTGTGAACCCAAATGCATATGTTTTCCCCCAGTCCCAACATTCTCATTTTGCATATCAACCTTTTATGTGGTACAGTATCAGAAGCCTTTGAAAAGTCCAGATACACCATGTCCACTGCATTACCCATATTCAGTGTTGAACTGACCTCTTCATAGAAGCTGATCAGATTAGTCTGACAGGACCGATTCCTCATAAACCCATGCTGATTGGGTGTTATAAGATTATTTACATTGACGTACTCCAGGATAGCATCTCTTAGAAAGCTCTCAAATATCTTACCCACCACAGAAGTCAAACTTACTGGCCTATAGTTTCCAGGCTCGCTTTTAGACCGCTTTTTGAAAATTGGCACCACATTTGCTATGCACCAATCAAGTGGAACAGACCCAGTCATTACTGAATCCTTAAATATTAGTTATAAGGGTCTGTCTATCACCGTGTATAATTCCCTCAGAACTCGGGGGTGTATGCCATCTGGACCTGACGATTTCTCTATTTTAGTGTTTCGAAGGCGGCACCGCACTACCTCCTGGGTTAAACAGGTGACATTTAATGGAGAGTTAACATTACCCCTAATCATGTAATCATTGGATTTTCTTGTGTAAACACCGTAGAGAAGAAGGCATTTAATAGTTGTGCTTTTTCCTCATCCTCCTCCACCATTACACCCAGATTATTTTTGAGAGGGCCCACATTGTCAGTTTTTATTTTCTTGTTATTTATGTAATTGAAGAATAATTTTGGATTATTTTCACATTCCTTGGCAATTTTTCTCTCAGTCTCGATCTTTGCCTCCTTTATTTGTCTTTTACACAATTTATTTTTCTCTTTATAGTTTTTTTAATGCTGTGTCACTACTTTCTTTTTTAGCACTTTAAATGCTTCCTTTTTATTCCTTTTCATTGAACTGTTTACCGTTTTAGTTAGCCATATTGGTTTTCTATGATTTCTGGCCCGCTTATTCCCATAAGGGATATATTTTTTAATGGTCCTATTTAGAAGGCTTTTGAAAATGTCCCATTTTGTTTGTGTTCTGGTCACTTTGAGGACATTGTTCCAGTTTATGCTGCTAAGCTCCTCTCTCAGCTGGTTAAAATTGGCTTACCTTACTATGCCTTCATCCACCTTCTGCACAGGGCTCTGTCTCACCTGGAGAAACCAGGGAACACAGTGAGAATAATGTTCTTTGATTTCTCCAGTGCTTTTAACACCATACAGCCCGGGTTACTGAGAGACAAGCTGGGCCTTGCTGGAGTGGACCACCACCTCTCCAACTGGATCCTAGACTACCTCACAAATCGACCTCAATACGTGAGAGCCCGAGACTGTGTGTCAGATACTGTGATATGTAATACGGGGGGCACCTCAGGGTACAGTTCTTGGCCCTTTCCTCTTCACACTGTACACTGCAGATTTTAGGTGCAACTCATCTAGCTGCTACCTACAGAAGTATTCTGACGACTCTGCAATAGTAGGTCTCATCACAGACGATGATGACAGGGAGTACAGGGAACTGAACCGGGATTTTGTGGACTGGTGCCAGCGGAACCACCTGAAGATTAACGCGGGGAAGACCAAGGAGATGGTGGTGGACTTCCGTAAATTCAAATGCCCTCCTAAACCAGTGGATATCCTGGGGACGGGCATGGAGATTGTGAAAACCTATAAGTACCTGGGTTTGCTCCTTAATAATAAGCTGGACTGGGCAGATCACATGGAGGTAATGTACAGGAAGGGCCACAGCAGGCTCGACCTGCTTAGGAGGCTGAGAGCCTTTGGAATCAGGGGGGCACTTCTTAGGACTTTCTTCAACTCGGTAGTGGCATCAGCCATCTTTTTCGGAGTGGCCTGCTGGGGGAGCAGTATATCAACCAGGGACAGAAAGAAACTTGACAAGCTGATTAGAAGGGCCAGCTCTGTCCTGGGGAGCCCCATGGACCCAGTGCAGGTGGTGAGTGACAGAAGGATACGGTCCGTGGTGAGCTCCATGCGGGAGAAGAAGTCCCATCCCATGCATGAGACCGTGATCACGCTGGGCAGTACTGTCAGTGACCGACTGCTCCACCCTAAGTGTGAGAAGGAGCGCTATCGGAAGTCTTTCCTCCCCACCGCGGTTAGGCTGTACAACCAACACCGA
Organism: Leptodactylus fallax; assembly: GCA_947044405.1. Classification (NCBI taxonomy): domain Eukaryota; kingdom Metazoa; phylum Chordata; class Amphibia; order Anura; family Leptodactylidae; genus Leptodactylus; species Leptodactylus fallax. The sequence continues at coordinate 1,391,272 of CAMRHE010000001.1, read as the reverse complement.
CCTAAGCGGAGATCAATACACACAGAGAACTGAAATATCTTTCAGCCTGTTAAGTCCCCCCCTCCTCTGCTACTTCCTATCTGTCTGTCTACTATCAATGTAATGCCTCTTACCTTGGAACATTCCTGTTCATGTTGTATTTGTATTTGTATCTGCTTATCTTTGCTGCTGTAACACACTGAATTTCCCCATTGTGGGACTATTAAAGGACTATTATTATTATCATTATTATTATTATTATTATTATTTGCGGACTCTGTTTCTTCCCCTTGCCGTTGGGGTTCCTCAGGGCTCGGTCCTAGGTCCCTTGCTCTTCTCCCTCTACACAGCCCCCATTGAACAAACCATCACTAGATTTGGCTTCTGGTACCATCTTTATGCTGATGACACCCAATTATATACGTCATCCCGTGACATCACCCCTGCACTAATACAGAACACCAGTGACTGTCTCTCTGCTGTCTCAAATATCATGTCTTCGCTCTATCTGAAACTGAATCTCTCAAAGACTGAATTACTGCTGTTTCCACCATCTAATAGATCTGTCCCTGATATCTCCATTACAGTCTCTGACCTTACCATAACTCCTAGGCAGTATGCCCGCTGCCTCGGGGTTTTGTTTGACTCAGATCTTTCCTTCACACCCCATATCCAATCACATGCTCATGTCATCTCCACCTCAAAAACATCTCCAGAATCCGCCCTTTCCTTACCACAAATACACTAAAGACACTTATTGTTGCCCTGATTCACTCTCGCCTTGACTACTGTAACTCCTTACTAATCGGTCTTCCCCTTACTAAACTCTCCTCTCTACAATCTATTCTGAATGCGGCGGCCAGGCTCATCTATCAGTCTAGACGCTAAAGCGATGCCTCCATTTTGTGCTGGTCACTACATTGGCTGCCTATTCAATACAGTATACAATATAAACTTATCACCCTCATTCACAAGGCTCTCCATAATGCTGCACCTCCCTACAATTCCTCCCTCATCTCTGTCTATCGCTCAACCCGTACTCTCCGTTCACTCAATGACCTAAGACTAACATCCTCTATTATTAGAACCTCCCACGCTGGTATACAAGACTTCTCCAGAGTTGCACCACTTCTCTGGAATTCTCTATCCCGGACTATTAGATTAACCCCTAATTTCCACAGCTTCAAGCGTAAACTAAAGACATATCTTTTCAGACAGGCCTATCACAACTCCTAATGTAAACCCTTCCGTAGTTAGAATCCCTAAAACTTACCCTCCTCTGTTGATGCTCCAACATTACCTCACAGGATATGATGCCATATCAGACTAACTTTATATGTCCAGGCACCATCTGACACGACTGGTCATACAGCTTATATATGTGTAATGACAGTAACCTCTATTACAAAATTGTCTGACCATTGTACAAGCAATGCTACGTCTGTTGCCGCCCCTGCTACCTCTTGTGTCACCCCCTCTACCTCATAGATTGTAAGCTCTTGCGAGCAGGGCCCTCAGTCCCAGTGTGTGAATTGACTATTTCTTTGTAATGTATCTTTTTTGTCAGTACTTGAACCCTACAAATTGTACAGTGCTCCGGAATATATTGGCGCTATATAAATAAAATGTATTATTATTATTATTATTATTATTATAGTAAAGACACAGGGGATTATTTTTTTCCTTGCCAAAAAAGCAAAAGTTGCAACAGTAGAAAAACATCTGGAAAAAAGGCGCAAATGTGTCATAAATAAAACACAGCGAGTAGAGATGAGCAAATTTCTCAAAAGTTTGATTCTGCAGTTCAGTTCGAATTTCCAAAAAAATTTGCTTCGATCCAGATTAATTTGCGGCAAATCACGTTAAAAAACACCTATTTCCTGACGTCAGAAACCCTGTATAGTGGTGTAGAACACTGTGACTTGCAGTAACAAACATAGGAAGCCTACTGTGGTAGTGAAACAATACTGTGAGTCAGTATGACACGCACATGATAGGCATCGCTCTTAGAACCACTACACACTTCACTTATTTGGCCAGTTATGGGGCCAAAACTGACCAACTAACTCAAGTGTGAACTCAGCCTTACAGGTCGATGTTAGTGCCAAGTAGAAAGAACCGTGCAGAGGCCCAAGATCCTACTGTAGCGTAAAAAAGAGCGCACTCCTTTTACACCATCGTCTGCTGATTCCACATGGATGTCTATAGAGTGGCAAAGCAACGTAATGTGGAGTTGGCAGCAGCATGAGGAGGGTACAGAGTGGTAAGGCGACATAATGTGGAGGTGGCAGCAGCATGAGTAGGTCATACAGTGACCCAGTGGCAGCGGCATGAGGAGGCCATACAGTGACCCAGCAGTGGCAGCAGCATGAGGAGGGCATACAGTGACCCAGTGGCAGCAGCATGAGGAGGCCATGCAGTGACCCGGTGGCAGCGGCATTAGTAGGGCATACAGTGACCCAGTGGCAGCGGCATGAGGAGGCCATAGAAACTGTGGTTTGGTTCTTTTGATTTTTTCCTGCTACAGTGTTCACCATATGCGAAAAAAATATTTTTATATGTTTGTAGATTAGGTGTTTTTAGACACAGGAATGCATAATTTGTTAATGTTTGTTTTTGTTTATTTATTTTATTTCAATTCTAGAGAAAGGGGTAATTAGAATTTTTTTTATATTTTAAAAAACTTTTTATTTTTTTTTAATTATTTTATTAGCCCCCCTAGGGGGCTTGGAAATTGTTAAAGGTCCAGCTCTGGGGGGGCATTACATAAAGCAATGGGCCCCCCCCCCCCCCCCCCCCTTGTGATCAGAGTGAACTCTGATCGTGGGCATTAACTTCAGGTCTCCGCAGTGCAATACAGAAGAGACCCAGTGGCTATAGTGGCTGCTCTGTTTCAGAGCAGCCGCCATCTTTAAAGACCTAGCATTTGTTGTACTATTACCGCAGATATTGGGAAAGATTAATTTCTTTGAATTCAGCTCATCCTAGCAGTGACTGCAGGCAGCAAGTTTTATCACATTGTAAAACTGAGTGAGCTGTATAGAGGATATTTATAAATGTATTTATACCAGTTGTCTGGTATAAATACATTTAAAAATATGGGGACTGATTCATAAAAACAATGTCAAAAGTAACAATTCTTGGTGCGTTGCTATAAAATAGTGACTTTTCCCATTTCTGGATTTTTTTCTTTTAGTGCAACACTTGCCACTTTTCTGGGGGTGAGGGAAGGGCTTTTCAAATTTATTTGTGCAAATATAGGCTTAATGGCTGAAATGTACACCAGCCAATAGCTGATATAGATTTCAATTTCTGTTGCACAGACCAGCTGAGATGACCAAATTTATTAAGCGTTATAAACATTTCACTCTGACTAGACTGTTGATTTAGGCTGGCAAACCATACAGGAGCCTTAAAGAGGACCTTTCACCATCAAAAACCTCAAAAACCAGAATCTTCCCTTTCCTTACCACGGAAACATTAAAGACTCTTATTGTCGCCCTGATTTACTCTCAACTTGACTACTGTAACTTCCTACTAACCAATTAATCTCCATAATGCTGCACCTCCCTACATTTCCTCCCTCAACTCTGTCTAGCACCCAACCCGTTCTCTCAGTTCAGTCAATGACCTAAGACTAACATCCTCTATTATCAGAACCTCCCACTCCCGTATCCAAGACTTCTCCTGAGTTGAACCACTTCTCTGGAATGCTCTACCCCAGACAATCAGATTATCTCCCAATTTCTACAGCGTCAAACAAATCCTGAAGACACATCTTTTCAGACAGGCCTATCACAATTACTAATCTAAAACCTTTTGCAGTTAGAATCCCTAAAACTAACCCTCTACTGTTCACAATTCCACATTATCCTGCAGGATATGATGCTAAATTGGATTGTAACTTTATTATTGAAATGCGTAAACTGCAGCTCTCCAGGGTGCACTGCAAGTATTCTATACGTTGGTGTAATTCTGCTTGTATACATGGATTAGAGGCTGAATCAAATACACTCTTTCAGGTGAGCTGTCAACTGATTTGCTTCTATAGGTACATAGTATAATATAACATCACTAAACTAAAGTGCTCTTGGGGACAGGGGTTCTCCATCAAAGTTGCCCAGATAAATATCTGGCTATCTAGTTATAAGAGAAACAGCCTCAAAGGTTGGTTTTTCCACCTTATTGGGATATACCTATTATATCACTGTGCACTTGTTTCCTTAGATATGACAGAATTGATACAGTATCTTCAGCACCACTCTATGCCTGTTATGCCTGAAACTGTTTTCCTGCCTACAGAAAAAAGCAACCTCAGGCCTGGATTGGGAGCTGTCTATAAAGAAAGGGCTCAAAGTATACAAATGCAACTGAGCTGACTACTATGACTAGAATATTGCTGGTTAGCTTTATCACCAAAGAAAATCAATCCTGAACATAAATACTTTCACAGATATATTTTAATGCTTTAGGCGTTTGCACTGTAGCCTATATTTATGTATTACAGTACCAACAGAAATCAAAGTGTAGTTCTCTCTGAATTGATACCAGACAATAGGTATCTAGAGCACATATTCAAAACTCAACATGTAACTGGTGTCTGTTGTTGGCTTCAAACGAACCATTTTGGTCCATGGAAATATAAATGAAAGCAATTTTAGGATCTGTTGAGTGTATAAATGAGGTCATAAGAGCTATTTTCCATCATTATTGACTGAACAGTTTAAAACAGAAAGGATTTGTGAAAAATTATGTTTTAGGGTAGTTTGCTTAACTACATTATAAACTTTTGGCGAGAAATATCTATAGTTCACATGTGTTATCATGCTATGCATTGAGCATTATGGCTTTAAAAAGAATTTTAAGTAAGTAGTACATTACTCAAAGACATACAGCAGAGAAGTGAAATAAAAAATAAAAGGAAAACCATTGATGAACTAATAGTTTTGATTGAACTATATAATGCAAACTTTTTCAGCCAGTGCTATCCAGCTGAAGAAAGCTTTTTAACAGACCCCTTCTTATACTATGTAGGAAAAATATTAGCTGTCAGATGATGAAATAAGTCTTGAATGCTTTTCTCTCAAAGGGTCCTTTCAAATGTGTTCAACTTTACTCGATGGGAGGAAGAAAGAAAATATCCACTAACTTTACGATGTACAAATCATAAAACTAAGCAATGTCAACACTCAGAGTTTAAGTCTAGCAAATATAATAAACTCTACACGACAGCAGCACAAGTAATATTTCTCAAATTATAAAGGGTTATTCCCATCTTCCATTTTTATCAAATAATGCAAACTGCCCCAAATGAACCTGATCAGCAACCAAAATTAATTTTCTGCATGCCCTTTATGCTTGCCTTGCACCATCGACAGCCAGATCACCAGTGAGGTAGCAGAAATGTAAATAGTACAGTATGTGATACTTGGATTGCAGTACTCAGGTTCAGGGTAACTTGTAAGTAGGATGGGAGAGGTAGGGAAAGCTATTTGGCAGACCCAGTACTTACAGGGCAGGCCCTCGTTGAATTCAAATCCATATTTTGAGTACAGCTAAAGGTAAGGGTTTCATGGCTACTGCAAATGATTGAGAGCCATCTTATTTACTTGCATAGAAATGTAGAGCTGTAGCCAGGCAGGGAGCTACTGCAAATGCTCCAGTAATGTGCATTCCTGGTAAACCTGGACAAACTCCTAGTAAAATGTACAGAATGAGCTGCATGGATGCATAGGTGATCAATCCAAAACAAAGTTTGGGACATAATAGAATATCTCCCTATTGCTGTATTACGGTCAAAAGAAATCATTTGCTAGTATGTTTACAGTATCCTTTAAAGGGGTTGTCACGGATATATATATTTTTTTTAAAAACTACACCGGGGGAGGTGATAAAAATAATTTGAAAAAATACTGACCTGTCCCTGGTGCTCAGGTGCCTCCTAGAATGGTCCGGTCCTGCTGCTCCAATGTTTTTCCCGCCAAAGTTCCTGCCACAAGTGATCGCTGAGATCAGTGGCTTCAGTGAAGGACACAAGATGTCACTACCTGTCCTACCTAGTCCTATCCTTAGGCCGCTGATTGGCCTCATCAGTCAAGTGACTGCTGAGACCAATCAGCGTCCTAAGGAGAGGGACCCAGGACGTCACAGCCTGTGAGGACTTCTGCTGCAAGAAAACATCGGACCGCACTGGGAGGCACCGGAGCACCGGGGACAGGTGAGTATGTATTTTTTTTTATTTTTTCATCTCCCCCTGGACAACCTCTATAAGCTCATTTTTGTTTTCCAGTCATTACTTTGAATTACCTATTCCATTAATATTTATTTAAGAGAATAAATCTTAAAATATGTTTGGGCCAAAAGAGTAGATACCTGAACAGTATATATCAGGGGTATCATAAAAAAGTTTATTAGTCTTCTTAGACATTATTCAGATTAATTATTATAGCTGGTTTAATTTGGCAAATGAATCATAACATTTCCACAGCATCACAGCAGCTGTTTAGCAATTCACTTTGATGATAGAAAATACTGGATATATTATTTATGTTCCATGGAAACCTATTAATGTGCATGGCAAACCAAAGCCCAAAATTTGGAACATGCCCTGCAGAGAAAACATTGCAGTTTGTACTCTGACCACAACTGTAATGATGGTCTGAATTTCATAATTTATGTCATCATCGATTAACTTTTCATTAACATATTCATAAAATACACTTTTCTTATAAATGTCTTGTTCAAATAAATTATTGCAGTCACATAAGGTTATTGGGGCAGAGTTATTATGCTTTGAACGCTAATTTTCTAGCATATGAGGCATAAAATCTGCAAATCGTGGTTTTGTGCAAAAAGTTGCAAAAATTTCTTTTTTACACCACCATTGCCATTTTCCCAAAAAGGTGGCTTGGCGAGGGTGTGCAGGGGGAAGGGCCATCGGCCGAGCCAGATTCATTCTTATTTATGATAACGCAAGCCTTCAGAACCTCCCCCATTGACTCTAAAAGCAGTAATACAGAAATACATTGACAATTATACAGCAAACCCAGGGGCATAATTTGAGGCGGTGCAGAGGGCGGTCTTGCACCCATGCCCAAAAGCTATCTTTTCCCAATATGAGGAGACAGTACTATAAACAATGCATTATAGATGGGAGCCTTAGCATAGATTTTGCACTGAGGTACAGGAGCTTCATGTTGCACTTCTGGGTAGACCCATATCCAATTCAGCCTAAATTGGCAGCCTTAAAGGGAATCTGTCAGGTCAATCTGGGACACTAAACCACCCACAGGTCCTTATAGCCCTGGGTTTAATGTCCCAAATCGCCTTGTTGTAATGCAATCCGCAGGCGCATTAAAAATAAAAAACCTTTATAATTACCTAGAGAAGGGTCCGATGTACGCTGTTTGGCCAAGAACAGTCCGGCTTATTTATGAGCTTCTTTGTTGGCACGCCTCCTGGCGTATGCGCTGTTCTTTAGTGAAGCCGAAGATGGACACCCTGGCTTCACTGCGCAATTGCCGGAGGTACGGGGCATGCGCACTGAAGCTGAGGTGTACTCCTCTGGCTTCATTGAAGAACTGCGCAGGTGCGGGGAGTACAGCGGCAAGGTGAGTATAAAGCTTTTTTACTTTTAATGCGGCCATGGACTGCGTTATAACAGGGTGATTGGGAAACAAAACCCCAGGTCCATATGGACGTGTGGGTGGTTTAGTGTCCCAAATTGCCCTGACAGATTCCCTTTAAAGGAGTATTTCCATAAATATAACCATATTTAAATTTGTAAACAATTAAAAGTTAAACATTTTTACAGATATAAATAATTACAAATTTTCCAGAATTTTAAAGATTTTCTTTAATGGTCTTATTGTTGACAGTCTTTCGTGTTGTTAGATTGCTAGTGGTTACAACCAGTAATGCAGGAATTTTCTATGGTCTGTTTTCAGGAGTTTTCAGCCATGATTTCCTTATGGTAACTAGGTTATCTTCTTGTGCAAGGATACAGAACAGGCAGGGACAGTGCATGTACTAGAAAATAACCCAGCGACAATAAGGATATGATGGCTGTATTTCTGACATGTGTATAATACAAATTTTCCTAGATAGATAGATATTTTATTTTAGTTCTGTAGTAATGTAGGAGTATTATGTCACCATTCATATTGTAAGGATACATGTAAATTGTGAAGAATGTGAATCTTTGCATTTATGGTAGATTTGTTTTTACAGGTGCAAGAAGCATATCACAACCATCTTGAGCATCCATCAGCATGTTAGACCAAGGACAATAGAATGAGTTCTTAGCAGCATATACTTCAAGTCAAACTGTCTTAAAATATGATTCATACCTATGAAGAGGTCATGGGGCAGTTTATATTTATGCTAGTCAAAAAGGACAAAGATATGGCTGAAAACAAGGAAAACTATAGCGAAATTTTAACTTAATGGAAACATCTGCTACAAAGTTCCTATCAAAGCAAATTCTTATCAGCAGACTTGGCTTTCATAGAAATGTATATTTCTGAAGTTTGCAGTTAACTTAACACTTATAGGGTAAGGCCATACGGAGTGGAACACAGCTTAAAAAAGGTTATGTAAAAAAAATGCAGCGGAAACACATCAAATTTTTTTCTGCAGCGTTTTTCTTTGCATTTTTGCTACATTTTTTCTGTGGCTTTTCTTCCCTTATTAAATCTATAGGAAAAACGTGAGTGTTTCCGCAGGTAAATTTGACATGCTGCGTTTTTCAAAAATACAGCTATTCGCACCTTTTTTTTTTCCACAATGTGTTGACGGGATTAACCAGAATCTCATTCACTTTGCTGGTACTGTAAAATGCAGAGTTTTTTCTGATGCATTTCCGTAGCAGTCAAAACGCTGCGTTTCCACAACGGGGAGCCTTAGCCTTACTCTGCATTGTGAGAATAGATTGCCAACTGGAATATTATAAGCAAAATGAAAAGTAAAAACAGAAATATAACATCATCCAATGCAGTCACTTTATTGCTCTCACATAAAATGGCGCAATATTTTGACACTTAAGGCTAAGGCCACACATTGCGAATCACAGCTAGATGAAAACTTGCAGGCAAAAAAACACAACAGAAACAAAGTGAAACACTGCGTTTCCCTAATATAAGTCCATGGGAAATCGCAGTGTTTTTACAGGTAAAGCTAACATTCTGCGCTTTTCAAAACCACATGTATTTCTAAAAAGGCAGTGTGTGGAAGAGATTGCTAAAATGCCATTCACTTTCCTGGGATTGTAAAAAGCAGTGTTTTTCTACACTTCACTTTTGAAAAAGCAAAAGCTATGCATTTCTGCAACATGTGGCCTTGGCCTAAAGGGGTTTTCTGAGAGTTAAATATGGATAACCTATTCTTAGGATAGGTCAATATGAGATCGGTGGGGGTTTGACACCAGGAATCCCCACAGATCAGCTGCTCAAAGCTGATCTTGGGTGAGCACCCCTTCTGCTTCATAGGCTAGTGACACTATGTTCATTCATCATGTGGCTTGCTTGCAGCTCACTCAATTGATTGTGAAGATCCTACCTCTTTGTATACCCCTTTAACGCTATCTACCACATATTAATAGGTTTGTCTTAACACAGGTAATGGGGGAAATATATTAAGATTGGTGTTTTGTATCCCAATCTTAATATCCCCGCTGTCATGACATGCACCTGAATTATTAAGAGACTCCAGGATCTTAATAATTCAGATACACTCCAGTGTGCCAGAATTGAAATCTATGCTAATAATGGACTAGCATAGATTTTAGGTATAACTTTCCTTGCATGCGTTATAGTAAATATTTCATGGTAAGGGGATTCCATCAGGTGAGTTTGGCCCAGAAAAAATCAAAGTGGAGTTTGGCAAAAATATTGAACACAGTCAGGAATTTAGCTGATTGCCACAGGACTGGCTTTGACAAACATACACAACTAACATATATTGTGATGTCACAGTGTACACAGAGATTTTTTATGTGTGCATTATCCCTGTGCTATGATGTCATAGTGGCCATTATTCCTGTACTGTTACATCACTGTCTGCAATATATTTGCATTGTGAAATCACTGTGTGCATTGCCCTTTAAACCTATATAGATAAGGGATATGACCCGGACGAAGCCTCCGTGAGAGCTTTCCTTGCTGCATCCCATTGATTAACTCTGACAAACTTCATCAGTCCAGCTAAGTTTGGTAACATCTATTTTTGTGATATTGTACACCTGTTACTATTTATGCTCTGAACTATTAATTCATAGCCTCTTATACATTGTTTTATATTTGTTTTCTCTTGCAACTATACCTGGTATTATACAGTTATTATATAGGAGAGCACATTTAGAGAAGGACAGTATTAGAGCACTTATTTTGTACAATAGTACACATATTGGTGGCAGTATGATTTCAGAGCCTGTATTTTTGAGCTAGGTATGTCTTCATGCAATTGGCGGCTTTCATTATGATTGTACATGTCTATAGACTCTATGGTTCTTTCACTAGGGCAGGGGTGTCAAACTCATTTTCACCGGGGGCCACTTCAGCCTCACGGGGTACCTTGAAGGGCCAAGATTATTTTACACGTGTATAAAAGTAACTTCTCCTTAACAGTTAAGCGAGCTATTAGACAGCGTATAATATAAACAGGCACCATAGCCCCTATTTATAGCGCCCCAATTACACACACTGTAATGTTCCACAGCAGTCCCTGCACACTGTATTATGACTTGCAGCTGCCTCTGCACGCGGTATTATGCATGGTATTATGCTCCCTAGTGGCCCCTGCACACGGTATTATGCTCCATATTGGCCCCTGCACACGGTATGATGCTCCATATTGGCCCCTGCACATGGTATTATGCTCCACAGTGGCCACTGCACACGGTATTATGCTCCATAATGGCCCCTGCACTGGTATTATGCTCCATAGTGGCCCCTGCACTTGTATTATGCTCCATAGTGGCCCCTGTACTGGTATTATGATCCACAGTGGTCCCTGCACAGGGTATTATACCCCATAGTGGCCAAACCATGAACTATTATTATACTCTGGGGTCTTTTCAGACCCCAAAGTATAATGAACGGAGACCCAGGGGAGGTGACAAACATAAAAACTAGTGTTACTTACTATCCTGGACACCGGTGCACTCCCAGCAGCTTTCGGCCCTGTTTAATTGCGCACACACGTCACGTGATCAGGCCAGCGACGCGACCTGATGACGTCACCAGAGACCTCAAGCCTGCTCGGAGTAACACCAATCTCAGGAGAGGTAAGTAGGATATGTTTTTATGTTCCCTCACCTCCCCTGGGCCCCCCGATTATTATACTCCGGGGTCTGAAAAGACCCCGGAGTATAATAATAGTAGTGTTTGAGGCCTCACTTACCGATGCCCGCGGCTGCTCACAGCGGCATCCACTTCCCTTTCTGCGTCCCATAGCAGAAGGAGAAACGGAGGCGGCCACGAGCAGACGCGGGGTAGGTAAATAAATAGGCCGTGACCTGCTGGGGATACTCCAGCAGGTCACGGCCTATTTATATATAAAAAAAAGTTATACTCACCTTCGATGCCTTCATGCAGCCGCCTCCTCTTCTTGTCCACAACGACTGTGTCTCAGCGTAGGCGGCGCAATGACGTCATTGTATCGCCGCCTGCGCTGAGATGCGACGTCTCGAAATCCAGCCCAAGACAGGCCCCGCTCAGCTCTGTTTTTTTTTTTTTTAAAGCGGCCTGTCCTGGGCTGGTTTACATTGAATAGAAAAATGCCGCCCCCCCAGACAGTGAGGGACAGTGCTGCCTGAGGCAGTAAAGATGGCGGCCTCCCAGGGGCGCACCACTAATGAGGCGAAGTGAGGCGGCTGCCATCTTTATTGCTCTTGTATTACATGAGGCCGAGCCGGATAACAGAAGGCAGCGGATCGGATTCGGCCCGCGGGCCTTGTGTTTGACACCTGTGCACTAGGGGATGCTGCTTGTGGTTATTTCAATAGGTTTTTAAAAGTGAGCAAATAAAGATTATTTTTTCTATATAAGGGAGTTGCATTCTCTACTCAATTATGCATGATTGTCTTGTGGTTTTCAATGCCTCTGACATCACTTGTTTAGTATCCCTGTACTATGACATCTCTGTGTACATTATCCTGGTACCATGACATTACTGTGTGCATTATTCCTATACTGCGACATCACTGTGTACATTATGTTCATTGTAAAATCACTATAAAAATAATAATAACAATAACTTTTATACAGCACCAACATATTCTGCAGCACTTTACAAATCAGAGGACACATGAACAGACAATATGAGATATTACAATGTGACAAAGAATTAAACATATCAAACAATAGGAGTGAAGGTCCTGCTCGCAAGAGCTTACATTCTATGAGGAGATAGGGGGACACAAGAGGTCAGAGGGCTTGTTTGCTACCATGGTCCAGCCATCTTTTAATAGAAAAGGTTGTGTAACTGAAGCTGTATGAATCCGTCACCAGCCAGTATCTGTGAATAAACAGATACTAAGTGCAAGGAGTGCAGTGTAACTTCTAGATGGAGAGGACAGGATCTGAGGAACAGAGGAGGAAGGATAAAAGGTGTTATTGTTCTACACCTCCACACATTACACTGTGATCAGGTCACGTGATAAGCTTAACCAAACAGATGTGATTTTAGGGCAGTTTTGAAGCTGCTGTAGTTGGGGATTCATTGGATTGTCTTGGGTAAAGCATTTCAGAGCATCGGTGCAGCTCGAGAAAAGTCTTGGAGACAGGAGTGGGATGATCAGATAACAGGGGATGCAAGTCAGAACGGAGAGGATTGTTAGGTTAGACAGTGACAAGAGAGGAGATCTAGGGGTACGCAGCGCTATGGATGGATTTGTGGGTCAGTGTGATAATTTTATATTGTATTCTGTGATGGATGGGCAACCAATACAGTGACTGACACAAGGTAGATGCATCTGAGTACCGGTTTGACAGAAAGATGAGTCTGGTGGCTGCATTCAGGACAGATTGTAGTGGGGAGAGTTTAGTAAGATGAAGCCCAATTAGAAGAAAATTGCAATAGTGAAGACGAGAGAGAATCAGAGCAACAGTGAGGGTTTTTGATGTTTCCACGGTGAGAAAAGGGTGAATTCTAGAGATGTTTTTAAGGTGCAGGTGGAAAGAGCGTGCAAGTGTCTGAATATGTGAGGTAAAGGTGAGATCTGAATCAAATACAACCTATGTGTGTTACCCCTGTGTGTAAAGGAGCCCAAAATAATGACAAACTTTTTAGGTTCTGAACTTGATGCTTAAGGTGGTCATGGTAGAGTGGGACCCTAATATAAGTTTTGTTATGGACTCTATATTTAGTTATTACATCCCTGTTAAAAAATAATAATAATGATAATATAGAAAAACAGTGAAGCACTCTGAGGAACATTGATGAATGTGTGTACTGCTGAGGCCAACGTGATGAACTAACCTTCTGAGTGAAGTGTATTTTTTGAGATTTTGTGGTAAAGCGTTCATGTTAAAAAAATATAATAATACAAATAATAATGGTTAGGTGATTAAATACTGTAAATATGGTTGATTCCTGTTGAACATAATCACAATGAACATTCTAGTCAACACTAAAGACTTAAAGGGAGCCTACCACCTTGCTCAAGCATATTGAACTGTCACCAGCATGTTACAGAGAACATTACAGTGAAAAACAACATTCCTCTGTTATTTATGTCACTTTTGTAGATTTGGAAAAAACAACTTTGAAGTCATATGCAAATGAGGCAATTGGTGCACTGGGGGTGGGTCTTCAGCCCTGGGAGCACAGCTGTTGCTACTCAAGTAGAATGGGAGATGTCATAGCAGTTGGAGGATCAACTCTCACTGCACGGGGATGTGCAGGCAGGAAATGCTCCAATGTGCCAATTGCCTCATTTGCATAAGACTTCAAAGTTGCTTTTTCCTAAATCTGCAAAACTGACATACATAACAAATTTATATTATTTATAACTGTAATGTGTTGGCAGTTGTATATGCTTGGGGGGAGATGATAGATGCCCTTTAAGACAGCTATTGTAACTTATGATTGACCATTCCTAAATTACATTTACAATGGTTATGCCAATAATCAACCTTGACTCATGGTTAATTCTGGGTCAGGCATGTAAAAAAGAAAATGTATCCTCTTAGGTCTTATTCACACAGCAGTGAAAAACAGCCATATGATGGGCATTTTTTTGAATGGTGTCACATAGCTATTTAAAAAAAAAAATGAGAGTCTATATAGCTAATTACATGTCCATTTTTTTAATGGACCATGTAAGCAGTCTGTCAAAAAATAGGACATGCCATATTTCTGTCTGTTTTTCACATTTTTGTGAAAAATGGGTACCATACAGATGTAAAATGGCTCTGAAATATTGACCAATTCATCTGTTTTTCACAGCTGTTTTTAGTACAATCGTGTGAATATAGTCTTACATATAACAGAGATAGATACTGCTAGCAAACATTTCCAGTATAGCTGACATTCATATTCTTATATGCAAACAATATTTCATTGGTTTATTATCAATGACACATAATATTTTCTGCTTTCATTTGTCTAATAACATTTGAGTAGGAAGTAAGTATAAATTCTTCTCAATGATATAGCTGACAAGGAGGTCCTTGACTAAAATCCATCTTACTTAAAATAATAAAGCTTTCAAAATCAATTTGTACCAATGTACTGTATGTAATGCCTATATTGTGGTGATTATTAAGTGATGAGTTTTCTATGGTCTGTTTTAGCTTTAAATACTTTGCATTTATAGCTATAAACCCAGAATACTAAAAAAAGCCAAAAGTCATAAAAGAGAAACTGAGAGCTACCACTGCTTTCAAAGCTGGCTCCAGGCACACATACAGAAATAAAAAAAATGCCCATGGAGAAAAGTTGTAACTCACAATGACGATGAAGTACGAGGAATAGAAATCAATGAGAAAACAGTTGTATCATACTAAGCCTTGTTTAAAAGAGCCTGATGAAGTATTTTATGTTCTGTATTCTTAAAATCAAAGTTAAAATTCGGCTCCTTGTAAATGAATAATGGGAATAATAGCCAAGCCAGAATAACTAGTCCAAAAGGAAGAGGGGCCCATTCACAGGCATCTGTTTTAAGGTTACTGCCTCTCATCAGTGCAGAGCAGGGTACTGTTTCAGAGGTGTAGACATGGGTCAGAAAGGGTACTGTGTCTCATTAGGGAGAGATGGTATAGGGGTTTATTAGAACACGCATGGAATACTTTTAGAAACCTCACCAAAAATGCTTTAAAAATATGTTTAGCATAAAACTTTATTAAAAAAAATAGTTAATTTTTAAGTGACACATTCCCTTCAACTAATATAATGTCTGGTGCAGACAGACCACCCTATGTCTGTATTCCCTCTAATGTAAAAAAACAGATTAATTTTTTTGAATGGTAGAGAAAGTCCTGCAGATATAATGTTTTCTTCTGTTAGAAAAAAAACAAGCATGATGGAAGACAATTTCCACCATCTTTTTACATTACGGTACTCCGTCTGCATCACTCAATATATCGCTGTTTTAGTACGTTGTTCTCATCCTATCACGGATGAGAGCAACAGACAATAATAACAGTAGTGTGAACCTAGCCTTACCTCAAAATGGTGTATGCAAGCAGATGCCCTGTGTACCAGTTAAGTTATAACTTGGGGGTAGACTTCACCATAATCTATCATAGAAGTCCAATCTGCTACACGGATCCAAGTCAATGCCAGACAGATTTTTTTTAATGTTTTATAATAGAGCACAACATCACATAACAGAGACATTTCAGCATACAATTTGTGCTCAGGCTGAACAGTATATGATACACACAGCATCAACACCGCCTTTTAAACTTAGTGAACCTAGTATTATGGTGCCAGAAGTCTATCTCTCCTCCTGCAGTGCTATATATCTATTGACGTATTGCATAAAACTGTTCTTATCTACATTTTCAATATAATTTATGCCAGATTTCTGATGTCCAGATGTTTTAGTATAAGAAGAATAAGACTGATCTACCCAGCTGAGTAAAATAGCTTTCAAGCAACATATTTGATGGATTGGTTGGCCATTCCTGAAGGAAAGATTGGGTGTTTGCAACAAATGGAGGGGGATAAGCAGTTTAGTTGAGGCAAACAGATGGGTTATCAAATTGTGATTCTATGTTATTATAATCTAGTGAAAGTTTAGAAAGATGTCTATCTCTTATATTAGTTATTAAAGGGGTTTTACTCACTTATGATATAGATGTCCTAAGGATAGTTTATAAATATGATAAGACCATCTTAAGTACTGATATGTATTGATCTACAGTACATCCATTGAGCACTACCAATACACTTTTCTCTATTGCAGCCACTGCAGTTTCAATTAACCTAGTCCAAGTCCCTCTTCTTTAGCTCAAGTGATTGTCACTCCTTATATTTGTAGCTTGACTTAATGGCAGCAGCAGTGGCAGAACAATATGGAAAAGGACAGACAAGGCAGGATATGTTGTCCTGCTGTGTGTTGGTGTTAGCAGATTCAGCAGCAGTGGCAAGGCAGTATGGAACAAGATAGAAACAGCAGATTATGTCTGACTATGCAGACAGTAATGACAGTAGCGGCAGCAGTACAGCAATGAACATAATGGACAGGCAGTCAGTGGCATCAATGGCCTGGTGATAAATAGCCAGAGGCCTCCCCTCACTCAGCAATGGCAGATCTATTGAAAAAATCAGCCAAAAGTGTATGAAAATCCTCCTAGATCCATGCTGATTCATTTCCTCAAATTTTGGCCGCACTTTTAGTGGACAACTTTGCCTCCTTTTCATGCTGAATACTCTTTCTGACAATATACTGGTGGCTGTGCAAGCTCCACAGCAAACTGGGCCAGTTCTTGCCACTGTTCAACCTGCTGCTCCACACATCAATAAGACCAGGGATCACTCTGGAGTAAAGACAGGCTATGCCGTGCCTAGCTATTTGCTAACCTGGTAGGCGTGGCACTGTGGTTTAAAATTCAACTAGTTCATCATGTTGTCTGGCCTTTATTGGTTGCTGCTGCTTGTAGTGATAGAGCATTTACTTGTAATACTCCAATTTTGCCTCCCTTTCGGAAGCAGGTAAAAATTCCCCCATTTATTGCAAGGGTGTAAAAGCATGTTTATCCAATAGTTATCACTTTGCTTGCTGCTACCAATACGCTTCCCAGCATGTAAGTAATAGAGCATGCATCTTGTCTTGTTCTTACTCCATCTGATGTTGCATGAGTGAGATCATTTCTTATTATATAAATATCAGGGGGTGACATTATTGATGCTGTACTTTTCCCTTCTGATAAATCTAGTGGCCTCCCTGAAGGGTCTCAGTAGGTTACGCACTTGCCTGATGAGTTTCTACTCCCTGATCTCAATATAATAACATTTTTTCTATGGTTTGCTGATGCTATATGTAATGATTGGGTACGTTATACTGTTCATGCAAATTGTCTAGCAGTCAGGGTAGAATTCCAGCAATGCCATGTTAAAGTATGAAACAGGAATATATTTCTTAGGAAAATAACGGTGACTAGGTATATTTGAAATGTGCAGGGAGAGATAGGGGGATCAGTGGCTATATTACAGTCACTGATTTCCAACACCCTCAATCGTCGGTTGTTTTATGGGGTATATTTTTGGCATGTAGGAGGTACCCAGAAGAAACCCACATAAACATACAAACTCCTTGCAGATGTTGTCCTTGGTCATATTCAAAGCCAGGACACCAGTGCTACAAGGCAACAGTGCTAACCACTAAGCCACAGTTCTGCCCTGTAAAGAGGGGTAACAACTCAAGACAGACGTGTTAGACTTAAAGACGTGCCAAATTTATCAAACATAAATTGATGCAAATTATGCCAAAATTTCCTTCATGATAAATCTCTCCTATTGAGTTTGAGAATTGAAATTGATTCATACAGCTGTTGCACAGTGCAGTAAAGCAGCACATACAGTGCAGATTGGATTTACGTTGGACACTGTGAATTTGTGATTGTTTGATGCAGCTCCTGACCATGTTACTGACTACACACATGACCTGTACATGCACTGCACTGCTATCTGCTCTAACAGTGAAGTGGTAGACACCTCTCATTCAGTCACCTAATCCACAGAAGTCTCACACTATATTATCTGTGTATTATCTCCTATTTTATTATTCTTAAATCTCTAATCTCTCCCCGCAAAATGGACACCTTCTCTATTAGCTTGGATTTTTTTTTTATAGTTCCTATGAGCCATTAGAGACCTATAGTCCCCCATGATTGGCTGTCCCCTGTCAAGAGGGCTGCTTGCGAGGCATTATGGGTGAGCCTGCCTCATGTCTGAGGTTATGTGATCCCTTTTTCCATGTTTTTCACATGATTTTTTATATTTTTGTTGGTTCCCATGGACTGAACTGCAAAACGTTTAGATTTGCTCAAATCTGAATATTTTCAGAAATTGAGAATGAACCTGGTTAGAAACTAACCGATTGGCTCATACATATTTAAATACACATTTAAATATTTCATACATGTATGTTGTGAACTTATTAATACATATTCTTTATACTCCTCTGTATACTCACACATTCCAGCTCATCTACTGCTCTGTATCTTTAACAGCATTC
Source organism: Leptodactylus fallax (assembly GCA_947044405.1). Classification (NCBI taxonomy): domain Eukaryota; kingdom Metazoa; phylum Chordata; class Amphibia; order Anura; family Leptodactylidae; genus Leptodactylus; species Leptodactylus fallax. The sequence continues at coordinate 1,372,611 of CAMRHE010000001.1, read as the reverse complement.
AAGCTCTTCAGAGTTATCAGGTAATACAGTGTCAGCTACTTTATCCGCTGTTGGTTGTTGTTAGTGATAAGAGTTTTTACTAATAAGGAAAATGAAATTGAATTACTATCAGTACCACACTTGATGTCAGATGGTCTTATTGGACCTGAATAATGATATATTCTTATTATATACAGCAAATGTAACACAGATGAAAATACTTGCTGACTTCCTGATAAACACACTCCACCCATTCTCCTGTGGTAAACCTGGCTTCATTCAATAATATTATGTCTGGGAAGGTTCCTCTCTAGGAAAATCTCTTAAAATGTGGTTCAACCTTGAGAACAGTGTAGAAGTCACATAACATATGAAACCTTCTGTTATTAATATTGATTTGCTGCCTTGCCACTAATTTAAAAACATAAAGAAATAAAAAATGTTTTTATTTAATCTTTCAGTGTTTAAAATATTAGTATATTACTATGCATACCTCAATTTTGCTAATAAGCAACATTATATAATAGTGAAATCCAATATATGGCAAATTAAATAAACTAAAATGTAATTACATTTGTGTTGAAGGCATTTCCTTATTTTATAATATCAACTTATTTTTAACTTTGGTGATAAGTATATGGATATGAACAGTACCATAATAGATAATTCTTTATAACTGAGATTTGCAATAATTGATGGGATAGAGTACAGTATCCATATACAGTTAGGTCCATAAATATATATACAGTTAGGTGCATAAATATTTGGACAGAGACAACATTTTTCTAATTTTGGTTCTGTACATTACCACAATGAATTTTGCACAAAACAATTCAGATGCAGTTGAAGTTCAGACTTTCAGCTTTAATTCAGTGGGTTGAACAAAATGATGGCATAAAAATGTGAGGAACTAAAGCATTTATTACACACAATCCCTTCATTTCAGGAGCTCAAAAGTAAATGGACAAATTAAATAATTGTAAATAAAATGTTAATTTCTAATACTTGGTGGAAAACCCTTTGTTGGCAATGACTGTCTGAAGTTTTGAACTCATGGACATCACCAGACACTGTGTTTCCTCCGTTTTAATGCTCTGCAAGGCCTTTACTGCTGCGGTTTTCAGTTGCTGTTTGTTTGTGGGCCTTTCTGTCTGAAGTTTAGTCTTTAACAAGTGAAACACTGCTCAATTAGGTTGAGATCAGGTGACTGACTTGGCCATTCAAGAATATTCCACTTCTTTGCTTTAATAAGCTCCTGGGTTGCTTTGGCTTTATGTTTTGGGTCATTGTCCATCTGTATTATGAAACACCGACCAATCAGTTTGGCTGGATTTGTCTGGATTTGAGCACACAGTATGTCTCTGAATACCTCAGAATTCATCCGGCTGCTTCTGTCCTGTGTCACATTATCAATAAACACTAGTGACCCAGTGCCACTGGCAGCCATGCATGCCCAAGCCATCACACTGCCTCCACTGTGTTTTACAGATGGTGTGGTATGCTTTGGATCATGAGCTGTACCACACCTTCGCCATACTTTTTTCTTTCCATCATTCTGGTAGAGGTTGATATTGGTTTCATCTGTCCAAAGAATGTACTCCCAGAACTGTGCTGGATTTTTTTAGATGTTTTTTTTAGCAAAGTCCAATCTAGCCTTTTTATTCTTGAGGCTTATGAGTGGCTTGCACCGTGCAGTGAACCCTCTGTATTTACTTTCATGCAGTCTTCTCTTTACGGTAGATTTGGATATTGATATGCCTACATCCTGGAGAGTGTTGTTCACTTGGTTGGCTGTTGTGAAGGGGTTTCTCACCATGGAAATTATTCTGCAATCATCCACTAGTGTTGTCTTCTGTGGGCATCCAGGTCTTTTTGCATTGATGAGTTCACCAGTGCTTTCTTTCTCAGGATTTACCAAACTGTAGATTTTGCCACTCCTTATATTGTAGTAATTTCTCGGATGAGTTTGTTCTGTTTTTGCAGTTTAAGGATGGCTTGTTTAACCTGCATGAAAAGCTCCTTTGACTGCATGTTTACTTTACAGCAAAATCTTCCAAATGCAAGCACCACACCTCAAATCAACTCCAGGCCTTTTATCTGCTTAACTAAGAATGACATAACAAAGGAATTGCCCACACCTGCCCATGAAACTGCCTTTGAGCCAATTGTCCAATTACTTTTGGTCCCTTTTAAAAACAGGGTGGAACATGTTAAGGAGCTGAAATTCCTAAACCCTTCATCCTATTTTAATGTGGATACCCTCAAATGAAAGCTGAAAGTCGTCTGGACTTTATGTCCATGTCCATTATATAACTATAACTTGAATATGTTTCAGTAAACAGGTAAAAAAAAAACAAAATTTGTGTCAATATCCAAATATATATGGACCTAACTGTATAAACCAGTACATATATGAAATATGGTACACAAAGTTTCAAAAGCTTAAGGTTAAAGTGCAAGCAAGGTTGAATGTATTATAATCCTGAGCAATTGAAAATAGGAATCATCACGTATAAAATGTAGATACCAAGTGGTCACTGTATTAAAAAAACATAGTTATAGCTGTGTTAGGAACATAAAAACATTCAAGTACAAAAATATTTATGAATACATAATAGATCATAGTCAATATACAGATGGCATAGAAACTATGAAAAGAGCAAGTCATTTCACTGGTGTAGATTTCAATTCTGGTGCAGGGGACCCCCCAAATGTGCATCAGAATTATTAAAAGGCCAGAGACTCTAGTACTAGTGGAGGAGTGAATTAAAACTGGCCTAGGAAACATCAGAATTAATAAATCCCCCCCCTCCCCAATGTGTAGATGATTCGCACCACTGGAGATGAGTGAATTTCCCAAAATTAGTTTGGTGTCAATTTGCTCAAAACAACCATCAGATTTGATGTGGTCCAAATTGAAAGTGACCTGGTTGCCCTGAAGAGTAGTCATTATGGCACTCAGAAGTCTCTTAGGACTATATCTAACCCCTCTGAAGCTTTTTAACGCCAAGACAGCATTAGTTAACTATTCTCTTCTCTTCACTATGAGGCACACTCACAGATGGAGATTTCTGAAAACTGACATATCACGGGCCCTTTGGCAGCTGCTACGGCAGTACTTACGCTACTGATGGCACCTTATGCTACTTGCTAATCAGTTCTATGATTTGTTGTAATAAATAAAATACACCTTGGGATTATCAAACAAAATCTAGACTAGAAATGGGCGAACCCCTCTACATTTGTTTCATTTTGGGTTCGGTCACACCTTAAATTGGCTTAAACATAGTGTAGAATACTCCTCAGGGCTACTAGAAAAACCTGAATTCAATAGCGGCAGTGGCTCTTCTGTAATAGCTATCATCTAACCCTGTAAAAAAAAAAAATTGGTGGCAGTGGGTGAAAAAAATTCATAGTGACAGCAGCTCTGCTTTGATTTTTTTATTGTTTCACCAACTACCACCAATTTTTTATATTATCCCTGTACTAAGACATTATAGTGTCACAGCACAGGGATAAATTATAGTGGAATTACCATCGCTATTATCAGCAGTGGTCCTTCTATCGCAAAAGAGCCACTGTCGCTGCTGAATTCAATAATGGTAATGGCTCTCCTGTAATTGGCCCATTTGAATTTAACGCCAAAGTACCTGCTCTGGCTCAAAATTCAAATGGGCCAATCACTGGAGAGCCAATCCCACTGGTAGCTCTGCTATGATTTTTTTTTGTTGGTTTTTCACCCACTACCACAATTTTTTTAAATATAGATGATAGCAGGAGCACCACTGCTATTATCAGTAGTGGGCCTGCTATCACAGAAGAGCTACTGTCGCTATTGAATAGCGATTATTGATTGATAAATAGTGGTGGTGGTCCCACTATTATATACTGCGATGGACATTTTAGTTTGTCCAAGATGAATCCCAAATTATTCGGTTTTCTTAAAAACTATTATGAACTGATTCACTCATATCTAATCCAGACGTGTTGTAGCCTCCAGTTCTATGCCTGATATCTCTGTAGTGCAAAATCAGCATACTGCTACTGTATATAGATACAACAAACAAGTACATTTTTATTATTTATTTAAATAATGCTATTAACTTATATAGATATTTACATAACTCAACATAAAAGTAATATAATATAACTGTTATGAAAGATAGTGTGGTACTCACAGATGACATAGTGTTTACAAAATACAGATGTGTACTTCCTTATCTTTCATCTTGGCCTCACATGTCCAGATATTTAATAATAATTTTATAATAATTTTATTTATATAGCACCAACATAGTCCATAGGAATTGAAAAATAAAACGGTACATGAACAAACAATATTAGGACCTTCTAATCCTACAGAAACTTCTCAGGTTGGACCGCAACCTGTGAGTCCCGAGGCTGGGGGATGTATCTATGCAAATTGCGAGGTTCAACAGCGAAGCTTCCACTGTGGAACATACAGGCGCATCGATGGAAGTCACGCGGTAAGTAACACGTGACCTCCTATGAGTCCCGAAGCCGAGGGGAGATATTTATGTAAATTACGAGGTTCCATAGCGATGCGTTCCACCGTGGAACGCACAGGCACCATGTGCGTCGATGTATTCCACAGTGGAATGCACCGAGGGAGAAGACCATTGGTAATGTAAAAGAAAAAGTGTGATGTTAAGTGTAAATGTAGAAAAGAGGAGTTTAGTAAGAAGAAGAAATAATCACAAAATAGTCGTAATACACATGATATAAAACAAAACAAAATAATTACAAAACAAAATAATTAAACGGTACATCAAGGTAAATTGCCATATTTGGTTAGGGGGTAGAGATGGTATATGCTATTATATCTTATGCTACTATCTATACACCAACTATACTGTACCCTTTACCGTGGGTGTTTGTAGATTTCACTTTGTCTGACAATGAAGAAAAAGAATGGTTAAATGTTTGAAAAAATAAAAATATCACATAGTATAATTATATACAGTGGGGAAAAAAGTATTTAGTCAGCCACCAATTGTGCAAGTTCTCCCACTTAAAAAGATGAGAGAGGCCTGTAATTGACATCATAGGTAGACCTCAACTATGAGAGACAAAATGAGAAAACAAATCCAGAAAATCACATTGTCTGATTTTTAAAGAATTTATTTGCAAATTATGGTTGAAAATAAGTATTTGGTCAATAACAAAAGTTCATCTCAATACTTTGTTATATATCCTTTGTTGGCAATGACAGAGGTCAAATGTTTTCTGTAAGTCTTCACAAGGTTGGCACACACTGTAGCTGGTATGTTGGCCCATTCCTCCATGCAGATCTCCTCTAGAGCAGTGATGTTTTGGGGCTGTCGCTAGGTAACACGGACTTTCAACTCCCTCCAAAGGTTTTCTATGGGGTTGAGATCTGGCGACTGGCTAGGCCACTCCAGGACCTTCAAATGCTTCTTATGAAGCCACTCCTTCGTTGCCCTGGCGGTGTGCTTGGGATCATTGTCATGCTGAAAGACCCAGCCACGTTTCATCTTCAATGCCCTTGCTGATGGAAGGAGGTTTGCACTCAAAATCTCACGATACATGGCCCCATTCATTCTTTCATGTACACGGATCAGTTGTCCTGGTTCCTTTGCAGAGAAACAGCCCCAAAGCATGATGTTGCCACCCCCATGCTTCACAGTAGGTATGGTGTTCTTTGGATGCAACTCAGCATTCACTCTCCTCCAAACACGACGAGTTGTGTTTCTACCAAACAGTTCTACTTTGGTTTCATCTGACCATATGACATTCTCCCAATACTCTTCTGGAACATCCAAATGCTCTCTAGCAAACTTCAGACGGGCCCGGATATGTACTGGCTTAAGCTGGGGGACACGTCTGGCACTGCAGGATCTGAGTCCCAGTCAGCGTAGTGTGTTACTGACGGTAGCCTTTGTTACGTTAGTCCCAGCTTTCTGCAGCTCATTCACTAGGTCACCCCGTGTGGTTCTGGGATTTTTGCTCACTGTTCTTGTGATCATTTTGACCCCACGGGGTGAGATCTTGTGTGGAGCCCCTGATCGAGGGAGATTATCAGTGGTCTTGTATGTCTTCCATTTTCTAATTATTGCTCCCACAGTTGATTTCTTCACACCAAGCTGCTTGCCTATTGCAGATTCAGTCTCCCCAGCCTGGTGCAGGTCTACAATTTTGTTTCTGGTATCCTTCCACAGCTCTTTGGTCTTCACCATAGTGGAGTTTGGAGTGTGACTGTTTGAGGTTGTGGACAGGTGTCTTTTATACTGATAACAATGTCAAACAGGTACCATTACTACAGGTAATGAGTGGAGGACAGAGGAGCCTCTTAAAGAAGAAGTTACAGGTCTGTGAGAGCCAGAAATCGTGCTTGTTTGTAGGTGACCAAATACTTATTTTCCACCATAATTTGCAAATAAATTCTTAAAAAATCAGACAGTGTGATTTTCTGGATTTGTTTTCTCATTTTGTCATTTTGTCTGTCTGTCTGTCAATTACAGGCCGGCCTCATCTTTTTATGTGGGAGAACTTGCATAATTGGTGGCTGACTAAATACTTTTTTCCCCACTGTACTTAATATCAATTAGACAATATATATCCAATATGGTACTTAGGGTATTTAAATATGGTGACCTCTCATCTACAAAAAATAAATAAAGTGAAACACATACATACTAGGTTTCTCTATGTCTAAAAATGCTGGGTCTACAAACATATAAAAATATTTTTCCCATGCAATGAAACAGAATAAAATCAAAAGAGCCAAACCATAATTTTTTTCTATGTTTTGCCTTTTAATAAAAAGTGATCAAAGCAACAGATATTCCCCAAAATAGTATAACTAAAATTAACATCTGGCCCCGCAAAATAAGAAGCCTTATGCATCCCCGTATGGAAATATAATAAAGTTATGGATGTCAGAATATGGCAACTCCAAGAAGTTTTTTCACACTGTAGGTGTGAAGGAACAAGGTCACTTGTGCAAGTAGTTGAATGATAGGAAGAAAGTAGCCAGAAAATTTCTTCTGTTTTTGGGTGAAAGGATGATAGCTCACCAGGAGGAGTGGGGGAGGGAAGGGGATCAATTTTGCTTGAAGATTATTTCCTCAGAGATGTTGACAATATTGTCTTTAAGGCCGGGACCTCATGTGGTATAAACCACGTGGGGAAACCTCTGCTGACTTTCTGTGAAAAGTGCTGCAGGAAAAACCGCAATGTGTTGCCGCCGCGGTTTTTCATGCACGCTTTTTGCTGAGGCCCTTATCCTAAAGGAAGTCAGTCAGCAGTAAATTGGTTAGAAACCTAAACAAAGTACCTTGTAAAGGTGGCTCTACAGTTTCCAAATATATCGCTGTTATACAGCTTTGGAGCCCCATTTTTATGTAAGGCTTGGGCCGCGTGGCGTAAACGTCGCGGTTTGCCCACAGCGGAAATGCAGAGGAAAAAAACGCAGTATTTTAGAGTCCCTGCAAAGTGAAACCTATTTACACAATGCGGGAAAATACGCGCAGTGGGCGTATTGTCAATTATACCTACAGAAACGCCGGCGGTTTCCCTATAGGTATATTGGAAGCAGAAACCTCTTCGGACTTTCTGTGAAAAGCGCTGCAAAAAAAACTGTGATGCTTTTGCTGCGGTGGTTTTCCCGCTACGTGGGACTTTAGCCTAAATCACAGTTTTATTCATTTGCAAATTAGGGGAAAAGTGCTTTGCCTGGGAATCTAGAGCTGAGACCAAAGCCTTGGCAAACTAAGACACAACCTCAAAGCACTTGAAGCCCTATTTGAGGGGATATGAGTATAATCCCTCCCACAACAGACTCTGGCACTGACCTGTGTGTATAATAGGACCTGAAGCCTTTGCTGAAGGGAAGAGTGGGAACATATATGAAATATATCAGTGCTTCCACCCAGGATAGAGCCTCTGTATTACAGGGAGGATCTCTTTCTGGGACTTACCCATGAAGTACAGTTAGTAGCCTTAACAAGAATTACTGTACTAATCTCACAGTCTGAAGAATACATACAGATACCACATAAGGTTATAACAGTAGCTTTATAAGACTCAAAAGGATAATAGTATATACATGCAGTATACTGAGAACACAGCAGTATTACAACAACCAGCAATTCTGCAACAGTCTTAAGTCATATACCCGGGTATATATATATATATATATATATATATATATATAAAGCAAGAGTTCTGTGCACAATTCCTCTAGGCAACAGAAGAGATGATCCAGATACAGGGGCCCCTGTGGATGACTGTAGATCCTCGGATTTTTCCAGGAGATGACCAACAGCCGATCAGGAGATGATGATGACGCTTGATGAAAGGATTTCTTCCAGGCAGCAAACAGGGCAACAACAACAGTAGTAGATGCAAGCCTAACTGCCCTAGCACTGAGTCCTTAACCTGCCAACTAATCTACCAGTGCAACTGGGCCTCTAACTATTTAGTGGGCCGTCAGAAGCCTAACCTATCACTATCCTGAACTATATACTGATCCCTAACTACAATTACTAGATAGCTCCTGTGAGTATATAGGCAACACAGCACAGGACTACTGTCTCTGTGTGAGGGAGATAAAGAGGAGCAGTTGGCAATCTATTCCTATACACTCCAGCTTCACTAGCTGATATTAAGAATATAGATGCTCAAAGATCTGTTTATCTACTCCTTCTATAGTAGTTGTAAAGATTACACCTGCCACTTGCTTTAGGCTGTGTCTCCTTAGGAGATGTGTCCTCACTTTAGCTAGTCCCCCATGGTTCTGACTCACACTTATCCACAAAACAAACCCCGCACTGAATCCCTGGGGTCCCTGAGGCCAAGCAGCAGTGGCAGAGAGGCTAAATACACTGTATCTTAGTAGTATTAGTAGTACCCTACACACTCTTCTTTGCATATGAATAAAACAAATGTATATTTGTAAACTGCAGAAAAATGTAGCCCACAATAACAGAGATCAGCTGGGGAAGCAATACCAAATGGATTAATTCATGCTTTTGCAACAGCCAGCAGGTTAAAAAAAAAATTGAGATTAAGAAATCCTTAGTAATGTCAATTTTGTTCCACGCTAAACGGGAATCCCAGAATTCCCATGAAAAGGCATAGTAGGAGAAGGAGAAGAAAATACCAATAAGATTAGCAGGGTTTCTTTGTGAAAGAGGTAGGCAGTTGATACTATCAGCAGAAGGTGAACCAGGGTTGTGAGAGGTGTCTCCTGCATGTAGTAGTAGGGGAATAGAGAGAAGCAGCACATGGTTAAGTGATTTATGAGGCTGTTTTATTTGTTGCACAATGGCACAAGATAGGATAATGTGATTTAGGAAGGTGCACAGAGAATCAGAGCTGCACAAATGTGAAGGTAGAAGAAAGGGACTAATATGGTTAGACAATAAAGGAGGTGTGAATGGATAGTAAGTTTGAACGATAACAGCAAATAGAAAAAAAACACTGGGGATGATGGTGGGGACATTTTTCAAATTGATTGTGAAACTTCCAAGTTTGCTTGACTTGCTCACATAGTTCACCTGTCTCTTGACCTGACTGCTATGCACAAATGTAGGACATTTAATGGGGTTTTTCCCATCTCCCTGTTTCAATAGCTTTGCCTGCTATCTCTTCTTCTCACTTCCTGTATCCCTCTCCCCTCCCAGTTTGCTGAACAGGACACTATGAAGTATCACAATACTCACTAGAAATCTAATATAAATGCAGATCAAATAACATGCACATGCTTCTAGAGACCGGACTCAGAGAGATAACAGACCAGGCTTTATCAGCAAACTGCAATTAGCTGAACTGATATGTGCCGGCAGGACTAACAATGAGAGCAGTGACTGAAGTCACTTGTCCTATCAGACAGGTCTGTGGTTATGGTGCCTCGTGTAAACAATGGGAGATATAAGCTCACATAGCAGGAAAACAAAGCAGCATTTCTAAAGCAATATATTTAGGAAAAGTCTTCAATTTACATAAGTTACCAGTATAGATAGGATCCTTGAGATGGGAATAGCCCTTTAACCCTCTACCAGTTACATTAAAATTGCAAAAACCCTTCCAAAAGTCACTTTTTGGCTAAGGACCCAGGCAGTGAGATGCAGCAAAAAAAAAAAAAAAAAAATGTTGCGGTAAAAAAGTGATAGAAACGCATCGCATTTTTTCTGCAACACTTTTAACAGAAAGTCCGCAGAGTTTTTTATTTTTTTCCACGGCCTCGGTGGTCTTTCTGCCCCATTATACCTATAAAGAAAATGCTAGCGTTTCCGTAGGTATAATTGACATGCTGTGATTTTCAAAAACGCTCGCATTTTTGAAAATGCAGCTTTTCTGCTGCAGATTTTTTTATGACTCAAACAAATATTGCCAGCACATAACTCTGAGGCTTTATGTAAATTTTAACCCTTTAGCAATCTAACACTTTAGCCTTAAACCTTATTGTCTCACATTCCAGTGTTCATAACTTTTTGTATTTTATTTCAATGTAGCTTTATAAGACCTTGTATTTTGTGGGTACAAAATACTTTTTGATCAGTTTTTATTACTTTTTGTTTTTGATATGAGATGAACAGAAAACATCAATTCTGGCATGTAAATTTTAAGGTTTATGGCATTTATTAATCAATAAAAAAATGCTATAATTTTAGGGGTTCTTACGGATGTAGTGACACCATTTTTTTTTCATAGCAATTGAAAAAAAAGTCTATTTTTACTTTTTTTCTGTTAAAAAAAAGGTGTTACCATTGCTGCTTATAAGGGGTTAAATGGCAAATATGATTTCTGATTGATAATTGGGGAGAGTATGTCATGAACAAAAGTCCATGAAATGACAGGGAAAGGAGAATAAACATTGACACAGTGAAACTGTGAGTATATGCAGCTTCGCCTTAACCAGTGATATCTCAAAATCTAGGTAAGCTAATGCCATGAACTTGGTCCTATTTTAAAGCCAAGATTCTAAAACTAGACCAAGATAGTTGCTCTTGGCGGCTCTGGAGTTTAAAGTGATTGCAACCTCTGCAGTTTCACTGAATGTTTCCTTCTCAGGGTAAATTGTAAAATTGTAAGGACAGAAAGTCAATAGAGACTGTGGAAAAACGAGATGCGGTTTTTGGCAGAGACTCACTACATGGGGCCTTAGCCTTACTATGTGAATAGGTCTCAATCCTCAATCAACTGGCCACAAAAACATATTGAAAGTGCATAAAAGAACTTGCGTGATTTATTTTTTTGTATTCATCAAAGGCTCCAGTGGTAATCTGGGTTCACTGACATCACAGAGGACGCCAGAAGATGACAGGGACGCCTAGGGATGAAGATGCAGGAAAGGTGAGTATGTGTTGTTATTTTTATTTTTCTGTACCCTCCCTGAACCTTTGACTATTATACTTTGTGTTCTGAAGAGATAATAATATTGATTCATGGGAGGTTAACCCTCAAAATTCTGGGTTTGGCTGAACCTAAAGTGTTTGAAAAATTCATAATGAACTGAATTAATTCACTCATCTCTAGCTAAGACATGGGGATAAATGAGTACCCATCGCACAGTCCATCCTCTGCATATATATATATATATATATATATATATATATATATATATAGATTAAAGTGAAAATGTGTTGCAGAAAAAATTCTATATTTTTATCAAAAGCATCAACCATGAACATACTCTATCTAATCGGGGGTAATTGGTCTCACTTTTGATAGTGGAGGTGGGAGAGGTGGCAGATACTTGGATTCTGGGACTTACAGACTTGGTGGAAGTCTGTAAATTGACAGAACTGACCATCTCTCAGCAAAAAATGCAAAGAGGAAGATAGTAGTGAGGATGGATTAGAGACAATTGAAGACAGTGAGGTGCATGCCAAAGTATCAGGATTAGTGTACGAACCACGAGAGACATGGAAACACAATTTATGAATTCCTTGTAATCTAGGTTGCTATTCATCAAATGTTTTACCTCTTCCCTGGGAATTTGCTGTCTTCCCTTGAAAAGGTATTTAATCCTGCAACATACACATTTCAGAAGCTGCTGTCTTTTAATCTATTTTTATGAAATTATAATAAATATAAATCACCTCTTTTTTTCTTTTGCATGCTGGTACATTGAAAATTGGGCTCCATAAGTCCGTGTCCAGGCTAGATGGGGCATTGTCGAATCATTATGGAGCTTTATCTAATTATAGTGGGTTCTTCTGCATTTCTATTGCAGTTATGGCAATGTGCATCTGCACATTATGTTCAATGTGCTTGGCAGTGCTGACTATGTTTGTTTGTATGTTGCATTGTGTAATTCATTAATTCATTGGAGACCAATACCCAGATAGGGGTTAGTCATTATAGTGTAGGGTCCCATCTAAAGAGGTTACCTTGTTGTTGGCAGATGGGCTTATACAGTTTTATCAAAATGGGGCACTGCATCATAGTCAGATTGAATTAAGTGTTTATTGTGAAAAAAAAAAAAACAAGTTGAGATTTAATACTGAAAGGGGTGATCTGGCCAGTAAAAAATATTGCAAAATGTCAGATTCATTTTTTGAAGTGACTGGCAATTTTTATGTATTTTTTTTTTACTTTTATTTTTTTTTTTATTGTACTGGAATTACAGTTCTTCTCCCTAAACTGTTCTCTTATAAAATGACTTTTCTTATCCCTGTGCAGTATCCTATATGCTGATTTGACCATCACCACTGTAACTGTTCCGCCCATAACGGATGATTGGCTAAGAGGCTGATATGGGATGCCAGAAGACCACACAAACCATGTGATCATCCTCTTCTGCCTCTTTAATATGTATTACACATAATGCCACCCATTTTATAAGATGAATTCCTAAAGTTTCAGCTTTGTTAGAATCTAAAACTTTTGTGAATTTAGGGTTGAAACTGGTTCGTTGCCAACAAGTTCCCTTTTCGATATCCGCTAAGCATTCAGTACATAATATTAAAAATCTATACTTTTAGTAGTTTTAAAACCCACTTTGTTACTAAGCCATGATGTTTATCGGCATCCCTATTAAGCAGACTATCCCTGCTCCTCTCTTTTCAAGTAAAATTACATGGTTCACAGTATCTACAAATATACGTATTACATCTACTATATACTGCATTCTTTAGTTTCACCTCGCAGAATCACAACCCATCAATTTACTTGAATGCAAATAAATTTTGCTTAATTTTTCCATTTTTTAATTTTAGACATAACACATTTTATATAACCTAAAGTATGTTTTCATTCCTATTGTTTTCTCATTTTCCACTTTTTCATCAGCCAAGGTATATGACTCTCTTAAGCAAGATGACCTCATATCTTTGTAACCTTTAGAGAATCAAACTCTTATTTTCATGTGTAGATAAAAAAAAAAATATATGAATACGTTTCTGACTCAGACATTTAAGCTAAAACATATGCATGTTTTTATCTAACCATTCTATTTCTGCAATGCATTGCTGCCACTCAGTGGCTATCTTGGGAAATGGTTTTGAAAGGTTAGGATACTCATTCTATCAGGAAATCCAAATGAGTACACTGAGCTGTATGCGTTCTTATCTACTGATTCACTGTCAGGTTCCAGCTGTATTATACGTCAGATAACCAACTCTCATTTCCCGGAATTAGAGAGAACTCAAAGGGCTTCAGAAGGTGACACATGTTCTTCATGAGCCTCCAATGGCGAATTTGAGAAAAACACATTGTCCCTGTGGTTTGCTGTGCACATTAATCATTCACTGCCTTTTTCTGTTCATACAGACACTCCAGCAAGTGCATATCAGCAAGTCTGAATGTCGCAGAAGAGGCGATGCAAAGGCCGTTTTGTTGCTGCAAGTCCAGCAGGGTGTTCTTAGCCACATAAGTGAGACTGACATATGTTGACACTTTTCTGGAAACACCTCTTTAATCCATACTATATGTTTATAAAGCAGCACATAACGAAATTTAGCACATGTTCCATGCGGGGACAATGTGTTACTCTACCCAACTGCAATGCAGCCACAATATTTGTGCCATTGTCGCTGTCAACACTCCCCAGTGGTAGTTGGCAGGGAACCATCTAGCAGGATACAACAAAACAGTTCCTCCACTTTGCAACTTGAACCCATCAAACAAGGGAGGGGGATTGTATGCAGCCATTTGCTGTCCAGGGAGGATGAAACGGACAAGGTGCATGGGCTCCAGCTGATATTAGAACTGGGCCTGCACAAATAGGGTGGTATCAGTTCTGGCACCTGGACTTTCTGGATCGTGACCACTGCTGCTCAAAATATTGACCCAGTGCCCCATGTAATACATGCATTGTCTCTGCCCATAATTGCTGTTCCACATGTAGATGGTGCATGTACCTTTCCCCACACTGATATATCCAAGGAGAGACCTACATTCTCCAAAACATGGTGATATGAGACAGGGACAGATTTTCTAGAGAACTAATGGCAGTTAGGTATGCTCCATCAAGGCTGAGCAAATTCCAGTAGTTGGTGAAATACAGTGAAATTCTCTAAGTGGTATGACAGCGACTGCACCACAAGCATCTCTGCCAGGTGCGACTTAAGTTGCCAAACCACCAGATGACTGGGTGCATATTGCTTCTTCCTGGACACATATTCCCTTATGGACACCTGTCACTGGAATGGGGAAGTAGGAGAAGCAGATGGTGCTGATGATGTTAATGGCTGCCATGTGTTAATTGTGAATGTGACCTGCATGCAATGAAGATCACAGAGAGAAGGAGAATGACGGTTTTGCTTTCTTTGCCTGCCACTGCCAATTCAATTTTGCTAAATGAGCTTGTGATGTTTTTTCTTGTGAGTGGAGAGACATAGTTCCTATAATTGTGACATACGGTTTTTGCTGCAAACTACACCAGAAATCTGTTGCGTCTTACTTGATAAATCTCCCTTAGTGTCTAAGTGACTGATATAGATAGCCAAGTGCTATGGAATTGTTTCTACATAAGTGAAAAAATGATGTGAGTAAGGCCGGTTGCAGACAACCATGCTGCAACTGGCCGTCCGTGAACTAAAGGCACGTGCACAGACCGTGCTTCCACGGCTCCTTTCATTAAATGAATAGGAGCCACGGAAGCAAGGGCTGCAAAATAGGACCTGTTTTATCTTTCGCCGCCCAGACTGTAAATTCACGGTCGTGTGTATGGGCCCATAGAAAAGAATGGGTCAATGTGCTAAATACAAGGATAGCACACTGATAACGGCCACAGTCGTCTGCGAGGGGCCTTAAGGTTTCTTCCATCCTTGCAATGGAGGGATTTAAAAAAAAATAAATAAATATATATATATATATATATATATATATAAACAGTACAGACCAAAAGTTTGGACACACCTCTCATTCCAAGAGTTTTCTGTATTTTCATGACTATAAAAATTGTAGATTCATACTGAAGGCATCAAAACTATGAATTAACACATGTGGAATTATATACTTAACAAAAAGTGTGAAACAACTGAAAATATGTCTTATATTCTAGGTTCTTCAAAGTAGCCACCTTTTGCTTTGATTACTGCTTTGCACACTCTTGGCATTCTCTTGATGAGCTTCAAGAGGTAGTCACCTGAAATGGTTTTCACTTCAGAGGTGTGCCCTGTCAGGTTTAATAAGTGGGATTTCTTGCCTTATAAATGGGGTTGGGACCATCAGTTGTGTTGTTCAGAAGTCAGGTAGATACACAGCTGATAGTCCTACTGAATGGAGCGTTAGAATTTGTATTATGGCAAGAAAAAAGCAGCTAAGTAAAGAAAAACGAGTGGCCATCATTACTTTAAGAAATGAAGGTCAGTCAGTCCGAAAAATTGGGAAAACTTTGAAAGTGTCCCCAAGTGCAGTGGCCAAAACCATCAAGCGCTACAAAGAAACTGGCTCACATGAGGACCGCCCCAGGAAAGGAAGACCAAGAGTCACCTCTGTTGCGGAGGATAAGTTCATCCGAGTCACCAGCCTCAGACATCGCAGGTTAACAGCAGCTCAGATTAGAGACCAGGTCAATGCCACACAGAGTTCTAGCAGCAGACACATATCTACAACAACTGTTAAGAGGAGACTGTGTGCAGCAGGCCTTCATGGTAAAATAGCTGCTAGGAAACCACTGCTAAGGACAGGCAACAAGCAGAAGAGACTTGTTTGGGCTAAAGAACACAAGGAATGGACATTAGACCTGTGGAAATCTGGGCTTTGGTCTGATGAGTCCAAATTTGAGATCTTTGGTTCCAACCACCGTGTCTTTGTGCGACGCAGAAAAGGTGAATGAATGGACTCTACATGCCTGGTTCCCACCGTGAAGCATGGAGGAGGAGGTGTGGTGGTGTGGGGGGTGCTTTGCTGGTGACACTGTTGGGGATTTATTCAAAATTGAAGGAATACTGAACCAGCATGGTTACCACAGCATCTTGCAGCGGCATGCTATTCCATCCGGTTTGCGTTTAGTTGGACCATCATTTATTTTTCAACAAGACAATGACCCCAAACACACCTCCAGACTGTGTAAGGGCTATTTGACCAAGAAGGAGAGTGATGGGGTGCTACGCCAGATGACCTGGCCTCCACAGTCACCAGACCTGAACCCAATCGAGATGGTTTGGGGTGAGCTGGACCACAGAGTGAAGGCAAAAGGGCCAACAAGTGCTAAGCATCTCTGGGAACTCCTTCAAGACTGTTGGAAGACCATTTCAGGTGACTACCTCTTGAAGCTCATCAAGAGAATGCCAAGAGTGTGCAAAGCAGTAATCAAAGCAAAAGGTGGCTACTTTGAAGAACCTAGAATATAAGACATATTTTCAGTTGTTTCACACTTTTTTTGTTAAGTATATAATTCCACATGTGTTAATTCATAGTTTTGATGCCTTCAGTGTGAATCTACAATTTTTATAGTCATGAAAATACAGAAAACTCTTGGAATGAGAAGGTGTGTTCAAACTTTTGGTCTGTACTGTACATATATAAACCATCTACCATACAACTCAAGAAAGATCAAATGTGACAATTAAAATTTCATTTTGCTCTCGCCGCTTTTTATCAATGTTCTGTATGAAATATACTTTTTGTTCCTTGTGTTTGCATATAACTTTCAAATGATCAAGAAATACTTTGAATCTATGCAATTATAAAAACTGAATGAGACGGCTACCTAGCTTCAGCCCAAAATTAACAGTTTATAAAGTAAGATTTTATATAAGCAATATAAATAAATAAATAAATAAGATTTTGGTATGTATATGCTACTGTAATTTTCAATTCATTATCAGGGACAGTGAATTTGACTTGTAAATCATATCTATCATATCATATATTCTAAAACAATAAATGCAGATCAGTAGCTACATACTATGTTTATAGCAGTGCATGAATGAACAGACACCTGACTGACACAGCTATTCTAGCACCACTGCCACGTTGTGTTAATGATCATTGTGGGCAAAGTAGCTGAACTGTGGTGGCATGTTCTAGAAATAGTAAATAATTTATTTGATAAGTTAACCTCTTTAATGTTTGGGTACATAAATAACCAAGCATAACAATATACAGTACATGCGGACTCCAAAAGTAAGTACAGTATTAATTACAATTTCGCCAAAATGAATCCAGGGTTTTATGGAAAAGAAAGAGAGAAATACAGTAAAAAAAAAAAAGACAGAAAGAGGTAGAGAAGTGTACAAATGGATGAATGAACAAAATTGGATGGATAAATTCAAATCAATTTTGTGATGTTTTTTCTTTAAAAATTTTAGATTGGCTACCTACTGCTCCAGCTTTCCTTTATTACAGTACATAGCAAGCTGCATAATTCATCAAACTAGATCTCTGAAAGTCCAGTCTCCAGCCCCTATCTCTTCTCTTTTCAGTGATTTTGTGATTAATCATCAGTTAATCTTATATGCAGATGCCAACCAGTCCCAATTTTTTTTAACAAAAACCTATTACAAAAATGATTTGTAGGTAAAAATGTGTGCAACTAAAGCATTAATATTGAAAAAGAACCTGTTACCAAGTACAAAATACTAAATTACATAATCATATAATCATTTGATTGTCACCATGTCCCTGATCAATCTGTCCACCCATTGAAAAGATATAGCCCCTGGAAGATTACATGTAAATTAGCTCTTATTCCCCAAGTGGGCAGTAACCCCTTTATTTTCTATGAGAAATACAAAATGTTACCCCTCCCCCCACATACACACCTGGTAAATCAGAGCTAGTTTACATGTAATCTTCCAGGTAGCATATCTTTTGAAAGGGTGGATGGATTTTAAAAATAAAAACACAAAATTGATTAGTGGCACAGTGAGAATCAAATGACATATGGCACTTAGTATTTTGTACTTCTTTAGAGTACATCCAGTATACCGTAACAAGAGAAGTTATTCTCACCCGGTGTGCAGTGAGTGGAAGAGTGAAGAAATCAGGTGATACCTTTTAGAGGCTAACTGAATATATTTGATAGTAAGCTTTCGAAAGTACTAGCTCTCTTCTTCAGACATACAAGAAACTGAAAATTCACACACTCTTTATACACACAAAAGACCTGGATCTTCAAAGGGTCTTAGAATCGTTAACCCCTTCCCTCCAGTGACATTTTTCGATTTTCGTTTTTTTAGTTTTTGACTACCCCCCTTCCAAACCCAATAACTTTTTAATTTTTCCGTTCTCAGAGCCAGCCATATGAGGTCTTAATGTTTGTGGGACAAATTTTTTTTTCATGATGCTTTCATGTCATCTGTATTATATGTTTCGGTGCGATTCTGGGGATACCAAGTTTTTATGGTTTTATTTACATTTTAACCCCTTAACAAAAATCCTAAATTGTGCAAAAATATATATTTTTTAAAGTTGCCATATTCTGACACCCGTAGCTTTTTTATACTTCTGTATACGGGGATGCATAAGGCGTCTTTTTTTGCGGCACCAAGTGTACTTTTTAGTTATACCATTTTGGGGAATTACTATTGCTTTTATCACTTTTTATTCAAATTTTTATCACAGGCAAAACAGTGAAAAAACGGCGGTTTAGCACTTCTGATTTTTTTTTCCCGCTACGGTGTTTACCGTACGGGAAAAATATTTTTATAGATTTGTAGACCGGGCGTTTTTGGACACAGGGATACCTAATGTGTATGTGTTTCACAGTATTTAACTACTTTTATATGTGTTCTAGGGAAAGGGGGGTGATTTGAACATAGAGTAGCCTGCAATAAAAGTTAATGAAAGAGAAGGCCTAAGAACCTTCACAAGTCTTCCAGCTGTCATAGTAATGGGACGCCGGTCCTGGAGCTTACTCGAGGTGCCGGTTAACCCCGGCAAAATGGCGGCGCCCGTGTGCTGCCGGTAAAATGCCGCCTTGGTCAGCTTTGACTGAGGTGCCAGAGGGGTTAATGCCCGCAATCATTGCGGGCACTTATCGTGGGCATTAGCGCCAGGTGTCTGCTGTATAATATTTAAGCACCCGGCATCCGCCATACTATTATGGCGTATGTCGGGAAAAGGTTAAAGAAAATCAAAATGCACTATAAGTAGAGAAGTTGTTTACAACAGGTCAGTAATAAACAATCTGGAAACATGTGGGGCGTGACTGAGGGATCATTAATTCTTGCTGTTATCTGTTTGCAATCAGGTGGTGATTTGTGACCCTCAAAGTTCATACATAGTGTGACATGAAACTGGCATGAATATTAAGTCCAAATTGCAGAGATTGAAATTTTTGCATTAACTTATATTCCCATTCCTTTCTGTCTCTCTGCGTCTTAAAATGTCCCATTAAAATAACAACCCGCAGATCTTCAATAGAGTGGTCTTCTCCGGAGAAATGTGCGGCCACTGGGACAGTCTTCTCATATATAGAGAGACCCAGAATGAAGCCTGAGTGCCCCTAGTTGTCACTTACAACCCAGAGCTGGAGATCCTTCCGAAAGATTGCCAGGAGCTCCAACCGGTGCTACATAGGGACAACAGACTCAAAGAAATATTTCCAGCCCCTCCTCTCCTTTCCTTTCGACAACCACCAAACCTGAGGCGTATTATTGTCCGGAGTGCACTGAAAGCCCCAACTGAAAATGGCACCTCACCTTGCCTGCAAAACAGGTGCAAAACCTGCAAGCACATCCACACCGCTGAAGGGAGCGAGTACTCCTGAAAGCTTACTTATAAATATACTCAGTTAGCCTCTAAAAGGTATTGCCTGATTTCTTCACTCTTCCACTAGTGTACCTGTCCCACAGTCACAACAGGTGCACAGAATTAGGGGAACATTTTCCTGCAGGTATTCCAATGTGGTGTAACTCATAATGTGTGTGCAATGTCCCACCACAGGCCTCTATGGAGTGGAAACAAGGCAGAGACTTAGTCAGTGCATGAACTCACACAGATTCACCATTAATAACAGCAGAACAGATCTCCCAGTGGCCACACATTTCTCCGGAGAAGACCACTCTATTGAAGATCTGCGGATTGTGGTTTTAATGGGACATTTTAAGATGCAGAGAGAGAGAAAGGAATGGGAATATAAGTTAATGCAAAAATTTCAAACTCTGCAATTTGGACTTAATATTCATGCCAGTTTCATGTCACATTATATATGAACTGTGAGGGTCACAAATCACCACCTGATTGCAAACAGATAACAGCAAGAAATAATGATCCCTCCGTCAAGCCCCACAAGTTTCCAGATTATTTATTTCTGACCTGCTGTAAATAACTTCTCGTATTGCATTTTGATTTTCTTTAAAGATTCTTAGACCCTTTGAAGATCCAGGTCTTGTGTGTGTATAAAGAGTGTGTGAATTTTCAGTTTCTTGTATGTCTGAAGAAGAAAGCTAGTACTCTCGAAAGCTTACTATCAAATATATTCAGTTAGCCTCTAAAAGGTATCGCCTGATTTCTTCACTATTCCACTACTTTCTATGGCTAACACGGTACAACATTATACTACTGGTGTGCAGTGAAGCAGTTTATTGTAGGCAGAGAGGAGCCTATTTTTTTCATAAAGTGCTGCTGCCCCTGCCCACCTGCAGTGATTGACAATTTCCTCCCTATCATTGTGCATAGTATGTAAACTGTAAATATCATCAGACAGACGAGGGCAATGGCACAGCATGAATAAACCAGAATCATATCTACTTATGACTGCAAGATTTTTAAAAAATAAACTAACTCATACTTTGATATCTACAAGGATTCACCCCTTAACGACACATAATGTACTATTACATCCTGGGCGCCTGGTACTTGGTGCAAATGGACATAATAGTACGTCACTGTCCAGCATCAGGAGCTAACAACTGACGGTAACTGACAGATAACACCTGCTCCATTAACCCCTGGTTGAAGCTCAGCGCTGATCAGGGGTTTTAATCCCTTGGATGCTGTGGTCAAACATGACCGTGGCATCCAAGGGGTTCCGCCATGTAGATGACCCCCATTGGCACCCCCGCGGCACGATCGGGGAGTGACATTATGTATTTTGGCAAGTGACCCTGGGCTGCTTGGAGTCCTCAATACCTGGTTGATCCTGCTGTGATGGGAGGAAGTCAGCCTATTTGTCTCCATAGGCTGACTTCCTCTATACGCTGCAATAATAGTGCATAATAGTAGATAGTGCTGAACCAATGAACAGAGCATTGCTGGTTCAGGTCCCCTAGTGGGACATGTAGGAAATGTAAAAAAAAGTGGAAAAAATAAAAATAAAGTGTATTAAAAAAATTAATAAATGAATAAAACCCCAAAATGCCCTTTTCCTATATAAAATGAATTATATAAAAGAAAACCCTAAAAATTAATAAAAACAATACATATTTGGTATTGCCGCATCTGTAACAATCTGTACAATAAAGCTGAAACATTATTTAACCTGCAGGTAAAAAAAACAGAAAAAAAAGCCCTCATATGGCTACATCACCAGAAAAAAAAAAACATAATTTGCACAATGTGTAGACAAAAGCCCCCCAAAATCGCCAAATCATTAGAAGACAACTGGCATAAGGAAAGGAATGTATAAGCTGTGCAAGCGTAAATTAGGGTACACCCCAAATTTAGAGCTTACAAGGGAAAAGAAACCAGAAGTGAACCACAGAGTGACCCCACCCCCCATCACAGGAGCTACTGGGAAAATAGTAGGAAATTTGGTGTACCCAATGTACTCCACACAGCTTATGTATTCACTTTTCACCATCCACTGTCCATTCATATCTGGGATACTAATGCTCACTACACTTCTTGATAAACTCTTTGAGGGGTGCGGTTTTCTAAATGAGGTTACTTCTTAGAGGATTCAACTTTTCTGGTACCTTAGAGGCTCTGCAAACATGACATGGTGTCCAGATACCAAACATCTAAATCTGCGCTCCAAAAGCTACATAGCATTCCCTCCCTTCTATGCCCTGCTGTGCGCCCAAACTGCAGTTTATGCCCACATGTATGACATTGTGGGCATATGTGGGTACAAATTAATATTTGGACACAGCTAGGCACAGATGGAAGGAGTGCTATATTGGTTTTTGAAGCACAGATTTAGACAGTTTGGTTTTTGGACATCATAACACTTTTGCAGAGCCCTGGAATGCCAGTAAAGTGGAATCCTCTGACATGTGACCCCATTTTGGAACAGGTCTGCGGATTCCACTTTACTGGCAATTCAGGGTCTCCGCAAAAGTGGCATGATGCCCAAAAACCAAACTGTGCTCCAAAAACCAAAATAGTGATCCTTCCCTTCTGTGCCCAGCTGAGCCCAAACAGCAGTTTATATCCACATATGGCAATAAGTACGTTATCCTGGGTACAAAAGTGTCGATGAGACGGCTCCCTCCTCCACTCAAAAAGTTAGATGCAGGAGGCAGCAACCCTGGCAGACGCCACAGATGCGTTTTCTTCAGTGGTGCTCTAGGTATGTTGAACATCTGTGGAGAAAATCACATACACCTGCAGACTTCAAATTTAAATTTATGCTTGAAACCTATAATTCTGCCCTTCACCTTGCCAAACAAGCATATTACACCACTCTTCTCTCTTCTCTCTCCTGTAACCCTAAAAAGCTATTTGAAACTTTTCACTCCTTTCTCACTCCCAAGATGCAGATGCCATTCACAGACCTTAGCGCAGATGACCTCGCCACTTATTTCCATGACAAAATTGATAAGATCCGTCAGGAAATAACTGCCCAATTCCCAGGTGGCACTGACCCCTTCACCAGCTGCACTTCAGACTGTTCATTCTCATCTTTTGAACCTGTTACAGAGGAGGAAGTATCTCAGCTACTTTCTTCTTCTCGCCCTACAACCAGCAGTAGTGACCCTTTCCCCTCACACCTTCTTCAGTCTCTGTTGCCTGCTGTCACGACTTACCTTACTAAGATATTTAAGCTCTCTCTCTCTCTTCTGGAATTTTCCCATCCTCTTTCAAACATGCTGTCATAACCCCTCTATTGAAGAAATCCTCCCTTGACCCATCCTGTGCTGCTATCGACCTGTCTCTAACCTCCCTTTCATCTCCAAAATCTTGAAATGCTTAGTCTATTCTCATTTAATTCGCTATCTTTCTGCTAACTCTCTTCTTGACCCCTTACAATCTGGCTTCCGCACTCTGCACTCTACTGAAACGGCCCTCACAAATGTCTCCAATGATCTCCTGACGGCTAAATTCAAAGGTGACTTCTATCTTATTATTCTTCTAGATCTCTCAGCAGTATTTGACACTGCTGACCATCAACTCCTCCTCACTATGCTCTGCTCTGTTGGCCTCACGGACACTGCTCTCTCCTGGTTTTCCTCTTATCTCTCTGACCGCACTTTCTGTGTATCATTTATAGGCTCTGTTTCTTCCCCTCTTCCCCTTGCTGTTGGGGTTCCTCAGGGCTCGGTCCTAGGTCCCCTGCTCTTCTACCTCTACACAGCCCCCATTGGACAAACCATCATTAGATTTGGCTTCCGGTATCATATTTATGCTGATGACACCCAATTATATACGTCATCCCGTGACATCACCCCTGCTCTAATACATGTCTGCTGTCTCAAATATCATGTCTTCGCTCTATCTGAAACTGAATCTCTCAAAGACTGAATTACTGCTGTTTCCACCAGCTAATAGATCTGTCCCTGATATCTCCATTGCAGTCTCCGGCCTTACCATAACTCCTAGGCAGTATACATGCTGGCTCGGGGTTATGTTTGACTCAGATCTTTCCTTCACCCCCCATATTGAATCACTTGCATGCTCATGTTATGTCCACCTCAAAAACATCTCCAGAATCTGCCCTTTCCTTACCACAGATACCCTAAAGACAAATATTGTTGCCCTGATTCACTCTCGCCTTCACTAATGCAACTCCTTACTAATCGGTCTTCCCCTTACTAAACTCTCCCCTCTACAATCTATTCTGAATGTGGTGGCCAGGCTTATCTATCAGTCTAGACGCTACAGCGATGCCTCCGGTCTGTGTCAGTCACTACATTGGCTGCCTATTCAATACAGAATACAATATAAACTTATCACCCTCATCCACAAGGCTCTCCATAATGCTGCACCTCTCTACATTTCCTCCCTCATCTCTGTCTATCGCCCAACCCGTACTCTCCGTTCACTCAATGACCTAAGACTAACATCCACTATTATCAGAACCTCCCACACTCGTATACAAGACTTCTCCCGAGTTGCACCACTTCTCTGGAATGCTCTATCCCGGACTATCAGATTAAGCCCCAATTTCCACAGCTTCAAGCGCAAATTAAAGACATATCTTTTCAGACAGGCCTATCACAACTCATAATGTAAACCCTTCTGTAGTTAGAATCCCTAAAATGTACCCTCCTCTGTTTATGCTCCAACATTACCTCACAGGATATGATGCCGTTTCACTTTATATGTCCAGGCACCATCTGCACGTTGAAGTACATGACTGGTAATGGCTCATACAGCTTTATATATGTGTAATTACAGTAACCTCTATTACAAAATTGTCTGACCATTGTATAAGCAATGCTACCTCTGATTCCGCACCTGCTACCTCCTGTGTTACTCCCTCTACCTCATAGATTGGAAGCTCTTGCGAGCAGGGCCCTCAGTCCCAGTGTGTGAATTGACTATTTCTTTGTAATGTATCTTTTTGTCTGTACTTGAACCCTACAAATTGTACAGTGCTGCGGAATATGTTGGCGCTATATAAATAAAATGTATTATTATTATTATTATTATTATTATTTAATACAGTACAGACCAAAAGTTTGGACACACCTTCTCATTCCAAGAGTTTTCTGTATTTTCATGACTATAAAAATTGTGGATTCACACTGAAGGCATCAAAACTATGAATTAACACATGTGGAATTATATACTTAACAAAAAAGTGTGAAACAACTGAAAATATGTCTTTTATTCTAGGTTCTTCAAAGTAGCCACCTTTTGCTTTGATTACTGCTTTGCACACTCTTGGCATTCTCTAGAGGAGATCTGCATGGAGGAATGGGCCAACATACCAGCAACAGTGTGTGCCAACCTTGTGAAGACTTACAGAAAACATTTGACCTCTGTCATTGCCAACAAAGGATATATAACAAAGTATTGAGATGAACTTTTGTTATTGACCAAATACTTATTTTCCACTATAATTTGCAAATAAATTCTTTAAAAATCTGACAATGTGATTTTCTGGATTTGTTTTCTCATTTTGTCTCTCATAGTTGAGGTCTACCTATGATGTCAATTACAGGCCTCTCTCATCTTGGGAGAACTTGCACAATTGGTGGCTGACTAAATACTTTTTTTCCCCACTGTAAATATCCTAATCCTGACTGTATTTTCAACAAGTGATATCTCTGGAAATAATTTAGATAGCACTGCAGCCTTAGTGTCACATGAAAGAAGAGAATCTCCTTTGATATTACACCAAAAGTTTTTAGGTTTTATAATGTCCAAGAAATAACTGTATGAAGTAACCCTCCCCTATCCTCATTTTCTCTACATCTCATACAGTCCTTTACTCCCGTACACAGTAACATTCAGTGAGAGGCAGGAACATCTCTCAATACAGAAGCAAGGGAAAGAGTGAAAAGATTTCGCAGAAATGATCCAAAATTTGTTAATAAAGTATATTACAAAATTTATTAATGACACAAATACTGTCAGAAATCAAAAGGTCTGAAAGTTTAGTTACGCTTTAAAGCTGGTCTGTGTTATCCTGTTGGATATAATTTTGACAGTTTTAGGTTTCACAAATGTTAGCATATAAAGTACTCAAATTCAGATACACTGTGAAGTACCAGTTTGACATTTATATGCCATACCAAAATGCTGAGTGCATTGCTTTATTGATTCTATTATGACTAATAGAGTGTTTTTTTTATTTGCTTATATTTAAATATAACATTCAACAAACTCAATACAAGTGAAATAATGGCCAAGACAAATACAGTTTATCACAAAAACAAAGAAATAACATATAAAATCTGCTTCTAAGTTTGTAGAGAATGTAATTGCATGCTGAATGAATTTTTACATCAGTATTTAAGGAAGAATAAATTATTAACTTTCAGTGACATTTTTATTTCTCTTTGTGGGAACAGCAGGAATAAATAAACTTCCCTGCATAACAATTGGTTTGACATTGAATTTGTAATGCATATTATAACATTTTGCATTTGAGAATAAATAATACCGTTGGCCATGTTGATAAATTCTGGAATTAAAATAAATGGAAAGTTAGGCTGCATTAATATGTAAGTGGGTTGGTTGAATTGTACGAGTACAGTGTGGTCCTTACATACAAAATAGGATCTTATGACCTATTTGAGTGGCTTTCAACCTGGGTTGGCAGATCGAAACGGATGCAATTGAAGAACTGCAAAGCTTTGCTCACAAGGGGACAAGCTTGGTGGTTACAGAGTTCTCAAATAAGAAAACTAGCATAGTGGTTTTCTAACAATCTCACAGGAGGCAACAGGCTGACTTGCGACTGAAGGAAGTTTACGGAAATCCGTTTTGAAACCAGTTCTATTGAACTAGTTGTCAGATTTGATGCAGTCAGAATAAATTCAGTCTGAATCAAAAGTTCCTAATTGCCATGAAAAGTTGCGTGTATCTCACTTTGAAATCTTTCTAGGACTGTATTCAACCCCTTTCAATCTCTTTAACACCAAGATCAAATTAGTAATGTCAAAATGACAGCGTTTAGTCAGTGGTAACAAACAGCCTGTTTAAAAAATACAATGCACTGTCAGACTTTTTATGTTTTTAAAAATAAATGGTTGAAAAATTGTCCCTTTTTGGTGGAAGACGTCTGCATGCAATAGATCAGTAATTGAAGATTTTAAATGTACTGCAATGACTAACTTGCATGTTGGACTGTCGCTTTAAGGCCAGGGCCCCACATGGTGAAAACGCTGCAGTTTGGCTGTGGTGGAAATACTGTGGCAAAAACAGCTGCATTTTACAGTCACCGCAAAGTGGATGGGACTCTAGCGACTCCCATCCACACATTGCAGAAAAATACATGCAGCGGAAACAATGCGATTTCCAAAACCGTTGAGATTTTGGAAATTGCAGCATGTCAATCATACCTACAGAAATGCTGGCAGTCTCCCTATAGGTATAATGGAAGCAGAAAGTCCGCAGAGGAAACCTCTGTGGACTTTCTGTGAAAATCACTGCGGGAAAAACCGCAATGCGTTGCCACTCTGGATTTTCTCGCAGCGCTTTTTTGCTGCAGCCTGCTACATGGAGCCTTAGCTTAAGGCCCCTTACAGAAGACCATGGCCATGATCAGTGTGCTATCCATGTATTTCACGGATAGCACACCTGACCCATTCATTTCTATGGGCCCGTAAAACATGTCCATGAATTACACGGTCACGTGGGGGCCGACAGTCTGGCCCGCAAAATATAGACCAGGTCCTATTCTTGTCCTATTTTGTGACCTTTGCTTCCATGGATCCTATTCATTTAATGAAAGGGGCCGCGGAAGCACAGCTCGTGCACGGGCGGCACCCAGGTGATATCCGCGTGTCCCTCGTGCACCACCCGTGTCTTTAATTCACAGGCGACTGGCAGAACATGCATACTTCCCAACTTTCAAAGATTAGAAAGAGGGAAAATACGTGTGGCGCGCTATACGTGCCGCGACAAATTTAGCTTCACCCACTTCTATGTTGACTCTGCCCACTTCGATCCATTTTTCTATGTACCCCCACACAGTATAATGCTCCTACAGTCACCCATTATATGCCCCCACATTATAATGTTTCTCTCCAATTACCCCACAGTATGAAGTCCCTCTCCTTGTGCCCCAGTTTAAACTGGGGGAAACTAGAGGGGGGCATTAAACTGGGGCATATGGAGGGTGACATTAAACCATGGGGGTAGTTGGATGGGGACATTAAACTGGGGGCAACTAGAGGCAGACATGTCCCCATCCAGCTACCCCCATGGTTTAATGTCCCCCTCCAGCTACCCCTACGGTTTAATGTCCCCCTCCAGCTACCCCCACGGTTTATTATCACTCTCCAGCTACTCCCACGGTTTAATATCCTCCTCCAGTTGCCCCCAGTTTAATGTCATGCTCTATCTGCCCCCTCCATCTGTCCCCAGTTTAATGTCCCCTTTTCATCTGCCACCAGTTTAATGTCCCCCCTTCATCTGCCCCCAGTTTAGTGTCCCCTTTTCATCTGCCCCCAGTTTAATGTTCCCCCTCCATTTGCCCCCAAAGTTTAAAATAATAAAAACACTGATACTTACCTCTCCTCGCTCCCCTGCTGCTCTGTCTGAGATCTCCCTCTCCGGACTGTTCAGGGAGCTGCAGGCTCCCAGGGCTCCCAGGGCTGGTGCATACAGGATAGTTCCTGCTTCATCATTGTATTCAACTCATCTGTGTCCTCTCCGGATGCAGATGAGTTTTTACTGGAACATACCTCCTGCTGACCGTGGGACAGGACCCGGAATTCGGGACTGTCTCGCTGAATCCAGGATGGTTGGGAGGTATGAGCACATGGTCATCTGCAACTAGCCTAAGATGGAGAGACTGGTGTCATTGAAGCAAGGTGAGTAACTTTGGCTGCACAAGATTGTGCAAGTATCATCATCCTGTTACAATACTTTGCAGGTGGGAAACTATTTCTGCAAACCCTCAACTAATATTTGTATGCACAGGCATAGCACAAACAAATATGCCAGTATAGTTAAAAAGAACATTTAAATACTAAAGTTCCCTACTGGAATATAAAAGTAATTGAAGACAAAATATAATATTATAAAAATGAATCACATGAATCCAAACAATATATTGGTTCACTTTAAATTAACATTGTTTGGTGATATAGAAGACTAGTATTTCAGTTTGGGAGCAAATAAATGACCATGATTTCTTTGACACGTTGACATCTGATATTATGAATCCAGTGACATTACCTGCAAGTGAATGGGATTCTGGCAAATCCCATCCACACATTGCAGAAAAAAATATGCAGCAGAAAAGATAAGTTTTCAAAAAGGAACCTTCTATTTTATTTTCACTGTGCTGTCAGTGTTAACAGATACAAACAGAAAGTTTGCAAATATAGGAAACTTTGTCATATATTTTATCAGAGTAAAGTGTTTTTTTCACCTCTTATCTGGCTGTTATGCTCCTCCCTCTTTCCTGTTAAAATGACTTTCACTATGAAATCTCTGCTACATGCATATCCACCTTAAGGCCGGGGCCCCATGTTGCGAAATTGCAGCATTTTGACTACGACAGAAACGCCACAGCAAAGAATGTTGCATTTTACAGTACCTGCAAAGTGGATGGGATGTATAAGGGACTTCACACTCAGAAGTGCAATATCCAAATTCCATTTATTAATCACAGTCGGAGTATTCATAAGCATGTAGAGACGTGAACATTTTTAGTCATGAGGACATTCTTCAGACTCTCAGAACTCCACTAGTGGGGACTGAATACTGGTCCATCGAACAGTAGGAGTTAATGATGTCAGGCAGGGTGCAAAAATGAAATGCTAGGTATCGCTCCTGTAGTAGTATTCTGGTTAATCCTATCCACAGAAAAGTTGCAGCAGAATATTGTTGCATGTCAATTACACCTACGGAAACGCTGGCATTTTCCATATAGATATAATAGGGGAAAAAAAGTCCACAGAGGAAAATTGCGAAATAGCAATGAAAAACGTTGCGGAAAAACCCACAATGCGTATCCACCATATTTTTTTCGCTGAATTTTTTTTGCTGTGCTTCGCTACATTGGGCCTTGGCGTAAAACAGACTGTATCAGATCATACCTATCTACAGAAGTCTATGAAG
Source organism: Leptodactylus fallax (assembly GCA_947044405.1). Taxonomy (NCBI): domain Eukaryota; kingdom Metazoa; phylum Chordata; class Amphibia; order Anura; family Leptodactylidae; genus Leptodactylus; species Leptodactylus fallax. The sequence continues at coordinate 1,342,341 of CAMRHE010000001.1, read as the reverse complement.
AGGGTTGTGGAAGGAGTGAGCATGAGCTAAAGGTGAAAAAGACAGAAAGTTTTATGCTCTTTTCACACAGCTTTGTGTTTAAAGGATCTATGAGGGATAAATTCCTTATATATGTCCTGCGAGAATGAACATTAAGCAATGGATTCTCCTCTCTGTGAATATTGTATGGCAGCTAGTACCCACTTACCAGTTCAGAAGGAACTGCAAACTACAGGAAGAGGCTGCAGAGTGGAAAAGTGCTAAAATGGAACATATAAGTCATGTAATGGTTATAAATAGTGTTACTCTTTATGCAGACTCATGGCAGCTTATCCAAAAAAGCACCTGAAACGACAGGTATGCAAAAAAACTGTGCTACTCATGATTCAATATTGTAAAGTTTCCAGTTACAAAATTGTACTGATCACTGTGCACATACATAGTATTTTCTGCTTTTCATTTTGTAATGAATAATTCACAATGTATTACTATGCACTACTAGATCCCAGCTCTAACAGATAGAACATTTTTATGACTTTATTGTTTTATACGGATACATAAGTGCAATACAGCTAGCTATGCTATTTCTGTAAATCGGAAGCTCATGATACAATGTAATTTGCTGTGTTATGCTGTTTTTGTATCAGAATCCACTTCTATGGAAGCTATAGAATAACAGCACAGCCTACATGTGTAGCCTGTAACCAGATATTGAGATAGTTGTAGGTTCCAGAGGTGGGTACAGTGGATATGCCATAAAATTCTGATTTTTAGGCTAAGGACCCACGTAGTGTCCTGCAACAAAAAAGTGCTGTGGGAAAAACCACAGGTTTACTCTGTGGACTTTCTGTTTCAATTATATCTATAGGGAAACCACCAGTGTTTCTGTAGGTATAATTGACATGCTGAGATTTCCAAAACCGTGTCCGCTACATGTATTTTACCACAAAGTGTGGTTTCGCTAGAATCCCATCCATTTTGCGTTTTTTGTGCGGCGTTTCCGTCGTGGGCAAACCACGGTTTTTATGCCATGTGGGGCTCCAGTCTTAGGCTGAAGCCCCACATTGTGGAAATGCAGCTTTTTTTGCTGCAAATTTTGCTGTGTTTTTTTTTTTTAGCCAAAGCCAGGAGTGGATTGAACAGAAAGGAGATGTACTTCCTATATATTTCCCATTCCTTCTATAGCCACCAATGGGTTGGACTCAAAAAACTGCAGCAAATTCTGCAACAAAAAAAGTTGCGATTCCGCAACGTGGGACCTCAGCTACAATACCATCCTTGAGAAGTTTCCTTTCACATACAGTAAAAGAGCTGTCACCAAAGCCAAGACAAAAATAAGCTAAAGCAGATAACTAATCTCAGTGCCACTGAGCAGAGAGCCCAGCTATTAAAAATAAAATCTTTGTTATTTTAGCCAAAAAAAATGGATAGCCAAATAAATGAAGGCAAACTAAAAACAACAAAAAAGGCAATGGAAATTGATGAGCTTTTTAACTGACACTTTTTTTTTCTGATTTCTAATCCTCTAACTGATGAAAACAATGGAAAAAAATGGAAATCATTAGTGTGAATGCAGCCATAGTTTGGCAGTGCAATTAGAACTGCAAACATATTATATACATAGGCATGGAAGACAATGGGCAGTATGTTTTATTACAAAGAACATTAGACATTGGTTGTGTGAAGGATTCTTTGTACAGCTTTTTGCTGAACTTTAGGGACCAAGAGTGGAGAAGTAGATTCTGCAACACATATCCTGAGCAAGAAAAGATTGTGTCCTACCACTTAAGTGCCAGCATATTTTATTTTTTTTGTCCAAACATGTTGCACAGGGTTTATGGGTGAAAAGTTTTTGCTACATTATCAGTCAGGGCTTCAGATAAAAATTTAGTTGCTAACATGCATTACATAAATTCAGTCCACACCATTTCTGTTCCAAAGCATTGTCTGTGTCTTTCTATACATAATCTCCATTTTATTTTACCATATCCAAGTATTTAGTAAAATGATGTACTGACAAAGGTGAAATGAGTCTAATAATAATAATCTTGCAAAATGAATACATGATAAACAATAAGTAGAACAGAAACCTGTATTTTATACACATTTTTCATGCCTAACATAATATATTTAGTATAGGATTTACAATAGGTCTAGTCATTTAATTGCATGAATTTTTCATTTCATTGTATATATAAAATATGGCAATTATATTATACAAAGATATCATGTATATTTGGTTGAGCACATTGTTTTTACAACACACTAGTAGCAAAGTCTATGCCAGTGTAAAAACTTAGCAGATCTTGAAGCCGGGGATATAATATTTTGCAGATGCAGCTACTTAAAATTTAAACATAATAAATAAAACGCTTGAGCTAAATTTCTTCCTAGGGGCAATTACATCTTAAGAAGAAGAAGTCAATATTCTGCTAATGCTGATTCAGAAGGGCGAAAATCCTTAATCAGTTGCAGAACTTTCTATTTTATCATCATTTGAGTAGATCATGTACTTATCTTAGCTCAAATTCTCTTCCTTGTATTTGTACAGCACAGACAATGCATGACCTGCTGAACAAATTACCCTTGTACAAATATACACATTTCTAAGACACAAAATTAGCAGATAACTTGACAAATGTGAGAAAAAAACCATGTCGGACATGGTCACAAGCCATAGTCTGTGTGCACTATTTGACTATCAGAATCTACTTGCAGCACAGGCCCTATGCATACAATAACTCAATTTATTTCATGTACATAATGAAAAATGGACATGTTGGTCCATTTTTGGCCTTATTCACATGTCTGTTTTTTGAACTTCCATCATGTTGCTGTATTAAAACTCATGAAAATCTATGGGTGTGAAAGAGTTAAAAATAAACCCAGGTAGATTAGGTAAATAAGTCAGGTGTAACCCAACCCAGTACCGGTAATAAGACAGTGACGACACAGATTTGTCAGTAACTGCCAAAGATCTCCTGTGGGAAGACCACTGGTCGTTTATTTTATAGAGTATAAACCAAGAGTAACAATCAATCATATTACGTAAATTGGGGATGGTTTATTGGCATACAAATATGGGATTTTACACAATTTCTGGGAATTCATCTCAAATTATATTTAACCCATGACACACAATAGTTCTTATGTTACCTAACAATGATGGATGAAGTAATCTTGACTCCCTCGCATCCTTCATCCTTCACCCATATCTTGGGACCATTTCTGGTCAGACTGTCTACACAAAAAGTTGGCAGTACAAGTTGTTTACTGTGTATAAAAATGAGAATATGTGCAAAAATGGTGAAAAACAAGGAAAGGTCATGTGATATGAAATACAAAGTCTCTTGAAACATTGGTTCATAATGCATGCGTATATATGTATGGCTATATGAGGTTACAATGTAGGATATATAATATTAACTATAGGATTACTCTAACAGGTGTATGTCTATTTTTGTATCTTTAAAAATGGACAAAGATAAAGTACAGTGGGGAAAAAAAAGTATTTAGTCAGCCACCAATTGTGCAAGTTCTCCCACTTAAAAAGATAAGAGAGGCCTGTAATTGTCATCATAGGTAGACCTCAACTATGAGAGACAAAATGAGAAAACAAATCCAGAAAATCACATTGTCTGATTTTTAAAGAATTTATTTGCAAATTATGGTGGAAAATAAGAATTTGGTCACCTACAAATAAGCAAGATTTCTGGCTCTCACAGACCTGTAACTTCTTCTTTAAGAGGCTCCTCTGTCCTCCACTCATTACCTGTATTAATGGCACCTGTTTGACATTGTTATCAGTATAAAAGACACCTGTCCACAACCTCAAACAGTCACACTCCAAACTCCACTATGGTGAAGACCAAAGAGCTGTGGAAGGACAAGATAAGAGAGGTCCTAGAAACCGGCAAGCTGAGCCGAGGCCTACATTTCAACCCGCGCCGGCCGCCATCTTAGCCGCGCGGCCTAATTTCTGCTCCCGCTCCACCGCTTGTTACCTCTAGCGGAGGGGACGTCTGTGTACCCGCTGTGCTACAGACAGGACCGCCGGGCGCCCTCTGGCCCTCTCCTCTCGCTGTCGCGGGCGGCGTCGATTGCGCGGGCTGTGCCTGCCGGTTGCCCAGAGACTGCGGCCTGCTGCATCTTCGGTGCCGAGCGCCACCTGGGGCCTGCTTTGCCACAGCGGAACAGCCTGGGGGAGACAGCCCGCTACCAGCCGGCTCCTAGGAGAATCTACCGTCCACACCGGGTGGTGAGTTAACCCTCGAGTGCCTGTTACTTCTTACTAGAGTACTTTAGCTCTGATTATGACTCCCTAACCTGGCCTGATTGTGCTCTCTCCCAGTATGGGCCGGCATGCCCTGATAGCCACATCATGGTTAAAATTGGTTAGAATAAGCCCGTAGACTCACGAGTTACACCGAAGCACTCAAAGAAGCCACAAGCAGAAATGGACAAGTTTCTCGAGAAGCGCACACCGCACAAGTCCACAGCAGCAGCAAGACGTTCTCTAGTTGCTCCTGATCCTGCAGAGGTGTCTGACGCAGAAAGCGTTATGGATGACGGAAATATATCCGATTACGCCTTCACCTCCATGGTCAACATTTCCTCCAAGGGCCTGCAGAAACTACTGGAGAAAACTCTACAATCGGTCATGAAAGAACTCGCGGATATTAAACAGGATGTCTGGAGTATTGGTTCCAGAGTTAAACATCTAGAGGAAACACAGACCTCGCTCCTGGCACATGGCGAAGCCACTACTATGGCATTTACGGCTTGCCAGGTCCATCTGAACTCTCTGCACTCCTATCTGGAGGATCAGGACAACAGGGGTAGGCGGAATCATTTACGTATCAGAGGTGTGCCAGAGAACTTTCCACCCGCTCAAGCCATGACCTTCACAAAGAGACTCCTGGAATCAGTCTTGGAGGGCGATTTGTCTTCAGATGTCCAACTTGAACGAGCCCATAGGGCTTTGCGCCCAAAACCTAAGGAAGGGGAACCTCCCAGGGACATCGTCTGCAAACTGCTGTCCTTCCCAGTAAAAGAGGCGATTTTGCAGAAAACCCGCGTAACCCCGGATTTTACATATGAAGGGCACAGAATTACATTCTATCAGGATATCTCCCCGGTGACACTGGCCAAAAGACGACAGATGAAGTTGCTCACATACCGTCTCCGGACACTTAAGATACCGTATAAATGGCTATTTCCCTTCGGGATTTCCTACAACTTCAATGGACGTTTGTATAATATTCGGCACCCAGATGACCTGTTTGCTGCGTGTCCACCTCTGGAATTGGATCCAGCCATTATCCCATCATGGCTTACTTTCACAGACATTGCCTCTCTTCCCGATCTTCCTAAAGTGGAAGCCTGGAAACGTCCGAAATCCAAACACCAGAGGAAGAGGGCACCTGTGGAGCAGGACTGAACTATTCCTCATGATGTCATAAGTATTACATTTTCTTTTTACTTTCTGACCTATGACCGTGATTCTTTACTTGTTACAATGTTTGTTTTTCACGTGTGCTGCCCTGAAGTGAGGGTTGGGCCTAGTTGGCATATAGTACATATATTGTTTGCTTTTGTCTTCTAAAAGGGTTTATAAAGCCCTTTGCTGCCTTAGCGACTCTGTTAACGGCTCTTTGGGCTGACTGCCCTGCTTTACCACCCCCTCACGATACGGCACTGTAGCTCAGTGCATTTTATATAATATAATCGTTTACATTTGAATACTTTGTTATAGCGTTTGTTCTATATACTTATTGGTATCTCTCAACTTATTGTTTATTGTTGTCTATGTCTTGTGTTAAGTTTACGTCATGGAACGTCAAGGGTCTCAATTCTCCCACCAAGCGCTCTCAGGTACTCCATGCTCTTAAGAGATCGCAATCCTCTATCCTACTCCTCCAAGAGGCACATTTTCTTACAGGTAAGGTGCCTAACCTACCCAAATCTCCTTACTCGGCCTGGTTTCACTCGTGCGACGCTACTGGGAAGAAGAATGGAGTTAGTATTGCCTTTAAATCAGACGTTCCCTTCTCTGTGGTCGCTCGCTTGAGTGATGACCAGGGCAGATATTTGTTTCTTAAAGGGTACATTGCCAATACTCTAGTCACCATTGGCAATGTATACGCACAAAATGTGGGGCAAATTTCATGGCTACTCGATACCCTGGACAGATTTTCTATGTTCGCAGAGGGACTTGTAGTGTTGGGTGGGGACATTAACATTGCCCTTCAGCCTCTTCAGGACTCCTCCACTGGCACATCCTCGCATAGCTTCGCTGCCCTTAGCAAACTTGCCAAGCATCTTTCCTCTATGCATCTTGTAGATGTCTGGAGGGCCTTCAATCCCGATGGTAAGGACTATACGTTTTATTCTAACCCACACAAATCGTACCAGCGTCTGGACTACATCTTTCTGCCCCAGAACCAGCTTACTTTATCTTCCTCTCCCACCATTGGCTCAATCACTATCTCTGACCACGCCCCCATCACTGTTCAACTACAAATTTCATCCCTCCCACCCCGTAGCTATGACTGGAGACTTAATGAGACTCTGCTCTGCTCCCACGACTCTCGTCAGTCTGCTTTTAAGGCGCTCACTGATTATTTTAATGAAAATACTACACCTGACGTACAGCCTTGTGTTATCTGGGAGGCCCACAAATCCGTGATCAGAGGGGTATTCATAAGTCTCAGTTCTCACATTAAGAAAAAAACGTACTAAAGAAATTGATGACTTACTTGCTCGTATTGCAACCTTGGAAAGTCACCATAAGCGAGCTGCGGCTCAGGGGGCTCTCTCTGAGCTGATCTTGTGCAGAGAACGACTTAAAGACTGCCTTAACCTAAAAACTGCTAAAGCCTATCTGTCATCCTCCCATAAATACTATATGCATGGTAACAAGGGTGGGAAACTGATGGCGTATTTAGTTAAAAAATGACGCAATCAAAGCTTTGTAGCGGAGGTCACTTCCCGGTCAGGCTCTAGCCTAAAAGACACTCCAGACATAGCTTCTGAATTTTGTGCATTTTATCAGAAACTGTATAACCTTAGACCTGCTGAGACCCCTCTTGAACTACAAGACCGCTCTATTAAAGTCCGGTCTTTTTTACAATCTCTTTCCCTTCCATCGCTCACTCCTCAACAACAAGATGCCCTTATGACTCCTTTTACGCTGTCAGAACTGCAGTCCGCACTTGCAGACACCCCTTTGGGGAAAGCTCCTGGCCCCGACGGCCTCCCAGCCTTTTATTACAAGCACTTTAGCTCTATCCTTCTCCCCCATTTTCTCCAGGTTTGTAACTCTGTAGACGAAGCTCACTACTCTTCCCCCCAAGCCTTGGAAGCTCATATTTCTATCATTCCTAAGGAAGGTAAGGACCCAACACAATGTGGTAGCTACCGTCCCATCTCCTTGCTAAACGTAGATGTTAAATTATACGCCAAGTTAGTAGCCAATAGAATAAAATCATTCCTACCCTCCTTGGTTCACCCAGAGCAAGTGGGGTTTATAACAGGTAGAGAAGGCAAACATAACACCCAACGAGTGATCCACTTGATACAATACGCCCAGCGTAGGAAGACCCCATTGGTACTTCTTTCAACAGATGCGGAGAAAGCCTTTGATAGGATAGATTGGGCTTTTATGACAGAGACACAACGATATTTTGGCTTCCCACACATGTTTGTCCAGAAGGTCATGGCTTTGTACTCCAGACCTAGTGCTAAAATTAGAGTTAATGGATGCCTCTCCTCCTCGTTTGATATTAAAAACGGTACCAGGCAGGGATGCCCATTATCCCCCTTACTCTTTGTTCTGACCATTGAAACACTAATTCAGAGTATTCGACAGGATCCATTGCTGAAAGGTATGATCACTGGAGGGATTTGCCATAACACGGCTGCATTTGCAGACAACCTCTTAATAATCCTTACCAACCCAATTGTTGCATTACCTCACATAGATACGATCTTTACGGTTTTTGGTACCCTCTCGAATTTTAAAATTAATACCACAAAATCTGAAGCCTTATGTGTCTACTGCCCCCCTTCGGTTAAATCTAACTTACAGGCTATCTCCCCATTACCACTGCGATATGACTATATCAAATATCTAGGATTAACCTTAACGCCCTCATCCAGGCGCTGGTACGATTCTAACTACGGTCCTTTGCTCTCCAACATCAAAACTTTATTAGAATCTTGGCAGGTTCCATATATCTCATGGATGGGTAGAACTAGTTTACTGAAAATGATGATTCTGCCTAAGATATTATACTTATTTCAAACCCTCCCTATCCCTCTTCCACTAACATTCTTTTCCTCCCTCCGTAGAATGTTTTCAAAATATGTCTGGCATAATTTACGTCCTAGAGTGGCATTTCGCACTCTTACTAGACCTAGGAAATTGGGTGGTATGGGTCTACCAGATATAAGAACATATTATCATGCAGCACAACTGGCAAGGACCATTGATTGGTTTCAGAGTAATAATGCGAGATTACGTGTGTCAGTGGAGGAAGCCACTATAGACTTCCCTCTTACTGCAATACTATGGCTCCCCCCGCCAAACGGCTAAGCAGGTCCTCGCCCCCAATGTACTAACATCAGCGGTATATGACTCATGGCAATGGGTAAGGCGACTAATTCCTTTGCCAACAGGCCCCTCCCCCCTTATGTCTGTCCAGGATTTAATTTTATCGGAATCCAGGTTTATAGAATCGGCCCCAAGAGTGCCGAAACATGTTAGGCGACTACCTTACGACTCTATACTGATCGATGGGGCCTTCCCTTCTTATTCTGAGTTCACCCAACACCCTCTTTCCATACATACCAATTTTCTAACATACCAATCGATTAAAACTATGTACCTGAGAGCGCTGAAGCAGGAGCCTAATAATCGCACAATTACATGGCTAGAAAAGCTCCTACTAGAAAAGCAAACGATATCAAGACCTTTATCTACTATCTATTCTAACCTTCTGAGTGAACTAGGCACAGAGCTTCCCTTATATGTACGAAAATGGGAGGTAGACCTTCAAATGTCCCTTACTCCTGGAGAAATTTCATCTTTTCTTAAGCGATCCACAGGTCCCTCCAGATGTGTGCGCCTGCAGGAGTCAAGCTATAAATTGATAACTAGATGGTATAGAACACCCACTGTAGTCCATAAGTTCTCTCCGGATGTATCCCCAATGTGTTGGCGATGCCATAAGTCTGCAGGGTCTTACCTGCATATTTGGTGGGAATGCGAAAAAATAGCCCCTTATTGGTCACTCGTTCAGCAGATACTGAACCAGGTTTGTGGATCCACCGAGCCTCTGACCCCTGTGGGACTTTTCTTGAATCTGTGGCCCACTTCCTCGCTTAGGTCCCACAGATGCCTTTGGCTCCAACTAGTGGCTATCGCCAAATCTATGATCCCTCTATACTGGGCATCCGATTCCCCCCCGCTAGTATCCCACTTTCTGCAGAAAATATCCCAAGTTGCACGGATGGAGGAACTTTCCCATTTAGAACTTCGTACCCACCAGAAGTTTTGCGCTATTTGGGCGCCTTGCTATGAGTTCGCTAAAGATAATACCAGGTCGCACCTGTGGGAACCCCCTCTTTAACATTCTACCTTATTGAGACCCTTGGCCTTTCATTCTTAGGATTCTTTATATTTTATTCACTGCTAACGTTCCACTCATCAATATGTTAATAGTCTATTGTTGTGTGTAATTCGCCAGCTTATTCGATTGTTTAATCAATGACTGTTGTGCTATGCACATTGTCTGTTACTATGTATATTTATTTGTGATACTTGAAAACCTAATAAAAAGTTATTTATTAAAAAAAAAAAAAAAAAAAAAAAGAAGAGAGGCCTGTAATTGTCATCATAGGTAGACCTCAACTATGAGAGACAAAATGAGAAAACAAATCCAGAAAATCACATTGTCTGATTTTTAAAGAATTTATTTGCAAATTATGGTGGAAAATAAGAATTTGGTCACCTACAAATAAGCAAGATTTCTGGCTCTCACAGACCTGTAACTTCTTCTTTAAGAGGCTCCTCTGTCCTCCACTCATTACCTGTAGTAATGGCACCTGTTTGACATTGTTATCAGTATAAAAGACACCTGTCCACAACCTCAAACAGTCACACTCCAAACTCCACTATGGTGAAGACCAAAGAGCTGTGGAAGGACACCAGAAACAAAATTGTAGACCTGCACCAGGCTGGGAAGATTGAATCTGCAATAGGCAGCTTGGTGTGAAGAAATCAACTGTGGGAGCAATAATTAGAAAATGGAAGACATACAAGACCACTGATAATCTCCCTCGATCAGGGGCTCCACGCAAGATCTCACCCCGTGGGGTGAAAATGATCACAAGAATGGTGAGCAAAAGTCCCAGAACCAGACGTGGGGACCTAGTGAATGACCTGCAGAAAGCTGGGACTAATGTAACAAAGGCTACCGTCAGCAACACACTACGCTGACAGGGACTCAGATTCTGCAGTGCCAGACGTGTCCCCCTGCTTAAGCCAGTACATATCTGGGCCCGTATGAAGTTTGCTAGAGAGCATTTGGATGTTCCAGAAGAATATTGGGAGAATGTCATATGGTCAGATGAAACCAAAGTAGAACTGTTTGGTAGAAACACAACTCGTGTTTGGAGGAGAGTGAATGCTGAGTTGCATCCAAAGAACACCATACCTACTGTGAAGCATAGGGGTGGCAACATCATGCTTTGCGCCTGTTTCTCTGCAAAGGGACCAGGACGAATGATCCGTGTACATGAAAGAATGAATGGGGCCATGTATCGTGAGATTTTGAGAGCAAACCTCATTCCATCAGCAAGGCCATTGAAGATGAAACATGGCTGGGTCTTTCAGCATGACAATGATCCCAAGCACACCACCAGGGCAGTGAAGGAGTGGCTTCCTAAGAAGCATTTCAAGGTCCTGGAGTGGCCTAGCCAGTCTCCAGATCTCAACCCCATAGAAAACCTTTGGAGGGAGTTGAAAGTCCGTGTTGCCCAGCGACAGCCCCAAAACATCACTGTTCTAGAGGAGATCTGCATGGAGGAATTCGCCAACATACCAGCAACAGTGTGTGCCAACTTTGTGAAGACTTACAGAAAACGTTTGACCTCTGTCATTGCCAACAAAGGATATATAACGTATTGAGATGAACTTTTGCTATTGACCAAATACTTATTTTCCACCATAATACCATAATTTGCAACTAAATTCTTAAAAAAATCAGACAATGTGATTTTCTAGATGTTTTCTCATTTTGGCTCTCATAGTTGAGGTCTACCTATGATGTCAATTACAGGCCTCTCATCTTTTTAAGTGGGAGAACTTGCACAATTGGTGGCTGACTAAATACTTTTTTTCCCCACTGTATGTCCATTTATTTGTCGGCGATTTAAAACTGTCATGGTTTTTAAAATGGTCATGTGATAGTCATCAAAAACAGTCATCATGCAACCTTTTTTGAATAAGGGCTAAGGCTGAGGCCACACATTGCGGAAAATCTGTTGTTTTTTCTTTTTTTCCACATTTTTCTGCAGTTTTGTGAGCCAAAGCCAAAGTGGCTTTGAAAGGAATGGGAAGTATAAAGGAAATAAATCTGCAGAAACAAACAAAAACACTGCTTTTCTGTAATGTCTAACCTCAACCTAAGGCTAGTTTCACAATAAAGCTCGTCATACTCATTAGATTTTAGATAGCCATCGCTCATCTGAAATGAACTGTAGTTGGTTGGTCGTGCTGCCAACTGCTCCAACAACATGAACAACCACAAACCTTCCAAAGAGCTTTGTTTGTGTTAGTACATGCCCACAATACAAAAATCACCAACAGGTCTGTCACTCCTGAGATGGCCCCATATATACAGTGTCCATATTAGGACATCCTCAGATATCAGTGTCAAACATCAGATTAATAGCAGTTTACAACAGTGACACCTGACTTTCACTTTCATTCTGACAACGACTTTGACTTTGATTCTGACAACGACTTTGACTTTGATTCTGACAACGACTTTGACTTTGATTCTGACGACTTTGACTTTGATTCTGACAACGACTTTGATTCTGACAACGACTTTGACTTTGATTCTGACAACGACTTTGATTCTGACAACGACTTTGACTTTGACTCTGACAACGACTTTGACTTTGATTCTGACAACGACTTTGACTTTGATTCTGACAACGACTTTGACTTTGATTCTGACAACGACTTTGATTCTGACAATGACTTTGACTTTGATTCTGACAACGACTTTGACTTTGATTCTGACAACGACTTTGATTCTGATTCTCACTTTAACTCTGACTTTGATTCTGACTCTGACTTTGATTCTGACTCTGACTTTGATTCTGACTCTGACTCTGACTTTGATTCTGACTCTGACTTTGATTCTGACTCTGACTTTGATTCTGACTCTGACTTTGATTCTGACTCTGACATCTGCAGTTTCTGATTGGCCAACAGATGAGGTCCGCCCCCTATATAACTGTACTTTACAGGGGCTTCAGACTCTTCAGACCTCAGTCCTCACAATAGTGGCAGAAGAATCATTTCAGTGCATCAATAGGTACAGACATTTCTGACTTTTACTTATCCTAAATAATACTTCATGTTTACTGCTCCCTTAGGGGGCGTTCACACTACTGTTGTATGTCTGTTCTGATAGGGTCTGTAAAAAAAAAATGGACACCTATCATAACAGACCGTAACTGATGTTAATGTGTCCGTTTTTTAGACTCTCTGTTTTTCCTTATTTTTTTTGTCCTTCTTTCTGAGCATACGCAGAAATACCCAACAGTATAACGGACGACCGTCCGTTACTTTCAGTTAGCCATAGACATTAATGTTAAAAAATAACGCACGGTTAATGCCTGCACCCCGCGTTATTCTGTCCGCTAAAAAAAAAAAACCACATGTCATGGATTTGGTGAGAAAGGACATTAATGGACAACATATCAAATCCCAGTGAAATCCCCCTGGGCTATCTACAAATTTGCCAGTGGCTAACTTGTGGCAATTTACTGGCACAGCATAGTGAATGGCATCTAAACAGGTCCCATTCACACTGTGCAGTTTCTGGGCTGGTTGAAAACCTCAGATGTTCTCTGACTTTCATCTGTGATTGAGTCACAAGTCAGCAGTCAGTATGAAGCACATACAATGTTACACTGTGATTGGCCAGGATGACTGACCTCTGAGTGAACTCACTGCTCACACTCAGCAGTAGAAGGTACATTGTATAAGGCTGCAGGCTGAGAGCTCCATGAGTCTGATAAAAAGTTGTCTGACACAAAGTTGTCTGATACCTGACTGAGTCACAGATGAAAGACAGAGAACATCTGAGGTTTTCAACCAGCCCAGAAACTGCACATTGTGAATGGGACCTGTTTAGATGCCATTCACTATGCTGTGCCAGTAAATTGCCACAAGTTAGCCACTGGCAAATTTGTAGATAGCCCAGGGGGATTTCACTGGGATTTGATATGTTGTCCATTAATGTCCTTTCTCACCAAATCCATGACATGTGTTTTTTTTTTTTTAGCGGACAGAATAACGCGGGGTGCAGGCATTAACCGTGCGTTATTTTTTAACATTAATGTCTATGGCTAACTGAAAGTAACGGACGGTCGTCCGTTATACTGTTGGGTTTTTTCTGCGTATGCTCAGAAAGAAGGACAAAAAAATAAGCAAAAACGTAGAGTCTAAAAAACGGACACATTAACATCAGTTACTGTCTGTTATGATAGGTGTCCAATTTTTTTTTTACAGACCCTATCAGAACAGACATACAACAGTAGTGTGAACGCCCCCTAAGGGAGCAGTAAACATGAAGTATTATTTAGGATAAGTAAAAGTCAGAAATGTCTGTACCTATTGATGCACTGAAATGATTCTTCTGCCACTATTGTGAGGACTGAGGTCTGAAGAGTCTGAAGCCCCTGTAAAGTACAGTTATATAGGGGGCGGACCTCATCTGTTGGCCAATCAGAAACTGCAGATGTCAGTGTCAGAATCAAAGTCAGAGTCAGAATCAAAGTCAGAATCAAAGTCAGAGTCAGAATCAAAGTCAGAGTCAGAATCAAAGTCAGAGTCAAAGTCAGAGTCAGAATCAAAGTCAGAGTCAGAATCAAAGTCAGAGTCAGAATCAAAGTCAGAATCAAAGTCAGAGTCAGAATCAAAGTCAGAGTCAGAATCAAAGTCAGAGTCAAAGTGAGAGTCAGAATCAAAGTCGTTGTCAGAATCAAAGTCAAAGTCGTTGTCAGAATCAAAGTCAAAGTCGTTGTCAGAATCAAAGTCGTTGTCAGAATCAAAGTCAAAGTCGTTGTCAGAATCAAAGTCGTTGTCAGAATCAAAGTGAAAGTCAGGTGTCACTGTTGTAAGCTGCTATTAATCTGATGTTTGACACTGATATCTGAGGATGTCCTAATATGGACACTGTACATATATATGATGTCATAGTATGACATGTCAGAAATAGTAAAATAAAAACAATATAAATTTATTACCACCGTAATTGTACCGAGCTGCAGAATAAAATGAACATAATTTTAGCCAATAACAAAATAGTTGAGATGCTGTCTTTTTAAAATTCCACTACATTCCTTTTTTTTGAGCTTCTCAGTATATCATACGGTACCGTTATGAAGCATTTTTTTTCCTCCAAAAAAGTCCTCATACAGCTCTGTGAACAAAAATTTTTTTTTAAAAATTATGGATTTTAGAACAAGGACTAAAAGATAAAGAAAAATGAAAAATTGTGACAGGCTGTGACAGGCAGGTGTTAAAATTGTGTGAAAAGGCAGTATGGGGGTTGTATAAATAATGTGCACAATTCTGCAGTCATGTTTTTGGAACACATATGGTTGCCAATGTGTGTGTCCTGTAAATCATTTAAGGCTAAGGCCCCATGTAGTGAAAAAGCGCAGCAGGAAAAACTGCAGCGGAAACGCAAAAAGTTTGCAGAGTTTTCCCTTATGGACTTTCTGCTTCAATTATACCTATACAGAAACCACCAGCATTTCCATGTTATAACTGACATGCTGAGCTTTCCAAAAACGTGATGGTTTTGGAAATCGCAGCATTTCCGCTGCTCGTATTTTTCTGCAAAGTGTGGATGGGAGTCAACTTTGCAGGGACTGTAAAATGTTGTGGTTTTCGCCGTGGAGTTTCCTCCATGTTGGGCTCAGGCCTAAAGCCTGATTAGACTTTAATTGATTTACAGATTGTTTTGTAATTTAATGGCCATTGGAATGTTTTGCTTACTTAAAAGGGATGTCCAGTTTGAAGCGTAGCTAAACTTTTGGACAACTTTTGATTTTCTGCCAGTATTTCTGTTATTAATACATTTTGTAGTATACTTTATTAACATATATAGACTAATTTATGTGACATCCTGCATCTCATTATCATTATTTTTTTCCCTTGCGTCTGTATTTCTTTTTTTTTTCCCTTTTTCCATTCCCTTTTTCTTCCTTTTCTTCTGCATGTAAAATTGGCATGCTGCATTTTTCATAAACGCAGCTTTTCTGCAGTCTTTTCCGCAATATGTGGATGGTATTATCCAGCATCTGATTCATTTTCTTGGTACTGTAAAATGCAATGTAACAGTTTTTGAAATCGCAGCATGTCTGCTGCAGATATTTTTCTGCAATGTGTGGATGGGATTAGCCAGAATCCCATCCACTTTGCAGTTACTGTGAAACGCTGCGGTTTTTGCAGCGGCGTTTCCACCTTGTTAAAATCACAGTGTTTACGCTACGTAGGGTCTTGGCCTCAGAGAGATAAAATATCCTAGCAATATCATTATCATCTCAGCAGTAAAGTTCACTGCACATTTCTCTTGCTATTCACCAAGGGGAAAAAAAAGCAATCCTTGTTGTACGTGATGATTCTGCTGATATTGATGTCCCGACTAGTTCAAATGTACTAGAACCTTTTACAATGAGCCAAGTATTACTTGAGTGTGGAAAAATGTATTAAAATTGGCAATGATTGAGGGAAAAAAAGTTTTTTAAATGAGATAAGAAAAAGGTTTTTCAACACTTTCAAAAACCTTGGCTGTGTATCAAAGCTTTGTCTCAGGGCATTCTTTTTCATTCACAGTAGCAAACCTATTCAATGTAGTTTAATCGTTCACATATTTAACCTACAGATATTGTGACTGAATATACCATTACCACCAGTATGATACAGCTCTGGAACAACTTAAAGATTTTGGAAGGCTTCAGAAACACTAGTTCTTTGTCAAACTAAGACTTTTCATGGAAGCTAAAAAAAAACAGCAGGATTTAATGGTACTGTAAAAAGTACAAATGTTGACATTCCATTATGTAGATGTATAAAATATTTTCCTACAATGTTACAAATCTTAGACTTACAGCATGATGCTATAATGTTGTTATGTACAACATTTGTACTGTATGTTATATAAAAGATGCAAATTATATGACTAAATAGCAAAACAAAGGAACATTGGAAATTGAGTAAAATAAATAGAAAATAAATTAAGAAACACGTGCAGAGGAATAATCATATATTCACTCAGGGGGAAAAAATTTCTTTCTATATATGATGATTCTGCTGATTTTGATGTCCCGACTAGTTCAAATGTACTAGAGCCTTTAACAATGAGCCAAGTAATAATAATAATAATAATAATAATAAACTTTATTTATATAGCGCCAACATATTCTGTAGCACTTTACAAATCAAGTATTACTTGAGTGTGAAAAAAATGTATTAAAATTGGCAATGATTAAGGGATACATTTTTTTTTTTTTTAAATGAGATAAGAAAAAGGTTTTTAACACTTTCAAAAAACTTGGCTGTGCATCAGAGCTTTGTCTGAGAACATTATTTCTCATTCTCAGTGGCTAACCTGTTCAATGTAGTTTAATCATTCACATATTTAACCTACAGATCTTATGACTGAATGTACCATCACCACCACTATGATACAGCTCTGGAACAACTTAAAGATTTTGGAAGGCTTCAAAAACACTAGTTCTTTGTCATACTAGGACTTTTCATGGAAGCTAAAAAAAACAGCAGGATTTAATGGTATTGTAAAAATGTTTACATTCCATCATGTAGATGAATATTATAGCTTTATGCTATAATTTAATTATGTATAACATTTGTAGTGTATGTCTTATAAAAGATGATGCAAGTTATATATTACTAAATAACAAAACAAAGAAGCATTTGTTGAAATTTTAAATCAATAAATAAGAGCAGAGAAATAATGATTATAGTCTTTAATTTCTTTAATTTCTTATCTCTTATCTGCTTAGAATGAGCAGATAATAAGATTTGTAAAGTTTTGTAAAGAAGATTACCAATAAAAATTTGCTTCATTTTGGGTTCATCTGTTAGGACCAAACATTTGGTTTGGGTCTGAACCAGTTTGTTCCAAATCAAAAATGCAAATTTGCCATAAAAAGTCACGTATGACCATATACCACAAACAGAGACTGTGATGTCAGGGATGTCAAAGTGACTGCAACAGATTTGGCTATGGGTAAACAGATGGTGCTTAGTGGTAACAATCAGCCTGTTTATAATCATACTGAACTGTTGCATTTATTACAATTTTTAAATTACATTTTTAAGTCATTTAAATTTGACTGTCACTTGAAAAAAATGATGGAAAGAAGGTATACAGCCCCCAGTCCCATACAGTCCTATACATACAGGGGGGCATCAGGATGATTTAGGCCAGGGTCCCTCGTAGTATAAACACCATGATTTGGCCACAGTGGAAATGCTGCAACAAAAACCATGGCATTTTGCAGTACCTGCAAAGTAGATGGAATTCTGGCTAATCCCATCCACATATTGCAGAAAAAAAACTTCAGCAAAAATACTGCGATTTCAAAATCGTTTGCGTTTGTGTAAATCGCAGAATGTCAATTATACCTGCTGAAACACTGGCATTGTCCTCATAGGTATAATAGAAGCTGAAAGTCCGCAGTGCAAAACTCTGAGGACATTCTGTGAAAAACGCTGCGGAAAAAAACAAGATGTGTTTCCACTCTGGTCTTTTCCACAGCGCTTTTGTGCTGTGTCTCACTATGTGGGGCCTTAGTCTTAAATTAAATTTAAATTTATTTTAAACAATGTGTCACTTTAGCGATAAAAGGAGTTATTTAGCTGTAGTATTGCAAGCTAAAAGCATCAAGAGGAGAATTTCAATATATACTTAAAACAATTGTTACTTGGCAATGAAAAAAACAATGGCATGCTATCAGCAGGGTTCTCATTTTTAAAGTAAAATTTGAAAAAGATGCTACTTGGACAGGTAGGACAATATGCCATTACACTAATATTTGGGACACTATATGCAACAAAGCACTGAAGTGTATTTAACGACTTCAGTATCAGCAATTGTGTAACACTGATGCTAAGAAATTGAAATAAAGTATTCAAAAAAGTGAAATTGTCATTGTCCTTGGAGACAGACTGATTGAATATATGTAATAGCACTAGCTGCTAACTCTCTGACTGTCCTACTCCCTACCTAAGATAGTGACACTAAGGCTAAGGCCCTATGTAGTGAGCCGCAGCATTTTTTGGCATTGCCATTTTTCCCGCATCGCTTTTCACAGAAAGTTCAATTTTCTGCTTCAATGATACCTATACGGAAAATGCCAGCTTTTCCGTAGGTATAATAGACATGCTGCGATGACAGTTTTTCGAAGTCGCAGCATGTCTGCTTCGAATATTTTTCTGCAATTTGTGAAAGGGATTATCCAGAATCCCATCCACTTTGTACAGTCATGGCCAAAAGTTTTGAGAATGATACAAATATTAATTTTTACAAAGTCTACTGCTTCAGTTTTTCTAATGGCAATTTGCATATACTCCAGAATGTTATAAAGAGTGATCAGCTTAACAGCAATTACTTGCAAAGTCAATATTTGCCTAGAAAATGAACTTTATCCCCCAAAACACATTTCAACATCATTGCAGCCCTGCCTTAAAAGGACCACCTAACATCGTTTCAGTGATTGCTCCATTAACACAGGTGTGGGTGTTGATGAGGACAGGGCTGGAGATCAATCTGTCATGATTAAGTAAGAATGACACCACTGGACACTTTAAAAGGAGGCTGGTGCTTGCCATCATTGTTTCTCTTCTGTTAACCAAGGTTATCTCTAAAGAAACACGTGCAGTCATCATTGCACTGCACAAAAATGGCCTAACTGGGAAGAGTATTGCAGCTAGAAAGATTGCACCTCAGTCAACAATCTATCGCGTCATCAAGAACTTCAAGGAGAGAGGTTCCATTGGTGCCAAAAAGGCTCCAGGGCGCCCAAGAAAGACCAGCAAGCGGCAGGACCGTCTCTTAAAAGTGTTTCAGCTGCGGGATCGGGCTACCAGCAGTGCAGAGCTTGCTGAGGAATGGCAGCAGGCAGGTGTGAGTGCATCTGCACGCACTGTGAAGCGGAGACTCTTGGAGCAAGGCCTGGTCTCAAGGAGAGCAGCATAGAAGCCACTTCTCTCCAGAAAAAACATCAGGGACAGACTGATATTCTGCAAAAGGTACAGGGAGTGGACTGCTGAGGACTGGGGTAAAGTCATTTTCTCTGATGAATCCCCTTTTCGATTGTTTGGAACATCTGGAAAACAGCTTATTCGGAGAAGAAGAGGTGAGCGCTACCACCAGTCTTGTCTCATGCCAACTGTAAAGCATCCTGAAACCATTCATGTGTGGGGTTGCTTCTCAGCCAAGGGAATCGGCTCTCTCACAGTCTTGCCTAAAAACACAGCCATGAATAAAGAATGGTACCAGAATGTCCTCCAAGAGCAACTTCTCCCAACCGTCCAAGAGCAGTTTGGCGCTCAACAATGCCTTTTCCAGCATGATGGAGCACCTTGCCATAAAGCAAAGGTGATAACTAAATGGCTCAGGGAACAAAACATAGAGATTTTGGGTCCATGGCCTGGAAACTCCCCAGATCTTAATCCCATTGAGAACTTGTGGTCAATCATCAAGAGACGGGTGGACAAACAAAAAACAACAAATTCAGACAAAATTAAAGCATTGATTCTGCAAGAATGGACTGCTATCAGTCAGGATTTGGTCCAGAAGTTGATTGAGGGCATGCCAGGGAGAATTGCAGAGGTCCTGAAGAAGAAGGGTCAACACTGCAAATATTGACTTGCTGCATTAACTCATTCTAACTGTCAGTATAAGCTTCTGTTACTCATAATATGAATGCAATTATATTTCTGTATGTGATAAAAACATCTGACAAACACACATAAAAACCAGAGGGCAGCAGATCATGTGAAAATATAATATTTGTGTCATTCTCAAAACTTTTGGCCATGACTGTAGGTACTGTAAAACGCAGCGGTTTTTACCGTGGTGTTTATGCTACATGGTGCCCAGGCCTAATATTGACTCCTTTCTATCAAAAACCATCAACTGTCTTTATCAATTTATAGCTTATCACTGAAAGACACTAATCATGATGCTTTATCTATTAGACCCAGCGTCAGCGCCTAGCAAACCTGGGCAAGCTGTCGGGTGCAATTTAATTTGCAGGGCAGGTGTAGGAGGTTGCATTGGACTCCCTGTTATTCTGTACTTTACAGTTAGGTTAGAGAGGAGCACACCATTACATTATGCACGCTGCCACTGCCAGATAAATGGAGGAACTGCTTATACAGTACAAGCAGGTAGGCACTGCACTGTATATGCATAAGCATACAGGCAGTGGTGCACCCATTGTTATGGCTTCTTCCGGGCCAATAGTCATAGGGGAACCCAGTTCACTATGTCCTGGCTCAACCCAAGCCCAGGATGTCCTGGGTGTCAGTAAGGATACTGTGTTGAACGGGGCCTATGGTTTGCCTGTATATTAAATCTAGAAGCTACAGTAAAGTGCACTTTCCTCTCAAATATAGAGGCTCCTCAGGTCTGTGTTTCCATGACTTAGAGACCAGAGTTTGGCTGGAGAATGGAGGGATCACAGCCTGGTAGTGCTGGTAAAAGTCTGAACAATCCATGCCTATAGCCCTGTGCTATGCCTCTTCCTTTCCTACTGATAAGTGATTTCTTATGTCACATAATGGTGTAATGACCCCTGTTACCTGAGTAGACTGCCTGCATGACAATGAATCAATCAGCATAACAGGTTAGTATGTATGAAGGTGTGTTCATGTGCAAATATATGTGTGTGTAAGTGTAAATGGATGCATCTGGATATAGGATAGTTGTGTACATTAGAGAGCACATCAATATGGATGGGGAAACAATCACAGCAGGTCAGCCACTGGAAACTAGCCAACAGCAAACCCACTCCGACCTACAGTAGATTCATAATGACTAAGAATTTTTATAAATCTCACACACATATTGCAACTAAAATCCACAGAACAAAGTTACTCAACCAGCAGCATATCATTTATTCTTGCAGGTTTCATCCACTGCTTTTAACCTCTGCATAGGTTGGGAGCTGCAGGAGACCTGCAGGGATTACTGAAGTTACCCAGTGATTGCTCCAACTCCAGCAATTTCACCCCTTAAATGCCACAGTCTATAACAGACATGGTATATAGGTGACTAAACAGAGGGAAGGCCCTTCTTCTGTCACCCTGAGTGCTAATGGATTGTCATGACTTTATCCAGTAAATGTTTTATTAATGTTGCGTGTGTCACACAAAGGCCCACTGGGAATTAGTGTCGGGTCTCTGCTGTATAATACAGCAAAGACCCGTCGGCTATGGTGGCTACTCAGCTCCTGTGTGCTTTTTCTCCTTTAACCCCTTGTGAAACGTGACGTTTTAGTAATTTTTCATTTACACATCTCAATGTTAATTTAATCTGTAAAACAACTGTGAAGTCAAAATGCTCAGTATTCCCCTTAATAAACTCCTTGAGGGGTGTAGTTTCCAAAACGGGGTCACTTTTGGAGGATTCCATTGTATTGGTATTCTAGTTGCTCCGCAAATTAACACATGGTACCTGAAAACTGTTCCAGCAAATCTACTTTTCAAATGCCAAGTGGCTCTCCTTCCCTTCCGTACGCTGCCATGTGCCCAAACATCAGTTTACATCCACATGTAGGTTATTTTTGTGCTCAGGACAAATTGCATAATAAAGTGTGTGATGTATTTTCTCCTTTTCTCCCTTGTGACTGTGTTAATTTTAGGACTACATGAACATGTTATTGAAAAAAACGAAATGTCTAAATTTCACCTCCATATTGTTTTAATTCCCGTGAAATGCTTAAAGGGTTAACAAACTTCCCAAATGCGGTTTTGAATTATTTAAGAGATACAGTTTTGAAAATGTGGTGATTTATGGTGGGACTATCACATTTTGAAAATTGAGAAATTCTTGCGTTTTTCTACATGTAGCACAAAAATCAAAAATCACTTGGGTAAATTAAAGCGTCTCAAAGTTATTGCTATATGAATTGACACATGTCAGTTTTTAAAAATGGGGCCTGGTCCTTAAGGTAGTTTTTGGCCGTGTCCTTAAGGGGGCAATACATCCTGGACTAAAGTTTTCCTTATCATAAGGAGGCTCACATAGAGTAGGAGGTTATCTAAATCCAGAGTTCACTAAAGGTAGATTCCAGCCTATTAGTTGCAGGAGAATGGAACTGTTAGCACCTTTCATCTCAAACTTCTGCTGATGGTTTTTGACAATAGAGTATGGGTTTAATCTTTGTAACACGCAGTACTTAGGATATCAAATCTTTTGAAGATATGCCTCAACTATATCAACATGTAGTAGCCCGCTGTGTCTATTACCACCACTGCAGTTATATGTTTTTATACTTAACTTCATAAATTTGAAGAGGTTAGGCTTAAATTTAGTTAGGTTGGCTTATTTGTTCATGCTGTGCATTGATATCACCACCATATGGCTTTTATTAGACATATAATAACACTAATAATTATAACTAAAAGGGTACTCATATGGCTTTCATTTTGGACATGCAAGATCAATTACAGTATAGATAATCCAATGCTTTGTCTCTTTGTCCTATGATGTAAGCACATAATGAAGTGCTGAGAATGGTTAGGAAAATCTAACTGTATGTTTCACATATGTTGTGCGTGCATTAGGTTAAATGCAAAAGTATGTTACAAAATTTGTTCTTACTATAAGAAGTATGCACGTTTTATTGTATTGCTGTATATGAAAGATACAAACAAAATAATTGGAGGCTCTAAAACCTTGCTAATAACAAGAAACCTTATAATACAATTACACAGATCTAACATTGTTAGCTTCAATCCAAGAATCAGTGTCAGGGACTGCGTCAGCACCCAGCAAACCCGGTCAGATGCCAGGGCTCATTGAGCTCAAGGGGGCCCGCTGCTCAACTGATAACCGAAAACATCAGTTTTATTAACAAAACAACCACATAGTCAGTGTCTTCCCTTGCTAAAGTTGCTGTCATCAGTCTTCAACCCCCTGTATCCTAAAGTTTCTCTTCTCAAACCTCTGACCCCTCTGTAGCTGCTGTCTTCTCCAAGTGATATATAGTGGTTCTGTAACAGCTGGTATGTAAGTAACTGCAGATAAGTGATAGATAAGCAGTAAAAAAATTTAATCCTGTTAATTTGCTAACAACTATTAATCTGTTCACTGTACATTTGTTCTGCCCTGGGACTTGTTGTACCTCACCATTGACACACAGTTGTCTGATGTCAGTGAGTGTGTAGGTCTGCAGTTGAACTTAGGAATTATTACAAAAAATGTCCAGTGTAAAAGCATGAAATGATAAAACTCAACAGACCAAAGTCTGTTGGGTAAAGGTAGTGTCTGCCATGAGACAAAGCCAACACTATGTTGTTTGCATTTATAACAGAATCCATGATGCAGATGTGAATGGAGCCATAAATTGTGTTTTTGTTTTTTTGTTTTTTGGGGGGGGTACAAAGTTTGTTAAGAAATGTATTGAGACTACAATTAATGTTGTATATGTATGATAATAGTATTGGTGTACACATCCAACCCAGTAATTACAGTACAGTAAGAGTAAGGCTAGGTTCGGACTACACAGTTCTGACAGGATGACAAATGCTGCACCCTCCGTTTGCATCCACCACTATTGTAATGTTAAAAAAAAACAAAACTTTCTTTTTCCTCTCAAAAAGAGCAAATATGGTGGTCTTTATGAATTGCAGTGCTCACTGGATGTAACTGATAGGGCCTCTTACCTTGATTGACAGGAGGCCCTCTGAGATTTTGTTGCTCAAGGGTCTGCCAAAACCTGGGGCCGACCCTGGTCAGTGCACTACTGCTGCAAATTCTTGGTGCCATTTCTGCATTTTGTGCTCTTTATTGTTATAAAAATGGTATCATATAGTGAAAAGAGAATACACTCACTATAGATCTCACAAACTAATTTCCATGTCACAAGCATGCGTGTTTATGCTAGGGTCAATTGCACAGATTTAGCCTACTATAAATTTAACCTAAAACTAATATAAAATCTCATCTTCAGCTATTGACTGCTGAAGTAAAAGAAGTTTGATAAGGTTTTCCAGATTCTCCACAGGATGTAATTCCACTCCCACATTGCTATGAGTAATGGCTAATGTTTATGAGATTCTTGCGGCAGATGGGCTCTCACAATTTTGCCAAATAGTGTGATAAGAACCTCACATATATTTACAGTATATTGTTTTCCAATCCTATCAGACTCAGTGCGCCCTGGGGGAAATAAAAAATTTCCTTGGGCACCCCTGTCAAATATTTTTTCTCTTTTTAAACTCATTTTATTGAACTCACAATGCAATGAACATACAGTAAACAGCACTGAAAAAAGAACTCAAAGTGTATGTAGAAGACTAAAGTTCTACTACAGTACAGTAGATTACAATCAGGACACAATACAATGACCTCAAACATATCACGCACTTATTACATTGTGTATAACAGTAAATGCGGCTCCTGGCATATTATGTGGGGCGGGTCGGCGATCTGGCCACAGTATTGTGTCTCCTAGCATATCTAATGGTGGGGACCTGGTCTACAGCGCTGTAGACCGAGGTCCCGCCAGCACGACCCGGTCTACAGTGCTGTTTGTTGTATAACCCTGCCCCCATTATGACCAAAGCTCCGCTCCACCCCCGCCGGGCCGTGGTGAAATAACGGTTGGGGACCCCTGCTCTAAGATATACTATCGAGACAGGGGGGAGATCAAGACCATTAACTTAGCAATACAGAGAGGTATCATTAAGGTCTCTAAAGTCTAGATCAGGGGTCAGCAACCTTCAGCACTCCAGCTGCTGTGAAACTACAATGCCCAACATGCTCAATTCACTTCCATGGGAGATCCAAGAACAGCACAACAAGTATGCATGCTGGGAGTTGTAGTGTTACAACAGCTGGAGTGCCGAAGGTTGCCTAGCCCTGGACTAGATGATCATTCAGCCCTTACTCACCTATATCAGGATAGACCCTGTAGATGTTGTGAGTATGTTAACCTAGAGAGCGCTAGGGAGCGACCCAGGCCAGCCAGAAGGCTGGAGTATCCTGCAGGGAGCAGGAGATGGTGGACCAGCTAAGGACAGAGGGAGAGGCTCTGTCCCAGAAGGGCTGGGGTCCACAGGGGACTGTTGCTGGAGCTGAGCAATACTCAGGCTAGTTAGGGGCTCGAGGAGTCAGTTAGTGCCCTAACTGTGGCCTAGGTTTTTTTGTTGTTTTGCTATGTTGCACCTATGCTGAATAAAACCACCGTGGTCCGGACCAGGAGTCTGCCGCCATTTTGAGACTAATTCCCCCAAGTTGTCACATATGGTGCTACGGATTCGGGCATAAAGAGATCCACGCAAGTCCTGGAAGACAAGTGGTTGGTGACTGCAGTACTGCTAAGTGTGCATTGTGGCCTATAGCTGGAAGAAATCTGTGATTTCAACTGAGAAACCCAGGAAGGGGTGAGTGAATTGCAACATAGCAAAGTGTGTGTAAAAACTGGTGAAAGTAAAACTCTGGAAGAGGAATCCAGGGAATGGACTTTGTGTATACTGTGGCTCAGAAGTCTGTAAAGTGCTGGCTGATGGCAAGAAAGTAAGCAATGTGTTTGGAAGCTGGATATTGCAAACAGTCTATGTGAAAGGCTATGGTGCCATGTTTGTGTTTTCTGTGGAAGACAGAAGAAAATGCTGGTTGTTGTAGTGCCACATAAGTTAACTGTTTGAATACATGTGACTGCAGAAGATAGCAAAAAAGGTTGCTGCCGGTTGAACCCAAGGTTGCTGTGGAATATTGTGTAATCTTGTTATTAAACCATGGGCAAGAAAAAGAGAATTTCAGCTGGTAAAAAAGCAGAGAAGTTATGTACAGGTTTATTAATGCAGCAGTCTGAATGCAGAGAGACACAAAACTCGGAACAGAGCATGGGGAATGCAAGTAAAGATAAAGGGTTGCATGAGAGTGACTTAGTTTTTCTAAAGCACCTCTGTTCTATGATTGAATATGTCCCTGCTGACTGTATGTCTCATACTGGAGTGCATGAAAGCGCCAAAGATGAAAATATTATGGTGCAGCAGCTTCAAGATGAGATTAAAACCATCAGGTTCCTTTATGAATGTGAAATATCTGATTGGAAATGGCAACTTGAGGTATCAGAAAAAGAGAACCTTAAGTTAAAGAAAGAGCTTGAGACTATAAAGAGTTTATATCCTAGTCATTGTGAAAATGTGGTACTGGGTTTGCCTGGAATGGACTGTGTCACTAAGAAGGAGTTTGCAGAAATGAAATGCGCTCTATCTAATGAAGTCATACAGAGTGTA
The DNA here is from genome assembly GCA_947044405.1 of Leptodactylus fallax. Classification (NCBI taxonomy): domain Eukaryota; kingdom Metazoa; phylum Chordata; class Amphibia; order Anura; family Leptodactylidae; genus Leptodactylus; species Leptodactylus fallax. The sequence goes on along the minus strand of CAMRHE010000001.1, from coordinate 1,315,550 downwards.
GAACAAAAGCAAGTGCTTGAGAAGCAATTGCAGGATTTAAAGGAGCAGCATGTCCAAGACTCCATTGTCAAAGAGAGTGTCATTGAAAAATTAAGAGATGAGCTTGAAACTGCTAAACAAAGAGAAAGGGAACTCAAAGCTAGAATATGTAGCCTGGAGAGGGCGCTGTCAGGATCTTGTGAAGATAATGAGAAATTGTCTGTTTTGGTGCAAAATAAAGACAAAGAATTGATGGAGGTGTTGTCTGTCCATGCTCAGAAAGTGCAAACCTTACAGGAGAGTCACAAAAAAGTAGAGACTCAACTTCAAGTGCTGCAACTAAAAGTCACAAAAGGGGACAGGTTTCAAGCAGAACTGCTAGACAAGGCAAACAGACTACAGGTGGAATTGAATAATGTCACAGGGCTTCTTTCTCAAGCAGACAGCAAGTTTATCAAACTTTCCAAAGATTTTTCTACACTAGAATCTCAGCTTCAGGACACTCAGGAACTTTTGCAAGAAGAAACTTGTCAGAAGCTTGACCTTAGTACAAAACTAAAACAAATGGAAGATGAGAAAAATGGTTTCCTTGAGCAACTGGAGGAAGGGGAGGAAGCAAAAAGAGATTTGACAAAGCAGCTTTCAACTTTGCAGGCTCAGGCGACTGATATGAAGGAAAAAATGGAGGATTTGGTTAGCTCCAAGGATGAAGTTGAGAAAAACCTGGAATCTGTGCAGATATTGTATGAGAACCAAGCTAATGCTTGTGACAAGCTGGAAAAGGCCAAGAGAGAATTGGACCTCCAGACAGAAGATATGAAGATTCAGTTTGAGGGAAACCTGTCTAATTTATCTGCTGAGATTGTAGATCTAAAAATGCTTGTTGCTAAACTAAAGGTGTAAATGAACAAGCAGGAGGAAATTGCACGCATCAAGAAACAGCTGGAGTTTCAGATGGATCAAGTGAAGCGTGAGTCAGAAATAAAGTTGGAAGAGCGCACTTTTCAGATTGAACAGTTAAAAACCGAAGTGGAATATAAAAGAGAAGAATTGAATCGATTGCAGCAGTCTTTATCCAATACTGAACAGTCGGCATCTGCACTATCTTCAAAGCTGGCAGCACTAGAAGCTGAGAAGGACTCGTTGCAGAGCCTGTTAACCTCTAAAGAATCAGAGCTGTTATCCATGAAAAACGTGACTCAAGAGAGAGAGTCTTTATTCAACCAAGAGAAAGATAAGAGAACTACTGAGATACGGGACTTTAATGAAAGACTTGGCAAAAAGTCTGCAGATGAGCAGAAGCTTTATCAGAAGATGTTGGAGGGTCAGTTCAATATAGTTCAGGGGACAGTGAGGGAAGCAGAAAATATCATCCAGGATGCTGATCTGACAAATGTTAGAAGAACACTGCAGAATATCCTAGAATTAGGAGGCATAGTGGTTAAAGAGATGGCATCTACATCTGCTGCCATAGAAGATGTCAGGAAGATTGAGGAAGTTCTGCTAGTTGCAATAGTAAAAACTGAGATGGAGGCTGCTCAGAAAAATGTGGCAGTGAAGGAAGTTCCGGAACTGGAATCAGAGATTTGTGCGCTACAGAAGGCGGTAGAATTGGAGAAAGCTGCCAGCATAGAGGCAGAGAAAGCAGAGCCATTAAAGCAGCCAGAACATGTAACCAAAAAGCATCTGGGTACTGACAGAAAAAACTGTGATGGTGAAAACTTGGTATCCCAGTCCTCCGGTGTTAGCACAGAGAATGAAAATAACTGGGAGAATGTTGAAATGACGATATCGCCAGCTCCTGTACTGTCAGAAAGGGATTTTCACAAAAATTCTTGCAATCTATCACAGTATCGCAACATGCCTCCAGGAAATTATGTGTATGAGAAAGAGGAGGTAAGACTAGAGTGTGGAAGTGGTTCTCTGGCTGCCGTACAGGTGTGGAAGTATTATAAAGAAACCATTCCAATATATGATGTGGCAGTTGTTAAAGACATACCAGAAAATGTAGTTCAGCGTGAGCTATTTTGCGAGGGTGTACTGTATGGCTCTTGTGCAGAAGGAGAAGATATTGCGGTACAGAGCTTGTGTATCTCAAACAAAGAGGAGAGTAAGCAGCCTATGTCTCTTAAACTTCTAAGCCTTGAAGAGGGAGATGGCAAAGTTTGCTTTGAGATGAAGGTTATGGAAAAAGTACCCGTGAAACAGTTATACTCTAAAGACATTGATGTGCATGAAGTACGTGTTATTTGGTCTCTGAGCTCCTGTGGATTCGTGATAGGTGAAGATGAAGATTCTTACAGCTATTCACTAAAGGGATCAAAATCATGCAATGGGAAGGCTGAAGACTATGGCGAGAAATGTGATGAAAATTATGTGATTTCCTGTATGGCGAATTGTGAAGGTGATGAAGTAAAACTTGCCTTTGCACAGAATGGCCAGGATCTTGGTGTAGCATTTAAAGTGAGGAGAAAACGGAGAACTCAACGGAGCGGTATTTGGAAGAAAAAATCGCCAGATTGGGACTTCTGGAGAGACACTGGACAGGCATACATGGTTGAAGAGGGACTTTGTCATAGGATGTCTCGTCCCATTGTAGCTCACCCCATGGGTAGTGAGCTGAGGGGGAGGGTATGTGAGTATGTGAACCTAGAGGGCACTAGGGAGCGACCCAGGCCAGCCCTGAAAAGGCCCTCAGCCACGCCTTTGGGTGGGGACGTGTAACTCCAGAAGGCTGGAGTATCCTGCAGGGAGCAGGAGATGGTGGACCAGCTAAGGACAGAGGGAGAGGCTCTGCCCCAGAAGGGCTGGGTTCCACAGGGGACTGTTGCTGGAGCTGAGCAATAGTCAGGCTAGTTAGGGGCTCGAGGAGTCAGTTAGTGCCCTAACTGTGGCCTAGGTTTTTTTGTTGTTTTGCTATGTTGCACCTATGCTGAATAAAGCCAGTTTTATTTTACACTTGGACCGTCTGAACGCTATCTATCCGGTGCCCAATACCACGAACCACCGCTGTCCGGACCAGCAGTCTGCCACCATTTTGAGACTAATTCCCCCAAGTTGTCACAATGTATATCAATGGGAGGTCAGACCCATATACATGTCAATATCTTCGAGTAGCCCAGGTCGCAGAGTCAGACTCCTATTTAATTGGACAGTGCATCATTATATGGTCTACTGCATGAAAAGACATATGTGGTCACTGAATTGTCATATGGTCTCTCTGCAGAGAACATCAATGCGAACATATGATCAGAGTCAGTCAGAGGGCAGAAGCCTTGATTCAACCCTTTCGGGGTACGCTCTAAAAAGAACGTACTCCTGTTTAGCTCCTATGCATAGTGTCTCCCAGACCCGAATAGGAATTAGGCACAGATTAGTGCAAGTCCATAACTCTAAAATCAGCTGTACGCTATGCATTTCACCAGCTTAAATGAGGCTGGATCATCAGGGAAGTTTCAGTATTTTCTCTCAAAAGCGGCAGTGCCACCACAGTCTCAATCCATCCAGGTATATAAAGGGAAGGCTCCGCCCATTAATGTGACATCATCAAGATCAAGCCCAACGGCGCGTGGGGGGCGTGACTAAATTCCGATGTTGCCTCCCGTTGCCATCCCATTGCATGATGCGAGTCACTGGGGCACTGTTAAAATTGCTATGGATACCAGGAAGCACGTCTCTTATGGTCAGCCCCTTCCCTTACACCAGTATCCCAAGCAAATGTAAACAAAACTGTGTCACTTCACATGATTAGGTCAAGGTAGGGTACACAGCATGGTCTATTGGTACAGTTGAAAGATCACAGTATATTGATTTAAAAGGGTAAAATATCTGTGATTCAAGAGATAATGCCTAAAACGCAATTAACCCCTCATATGTAGTGATACTGAGAGATAGATATCAGCAAGTGAATGGTGTATTTCTTATAGTCATAGAAAAAAACAGGTAATTGCCAGATAAGTACATTATCCATTGTCATCCTAGTGAGGGAAACCCAAATGAATCACCCATAAGGGTGAGTTAACCATGTAAAGAGTTTATCTACATGGATCATGTCTCAGATGATGTATACGACGAGACAAGATCATAGAGAATAGGCTACCTCATCACTGCAGGATGGCATAGATAAGAGAGGGATAAATACATAAACAAACAGATAGAGGTTATTAGGTTTCCCTCAGCCATATCTGTTAAAAAAATATATGGACAACCAGTGGCATAACTAAAGTCTTGTGGGCCCCAGTGCAAACTTTTTTCCAGGGCCCCCTACCCCATCCCTACAGCGAATTCTTGATAGTGATGGTTATGGGTGTTAAGGAGTTTAACCAACCTTAGTGTGGTTAGGGTAATCTGTGGTTCTCCTTGTTTTATGGGCCAGATGGAAGCTGCAATCTCAGTACTGATGCCATTGCTTATGGGCCCCCTAAGGCTCCTGGGCCCCGGTGCGGCTGCACCCTCTGCACCCCCTCAAATTACACTCCTGTGGACAACACAGCCTCCACTTCATCACTGCAGGAGGGCATAGAAAGGAGAGGGATGAATAAATAAAGAAACAGATAGAGGTTAATAGGTTTCCCTCAGCCATATTTTTTATAAAAATATATGGACAACACTTTCTCCATTTTTCACTAAAACCTGAAAAACTGGATTTCACTAGAGAAATGGAGCAAAAGACAGGTGTTCGTTAATTCCCCTAGGAGTTACAGATTTAAATTTATGTAACTGCATTCATGTTGCAGTATGGATTTATCCCAGTTACCTCCCCTTTTGAGAGGTGGAATGGTCTGCAGTCCTGTAAATCGAAATGATTCTGGTTTTCCATCATGGTGGGAGCATAAGTGATCCATGTATTTAATATCATTAAAGTGTTCCCTTGTTCTAACTCAGAACTCATATTTCGTCTTCTCGATATAATCCGTCGGTCATAAACATTGCGACAGATATATTACACCTCTACTCTTGCAATTGATAAAGTCCTTAATTTGAAAAGTGTCTCTAGTAACTGAACACCTAGCTATCTTGGTTTTTACTAGATAGCTCTACTCTTGATTCTTTCCTCCGAAAGCTATAAGTCCTATTTTCCTTAAACTCCTGGAGATCCCTCAAAAATTGCTGATGTTTCCTATCACTAACAGTATTTTGGAAACGTTCGATCTGTATCTGCAAGTTTAGTTCTTAGCTAAGCCCTTGTGCAAGTCTAAGAAAACCTGTAATTGATCTGGTATTTTATCCTAATAATTTGGATACAAAAGTGATGAACTCTCCACCCTCCCCCTGCTTTCCCGCAAGCTGCAGCTCCAAACATAGTGGTGAGTAATCATCACAATATACTGAAAATCTGATACTGATACTGGGGTATTCCCAAAAAGCATAGTGTATCCATGAGAGAGATCATTCCTACCTGGTGAATGGCATGAATACACTCAATCAGGTATCTATTCCTCCATAGGTCTGTCTACCCCACCTCTTCAAGAAACTTTACCAATGCTGTGGCCTCCAGAGAAGGATCCACCTGTGCCGGCTGGTCCTGTAATCTAACCAATATTGAATATAAAACTGTATTGCAGTCCCCATACAAATCACTTTAGCATTAAGGTATTTAGTGGAGAAAAGTGTGACCTGGTGAAGCATGGAGATACCAGCAGCAGTCTATATATAGACCCAGGATAACATATGAAACATACTTGATAAAGGCATGTACAGATACATACCAACCATCTGGTCTGAGGTGACCAGAGTGGCTTTCTATAATAAACATTTATGAATGAACAGAGATACTCCCCTAGAATAAGATGTATGTGTACAGTGTTTAGACCATAATACCCAGGGTTTGTGCAGGTATCTCACAGTATCTAGGGTCATGTGGGTTTCTTGCAGACATATCATGTGGGGTGCAAAGTTTCTTAAGTGGGAGAATATTGCTACCCTTTTCCAGAGATAACCCACACCCTTGATGTTCCAGCTGAAAATCTTTAAGCTAGCCATGGTTATGGGCAATGATATGAGTTGCAGGATAGTAACAGATAATAGGGTACCCAGTCATTCCCCCAAACACAATAAAGAGTATTAGGACAGTGGTATTCAGTAGCTGCCTTGTACTAGTCTTGTTAGTTTTCCTCAGTGTCTGGCAGTGCATCATATAGAAACATGTCCAATAAATTTACACTTAACAAATATCAACATAACCAACAAGTCTGTACTACAGAGGTGTTAAGTCGTGGCAGGCATGGGATTTGCCTGTGTAGCCAAAAATGGTGGAGGTTGGGACACAGGCAAATAAAATAGCTCTCCCGTGACTTAGCATAAACAATGAACATTATACTCTTAATATGGCCTAGCCATTCAGACATATACTAGTAACAATAATAAACAATATATGCAACAAAATACCCATCACTCAAAACCAGTATGAGATTGCCCCAAGAGCACCACCTGATGACATATAAGGATACTGGGAAGGAGCAAGGGTACATACAACTATGCTCCATCCGTTGCATTAATAGTCAGTTGACATACAGGGCAATGCTTACAGGCTGAGGACAGTAGTATAGAGGTCTACCCCTCGGATTCCATATTATAGGTGTCTCCAGTGGGCCGTCATGGAGTGGAGTCACAACGTTAAAGTCACACAAGCTTGAATAAGGTAGTGGAGAAAGAGAGGCAGGTCCTTCAATATTGTTGAAACCAAACATCAAATAACTACAACAAAGTTATACCACGTTACCAGTTCATTGTCTACCCAGGTTGGTTTGCCTCATGATCCACTCCTCCACCTCCACTGGGTCTGTAAAGAAAGGACGTTCTCACCTTCAACCACCTGGAGATGAGCTGGATAGGCCATGGAGTAAGACAGCTGAGTGTCTCGAAGTCAGCTCTTTGCCATTATGAATGTGTCTCTCTTCTTCTGCAACTCAGCTGAGAAGTCAGGGAAGAGGGAGATGGAAGTATTCTCAAATCTAATATCCTGCTTCCTGCAAGCTAACTCTAGTAGCTGATCCTTCCAGTTAAGAATTCTGGCCAGTAGAGGACAGGGAGGGGCACCAAGCAGCGGTCACTGAGCAGGGACTTTGTGGGCCCTCTTGACCGCAAAAGCTGTGCAGAAGAAAGCAACAGGGAACATGGCTCTGAACTAGGATTTCAGGAATTCAGCAAAATTAGCGTGCTTCGCCATTTCTGTGAAACCCTGAATGTGAATGTTGCGGCAACGGAGTCTGTTCTCCAGGTCATCGAACTTCTATTGAGAGAGGTCAACCTGGAGATATGGTGGAGATGTGGTCGTTAGGGAGGTTACCATATTGTAGAGAGTGGAAATGTGGGTTTCAGCATCCGCGACTCGTTCTCTAACATTGTGTAAATCCTGTCGAAGCAGACCAAGATCTACTTTAACTTTATCAATCTTCCCCATAATGGTGGTGTAGCTAATGCATCAAGAAGTTTAGAGACATGTCGTAGAGCAGGTTCAGATTCTGATGCGGAGCCCATGGGCAACTCTGTGGAGCGGTGCAGAGAAGAGGAGCCCCTGTTTTCTCACCTGAGTTTCTGGCGAAGCCTTTGAATTTGGCCACTGCTACTGCTGACGGGGGTTTAGTCTATGGCATGGGACCTGGTACGTGGAAATCTTGGCGGCCAAAGAATAGAAGGATGTTGAAGTCACAGGAGCAAGCTTGTCAGCTTTACAGGAGCAGGAGCATTTCTCTGCTAGGGTCCCTTTGACCTAGAGCCAATCTGGCCAGATGGGCAATTGCTTGTACAATTAGGCAATAGGTAGTCTGAGGTGTAGTACTGAAGTACATAACAATGCATGTCCTGTTACTGACGTGATCGATGCATATTATCAGGCCAACAGAAGAAAGGTGGATCTTGCGGTCCACTATGTCAAGCTGACCTGGTGGCTGTGTATCAGTGGTCTAACACCCAACACGGTTTCCTGCAAATGGAAGATCCCACAAAGCTCAAAGTCAAAATTACCAATGGCTGTCTATATATGAGGATGAAATTGTAGAAATTGGAAGATGCCACTAGATGGGGCAGGAGCACTATGGAGAGTCCAGTCTGAAACTCTGAAGATCTAACATCTCTGTGAAGGGTTTCAAACAACTTTTAACTGTAGCAATAGTTGTCCCTGAGTGGTACTAACAGGACATAGTCTTATTAATAATAGCGAAGGCACCAAGGAGAGTTACCGGAATTCTCACAGACTGTGCAGGGGAAACAGGGCTGCAAGAGATGACACTTGTTGTGTCTCTCACCATGACCTCAAGCTGTGCAGTCGTTTATGAAGTTCAGCTCCATCAGATAGGAGCTGTGTAGGAGACCTTCTTCTCCCATGTGTTAATAGCAGGTCTCGGTCTGGGGATTTCTGCCATTGGGAAGTGAAGAGACAGGCAGTGCAGATAAATTATGAGGCTGAGAAGAGGCTGGTGCCAGAAGAACTCGCTATGAAACAAGTCCTGCAGACTTGTTCCATCTAGAGATGGGCGAACCGCTTAAAATTTGTTTGAGGTTCGGCGGCTCTTGTCCCTGATTTGAACAAGTTTGAAACAAACCACATCTTAAAACATATGGTAGAACTCCTAGGAACCTACCTTTCCAATTTCTAGTTCTCTAAACACAGCCAAAGTTATGTCAATGTGAAATTGACCTTATTATACTCTGGGGTCTAAAGAGACCCCAGATGATAATGGGTGCAGGCCCAGGGCAGGTGTGAAAAATAAATTGGTCCAGGGGTCACATGGGCAGATGACATCACAGAGGAGCGCTGGCCGCCGCGAGGAAGCCCAAAAGTGGTAAGGGAAGGTGAGTGTGACTGGTTATCTATAACATATTGGTTGAGGTCTGACATCGGGTAACCACCACCAATATATTGCATGTGACTTGTGACCAGAGTTACATGCAACTAAACTTAAGGCTAAAGGCCCCACATTACAGAAATGTTGCATTTTTCCTGTTGCTAAAAAACAGCAGAGAAAAAATGTTGCGTTTTGCAGTACTAGCAAAGTGAATGAGATTTTAGCTAATCCCATCCACACACTGCAGGGAAAAAAAAAACACTGCGGAAAAGTTGCATTTTCAAAAATACACGAGTTTTTAAAATACGCAGCATGTCAATTTTATCTGAAGAAATGTTTTCCCTATAGATTTAATATGGGAATAAAAACAGCAGAAAAAAACGCAGCAAAAAAACGAAAGAAAAACAAATGAAAAACAAAAAATAGATATCGTACTTACTGTATATGAAGAAGTATATAAGGAAATCTAAAGCAAAGTGTATAAAAATCTATTAGTTTTGCCATTTTACAAAAAAATGCACTTTATCTTTGTTTCATCTGAATGAACATCTACCGTATGTACTGCACTGTAAAGTGCATGTTACAGCTACGTATATACATTTTCATTTTGGAAGAACACGCTTTTTGTTGTAAAACATATTTCAGACTTTTTATATCATTGACAGTTTTTTGATTGGAAACTTCAACAACAATGATGCCAAAAGTGTAGAGGAAAGCGCAAATAGAAGTGACAGCTGTAAGTTTGCACTCCCGCATTAACATGTCATGCTGCATTAGAAGTTTAAGCAATGATTGTCCCTAATGTGAAGGAAGGGATTAAGATAAACAAGACTTAGAAAAGAACATTTACAACTTAGTATAGGCAGTGTACTTAGATATTGTAGAATGTGAGAAATAGATTAGCCATCAAGAAAGAAGCCAAGTAATTGATTTAGAAATATAAGAAGGTGTGTGAAAAGGGAACATGAATGCCTTGACCAGGGCCAAGGAAAGAAAGATTATTAACTCTAAAATGAGGAGGCATGTTCTCAAAAGACCAAATTTTTAACAGTAACCGTGGATGAGTGGTTTAGATTATGATTAACCTGATACCCCAATGCAAGTGTTGGCTCAAATTCAGTCAGCTACATCATGATACAAAAACAGGAACAAGACAAACTTGTATCTGACTTGATGATGCCAAATTCACAATTAGGAATGGGTCATTAATGGGATTCTGTGGGTAAATTATTTTTTTTACAGTATTCTCACTGCACCGGAGAAACATCTTAGGGTACATTCACATACAGTGGGTACGGAAAGTTGTAATAATAATAATAATAATAATAATAATAATAATAATAGTCCTTTCATAGTCCCACAGTGGGGAATTCAGTGTGTTACAGCAGAAAAGATAAGATAAGATAAGCAGATACAAATACAAATACAACATGTACAGGAATGTTCCAAGGTGAGAGGCATTACATTAATAGCAGACAGACAGATAGGACGTAGCAGGGGGGGGGGGGGGATTTAACAGGCAGAGAGATATTTCAGTTCTCTGTATGTAATGATCTCCGCTTAGGTCGGTGTTGGTTGTACAGCCTAACCGCGGTGGGGAGGAAAGACTTCCGATAGCGCTCCTTCTCACACCTAGGGTGGAGCAGTCGGTCACTGACAGTACTGCCCAGCGCAATCACAGTCTCATGCATGGGATGGGAGTTATTCTCCCACATGGAGCTCACCACGGACAGTATCCTTCTGTCACCCACCACCTGCACTGGGTCCAGTGGGCTCCCCAGGACAGAGCTGGCCCTTCTAATCAGCTTGTCAAGTTTGTTATTTCTGTCCCTGGTTGATATACTGCTCCCCCAGCAGGCCACTCCAAAGAAGATGGCTGATGCCACTACCGAGTTGAATAAAGTCCTAAGAAGTGCCCCCCGGATTCCAAAGGCTCTCAGCTTCCTAAGCAGGTAGAGCCTGCTGTGGCCCCTTCCTGTACAGGGCCTCCATATGATCAGCCCAGTCCAGCTTATTGTTAAGGAGCAGACCCAGGTACTTATAGGTGTTCACAATCTCGATGCCCGTCCCCAGGATGTCCACTGGTTTTGGAGGGCATCTGCCTTTATGGAAGTCCACCACCATCTCCTTGGTCTTCCCCGCGTTAATCTTCAGGTGGTTCTGGTGGCACCAGTCCACAAAAAACCGGTTCAGTTCTCTGTACTCCCTGTCATCATCGTCTGTGATGAGGCCTACTATTGCAGAGTCGTCAGAATACTTCTGTAGGTAGCAGCTGGATGAGTTGCACCTAAAATCAGCAGTGTACAGTGTGAAGAGGAAAGGGGGGAGAGAACCGTACCCTGAGGTGCCCCCATATTACAGGTCACGGTACCTGACACACAGTCTTGGGTCTTGGGTCTTGAGGTCGATTTGTGAGGTAGTCTAGGATCCAGTTGGAGAGGTGGTGGTCCACTCCAGCAAGGCCCAGCTTGTCTCTCAGTAACCTGGGCTGTATGGTGTTAAAAGCACTGGAGAAATCAAAGAACATTATTCTCACCGTGTTCCCTGGTTTTTCCAGGTGAGACAGAGCCCTGTGCAGAAGGTGGATGATGGCATCATCTACCCCAATGCCCGGTCGATAAGCAAACTGGAGAGGGTCCATAGCGGGGCTCACTAGAGGGCGAAGATGTGTGAGAACCAATCTCTCTAAGATCTTCATCAAGTGGGATGTCAGTGCTACAGGTCTGTATTCAGACCCCTTTAAATTTTTCACTCTTTGTTTCATTGCAGCCATTTACATAAAGCAAAAAAGTTCATTTTATTTCTTATTAATGTACACTTAGCACCCCATCTTGACAGAAAAAAAACAAAAATGTAGATATTTTTGCAAATTTATTAAAAAATAAAAACTGAAATAACACATGGACATAAATATTCAGCCCCTTTGCTGTGACACTCATATTTAACTCACATGCTGTCCATTTCCTTGTGATCCTCCTTGAGATGGTTCTACTCCTTCATTGGAGTCCAGCTGTGTTTAATTAAACTGATTGGACTTCATTAGGAAAGGCACACACCTGTCTATATAAGACATCACAGCTCACAGTGCATGTCAGAGCAAATGAGAATCATGAGTTCAAAGGAACTGCTCATGGAGCTCAGAAACAGAATTGTGGCAAGGCACAGCTCTGGCCAGGGTTACAAAAGAATTTCTGCGGCACTCAAGGTTCCTAAGAGCACAGTGGCCTCCATAATCCTTAAATGGAAGACGTTTGGGATGACCAGAACTCTTCCTAGACATGGCCGTCCAGCCAAACTGAGCAATCGTGGGAGAAGAACCTTGGTGAGAGAGGTAAAGAAGAACCCAAAGATCACTGTGGCTGAGCTCCAGAGATGCAGTAGAGAGATGGGAAAAAGTTCCACAAAGTCAACTATCACTGCAGTCCTCCACCAGTCGGGGCTTTATGGCAGAGTGGCACGAAGGAAGCCTCTCCTCAGTGCAAGACATATGAAAGCCCGCATATAGTTTGCCAAAAAACACATGAAGGACTCCCAGACTATGAGAAATAAGATTCTCTGGTCTGATGAGATGAAGATTGAACTTTTTGGTGTTAATTCTAAGCGGTATGTGTGGAGAAAACCAGGCACTGCTCATCACCTGCCCAATACAATCCCAACAGTAAAACATGGTGGTGGCAGCATCATGCTATGGGGGTGTATTTCAGCTGCAGGGTCAGGACGACTGGTTGCAATTGAAGGAAAGATGAATACAGCTAAGTACAGAGATATCCTGGAAGAAAACCTCTTCCAGAGTGCTCTGGACCTCAGACTGGGCCAAAGGTTCACCTTCCAACAAGACAATGACCCTAAGCACACAGCTAAAATAACAAAGGAGTGGCTTCGGAACAACTCTGTGACTATTCTTGACTGGCCCAGCCAGAGCCCTGACCTCAACCCAATTGAGCATCTCTGGAGAGACCTAAAAATGGCTGCCCACCAACATTCACTATCCAACTGGAGAGGATCTGCAAGGAAGAATGGCAGAGGATCCCCAAATCCAGATGTGAAAAACTTGTTGCTTAATTCCCAAGAAGACTCATGGCTGTACTAGCTCAAAAGGGTGCTTCTACTCAATACTTAGCAAAGGGTCTGAATACTTATGACCATGTGATATTTCAGTTTTTCTTTTTTAATTCATTTGCAAAAATATCTACATTTCTGTTTTTTTTTCTGTCAAGATGGGGTGCTGAGTGTACATTAATGAGAAATAAAATTAACTTTTTTACTTTTAGCAAATGGTTGCAATGAAACAAAGAGTAAAAAATTTAAAGGGGTCTGAATACTTTCTGTACCTACTACTGTATATATCAGGCTACGGTCACACCTGCGTTCAGTGACCGTTATGGGATTCTGTCTTCCATTCCACTTGAAAAATGCAGAGAGAAAAGTCCTGCAAGCAAGACTTTTCTTGCTGCATTTTTCGGCAAAAACCTGGAAGAAACACGGCGGCCTCCATTACAGTGTATGGGGTCTGCGGGTTTCCATGGGTGACTACTTGTTAAGCAGATTAGGTTTCCGTTTTTTGGGACTTCAAGTGGATCCAAAGAACGGAAACCCCAAAGTAGGTGTGAACCTAGCGTAAGTTGCATTACAACTGATGCCAAACCTGATGCTAAAATGTATCAGTTGTCATCAGACTTTTTTTTACAAATTTCTACTCCAAAACCATAAATTGTCATCAGCTGTCATCATTTGTCATCAGTTTTTAACATGATGATCCACGAGGCATGATGGGCTGCTGAGACCAATAGAATAGGTGTACTACTTTTAGTAAAGGTCCATTGACCGGGGTCTGTCATCAAGTAAAGGTCTGAGCTGAACAGCAACTGAACACGTCCAGTATTTACAGTATTTTTTGGACAAAAAGATGTTTCGGACTATGAGACTTTAGTTTACAAGAAAAATTAGGATTAGGCGGGGGGCAACTAATGTGGCATTATAATATGTGAGGGGATGATTAACATGTCATTACACTGTGTGGGTGGTGAATAACAGCATTATACTGTGTGGGGGCACTAACGTGGCATTATACAGTTCAGGGAGCACTAACATAGCATTATAATGTGAGGGGGCAACTAAGGGGCATTATACTGTGGGTGGGGACATTAAGGAACATTTTACTGTGGGGGCACTATGGGACATTAGTGCCCCACACAGTATAATGCCGCATTATTATGCCTCCTCAATATGTTCCTTAGTATCCCCCCCCCCACCCACAGTATAATTCTCCATTAGTGCCTCACATACATAATTTACATTAACATTGGCCGGGAGGAACATTCACCTACCACCCGCTGTCCCCAAGTCCTCATTACTTATGCTTAGCAGCAGCAGGGATCGGCAGTCATCCCTGCTGCCTGCACAAGAGCCCACAAGTATGAAGGCAGGAATGATTACTGATCCCTGCTGCTGCAAGTGCAGGGGATCAGGGCTTGGGGAGGAACAGTGGGCGGAAGATGAAGGTTATTGCCAACTTTACTATTAGATGAGTCGAGGTTTGGGCCTCAGCAAATACAGGAGGATCTGCCGAGCCTAAGAGTGTACCCCTGCTCGGGTACAGAAGTGAAACTGGCAGTTGGCGACTTCACTACAGTACAGAGATGGACTGATCAGAGCGCTGGTTGCTGCCGCATCCATCTAGCTGAAATTTTAAGGGAGCCGGAGGGAAAGATGCTGCAGGTAACATTTTTCCAGCTCACTGAGGCACAGATCCGGGGCTATATTGCGGCAGAACTGATGCTTCTTGTGCCAGAACCAATCCCATAGAAAACTATGGGATCCGTTCTGGCATCAGTTTCCCTCTGGCTTGTGTGCACCACACCAGAGGGAAGCTGATTGTAAGATATACAGTATAGACCAAAAGTTTGGACACACCTTCTGATTCCAAGAGTTTTCTGTATTTTCATGACTATAAAAATTGTAGATTCACACTGAAGGCATCAAAACTATGAATTAACACATGTGGAATTATATACTTAACAAAAAAGTGTGAAACAACTGAAAATATGTCTTATATTCTAGGTTCTTCAAAGTAGCCACCTTTTGCTTTGATTACTGCTTTGCACACTCTTGGCATTCTCTTGATGAGGTAGTCAAGAGGTAGTCACCTGAAATGGTTTTCACTTCACAGGTGTGACCTGTCAGGTTTAATAAGTGGGATTTCTTGCCTTATAAATGGGGTTGGGACCATCAGTTGTGTTGTTCAGAAGTCAGGTGGATACACAGCTGATAGTCCTACTGAATGGAGTGTTAGAATTTGTATTACGGCAAGAAAAAAGCAGCTAAGTAAATAAAAACGAGTGGCCATCACCACCTGAAGATTAACGCGGGGAAGACCAAGGAGATGGTGGTGGACTTCCGTAAAGGCAGATGCCCTCCAAAACCAGTGGACATCCTGGGGACGGGCATCGAGATTGTGAACACCTATAAGTACCTGGGTCTGCTCCTTAATAATAAGCTGGACTGGGCAGATCATATGGAGGCCCTGTACAGGAAGGGCCACAGCAGGCTCTACCTGCTTAGGAAGCTGAGAGCCTTTGGAATCCGGGGGCACTTCTTAGGACTTTCTTCAACTCGGTAGTGGCATCAGCCATCTTATTTGGAGTGGCCTGTTGGGGGAGCAGTATATCAACCAGGGACAGAAACAAACTTGACAAGCTGATTAGAAGGGCCAGCTCTGTCCTGGGGAGCCCACTGGACCCAGTGCAGGTGGTGGGTGACAGAAGGATACTGTCCGTGGTGAGCTCCATGCGGGAGAATAACTCCCATCCTATGCATGAGACTGTGATTGCGCTGGGCAGTACTGTCAGTGACCGACTGCTCCACCCTAGGTGTGAGAAGGAGCGCTATCGGAAGTCTTTCCTCCCCACCGCAGTTAGGCTGTACAACCAACACCGACCTAAGCGGAGATCATTACATACAGAGCACTGAAATATCTCTCTGCCTGTTAAATCCCCCCCCCCCCCTCTGCTACGTCCTATCTGTCTGTCTGCTATTAATGTAATGCCTCTCACCTTGGAACATTCCTGTACATGTTGTATTTGTATCTGCTTATCTTATCTTATCTTTGCTGCTGTAACACACTGAATTTCCCCACTGTGGGACTATTAAAGGACTATTATTATTATTATTATTATTATTATTTATCATTTACTTTAAGAAATGAAGGTCAGTCAGTCCAAAAAATTGGGAAAACTTTGAAAGTGTCCCCAAGTGCAGTGGCCAAAACCATCAAGCGCTACAAAGAAACTGGCTCACATGAGGACCGCCCTAGGAAAGGAAGACCAAGAGTCACCTCTGCTGTGGAGGATAAGTTCATCCGAGTCACCAGCCTCAGAAATCGCAGGTTAACAGCAGCTCAGATTAGAGACCAGGTCAATGCCACACAGAGTTCTAGCAGCAGACACATCTCTACAACAACTGTTAAGAGGAGACTGTGTGCAGCAGGCCTTCATAGTAAAAGAGCTGCTAGGAAACCACTGCTAAGGACAGGCAACAAGCAGAAGAGACTTGTTTGGGCTAAAGAACACAAGGAATGGACATTAGACCTGTGGAAATCTGTGCTTTGGTCTGATGAGTCCAAATTTGAGATCTTTGGTTCCAACCACCGTGTCTTTGTGCGACGCAGAAAAGGTGAATGAATGGACTCTACATGCCTGGTTCCCACCGTGAAGCATGGAGGAGGAGGTGTGATGGTGTGGGGGTGCTTTGCTGGTGACACTGTTAGGGATTTATTCAAAATTGAAGGAATACTGAACCAACATGGTTACCACAGCATCTTGCAGCAGCATGCTATTCCATCCGGTTTGCGTTTAGTTGGACCATTATTTATTTTTCAACAGGATGATTTCCCCAAACACACCTCCAGACTGTGTAAGGGCTATTTGACCAAAAAGGAGAGTGATGGGGTGCTACGTCAGATGACCTGGCCTCCACAGTCACCAGACCTGAACCCAATCGAGATGGTTTGGGGTGAGCTGGACCGCAGCGTGAAGGCAAAAGGGCCAACAAGTGCTAAGCATCTCTGGGAACTCCTTCAAGACTGTTGGAAGACCATTTCAGGTGACTACCTCTTGAAGCTCATCAAGAGAATGCCAAGAGTGTGCAAAGCAGTAATCAAAGCAAAAGGTGGCTACTTTGAAGAACCTAGAATATAAGACATATTTTCAGTTGTTTCACACTTTTTTGTTAAGTATATAATTCCACATGTGTTAATTCATAGTTTTGATGCCTTCAGTGTAAATCTACAATTTTGATAGTCATGAAAATACAGAAAACTCTTGGAATGAGAAGGTGTGTCCAAACTTTTGGTCTATACTGTATATGTGAACGCGCCCATTCTGAGATCAATTCTGATATAAATTATTAGCTTTCCAGAGCTCAGCAGGGAATCTGAAGATTTGGTCCTCTGCGTCCCCTGCAGGGTCTCCGACTCTCCGACATACAACTGAGTGCACCCTATTGTATGTGAAAACAACAAGAGTAGAGTAGAATCAGTGATGTCACAGAGAGTCAGGGCAGCAGGGAAAGCTAAGCAGAGACTTTCTGCACCCTGCTGTGATCTGCAAAGCTAATAAGAATTCTGGGGAACCCTTCTCTATTTCAATAAGATGTTTCTCCTGTGCAGTGAATACTCTGTAAAAATGTCATTTCGCCACATAACCGCTACAAAGGGATTTTCTTGTGACTAAATATTATATTTCACTTCTGGATCACACAAACATAACACATATTTATTTAGAATTATTATAAAAAATGCTCCTGTGTCTAGATATCGCAATTGCATTATGCTGCTACTCATAGCTTTTGCTGGTGTTATTTAGATTTACTCTCAGAATGTCCAATGTACAAGAATGTCTCTTGTACAGTACATAGTGATTCCTGTTATCGTAGAAACGCACAAGGGGGTCAGACCTAACACGGTTTATTGACCCTTGACATATGGCACAGTCTAGAACAAATGTTTTACTAAAAGTAGAGGCAGCAAGTGATGCAGATGCAGTTTCACTCTTGGTGTGTGAGACTGGTGGACATGGACTTTATGGTTACACAAATGAAATGTCTTTAGGGTGGCAATGAGTTTGGATGTACAATGCTTATGTGAGAAGTAATCCATGTCAATAATGTAGAAGCAACAGCTTTCCGTGTTTAACTCTGCCTGTTGGTTTCCACTAACAATGCAACAAGTTGCTATCCCAAGTACTCCAGTGCAGCAGTGCTCACCCACAGGCCAATAGGTTTATCAGGTGGCAACACTCTTACCATTTTTTCCAGCCTACATGCAACTTGATACACAGTATTGGGGCCTCGTCCACAGTATACCATATTTAATAGTTTTACCTTTCACAGACACTCTTTAGTCAGGCAGTCTGTCTGCCCACAAAATAGGCTAATGTCATGGTTTTTTAGTTGCCTGGCTGCAATTGCTCTACAATTCTGTTATGACTCTCAGGTTCATTATCAGATGTGGCTTACCCATACTCTTTCATAGCTGGGACCTGGTCTGAAAACAGTATTCCTGGAGGGCAGTGAAAAGGCTATTAATGTCTCAGGAGTTGATGATATGGGGGAAGGTTTTGCAACCATTCTGTCAGATCTCAGGGTCAACATAAGTTACCGTTCAGCTGAGGCTAATTCCCTCTAGTGCCTTTCAATGCAGGTTAACTAGCTAGGAACAGTCTACTTCATAGAATAATCTATGCAAGATATTGTGATTAGGCTTATCACCAATTTACCACTGCTAGACTCCCTTTAAAAATACTGTTAATAAAAATGTTATTTTTAATGTAATCTAAGGCTAGATTCACATCTGTGCTGGAATAGGAGGACTTTTCTCTCCATCAGTTTCAGTATAAAACTGGCAGAAACCAGATGGGCACCTGGAGGACACCATTATAGTCGGGTGTCCGTGGGTAACCGCTATGTAAGTGGACAGGCTCTCCATCTTTTGGGTCCCCATGTGGACCGAACGACAGAGAGCCGAACGCTAGTGTGAACCTAGCATAATAAAGTCATGTAATTTGGATTGCGGCAAATACAGAATGAAATACACACAACCTTGGCACTGTCATCTTCCACACAACAGAAAGAACTATGATCTTCAATGAAACCTTGAAAGTGTTTTCTTTAGCTCAAATATATATATATTTTTAATGCAAACATGCTACTACCACTACTACCACTACGACTACCAATGCTACTAATATAAATCAGTTAAACTATACTGACATCCAGCAGTGTAACTGAAACAACCATTTCATTTTGCAACCTTTTGATACAAATGAACTAGATTTTGCAACAAAAAGATTAAATGTTTTTGTACAAATACATTTATCATTTTTATCATCTTCTAAAGGAACATGACATTCCCTGGCAAAGGGTGAAATTATAAATGACTATATAGTTTACTTTCTGATATTTAAATCACTTAACTTGCATCTAAAACGTAGAAATAATTTATGAGGGACTCAACTTCTAGAACAAGTGAAGTGATATAAAACATGCAAATATCAGTGACTGCATAATCATAAAAAGAAAAACCACAGGACAAAGACAATTCAAAGATGAAGAAAAAACAAAGATTAATGCTCATGTAACTTAACAAAACCCAACCGACTTGTTCCTGTTTGCCATGGAATAATATATGAAGTGCTGGGAAGCAGATAATAGTGAAAAGGTAAGAAGTTATAATGTTTTATTTAAAATGAAGCCATAGAAAAAATTGTTACATTAATCTTCTTTTGAGATAGGACTTGCACTTTATAGCTCACAGGAAAGACCTGGATATAAGTTTCTGTTGGAACACAAGCTGGACTTTTTTTATAATGCAATATATCAGATTTATTGTCATGCAGATTTTATCTAGCTATAACACCATTATAGAGGTAAAAGGAATGTTTTACTGATAGAGCTGCCAAAGAGATGCTTCATCTGACTGTTGGATACATGCTTTCCACATTTCATCCATTTCATCAATCATGCTTAGGCAGGAAGATCACCACAAGGAAATGAAAAATAAAATTGAGTGTCATTATTGGGTTTCTTTTCCTTCTCCTATTTAAAACAGATGATAGCTGTAAAGTATAGGATGTTGCATGTAACATTTGTAATATTGGAAAACAACTTAACCTCATGCAAACTTTTCTACCCTAATAAGATGTAAGAATTTCTATTTAGGGGAAAAAAAGATTACAAAATGACATAAAAATGATTTGCAGGTTCACTATAAATCATGTATGATATCTAACGTTACATAATATCTATTTGTCTTTGTACTATAAATAAGAGTGCATAATAACTCATGCTCATATGCAAATATTTCTAAGTGGTCTTATAACAATTAAACCACACATTTTATTATCTTCAACATTCAATTTGCCAATAAAGCTTAAATGTCAACCACAAAGTAAAAACAGTCCTTTGGCATAAGCAACATGTGCAATTGCAGAGCATCAGAAATTCCTGCTTATTTAATATTCAGACAATGTACAGAAGTGCAAAGTTTGACTTGACCCTTAACAAGTAAATTAAACAGTTGCAGCAAACTTTAGCTTTACTTTTATCATGGCTTTTATTATGTGTTATCGTGCAGTGGTAAATTATCAGTCTTCGGCTGAACTCTGCTACTTTATGAGGCAGTAGCAATTTATGGTACTATTTTGGCACAATACTTTATGGCACTTATACTGAGACACTAGTTGGTAAGATTATGTCTGAACTGCATAGTACATGATGTGGAGGTGCAAACAAAAAATCCAATACAATAAAAATCCAAATAAAATGACAATAATTAAAATGTATTTTGTATTAACAAATCAAAGCTAATATTAATATACATATTCGAAGGTGGCACAACGCTCTGCAAATTTTTATTTTTATATCTCGCAGGTGAAAAAAAATGATTACATGTATCATATTATAAAATTACAGAGGTCCCTTCGTTAGACAAGTATACAAATGAATAACAGAAAAGCACAACACTTAAGGCTGCTACCCCCAAGCATAGGTGTAACTTAAGACTCATAGGCCCTGGCATAAAAGCTCAGCTTGGGCTTCTCTGTGCAACTTCTCATCACAATCATCAGCCCCATCCTATCTGTACATTGTAGCAGCATTTACATTTCCCTTTCCCAGTCCACCAAGAAGACACACAAGTTTCCCATTATTCTCTTCTGTCAATCTTCTGTCAATGTTCCAAACAGTAATCATGCCCCCTTTTGTGTCAAAATCTCCCCCCCAGAATCCCTACTTGACTATATGCAGACACAATGCAGTGTTTATCATTAGTTAATATTGTCCTTTCTGAAAGTGGAAGGTTGTGTATCATAAACCTTTTTTTACATGTTTCATTCTGGTGTACCAGAGGCCACGTGTAATATATTTCTAATGCACAAATTTCCAACCAACAAAGGAAATCAGAGAGGAGATCAAAGATATTAAATAAGCCTCAGTATGGTTAAGCTGACCTGTGGGCCCCTCAGGCATCTGGATCCAGCTGCGACCACTGCATCCCTGATAGTTATGACAGTGCCCTCAAGGGGTGCTACATCATTAAGTTAAGGAAGAGCAAAAAAAAATTGGAAGAGATGACAAAATATGATCCCTTGTAGCAGCCACCAGGTTGCCAAGGACTAGCTGTGATGTGTTGGAAAATGATGCTGACATGTAGATTGACTGCTACAAATTCATTGTTAATTGAATATTGATTTATAATGGCTGAACAGCTTTGCAGATTTACCCATCAAGCCTCATAGCCATTATTAATTAACCGTCAGATTAAAAACTAGTCAGACTTGCATGTCCGCATCATTTTCCAACACATTCAGACCATTACGAATGTGGAACCAAACCCTTTAGGCTGAAGAGGAATTGGTGTGGCAAAAAACGCTGCATTTTACAGTACCTGCAAAGTGAATGGGATTCTGGCTAATCATAAATAGAAAGCACTGATGCAAATGCTAATAAAACTTAACATTTAATACTAAATATTAAAAAGGTCCCAAAGAAAATAAATCAAACATTATAAATAAATTTGTCACTCTATGGAGTCCAATGTTATAGCAAACACATATGAAATCACCACCATATAAAGTTGTATATCATGGCAGCCACACAATTAAATAATGAAACGATCTTACCAATATCTGAAGACGGGAGTGAACCAGCAGGTGAGGGTGCATCACAGGAGGCTACCATTGTCACTACATGGAGTCAGTTAGCAGTTTTCCTCCATTGTGGGGTTTTATTTGCTTTGCTTTACCACTGTAGGCAGCATTTATTCATTTATCTTTTTGTGTATACGTATTGACCAAGAATTTTGGAATCTATGAGTAGTTTAGTAAGTCCCCTGATGATTGGTGCATCACTGTACCAGGAAACGCGTAGGGACTAGGGATATATAGGGTCATTTTAAGGACAGCTTGGTACTGCCCTTGTTAGGGCGGGAGTTTATTTGGGTGTAAGGGAAAGTCTTAGGGGGAGGAATAGGGACTGCAATTCTTCCTCCTGTGATGCACCCTCACCTGCTGGTTCACTCCCGTCTTCAGATATTGGTAAGATCGTTTCATTATTTAATTGTGTGGCTGCCATGATATACAACTTTATATGGTGGTGATTTCATATGTGTTTGCTATAACATTGGACTCCATAGAGTGACAAATTTATTTATAATGTTTGATTTATTTTCTTTGGGACCTTTTTAATATTTAGTATTAAATGTTAAGTTTTATTAGCATTTGCATCAGTGCTTTCTATTTATAATTTATTCTCTGTTGCAATTGGTGTATTGTTTTGTCAAATGACATAATACTCTACACCTCTGCTCCTCTTTTTGCTTTTGTGTTGATTCTGGCTAATCCCATTCACACATTGCAGAAAAAAAATCCACAGCAGAAAAGCTGCATTTTCAAAAACACCCTCGTTTTTGAAAATCGCAGCATGTCAATTATACCTACAAAAACGCAGATGTTTTCCAGATAGGTATAATAAGGGTAGAAAGTCTGCAGTGGAAGACTTGCATTTCCACCATGTTTTTTTTTTGCAGCGTTTTTTTGCTGCGTTTTGCTATGTGGGGCCTTAGCCTTAGCTTGTACACGTTATGCAGTCCAGTACAACATATGAATGGAAAAAACAACATTAATGCAACAACCTAACATTTCACTTGGGAACAGAATGTTTTCTATTTAAATATGCAAGAAAGCACATACCAAAAAGCACGTCTAGGAATTTACCCCCTCACAGAATTTTTAGTGTTGAAGGCTGGCATATCATTTTATTAACCTCTATGTGTTTATTTATGGCCCTTTTTATTTTCAGGACTTAGGCTCCATCTTGTGGCAATCTATGAAAATACTGAGTACTTACTGTGTTCTCTTCAGTAAACCCCATGTGTTGGTTCTGCGTAAACTCTTTTACGAGGACGCATCAAATATTTTTTATTCTTATATTGCTGGTGAGTGGTTCATGATAACACAGGTCATTTGTACTATCATTGTTTTATGTAAATATTGTATTGTATTGTAGTATTTTTACCCTGACTCACAAATAGCTCATAACTGCGCTGTTCTGTTGTCATTGCCACCTCAAGCTTCAGCCGTGGCCTAATTGATTGATTAGCAGAATGAAGCACTGAAACCCCTTAGGCTGAAGCCCCACATTGTGAAAAATGCTGCGTTTTACACTACCTGCAAAGTGATTGGGATTCTGGCTAATCCCATCCACACATTGCAGAAAAAAATTCCACAGCGGAAAAGCTGCATTTTCAAAAACGCCCACGTTTTTGGATATTGCAGAATGTCAATTATAACTGCGGAAATGCTGGCATTTTCCATATAGGTATAATAAGGCCAGAAAGTGTGCAGAGGATAACTCTGCGAAAACACAATGGAAAACGCTGCAGAAACAGCGTAGCTATGCTTTTCCGCCACATTTTTTTCTGCAGTGTTTTTTTTTTTTGCTGCGTTTTGCTACGTAGGGCCTTAGATTTATAGGGGCTTTACAACCCCAAATTTTCCATACTAATGATCTATCTACAGGATGTGATCTGTGGGGTTTCCGAAACTGAACCCTGCACAGATCAACTGTTCCAACAGCCTCCGGGTGCTAAAAGCTGCAAGTGGACGGGGAGTGCGTGCAGCATGGATCCTAGACAAGTAGCAGTGTCTACACTAGCAGAGTCCAGCACCCGGAGGCTGTTGCAAC
Organism: Leptodactylus fallax; assembly: GCA_947044405.1. Lineage (NCBI taxonomy): Eukaryota > Metazoa > Chordata > Amphibia > Anura > Leptodactylidae > Leptodactylus > Leptodactylus fallax. The sequence continues at coordinate 1,291,548 of CAMRHE010000001.1, read as the reverse complement.
AGCTGATCTGTGTGGGGTTTGGGTGTCGTACCCCCACAGATAGGTCATCAGTATTAAAAATGGATTGGGGACCAGACAACCCCATTAACTGCTATACCAAAACATCTATGCACTTGTCCATGTATGTCTGGTACTACAGCTCAACCCCATTAACTTGCATATGTTGAGCATTTGTGCCTGACACAGTTGCATTGTATTGCACTTTATTGGATATTTTATTGTGCTAACTGTTGGGAGGCATCAATATAAAACCCTGGAAAACTTTTAAGACTCTTCTAGAAATTATTCACTTGGTTGAAAACATGCACCGAATGAGGGTAATTTGTATTTTGGTGTATGAATGAGAACAATTTCTAAAGATCAGGATTCTCTGTAAAAACTAAACTGTTTTTCGAATTACTAATCTACTTTTTTAATCTGTTACATATAGAGTAGTTATTGATAAATCTATGAAATAAAATAGCTCACTGACCATAATTTCCATCATTACTACAAGAAGAAAACAAACCATTCCTTCCTTCTCGTCCATATGCTACAGGGATGAGATTATGTGGATTTAAAGGGGAAGATTTGTTACTAACTTTATGTCAGATATCTGGCAAAAAAAAGTCACAAACCTCAGTTATGCAACTCTTTAAATACCAGTTGTGGCAATAATTGTGGAAACTTGTGTTTTTGCGCCTCCCATGCCACTTTTACTTCCATGAAATTTGTGTGGGAATTGTGCTACATTAAATATCATTTATGCCAGTTTAGCGGCACAAATGATCACTGAAATCTATTCCAGCTACAAGGTTGCGTAGATTTCAGCACATGTGCTGGCAGAGGAGCCGCTGCATTTTTGGCGGAAAAGCAACTAGCGCTAGGGATAGGAACACTGGCGTTCAAATCTGCCCCAAAGACTTTACATAAGCAAACATATAGATGTTGCAAAATGAAACACTTACGGTATGTTCTGCATCAAACTGCGCATATAATTACTCTCTGATGGTAAGGCTAAGGCCCCACGTAGCGGGCTGCAGCGAAGAATTGCTGCGGGAAAAACCATATCTGAAACGCATTGCGTTTGTGATGGACACACATGTGCACAGCTCATTACCAGGCAGATGTCTGATTACTGTGCTGTGACTATAGTGAGCTGTGCACCTGAGTGTCCATCTTCTGATCACTTGTTCGGTGTTATACACTCCAGTACAGAAATATTGGAGTGTATAACAGCCATCAGCCTATGTATACAGTGGGGGAAAAAAGTATTTAGTCAGCCACCAATTGTGCAAGTTCTCCCACTTAAAAAGATGAGAGAGGCCTGTAATTGACATCATAGGTAGACCTCAACTATGAGAGACAAAATGGGAAAACAAATCCAGAAAATCACATGGTCTGATTTTTAAAGAATTTATTTGCAAATTATGGTGGAAAATAAGTATTTGGTCAATAACAAAAGTTTATCTCAATACTTTTTTATATATCCTTTGTTGGCAATGATAGAGGTCAAACGTTTTCTGTAAGTCTTCACAAGGTTGGCACACACTGTTGCTGGTATGTTGGCCCATTCCTCCATGCAGATCTCCTCTAGAGCAGTGATGTTTTGGGGCTGTCGCTGGGCAACATGGACTTTCAACTCCCTCCATAGGTTTTCTATGGGGTTGACATCTGGAGACTGGCTAGGCCACTCCAGGACCTTGAAATGCTTCTTACGAAGCCACTCCTTCATTGCCCTGGTGGTGTGCTTGGGATCATTGTCATGCTGAAAGACCCAGCCACATTTCATCTTCAATGCCCTTGCTGATGGAAGGAGGTTTGCACTCAAAAATCTCACGATACATGGCCCCATTCATTCTTTCACGTACACGATTTCAGTCATCCTGGTCCCTTTTCAAAGAAACAACCCCAAAGCATGATGTTGCCACCCCCATGGTTCACAGTAGGTATGGTGTTCTTTGGATGCAACTCAGCATTCACTTTCCTCTAAACACGACAAGTTGTGTTTCTACCAAACAGTTCTACTTTGGTTTCATCTGACCATATCACATTCTACTAATACTCTTCTGGAACATCCAAATGCTCTCTAGCAAACTTCAGACGGGCCCGGATATGCACTGGCTTAAGCAGGGGGACACGTCTGGCACTGCAGGATCTGAGTCCCTGTCGGTGTAGTGTGTTACTGACGGTAGCCTTTGTTATGTTAGTCCCAGCTTTCTGCAGGTCATTCACTAGGTCCCCCCATGTGGTTCTGGGATATTTGCTCACCGTTCTTGTGATCATTTAGATCCCACGGGGTGAGATCTTGCGTGGAGGCCCTGATCGAGGGAGGTTATCAGTGGTCTTGTATGTCTTCCATTTTCTAATTATTGCTCCCACAGTTGATTTCTTCACACCAATCTGCTTGCCTATTGCAGATTCCCAGCCTGGTGCAGGTCTACAATTTTGTTTCTGGTGTCCTTCCACAGCTCTTTGGTCTTCACCATAGTGGAGTTTGGAGTGTGACTGTTTGAGGTTGTGCACAGGTGTCTTTTATACTGATAACAATTTCAAACAGATGCCATTACTTCAGGTAATGAGTGAAGGACAGAGGAGCCTCTTAAAGAAGAAGTTACAGGTCTGTGAGAGCCAGAAATCTTGCTTGTTTGTAGGTGATCAAATTCTTATTTTCCACCATAATTTGCAAATAAATTCTTAAAAAATCAAACAATGTGATTTTCTAGATATGTTTTCTCATTTTGTCTCGCATAGTTGAGGTCTACCTATGATGTCAATTACAGGCCTCTGTCATCTTTTTAAGTGGGAGAACTTGCACAATTGGTGGCTGACTAAATACTTTTTTTCCCCACGGAACAGGCCCCCGGGCTGCAGATTAAGAATCACGGCTACCTGATCAGGTATGTGGTTGCTAAGGAAACCCCCTAGATGTAGTGGTCATGATTGACTGTCACTGTTACAATGCATAGCATAATGTACTGCAAAGCAGAGGTATTGCAGTATTTTGTACTATATTTGTAATAGTGTTGAAGTCCCATACCGGGGATAAGCAAAAAAATAAAACAAAATATTGTAAAATTTTAAACATAAACAACATGAATAGCCTGTTTCCCATATTTTTTGAGAACAAAAAAGTAGGCATATTTCGTGTTGATGTGTCTGTAACGATCCATACTATAAAAATAACTACTAAATACTACTAAAAAAACTTTAACAAAATGAGATTTGGCACTGAAAGGGTGACCTGACCAGTGTAACACTACACTCACAGTACAAAGTAGCAGAGTTTCCCCCCTCACTCCTATGATTTTTCTACCTCTTGATCTGTATAAAATTGGTTAAATTCAGTAAATTATGATCCAAAGTCCTCCTGTGGAGTACTATTGCAAGGTTGGCGTATTTGTTTCTACTATCACCGTATTGGAGTTCCTTTAGTTGCACTGAGAATTCTTTCCCCTAGCCTGCTCTGTCACAAAATGGCTCTACTTCTTCCTCTGCAGTATCCTATATGCTGATATGACGTAAGCACTATAACCTCTCCACCCACAGGCTGAGAGACTGTCAGGCGATGACAGAAGACCACCTAGGTCACAGAGACCATGTGATCCTACTCCTCTGCTGTTTTACCTCGTGCTACATGTGGTGGCGGACATTTCAGTTTATCTGAAATGAATCACAGAAATTTCAGTTTTGTAAAAAAAATAAATTTTTGGGAAATTTTTGGTCAAAACCGGTTTGTTCTGGACCAGTTTGCTTATCACTACTCACAAGTGAGCAAAGAATTGCATATATTTGAAGTCTGGGAAACTTTGCAGCTTGGAATAATTCTATGTGAATTATACAACACATTAATATTACCTACCATACACCTTTCCTCCTTCTTTTTCGTACTACATTTTTTCCACCTATTACCACCAATTTTAATAATGCAGAGTTCATTGTTAGTTTTGCGCTTTCTTCCTCAACTAAATAGCTCTTTTAAGGGTAGCAGAGCAACAAGGAAAAGTATCAACAATATTGATCTGAGTAACAAATAAATAAGGGTGACTAATAAAAACTTGCATTAGGGTTTGCTGCCTGATATTTTTTGTGCACCTTCAGAAGTGTACTGTAGTTTGGTGGAGCTGCATAAATTTTTTTGGATCCTACAACAACCTGATATAGAGCTAAAGCCTAAGCACTTCAATTCACCTTGATGTTGTGCTGCATATTTTAAGTTGCCTGATGTCTGCTCTGAACATTAATTAATAGTAAATTTGTATGATTTATTACAACCATTCTCTATCAATACCTGTCACGTATATGAGTCATGATATTCAAGTAGCACATATGCTTACCTAGCAAGTGTAGGGAACTGCCATTTCTACTAGTATATAATGTATCTGGCTTCTTTGCCCCTGCAGTTTGGCTTCAGAGACCCCAGGCATTTAGTGCAAGTTTTGTTTTGTAAATACAGTGAGTCAGACACATGTGAGGCAGAGCTGCTGGGGGAGAGATGTGAGCAGAGCTGCTGAGACAGACATGTTATGTCTGGGGAGTCTAAGAGCCACTTGTTCCTCTTTACTTCACAGTATATAGTTAGGTATGTGTTACCCCCTATATACTCACAGGACCTAGCTAGTAACCGTAGTTAGGGATCCATATATATATATAGTTCAGGGCAGTGATAGGTTAGGCTTCCGAGGCCAACTAGCTAGTTAGAGGCCCGGTGGCACTAGTAGTTTAGCTGGCAGGTTAAGGACTCAGTGTTAGGGTAGTCAGGCCTGCATCTACTGCCGTCACCGTCGCCCTGTTTGCTGCCTGTGAAGAATCTCACCATCATCATCATCATCTCCTGATCGGCTGTCTGTCATCTCCTGGAAGAATCCGAGGATCCACAGTCATCCACAGGGGCCCCTGCATCTCTTCTGTTGCCTGGAGGTATTGTGCACTGGACTCTTGCTATATATCTATATATATACCCGGGTATATAAACTAAGACGGTTGAGGACTTGCTGGTTGTTGTAGTACTGCTGTGTTCTGGGTATATTGCATGTATGTATTATTACCCTGTTGATTCTTATAAAGCTACTGTTATAACCTTATGTGGTATCTGTATGTATTCTTCAGACTGTGAGATTAGTACAGGGATCCTTGTTAAGGCTACTAACTGTACTTCATGGGTAAGTCCCAGGAAGAGATCCTCCCTGTAATACAGAGGCTCTATCCTGGGTGGAGGCACTGATATATTTCATATATGTTCCCACTCTTCCCTTCAGCGAAGGCTTCAGGTCCCATTATACACACAGGTCGCGCCAGAGTCTGTTGCGGGAGGGATATACTCATACCCCCCCCAAATGGGCTACATTTGGAGGCACTGCTGAGATTTAGAAGTGGGAATAGTCATTGATATGGAGAAGCGATATAGCTCAGAGGGGAACCTCCCACTGCTACTACATGGGATTCCGACCTCCTGTTCCTCCCCTGGTTCGGTAGGGAACCCCGCTCAGCCAGTTACCCCCCAATGGCCTCCTAGCGTTCCTCTAGTGACAGTGCTATTAGCACTTTGCCAGGCTGACTGAATGTTAGCTCGGGCCTGCAGGCCACTCACTACAGAAACTAAAGTATTCTCTGGTAATGTCCCGTACCACAAGGGGAGAAAACTTTGAGATATGGAAGAACATACTCTCCAATGCCTGAGGAATGGTCTTGCTCTGAAGAAGGCGCGGCGCGTATCAGTGAGTTTGCGGTCTCCTGCTGCGAATTGATCCGCTTGTACAGAGACTCTCTGGGGTGAGTGCTTGGACTATATACAGTACTGTCTGATCACTTTGAGCCATACTATGACCTTGCCCAGATGGTTGCTGATTACCATGTTCGTCAAAGGGATGTCTCTACTTTTATTAACCGTTTACAGCTACTTCTTTCCGTCTGGTGTCCCCGCTATATCTACTTCGGGTAGACGCTTGAGAACCAGTCAGTTGGTGGGGGTTACAACCTCATCATCCTCTTGCTCAAGTACTCAAGGTCTTACTATCTGATAGAGTCCTTCCATTTCCTGACTTAATGAAGTTAGTGAAGAAACAAGAAGCTGACATTAGTTTTAGTACCCCTAAGAAAGCGAAAAGCATCTCTAAAGAAGATGTTGTTCCTAATTCAAACAAGGACAAACCAGCGGAGCGGTCAGAACTTAGACAGTCCGCCACTCCCCCACTGCCACTCAATGGAGGAAGGATGCTAACCTGTTATAAATGTGGTCAGACGGGTCATACTGCCAGACAGTGTACGGAGGACAGTGAGGGTTGGGACACAGTGCTGTCTTCTCTATTCAGAATCAGACACCAAAGGAAGGCGCCGTAGACCAGGGCGCTATCCGGGCTCCGTCCGTTGTCAAAGTCACTGTCAATGGTCATGCCGCTCCTGCCCTGTTTGATACAGGATCTCAGTGACCCTGATTTATCGCTCGTTCTACCAAGTATCTGAGGGATATACCTCTTCGTCTACAGGACAAATGAATTGTGGGGGCTTATTCATCATATCCTTAGATGGCGCCTACAGTAGTTATAGCTGTCCCTGAATTAGAAGATCAGAGTGTCGCTCCCATGAAGATTCGGCTCTTTCTGCCCTGATACGGGGATTCTTGTCGCTCCTGTGATACTTGGCACTAATTGTCCCCGTGCATTATGCTTTTCAGAGTTTCTTGGAAGAGATTGGAACCCTGCAGCTCGCCGGTGAATATATCTTCTGATCTTGGAACTCTGTGATGCCCTTCTACTGGCTATCCATGGATGGTATATCATATCGGTGAGAGACCGTGGAAGTTCCTCCGCGGGGAGAGATTCTGAGAGTAGCCTCCAGCATTGCTCCCATTTGCTTGAAGGGGGGTTATGTCCTTATGGAACCCCTGAAGAAATATTAACCAGAATGGCTGATGGTGATCCCAGAGAGAAAGGACTGGAAATGTGGAGTTATCTACCTGTTTGACAGTGAGGAACTGTTCCCCATCCGTTGTATTGGACCATACCAGAATGTGCCCACTGCTCCCTGTGCTTGGAGTAAATCCATCCTGAAGTGTGCGGATTCAAATCCGAGATGCAATCCCTAATCTCAATCTTACTTGAGTGATCCACATTTACCAGAGGCCTGGAATCAGCGCTGACACAGAAGTTGTCTGAATTATCGGAAGTGTTCTCCATGGATGATATGGATGTAGGTTGTGCTAAGTGCTCAACACACTTTCCGATTGACCGATTCTCTCCCTTCTGGGAGCGACCACGGGTTGCTCCAAAGGATGTTGATGAGTTAAGACAGACTCTACAGCAAATGAAAGGTCAGGGGATCATTGTGGACAGTAAGGCCCCTATGCCTCACCTATTGTGGTGGTAAGAAAAAAATCTGGAGCATTCGCCTATGTGTGGATTACAGAACTCTAACCGGAGACCTTACCTGATCGTATACACTGCCGAGAATTGAAGAAGCTCTGGAAGCTCTGATGGAAACTGTTGGTTCACAGTGCTGGACCTAAGATCGGGTACTATCGTCCCAATGCACCTGGGATCAGGAAAAGACAGCCTTCATATGCCCCTTGGGTTTCTTTCGTTCCTCGTATGGCGGTACAGGTGCCCCCGTTCCAGGTTGTGGAAGGTGTTAGGTGATTTGTGCCCCAATGCCTTGTATATCTTGATGACATTATTGTGTTTGGAAAGACGCTGGAAGAACATGAAGAACGACTCATGAGAGTACTCCATCGCTTAAAGAAGAGGGGCTGGTTGTCGCTGCATGCAATTTTGTGATCTTCGGTCCTTATGTAGGTCATATTGTTTCTGCTGAAGGAGTTGCTACCATCCTGGTAAGATTGAAGCTGTGGTGATTGGCCCCGCCGCAAAATATTACGGTTGCATCTTTCTTGGGGTTTTGTGGATCTATCGACGATTTGTGGAAGGATATTCAAAAATTGCTCGAGCCCTCCTCGACCTGTTGAAGAGTGATGCGAGATCCGGGAAAGAAGAAAGGGTCTTCCAAGCCTTTTTGGCGATGGTGGCTGCGGATTGTGAAGAAGCATTTAAGTTGTTGAAGAAGAAATTGACAGAAGCTCCCGTTCTGGCTTATGCTGTGCACAGAAGCCATATGTGCTACTGTAGATGCCGCTTTGAGGATTAGGTGGCTGCTCCCGTCCCGGCCGGGTTCGCCCTGCTTTCATGTCAGTCTTTCTCCCGCAAAATTATCCGTACTAATTGGTTTTTGGCCTCAAGTGGGCCATTGTTGATAATTACATGACTATTTATACGGAGCCACATTTGAAGTAAGAACAGACAACAATCCACTGACATACGTTTTGTCAACCGCTAACTCGTGCTACAGGACATCGCTGTTGGCAGCTTTATCCAACTACCAATTCACACTCAAGTATAAATCGGGGCCTAGACATTGGGGCGATGCTCTATCAGCGGCCTGGATTACCTAGTCCGGAAGTAGTGGATGAATGGGAAGAAGTACCAAGTCCTGGAGTAGGAGCTTTGTGTGCCTGGCTGCTGTGTTGAAGACCGTGCCTTTTCTGAAACTCGCTTATTGCTCTATTGGGGGAGGTCCCGAGCTGTACCAGACATGTTTGCCTACCCTGCCGCTTTGGATCCTTTGAGAGTTGTTCTATATCTTCAAAGCGATGATCTGGAGTCAAAAGACTGATCCTTTAATTGGACCTCTTTATCAAGCAGTGAGTTCTCAAGACAGAGAATGTTAAAGACATCCCTACCCTCTGAATGCAGTCAACTTCTACGAGATTGGGAGAAGTTTGAAATAGACAATGGCCTACTTTATCGTGTGGTGCTGTATCATGATCACCCTGGAAGGCCCAACTAGTTATTCCAAGCTGCTTTCAGAAGATGATTTTCCAGTCTGCTGATTATCTGGTCATTTGGACCTGAGAAGACTTATGGCCTAATACAAGACCGATTCTACTGGCCCAAAATGAGAGATACCGTGACTCGTCTGTGTGGTGCTGTCGCAGTGTTTGCAGAGGAAGCTGTCCCGGTTCGCGGCCTTCATGGGACACTTGAAGAGTTCGGGCCCCATGGATCTTGTCTGCATAGACTTCCTTTGTATTGACAACGACTCCAGAGGATTTGGAAATGTATTGGTGGTGACTGATCACTTCACACGTTATGCTCAAGCCTTTCCGACTAAGGATCAAAAAGCAGTCACTGTTGCAAGAGTGCTTTGGGAAAAGTATTTTATCCATTATGGCTTACCACCCGTTGCATTCTGATCAAGGCCGGATTTTGAGGTAACCTGATCAAAGAGTTACTTCAGTTGTTGAACATCCGCAAAGTCGGACGCGCCTTACCATCCAGAGGGAGATGCCCTTCCTGAAAGATTTAACAGGACTTTACTTGATATGCTTGGTACCTTACGAATTGAGGATAAGCGATCCTGGAGTCGAAAGTGGAGGCTATGGTGCATGCCTATAATGTACAAGGCACGAGGCACAGGATATTCACCATACTTTCTGATGTTTGGAAGGGAGCCTGGCTACCTATTGACATCTTGTTGGGAGTCTCTACCGATGGTATCAGTCATCGAGATCATTACCGATCGTGGCACGTTTGAAAGAAACGCTTAAGAGTGCTTATCAGCTGGCTGAGGAAAATGCAGCCAAAGTGAATGAAGGAAATAAAAGGGATTTGATCTTCGTAAGATACCGAGAATTGAACCCTGGACCTGTTCTGCTCGATTTGGGAGCATCTGCAAACATAGCTGGCTATCATCGGTGAACTCTTTACAGTGGTAGATCGGTTGCCTGGAATACCAGTCTACAAGATAAACGGACGGGGATCGGACTTGGCATGAATCATTTGTTGCCTGTACCTCAGATTGATGGTATGGATATCTCCAATGATGGCTCCCTCGTTCTCCACGTCCTTAGCCGATATTCCACCTGACCTTCCTGAAACTCCTGGGTGATTGGACTGTGGCTCCTGAAGTTCCTAGATCCCAGTATCTTCTCCTTCAGGGAGACCTATGAACCCTCAAACTCCAGAATTCGTACCTAGATCTGTGTCTACAGATGGCAGGGATCTAGCTCTCCTCGCCACCAGCACCATCCCCTCCCATGCGCACCCTGTTTGGGCCTGGCTGCTGTTTACCTCGGGGTCGGGGGGGTTGCCCCTCCACCTATGCTGACATTGTGTTTGGGGGACCCCTTTCTACTCGCCTCATTTATACCATGCTGGTGTGCGTTCCACTTTGTCATTGTTACCATTTTCCTCCTGCTGCTGTTCCTTTACCTGTTGTGACTCTGTATGCAAGCACCATATTGTTTGTCTTGTATGTTGACTGTTACTATGACTTTGTATGTCTTTGACGTGCGTGTTTCCCGGGAGAGTGTGGGACTGCCTTTCTACTGTTATATGTATCTGGCTTCTTTCCCCTGCGTTTGGCTTCGGCCCCGGCATTTGTGCGTTTTGTTTTGTAAATACAGTGAGTCGACACTGGGCGGCTCTGGGTGTCGCTGCTAGACAGACATGTTATGTCTGGGGAGTCTGAGCCCTTGTTCCTCTTTACTTCACGTATATAGTTAGGTTGTGTTCCCCCTATATACTCACAGGACCTAGCTGTCCGTGTTGGGATCCATATATATATGTTCAGGGCGTGATGGTTGCTTCCAAGGCCAACTAGCTAGTTAGGGCCCGTGGCCTGTGTTTAGCTGGCGGTTAAGGACTCAGTGTTAGGGTAGTCGGCCTGCATCTCTGCCGTCCCGTCGCCCTGTTTGCTGCCTGTGAAGAATCTCACCATCATCATCATCATCTCCTGATCGGCTGTCTGTCATCTCCTGGAAGAATCCGAGGTCCACAGTCATCCCGGGGCCCCTGCTCTCTTCTGTTGCCTGGGGTATTGTGCCTGGACTCTTGCTATATATCTATATATATCCCGGTATATAAACTAAGCGGTTGGGACTTGCTGGTTGTTGTGTCTGCTGTGTTCTGGTATATTGTATGTTGTATTATTACCCTGTTGATTCTTATAAAGCTACTGTTATAACCTTATGTGGTATCTGTATGTATTCTTCAGATGTGGATTAGTACAGGGATCCTTGTTAAGGCTACTAACTGTACTTCATGGGTAAGTCCCAGGAAGAGATCCTCCCTGTAATCAGGGCTCTATCCTGGGTGGAGGCCTGATATATTTCATATATGTTCCCACTCTTCCCTTCAGCGAGGCTTCGGTCCCATTATACACACGGTCGCGCCGGTCTGTTGCGGGGGGATAATACTCATACCCCCCCCAAAGGGCCCAAAGTAAAGGTTGGATAAAAACTACTTGATTAGAATACCTAATGACTTAAAGGTTTGTCTTATGTATTTAATTTTAGTTTCATTAATTAAATTTCATTAATTAATTACAGCTATTTTGTACTTAACCCCTAAAGACCTAAAAACACCTTAAGGCTAAAGCCCTATGTAGCGTAAACGCCGCGATTCGCCCGCGGCGGAAGCGCTGTGTAAAAAATCACGGAGTTTTACAGTCAGAGCAAAGTAGATGGGATTCTAATTGAATCCCATGCCCACTTTGCGGAAAAAAAAACATGCTGCGGACATCATAAGAAAATCATGGCTGGGTTCCTGACAAGTCCCAGACGATAGAAAGTTTCTGCATTCATGGTCGTATCCATTGGCAACTGATCAAGACAACAGATGTCACCACTAAGATGGTTAGAGAAAATCCTTAAAACTGCAGAATTTTAACTACTTATATTTGCAAAAAATGTTTAACTTTTAATTATGTACAAATATAGATATGATTATGTTCATGGGAATACTCCATTTAGGCTAAGTCCCCATGTAGCAGGCTGCAGGAAAAACCGCATTGCGGTTGTTCCTGCAGCGCTTTTCACAGAAAGGACTTTCTTCTTCTATTATACATATAGAGAAACCGCCAGCATTTCCGCTGCATGTACAGTGGGGGAAAAAAGTATTTCATCAGCTACCAATTGTGCAAGTTCTCCCACTTAAAAAGATGAGAGAGGCCTGTAATTGACATCATAGGTAGACCTCAACTATGAGAGACAGAATGAGAAAACACATCTAGAAAATCACATTGTCTGATTTTTAAAGAATTTATTTGCAAATTATGGTGGAAAATAAGTATTTGGTCAATAACAAAAGTTCATCTCAATACTTTGTTATATATCCTTTGTTGGCAATGACAGAGTTCAAATGTTTTCTGTAAGTTTTCACAAGGTTGGCACACACTGTTGCTGGTATGTTGGCCCATTCCTCCATGCAGATCTCCTCTAGAGCAGTGATGTTTCGGGGCTGTCTCTGGGCAACACGGACTTTCAACTCCCTAACAAGGTTTTCTATGGGGTTGAGATCTGGAGACTGGCTAGGCCACTCCAGGACCTTGAAATGCTTCTTACGAAGCCACTCCTTCGTTGCCCTGACGGTGTGCATAGGATCATTGTCATGCTGAAAGACCCAGCCACGATTCACCTTCAATGCCCTTGCTGATGGAAGGAGGTTTGCACTCAAAATCTCACAATACATGGCCCCATTCATTCTTTCATGTACACAGATCAGTCTTCCTGGTCCCAGTGGTGAACCTAGCCTCTTTGCTGCCTGAAGTGGACTATAGAAAGACGCCCCCCCCCCCAAAAAAAAAAAAATATTGAGTTTCCATGCTACTAATTTAACACACTGTTATCGTCGCACAATATACACAATACACAAACTTATGAAACAGTTTTTAAGAATTCTTACTACATTACTTCAGTATCAGATCAAGAACACAGCATTAACAATGAAAGTAACTTCACACATCTTCTGCTTGGTAGATGGACGAGCCCACGTGTCCCCCATTCTCTATAATAGGAGCGCCACAGATAGCTGAGTACTGTACTTCGGCTATCTTTGGCACTCCCATTGAAGTGAATGAGAGCCACTCGGGTACGTCCATCCACCAAGTGACACACCTATATATGGCTGCGGTCAGGCTGAATTCCCACCCAGTGGGGGTAAAAAACCCAATTCTCAGGCTCAGTGGGGGTCTCAGCAGACAGACTGCCATCAATCAGGTATTTATCCTCTATCATTTAGGTGAATACAGGGAAGTGATATTTTGTGACTTACAGGTGACGTCTCTGACTAATATTCACATTTCCCTTCTCTTCCCTTTGGACCACCATGACCACTTCTTCCAGCTGTGACTTGTTTCTGTAAAGTTTGCAACACATAGACATCTTTGACTCCTCACTTTTACAGGCATCCAACCCACATTGTCCTCACCTACACAAAGCCCCCATCCTGCTGCTACCCCAATTATAAAATATATGATATAACCCCCCATAATTAATAATACCCCCAAGTGCATCTTTATATTAATAATGTCCGTGTGTACCCTGTATAAATAGTGCTCCTTATTAATAATGCCCCAGGTGTTAACCAATTAAAAGGTTTTCCAGGTCATTAATAAACTAGTCAGTGGGGCTCAAAAACCCAGGACCCCCGCTGATCAGCTGTTTGAATGGTACCTGTGTAAGCGCCATGACCGCTTCTCTGTTTACATAGTGTCATTCATCTTATAGCGGCCATGTAATGTAACTACAGCCTCGTCCTGTACATGTCTACAGTATGTGACAAGGCTGGAATTACATCACACAGTCACTATAAACAGACAGCGTATAATATAAACAGGCGCCCTAGCCCCTGTTTATAGTGCCCCATTTACACACACTATAATGTTCCACAGCAGTCCCTGCACACTGTATTATGCCTCGCAGCAGCCCGTGCACACGGTATTATGCTCCATATTGGCCACTGCACACGGTATTATGCCCCGCAGTGGCCACTACACACGGTATTATGTTCTACAGCAACCCCTGCACACAGTTTTATGTTCCCTAGTGGCCCCTGCACACGGTATTATGCTCCATAATGGCCCCTGCACTGGTATTATGCTCCATAGTGGCTACTGCACTGGTATTATGCTCCATAGTGGCCCCTGTACTGGTATTATGCTTCACAGTGGTCCCTGCACAGGGTATTATGCCCCATAGTGGCCAAACCATGAACTATTATTATACTCTGGGGTCTTTTCAGACCCCAGAGTATAATGAACGGAGACCCAGGGAAGGTGACAAACATAAAAACTAGTGTTACTTACCTATCCTGGACACCGGTGCACTCCTTGCAGCTTTCAGCCTTGTTTAATTGCACGCACACGTCACATGATCAGGCCGGCGACGTGACCTGATGACATCACCAGAGGCCTCAAGCCTGCTCAGAGTAACACCGATTGCAGGAGAGGTAAGTAGGATGTTTTTATGTTCCCTCATCTCCCCTGGGCCTCCGATTATTATACTCCAGGGTCTGAAAAGACCTCGGAGTATAATAATAGTAGTATTTGAGGCTCGCGGCCTCACTTACTGATGCCCGCGGCTGCTCACAGCGTCTTCCACTTCCCTTTCTGCGTCCCATAGCAGAAGGGGAAGCGGAGGCGGCCAGAGCAGACGCGGAGTAGGTAAATAAATAGGCCGTTACCTGCCGGGGATACTCCAGCAGGTTACAGCCTATTTATATATAAAAAAAAGTTATACTCACCTGCGATGCCTTGATGCAGCCACCGCCGCCTCCTCTTCTTGTTCGCGACGTCTGTGTCTCAACGTAGGCGACGCGATGACGTTATTGTATCGCCGCCTGCGCTGACATGCGACGTCTCGTAAACCAGCCCAGGACAGGCCCCGCTCAGCTTTGTTTTTTTTTTTTTTTTAAAGCGGCCTGTCCTGGGCTGGTTTACATTGAATAGTAAAATTGCTGCCCCCGATACAGTGACGGACAGTGCCCGCCTCACTTTGCCTCATTAGCGGTGCGCCCCTGCCTGGTCCCTTTGCAGAGAAACAGCCCCAAAGCATGATGTTGCCACCCCCATGCTTCACAGTAGGTATGGTGTTCTTTGGATGTAACTCAGCATTTACTCTCCTCCAAACACGACGTGGTCTTGTATGTCTTCCATTTTCTAATTATTGCTCCCACAGTTGATTTCTTCACACCAAGCTGCTTGCCTATTGCAGATTCAGTCTTCCCAGCCTGGTGCAGGTCTACAATTTTGTTTCTGGTGTCCTTCTGCAGCTCTTTGGTCTTCACCATAGTGGAGTTTGGAGTGTGACTATTTGAGGTTGTGGACAGGTGTCTTTTATACTGATAACAATGTCAAACAGGTGCCATTACTACAGGTAATGAGTGGAGGACAGAGGAGCCTCTTAAAGAAGAAGTAACAGGTCTGTGAGAGCCAGAAATCTTGCTTGATTGTAGGTGACCAAATACTTATTTTCCACCATAATTTGCAAATAAATTCTTAAAAAATCAGTTGAGGTGTACCTATGATGTCAATTACAGGCCTTTCCCATCTTTTTAAGTGGGAAAACTTGCACAATTGGTGGCTGACTAAATACTTTTTTTCCCTACTGTATTTTTCTGCAATGTGTGGATGGGATTCTCTAGGATCCCATCCACTTTGCAGGGACTGTAAAACACCACGTGGGGCGAATACAGTGTTTTGGCCATGGAGGAAACACTGCAGCAAAAAAACTATGCATATTACAGTACCTGCAAAGTGGATGGGATTCTGGCTAAGCTCATTCACACATTGCAGAAAAAAAAATCTGCAGTAAAAATGTTACATTTTTGTAATCTGCATCATGTCAATTATATGTAGGGAAATGCTGTGGACTTTCTGTGATAAACACTGTGGAAAAAAACGTGATGCGTTACCACCGCAGTCTTTTCCACAGCATTTTTTGTCAGCAATTCGCTGCGTGGGGCCTTAGCCTAAGAAAAACTAGCACAATGTGGTGGTAGTGGCACAGATTGGGTCTTGTGCTGAATGTTTGGCGCAAGAAAGGGTCTTGCTCCAAATATACCCCACAATATAATCTCTCTATTTTTTAGGAACCACTTCATTATAGTATGAAGACGTTTAGTGCAAATACAAGAGAAACTCACATTAGGAATTATCAGAAAATCACCTCTTTTTCAAAGCTGCACCCCTCAAATAATTTAAAAGAGCATTTAGAAAGTTTGTTAACCCTTTAAAACAAATTGGAGATGAAATTTAGACATTAAATTTCTTTCAATAATATGTTCATTTTGCCCTAGCATTTACACATTCACAAGGGGTTAGACTGGCTTTAGCACACTACCATTGCTAATGTCAATGTAAAGCTATCTACTGTCATGTTTGTTTACCTTTGTAACAGAAGATAAAAGTTGTGCATGCAGGACAGCTTCCCTCATGTTATTTACATTAGTGTCAATGGGAACGGACACAGAATCAGTCTATGACTGATCATATCAATCATCCTATGACGGAAGACAGCAACGGACATTAACAACGGTAGTGTGAACCCAGCCTTAAAGAAGAAAATGCATACTCCTGATAGAACCCCTGCCTGATGCTGTCCCTCATTTCATACTGAAATGGGAGACTGACCTTAATTTGTCTCTCACGCCCAAAGAGAGCGCATATTCTGTCTCACAAATGAAACATCGATCAGCTCGCTTTATCAGGAGGCCAATTTTAAACTCATGTCCCGGTGGTATCGTGTCCCCTCGAGATTGCATGCTCTTATCCCGCAGGTCCCATCAATATGCTGGAGGTGTGGGGTGGAGGAGGGCACCATGTTACACATTTTTTGGTCGTGTAGCGCTTTATCCCCCTTCTGGGACGAGGTTAAGAGGATTATTTACCAAGTAACTGAGACTTACCACCATTTAGGCCCTGCTCTGTTCCTCCTCCATCATTGCGAGTCCCCAATGCATATCTATAAGCACTCCTTGCTTCGATTTTTAGTCCTCGCGGCTCAGGCATGTATCCCGCAGTTTTAGAAGCGAACTGAACCCCCCCTCTCCCTCTGGGTTCTGAAGGGATTATGCGTATGGAGAACCTTACCTCTTTCCTGCATGACACTGTTGAAACTTTTAATAAGTCCTGGTTATACAGGATGGAATTCCAACGTTGCAGTGAATATCAGACGCTTCTCGGGCCTGTGCCTCCCCCGTAGACCTACAGTGGGATGCTCTGGCTTTTATAGCTACCTGATGGGTTACCTGTTTAGGACTATTCTTGACCCTCTTCCTTTGCTCCTTGTGGAGTTTTATTGCTCTTTCTGATGAAGAATTTTCAATTGCTTGCACCCCTGGGGTCCTCCCCTGGACCCGCATACTGTTGCTGTTTAGTCCCCATCCCCCTCCCTTTTTTTTTTCTCTCTCCTTCTTTCTTCCCTCTCATTCTGTGTTTGTTTTTGTTGTCTCAACACTCCTTCCCTTCCTCCTTCTTTCTTCTCCCCTTCCCCTCCTTTTCTTGTCCTTTGGCCTCTACTCAGAGATCTCCCCGTTCTCTACAGTATAAAATGTTGATGCTGCCATTGCAGCTATCTGTTGTCACTGTATTTTATGTCTTTTGGAAAATCAATAAACTTTGAATTAAAAAAAAGAAGTAAATGCATCCCACAATTTGTTAAGCAATTTCTTCCAAGCATGTAAATTCCCCCTTTGTGGATGTAAACTGCTGTTTGGTCACACAGTAGGGCACAGAAGGAAAGGAATGCCACTAGGCTAAGGACAAATTTTGCTAGAACCGTTTTCAGATACCATGATGCATTTGTAGAGCCGATAGAGAAACCAGAACAGTGGAAACACCAATTAAATGATTCAATTTTAGAAACTATAACCCTAAAGCATTTTGACCCTATACCTGTTTCATGGAATTTATTTACATTGGGACCTGAAAATGAAAAATTACTTTTTTTTTCCTATAAAATGTTGCTTTAGCCCCAAATCGTTCATTTTCACAAAGTGTTAAAGGGGAAAAAGCAGCCCACTGTTTACTCGTAACCATGGCAATACCACATATGTGGTTGTAAACTGGTGGGGCTCACAGCTGACACAGTGTTATTTTGTTTTTGGAGGACAAATTTTGCTGGTATAGTTCATGACTGATATGTCTCATTTATAGCATCCTTAAAGTATGAATACAACGAAATCCCCCCAATTGTGACCCCATTTTGGAAACTATACCCTTGAAGGAATTTATCAAGAGGTATAGTGAGCCTTTTGATTCTGCAGGTGTTTCATAGATTTTATTAACATAGGGCTCTGAAAATGAAGAATTACATTATCTGCAAAACAATGTAACATTAACCCCACATTTTTATTTTCATAAAGAGTTAAAGGAAAATGACCCCACAATTTTTCTAAAGTACAAAAATACCCCATGTGGATAAAAACTGCTGTTTGGCAGGACAAAGAAGGGAAGGAGAGTCATTACGCTTCTGGAGGACAGAATCATTTTCAAGTGTCACGACGCATTTGCAGGACCCATAAGGTGCCAGTGCTGAGGAAAGTACCAATAAGTGACCAGCAGCAGTTAAAATTTTAATTTTTCTAGAGATACATCATTTCAGTGCTCAATATGTTGATCCCTTCTTGTGTCAGCAGAGACACACAGTTCAAAAATTGTTAAAGAGGACCATTCACATCCTCATGTATATGCTGTTTTACATACCGCTAGAAAGCCGACATCGCGCTGAATTTAGCACATTGTTGGCTGGAGATATCGGGGGTCGTAGTTTCACAGTTCACCGTCAGAAGGGTTTCTGACAGTCTATCTGGGCTGTGAGGTATGCCCTCCTTGACAGTACTTGCCCAGATACTTGTACTGGGGGGGGCATTCCTCACAGCTCAGCATCATTACTGGGCAGTAAGGAACGCCCCCTCTGACAGTACAGCGCTATGGACAAGTACAGAGAGAGGGGGCTTTCCTTACAGCCCAGTGATGACGCTGAACTGTGAGAAACGCCCCCCGCCCCCAGTACAGTGCTATGGAGGAATACTGTCACTGTCGGCTTTCTTGCGGTATGTAAAACAGCATATACATGAGGACGTGAAAGGTCCTCTTTAAGTGGGATATCCAGATCAATTCCAGTGTCTTTTCCCTTGTAAACCCTAAAACTGGGATGTAACCTGATGTATGCTCCATGGCTTATACATTACAATTCTTGCTGCTGCCAATTTTTCCTCTAAATTTTTGATATTTTTGCTGAATTATTGTAAGCATTATTTTATTTCCATTTCTGTAGCCATATGACAAGTTATATGTTGTGGCATGAGATGTACTTTTCAATTCCATCATTTATCTTATTAATTACATTTTATTAACTCTTCCATGGAGACTAAAAACATTTTTACTAGCATTGTTTTTTACCATTTTAAATGTTTTGCTCTTCTCAGTACAGCATAAGTAAAATATCATCTTTATTCTATGGGTCATTACAATTATTATACCAAAATGTTGGTTTTTTTATATTACTAATTCTGCAAAATAAACACTCATTTTGGTGAAAAAAAAAAAATCTATTGTTTTTGCATTGCCAGCATTTTTATTTTTCTGTCTACTGAGCTGGTTTAATGTACTTTTTATTGAGACACATGCCACATTGGGCAGCAAACATATTGGTGGCACACAATTACTTCCTGCCATTTCTATATAGGATGCATATGCTTTATGAACAGAGTGTGGCGAGGGAGCAATATCTGAGCCTTATCAGAGTGTATAGTGTTGGTATCCTGCCCTATCTAGACTTCCAATGGTATAAAACAATTTATCACCTGTGAATAAATAGAATGACCATTAATAATAATTATATTACTCCACTGACCTGGTTTCAGTCTACACAGCAAAGCTGGCATGAGGGCTGCAGAAAACAGGAAATATCAGCTGTGTGCTCTAGCAAGGAAACTGGATTTTTATATGGATATTAATATTAAAAAAAACAAAAACCAAGATAAAAATTTTAATTTTTTAAAAGATTGAAGTAAAAATTAGTTATAAATAATGCAATTTTAAAGTAAAACTGTACACAGAATATATCTATTTGCAAAACTTCAGTCAATTAACATACCCAATCAATTTAACCCAACATGCTTGATTTATAGGGGCAATAGTTATTTGTCAGTCAATGTATTTGCTCTAACTGCCTGGTGTCCCACAACTCTTATAAATGATATGGGAGGGATAAACTATGTATACAGGTATTAAAGGGGTTGTTGGGGATAAAATCAAAATTAACCCCTAAACTAAACCCCCTCCCTCCACCTAACTTCTAATTTACTTATATTAAAAAAAAAAAATCTATAATTAACCATATCCATGGGGCGGTCATGTGACTGACCCAGGTACACTTTCTGATATTCCAATGACATTCCGTTTCCCCGTTTCTGAATCAGAAAGTTACCATTACTCCCCCCCAACCCCATCATACTTACGTATCTTCCTCTCCAGGAATGGCTCCTACCCTCTTCCTCTCTGCCAGCGCTTGCGTGTCTGGAGGTGCCTGTGACACATGCGCAGTAGAGATGGTACTCCATCTCTATTGCGCAGGCATCAGGGTACTTCCGGTCTGTGTACAAGCTAGCAGAGGAAGGGGAAGAGAGGCATCTCCAGACTGTGCACAGTGGAAGAAAGGAGGAGCCATCTCCCAAAGAGGAAGGCAGGTAAGTATGATGCGGTGGTGGGGTGGGCTGAGTTAGTTGGTTGGGAAGGGCTAGTAGTGGGCGGGATAGCTAGGGAGATAGGGAGAGGGTGTAACGGAGTAAAGAGAGGCGGGACAGTGACAGGGAGGTAATGTGGAGGCACACAGGAAGCTACACAGCAGGAAGCTGCACCATGTAAACAAATGCAGAAGATGTCAGATGCTCCCAGAGAAACCCAGAAATCACTCAAAACACTGCTAAATGTATATGGATTTACTTATTAACCCATTAATAGCACTAACAGACCTTTTAAAAAAAGATTTTTTGCCTGGAAAACCCCTTTAGGCTCTTTTCCAGAAACAGGTTCACATATGTATATGTCTGATATTGCTTGTCAGCTTCATTTACTTTAGTGGGGATGAACTTAAATACCAGACACAGCCAATGGACAGATATGATACTGTTTTCAAGGCAATCCCTATGAAGCATTTAAATCCATATAGCCTATATATAAACAATAAATATAACAATAAATGAATGAGATGGAATATTTTATGCAGTAGTATTATAATAAGAGGGAGCACTTGTGGGTGTTTTATATTGTAATAGTGATTACATTTATCATATTTAATATGTAAACTGTATTATAAAGTTTTAGGGAATGGTTGATGTCTACAGAGTACAAATATCAGCCCACTGAAGGAATTCCTAAAACAACAACTGAAGCCAGCAAAACTAACATGTGTTCCTATACAAATGAAGAACAGCCGCCTTCTAAATTTTCTAGTGTAAAGATGTGTGCTGAAGACATACAGTACATTTCATTACATATTTATTGTTATTATTTATTTAGTTACAAGAAAAAAATATTGTGCTTACATGTCAAACAAATGTTTGTTACAGTAGATAATCTTTTAGGACAACTTCATGTTTTACTTACCCCTTTCCTTCTGTCATGTCCTTCCCCATCCCTTGGTTGAACTTGATAGATGTCTTTTTTCAATGGTACTCTGTAACTGTAACACTAGGGGCAACAGCAATCTTTCTTTTAATGTCATCATTTCTGTTTATATGGTGTATGTTCGATTACAAATTTATTACTTTGTCCATATCTGTCAGACAGTGTCTGTTGATCTTGAGACTGAAAATGTGAAATAGAAAAACTGATTTATTAAAATGTGCAGAAAATATTGCTGATAACTATATAGTAAAATCATGCACTGTAGGTTAATACATAAACATTTTATGTTGTACGAACATCTAGTAAATAAATATTGCAGGATCTATATAAACTGTTTCATACTAATTCATATATATATATGAACATTAGAACATGGACACCGGTGGTGTATGTTTTACTATGTAAAATTATGATTTAAAAAAAATAGATAAAGTAAATGAAACATACATAGTATATAAAAAGTATGAACATTGTTATTTGTCTTACAATATTTCATAAATAAAGATGAACCAGAGTTAGCAGAGACTGTCAATTACTACAAGCACCTACAAATTGTAGCATTATATTGAATTTCTGACCGAAATATATCATCGGATCAATTCTCTGCATGCTTTATTCAATTACTTTTAACTCATATCCTTTCTATTACCATGGTCACTAACAGTAACTCAGCAACCCTTCTGCCATCGCACTCCTTTCCCTTACTCCTTTTGACCTTACGCAGTAGTTCTCTGTTACTCACAAAGACGGTCATAAACCTCACCTCACTTTCACCTGCCTCTACTCGATCTTTAATGTTTTAAACTAACCTTTCTTGTTATTCACTTTTCTTTGGTTTGGTTCTTTGTTATCTCTGTTCAGAAAAACACACACAAACTACTGTAATTTAGGTATTGACTCTTTCACTGACTATGTAACCTCCCTTTATAATGTCCTCCCCACTAATTCTGAGACAGACAAATGAACCATTTTTGTTTGTTTCTTATCAGTTACCAGGTTCCAGCGTTTTTTGCTTCAGATTTTGCTGTGTTTTTTTGAGCCAGTCTTGAATGGCTTGAAGAGGAATGAAAAATATAAAGAAAGCTCTTAGACATTTCCCTTCTGTTAAATATACTCCTGACTTTGGTTAAAAAAAAAAAAAACGCAGCAAAATCTCCACCATAAAACACTGCATCTCCGCAAAGTGAGGCCTTAGCCTTGGCAGGCATCATCAGGAGCATCCACACTGAATCACCAATGCATTCAGTGCTACCTGTGTTGTGATTACATTGGGCTGCTATTATTTAACCCCTAAAGATCAATCCTGTATATGGAGAAATGCATAGGTTTATTTCAGTTCAGTAGGGTCTCAGAACCCCATCCCTGACTTTTGATTGACCCTTTATCTAGACTCCTTGGGGGTGTTGGCGTGGCATTAGGCCTTATCCCTGAAAACCTAATTTGTTTGTTCTGGGCAGTCTTTGCATTTACAAGCAGAGGTCTGGCTTTTCTAAACCTTTTGTTGCATATATCTTTGGCAGGGAGTCATTATGCAGAGGGACTTGTAGCATCTCTAGATCCTCATACTATTCATAGAGGGATGGTTAATCCGGTTCCTACTTCCTGCAACTCTATATCTCAGTGGGAAGCTGTTGTGTTTTGATGGTGGAGTTGGTTGTTGCACCAAATCATTGTAATATTATTTGTTATTAAAAAATATGTTTTAGACACACATTTTTTCAAACATTTTTTTCTCGGTGAGCCTTAGCCTAATACCATTCTGCCTTTTCTTTCATTTCCTATTGATCATCTCATATGTTTTCATCTCAGCCAGAACTTCTTTCTTTAAACAATTTCCATTGACTAGCAACTTCCATTCTATATTAAAATAATTATAAAACCACTCATTGAAGAAATTTCTATCCTTAGCTCTCTAAGTTTAGTACAGTAAAGCTCTTCTCTACTTTTCTTCTGCTTATTGAAAATGTGTTGCAAAATTCATAACATTAAAGAGAACTTGTCTGCTGGTTTGAGACTACTGAACCGCCAGTCATTTGGAGCTGGATTTTAGAGTCCCAAACCTCTGTAATGAAGAGTCCTGAGATCCACCTAAATGAATCTGCTGAGGGGCTCTGGAGCATAAGCATTGTGCATAGTAAAGCAAAGATCAGTATACCTTGATTCAGTGCGCATGCATCCGATGTGTAGAGCATGCACAGTGTAGAGCATGCACAGTGAAACAAGGTGTACTGACCTCGGCTGCATTGTGCGCAATGTGCATTTGCCAAAGTCCCTCACCGGACTGGCCTAGGGCCCATCACTTGTTCTGGGGGCCCACTCAACAGCTTCTTGGTAGCCCACATGGTTTAAAATGCTCCCAAGAGACCTCCTCCACAGTATAATGCTCCACATTTGCCCCATCAATATAATGCTCATTAGTATAATATGTTCCCCAGAGCCCCCTAATAGTATAATGCTCGACAGTGGCCCCATACAGCATAACATGCTCTGCAGAGCTCCCCACATGTATAATGCTCCACAGTGGCCCCAAACAGTAAAATATTCTCCCCATAGCCCCTCACAGTATAATGCTCCATAGTGGCTCCACATAGTATAAAATGTTCCCAAGAGCCCTCTCAACAATATAACATGTTTCAGAAGCCTTGAGCTGCTTTAGATGAACCCCACAAAATTTATGTCAACAAATTTTCGGTAGTTTCGTCCCTCTGATTCGATTCTGTGCTATTATTGTACTTTGGGGTATCCTCAGATCTCAGAGTATAATACGTAGAGGCCGAGGGGGAGGAAAGTAAAAATAACAAACAGTTATACTCACCTCTTCTGGGCATCCTCGTGTCATTCGGCTGTCTCCGACGTCCTCTTCAGGCCTCTTTCAACTTCTGGCTGACGTCACATACCCTGGGGGTCATGACACCAGCGCACCCCACATGACCACTTAGGACTAATCACAGGCCTCAGCAATGACCACAGGATGTGTGATGTCAGCCAAAGGCCAGAAGAGGATGCCAAGGACTGCTGGACACAGGAGGAGACGTGAATATAAGTGTTTGTTATTTTTACTCACATTGCTTGGGCATGTACATACTGTATATCACATTAGGCCTGGCAGCCAGGCTTTCTATTATAGATGTGGCTGGGCCCCTGCCCTGCCTGGGCCCACCAAAGCATCCTTTGGTGGGTCAATCCAATGTTATTTGGGACCCTAAACCCCACCTACTTGGCTTGCACCTACTGTTTAATGGCCTGAAACCTGCTGATGTTCCTGTGAAATGGATTTTTTTCTAGTCCTAATTTCATCAATCAGTTGGTTTAGTGGATTAACTCTGAAATCTAAAGTGGTAATCTCTTCGCAAAAGCATTTATGTCATATTCACAGGCTATACCATAGATTTCTGATCGATGCAGGTTCCATCTCTGGAACATGCACCTATCTCCAGAATGGAGTCTTCCAATCCCACATTTAGACTGATACTTTGGCTGCAATAAATGAAGAGCAGGCTGCACAGAAACATCTATGATTCCCAGAGGTGGGACTTGCATCTATACACAGAATATGCCATAAATGTTTGTGATGTGAATACCCAGACTACTGTATGCGATCTTTAAAGGGGTTATACACTTTCTAATATTTATGGCCTATTAGATATGCAAGAACAACCGAGACCTGCGCAGATCAGCGGCTCCAGGACAACAGACTCCCGGTAATGTTTACATCCAAGGACTGTGCTACCCATTGGATGTAAAAAGCATACCAATGGCTTTAGGTATTTCAGCTTTGCCCCATTGAATTCTACAGCACCACTGCAGCATTTAAAGCTGCCACTAAACTTTGTACGGTGAATGCGCATCACAGCTCCTGGTGGTGATCTGTACAATGATCTGTGGAGTTCTGGCTGTCAGGCCGTCTCAGATCTATAGATAGGCCATCAATATTAGAAAGTGGATAACTGCTGTAAAGGCAGGACAGTTATAGTTATCATTATACCAGACTGAAGATCCTACAATGACATCAATTAAAGTTTAACCTTAAAATCATGTTTGCCTCAACTATATTGCAACTAAGTTATGCAAAACTACCAAATGAAATATCAGAGAACAGGTTCTGAAAAGATGATGGTTTCAATCTAGATGATATATTCATGTTGTGATCTATGTATAACATTTTATGTTCACAGACTACATGGTATAACAGTTATTGTAATTTTTAGTAGTTATTCTTTGTGTAGACAGAAAGCATCACAAAATGCTCATGTAGAACTGTAAATATGAGATAGGGAGGAAAAGATGGAGCAGCAGTTTCCAGCATAAAAGATGTATGTAGTTTAGTAGCAAGTGGAAAAATGTAATTGGCTTAGATCTCACAGCAAAGATTTTACATCACAGAAAGATACATCTACCCAATTGGCAAGAGAGAGAATGTGTGTTCACAGAAACTGGCAGAAGGACTTTGAATTAATAAAAAAAGAAACTGGCAGAAGGAAGGGATAAGATTCACAATTTACAGGTTATATTCAACAGTTTTGTCTACACTTCTCATCTACAGCTGCTTAAGAAGTGATTGTGATATTTCAGGTCAGTGTCAGGGGCTACCCTTTCCTTGCATCCTTATTTCAAAAAGGAGAGTCTCTTTTTATTAACTGATCAAATCATAAAATATGTACAGTATATTGTAAACTAAAAATTTTCATGTTTGGAGGCCAGAATCAATTTTTACCCTAATAGCGAATGCTCACTGGCAGACATATTATGTTAGAAAGCACATAGCCATAAATATAAACAAATAAATAAAAAATACAAGTAAATTAAAAAAAACTCTTGTCTACACAAATGTTTTCTGTCCCCTTCATCCAAGACTATAAATAAAATATATCAAAATGTCCATAATACAATAGGGAACCCATTTAAATACACTATGTTAATGTCAAGTTACAAATTTTAAAATTATACTAATATATATATTTGTCAATTTAGTCATACAAATCTAGGAGTAATAACAGAAGAAAGGCATAAAGACAAAGTTACAAGAAAAGTGTTATTATTAGGAGAGATGACAGATTATATATATTTAAAAAAAAAAAAAAGAAAATCACATCCTAAGCACTTACTGTAGATAGATTTTTTTCTGTATATATAATGTCTGTAGAACAGACAGGATCTGGTCTTTTCCTTTCCTTTTTGCTAGAAAAGGCACATTTTCTCTCTTCATGCTTCCTGAATGCATGAGCACTGGTGTAACAAAAGATGTGCATCTGGCTGGGAACCAATCAGATGTCTCTCATGGAGACTGCAGCTACATCACCCTTTTCTGATCCTTAGAGTTACTGTAATACTATAAAAGGCTTTGCAAATTGCAAACTGTTACATATGCAAATTGTTATTGTTCTGTTTTGGTGTTATTTTTTGTCCTTCATTATTACAGAGTTCACCATCCTGTATAAATGACAATACCCAATTCATAAAGTTTTTTACATTTTACTATTTTGTATAATAAAACACTTTTTTTTTAAATAAATATTTTGTTTTTGCATCAAAATACATGCTGTATGATTTTTTAATTTTTCAATTTATTGAGCTGTGCAAGATCATATTTTCTGCAGGACAAGCTGTAGTTTTCATCTATACTCTTTAGAGGTGTATTCAGCTTTTTGATAATTTTTTATTCCATTTTTTGGATTTGAGATTAACAAAAACACCAACTTTTGTGTTGTTTTTATTTATTTATCTCTATGTACTTAGGATATTCACTGTGCAGGTTAAATAGCATGTCAACTTTTTAGAGTGGGTCTCTTTAGATGTGACGATACCAATTATGTGTAGGTTTGTTTATTATTTCTTTTAGCATATTAAAACTTTGTGTTAGGGAAAAATTGTGATTTGTTTTACTTTTTAAGGCTAAGGCCCCAAGTAGCAGGCTGCAGCAAAAAACCGCTGCGGGAAAAACGATGACAGCAACACATTGCAGTTTTTCCCGCAGCGCTTTTCACAGAAAGTCTGCAGAGGCTTCCTCTGCAGACTTTCTGCTTCTATTAAATTTATAGGGAAACTGCCGGCATTTCCATAGATATAATTGACATGCTGCCATTTCTCAATCTCAGCGTGTCTGCTGCGGATATTTTTGCAGTGTGTGGAAGGGATTCACAATGCAGGGTCTGTAAAACAAGGCAGTTTTTTTTTCCGCAGTGTTTATGCCACGTGGGGTCCCAGCCTAAAATTGTTTTTAATATTTTATTAAACAGCTTTTTCACATTTTTTATTAGTCCCATAAGGGATTTGAACTTGTGATCAGAACCCAATTATGCTCCTAATTTCATGGGTACCCTGGCATGATGGATATTAATCTCCCCACTACCATCTGTCCTGAATGCAGCCACCAGACTCATCTTTCTGTCAAACCAGTACACAGACATATCTACCTTGTGTCAGTTGCTGTATTGGTTGCCCATCCATCACAGAATACAATATAAAATTATCACACTGACCCACAAATCCATCCATAGCACTGCACCCCCCTATATCTCCTCTCTCGTCACTGTATACCGCCCTAACCGTCCTCTCCGTTCTGCCAATGACCTTAGACTTGCATCCCCTGTTATCCGATCATCCTATTCCCGTCTCCAAGACTTTTCTCGAGCTGCAGCGGTGCTCTGGAACGCTTTACCCAAGACAATCCGATTAATCCCCAACTAAAGCAGCTTCATAACTTCCCTAAAATCACATTTGTATGATCAGGCTTATCACGTGACCTGATCACCGTGTAGTGTGCGGAGGTGTAAAACAATAGCATCTTTTATCCTTCCTCCTCTATTCTTCAGATCCTGGCCCCTCCATCTAGAAGTTACACTGCACTCCTTGCACTTAGTATCTGTTTATTCACAGATACTGGCTGGTGACAGGTTCATACAGTTTCAGTTACACAACCTTTTCTGTTAAAAGATGGCTGGACCATGGTAGCAAACAAGCCCTCTGACCTCTTGTATCCCCCTATTTCCTCATAGAATGTAAGCTCTTGCGAACAGGGCCCTCACTCCTATTGTTCGATATAGTTATTTCTTTGTCACATTGTAATGTCTCATATTGTCTGTTTATGTGTCCTCTGATTTGTAAAGTGCTACGGAATATGTTGGCCCTATATAAATAAAGTTATTATTATTATGTATTATTATGGAGTATTAACTGCCCCTCACTCATGATGGATATATTCATCATGCACTGTTATGGGGTTAAAGTCCATAAATGAAAATATTTGGCACAATAGAAAAATAAAAGAAAAACAATAAAAAAAAAAACAGAAAAACAAAACCTGCATAGTTGAGCAATAAATAACAGCGTCTATGACAATACCAGGTGTCTTTCTACCAGGCACTGGTTACACAGCAATATCCAGCAAATTTTACTCACTGGGAGAGTATGTAGTCCCAGTTCACTTCCAATACTCTTAAACACTGGAGGAGAAAAATGCACCAAGTTAGACTAGACAGTCCAATAATGCGACAGATTTATCACCTGGTACTAGACACTTTGATAAATCTGACTATTTTAAGACTCTCTAGTCTAACTTTGCACTACTTAGTGTTTACACAATATTAATAAATCTGTCCCAATTTTTCTGCACCTTGTTATGCAAATGCTGCAGGTATAGCTGATAACCCAGAAGCGTAATCCTAACAGCAGAGATGGACAAGAGAATGCGGACCCATCCTACTCTTCCCCAAACCAACTCTCTGCCCTTTTCCAAAAAGACAGTTCTAGAAAGTGTGATCTTTCCATTACACACACACTGCTGTCTAAGACACATATGACAGAAAGACAGGAGAAATATATCTTCCATCACTGATTTTCCCTGCCACTGTCTCACACATTACACTGGTCCATCACATTACTATTGCCTCGAGTTGCATATAAAGATGCACCACATTGTTGGTTCTGTGCTTCACTCACCACTTTTCATAAAAGTGGGCAGAGCAGGGCAGAGATCAAGGTGGGCAAGGGAAGGGGAAGCCTGGGCCTCACAAATTTACTATAAGGGTATGTTCACACGGCATTTTCACTGCGATCTAGCCGCGACGGGATGCTGATGCAGTGCATCAGCATTCCGTCGCGGCATCCCGCTCCTGATTAGGCCCAGATGAATGGGTCTAATCAGGAGGGAGTCTTGAGCTGCGGATTCGAACAGTACGCTTCATTTTTCCGCGTCCTGCTGCGATCTCTGCCTCCCATTGAAAACAACGGGAGGCGGATTCCGGGAGATATCTGTTCCGGATTCGGGGGCGAAATCCGCTCCCAAATCCGCGGCAAATTCCTCCGTGTGAATACACCCTAACTCAGGCCAGAAGGCTGGTGTGAATGATACCTGAAATCTTTGACAAATCCTGACTGGCATAGATTTCAATTAAGGCACACGTGAGCGCACCTGAATTTTTAAGAAGCCAAAGCCTCATAATAGTTCAGGTGCAGTTACCATCAGCCAGTCTTATTAAATTCCCCCCATTATGTAGCCTTTATAGTTTGTACTCATATTTGATATACAATTCACTGTAACTAATTCTTGCCCTCAAAATGGTATCAACCAATTCACTGTATAGGAACTAGATATAAAAAAATAACTTTAATTAAAACTTCAATAAAACTATCCTAAAGTGTACCTAAATAATGATATGCCTAAAGGTCATATCACCCTTTCTAGTACCAATTCAACAGAAGCTTTGGCCACTAATAATATACAATGCTGCAAAATAACTGTAATGTAAAACTAAATACCCTGACATTATACCCTACTCGGCCCCAACATTCTGATAATTTACTGCTGCACAGGAAACAAATAAAACAGTTTCTACCTAAAGGGTATTATAGCCAACAGAGTGATGACATACAAAAAGATCTCACGCGTTTCCTATGTTGATATTTATCAGGAGTCAATAAACCACTTTAATAACAATATGTATATTGAGAAATAGAGTGGAACATATAGTGTGCCCGCATTGATAAAAGCTGAGCATGTGGCGACTCAGATGCCACACACGCCCAGTATATTATCAGGCTCATATCCAGGCTGTTAACAAGCCAGTAACTCATCAAGCCTGTACCCAGTCTATAATGGGGGATTCCCCATATTACATCATAATAAGTTATTAATATATATAACCCCCATATAAGGTACCATGTCACATCACTTTTAGTTCTCCTTATATGCCCCACACATGAACTAAGCTCGCATCAAAAAGTAGGCAGAATCAAATTATCCAGTATCACAACCTAGTTATAACAAATGTTATATGCCACCTATGACATAAAACAAGCACAATTGAGCTGTTTATTAATCCCCTCAGGATGAACAAGGCAGAGACTATAAATTCACTGGACCTCCTTTTTCAAAATGAGGTTGTCAGTTTCCAAATCTGTACATTAAATTGATCTGTCTATCAAGCCATGTAACTGGACCATTCTTGGATTCTAGGCAACTGTGCACAATCCTATCCCTGATGTTCTTCACATGCCAGTTAGTAATCTGTGGGTAACCCAACATTCTATCCGCAATATCCAGAGCAGATATAAGGATCCTCCTGTATCACAGGGTTCATTCTACCTGGCATCAAACATGCTGATAACCCTAGTGTTCTGCACTTGATTCCTCGGTAACTTTGGCACCAATGGAGAGGCTCTATCTGAGGTCTGTGCTCTTCCATAAACTCTCTTGGGAATCCTCTCTCAACGAACTTCCTAGATAGTGCATGTACCTGATCATCAAAGTCAATCATAGAGGAGCAATTACGGTGCTGATGTTCTGAATGAAACTATTTATCCTGGAAACAATAGATCAGCCTTTCAATAGAGAAAGGCCCTTGTACACTTTCGGTAATGTATAAAAGGATACCATTGTAGGAAATTCCAGAAATAGAAAAAAGTAATCTCACTCGCACTTATGTGACTCAGATGTGACTCTGTGACAGCCATTCATTTTAGTCAAGCCCATTAAAAAATGTTCTGAATATTTGCATTATTTTATATGTAAAGTGTATAAACATTATTTCATTTGTATACATTTTTAATATTTGATAAATATTTAATATATCCAAAACAAAAAAAACAAATAAAACAAAAAAACAAGACGTAAACTGAAACTTATGATCTTTCTGTGTTTTACAAAAGAAGTTTTCATTAAAGATCAATTAAATTACCGTACATGTCTGTGCATATGAATAAACATTGCTATATGATTCTGTGGTACAGGTGTATATGAAGCAAAGTTGAGATAAACTTACAACACTGCACAGAATAAATTTGCATTTGTTTAGAAAATTGTTTGGTCTTTAAAACACTCAAGTTTCTTTTTTTCCTCTTTGTATTCCAACAAAGAGTGCTTTGTTCATGCATAGAAGCATTGTCCTTTGTGACCTTGCCATAGGCACATTGCCTGCCATATGACAAGCTGGAAACACATGCATATAATCACAGTCTGTTTCGTGTCTGAAGTTTACTCTTCAAGAAAGAAACATAGTTTTGCATATTTAAAGGCTCAATTGTCATATGGTATGGAAACAAATATAAATCCAAAAATGTCATAATGTGGTAATTATAAGTTTTTGGTAACTTTAATTTTGTCAAATATAGATGTGTACTCCCTTACCAATCCCCTATATGGGTATATTAGGTTAGGCTACATTCTCATATACTCAATGGTGTGAGTTGGACTCTGTTCTACCGCTGTTTTAGCGGTCTGCCTCTCCGTTGTTTGGGTCCT
The DNA here is from genome assembly GCA_947044405.1 of Leptodactylus fallax. Taxonomy (NCBI): domain Eukaryota; kingdom Metazoa; phylum Chordata; class Amphibia; order Anura; family Leptodactylidae; genus Leptodactylus; species Leptodactylus fallax. The sequence continues at coordinate 1,259,369 of CAMRHE010000001.1, read as the reverse complement.
GCATGTCCGACTTTGTTTCCAGTGAAAAAAACTGCCTTCGCGGCGCAGAGGGTGTAAGCGCACACCTGTGCATTGCTTTAAAAACCCATTCAAATGAATGGGTTTTTAAGCAATGCGTTGCTAACCTTTCGCTATCCAGTCCCTATACAGTTTCCCGAGATTTTCAGTCGGATTCGCGGCTGACGGACTCCGGCGCAAGTGTGAACCCACCCTTACACATTTTCTTCCTGCCGCAAACAGTTTTGTCCTAAATATTTAGTGATTTTTGTCTTCACATTGTGCAAGCTATATTTTTTTTATTTTTCTTGTGATATAGCCATATGAGGGCTGTTTTTTGAAGAATGAGAAGTATGTTGTAATGACACCATTTTGGGGTGCTTATAACTTATTGACTAAATTTTATTAACTCTTTCTTTGTGGATTAAAAAAACCCATCAATTCTGGCATTGTTTTTTACCTTTTAAATTTTTTGCCGTGCAGTGTTCAGCATTAGTAACATGCTACCTTTACTCTATGGGTAAATACAATTACATCGATAACTAATTTGTATTTTTTTTTATGTGTTACTAAGTATTCAGAACAAGAACCCATTTGGAGACATAAATCAATTGTTTTTGCATCGCTATCTTCTGAGAAGCGTAACATTTTTATTTTTTGTTGACAGAGTTGGTTAAGGGCTTATTTTTTGTGGGGCGAGTTTTATTGTATGGGTTAATATGAATGCAGCGATCTCAAATATCTATTGTTTTTAGAAATGTTTCGTTTTCTTTTTACATAATGCATTTTATATAGGAAAGGGGCATTTTTGGGGGTTTTATTCATTCATTAATTTTTTTAACACTTTTGATTTTTATTTATTTTTTTTAATTTTGTTTTATGTCCCACTATAGGACTTGGACCAGCGATCTTGTGAATACACATGTATTGCAGTTATATACATGAAGTCAGCCTATGCAGACACATAGGTTGACTTTCTCTTCTCTGGGCAGGATCAAGTATGTGCCTCTGGCATCACGGGGTCACTGGTCAGACCCTGGGCTGCCAAAAAAAACATATGGCCCATCTCCCCGAACTCACCATGGGGGGAGCCAATGGAGAGCAGTATGGCAGCGGAAACCCCTTAGATGCCGTAGTCATGTTTGACCGTGGCATCTAAAATGTTAACATCCCCGCTCAGAGCGGGCTCCAATCAGGGATGCTGGAGCAGGATGTTAGCTGCAAGTTACAGCTTACACCCATTCCAGAAGCCGCCTACTCAGTGTCTAAGTGGGCAAGAGGCTTTCACCATAATAGTACAGCAGTTTGCCTTTAGACCCAGGCAACCAAGCCGTACTATTATGGTGCATGTCGCCTACAGTTAAATCAGGTGTGCCGTGAATCCAGCAGGTGGTGCTGCCTCGGTTCTGGGAGTGTTAGCTATGTGGTCTGGCACAGCTAACACACCTGGAGCCTCAGCATTTTTAAGTGTTGCATTGTCAAAGTAGAGGCTATCAATGCCTCTCTTATATGCAACCCTAACCCGCTTGGTTTTACATGGGTACAGCAGATGGTGCCTCATACTAACAGTCACAGGAGGCAGCACCACCTACTGGATCCAAGACACACCTGATTTAAACGACTCCATTGTAGCATCTACCTCAGTGCTAAAGGTAGGATGCTCTTCTCCTATCTCACCTTCAGGAGAGGAGGTACGGAATGATTTGCTGCAAGTTTCACAGGTTTTATTTGGCGAGAATGCTGCTGACAATGGGCTTAAGGTGGAAAGGGAAAGGCAGTGACAAACTTGAGAAGGGGAAAGTTCAGAGGCAGCACTTCTACCATTGATGTTGTACTGTGGTGTTTGCCACTTTCTGCAGCATGGAGGTATTTGTTTAGTACTGCTAGAGTGAGATGTGCTACACTGTGGTGTTTAACTCTTCTGGGAGGTATTTTATACTGGACTCTAGTATTTGGCGCTGCGATTTGATATTTGGTGTTGCAATGGGTATTATGTACACTGTACTGTGGTATTTGGTGGCCACTGGTGAGGGTATTATGTGTACAACACAGTGGCATTTGTTTGGCACTCCGTAGTAGTATTTCTTGCTGGTGAATCACAACAGGCTGAGTGGTGAGGCCTGAATCAAAAAGACTTAGAAGCTCTGATCTATAGGGTGCTTTAAGCCTTTGTCCTACTAGATGCTTGGATCACATTCTAGTTATCAGTGGCTCAAAACAGAAGGTAAAATGACATCACTATGGTGGCTGTACTGAATCACTAGCAGAGTAGGCAAGAAGATGCCTCAGGTGCTTGTTGTGGAAAAGGGTTTAGGTGAGTAGCATTTTATTTATTTTTGAGGGTACAAAGGGGGACACTTATAAACTGAGGCACACAGACAGATATGTTACTATGTGGTCAACTATTCAACTATTACTATTGGGGGAACTATCTGTTTGTATTATTATTTGAGGTAACCATGGTTACTGAAGGGGGAAATAGGTAGAAAAGGGAAGCCCCGAAGATGTCTGGGTCCCATGGAGAAGAAAGGGAATATACAGTGCCCCTGATGTTTTCTGACTGTAGCAATGTGCCTGGAATATGCTATCTGCCTTTTACAACTTTTAGTTATCAGTCATTTTGCTCCTGGCCCCAGCCTTCCTGCGTGTCTTTAACAGTCTCAATAGTGATACCTCGTTCCCCTCGCACTCATTGTCGGTCCTAATCACCTTCATTCCGAAACCTGGGAAAGACCCCGCAAACTGTGCTAGTTACCACCCGATCTCCCTAATCAACATCAACATCAAATTATACTCCTAAATGTTAGCAAACCGCTTGTCCCCTCTTATGCCAGGCTTGGTCCATACCAACCAGGTTGGCTTTGTCACGGGCAGGGAGGCTCGGGATAACGTAGGCAAAACACTCCTGGCGATTGATGTGGCCCGAAGCTGGTCAACGCCGCTCTAATGACGCTGAAAAGGCGTTCGACCGTGTCCACTGGGGCTTTTTGTGGGTTTTCCTCGAGCAGGTGGGCATAGGCCCAACTTTCTTAGGGAAGATTTTTTCTCTCTACAGGGATGCCTCCGCCAGGGTTTGGACCAATTGGATCCTCTCCGCCTCTATCCCGGTACGGAATGGGACAAGACAGGTGTGCCCTTTGTCTCCCATGTTGTATGCCCATGGAACACTTGGCGGTGGCCCAGTGGGCCAGCTCCAGCGTGCACGGTATACAGATGGGGACCAGACAGGTTAAGGCGGCTCTGTATGCCGATGACCTACTTCTCTATGTTACTCAGCTGAGAGTGTCATTCCCCTCGATACTTCAAGAGTTTCACAGATTTGGCCTGGTTAGTAACTTCAGAGTTAACCTATCTAAAAGTGAGGCTTTGAACATTACTTTATCATCAGCAGAGGTCGCCCATTTGGCTACACAGTTCCCCTTTAGGTGGCAGCCCCACTCCATTAAGTACTTGGGGATTCAGATTGTCTCTGACCCTACTGGCTTGTTTACAAGCAATTACCTCCTCCTCTTAGTGAAAACCGAGGCAGACTTATTATGGAAATATGGAGAGCTGGGTCTCTCTTGGTTTGGGTGTATCAATGCCTTAAAAATGGATATTGTTCCCTGCTTCCTGTATCTGTTTCAAGCCCTGCCGATTCGGGCCCACCGCTCCTTTTTCTCTAGACTCCAGTCCATCTTTGGCCGATTTATATGGGGGTCAGACCGCAGTTGCTTACGGTTTCTAACATTGTCACGCCGTAAATGCAACGGGGGAGTAGGATTGCCTGACCCTTTTTTTGAACTACAAGGCCATGGTCCTTTTGCACCTCTTCGATTTATGCTACCGGGATTCCAACAAGCAGTGGGTGGCTATTGAGAAAGAGCTACTCGTGACACCGCTTTCCTCCCTGCCTTGGATTCCTGCTCACTACCGGCCGCAACATCCCTAGGCACTGGCGCATTGCCGCCACCCCCTCTTCATAGGAGTGGCTCCAGGAGTTCCTCCACACACGGCGTATGGAGGTGCTAATAGGAGCGGATTGCAATGACTCCTCCAAGTCTGATGCACTCTGGCGGCCGTGGGTGGTCTTTCAGGAGTCGACTGATTTTGCTAACTCTTTGTCTTGACCTCCTGATAACGTGGGATGCGTTTCTGCTACTACATTTAGGTCTGTTGTCTCTTATTTTCTCCCTCTGGCTCTCTCCTCTGTTGTCCCCCTCGTCTCTGTGTCTTCCTGTTCCCTGGTCCTATTCGTATCTGCTCCCATGGGAGCAATAGTTCCTGGGAAGCCCTCTTTCTAGGCTCCAGCCCTTTCTCTCTTTTGTTTATCGTTTTATTGCGAGAGCCTGAAATGCACCTTCCTGACTGTCCTGTTTTCTGGGCCAGTGGCCCTGGCTAGTCATGCAATATGGTGCTACACTGCTTCCTGTTTTGCATTTTGTTTTGCATTTTATGCCATCCTTTGTTACTTTTTGCTATTATATATTTGAAAAACTTTAATAAAACTTTATTAAACCTAGTTATCAGTCATTTTTATTTATTATTGAGCTGTTATTTGCAACACGCAATTAATTTTTGATATTTATTACTGAAATAGTATTTGCACAGTCCTGGTGTTAACAGAAAAAACATAAACGGTGCATTTATGTTAATATAGTTTTATTTTTAAATAACTTGTTACAGCTGCTTGAACTTGCAGCCTAGAAATCATGCAATACATTACATAAGCTATTTGCATAGCTACTTCCTAAGTACATATTACGCAAACTGAACAGCTTCACTGCCTATGATGTTTTATTATTGCCTGGCACTTTTTCTATTTTAAGATGACATACAAGCTTTTAACTCATACACATTTTATAGGGAATACAGGTAGTACTAGGATATGGATCAATTTGAATTAGTAATCCCCTAAGAAGAGTTTATAATGCCGAATAGTATGCTTATAAAACAGTGTTTTAGATGGCCTGAAATATATGGCATTGCACAAGAAAATACATTTTTTATTTTAATGCAAATTTCAGTTTAAGTCTTTTGTTATTTTTTTCCAATAAGTTTGCAAAATTTTGTGAACAGATGGAGAAGGGCATAAACTGTGACAAGCAATGATTTTCTATTACTGGGAATTGCTTATTTAAATAGCAAATAAAACAAAGGTAATATTAGTTCCACATGTTTTGCCAAGGGAGTAATGGAGGACACAATGAAGAAGGTAATGACCTAACACAATGACTAGGAGTTTTGAAAGCCTTTTAATAAAACTGATTTTGGTTCACAGTTTCTTCTCATCAGATCACAGTATGAATTTGATGCTTTTAATGAATTTACATCCGTCTGCCTTCATATATGTAGAAAATCATTTCTGCCTATCACTGCAAATGAAAAAGCAATGGTGTCTGAATCTCAATATGATAATCCAATTAATAAATAAAACATTTAGGTGAAGAATATATGATAGAAAAACATTCATTACTTAATAAAAGCTCAAGTTAATAACAATAATAAATATATTTTTATGGCTACAACATATTCCACTTCACAGATCAGAGGGACATTTACAAACAAAATCAGGAATTACATCAGTAGCAACAATTCAAGCAATAGGCATGAGGACCCTGCTTGCAAGAACTTAAACTCCATATGGATAGCACTGAAGGTAAAGGTGCTTATTTTCTATAATGTTCCAGCCATGAAAATATACTTAAAACTACATGCGCCAGTTTCCAGTGAGTATCTTTGTATGTAGAGATATGAAGTGTATTTGAGTGCATGGAGTTTGGGAGTTCCTGGTGGATGAAGGGACCAGGTTTTGAGGAAGAGTGGAACTGTCAAGTTAAACTTTGCTACATCTGCAAGTGTTTTATTATGTAAAAGTAGAAAAGGTGAAAAAACCTGATACCGTACATACTTGGTAATTCCATAATTGTACTGATCTATAAAATGAAGGTAACATATTACTCACACTTCAAGGTGAACATTTATAAAGGTGAAATTGTTTGTTCCATTCCTCCAGAAATAATTCATATAAGTTAATCAATAACTTATAGGACTGCTGAAAAATGTAACTCATCCTACAAAAAAAAAAAAGCCCCCAAACAGCTATTGGGACAGAAAAATAAAAATGGCTTTTGGAATGCAATAGTGAAAAAAACAAACACAAAAAATAAATAAATTACTTGGACATTAATGGGGTTTTCCTGTGAACATAACCATATTTAAATTTGTAACCAATTAATAGTTAAACATTTTTTGCAAATATATGTTACTACAGTATATGTTATTACTACTGGCGCCAGTATGTTGTCTTCATCACTGTGCAAGGGTTAAAGGCAGGTGTGTAAAAATATTGCTTTGAAGTATGCCTTAATAAATAAGGGTTTTAATACTTTATATTTGTCAATTAACAAAATTAAGTGAATGAACAAAAAGAGAAATCCAAATCAAATTTAGGGTAAGTTCACACGGTGGAAAGTGAACAGGAATTTGAGTTGGACTTCCACCTTTTACTCTCTGATTAGATTCAAATCAAAGGGGCTAAATGGCTTGCACCACAGGTTTTGTGGCTGATTCAGCCATAGAATCTTCAACAAGATAGAGCAGGGTGCTTTTTTTTTCCAGTGTCATGCTTCAGTCTCTGCCTCCCATTGAATTCAATGAGAGGCAGATTCAGGGCAGAATATGGAGCTAATTTATAGGTGGAATCCATCTCAAAATCAGTGCCAAATTACGCCATGTGAGCAAATCCACTCTCTGGGGTCTTGTAAGAGATAATCTGGCCCTTGCAGATCCTTATATCAACATCATTGAGTCAGTCTGGGATTACATGAAAAACAGAAATATCTGAGCAAGCCTACATCCCCAGAAGATCTGTAGTTTGTTCTTCAAGATGTTTGAAACAACCTCCCTGCAGAGTTCCTTAAAAGACTGTGTGGAAGACCCCATTCACACATCAGAAAATAAAGAGGTATTTGAGGCGGACATCTGCCTTGGTATTCTTCTTCATTTTCTGGCCCCAGATTCCGACATTTTCAGCGTCCTGCTGAGATCTCTACGTCCCTTTGAAAACTATGGGATGTAGAATGTATTTATTGAATTGAACTTGTATCAAAATTTCATTTCAAATACATAACACTGTTACCAAGAGTCATCTTTCCTGCTCTCAGAACCTTTCATACTGATTCCTGACACATAGAATGTTAGGGTATAATGTACATTAGTGTGCACAACATCTTACCTGCTGCCTGGAGCTGAAGGAGAAAGGACCCAAGGATGGTAAATTATGCCTCATTCTGTTCTGGGGTCTCAATTTATCTTGGTTTTCTTGTAACGTTCCAGTGGGATCACTATTTATTTACTTACTGAGTATTTGCACATTAATTAACGACCAAGGACATAGTAGTACATCCTAAGTCATATGGGCCTGTATGGAGAGGGTTCAGGAGCTGAGTTCTCTCAATACACAGTTGATGCCTGCTATATAATACAGCCACTACCCGCTGCTAACAGCTGCGATCTGTGCCGACACCAGTCATAGCTGTTAACACTTTAGATGCAGCATCTAAAGTGTGCAGACGACTCGGGCAAAGTGTCATCGGAGGGCAGCGATCGATTACCATGACAGCAGGGAGCCTATTGAAGGCTCACAGGCTTGTCATTACACCTACCATAGGCAGCGTGTAATAGAAGTGAATGGATTTTACTATTCACTGCAAAAAACATTAAAATAGCCAAATATGATTTTTTCAACACTTTGCGTCCTAAAAAAAATTGAATAAAAAGTGATTGTAAGTGAATTGCTAGTGGTGCAATTTCCTAGTGCTGCTGCTGAAACAAGGAAAGAAGGGAAAGACAGAGACAGTGAGTACTCAACTCGACCCAGCCCCTGTCCCTACCTAATTGCCACAGCTGTCCTAATGACAGGAGCAACTGGGCGTCAGTCCCTTCTCTGAATAAGTGTACACAGAACAGGACAAAACAGAAGCAGAGTCAACAAGCCGAGGTCAAACCAGAGAGACAAACAGTACCAAATCGAAATCCGAGAGAATAGTCAAAGGGTAAGACAGAGGTCAGGAATATGAATACAGGTAACAAAACAGCAAGAGAAGCGCTTAGCAAGGACAAAGTGTCAATAGCCAGCAAACATGTGTGAGCAGATGACCTGTTTATCGGAAGTCCAGAATCTGTCCCAAATGGTATCATCTTGTCCCACATAAAACGACGCCATACCCAGCTCCACACTTGGAAATATTAAAAAGTTAAAAGTGTCAGAACATGGCTACACAAATTTTTTTTTTTGCAATTTGCAAAGTTTTTTTTATTTTTTAGAAACATTACAAATACTATATAAATTTGGTATCGCCATGTGCATACTGACCCACAGAATTCAGGTAACATGTAATTTTTACCTGAATTTCATTTTACAATGATAGCCGTAAAAATTAAACCCATATGCAATTGGCGCAAATGCGTTTTTTTTTCCAATTTCACCTCATTCTGAATTTTTTTCCAGCTTCCCAGTACATTGTACATGGTGCCATTACAAAGTACAATTTGTCCTGCATACAATAAGCCATTATATGACTCTGTAGACCGAAAAAAAAAAATTATGGCTCTTGGAAAGTGGGGAGGAAAAACACATACACAACAATGAAAATTGGCTCGGTCTTTATGGGGTTAAAGGGATGGCACTATTTGGGTGTACATATAATGTTTTGAAAAGCTTTTATTAATGTTTTTTGAGAGTCCTTGTTTTGTTTTTATGGTGTTCAAACTGCATTAAAAATGACATGGGTCATTAGGATTACCACAATATCATGTTTACATTTCAAAATATTGTTTATATTCATAAATCTTCATATTTATGTTTTACTGCTTTTACTAAATTGAACTCCATTTAGCGATAATAAATGATTGCCAAGGGAACAACATATTCTGACGTCCATAACTTTTTTGTTGTTTACATTATTTATTTTTAAAATGGGTATGAATTTTTATTATTTATTTATTTTTTTAAACTTTTTTTTAAACTTTTGTATACATTTTAAAAAATTATTTTACTGTTTCACAAGGTTTCGCAAACCTGGGATTGCATGATCCCCTGTACATTATGCTGCAATAATTTTGTACTTACATAGACTGCCAGTGAGTAAGACAAGGCAGCCAGGAGGCCTTTGATTGTCAATTATACACTCAGTACGATGTAATAATAGTATGTAATAGACTGAGAGATGATCCTGACCGCTGAATTCAGAATAGATTGTAGAGGGGAGAGTTTAGTAAAGGGAAGACCGATTAGAAGGGAGTTACAGTAGTCAAGTCACGTGTGAATCAAGGAAAAGATAACCTAAAGAAAGTAAACTGTCATGTAAAGCTTTGGCATTAAACATTACATTATTATTCTAGACTCAGATTAATGCCGTTTTTATAAAACTAGGTGCAATTTTCATAAGTGCTAAATTAAACATGTAAAAAAATAGAATCAAATTTTTTATTCATGTTTTGACATTACTGTCTAACATATTATTTATAGTTATATCGATATAACCAGACTTGAAGTTTACAATCAATGGTGTGTTTTTATTCTCAAAATTATGTTTGTTTCTTATCAGGATGTCTGCATTGTGCTATGAGTTTTGGTACATTAATATACAGCAGACTATTTCTGTAGCTATAACTGACATGGTATGCCTGAGCTGCTGTGCTCATCACCCTTATTGTTTCTGACACAGAGTGATAAATAGTTACATCTGAAATAATCTATCAGGCAGCCTTTATTTGTCACTGGTAATGAAGTAAAATTTTGTTGATAAAAATATACAGATGTAGCAGGGTTAAGCATCATAGATGGCATGGCATTTTGTGACTGGATCACTCTCCCATTAGTGCAGGAACAACCTGTCAATTCAAATGAATTGCTGTGTGGTTCCTACTGTGAATGCACAACCTGCCCAGCAATTCACACGAATAGCTGGTAGCTCATAGCTCAAAGTTCGCTGCAATCTAGTTTCTATTCAGTTGCAACAGAAGAGGGCTGTAGGTGAGTATTTTTCCTACTGCTGTCCTTTTTTGTGTGTTTGTTTTTGTCTTTCATGTTACACTGGATTATTTGAATTCCATTGGATTTGTTGGCTTCTTTCGATAACACCGCGCAACAATGATTTTGCTACTGAGAGAAAAACATGTGATTTATAAAATAAAAGAGCGCGCTGATTCCAAATATGAACTCAGAATTTGCCTGACACATCTAGATTTTAAGTTATACATATACAAGTTATACAGTTAAGCTATTCAGTTATAATATTAATGCATTATATATTGGAAATATTCCAATGGACATCCCCAGACCTGTCCGGATGCACTCAGGCTGATGTCAGCAGTAACTATATAAGGCAAGCTGGACAGATTTCGATAAAGTGATCTGTTACAGTGCTATCAGTTTTGAAACTTAAGATGGATAAACGCAAATGTGTTAACAATCCAGAAAATTTCTGCTACATATGTGGCAAATACACTACTTATGATCAGCGCAAGAATCTGACAAAGCGAGTGGGTCTTGCTTACAAATATTACTTTGACTGTCAAATTGGAGATCAAGATAAAACCTCTTTATAAAATGAGAAAGACCACTGGGCGATCCACTTCAAGTTTATCTTCCACCACTTCACATTAGACTTGGTTTAATGAAAAATTTTGTAATTGCACTTGATCATGATGGAAATGGTTTCCAGTATTTGAAGGAGAAGTTTAGTACACAGAAAACTGAGGCTAAAATAAAGGGCAGAATTTTTATTGGCCCTGAAATCAACAAACTAATGCATGATGACAATTCAGAACAAAACTCAACCCTCTGGAATTTGCAGCTTGGGATGCATTTGTGCTAGTAATGCAGAACTTCCTTGGGAACAAATGAGCTGAAAATTATGCTGAATTAGTAGACAACATGCTTACAGCATATAAACATCTTGGCTGCCGAATGTCATTGAAAATGCATTTCTTACATTCCCATCTTGACTTTTTCCCACCCAATTTGGGACATGTAAGTGACGAACATGGAGAGCGGTTCCATAAAGATATTTCTACAATGGAGAACAGATATCAAGGCCGCTGGAATCCCAACATGATGAGGGACTACTGCTGGTTTTTGCAACGGGAAAATATGACTGTTCACAAATGCAAAAACAGATGCCTGAAGCACTTTTAACAGTACTGGGCCTTGCTCAAGTAATTTTGTTTTTCCATTACATATTCATACACTGTTTACTACGAAAACTTTGATGTAGATCAGGTAATTGTTGGAGTAAAACTCGTTCTTTTCAAAATTATTCAATGTTTTCCAAGTGCTTAATTCATTTGCGTAACAAAATTTCCTGACATGTTACAACAATTCTGACTTTGGATTTGGAATCCGCACACTTGATTTAGTATAGGACAAATGGTAGCAGTACGAAAAAAAAATTTTTTTGTTGTGTGGTGTAATCATTATATTGATCATCATCAATAAAATAGTCAAATAGAGTTGTGTGAGGGAGTTTTTATTTAATAATTTATTTTCTTATGCCTCTGTTTTTTTAATACTTTATTATTGCCTTAGTAATATCTAATGTGTTATTGAAAGCACCCATTAGTAACACTGGACTTAGTGTTAAAAAGATTAACACTGACCCCCAATCAGGGGCGCACCGCTAATGAGGCGAAGTGAGGTGGCCACCTCAGGCGGCACTGTCCATCACTGTCTGGGGGCAGCATTTTTTACTTTCTATTCACCGTAAACCAGTCCAGGACAGGCCACTTAAAAAAAAAACAGAGCTGCGCGATACCTGTCCTGGGCTGGCTTACGAGATCTCCACATCTCAGCGCAGGTGGCGATACAATGACGTCATCGCGCCTCCTACGCTGAGATGCGGACGCGGGTGAAGAGGAGGCGGCGGCTCCATCAAACGATCGCAGGTAGGTGCGGATAACTATTTTTTTATATATAAATAGTCCGTTAGCTACTGGAAAAACCCTGGCATGTAACGGCCTATTTACTTATCGATCCCCGCGCCTGCTGTGGCCGCCCCCCGCTTCCCCTTCTGCTATCAGACACAGGAGGAGGAATCAGAAGCGGCTGTGAGCGGCAGCGGGGATCGCTAAGTGAGGTCAAATAATACTATTATTATACTACGGGGTCTGAAAAGACCCCAGAGTAGAATAATCGGAGACCCAGGGGAGGTTATAAACATAAAAACCATTGTTACTCACCTCTCCAGCGATCCGAGCTACTCCCAGCAGGCTTCGGCCTTCTTTGGTGACGTCCAAGGCGTCACGTGAGCCAGGCCGACGTCATTAGGTTCACCACTGCCCCCAATTATTAACCCACCAACAAGTAGTGGGGCCGCAGGCTTTTATTAGACGATACCTAGCTCTTCCTGACACCCTTATTGCGGTGGGTAGCAGGTAATAATTTGGGGAGTTTAGTGTTATCCTTTTAACCAGCTAACACTAGGCCCTCCCTTAGTAATGCAAGCTCAAAATCAAATAGCGGCCATTACTAATGCAATAATAAAATATTTTAAAAAACACGCATAAGAGACATAAGATCATTGAAGCAATCCTACGAATGTGACAGAATCCAAACAATTCAGCGTAACCTAAAAGACAAAAACACAAAAAAGACAGCTGTGTCAAAGAAAAGTTGATACCTACAACCCTCTTCTGTGGTAACAATAGAAATTATAGTTCAATGGATTCTGGCACAGGGAACCTGGAGATGAGAAAGGTCCTCTGTGCCAGAATGAACTATTTCAGGGACTCCTAAAGTTACATAGGAGTCCCTGCATTATCTATGTGACAGGTGTTACTCCCAGTTAGATTGAAGGTACGTTAGTGAAGTACTCACTGTCAATGTGATTGAGTGTAATCCAATTACAATGAACTGTTAGGTGGTGGGAGGTATGCAGGAGCTCCTGGCAGTTCAAATCAAAAGCAGGAATCAAGACTTAACATCGTAGGCAGATCACGCTAGTGTGATATACCTGCAATCACTAACTCTGCTACACCCATGCATTTAATTTACATTCTGGAATGACAATAAGCCAATTACTTTGCTTTTCCAATAAAACATCGCTTTAGCCCCAAATTATTAATTTTCACAAGGGGTTAAAAGAGAAAATGCACTCCACAGTTCCTTTCACAATTTATTCTAAACATGGAAATACCCCATATGAAGTCCTCTACTGTTCAATGGGTACATTGTGGGGCTTAGATCAGAAAGAACACTTATTGCCTTTAGGAGGGCAGATTTTGCTGGAATAATTTTTGGCTGCCATGTCTCATTTACAGAGCCCATAAAATACCAGTACAATGGAAGACCCCAAGAAGTGATCATATTTTAGATGCTACAACCCTAAAGGAATTTATCAATGAGTGTAGTAAGCATCTTAACCCCACAACTGTTTTGCAGATTTTATTAATATTGGGACATGAAAATATTTTTTTTTCCAATGAAATATCACTTTAACCACAATTTTTCATTTTCACAAAGGGTTAAAGGAGAAAATTCCTCCCATAGTTTACTATACAATTTATCCTTAAAGGGTTGTCCAGGCTAAATTTTTAAAGTTTAAATACATTTTGGTAACACATAGGGCTTTATTTTTAAGTTATTTTTATTTTTGCATGATTTTTCCTTTTTTTTATCTATATACAGGAAGATGTAAGCAAAAAAGGAGGGAAAATGTTTCTCTTTTTCACATTTTTCACATTTATCAATAGCACGTCTCTGTTACGGTAATTTTTATGTAGAATGTGTGGTTTGACCAGAGTATTTCAAATCGCTATTCACCTCAACCAAACTAAAATGGCCGCCGCCACATGTTTGAGCTGGAAATACATAACACCACGTGACAGCCTCTCAGCCATAAGGACAATGGTGGGTGGACACCTTACAGTGCTAATGTCAAATACAGTATATAAAATGCTCCAAACGTCACCAGAAGCTAGTTCCCGACAGAGTGAGTACATAGCTGCTGCTGTTTGAGCTTGAGACTGCTGCATTTCTGCTCAGAATTACAGACACACAGACTGGATAGTTAACCCTGTCATTGCCAATAATCGGATTTTGTCTAAGTTTGTTGTGCAATAGAGTAGTATCATCTGTATGTATTTGAGATTATTTTTTCGTGACACATTGTACTTCATATTAGTGGTAAACACTAATCAATATTTTTATATTTATTTATAAAAAAATATGAAATTTGATGGAAATTTGGAAAAAAAATTGCAATTTTCAAAATGTGAAATGGTCTGCTTTTCAAACAGATATTATCTATCATTTGTCTGCTTTATATTGACATCATCTTTTAACCATCCTTTAATGTATTTTGGACATTATAAAGCTTACAATTGTAACAGCGATTTTCCAGATTTACAAGAAAATTTCCCAAACTAATTTTTTAGGAACCACTTTAGTTCTGAAGGGGATTATAAAGGCCTATATATTAGACACCTCAATGAATCACCCCATTTTCAAAACTGCACCCCTCAAATAATTCAAAACAGCATTTGGGAAGTTTGGTAACCCTTTAAGCATTTCACGGAAATTGAAACAATATGGAGGTGAAATTTAAACATTTCATTTTTTTTTTCAATAACACATTCATTTAACCCTAAAATTAACACACTCACAAAAGGTTAAAGGAGAAAATGCATCTCACAGTTTGTTATGCAATTTCTCTCGAGCACAGAAATACCCCACATGTGGGTGTAAACTGAAGTTTGGGCACACAGTAGTGCACAGAAGGGAAGGAGCAACACCGGACGTTTGAAAAGCATATTTTGCTGGAATAGGTTTCGGTGCCATGTCTCATTTGCAGAGCCCCTAGAGTACCAATAAAAAGGAAACCCCCAAAAACTGACCCCATTTTGGAAACTACACTTCTCTCAGAATTTATCAAGGGGTATGGTGAGCATTTTGACCCAACAACCTTTTCACAGATTTTATTGACATTGGGATGTGTAAATGAAAAATTACTAAAATGTCACTTTATCCCCGAAAGTTTTCATTTTCACAAGGGGTTAAAGGAGAAAAAGCACCCCACAGTTTGTTAAACAATTACTCCTAAACATGGCAATACCCCATGTGGTCATAATCTGCTGTATAGGTACATGGTAGGGCTTGGAATGGAAATAGCGTTATTTGGCTTTTGGAGGTCAGATTTTGCTGGAATAGTTTTCGGGTGCCATGTCACATTTGCAGAGCCCCTAGAGTACCAATACAATGGAAACCCCCAAAAGTGACCCCATTTTGGAAACTACACCCCCCACAGAACATATCAAGGGATATAATCAGCAGTTTGACCCTACAGCTGTTTCACAGATTTTATTAACATTGGGACGTAAAAATGAAAAATTACTTTTTTCATAAAAGAGGATAAAAGAGAACAATCTCTCCAAAGTTTGTTACACAATTTCTCCTAAACACGGCAATACCCCACATGTGGTTGTAAACTGCTGTATGGGTACATGGTGGGGCTCAGAATGGAAAGAGCGCTATTTGGCTTATGGAGGGCAGATTTTGCTGGAATAGTTTTCAGGTGCCATGAACCCCCAAAAAGTGACCACATTTTAGAAACTATACTTCTCATGGAGTTTATCAAGAGGTATTATCATTTTGAGCCAAAGAGTGCTTCCCGAAAATAATGTACAAAGTGAAAATTAAAATTTTTAAAGAAATATGCTATTTCAGTGCCTAATATGTTGCACCCAGATTGTGTCATCAGAGACATACACTCCTAAAACTATTAAGTGGGCTATCCCAGGTAGAAATAAGTTGTATATGTGGGTGTAAACTGCTTCTTGGTCACACATCAGGGCTTAGAAGGGAAGGAGCAGTGTGCTTTTTAGCTTTTGAAGTACAGATTTAGAGGGATTTTTTGGACGCCATGTTGTTTTTGCGGTGCCCTGGAGGTGCCAGTAAATTGGAATTCCCCAAGAAATGACCCCATTTTGTAGGGGCATTTTTAGAGTCTCTACAAATGTGACATGGCGTCCAAAAACCAACAATCTAAATCTGTGGTCCAAAACACAGCGCCCCTTGACATCTGCGCCCTCTTGTGTTCCCAAACAGCAGTTAATACCCACAGGTATGAGAACAGCCGGGTATAGAAGGGAAGGAGCGCTATTTTGGTTTTTGGAGCACAGTTTGGTTTTAGGACATCATACCACTTTTGCAGAGCCCCTGAATTGGCTGTAAAGTGGAACCTGCAGACACATGACCCCACTTTGGAAACTACACCCCTCAAGGGATTTATCAAGTGGTGTAGCAAGCATTTTTAATGCTTGAGCGTTGCATTCATTTAATTTCCAGAAAGAAATGCGCAGCTGATAATGAAAAGTGAAAATTGCAATTTTTCTAGAGATACGCCATTTTAGTGCCCGATATTTTGTGCCCAACTTGTGTCAGCAGAGACACACACTCCAAAACTGTTAAGCGGGTATCCCAGGCACAACAATTTTTGGAGCATTCGTCTCTGATACAAGCCAGGCACAACATATGCACTGAAATGACATATTCCTGTTAAAATTGTAATTTTCACCTTTCACCATCAGCTGCGTATTCATTTCTGGAAAATTAATTAATGCAACACTTGGGGGTTAAACATGTTCACTGTACCGTTGGATAAATTCCTTCAGGAGTGTAGTTTCTAAAATGGGGTCATGTGTCAGGGGATTATACTTTACTGGCATTTCAGGGATCTGCAAAAGTGTAATGGTGTCCAAAAACCAAACCGTCTAAGTCTGTGCTCCAAAAACCAAAATAGCGCTCCTTCCCTTCTGTGCCCGGCTGTGCTCAAACAGCAGTTTATACCACATATGATATTAAGTACATTATCCTGGGTACGCTTGTGTAATACATGTGGGCATAAACTGCAGTTTGGGCACACAGTAGGGCGCAGAAGGAAAGGAGCTGTATTTGGCTTTTGAAGTATATATTTAGATGTTTGGTATCTGGACGCCATATCATGTTTGCAGAGACTCTAAAGTACCAGTAAAGTGGAATCCCCTAGATAGTCACCCCATTTTGAAAACTGCACCCCTCAAAGAATTTATCAAAGGGGGTAGTGAGCATTAGTATCACAGTTGTCAATGCACAGTGGATAGTGAACAGTGAATATCTAAGCTGTGTGGAGTACATTGGGTACACTAAATTCCCTACTATATCCCCAGTAGCTCCAATATTTTGGGTGGGGGGGTCACTCTGGGGGTTACTTCTGATGTATTTTCCCTTGTAAGCTCTAAATTTGGAGTATCCCCTGATATACACTCGCCCAGCTTATACATTCCCTTCCTGCCACAACCAGTTTTGTTCTAATGATTTGGCAATTTTGGGGGTTTTTGTCTTCACATTGTACACACTATATTTTCTTTATATTTCTGGTGATGTAGCCATATGAGGGCTTGTTGTTTGCGGGGTGAGATGTATTTTGTAATTACATCATTTTTGGGTGCCTATAAATTAAAGAATACATTTTATTAACTCTTTCTTGGTGGATTAAAAAACCCACCAGCAATTCTGGTATTGCTTTTTACCTTTTAATTTTTTTTTCTGCGCAGTGTACAGCATAAGTAACATGTTACCTTTATTCTGTAGGTTGGTACAATTACGGCGATACCTCAATTATATTGTTTTTTTATGCGTTACTAGTTTTGTAGAACAAAAACCCATTTGGGGAAAGAAATCAATTATTTTTGCATCGCCGTCTACTAAGATGCGTAGCAATTTTTTTTTGGTTGAGGGGTTAAGGGCTTATTTTTTGCAGGGTGATCTGTTCTTTTTAATGGTACTGTTTTGGGGTGTATTTGACTTTTTGATCATTTTTTATAGCATTTTTTTAAGGCAAGATGGCGAAAAATCATTATTTCCTTGCCTTATTAATTTTTTTATTTTTATTTTTCATACAGTTCACTTTTTTTTTCCAACTTTTTTTTTTACTTTTTAGTGATGTCTCACTAGGACACCTGAACCAGCGATGCTCTGATTGCTGATTCAGCACTACAAACTGTAATACACGTGTATTGCAGTCTATAGAGGAACTCACTTCCAGAAGTCCCAGCAGGATCAACCAGGTAGTGGGGGTTCAAGGCAGCCTGGTGTCACTGGCCAGACCCCAGGCTGCAGAAAATACATATGGGCACCCCCCGATCAAGCAGTGGGGGGTACATTTGGCATGGTGGAAACCCTTGGATGCCGCGGTCATGTTTGACCGTGGCATCCAAGGGGTTAAAACCCCCAATCAGAGCTGAGCTCAGTTACAGCTAATGCCCACTCCCAATGCCGCCCGCGGCATTCACTGTTGAAGGGAAATAACTAAGATGCCACGGTTGCTATTGACCGCAGCATCTTAAGGGTGTAACGGCGGGGATCGGTGTTATTACCGTCCTCGCAGTTGCAGCGGGAGTCTGGCTGTCAGATACAGCTGGGCTCCCGCAGTGATCGCGCAGGCTCTGCTTCTGAGCCTGCTCGATCACCGTCACGTACCTGTATGTGAATTTGATCCGAATTTCAGGAAATATTCGATTTGCATCGAATCCAAATTTCCTCACACTTCGTGGTAACGATTCGCATTTAGTTCAAAGTGGCTGCTCTACATGGGGCAAGGAACTCTGGGAATGCGGGATCACCCACAATGCCATGCATGCAGCCAATCAGCAGCCAGTCCTGTGATGTCACATCCCTTTAACCCCTTCGCGAGCGCACACGGCATGTTTGACCACTGCATCCAAGGTGTTAAATCCCCCCGATTGGTTATGGAGCAGGATGTTAGTTGTAACTGACAGCTAACACCCTGCTCCATAACTGATGCAGGGTTTTAACACCTTGGATGCCGCAGTCAAATATGACCGCGGCATCCAAGGGGTTCCGCCATTTTTCCACCCACGCCAGATCTCTGCAGCCAATAAATAGCTGTTTTTGGTACGTGATTTGCCGCAATTTAATTCGGATTGAATAGAATCATATCGCGAAATTCGGCGAAGTTGCTGAATCTAATTTTTGAATACTTCGCTCATCTCTATCCTCCATCAGTCTTTTTCTCTTGTGTGCTCTGGAATGCCCATTCAGTCTGCAACAAACTTGATGTTATTTAAGATCTCTTCATTTCAAAATCTTTTAACCTGTCTTTTGACCCTCATTATGCGTGATTTTAACATTCCTATTAATACCCCTGTCTCCCCATCTGCCTCTTGCCTTCTATCATTAACAGCTTGGTCTCTCACAGCTTACTACTTCTCCCACACACAAAGATGGTAATATCCTTGATTTGGCCTTCTTATGGCTCTGTTCTGTCTCTGACTTTACTAAAGCTCGCCTACCAACTTCCGATCTCAACGTTCTTTCCTTTACTATCAAAGGTACTTGTACTTTTGAAAATCCCACAGATATACCATACATATAGGAATCTACATGCTGCAAACACACAGCACCTCACAGACACCCTACAGTCATCACTCTTCTCTCTCCTGTCCTGAAGTGGCCACCAAACACTACAACAAGACTCTCAAAACCACCCGGATAAAGTAGCACCCTTGACTGTCCAAAACTCCCATCACAGACACCAGCAACCTTGGCACACTCGTCAAACATGCTTTCTTCAGCAGTGTTCAAAATGTGCTGAACCTCTGTGGAGAAAATTTAACACATCTGGAGATTTTCTTCACTTTAAGTTTATGCTTAAAGCCTATATCGCCACTCTTCACCTCACCAAACACGCCTACTTCACCACTCTCATCTCTTCTCTCTCCAATAACCCTAAACAACTCTTTGACACCTTTCACTCCCTCCTTACGCTGAAGGTACCGGTATATGTCACAGACCTCATTGCTCAAGACATGGCCACGTAATTTAAAGACAAAATCAACAACCTTAGTCAGGAGAGAATCCAATCTCCAAGCAGCATTAGTCCCGTTCCCTCCCTTGCTCCTCACTGTGGACTCTCATTCTTTGATCCAGTAACAGAAAAAGAAGTCTCCCGGCTACTTTCTTCTTCTCGCCCTATTAATTGCACAAGCGATCCTTTCCCTTCACACCTCCTCCAGTCTCTGTCCCCTGCTGTTACAACTCACCTTACAAAATGTTTTAACCTCTCTCTCTTCTGGAATCTCTCCCTCCTCCTTCAAACTTGCTGTCATAAACCCACTACTGAAAAAAACCTTCCCTCGACTTATCCTGTGATGCTAACTATCGACCGGTCTCTAACCTCCCCTTTATCTCTAAACTCCTGGAATTCGTGTTCTATTCCCACATAATCCGCTATTTCTCTGCCCTCTTCTGGACTCTTATAATCAGGTTTTTATACATTACACTCTACAGAAACAGCCGATACAAAAATCTCCAACAATCTCCTGACGGCTAAATCTAAAGGGAACTATTCACTACTTATCCTTCTGGAACTCTCAGCAGCATTTGACACTGTAGACCACCAACATCTCTTCATTATGCTCCACTCTTTTGGCCTCAGGGATACCGCTCTCTCTTGGTTTTCTTCCTATCTTTCTGACCGCTCATTTAGTGTATAATTTGCTATTGCTATTTCTTCTCCGATTCCTCTTGCTGTTGGGGTTTCCTCAGGGCTTGGTCCTAGGCCCCCTCCTCTTCTCTGTCTACAAACCATCAGCAGATTTGGCTTTCAATACCATCTTTATGTGGATGACATCCAGCTATATACCTCATTCCATGACATCACCCCTGCTCTACTACAGAACACAAGTCTCTTTGCTGTCTCTAACATCATATCTTCTCTTTATCTGAAATTGAATCTTTCAAAAACTGAACTTCTTGTGTTCCCTCCATCTACTAAACGACCTAACCCTGGTATCTCCATTTCTGACTGTGGTTTTACTATTACACCAAGGCAATATGCCCAATTACTTTGGATTGTATTTGACCCTTTTCTCACTGTGGAAACATCAAAAACCCTCATTGTCGCTGTGATTCACTCTCATCTTGACTATTGCAATTCTCTTCTAATTGGGCTTCCTCTCCCCTTTACAATCTGTCCTGAATGCAGACGCCAGACTCATTTTTCTGTCAGACGGGTACACAAATGCATCTACCCTGAGTCAGTCACTGCACTGATTACCTATCACCACAGAATACAATATAAAATTATCACACAATTACTCACAAATTTATCCACAAATCTATCCTCTCTAAATCTCCTCCCTCTTCACTGTTTACCACCCCAACCGTCCTCTCCGTCCTGCCAATGACTTTAGACTTGTATTCTCTGTTATGCTAACATCCCACTAGCATCTCCAAGACTTTTCTCAAGCTGCAACGGTGATCTGGAACGCTTTACCCCGGACATTCAGATTTATACCCAACTACAGCAGCTTCAAAATTGCCCTAAAATTATATCTGTTTGAGTAGGCTTATCACATGATAAAAGCTTCAGTTATATGACCTTACATAGTTACATAGTTAGTATGGTTGAAAAAGACATATGTCCATCAAGTTCAACCAGGAGACGGGAAACAACCTGACATTCTATGCATTTCCATAACCATCAATGGTATTTTGCTTTAAAAAGGCATCTAATCCTTCTTTGAATATACTGAAAGAGGACAAAAAAAATTCTTCGCGAAGTAAGCAATAATAGGGCAATTGTTGCACAGCACAATTAAGCTGCTTACCTGGTTCACCCAGGAATCATGCGTAATAGTAAACCATCTGATGTATTCCTCCCTGGTATAGAAACAACTGTAGAGTTCCCTTGTCTCCCAGGAATAGAGAACCATTAAATCAAAAGCCAGCCACCAACTCCAGTGAAGGGGCTCGAAATAATAATAGAACCCTTTGATTAATACTGAGACAAAAAAACAGACAGGAATCCTGTAGGTTTAAAATAACCCCAAACACATTGTTAGGGTAAAAAAACTGGATATATACGCCGGCACTTAGCTCTCTACAAGTTTAATTTCAAACTCCAAGTAAAAAAACAGATTTGAAAAGCCTATATCCTACAAAACAATAAAATTATTCTAAAAAAAATGTATAAATACAAAAACATATACAACGCATTTCATGTTCAAATCGAATGCATACCTCCCAACCGTCCCAGATTCAGAGGGACAGTCCCGGATTCCGGGTCCTGTCCCGGTCGGCGAGAGGTATGTCCCGGCTTCAACTCATCAAGCCAGCAATAAAAATGAGGGGAAAACTGTTTATATGTCAGCAATTTACAAACAGCAATGAGATTTAATGAGAAATGTAATACACCAATATCGCCAGCAGATTGTAAATGGGCTAATATTTTGTTAACCACAGTGGAGTAATGATCACGGTCGCAGGGGGTGCGACTGCAACCGGGCCCAGCGGGGTACGGAGCCCGCGGCCAACTGGAGATGGTCAGGGCCCGGACCACTATGATAGTGGTCATGGAAAGCCTGGTTCCCCGATCGCTATACATATTGTTAATGGAAATTATGCATGTCACCGGGCCCCTTTCCAATAGATGCCAGCCCAGGGGAGGTCACTTAAAATAATAAATCCTTATACTCACCTCTCCTGGGCCCAGCATTAACTCCGGGGCTCTTCCATCATGTGACTGAGGCCACGCTGAGGCCTGTGATTAGGCCCCAGCGGTCACATGGGGCACAGCGGCGTAATAACATCAGTGCGCCCCATGTGACCACTGAGGACCAATCACAGGCCTTAGCAGTGACGTCTGAAGAGGGCAGAAGATGCTGAAGATCGCAGGACAGACCAAGGATGCCCAGGAAAGGTAATGCAAGGTGAATATCAGTGTTTGTTATTTTTAATCACCTTCCCTGGGCCTCAATTATTATACTCTGGGGTCTGATAAGACCCCAGAGTATAATAATAGCACCGGAACGGAGGGGGGCTGTTGGAAGCATATAATACTGGGTTGGGGCCACTGTGGAGCATATAATACTGGGTGGGGGCCACTGTGGAGCATATAATACTGTGTGTGGGCCACTGTGGAGCAGATATCCAGGGGACGGGCATAGAGATTGTCAACACCTATAAGTACATGGGTGTGCTCCTTGATAATAAGCTGGACTGGGCAGATCACATGGAGGTCCTGTACAGGAAGGGCCACAGCAGGCTGTACCTGCTTAGGAAGCTGAGAGCCTTTGGAGTCCAGGAAGCACTTATTAGGACTTTTTTCAACTTGGTAGTGGCATCAACCATCTTCTTCAGAGTGGCCTGCTGGGGGAGCAGTATGTCAACCAGGGATAGAAATAAACTTGACTAGCTGATTAATAATAATAATAATAGTCCTTTAATAGTCCCACAATGGGGAAATTCAGTGTGTTACAGCAGCAAAGATAAGATAAGCAGATTCAAATACAAATACAACATGTACAGGAATGTTCCAAGGTAGAGGCATTACATTGATAGTAGACAGACAGATAGGAAGTAGCAGAGGAGGGGGGGGGATTTAACAGGCAGAAAGATATTTCAGTTCTCTGTGTGTATTGATCTCCGCTTAGATCGGTGTTGGTTGTACAGCCTAACCGCGGTGGGGAGGAAAGACTTCCGATAGCGCTCCTTCTCACACTTAGGGTGGAGCAGTCGGTCACTGACAGTACTGCCCAGCGCAATCACAGTCTCATGCATGGAATGGGACTTCTTCTTCTGCATGGAGCTCACCACAGACAGTATCCTTTTGTCACCCACCACCTGCACTGGGTCCAGTGGGCTCCCCAGGACAGAGCTGGCCCTTCTAATCAGCTTGTCAAGTTTATTTCTGTCCCTGGTTGATATACTGCTCCCCCAGCAGGCCACTCCAAAGAAGATGGCTGATGCCACTACCGAGTTGAAGAAAGTCCTAAGAAGTGCCCTCCGGATTCCAAAGGCTCTCAGCTTCCTAAGCAGGTAGAGCCTGCTGTGGCCCTTCCTGTACAGGACCTCCATATGATCTTCCCAGTCCAGCTTATTATTAAGGAGCAAAACCAGGTACTTATAGGTGTTCACAATCTCGATACCCGTCCCCAGGATGTCCACTGGTTTAGGAGTGCATCTGCATTTACGGAAGCCCTCCACCATCTCCTTGGTCTTCCCCGCGTTAATCTTCAGGTGGTTCCGCTGGCACCAGTCCACAAAATCCCGGTTCAGTTCTCTGTACTCCCTGTCATCATCGTCTGTGATGAGACCTACTATTGCAGAGTTGTCAGAATACTTCTGTAGGTAGCAGCTAGATGAGTTGCACCTAAAATCTGCAGTGTACAGTGTGAAGAGGAAAGGGGCGAGAACCGTACCCTGAGGTGCCCCCGTATTACAGATCACGGTATCTGACACACAGTCTCGGGCTCTCACGTATTGAGGTTGATTTGTGAGGTTGTCTAGGATCCAGTTGGAGAGGTGGTGGTCCACTCCAGCAAGGCCCAGCTTGTCTCTCAGTAACCCCAGCTGTATGGTGTTAAAAGCACTGGAGAAATCAAAGAACATTATTCTCACCGTGTTCCCTGGTTTCTCCAGGTGAGACAGAGCCCTGTGCAGAAGGTGGATGATGACATCATCTACCCCAATGCCCAGCCGATAAGCAAACTGGAGAGGGTCCATAGCGGGGCTCACTAGAGGGCGGACATGTGTGAGAACCAATCTCTCTAAGATCTTCATCAAGTGGGATGTCAGTGCTACAGGTCTGTAGTCGTTGAGGTCCATAGGGTGAGGTTTCTTTGGAACTGGTACCACACAAGAAGATTTCCATAATTCAGAGACTATTTCCTGCCTCAGGCTCATATTATACATATATGTAATTATACCACACAGCTGGTCCCCACAAGTCTTAATTAGCCTTGCACTGATGTCATCTGGCCCTGCGGATTTCCTCGCCTTGATCTTTTTCATCTCCTTCCTCACCTGGGCCCGTGTGTAGGTCAGACTGTGGTCAGATAAAGACGGATTTCTGGATTTACTGGTCTGTTGGGAAGTAGCCGCATGGGGTGAAGTCATTGTGGTGGAGGGAACTGAAGGACATGCTGGGGTGGGAGGAGCTGGTGTGTGATCAAATCTGTTGAAGAATAGGTTTAGTTCATTAAGCCAATTAACATCTGCCTCAATCTGGCAGACAGACTGATTATGACCCGAAATTGACTTAAGCCCCTCCCAGACCCCCCTTATGCCTTTTCTTTCCATTTGCTTTTCCATCTTTTCCTTATAACTGGCTTTTCCCTGCCTGATTTGATGCCTCAGCTCCTTTTGTACTTCCCTCAACCCCTCCTTATCTCTTGTCCTGAATGCCATCTTTTTCTCCTTAAGTAGTGTTTTTATATCAGAGTTAATCCATGGTTTGTTGTTGGAGAAGCACCTCACCACTTTTGTGGGTACTGTGTTGTCCACACAAAAATTAATGTAGTCCGTTATGCAGTGTGTGAGTCCTTCTTTATCTTCTCCATAAGAATCCTGCAGAACTTACCATGCAGTTGTGTCAAAACAATCCCTCAGAGCCTCATCACTCTCCTCGGACCATATCCTCACTGTGCAGGTGACAGTTGGTTCTCTACGTACAAGTGGCTTGTACACAGGTCAGAGATGCAATAGGCTGTGATCCGATCTTCCCAGGGGCGGTAGGGCTGATGAGTTATATGCCTCTCTCGTGTTGGCAAAGAACAAGTCCAGTGTTTTGTTGTCTCTTGTGTGGCAGGTTACATACTGTGTGAAACTGGGCAGTGTGGATGATAGAGAGACATGGTTGAAGTCTCCAGACACAAGAAAGAGAG
Organism: Leptodactylus fallax; assembly: GCA_947044405.1. NCBI lineage: Eukaryota > Metazoa > Chordata > Amphibia > Anura > Leptodactylidae > Leptodactylus > Leptodactylus fallax. The sequence continues at coordinate 1,233,665 of CAMRHE010000001.1, read as the reverse complement.
CCTGGGGATGTTTCAACTGCAAATGGCTCACCGTGGCTTGTAGGACCTCGCAGGCAGCATCAGCTTTCGCAGAGGGGGGGACATATGCAGCTATCACGATGACATGCGATAGTCCCCTTGGTAGATAGAAAGGTCTCATGCTCACAGCTAATAGTTCAATGTCCTTACAGCAAGTTTGCTCCTTAATCACAATGTGCCTAGGATTACACCATCTATCATTCACAAACATTGCCAGCCCTCCTCCTTTCCTCTTACCGCTCTCCCTTGTCCTGTCTGCCTGAAGGAGTTTAAAACCATCCAAGGAGACCAGAGGGTCAGGAGTAACTTCAGTGAGTCAAGTCTCTGTAAGTAGCATCATGCTGCATACCCGAAACTTGCAGGCACAATAGTTCCCATTTCAAGCAGAACAAAAAGACAGATAAAACAAAAAAGTGTCAAAAAGGACCAATTCCAAGTCTTTGTGTGTTTCTTCATAGCGCAAAGTCCCTTAAATAGAGAGATAAAAAACAACACAAAGAAAGAAAAATAAGAGAGAGACTCAGAGCTGCTGAAACAGGCTGCCACTCCAGCGGCGCCATCTTAGAAGGGCCAGCTCTGTCCTGGGGAGCCCCCTGGACCCAGTGCAGGTGGCCGGTGACAGAAGGATACTGTCCGTGGTGAGCTCCATGCGGGAGAATAAGTCCCATCCCATGCATGAGACCGTGATAACACTGGGCAGTACTGTCAGTGACTGACTGTTTCACTAAGCAAGTGAAGTGTGGGAAGGAGAACTATTGGAAGTCTTTCCTCCCCACTGCGGTCAGGCTGTACAACCAACACTGACCTAAGCGGAGATTAGTCTATACAGAGAACTGAAATATATTTCTGTTTGTGATATCCCCCCCCTCCTCCCCCCCCCCCTGCTACTTCTTATCTGTCTGTCTACTATCAATGAAATTCCTCTTACCTAGGAACATTCTTGTACAGTATATGTTGTATTTGTATTGCTTATCTTTGCTGCTGTAACACACTGAATTTCCCATGTTGGGACTATTAAAATATTATTATTATTATTATTACTGTATGGGGACCACTGTGGAGCATATAATACTCTGTGGGGCCACTGTGGAGCAGATATTACTGTGTGTGGGCCACTGTGGAACATATAATACTGTGTGGGGGCCACTGTGGAGCATATAATACTGTGTGGAGGCCACTGTGGAGCATATAATACTGTGTGGGGGTCACTGTAAAGCATATAATACTGTGTGGGTCCCACTGTGGAGCATCTAATACTGTGTGGGGACCCACTGCAGAGCATATAATACTGTGTCGGGGCCACGGTGGAGCAGATAATACTTTGTGGGGCCACGGTGGAGCAGATAATACTGTGTGGGGGCCCTTCGCTATTCACATCACAAGCCATCTGTTTTATAGCAGCCGTGCACTATTATTACAGGCTGTAATAACATTGTTTGGTGATTATAAAACTGATGCTGTGAAATGTAAATAGGGATGGAGTCACGGCGCTCACAAAAGCACCACAGTAACTTAAAAGAATTGGTCAGCAGGGGCCGCATGAGTTGGACCCCCCCTGATCTCTTATATCTCAGGCTGTTGGGACCCTGCAGATCAGCTGTTTCCCATAGCACACAACTCAGTATTGTTTACATGTCGGACACTACGCTGCTCACTCATCATATTCTTGATAACTGCAGTTGTGGGTACTACAGCTGTATCCCTTTCAAGTATCTGAGATGCCGCTGCAGCACCCATAACCGTCACTATCAAAAATTTGCTGTAGGGAGGGGATAGAGGGCCACGGATAAAGGTTTGCACTGGGGCCCACAAGATTTTAGTTACACCACTGGTTAACCATCTGATCAAAAGCTGGCAACATTGTTAATAAGATGTTTGATACTTTTGCAAACAGATCTATAATGTAACAAACCAATACTAGCTTGTAGTCTCCATGTTTTCTGGGGATCTGTGAATGCTGTAGAGCGATAAGTTTACAGTTTTGTCTGTTTTGCCCCTCCTGGTTTCCGTAGTTTGACAGATGATGCTGAATGGAGTGGTGTGTTATAGCTGCAAGCACTGTGATTGCTTTTAAATTCTCTTTAAAATGTAAATAATTGTTTTGAAAGTGTTTTTCTTGCTTTGTTTTCCCTATTTATTGGTAGTTTAATCAACTTGGAGGACACAGATTGGTTATATGGACGTATGGGAATTTCTATGTACTGTTTACATATACAGTGTCTTGCGAAAGTATTCGGCCCCCTTGAACTTTTCAACCTTTTGCCACATTTCAGGCTTCAAACATAAGGATATAAAATTAACATTTTTGGTGAAGAATGAACAACAAGTGGGACACAATCGTGAAGTGGAACAAAATTTATTGGATATTTTAAACTTTTGTAAAAAATAAAAAACTGAAAAGTGGGGCGTGCCAAATTATTCGGCCCCCTTAAGTTAATACTTTGTACCTGCCACCTTTTGCTGCAATTACAGCTGCAAGTCGCTTGGGGTATGTCTCTATCAGTTTTGCACATCGAGAGACTGAAATTCTTGCCCATTCTTCCTTGGAAAACAGCTCGAGCTCAGTGAGGTTGGATGGAGAGCGTTTGTGAACAGCAGTTTTCAGCTCTTTCCACAGATTCTGGATTGGATTCAGGTCTGGACTTTGACTTGGCCATTCTAACACCTGGATACGTTTATATGTGAACCATACCATTGTAGATTTTACTTTATGTTTGGGATCATTGTCTTGGAAGATAAATCTCCGTCCCAGACTCAGGTCTTTTGCAGACTCCAACAGGTTTTCTTCCAGAATGGTCCTGTATTTGGCTCCATCCATCTTCCCATCATTTTTAACCATTTTCCCTGTCCCTGATGAATAAAAGCAGGCCCAAACCATGATGCTGCCACCACCATGTTTGACAGTGGGGATGGTGTGTTCAGGGTGATGAGCTGTGTTGCTTTTACGCCAAACATATCGTTTTGCATTGTGGCCAAAAAGTTCAATTTTGGTTTCATCTGACCAGAGCACCTTCTTCCACATGTTTGGTGTGTCTCCCAGGTGGCTTGTGGCAAACTTTAAATGAGACTTTTTATGGATATCTTTGAGAAATGGCTTTCTTCTTGCCACTATTCCATAAAGGCCAGATTTGTGCAGTGTACGACTGATTGTTGTCCTATGGACAGACTCTCCCACCTCAGCTGTAGATCTCTGCAGTTCATCCAGAGTGATCATGGGCCTCTTGGCTGCATCTCTGATCAGTCTTCAACTTGTTTGAGATGAAAGTTTAGAGGGACGGCCAGGTCTTGGTAGATTTGCAGTGGTCTGATACTCCTTCCATTTCAATATGATCGCTTGCACAGTGCTCCTTGGGATGTTTAAAGTTTGGGAAATCTTTTTGTATTCAAATGCGGTTTTAAACTTCTCCACAACAGTATCACGGACCTGCCTGGTGTGTTCCTTGGTCTTCATGATGCTCTCTGCGCTTTAAACAGAACCCTGAGACTATCACAGAGCAGGTGCATTTATATGGAGACTTGATTACACACAGGTGGATTATATTTATCATCATCAGTCATTTAGGACAACTTTGGATCATTCAGAGATCCTCACTGAACTTCTGGAGTGAGTTTGCTGCACTGAAAGGAAAGGGGCCGAATAATATTGCACGCCCCACTTTTCAGTTTTTTTTTTTTTTAATAAAAGTTTAAAATAACCAATAAATTTCGTTCCCCTTCACAATTGTGTCCCACTTGTTGTTGATTCTTCACCAAAAAAATTAAAATTTTATATCTTTATGTTTGAAGCCTGAAATGTGGCATAAGGTTGAAAAGTTCAAGGGGGCCGAATACTTTCGCAAGGCACTGTACATGAATGGGGACATGTCTTTTACTCCTTGTGTTTATTTTTGTGTGTGTGTGTATATATGATGTATATATATATATATATATATGCAGATACGAACTATGTTTTTATACCTGAAGAAGCATTCGGTTTGAGCCTAAAACTTTGTGGATATAGGTTTTTCAAAACTGTTTTTTACTTGAAGTTTGAAATAAAACTTGGAGAGAGCTAAGCACCAGCGTATATATCCAGTATTTTTACCCTAACAATGTGTTTGGGGTTATTTATATCCTTTTTTGAAGTTGTTGGCTGTGACTGCCATAATCAGTTACTGGGGCAGGCTATTTCTCAGATTCACAGCCCTTTCTCCAGTGCCCATTGTTTATCACCCTTTTAACCCCTTCCCACCAGTGACATTTTTTGATTTTCGTTTTTCGTTTTTGACTCCCCCCCCCCCTTCCAAACCCAATAACTTTTTTTATTTTTCCATTCTCAGAGCCATATCAGGTCTTAATGTTTGCAGAACAAATTTTTTTTCATGATGCTACCATTTATTATTCTGTACAATGTACTGGGAAGCTGGAAAAAATTCAGAATGGGGTGGATTTGAAGAAAAATTGCATTTGTGTGACATTCTTTCGGGCTTCGTTTTTACAGTGTTCGCTCTACAGCCAAAATGGCATGTCATCTGTATTCTATGTTTTGGTACAATTCCGGGGATACCAAATTTATATGGTTTTATTTACATTTTAACCCCTTAACAAAAATCCAAAACTGTGCAAAAATATATATTTTTTAAAAGTATCCATATTCTGACACCCGTAACTTTTTTATTCTTCTGTGTACGGAGATGTATAGGGTATCTTTTTTTGTGGGACCCGGTGTACTTTTTAGTTATACCATTTTGGGAAATTACTATTGCTTTGATCACTTTTTATTCAAATTTTTATCAGATGCAAAACAGTGAAAAAACGGCGGTTTGACACTTTTGTTTTTTTTTCCTGCTATGGCATTTACCACACGGAAAAAATATTTTTATAGATTTGTAGACCGGGCATTTTCGGACACAGGGATACCTAATGTGTATGTGTTTCACAATATTTAAGTACTTTTATATATGTTCTAGGGAAAGGGGGGTGATTTGAACTTTGACCGAGGCACCAGAGGGGTTAATGCCCACGATCAAAGCGGGCACCGATCACGGGCACTAGCGCCAGGTCTCTACTGTATAAAACAGCAGAGACCCGGCGGCTATGGCGGCCGCACGACTCCAGAGTGGCCGCCATCTTTAAACATACTATTACGGTGGATGTCGGGAAAGGGTTAAACAGAACTGTAAGCTATTGGGGGGGTGGGGGAGAGGGTTAATTTAAGATATTTACACTTGTTCTCTATGGGTATATATTTTGCTATATACTTGCTCAAAGTAGATTTAAATGTTTCCCACTTAACCTCGGTATCACTATTTGACAATATCTGTTCCCAGTCTATATCCTGAAGTGCAGCCCTTAACCTTGGAAAATTGGCCTTTTTGAAACTAAGATATTTTGCCCTCCCAACCTTTGTTTTTTTGGGGGTTTTTTTTTTTTTTAACAATTTAAGCAGAATTTGATTAACTATGGCCACTCTTTCCAAAGTTTTCATCAACAGTGATATTTCCAACAAGTCCTGAATTATTAGAAATGATCAGATCCAGCAGAGCTCTAGTTGGATTTTCTACAAGCTGGACCATAAAATTGTCCTGCAACAAGTTCATGAATTTCCTCCCCTTTGCAGACAATGCAGTGCCATGACCCCAGTCAATATACGGGTAATTAAAATCTCCCATCAAGACCAACCTACCTGTCACAGCTCAGATGGAGGGAACCAGAGGATGGGAGTAGTAGTGACAGATGCTGTGCCACCAGATAGGCAGAGTGCCCTCTAGCATTCTCCCCAGCTCAGCTCCTATGCCAGACACTGACGAAGGGGGCTGCTGGGCTACCAGATGTTGGTGGTAGTAGTTCTCCCGGGGCACTTCCAGTTGTAAAAGGGTACTCTTTACTCTGAGCCGGTATGATGATGTTCAGAAGGGCCCTGATGTTAATTCAGGAACGACTCAGGAAACAGTTGTGCAGTTGAAACAGATTTAAACTTTACTCAGCAACTGTAAACTGTGAACCATGCAGCTTCTAAATGGGGTAGTAATTTCCCACTGTTAAGTTCTCCCAGCCTTAGTCTTGGGGGGTGCCCATCTGCAGCAGAAGATAATCCTATTCAGTACTTGCAGGGGTCTGGTTAACTTTTAGCAGCAGGTCCCGGATAACACCTCCCAACACAGGACTCCTTTGCTCCTCAGTGACACAGCTCCAAGTGTCAGGAGGAGTAAAAGCAGCAGTACCAGCAGCCAGGCCCAGTACAGTATCTAGAAGATGAAGCAGAAATTTTTCAGTTTGCAGCATCTGGAGCTACAATATGCAGCAACTGACACCCACCGTTTGCACCAGCAGGTACAGTCGTACCTAGACTGCACCTATACTCAAATTTTCCTCTTTGGACTTTTCTGTCCCTATTATACCTATACGGAAAACACTAGCATTTCTGTAGGTATAATTGACGTTCTGTGATTTACAAAAACGCAACGGTTTTTGAAATCAAAGCATTTCTTCTGTGGACATTTTTCTGCAGTGTGTGGAAGGGATTAGCCAAAATCCTATCCACTTTGCAGGTACAGAATCATGGCGTTTTTGCAATGTGGGGCCCCAGCCTTAAGTAGTTTTCCTGTAGCCAGACACATCTTCGAGAATCCTTGGGAATGTTGCAGAACAAAGTTCACAGTTCAGGCCTACTGTGAAGCATATACTACTGTGTGGGGGCCCACTGTGAAGCATATACTACTGTGTGGTGGCCCAGTGTGAAGCATATACTACTGTGTGGGGGCCCACTGTGAAGCATATACTACTCTGTGGGGGCCCCAAAGTGGAGCATATACTACTGTGTGGGGTCCCCAAAGTGGAGCATATACTACTGCGTGGGGGCCCCAAAGTGGAGCATATACTACTGTGTGGGGGCCTACTGTGGAGCATATACTACTGCGTGGGAGCCTACTGTAAAGCATACACTGCTGTGTTGGGCCCCACTGTGAAGCATATACTACTGTGTGGTGGCCCAGTGTGAAGCATATACTACTGTGTGGGGGCCCACTGTGAAGCATATACTACTCTGTGGGGGCCCCAAAGTGGAGCATATACTACTGCGTGGGGGCCCCAAAGTGGAGCATATACTACTGTGTGGGGGCCTACTGTGGAGCATATACTACTGCGTGGGAGCCTACTGTAAAGCATACACTGCTGTGTTGGGCCCCACTGTGAAGCATATACTACTGTTTGTGGCCCCACTGTGAAGCATATACTACTGTGTGGGGGCCACTGTGGAGCATATAATACTGTGCGGGGGCCACTGTGGGCATATAATACTGTATGGGGGCCACTCTGGAGCATATGATACTGAGTGGGGGCCACCGTGGAGTGAATTGTACTGTCTGGGGGCCACTGTGGAGCGCATTGTACTGTGTGGGGGCCCTTCACTATTTATATCACACAGTATCTGTTTTATAGCAGACATGAGATATTATTACAGGCTGTAATAACATTGCACAGTCAATATAAAACAGATCCTGGTTAATTTAAAGTTAAATTGCCGTGTTGGCACTTTGCGATAAATTAGTGGGTTTTGGGTTGCAGTTTGAGCACTCGATCTCTAAAAGGTTCGCCATCACTGGGTTAGAGCATTGTCATATCAGCAATAGTGGCAATAATGTAGATATGTTAGTTTATACTGGGGCAGCAGTTTCTGCAGTGTCTACTCTGAGGAGTTTTGCCATCAAATAGATCTTTAATGGTCATACCACTTAGCCTTTTCCAGAAGTCTCTGTAAGTGTCTGTCTGATCGTTAAATAAATACAACAAGAGTTCTGCTGGGCATATCAGATATGTCTGCAGGGCCAAGAGGGAGCCCATTTCTAACCAAGTTTGGCAGACTCCTCTTAGTAGTGTATAGGAACTCATTTGTCTAATTATTGTCGGATCTGGGAAAAACAGTCTTTTTTTATAAGATCTTAGCCATTTATGGTCTCTGACAAAGTATTTGGTTTGGCCGAGGTCGACAGCATGTGCCATCTGCCTAGATGGATGTCTGGTAACGCTATGCCTCAAGAAGATTTCTGTCCGTTCAAAAGAGAATGAGCTAGCCTGGGTGGTTTGCTTTTCCAAACCTAGATATGAGCAAGCGCATTGTTTTAAAGAACCTGGGAGGAAGATTTTTAGATAACATCTGGAAAGTGTATATTAACTTCTGTATAATGTACATTTTCAGAAAGTTTGTTCTCCTAAAACCAAGATTACAATGGTAAGTCAAAGCTGTGAGCTCTCTAATTAGTGGCTCATAGTTAAGGGAGTAAACATCCTGAATGCGTTGGGGCAAACCTATTTCTAGATACTTAATAGATTTGCTTGCTGATGCATATGGAGAGTGTCTTTGAATCTTTTTTGCCCTCATTGAGGACAGAGATACATTTTGGATTTCCAATATTTACTTTGTAGTTGCAGAGGAAGCCATAGTATTCTAACAGAGACATTAGGGTAGGTAGACCCTACACTGGATTTGTAATTAAGAATAAAATGTTGTATGCAAAGGCTACAGTCTGCAGTTCTTGTTCACTTATTTTGAAGCCTCATGTTGTCTGGAGTAAGGTCTCCAGGGTCAGTATAAACAGGGTTGAGGATAGGGGGCACCATGTCCTATTTGTGATTTTGAACATTGGGGAGAGTGTTCCATTTATTTTCAGTCTGTCATGTGGTTGGGAGTATAGTGATAGGATGGCCTTCACAAATGCCTCCAGGACATTGAGTCTCCTGGGGGTGGCAGCCATGAAGGCCCAGTGCACACTGTCAAATGCCATTTGAGCCCTATCAAGGGATTTTGTAGCTACATCAACAACCTGGAGCAGTCTAGAGGTATTATTCTTCCCCTCCTGTCCCTGAATAAAGCCATATTGTTCATAACTAATCAAAGGTTTCAGTCTGATCGCAAGTAATTTAGCCCATATATTAAGATATAAGTTCAAGAGTGAGATGGAGTGGTAACTCCCACATTGCTGAGAATCTTTACCTTCCTTCGGGGTCAAAGTGATATGCGCTTCTTGGGACTGCTGGGGTAGATGTTTACCCTGCAGAAGATCATTGTAAACCTGTGCCAATCGTGGGAGCAATGTTGGTTGAAATACAATACAATAGTGGGCTATCTTTGGGATGTTGTATACTAGTTTGCCTTGCGGTGATTTTATAGCTGAGATATATGTTTTAGCTCCCTCTTTTTTAATAACTGCAGACATCAATTTAACCCCTTTGTTTCCATGGGCATAGAGCTTCTGTTGAAAGTATAAATGGCTGTTTGCTGCTTGGTTGTTTAGGACACATTTTAAGCTTTCTCTTAAAGCAATGAGGTATGGAAGTGCAGCATTGGCGGCCTGTTGTTTGTTAATATTTTCCAGGGATGCAATTTGAGCTAGAAGAGAATCTAACATTTTCCTCTTCTGTTTCTTAGAAAGTCTGGCTTTGGCTATAAATATTCTTCTCACATAAGCTTCGTGAACCTCCCAGGTTAGGGGAGAATCTACATCACTGGTAGCGCTGATGTTAAAGCATTCCTGCAACTGTCATCTTGAGTCATCTTGCAGCATAGACACATTCAGTCTCCAGTTCCACTGACGTGGTGTCAGAGATGGCAGATAGAGTGTAACTAAGACTGGAGTATTGTCTGAGACACTAATGCAATCAATTCCGGCTTTCTGTAGCTGGTCAATTAAAAAGTTCAAGCAAAATATATGGTCAAGTCTTTGATATGTGGCATGTGGACTTCAAGTGATAGAATAATCTTTTACTAATGGATGTAGAGTGTGCCAAACATCTATGAGATACATGTTGTGTAAAGTAGTCTGCACACTTTTTAGGGCGGCCTGTGTTACAGTAGACTTTCCAGAAGAAAAATCTAGTGCTGGATTTAATACTGTATTGAGATCCCCCCCGATAATCACTTCTCCTTCTGCAAAAACACTCAAATCCAGAAGGGTTTGTAGGAGCCATGTTACCTGCTTATAATTCTGAATCTAGCGTTAATGGTGTATTGGCTATAGTTCCTTTAATGAAGAGGTCTTGGCATTTAAAAGGAACATTTTTGTAGATCGCTATTGTAACTCCCTTGGAAGCAGATATGGGGTGACTGCTATGGAATCATTGGTCGTACTTGTTCTTTGGTAGAGTTGCGATTTTAGATTCCCTAAAATGTGTTTCCTGCAGCATTAATATGATCATCTTGAGCTCATGGGTTAAATTCAAAATACCTGTGTCGTTTATTAGGTACAATGATTCCCTTCATATTGAAGGATCAGAGGTCAGTCTAGAGCATGGTATAAGTCATCTGTACTGTAGGTTGTCGGGTTAGGTTTTAGGAATGACTAGCGGGTTGGGAAAGGCAATTGTAGGAAGGAGTGACTGTGTCAAAAAGGGTGTTTTCAACTAAAATATACAGAAATAATAGTTAGATAGAATTAAAAACAAAGTAAGGGGGGAGCTAAGAAAGCCTGCTCCTCTGCCATCTCAACTAATGGCCACAACGAGTTACTATAAACAGAGTTGGTATGTTCAAGGAAGAAGGAATGAGACTACCAACTTTTATAAAAAAGCGGCTTAGAACCAGGTGCTGAGTGAGATTTTTTCCTGATTGGTAATGAGGCCTTTTGGCCCCTCATCTTAACATGAGTGTAACGAGCAGGATGAGCTTATTCAGGGTATAGTTGAAGAATAACTTGTATAGAGACTAGTTAAGTGATTGACCTCAGCAGCTATAGCCATCTACATACTTGTGGTTATATATCTGTAGACCTTTAACAAAACATTAAGTAGTTAAGAGTTCAAACGTTTCTAAGAGAGGACAGAATGCATTAACTAGTGCTCATCCGAAGTTTGTGTGACTGCATCTTAAATAACAGTGACTTGTCTTTTGAAACCGACAGGTCCAACAAGGAAGATCAATGGTGGAAATTAGTTAAGTCTACGAGAGCATGAAGATGAGCTGTTGTACATCTTACATGGCAAATGACAACATGGTACTTGGTGTACTTGTAGATGGAGTGATGTACCACAGACACTATATGGGACTATAGATTGTAGAAGATGGCAGATTTACTACTACCAATTGTCTCCCAAGTATGTTTAAGTGGTCTGGACAAAGAATCCACCACACAAATATAATAATCAACAGTGCAACGAGGCTTAGAACCACTCTTAAAGCCTCTCAACCACAATTTCCTTAGCACTCCCTGTCTGTCCCCCAAAAGATCTGCGTAGAGTTCACCAGCCACTTTTGGTAACACTTCTGTGGTAAGAGATTCGGGAAGGCCTTTGATTCTAAGGTTCTTAATTTTGTTCCGGTTTTCCTGATCTTCAATCAGTGTGAGGGCTCTGTCAATATGATTTTTCTGCCGCTGAATTTGACTCACCATAGCTTCCGCAGGTGTACAGTCATGGCCAAAAGTTTTGAGAATGATACAAATATTAATTTTTACAAAGTCTACTGCTTCAGTTTTTCTAATGGCAATTTGCATATACTCCAGAATGTTATAAAGAGTGATCAGCTTAACAGCAATTACTTGCAAAGTCAATATTTGCCTAGAAAATGAACTTTATCCCCCAAAACACATTTCAACATCATTGCAGCCCTGCCTTAAAAGGACCACCTAACATCGTTTCAGTGATTGCTCCATTAACACAGGTGTGGGTGTTGATGAGGACAGGGCTGGAGATCAATCTGTCATGATTAAGTAAGAATGACACCACTGGACACTTTAAAAGGAGGCTGGTGCTTGCCATCATTGTTTCTCTTCTGTTAACCATGGTTATCTCTAAAGAAACATGTGCAGTCATCATTGCACTGCACAAAAATGGCCTAACTGGGAAGAGTATTGCAGCTAGAAAGATTGCACCTCAGTCAACAATCTATCGCATCATCAAGAACTTCAAGGAGAGTGGTTCCATTGGTGTCAAAAAGGCTCCAGGGCGCCCAAGAAAGACCAGCAAGCGGCAGGACCGTCTCTTAAAAGTGTTTCAGCTGCGGGATTGGGCTACCAGCAGTGCAGAGCTTGCTGAGGAATGGCAGCAGGCAGGTGTGAGTGCATCTACACGCACTGTGAGGCGGAGACTCTTGGAGCAAGGCCTGGTCTCAAGGAGGGCAGCAAAGAAGCCACTTCTCTCCAGAAAAAACATCAGGGACAGACTGATATTCTGCAAAAGGTACAGGGAGTGGACTGCTGAGGACTGGGGTAAAGTCATTTTCTCTGATGAATCCCCTTTTCGATTGTTTGGAACATCTGGAAAACAGCTTATTCGGAGAAGAAGAGGTGAGCGCTACCACCAGTCTTGTCTCATGCCAACTGTAAAGCATCCTGAAACCATTCATGTGTGGGGTTGCTTCTCAGCCAAGGGAATCGGCTCTCTCACAGTCTTGCCTAAAAACAAAGCCATGAATAAAGAATGGTACCAGAATGTCCTCCAAGAGCAACTTCTCCCAACCGTCCAAGAGCAGTTTGGCGCTCAACAATGCCTTTTCCAGCATGATGGAGCACCTTGCCATAAAGCAAAGGTGATAACTAAATGGCTCAGGGAACAAAACATAGAGATTTTGGGTCCATGGCCTGGAAACTCCCCAGATCTTAATCCCATTGAGAACTCATAATATGAATGCAATTATATTTCTGTATGTGATAAAAACATCTGACAAACACACATAAAAACCAGAGGGCAGCAGATCATGTGAAAATATAATATTTGTGTCATTCTCAAAACTTTTGGCCATGACTGTAGTAAGTGAGGTAGAAACAGTTTCCAATGTGGATACTCGGCTTCCGACATGTTAAATCTCAGATTTTATGTCTGCCAACTCTGATTGAACTTGAGTGAGGGCTTTGGAAAGGTTTTTCTGTAAAAAGCTCTTGGAAATGTTATTTAAACTACAGTTGGAGTGATCATTATCCACTACACTATCGAGATCTGACTCCTCTCTGGTCTCGTGCTCAGACAGAGAGTCCCGAGCCATCTTGGTAACACCAGGCGGGGACTAGGTGCTTCTCTTTTTCAAGAATCTCTGTAAGTCTTCTTTTGCTTGCCTTGTCTTGCGGTGTCAGGATAATCTACATCCTTCTCTTGTGCAAATTTGCCCATCCTTCTCCAGGAAAAAACAGGTTGCGAGGGACTTAAAAGGCTCTTTGTAACGGAGCTGCAGGCTCAAGCATCCATTACGACTTGCGGTCAGGCTCTGCTCATTTACACTGCTTTTTTTATGCATTTATTATTTTCAGAATAAAAACCCATACAGAGAAAAAAAATAATTGATTTTACATCACATAACATTTTTATTTTTCTATTGACATTTGAGAGCTTATTTTGTGCAGGACAAGCTGAAGTGAGATGGCGAAAGATTTTCTAGTAGTTTGTTTCTTTTTTTTTTTTTTTTCACCGACATTCACCATGTGAGTTAAATAATGTTTCAGTTTGGGTTTTTATGGATGTTGTGATGCCAAGTATGTATTGATTTTGTTATATTTTAAAACATAATAATGAATTTTATATAGGAAAGGGGTATTTTTATTTATTATTTTTTAAACACTTTTTAACTTTTTCTTTTTTTACTTTTTAGCATTTTTTGTTATCCCACTAGGGGACTACAGCAATATACACTGCAGTGCAAATGTATTGCAGAGTATACAGTTGTGCTAAAAAGTTTACATACCCCGTGTTATAGAAATTAAATGTCTGTTACTTTAACTTCTCATTAGCTTGCTATTCTTAACAATTATAGAAATGCATCTAGTAGAAGAAGCTTACAGCTTCTAATGATAAGGATATACACTGAGAGCAAGGCCAGACACCCAGTCTAGGGCAGCATGTCCTAGTGGACTTGTTTGTTTATAAACTTTCGGTGAGCTTTCCTTCGAAGAGTCTGGAGATTAACACTGCTTATGCAAACAGCCCCCAAACAGCCCCCAGCACGTAGCTGCGCAATTTCTCCCCCTCAGATGTGCAATGGAGAACAGCAGGTCCCAGCCATGCTTTGCATTACGCAGCTCATAGTACTAATATACTTTGATTATTGAGATGAGTAAGGGGGGTGTCAAGACCCTCCTCCCGCCAATAGTCAATCAGGTTAACCAGTTTTCACGCATGCTCTGTTATAATTCATAATTATTTACTGTTCTCTATAAAAGCTTATGCTATGTTTTTAATAAACACAACTTGCTTAACACCGACTGAGCGTGTCAGGCTGGTTCTTTCTCTGTGAGCTCACAATATATATATATATATATCAATATGGATTATAAATAATTTGGCACCACTTGACAATCAGGATTTTGAACCCAGTTTGGGTTTCGATAACACCCCGGCAGATTTTAGGTTTTTTTGGCCTTTTTTTCAGAGAATATGAATGATAACACAAAAAGTTTTTCTCCATTCATGCTTAGTGGTTGGTTGAAGCCATTTATTGTCAAACTTCTGTGTTTTCTCTTTTTAAATCATAATGACAACCAAAAACATCAAAATGACCCTGTTCAAAAGTTTACATAACCTGGTGATTTTGGCTTGATATCGTGCCCAGAAACCAAACCACAGTGAGGTAGATCAACCAAAATTTCAGCCACAACTGCCCGGAAAATTGTTTGGGATGCAAATAAAAACCCACACATAACATCAGCTGAACTACAGGACTCTCTGAAAACTATCAGTGTGGCTGTTTCAAGATGCACAATCAGGAGGCACTTGAAGAAAAATGGGCTGCATGGTCGAGTTGCCAGAAGAAAGTCATTACTGCACAAATGCCACAAAGAATCTTGCCTTCAATATGCCAAACAGCACAGAGACAAGCCTCAAAACTTCTGGAACAAGGTAATTTGGAGTGATGAGAAAAAAATTGAACTTTTTGGCCACAACCATAAACGTTACATTTGGAGAGGTATCAACAAGGCGTATGATGAAAGGAGTACCATTCCTACTGTAAAGCATGGAGGTGGATCACTGATGATGTGGGGATATGTGAGCTTCAAAGGCACAGGAAACTTGGTCAAAGTTGAAGGAAAGGTGATTGCAGAACGTTATCAGCAAATACTGGAGGCAAATTTGCACTCATCAGCCAGGAAGCTGCGCATGGGACGTACTTGGACGTTCCAACATGACAACAATACAAAACACAAGTCCAAGTCGACCTCTCATTGGCTACAGCAGAAGAAAGTGAAGGTTCTGGAGTGGCCATCTCAGTCTCCTGACTTCAATATCATTGAGCCACTTTGGGGAGATCTCAAGTGCGCAGTACATGCAAGACAACCCAGGAATTTACAGGAACTGGAGACTTTTTGCCAAAAAGAATGGGCAGTTTTACCATCTGAGAAAATAAAGAGCCTCATCCACAACTACCACAAAAGACTTCAAGCTGTTATTGATGTTAGAGGGGGCAATACACGGTATTAAGAACTGGGGTATGTGAACATTTGAACAGAGTCATTTTGATGTTTTGAGTAGACAAAAAGTTTTTGTGTTATCATTCATATTCTCTGAAAAAAGGCCAAAAAAAAAATAAAAAATCTACCGGGATATGTAAACTTTTTAGCACAACTGTACAAGCAATCAGCCTATGTAGAAGCATAGACTCTTGGAAAATGTCATAGATATTGCCAGAGGCAAGATCACAACTACAGGAGGCAGGGGCATATCTGGGATCATTGATCATACCCTGGGCTGCTGTTAGAGTACATCGCCATCCCCCAAACATACTGCGAGAGAAGGGGGAGCAAAAGGAGCGCAACAGTCAGAACAACCCGTTAGGGATTAATACCCATGATAAAAGCTTAGCCCTAACTGTGGATGCAAGAGCAGGGTGTTAGCTGTATGTTACAGCTAACACCCACTCTGGAAGCTGCCTGCTCAGTGTCTGGGCAGGGTGAAGACATCTGATCTAATACTACGTCTTATTTCCTTAAGTCCTTGGCAGCTGTGACTATTGCATCACATGTCACCAAGTGGAGGAACAACCATGGCTAAATTGGTATAATGTATTATCTTAATATATAAGGGCCAAGGAGGTGGTACATAATATATCGGTTTTGCTTGGAGTGTTTTTGGATGCCCTACATTCTAATTAAGTTTGTACTCAACTTATTGATATAATCAATATGATAACTGCAAGTACAGAAAATATTTTTTCCTATTCACTTTTTATTCTTAGCAAAGTGTATCAATAAAATCTTATTGTGTGCTTTAAAAATAAAAGCCTTACATGCTTTTACTTAAACCAAACTGGTAACTTTCGGAATTATCAGATAATAAAATTAATCATGCTTTTTCTTTCCTTTTTCTGCTTTTTTATTAGCTATTATTTTCCCTGCATTATTGTTCAGTTTCCGTATTACAGAGGCTTTTGATTTTAATACGTTGAACGCTTTGTGTTTATAAATCATCCCTTTATAAAATCATCTCTTGTTTAGATATGAGGAGACACAAAGCAGTACATGAGATTTATTATTTTTACAACTCTTTCACAGCTGTGAGTTCGCTTCATTCCCATTACTTACACAGCAGAATTAATGAAGGATGTTGGGACATAGTATACACACTGTAGGGTGAAAATCTGCCTACACACTGAATAATACATGAAAGAGATAAAAGTAGACTGGAGTGCTAAGAGAAACATATCACTGTGTCAATTCAGCATTTTTCTTTTCATGCATTTCCTTGGTATTAATGTAAATACATATTTATCAGAGATCCATTTCAGCTTTTTTAATCTTCTTAGAACAACTTAAAAGTAATAGAAAAAACAAGCAAACCAAGCTGGATGTCCTTATGTACCATTCATGTATAAATTTGTTTTCCCTGAGGAGGTCCTCCAACTGAATTTACTATTGAAAAAATCTGTAGATGCAAAAGGAGAATGCACTAACATGTCTTAAGCTAATGTCTGACAGTCATGTTTCTAGGAAACCACATACTGACAATCACAGTATTTTATAAGAAGGTTGTCAGACAGTAAGTCACTAACCTCTGTATAGAATTAACAAATAGAAATCATTAGCACAAAAAAATGCTCGGAAGGACAAAATTAGTTTTATCTATCTATTACCACTTTCTTATATATATATATATATATATATATATATATATATTTTTTTTTTTTTTTTTTTTTTTTTTAAAGAGACTTTTCAAGCCTTTTTTGCCTTTTATCAATCTAAAAATGTCAAAAAAATGAACATTCTTACTTGACCCATTGTTAAAATGTATGAATTTTTTATATTTAGCTGCTAGAGATGGGCAAACTTCTCAAGATTTGTAACAGTTTAAGTTCCTGTGGCTCGGGGTGCCAGGTCATTTCGGGCTGAACAAGTTTGGTACAAACCACACCTTAAATTGGTTTAAAACATTGTGTAGAACACTGTCAGGGCTCATGGAAACCTATTTATCCTATATTATTTTTTGCTCTCTAAGGCCGGTTGCAGAAGACCGTGCTGCAACCGGCCTGCTATGAATTAAAAGCACGGGCGGCAAAATAGGACAGGAATAGAACCTGTTCTATCTGATGCAGCCCGGACTGTCGGCCCGCACACGGGACTGTGAAATTCACGGTCGTTTGTATGGGCCCATAGAAAAGAATGGGTCAGTGTGCTATCCGTGAAATACATGGATAGCACACTGACCCACACCACGGTTGTCTGCAAGGGGCCTAAGGCAAACACAGCCAAAGTTATCTCAAAGTGAAAGTAACATGTATGTCTATGGAAAATTAATGGTAAGCAGTATATACAAACTCTGAGTTTATCCATACACTGCGCTGCCACTCACTTTTATGAATTTTAACATTTAAAATGCTCCAAAAATTACCCTTTATTAAGAAAAAGTGCTTGCCTGTGGTTTTTTTAGATACACATGGCAGCTACATTGCAAAAAGCTATGGTTTGTTGTTATTTTGTAGACAAATTTGTGGCTATGAGACATTTGAAAATTGATGGAGTATTGTTTTTTTCAAAAATAAAAAAGCACCAAAAATTATCCCTTTATGGGAGCAAATGTAAAATCAAATTTTTTTATGCTAATGTGGCACAAACAGTATGCTATAGTTGAATGTGATGGACCAGGATGCGGGATATGTCTGGCTGAGGGATGGCAGTGGTGGTAGCTGTTTAGGAATAGCAGGACAATAAATGAAACTTGTTGATAAAGGGGGACGGTAGCACGATTATTCGCAGGCATCAGTTAGTAATGATGATGCTAATGACGACCATGTGCTAGGTGTAGATGTAGCCTGCCTACAAGGAAGATCACAGGGAGAAGGAGTAAAACAGTCTCACTCACTTCTCCTGCCAGTGCCACTGCCAAGTCTACTTTGCCAAATAATGTGGTTATGCCTTTTCATTTGAGTATGTAGAGATGTTGTTCCTACATTTGTTCCTGCACAGCCACAGCTAAGTTCCTGCTTGCAGATCTAGCAACAACAAAGATAACAATGACCTGCACTGCTAATCAGGAACAACTCATGCAAAAATGAAACAGTGGTATTTCTCTGGATCATCACAGTCTTCCCAGCCGTAAATGGGGGCATGCTCTAAGACAATCCAAATATTCAACAAAGGAGTGGACAGAGGCAGCACACTTCCATGTCTAGCTTTTTATTTGTGAGGCATATTAATAACAGGCATCACCGGTCTACACAGCAACTGGCCGTTTCGCACACACCAGGCTTCCACAGGCTGAAATGCTGTAGATCTTGCACATAACCATGGATTTATCATTTAGCAATGTACAAAAAATTCCCAAATGGGAGATGAATGCATGTAGTTGCTGCTGCCAACATCAGCAGCAGTGAAAACTTGTCTGCCACTATCACCACAAGTGCCACCACCCCAACCCTATGGTCCTGCAAAAAAAGCATAATTAGTAATATCATCACTTTCCCCACTTGACATATCATGGCCATGGGATTCCATGCACATCCTCATAATTTCCACCTCCAGATTTCCCCCAGCTCCCATAAAAGAAATACTACCAATAGTAGTACCATACACCCTGCCACTACTATCTCTACTACCAACAGTCATGTCCTCCTCTGCTTGTACATAATGCTGACTGTTTTTATGCATCTCATCAAAAAGAAGAGGAAGACTGCTCTGACTAGTAGAAATAGATTTATCAGCAGGTGCCACATCGCTATCAGGGATATACAGTACATATAATAATTTACACGGAGACTGCAGTACATAAGTTGCATAACTACTGTCACATGTCAAATGAAATTGAATGTCATATTCCCATTTGGAGATGTATGAATGATTCAGCTTTAGGTATTAATTTGCAATTGATATATTCTAAGCATGGAAAGCATCCTGTTTTCCTAATGTGTGAAATAGTTTTTTGTACAATGTTGTTCATAGGTCCTACATCTGCATGGACTAACATATTACCAAAACTACATGCTTTTTTATAAGGAAAAAAGAGGAGGTTTCTGAAATTTTGAAATATTAAGTAAACATTGCCCTAACATGGGCCAATGTCTCTAAATGACATCAGAAATAAATCGACCATATTCACAATGGGTTGAAATAAATATTATACAGTTCTGTCTCTTTTTTCACCTCTGTCCTTGTAATATTTCTACCCATATCATCTGATTAATTCTGTTTCTATGTCTCTGGTCTAGATGACATGATGTGTGCATTCCTGTGCTCTAAACGGTTTGGTTATTTGATATAATACCACAGTTTACAGAGAATCATAGTTAACAATCTTTTTTGCTCTTAAAAATTCATAATATGGAAGACAGTTGAGTATATTCGTGAATGGTTACTATCATATCGTAATAGTTGTTCTTATCTGTAGGCTTAATATATAAACCCATAGAAAGTTGGTCACCAATTAAACATACCTCTACATCTAAACATTTAAATTTCTCAAAGGAATGCACCAAATAAAACTATAGATCAGGAATAAGGCTATTCAAAAAATCAAGATGCTACCAAGTGAGTCACTGTACTTGTCCAAATGAGGAAGATATCGTCTATGTACCTCCACTACTTCAAAACATGTGAGAAGTGTTGGGACACATAGACGAAATCCTCCTCCAAGACATTCATAAAAATATTGATAGAAGATGGTGCAGCCACGTAACTGTAAAAAGAACTCCAAAAAAGAAAATAATTCTTAGTAATAACTAACTCTAAATGAGTAATTATAAAGCTCTTACATTCAGTAGAGTGATTGGTCTGATCCAGCTTTTTACATATTGCATAAAGACCCCTTTCATGGCTGATTCATGTATATAATTAAGTCACATCAAAAGACGCAATAATAATGCTACATTAGGAATCACAACATCTTGTAATTTCAACAAAAAATCAGTTGTGTCTAGAATAAATTATGTGCCACCCATAGCCTGGATTATTAGTATCTGGTCAAGAAAAATTGCTACATTACTTAGAATAGAATTGACACCCGAAACAATCTGGTAACCCGGTGGATTTACTACACTGTTATGTATCTTTGGCAGACAATAAATAACTGGGGTGTTATGATGTTCAGTAATCAAATAATCTCCCAAATTTTCATCTATAATACCACCTCGAATGGCACCTCACACCACAGTCTTAATTTTTTTTTTAGCAATTATGAACCTAGGATCCAAGTTCAAAAGTCTATATACTTGGCAATCAGAAATTTGTCTTTTGATCTCTCAAATGTAGGTCAATGTATCCATGACAACAATACCACCAACCTTGTATGCAGGCTTTATAGTGATACTGTTGTCACTGGATAGAGATCGTAAGGCCGACATTTCAGTTCTAGTCATATTAGGAACTTGTAGGTAATTGTCTTTGAGTGTTGACTGTAATTGAGAGATATCATTTTTCACAGCCATGATAAGTGCATCAACCACTGGTGCAGTTGATGCATGCACTAAGTCATTTTTTTTTTACATAAACACAGCTCTTTCAAGGTTCATTCAGTACATTTTACATATTCTCTCATGTCATTGGGTCTAGAACCATCAGAAAACCAATGTTTTAATTTAATCTGTTTAAAAAAGTGCTGTAAATTAATTTCTACATTGAACCAATTGACTTATGTATGTGGACAAAAAGGTAGCCCTTTACTAAGTCAGAAATTTCTATATCAGTGAGAACTTTAGGAACTTTGTGGACTGTCCCTTGATATTCTTATATTTCTTCCATTGCTGCTGACCTCCACGTCAGGTTCTGTGTTGTTCTTTGCTAGAGGTGATCCATGTTTTTAAAAAACAGAAGAGGATGATGATTCCTTCGCAAGTCTCCTTTGTGAGCCCTGTATATTTCTTTTCCTTCTGGGCATATTGTCCTGAGCTATGTAAAATTTTTGGGACTTAGCATTATTCTGCGAATTGTAGATATATCCCAATCTGTAACCATCAGAAACTCTGTTCCACTTAAGCCACTTGCAGCAATCTATCAACACATGCAATAATCTTTTTTTTTTTTTTAATTCACCAAAATCAGTATTCTCCAGTGTCTCCTGTAATCATGATTTAATATTTGCAATCTTTTTAATTTTAAGTGACTGAATCTTCTTCTGTAGATACTCAATAATTATTAAAATAAGATCCATTGCATATTTGTTTGATATTGGAACAAATTTAGTCAAAAGGCTGCATCCTGTATAAACAAATTCGGTCTCACATGAGATCTCATCCCTCTTGGAATTTGTTTATGTTTATAATACTCTCGTAAGATAATCAAGTGTGGTTTAAGAATACATAATCTTTTACACAAATTTTCAAATTGTTTCTTAAGAGCTTTAGAAGAGGGGTCATAAGAAAAGTCTCATCTCTCTCCAACACAAAATCCTGTCTCCATTCTCCTTACTGTATGCAAAAAACTGGGCTGTTTCTGTGTTTATATCCTCCATTGTTATAAAAAAAGGTTATCCGGAAAAATAAAAAGAAAGAAAAAAGTGCAAGCTCACAGGCTCATATCATATGTTAAAAAAAGAAAGATCAGTACAATATAAATATTGAAATGGTGGGTGAAAATCCATGGTCTGTAGCCAAAAGACCAAAATTACAAATACCATTGTTACCACTGCTGGGCTAAATAAACTCCTCTTTTTTCACCTTTCAGTGGAGAGCAGCCTTTTTTTTTTTGCACAACATTCGGGACCTGATGAGCAATGTGAAATTTCTGCTGCACTCTTGCAACCGCCGTAATCTTTGTTTACATTGCCTGTAATAGTGTTTGTAACATGTCTAGACACCTCCCACACATTCACTGTTATGGAACAAAACTATAATTACATTACACAGGTATTGTAATTAGCAAGGATAACTAAAATATAACATTTAATGGATATGCACTAAAAAGGTATGTTAAAAATGGTATGCCAAAAGGAAAAAAGATACAAATGAATACAACAATTCAAACAAAAATCACTAAATGGGTATTACATAATATTCTATTGTGACAACCATTGTATATAGGTAAATCACGGTATATAAAATGTGGTTAACACAAAGACATCTCAATGTGCATATATACACATGTGGACAAAATTGTTGGTACCCCTCATTTAATGAAAGAAAAACCCACAATGGTCACAGAAATAACTTGAATCTGACAAAAGTAATAATATATAAAAATTCTATGAAAATGAACAAATGAAAGTCAGACATTGCTTTTCAACCATGCTTCAACAGAATTTTAAAAAAAAGAAAACTCATGAAGCAGGCCTGGACAGAAATGATGGTACCCTTAACTTAATATTTTCTTGCACAACCTTTTGAGGCAATCACTGCAATCAAATGATACCTGTAACTGTCAATGAGACTTCTGCACCTCTCAACAGGTATTTTGGCCCACTCCTCATGAGCAAACTGCTCCAGTTGTCTCGGGTTTGAAGGGTGCCTTTTCCAAACGGCATGTTTCAGCTCCTTCCAAAGATGCTCAATAGGATTTAGGTCAGGGCTCATAGAAGGCCACTTCAGAATAGTCCAATGTTTTCCTTTTAGCCATTCTTGGGTGTTTTTAGCTGTGTGTTTTGGGTCATTATCCTGTTGCAAGACCCATGATCTGCAACTGAGACCAAACTTTCTGACACTGGGCAGCACATTTTTCTCTAGAATCCCTTGATAGTCTTAAGATTTCATTGTACCCTGCACAGAATCAAGACATCCTGTGCCAGATGCAGCAAAGCAACCCCTGAACATAACAGAGCCTCCTCCATGTTTCACAGTAAGGACAGTGTTCTTTTCAAGATATGCTTCATTTTTCCGTCTGTGAACATAGAGCTGATGTACCTTGCCAAGAATTTCGATTTTTGTCTCATCTATCCATAGAACATTCTCCCAGAAGCTTTATGGCTTGTCAACATGTAGTTTGGCAAATTACTTTTGTCAGATTCAAGTTATTTCTGTGACCATTGTGAGTTTTTCTTTCATTAAACAAGGGGTACCAACAATTTTGTCCACGTGTGTATCTTGTTACCACATAAATACCACATAAATCAACCAAATAGCCTCATGGCAGACCAGGTGTTAAACAAAGATGACGTATGCCGCCAGATTAACCCCTTCACGACCGCCCACTGTATATAAATGTTGGCTCTTGTTGGGCTTTGAGCAGCGCCGACGTTTATAAACGGACCCTGCTAAATTGGGGATCGGGTCTCCCCAAGGGTCAGGAACTCCGTGAACACAGCGGTAATAGCTGCTGGTGTTCACAGAGACATGATCAGGACAAACTTTCCCTGATATTAGCTGGCAGTCCGCCCGCAGGTGGCATCGGGAGCGGGTGTTATCTGTATGTGACAGCTAACACCTTGCTCCATAACCCCCATCGGAGTTGAGTTCCGATTGGAGGTTTTAACCTCTCGGATGCTGCAGTCAAACATGCCAAATGTCTTCCCCCCCCCCCCCCGGCACCCCCCGTGGGGAGATTGGGCGGTGCCCATATGTTTTTTCTGCAGCCAGGGGTCTGGCCAGTAACCCCAGGCTGCTAGGTGCCCCCAGTACCTGGTTGATCCTGCCAGGAAATGAGGAAGTCAGCCTATACGTCTGCATAGGCTAACTTCCTCTATAGACTGCAATACACATGTATCGCTAGTTCAGGTCTCCAAGTGGGACATCACTAAAAAGTAAAAAAAAAAAATGAAAAACAAAGTGAAGTGTATGGAAAAAAAATAAATTAATTAATAAAGCAAGGAAATAATGATTTTTCGCCATCTCACCTTAAAAAAATGCTATAAAAAGTGAACAAAAAGTCATATGTATGCCAAAAAAGTACCAATAAAAAGCACAGATCATCCTGCAAAAAATAAGCTCTCAACCAACTCTGTCAACCGAAGAAAAAATTGCTAAACATCTCAGAAGATGGCGATGCAAAAACAATTGATTTCTTTCTTTTGTTCTGCAAAACTAGTAATGCATAAACAAAAATAATAAATAGGGTATCGTTGTAATCGTACCGACTCACATGTTACTTATGCTGTACGCTGCGCTGAAAAACATTAAAAGGTAAAAAGCAATACCACAATGAACGTTTTTTTTTTTTAATCCACCAAGAAAGAGTTAATAAAATTTAATCAATAAGTTATAGGCACCCAAAAATGATATAATTACAAAATACATCTCACCCCGCAAACAACAAGCCCTCATATGGCTACATCACCAGAAAAATAAAGAAAATATAGCTTGTACAATGTGAAGACAAAAACCCCAAAAATCACCAAATCATTAGAACAAAACTGGTTGTGGCAGGAAGGGAATGTATAAACTGAGACAATTTTAGAAATTACAAGGGAAAAGACACCAGAAGTGACCTCCCCCAGAGTGACACCATAGAAGCTTCTGGGGATATAGTAGGGAATTTGGTGCTCCGCACAGCTTACATATTCACTGTTCACCATGCGCTGTGCAGTCACATCTAGGATACTAATGCTCACTACACCCCTTGATAAATTCTTTTAGGTGTGTAGTTTTCAAAATAGGGTCACTCCATAGGGGATTCCACTTTACTGGTACTTTAGAGGCAAGGCAAACATGACATGGCGTTGAGATACCAAACATCTAAATATATACTTCAAAAGCCAAATAGAGCTCCTATCCTTCTGTGCACTGCTGTGTGCCCAAACTGGAGTTTATGCCCACATGTTTGACACTGGTGTACCCAGGATAACGTACTTAATGTCATATGTGGGTATAAACTGCTGTTTGGGCACAGCTGAGCACAGAAGGGAAGGAGCGCTATTTTGGCTTTTGGGGCACAGATTTAGACAGTTTGGTATTTGGATGCCAGTACACTTTTGCAGAATCCTGAAATGCCAGTAAAGTGGAATCCCCTGACACATGACCCCATTTTGGAAACTACTCTCTTGAACGAATTTATCCAGGGGTACAGTGAGCATTTTTAACCCCCAAGTGTTGCATTAATTAATTTTCCAGAAATGAATATGCAGCTGATGGTGAAAGGTGAAAATGGCAATTTTTCCAGGAATACGTCACTTCACTGCGTAATATGTTATGCCCGGCTTGTATCAGAGATGAATGCTCCAAAAGCTTTTGTGCCCGGGATACCTGCTTAGCATTTTTTGGAGTGTTTGTGTCTGCTGACACAAGTTGGGCACAACATATCAGGCACTGACATGGCGTATCTATGGAAAAGTTGCAATTTTCACTTTTCATTATCAGCCGCGCATTCCTTTCTGGAAATTAAATGAATGCAACGCTCTTTGGTTAAAAATGCTCACTAGCTCACTTGATAAATCCCTTGTGGGGTGTACCTTCCAAAGTGAGATTATGTGTCTGTGGGTTCTACTTTACTGCCAATTCAGGGGCTCTTCAAAAGTGGCATGATGTCCATAAACCAAACTGTGCTCCAAAAACCAAAATAGCGCTACTTCCCTTCTGTGCCCGGCTGTTCCCAAACAGCAGTTTATACCCACATATGGCGTTGTTAAGTATTTTATCCTGTGTACAACAATGTCATACATGTGGGCATAAACTGCTGCTTTGGCACACAGGAGGGCGCAGATATGAAGGAGCACTATGTGCTTTTGGACCACTGATTTAGATTGTTGGTTTTTTTGGGGTCACTTCTTGGGGAATTCCAATTTACTGGGACCTCCAGGGCTCTGCAAAAACAACATGGCGTCCAGAAAATCCCTCTAAATCTGTACTCCAAAAGCTAATAAGCACACTGCTCCTTCCCTTCTGAGCCCTGCTGTGTGCCCAAGCAGCAGTTTACACCCACATATAAAAACTTCTTTCTAACTGGGATAGCCCACTCAATAGTTTTAGGAGTGGATGTCTCTAATGACACAAACGCGCAACGTATTGGGCACCGAAATGGCATATTTCTTTAAAAATTTTAAGTTTCATTTTGTACATTAATTTTCAGGAAGCACTCTTGGGCTCAAAATGATAATACCTTTTGATAAATTCCTTGAGGGGTGTAGTTTCTAAAATGGGGTCACTTTTTGGGAGTTTCCATTGTATTGATACTTTAGGGGCTCTGCAAACGCGACATGGCACCTGCAAACTATTCCAGCAAAATCTGCCCTCCATAAGCAAAATAGTGATCTTTCCATTCCGAGCCACACCATGTACCCACACAGCAGTTTACAACCACATGTGGGGTTTTGGCGTGTTCAGGAGAAATTGTGTAACAAACTTTGGGGAACTTTTTCTCCT
Source organism: Leptodactylus fallax (assembly GCA_947044405.1). NCBI lineage: Eukaryota > Metazoa > Chordata > Amphibia > Anura > Leptodactylidae > Leptodactylus > Leptodactylus fallax. The sequence goes on along the minus strand of CAMRHE010000001.1, from coordinate 1,207,045 downwards.
TTATCCTCTTGTGAAAATAAAAAATTTGGGACTAAATTGATGGTTTATTGGAAAAAAAGTAATTTTTCATTTTCACGTCCCAATATTAATAAAATCTGTGAAACAGCTGTAGAGTTACATTGCTCATTATATCCCTTGATATGTTCTGTGAGGGGTGTAGTTTCCAAAACGGGATCACCTTTGGGGAATTTTCATTGTATTGGTACTCTAGGTGCTCTGCAAATGCAACATGGCACCTGAAATCTAATCCAGCAAAATCTGCCCTCAAAAAGCCAAATAGCACTCTTTCCATTCCAAGCCCCACGATGTACCCATACAGCAGATTATGACCACATATAGTGTATCGCCAAGTTCATGTGTAATTGTTTAACAAACTGTGGGGTGTTTTTTTCTCCTTTAACCCCTTGTGAAAATGAAAATTTTGCAAATAAAGTGACATTTTAATAATTTTTCATTTACACATACAGATGTTAATAAAATCTGTGAAAAGGCTGTTAGGTCAAAATGTTCACTATACCCCTTGATAAATTCTGAAAGGGGTGTAGTTTCCAAAATGGGGTAACTTTTTTGGGATTTCCTTTGTATTGGTACTCTAGGGGCTCTGCAAATGAGACATGGTACCAAAAACTATTCCAGCAAAATCTGCTTTTCAAACATCCAGTGTCGCTCCTTCCCTTCTGTGCACTGCCGTGTTCCCAAACATCAGTTTACACCCACATGTTGGGTATTTCTGTGCTCAGGAGAAATTGTATAACAAACTGTGAGATGCATTTTCTCCTTTAACCCTTTGTGAGTGTGTTAATTTTAGGGCTAAATGAATGTATTATTGAAAAAAATGAAATGTCTAAATTTCACCTCCATATTGTTTTAATTTCCGTGAAATGCATAAAGGGTTAACAAACTTCTCAAATGCTGTTTTGAATTATTTGAGGGGTACAGTTTTGAAAATGAGGTTATTCATGGGAGTTTCTAATATATAGGCCTTTATTATCTCCTTCAGAACTGAAGTGGTCCCTGAGAAATTAGTTTGGGAAATTTTCTTGTAAATCTGGAAAATCGCTGTTACACTTGTAAGCCTTCTAACGTCCAAAATAAATGAAAGGACAATTAAAAGATGATGCCAATATAAAGCAGATATATGTTAGATAATATTTATTAATGTATTTGGGTGGTATGACTATCTGTTTGAAAAGCAGAGCATTTCACATTTTGAAAATTGCGATTTTTTTTTCTTCCAAATTTCCATCGTTTCCTATTTTTTTTTATAAATAAATACAAAAATGTTGATCAATGTTTACCACAAACATGAAGTACAATGTTCTCAAAAAAACAATCTCAAAATCACTTGTGTAAGTTAAAACGTCTTCAAGTTTATTTCCGCATAAAGTGACATATGTCAGTTTTGAAAAATGAGGCCTGGTCACAAAGGTACTTTTAGGCTCTATCTTGAAGGCATTAAATAACTGAAAGAATCATCAGGGGACTACACAACAATTGTTCACTCTTTAGGCAGACAGCCAGACTGTTTCGTTAGTGTATCCATATCATCTGTGTTGCACTGACCCTTACAGGGCATTAGCATCCAGTTAAGCTAGCTAGGTAGTCCCCTGATGATTCTTTCGGCCCCCAAGAAGAAATGTACATAGGGACTAATAGGGCTTGTGGTTGAGGGCTAGCTGTGGACAGCCCTTGTTAGGGCAGGAGCTCTTATTGGGGTGTAGTGGATACAAGCAGGGTGTTAATAGGGTAAGTGATGGTTGTATACCTGACACCCTGATTTACTTACTCCCTGCATGACTACGGAAAGACCGTTCTTTGTTATTTAATCTTTTGGCACATGTCATCTTTTTTCAACACCTGGTCTGCCGTGAAGCTATTTGGTTGATTTATGTGGTATTTCTGTGGAAACAAGATATATATGCACATTGAGATGTCTTTGTGTTTATATACCGTGATTTACCTATATACAATGGTTGTCACAATAGAATATGATGATACCCATTTAGTGATTTTTGTTTGAATTCTTGTATTCATTTGTATCTTTTTTTCCTTTGGCATGCCATTTTAGCATACCTTTTTAGTGCATATCCATTAAATGTTATATTTTAGTTATCATTGATAATTACACTGTTATATTGTGGACAATTTATATCACTGGTTATTTAACCTTGAATATAGGCTGCTATTATTACATTACACAGGTACTATGAAACAAATCTGTTGTGCAGTGTAAACAGTAAAGAAGTGATGGTGGTCACAAAAGCTCTGTGGCCCTTTACAGTGTAAAAATGTAAGGCCATAAAGGATATAGTCAGATGGTAATTACATATGAGATCACACAATTTGCCTCTAGGTTTCTTTACATTAAGGTGCCTTGGCATGGTACAACAAAATAGTACTATTTTTGCAAGTAAAAGTTTTGCAATCTCAGCAGGTGTCTCTGCTGTTAAAAATTAACATCACAAGGACATTAATCTCAATCATGTGAATGTAACTTACTCATAGGGTGGCATATTGGTAGCAGGGATAATGTGCATTGTATGCTATTATAAAGAGGTAAGTCCTCAGGTTGTGTTTGAAGGTTGCGATTGTGGGGGGGCAGCCTATCAAGGTAGTGTATTCCAGAGTATGTGAAATGCACAGGAGAAATACTGGAGGTGGTTGTATGAAGAGTAAATCAGAACGGAGTGAGGAAGAAAGTCTTATGCGGATTGGAAATTACATTAAGGTGGTAGCAAAAAATTAGTTCAGAGATGAATGTAAAGGACAGGCTGTAGATGGATTTGTATGTCATAATTAAAATCTTGACCTAAAATAATTGAGCACGGGGTAGCCAGGGAAAGAATGGGCAACAGAATTAACTGGAGGAGAGCAAGAGAAATAACTTGGAAGATGGGAGATCATGAGGGCATGGACTATATTATTGTAGACTTTGAGTTGAGGAAAGACTGGATACAAGAGATGTTTTTGAGGTGTAGGCAGCATGAAATAGTAAAAGCTATGTGTGGCTTGAAAGCTAGAAGGCAGAATCAAATGTTACTTGTGAGACTGGTGAGAGTGTGAACCCATCAATTGTGATTGATTGACTGATTGATTGGGTAGAGGGACCGGCAAGATCAAGGGAAAAATTGAAAGATTTTATGAGCCATCCTTGGTCCAAATACACCAACAGAGAAAGGATGAGGTGACGAAGTGGTATGTGAGTGATAGAGTGAGATTGGTGAGGTAGGAGGAGATCTAGGAGAGGGCCAAGTCTGTGATGTCAAGGTATGAGAGAGTTTCTAGCAGGAGGAAGAGGTAATCTGTGTCAATGGCAGAAGAAAAGTCTAGAAGGAGAAGTATAAATTAATGTTGTTTGTTTTGGCATTAGGCAAATTATTAGCGTGATGATAGTTGCATGTTGAAAGAGAGAGGGGAATAGTGATAGGTTGAAGAGATAGTTTAGAACTGCATAGACACAGTGGTTAGGCTGGGGAACAGGTATTACGGGATTAGGTCAAGTGCGTAAGTGGTCAGAATCAAGTTGAAAAATTAGGAGAAAAGTTTTTCATCTGTAATTGCAGAGAAGATGATTAAGTTGGAAGGGCTCCGAGTAGCTGTATGCAGAGGTTGTGGGGGACTGCAGGTTAAAACTGTTTATAAACCATTATTAAGCGACATATAGTCTTTCTACGTCAGTCACTTATGAACCTTATTCTGCAGCAGTTGACTTCATCACTTGCAGCAGAATAACACAGGATCTCCTGCAAGCTCAGGCACGGGTGCCCTGCTGTGTACACTGATCCAGGCATCTGCTCCTATTACCCAGGATTGGCGGGTACACAGTCGCTATTTAATCTAAGGGGATTCGGAAGGTGGGGGCTCCCCCTGGAAGCATTGGCATTCCTGTGAACAAGATCTCAGAGGTCCAATGCCTTTACATGGCAGTTGGGGGGCCTAATGAAGGCCCCCAGGACTGTCTATGCATAATCCTATTAGGCTGTAACCTAATAAAATGCCTGTTACCCCAAGGGAGACAAGAGACTAGTGTTAAAAAAATGAAATAAAGTTTGTTTAAAAAAAAAAACCTGTAAAATCACACATATTAACCCCCACATTCCAAAATGTTTAATAAATAATAAACAATAAAAAACATAATACACATATTGGGTATTGCTGCATCTGTAAAGACCTGAGCAATACAACTGTAATGTTATTTTACCCAAACACTGAATGGTGTAAAAAGAAATCTAAAAAAATATGCCAGAATTGCTATTTTTTTTGTTTGTCAGCCACTGAAAAAGTGTTATAAGAAGCGATCAAAAGGCGTTATGTTCCTCAAAATGGCATCAATAAAAACTTCAGGTTTTCCCTCAAAAAATTAGCCCTCCCACAATTCCATTAACTAAAACATAATTAAGTTATGGATCTTAGAAAGTGGCGATGGAAAAAAAAATTACATCAAAAAGGGTTTTTACTTTGCAAAAGTAGTAAAACTTGAATGGCACAAAATGTATAGCAGAAAAAGGCAATGGAAAAATTGCTGTATTTTTTTTATTCCTTCCTAGAAAGAGTTAAAAAAAAGTTAATCAATAAGGTATATCTACTCCAAAATAGTGCCATTAAACACTACCATTTGTTCTGCAAAACTACATGTCCTCATACAGTTACATTGGCTATAGTGAGTGGTATGTGATGACGAAAAAACGCAATAAATGATGTTGTCATTAAGGCCTAAAATAGGTGGATTGCTAAGGGGTTAACATTGTCTATTTTGTTTTTGCAGTATTAAGCAAAGTCTCTGGCTCAGATGAAATGCGTGGGAGTGGGAATTAAAGATATTAGATAATTGCCTCATTTTGTGGGATAGAAAAGATAAGAGAAATGAAGTTGAATTGTTTGCAGAAGTGAGTGCAGAGTTAAATGTGAGATATGCTTGTTTGTATGCTGTTAGATCACTCGTGCAATGGGTTTACTTCCATCGCTGTTCATCGACCCTGACAGTTTACATCAACTTTTTTGTTAGATTGGTGTGGCAGTGCTGCCTGATTTGCCTAGTACTAGTAATGGTGAGAGGAGTGACAAAATGAAGAGTGTAGGTAATAGTGGTGTTATAAAAAGCAGCAGCTGATTCTGCTCCATGAAGTGTGGATATGGCTAAGAGTGGTAAAAAAGAGTCAGAGTGTTTATGAATGACTTGATGCTGAAGGTTCCTACTTGCATGTGCTAGCTCCAGGACTAGGAAGGTGTTTATGAATGACTTGATGCTGAAGGTTCCTACTTGCATGTGCTAGCTCCAGGACTAGGAAGGGGCGATATTTGAGGACAGAAGGGTGAAGAAGGTAAGCTTAAATTATAGGGGTTTTCCCCTGTAGACACTTATGCCCTGTTTTGTGGATAGGGGATGTGTCTGATTGCTGGGAGGGACTACTCTAAGTCAAAGTAGAGGGGTTTCCCTCTATGTACACTACTTATCCCTTGCTTAGAGGATATGGAATGTGTCTGATTGCAAGTGTATGACTGCTGTAACCCCCATCAAGAAAGAAAATGGAGGTCCTCAAGATCTGTTGTGTTCTTTTGTGATTGGACCAGTTGTGCAAATGGCACCACAGAAGTCCATAGAAGTGAATGAAGAGTATGGCGCATGCATATGCACTGCCTCTCCATTTGTGTGGATCACTCGGGGAAACATGAAGGCAGGGGTGGGATTCAAATTATTAACAACAAGTTCCTTACCTGAGCATCGGGAATATAGCCGGGAAGGGTAGAGCAAGGGGCGCACTGCTAATGTGGTGAAGTGAGGCGGCCGCCTCAGGCGGCACTGTCCGTCACTGTCTGGGTGGGGCAGCATTTTTACTATTCAATGTAAACCTGCCTAGGACAGGCCGCTTTAAAAAAAAAAAAAAAACAAAGCTGAGCGGGGCCTGTCCTGGGCTGGTTTACGAGACGTCACATCTCAGCACAGGCGGCGATACAATGACGTCATCGCGCCTCCTACGCTGAGACGCAGACAAGAAGAGGAGGCGGCAGCGGCTCCATCAAGGCATCGCAGGTAGGTGTGGAGAACTTTTTTTTATATATAAATAGGCCGTAACCTGCTGGAGTATCCCCAGCAGGTAACGGCCTATTTATTTACTGAACCCCGCGTCTGCTGGTGGCTGCCTCTGCTTCCCCTTCTGCTATGGGATGCAGAAAGGGAAGTGGATGCCTCTGTGAGCAGCTGCGGGCATCGGTAAGTGAGGCCGCGGGCCTCAAATACTACTATTATTATACTCCGGGGTCTTTTCAGACCCCAGAGTATAATAATCGGAGACCCAGGGGAGGTGAGGGAACATAAAAACATATGCTACTTACCTCTCCTGCGATCCGGTGTCACTCCGAGCAGGCTTGGGGCCTCTGGTGACGTCATCAAGTCGTGTCGCCGGCCTGATCACGTGACGTGTGCGCGCAATTAAACAGGGCCGAAAGCTGCAAGGAGTGCACCGGTGTCCAGGATAGGTAAGTAACACTGGTTTTTATGTTTGTCACCTCCCCTGGGTCTCCAGTCATTATACTCTGGGGTCTTTTCAGATACAGGTATAATAATAGTTCATGGGAGGGCCACTATGGGGCATAATACCCTGTGCAGGGACCACTGTGGAGCATAATACAAGTGCAGGGGCCACTATGGAGCATAATACCCTGTGCAGGGGCCACTATGGAGCATAATACAAGTGCAGGGGCCACTATGGAGCATAATACCAGTGGGGCCACTATGGAGCATAATACCAGTGCAGGGGTTACTATGGAGCATAATACCAGAGCAGGGGCCACTATGGAGCATAATACCAGTGCAGGGTGGCTATTTCCAAAACCGCCACGGTTCGCAGCATGTCAGTTATACCTATGGAAACGCCGGCGTTTTCCCCATAGGTATAATTGAAACAGAAAGTCCGCAGAGGAAAACTCTGCAAACTTTCTGTCTAAAGTGTTGCGGGAAGAACCGCGATGCGATCCTGCCGTGGCTTCTTCCGCAGTGCTTTTTTTGATGCGGGACGCCACGTGGGGCCTTAGCCGAAAACTATAATTTTACAGTAATAAATAATTATGTTGGTGTCTTCTTCACTGCCAGGAGATGGGAGATTTGCAGTGTAGGTAGCACAATGGTATCATCATGTCCATCTGCTTCAGATTATAGGCAACTGAGGCTATATGCATAATGTGGCTTGTGGGATAGTGAAGGGCAGGGCAGGGAACTACTCTGAATTGCATGTACTGCAGCAACAATTGTGTGGGGTATCCGTATTGACATCATGTTTCCCCTAGTCCTCCGAACCAGTTTTGATTTTAAGGCTGAGGCCCCACGTTGCGGAAATGCAGCTTTTTTTTGGAGAAGATTTTGTTGTGGTTTTTTGAGCCAAAGCCAGGAGTGGATTGAGCAGAAGGTAGAAGTATAAGAACTTCCTATATACTTCCCTTTCCTTTTGCAGCCATACTTGGCTTTGTCTCAAAAAACCACAACAAAATCTGCAACAAAAAAGCTGCATTTCCGCATTTCAGAAGATATTCTAGCTTATTCAGCTGGCAGGCCAGGCACGCTGAGAGTCTGCCCTAAAATTTTCTTAAAAATCTGTAAATTGGCACTCTGCTAACACAATGTTGATGTGGTCTCCTCCAGTTCCTTTACACTGAACCAGACCATCTCCATCCCCCAACTTCACCAGGGCAAGCCATTGCTTACATTCCTCCACGCTTATTTCATAGTTGTAAGGTGAAACACACATTGAATGGCACTGTGACACATGCGAGTCAGTTTGAGCAGTATATGATGAATGATTACTGCATGCAGCAAACCACAGAAACAATGGAGTGGATAACTGTGAGAGGAAGAACAACAACAACTTTTCCAGTATCTCATAATCATTTCTGGAAGATAGTCCAGCTTTTTCATCTGGCAAGCTAGGCAATAGGCGCCCCAAATTTTTATTGAAATTATGTAAATTGTCACTCTGCCAACACAATGTTGATGTGACATGTGCTTCTATATAGATATAACCAGCAGGATAGTCCAGGTTCTTTTCTGCCTCCTAAGTGTTCTCAGGTTCATAGAATCCTTTCCATTTCAGAAGATATTCTAGCTTTATCAGCTGACAGCCAGGCCAGGTATGCTGTAGCCGAATTTTTTCTTGAAATTATGTAAAATAATGATATTGATGTGGCATGCACTCTCATACAGGAATAATCGGCAAGATAATCCAGGTAGTTTTATGCCTCCCACGTGTTCTTCTCATGATTATAGAATTCATTCAATTTCAGATTATATTCTATTTTTTTCAGCTGGCAGGCCAGGCACACTGATAGTGTGTCACAATTTTTTTTTTTCAAATCATTAAATTGTCACTTATTGGGGTGATTTTTGATGGCTTTTTCTGAAGTCACCACTTCACTTTTCAAGATGCTTTTTTTTTTTTTTGAAAAGCCAGTTCTTCATCACTTTTCAGCTAGGTACAGAGCCACAAATTTGTCTCCCAAATAACACCAAGCCTGTAGCACAAACTATCAAAATGGGTTTATTTTTCTACAAAGCTGTTGCTTTTTGCAAATATAGCCATGCGTGTCTAAAAACCACAAAGTCATTTTTGGAGCATTTTAAATGTTAAAATTCATAAAAGCGAGTGTCAGTGCCATGTATGGTTAAACACAGAGTTTGTATCCTCTGCCTATCATCCGTTTATCATCCGTTTTTCCATAGACAGACATGTTACTTTCACTTTGATATAACTTTGGCTGTGCTTGCATTAGAGAGCTAGAAATTGGATAGATAGGTTCCTAGGAGACTTGACAGTGTTATACACTATGTTTTAAGCCAATTTAAGGTATGATTCACAACAAATTTGTTCGACCGTAGACAAAGCTGGGACCTACACCCGAAACAAAAAGAATCTTGAGAGTCTCGCTCATCTCTAGTTGGGACTCATGAACTACAAGTCCTCTATGTAAGGCACAACTATGGATCACTACTGTGGAAGGGGGTGACTTCCACTATCCGATGCTTCCCTATTCTGCAAATCCATTCCTGGCTTTGGCTTAAAAAACAGCAACTTATACCCTCAGACATCTTTATACTGAGAATGGTATTTGAAATAACTGTTAAAAAAATGTAGCAGACAACAAACTACTTATTGGGCATTTGATGTTTTTTTTTTTTTTTTTGCAATTCTACACATATACAGTACCTACACACTTAAAACATTCTAAAAAGAAAACTAGTGCAAGACAAAATATTATGTGAAGTCTGTTGAGGTGATTTATGAAAATGGGCTTTTCAATGATGAGGCGCACCCATCGGGCTGTGCGTCTGAAGGGAAATCTAAGCTGGCTCATAGCTAGCGTAGGTTTGCAGCATTGGTTATGCCAGTTTACTGACTATATGATTATAAATCTGTCTGGGCCTATTGCCCTGCCCCCCGAGCACACTCTTGCTATGTCCCCTTTTAGGAAAAGTGGAATTGGCAGCAGAAAAATGTCAGTTGCAACTATTTATGTTGCAACTAACATTTAAAAATTGCCAACCCAAGGTTTCTGACTATTAACACCAGAAAACTGGCGCAGAATAATAGTAAATCAGCCCCTATGGATTTAAAAACTGAAAATATTAATGTGCCTCCGGTTCTGTTAGCAGCCTTAAATCTGTTAGCAGCCTTAACTTATAATTGCTGTAATGAACATCAGTTATTTGTTCTACATGCATTTATCTGGCTGTAATAACAGCAAAATAAAGCCTACATGTTCTGCTTAACTTACCAGCAAATGGTCAGCTGGTAATGAATATGTGGTACTCAGGCTATGACGGCATAAAGTTTTGTTATTGACATATATGCAGCATTCATGGTACACACTACACTCACCTACTTTATTCTAATCTGTTTTCTAAACTTTCACTGCCTTCTGTCTTAGAAAGGAGGTGTCGTCATGCTTGACATTTATTTTTGCTTATATCTCTGTGTTGTACCGTTCCTCTGTTATTAATCATAGAAACTGATGGCCAACTGGGTGTTACTGGTTGGGGGTTTGTCCCTATACACACTGAATGTGACACACCCCTTTGTCAAAGAGAGTGGTAAATCAAAGCTGGCAATCTATTCATACAGAATAGATATTTCATGAAAATATAAGTACTGTCTTTACTAGAACAGACATGTCAGGAGATATCAAAGGTCCTCCATCTAAAAAATGCTTGCTCTCCACTGCAGAAGCATTGAAATTCAACATGGCTGATTACCCATCCCCCACTTTTACTTAATGAGCATCAACTAGATAAACAAGATGGTTTGGCAAGGATTGTACCCCTTTTTTTTTAAATTAAGAAGTAAATAATGTTGGACTGCTTTAGATTACAAAATTGTGTTCAAAGGTAAGAACAGAAAAAAACAATTTGGCCACATGGTTTTTCAATGGCTAGCGCTGTTATCACACTGCACTGAGGTCCTGGGTTTGAGTCTGACAGCAGTTTGTAAGTTCAACAAGTGTTTGTGCTTCATTTTCCTCATCCTCTCTAAGGCTGCAGTCACACTAGTGTTCAGGGACTCTGCCCCCCATTCCTCTTAAAATATGCAGCGAGAAAAGTCCTGTAAGCAGTACTTATTCTCTCTGCCAATTTTGGGCAGAAACTCAGTGGACCCTATTATATTCTATGGGGTCTGCTGGTTTCCTCGGGTAATCGCTTTTTAAACGGATAGGGGTTTCCCCAAACAGACCCAAAGAACGGATACCCGAACGCTAGTGTGAACCTAGTGTAACATATACTATTATAATGTTGTACCATGTTAGCCATTGAAAGTAGTGGAAGAGTGAAGAAATCAGGCGAAATCTTGTATAACACGATGTCTGATGAAGGAAGCTTGTGCTTCTGAAAGCTTACTTATAAATATACTCAGTTAGCCTCTAAAAGGTATCACCTGATTTCTTCACTCTTCCACTAACATATACTATAACATACTGATAGGTTAACTGACTTCCTATAGTGTACATGTGTCTGAGATAGGGAACTTGAGCTGCAACCTCTTTTAGGGACAACACTGCAAATTATGTTGGCACTATACACGCAGCAAAAGTAAAACAAGCATATTTGTCAGTTAGCAAAATCTTTCTATAAACTCAGAGTTATTTTTATTTTGCTCTAAACAGAATGGCCATCCTTTAATTTACACTTGAATTTGTGACTGTATTGGAACATAATATACAGTATTTTTTATGTACAAAAAATGCATTATTTCATGGGAAACATATGGAACAACTCAATTGTTTCCATTTTTGTTTTTAATTTACAATATATAAAAGTACTGTTATTTGCTATGTTTATTTCATATATTTGTCATTATGTGAACTGTAATTGTTTGCAAAAGGGGGCTATTGGGCAAACTTAGCCCTATGTTTCTCATTATAGCCATAAGATTGTTGCTGCTATTATTAGAAAATTCTTGTCATTACAGTGTTTACTTTAGGCTTAAAATGACCAGGTTTATCTTGTTATCATGTTAATATGTGATTCATCAACAATTAGTATTAATAATGGAACATACGTGTACATATGTTTTATTAGCAATAAAATGTTGAAAAGCTTTGATCTTTATTGGATGATCACCCATGGACTTTATTCTTTGAAAAACCAGCAAGACCTTGTGAGTTTCAATGCACAAGTTTAAAAAGATTCCCAGCAAGCCTAAGTATATCTCCAGGGGCTTCCGTTTTGATGTATTGCACCTTAGTTTTGGCAACCAGGCTTTTATTGTCTATACACTTGAGATGTCACATAAAAAGCTTCAATGAACAAAATACCTGGTACTGAAGAAAAATATAAAAAAAAAAAAAAAAAGATGAACAGCCTAAATGTAATTTTAACATCAGAAATATCTGAGAATGGTGATGACAATATTGTACCAAAATGCTATGACTATAACAAGAGCTGAATGAAGTGGTTTGTAATGAACTGGGCTTGTTACAAATTTTCCGAAAATGTTGGATTTCTTCAGACCCCAGAGTATAATAAGATGAGACCCAGGAGCAGGGCCGGCGTTGGGGGGGGGCAAACTGGGCAATTGCCCAGGGCCCCGTCCCCAAAGGGCCCCCGGGATCCGGAGCCTGATGACTCCGGATCCCGGAGTCAGGCCCGGCCAAATCAATAACAGAAAGGGACCGCAGGGCCCCTTTCCGAGGTGAGTAAAAATAACAAACATTTTTACTCACCTGTCCTTGCGTCCGACGTCATCTTATGGCTTTGCGAACATCACCGCTGAGGCCAGGCCTCAGCCGTAGCGATCACGTGGGGCGTGCTGACAGCATGCTTCACGTAATCGCTGAGGCCCAATCACAGGCCTCAGCGGTGACGTCCACAACGCATGACGTCAGCCGCAGAGAAGAGGAAGCGGTCGCCGGCGGGGATAGCGGAGCAGCGCGAGGAGGCCCAGCAGAGGTAAGAACAAGGTAAGTATAACTGTTTGTTATTTTCCCTTACCTTCCCCGGGCCTTCGATAATTATACTCTGGGGTCTGAAGAGACCCCAGAGTATAATATAATACTAGCACTGACGGCGTCTGTAGGGCCACTGTGGAGCATTATACTGGGGAGGGGGCCCTCTGGATAGCATATTATACTGTGTGGGGCCCCTCTGGAGCAATATACTTGGGGGCCCCCTCTGGATAGCATATATATTGTTTTGGGCCACTGTGGAGCATTATACTGGGGAGGGGACCCTCTGGAGAGCATGTTATATTCTGTGGGGTTACTTTTGAGCATTATGCTCTCCAGAGGGCCCCCCACTATAATGCTCCAAAGTGGCCCCACAGAATATAATATGTTCTCCAGAGGACCCCCTCCCCAGTGTAATGCTCCACAGTGGCTCCACACAGTATAATATGCTATCCAGAGGGGCCCCCCAGTATAATGCTCCCCAGTGGCCCAAAACAGTATAATATGCTCGCCAGAACCCACCCAGTATAATGCTCCATGGTGGCCCCACACAGTATAATATGCTCTCCAGAGGGGGCCCTCCAGTATATTATACTGTTTTGGGCCACCATGGAGCATTATACTGGGGGGGCTCTGGAGAGCATATTATACTGTTTTGGGCCACTGTGGAGCATTATACTGGGGTAACCTCTCTGGGCAGTATATTATACTGTGTGAAGGCCATTCTGGAGTATGTTATACTGAGTAGGGTCACTGTGGAGCATTTTTCTGGGGGGGCCATTTGCAGAGCATATTATATTGCATGGCGCCACTGTGAACATTATACTGGGGGGACATTCTGGGGAGCATAATATATTGTGTGGGGCCACTGTGGTGCATTATACTAGTGGGGGCCCTCTGGGGAGCATATTATACTATGGGCCACTCTGGAGCTTTATATTGGGGGGAAGGGGCAGTATGAGGAGCCTGTTATGCTATGTGGGGCCACTGTGGAGTGTATTATATTGTGTGGGGCTTTTCGGGATTATATTATACTGTACTCTGTGGGGCCATTGTAGAGCATTATACTGGGGGGGACTATGGGCAGCATATTATACTGTGGGGGACCACTGTGGAGCATTATACTGGGGGAACTCCTCTGGGGAGTATATTATACTGTGTGAAGGCCATTGTGGAGCATGTTATACTGTGTTAGGCCACTGTGAAGCATTATACTGGGGGGCACTGTGGGGTGCATATTATACTGTATGGAGCATATTATATTGTGTGAGGCTGCTGGGGAACATATTGTACTATCTGGGGCCACTAGGTTTTATTCCCTTGGCATTGGGGGGCTCAGGGGAGCATTTTATACTGTGTGGGGCCACTGTGGAGCATTATACAGTCATGGCCAAAAGTTTTGAGAATGATACAAATATTAATTTTTACAAAGTCTACTGCTTCAGTTTTTCTAATGGCAATTTGCATATACTCCAGAATGTTATAAAGAGTGATCAGCTTAACAGCAATTACTTGCAAAGTCAATATTTGCCTAGAAAATGAACTTTATCCCCCAAAACACATTTCAACATCATTGCAGCCCTGCCTTAAAAGGACCACCTAACATCGTTTCAGTGATTGCTCCATTAACACAGGTGTGGGTGTTGATGAGGACAGGGCTGGAGATCAATCTGTCATGATTAAGTAAGAATGACACCACTGGACACTTTAAAAGGAGGCTGGTGCTTGCCATCATTGTTTCTCTTCTGTTAACCATGGTTATCTCTAAAGAAACATGTGCAGTCATCATTGCACTGCACAAAAATGGCCTAACTGGGAAGAGTATTGCAGCTAGAAAGATTGCACCTCAGTCAACAATCTATCGCATCATCAAGAACTTCAAGGAGAGTGGTTCCATTGGTGTCAAAAAGGCTCCAGGGCGCCCAAGAAAGACCAGCAAGCGGCAGGACCGTCTCTTAAAAGTGTTTCAGCTGCGGGATCGGGCTACCAGCAGTGCAGAGCTTGCTGAGGAATGGCAGCAGGCAGGTGTGACTGCATCTACACGCACTGTGAGGCGGAGACTCTTGGAGCAAGGCCTGGTCTCAAGGAGGGCAGCAAAGAAGCCACTTCTCTCCAGAAAAAACATCAGGGACAGACTGATATTCTGCAAAAGGTACAGGGAGTGGACTGCTGAGGACTGGGGTAAAGTCATTTTCTCTGATGAATCCCCTTTTCGATTGTTTGGAACATCTGGAAAGCAGCTTATTCGGAGAAGAAGAGGTGAGCGCTACCACCAGTCTTGTCTCATGCCAACTGTAAAGCATCCTGAAACCATTCATGTGTGGGGTTGCTTCTCAGCCAAGGGAATCGGCTCTCTCACAGTCTTGCCTAAAAACAAAGCCATGAATAAAGAATGGTACCAGAATGTCCTCCAAGAGCAACTTCTCCCAACCGTCCAAGAGCAGTTTGGCGCTCAACAATGCCTTTTCCAGCATGATGGAGCACCTTGCCATAAAGCAAAGGTGATAACTAAATGGCTCAGGGAACAAAACATAGAGATTTTGGGTCCATGGCCTGGAAACTCCCCAGATCTTAATCCCATTGAGAACTTGTGGTCAATCATCAAGAGACAGATGGACAAAGAAAAACCAACAAATTCAGACAAAATTAAAGCATTGATTCTGCAAGAATGGACTGCTATCAGTCAGGATTTGGTCCAGAAGTTGATTGAGAGCATGCCAGGGAGAATTGCAGAGGTCCTGAAGAAGAAGGGTCAACACTGCAAATATTGACTTGCTGCATTAACTCATTCTAACTGTCAATATAAGCTTCTGTTACTCATAATATGAATGCAATTATATTTCTGTATGTGATAAAAACATCTGACAAACACACATAAAAACCAGAGGGCAGCAGATCATGTGAAAATATAATATTTGTGTAATTCTCAAAACTTTTGGCCATGACTGTATACCATATGGGGAAACTGTAGAGGGCTCAGGGGAGCATTTTATACTGTGGAGCATTATATACCATGTGGAGCATTATACTGTGGGAGAGGGGCTCAAAATTCCTGCTGGCAGCCCTGTGTGCTATCTGCATCACAGCTCCCTCACTATAATCTTGCACATACGTGTAGTGCCCCATGACCATGTCATTCCCCCTTCAGTCTGATACTGTATAACGGAGGACTATTATATATAAGGGTGGGTTACTATATATCATTGGGAAGCTTAAATATGAGGGGGCTATTTTAAAAAGGGAACTATTATTTATAAGACGGGCTATTATTTATAAGGGGGGAACTATTATATATAAGGCATCCATTACAAGGGGGGAGCTATTATTTATAAGAGGGGAACTATTTATAAGGGGGGTATAATTGTTAAGTTGGCTTATTTATAAAGGGGGCTATTAGTGATAATGGGGATTATTATTTATAAGGGTAGCTATTATTTATGAGAGGGCTATTATTAATAAGGGAGCAGTATTATTTTTATGGGGTGACTGTTACAGATAAGGGGGAATATTACTGATAAAGGGCACTATTTATCATTTATAAGGGAGCTATTACTGATAAAGGTGTAATATTATTTATAAGCAGGGACTATTATTTATAAGGAGGCGCTATAATAACTGATGACTGCGTGCAAAAATCTATTAGGTGGTACAAAGGTGCTCATTTGAATTGTGTGTGGTAAATGGGGCTTGTTATTACTTTTTTGTTGGCAGAAAGGAGGCGTTATTATAGGGGCTGCCACTGGAAGATGATGGTGTTGTTTGCGTATCAGCATTTGGGGCCCCGCTTTTAATTTTGCCCAGGGCCCCACTTTGTCTAAAACCGGCCCTGCCCAGGAGAGGTGAGTAAACATAACAAACAGTCTTACTCACCTCTCCTGGGCTCTGGTGCAGGTCTCAGAGGTCCGAAGAGGCCAAAAAAAGACGCCAAGGGATCATCAGACTCTGCGACTGAGCCCAGGAGAAGTGAGTAAGACTTTTTGCTATGTCACCTTTCCTGGGCCTCCACTTAGAATATTATTATTATTATTATTATTATTATTTTATTATTATTATTATTAAACTCTATATAATATAATAATAGTAATTCCAGTTTGGACTGAAAAAGTGCTGCCCAAAGCAACATTACCAGGCAAGACAAATTTCATGAGGGGGTGCCCAACACTAATTATAGCATTTAGACTCAACATGTCAACATAATCAACAAAAAATATGTAACTTTGACTATCATAGTTTAATGATTAAAGGGATATTGACGTGTAGACTCGTTACAGCTATAAAGGGCTGAGGAAAAGCAGAGGGAAAAAAATGGAGTGTATTTCATCTCATCCACATATTACAGGAAAAAAGCTATGGAAAAAAACACAGCTGGCTCCACCCTCCCCATTGTGAACACTTTTTGGCTCGACCAGAGAGTGTATATTTAGGGGAGATCTATTAGTCAAATAAGCATTTATTCCACACTTATTGAATGTGTATGGGCACCTTTAGTTCATGCCACGTAGTGTATAACATAAAACTGGCAGTTTACAACATTGTTTCATAAAGTGCTGAAGACATTGCAGTGCACATTTGGCATACTGTATGTACTGGCAAAATGTCAACTTACATGCACTGACCATTAACTCCAATTGTAAAATAATAATTAATAATTAATAGTGTGCACTAGGCTTTCTTAGTGGGATGTGTTTAATACAAACTAAAAATGTATGCAATCATATGCTGGCTAGATAAAAGGACTCAAAGGAAGCATTTCCTAGTGGATATGCCACTAGTACACTGCAGTGTGAAAAATGCCTGACAAGCATAAGAATCTTGGAAACATTTTCAACATTCTTTTATTGCCAGAGTCCTATTGATACAGTAGGACATATCATGGGTTTTGTGTAATGTTACCATTTACAGTGGGGAAAAAAGTATTTAGTCAGCCACCAATTGTGCAAGTTCTCCCACTTAAAAAGATGAGAGAGGCCTGTAATTGACATCATAGGTAGACCTCAACTATGAGAGACAAAATGAGAAAACATATCTAGAACATCACATTGTCTGATTTTTTAAGAATTTATTTGCAAATTATGGTGGAAAATAAGTATTTGGTCACCTACAAACAAGCAAGATTTCTGGCTCTCACAGACCTGTAACTTCTTCTTTAAGAGGCTCCTCTGTTCTCCACTCATTACCTGTAGTAATGGCACATGTTTGAAATTGTTATCAGTATAAAAGACACCTGTCCACAATCTCAAACAGTCACACTCCAAACTCCACTATGGTGAAGACCAAAGAGCTCTGGAAGGACACCAGAAACAAAATTGTAGACCTGCACCAGGTTGGGAAGACTGAATCTGCAATAGGCAAGCAGCTTGGTGTGAAGAAATCAACTGTGGGAGCAATAATTAGAAAATGGAAGACATACAAGACCACTGATAATCTCCCTCGAACCCTCCACAAGAACGGTGACCAAAAATCCCAGAACCACAAGGGGGGACCTAGTGAATGACCTGCAGAAAGCTGGGACTAACATAACAAAGGATACCGTCAGTAACACACTACGCCGCCAGGGACTCAGATCCTGCACTGCCAGACGTGTCCTCCTGCTTAAGCCAGTACATATCCGGGCCCGTCTGAAGTTTGCTAGAGAGCATTTGGATGTTCCAGAAGAATATTGGGAAAATGTCATATTAGCAGATGAAACCAAAGTAGAACTGTTTGGTAGAAACACAACTTGTCGTGTTTGGAGGAGAGTGAATGCTGAGTTGCATCCAAAGAACACTATACGTACTGTGAAGCATGAGGGTGGCAACATCATGCTTTGGGGCTGTTTCTCTGCAAAGGGACCAGGACGACTGATCTGTGTACATGAGAGAATGAAAGAGGCCATGTATCGTGAGATTTTGAGTGCAAACCTCCTTCAATCAGCAAGGGCTTTGAAGATGAAACGTGGCTGGGTCTTTCAGCATGAAAGACCGATTAGTGCCTGATTAGGCATCCTGGTGTCATCTCTTTCCCAGGTAAGCAATGCAGACACGTCCAACCATCCAAATAACATAACAGAAAATGAGATTTATACATATACCCAGTCCAATATCCAGTTAATCTGCTGGCGGCTCAAACCCAACAGACTAGTCTTTGCTCCCCATACCGATCAATGAACCTTGGACCCCCAATACCCTATGGTCCTTGTACTACTATTGGTGGGTACTAACTGCTGAATATAAGTAACACCCCACAAGGTTTGCCATTTTGGAGATGTTCTGATATGGATATCCACCAATATCTGGTATTTCTATAGTTTGGTTTAATATTCTATGAATTAGGCCACACTGTGTTTAATCAGGAAGGATCGGTTCTGACCCACAGTTTGGGTCAGGAGGGAAGGAACCACACTTCACACAGGTTAGGTAAAATCCAAAAACTTTATTTTCCAACACTACGCATTTAGGAGTACACACCCCTTTATCAAGTGTACAGGAAGAATACAGCGCTAAACATTATACACTGCATGTTTAGATACACTTTGTTTCAAGAACTTATTAATAACATTCAATCGATGTTTGTTAAGGCGTTCCCTCAGTGTCCTGATGGTGCGGCCTACATACTGCAGGCCACAGGGACATTGCAAAACATAGATTATATAGGAAGACGCGCAAATGCAGGTTTATATAAGACAAACATACAGCTGGGAATGCCCAAAACACAGGTAAGAGGGGGTGTGGCCAGTAGACAGGAAGCAGAAATAAACAGAGGAAAAAACAGATCTAATTCAGCTGATATATAGATCAATATAAGAAGGGAAGAGAGATCTAGAGAACAGAGGATCTCTCTCATTGATAGAAAGTGAGGGGCAGTCAATAGGAAAGATAAACTTTATCTTACCGTAGGTATATGAAAGTGGGGTTAGAACAGTGTCCCTTCGGCGTGTCTGAAGTAAGGTGCGTATGCACGGTGAATTTCCCGAGCACGGCAAGTCAAATAGGACCGCAGTGAATTAGGGTAAAACAGCACATGCGTGGAGAATCCACGCATGCTCAGTGGAGCCGTCGGGCTGTAATGGAAACAGCTGATCGGCTAACAGCTGTTCAGCTTGCAGGGATAGTTGCGCATGCGTAGTATGGTGTGTCGCATTATCAGTAAAAGCGGGGCCGAGCGGAGATTAGAGAACGGCCATTGGGTGAAGATATAGTGGGATGACAATGTTCTATGTTTGTAAATAGACCGTTACATGCGTGTGGGATGAGCTAGATTAGTGATTTAAAAGGGAGAATAGTAACAGAGAATATCGGAAAGCAAGAGGTAGAATAATTAGAAAGAAATAAAATGGAATAGCACAAGAATATGGGGAGATAGGGGTATAGACACTGGATAAGAGCAAAAAGAAAGAATCAAACCATCGTAGGACAACCAAATACAAGTGCATAAAAACAGGAAGTCAATCCCTATGTTGGTAATTACAGTGCCTTGCGAAAGTATTCGGCCCCCTTGAACTTTTCAACCTTTTGCCACATTTCAGGCTTCAAACATAAGGATATAAAATTTTAATTTTTTGGTGAAGAATCAACAACAAGTGGGACACAATCGTGAAGTGGAACGAAATTTATTGCATATTTTAAACTTTTGTAAAAAATAAAAAACTGAAAAGTGGGGCATGCCAAATTATTCGGCCCCCTTAAGTTAATACTTTGTAGCGCCACCTTTTGCTGCGATTACAGCTGCAAGTCGCTTGGGGTATGTCTCTATCAGTTTTGTACATCGAGAGACTGAAATTCTTGCCCATTCTTCCTTGGAAAACAGCTCGATCTCAGTGAGGTCGGATGCAGAGTGTTTGTGAACAGCAGCTTTCAGCTCTTTCCACAGATTCTCGATTGGATTCAGGTCTGGACTTTCACTTGGCCATTCTAACACCTGGATACGTTTATTTGTGAACCATTCCATTGTAGATTTTGCTTTATGTTTGGGATCATTGTCTTGTTGGAAGATAAATCTCAGTCCTAGTCTCAGGTCTTTTGCAGACTCCAACAGGTTTTCTTCCAGAATGGTCCTGTATTTGGCTCCATCCATCTTCCCATCAATTTTAACCATCTTCCCTGTCCCTGCTGAAGAAAAGCAGGCCCAAACCCTGATGCTGCCACCACCATGTTTGACAGTGGGGATGGTGTGCTCAGGGTGATGAGCTGTGTTGCTTTTACGCCAAACATATCGTTTTGCATTGTGGTCAAAAAGTTCGATTTTGGTTTCATCTGACCGGAGAACCTTCTTCCACATGTTTGGTGTGTCTCCCAGGTGGCTTGTGGCAAACTTTAAATGAGACTTTTTATGGATATCTTTGAGAAATGGCTTTCTTCTTGTCACTCTACCATAAAGGCCAGATTTGTGCAGTGTACGACTGATTGTTGTCCTATGGACAGACTCTCCCACCTCAGCTGTAGATCTCTGCAGTTCATCCAGAGTGATCATGGGCCTCTTGGCTGCATCTCTGATCAGTCTTCTCCTTGTTTGAGATGAAAGTTTAGAGGGACGGCCGGGTCTTGGTAGATTTGCAGTGGTCTGATACTCCTTCCATTTCAATATGATCGCTTGTACAGTGCTCCTTGGGATGTTTAAAGTTTGGGAAATCTTTTCATATCCAAATCTGGCTTTAAACTTCTCCACAACAGTATCACGGACCTGCCTGGTGTGTTCCTTGGTCTTCATGATGCTCTCTGCGCTTTAAACAGAACCCTGAGACTATCACAGAGCAGGTGCATTTATACGGAGACTTGATTACACACAGGTGGATTATATTTATCATCATCAGTCATTTAGGACAACATTGGATCATTCAGAGATCCTCACTGAACTTCTGGAGTGAGTTTGCTGCACTGAAAGTAAAGGGGCCGAATAATATTGCACGCCCCACTTTTCAGTTTTTTATTTTTTACAAAAGTTTAAAATAACCAATAAATTTCGTTCCACTTCACGTTTGTGTCCCACTTGTTGTTGATTCTTCACCAAAAAATTAAAATTTTATATCCTTATGTTTGAAGCCTGAAATGTGGCAAAAGGTTGAAAAGTTCAAGGGGGCCGAATACTTTCGCAAGGCACTGTACATATAATAAAACTGATGGACTGTATAAACAGAACTGATAGTAGCGAGAGGAGAAGAGGGTGTGAATAATAAACTAATGATAGGTTGATATAAATGAAACATTATCTACTAGTGTATATGCTGAGAAATGGATATACATGGATGATAAAAATGAATAGAACATTATCTGCTAATATATTTGATGAAAAATAAATATACATAAAAGATAAAATGAATATCATCATAAACGCGGGGGGGGGGCGGGAGACCAGAATAGTGCATCTATAAATATGTTCATATAAAAATATTTTTGAATAAATGGATAAAAAAGTTGGAACAAAGCAAATAAATAACAATAAATATACAGTATACTAGTAATATCTGGAGTTAAAATACTAAAAATACGAATGCGATACAGTACAGGTTATTGATATGCACAGTAGAGCAAATTACTACAAATAATTTGAATTCATGAAGTAAAAATAAGTATGAAGGAGTTTAGAACTGTAGTTAGCATAATATGCCAAATGCTACAAATGTGCCAAAGACTACCTGAAAAAGACAATTATAATAGCATTTAATAGGTAAACCCGTGATGTCTTCCAGGGCTTCATTAAGCCCAGCCAGAACCAGAGTGTTGAGTGTGTATATCCAAAACATCTCTTTTCTATGGAGTGCATTAAACCTTTTGGTAACAGACGAAGGGATATGGTCTATAGGTGTGACCAAGAAATCATCAAATAGGCCATTATATAGGCTAGCTGCATGTTTAGATACACTTTGTTTCAAGAACTTATTAATAACATTCAATCGATGTTTGTTAAGGCGTTCCCTCAGTATCCTGATGGTGCGGCCTACGTACTGCAGGCCACAGGGACATTGCAAAACATAGATTATATAGGAAGACGCGCATTTATGTGATGAGAAATGGAGAATGTTTCACCTGTAGAATAGCTGGTAATTTGATTGATGTTATTAGTAATGTTCAGAAAGCACTTGCATTTCCGATGGTTGCACCTAAAGCTCCCATTTGGGGCACTGATGATATTCATTTTATCTTTACCCAATGGCCATTCTCTAATCTCCCCTCGGCCCCGCTTCTACCGATAATGTGACACGCCATACTACGCATGCGCAACTCTCCCTGCAAGCCGAGCAGCTGTTAGCCAATCAGCTGTTTCCATTACAGCCCGACGGCCCCACTGAGCATGCATGGGTTCTCCATGCATGCGCTGTTTTACCCTAATTCACCATGGTCCTATTTGACTTGCCGCGCAGGAAATTCACCGCACATGCACACCTTACTTCAGGCACGCCCAAGGGACACTGTTCTAACCCTGCTTTCATATACCTATGGTAAGATAAAGTTTATCTTTCCTATTGACTGCCCCTCACTTTCTATCAATGAGAAAGATCCTCTGCTCTCTACAGTAGATCTCTCTTCCCTTCTTATAATGATCTATATGTCAGCTGAATTAGATCTGTTTTTTCTCTGTTTATTTCTGCTTCCTGTCTACTGGCCACACCCCCTCTTACCTGTGTTTTGGACGTTCCCAGCTGTATGTTTGTCTTATATAAACCTGCATTTGGTGTATGATGTTTAGTGCTGTATTCTTCCTGTACACTTGATAAAGGGGTGTGTACCCCTAAACTTGTAGTGTTGGAAAATAAAGTTTTTGGATTTTACCTAACCTTGGTGAAGCACGGTTCCTTCCCTTCTGACCCAAACTGTGGGTCAGAACCGGTTCTTCCTGCTTATCTCTTGACACTCTTGAGTGCCTGCTGGATCCGGCTGCTACCTACCACCCAGAGAGGAACCCTCTGTTAATTGGTTCTACTGTGCTATACGGTGGTTGTGGCCTGTTCACAACCAGACAAGGTGAGAGTTCAATTTGTTATACCTACCTTGTATTACCTATCAAACGGTGCTACACTATGCACTGCTCGGTGCTGTTGTTTTGTTTTATCTGAATTATACACTGTGTTTAATGGATTTTATGCTTTATATTTTTTATATCTTCTTTCCTTACTGTGTACCATTGAGGCAGCAGAAAAAAAAGTTGACAATGTATTATGCAGTGTAGAGTATTTAAATATTTATTTTTCCTGTTACATTTAATACATTCATATAGATTGGCAGAATTTCCACTTTTTGTAAATTCACACGTTTTGAGGAATCTTAGCAATCAGTTGGTGAGATGAAATGACATCCTGAGCTGATGCTGCTCTAATATCTGTTGCCTGCAGCTCAGAGACTTCACAGTTCACAAGCTGTGATGTTTCTTTTGTCTTGACCCTGTTGAAACTGCTGATGGCTCTGTAACAAAGTCATTTGTATTAGAACAGACTGAGAAGACTGCAGGGGAAGGAAACACAGTCATGACTGCCCTGAGGGACACACTTTACAAAAATCTCATTAGTTAAATAGAGGAAAGCAGCATATATTAGGATATATTGGTTCCTTCACTACTAAATAGCACAATTAAATTCCATTACATCGAGTTGTCAAATTAGTGAGGTGGATGAGAGATACTTTTTCATAACTATAGTTTTCTACTGAATATTAACAAGTGTCTTTGGTTCTTTGCTTCAATGAAAGAGAAGCTGTGTAAAACAATTACAAAATATTATTTATTTATTATGTTTTCAGCATAGATTGTGTAGCCATCTATAATTCTCACCAATTTTTGTTCTTGTCAAAACCATTGATGTAGTAATAAGTTATGCCAGTACTAACTTAAAGGCATTGTCTTAAGACAAAGTTTTTCCATATGCCCTATTAGGCCTATAGACATAATAGAGAACAGTCTTCCATTTGGGACCCAACTCTAGAGCAGAAAAAATAGTGCATCTTCCACTTTGCTGACTCAGTACATGTATGGATTACTTGGTTGCCTATTCATTTAAATAGCCATCATGTAATATTTAATTTCCGGAAGGAAAATACTGGATTAACTGCAGCTTCCTGGTGTGATAGATAAAGACATCAGTCCATCAAGTCCAACCTATAACCCTACAGTATTGATCCAAAGGAAGCTAAAAAAAAAACAGCTTATGCCAAATTACCCATGTGAGGGGAAAAAAATTCCTTCCCGACTCCAATCTGGCAATCAGTATAAAACCTTGGATCAACTTGTCATTAACAAAATCTAGAACCCATAACCCGTAATATTTTTCTGTTCAAGAAAGACATCCAGGCTCTCTTTGAACTTGTTCAATGAATCCACCATTATCACTTCCTGGGGCAGAGAGATCCATAGCCTAACTGTTCTTACAGTAAAGAATCCCTGTCTGGTGTTGCTGGTGAAACTTTCTCTCCTCCATCCGCAGAAAATGTCCCCTTGTCATTGTCACTTTCCTAGGAGTAAAATGATCATTAGAAAGTTCTTTGTGCTGTCTCTTCATGTATTTGTACATTGTTATTAGATCTCCCTGTAGACGTCTTTTTTCTAAACTGAATAACCCCAAGATTATCAAATTGTTGTACTCCAATCCACCTATTCCTCTGCACTCTCTCTAGTTCGATTATGTCCTTCCTGCATACTGGGGCCCAAAACTGTGCACAATAGTCTGTGTGTGGCTGTACTAGTGATTTGTATAGAGGCCTAACTATGTTCTTGCCATGAGAATCTATACCTCTTTTGATGCATCCAATACTTTTTTTTGCCTTGGTGGCAGCTGTCTGGCACTGGTCACTAAAGGTAAGTTTACTGTCCACCAAAATCCCCAAGTCTTTTTCAGTGGCAGTCTTACCCAGTAATTTATTATTAAGTACATAATCATACATTTTATTTCTTCATCCAAAATGCATAACTTTACATTTGTCAACATTAAACTTCATTTTTCAAGTCTCAACGCATGCTTCCAGCTTTCTCAGATCCCCCCTGTAATATTCTACTATCCTCCTCATTTTTTATTACTTTACAGAGTTTAGTATCATCTGCAAATCTACTGGTTTCATATGCAATTCTTCCAGGAGTAACTGTAAAATAGCAAACAAATAGCTGGGAAATGCCACATCCACATAATATAGGAGATCCAAGGAGGACAGAAAATACAGAGTATGATGCAGCTAAACAGATCCATGACACAGAAAGAGAAATCTATGAGCACAGTCGGGAAAGCTGCTTACTGTCCATGACTAACATCCCATCAGCAGTAAAATAAGTAGCCAGAAGTAGATACAAGTAAATAGTAGTCTTTTTGTACATAGTGAGATGTGGAGAATGTTCAGATAAGTGCACATACAGACAGAGAAAGCTGTTTGCAGATGTGTGTAGAGGCTGTGTGAAAAATTAGCCCCTTGAATCATCATTCACTGGGTGAAGAGAGGTCAGACCCTTCCCCTCCACTCACTGTGAAGCCATCTTGCTTTTTTATTGGTATCTATGGTTGGACCTTTCCTTGTAACAGGGAATGAACAGCAAAATAGCTAGAAGGGAGACACATAGTGGCAGGAACTTTAGAGAGGTTTCTAGGCAGAAAACAGTAACATTTTAAATAAAGTGCATAGCATTTTTGTCCAGAATTACATGCTGTATTAAATAAGACTAAGTTGTCTGAAATGTCAGTGACCATTTAAAGGTGTTGTCCAACATTAGATTTTGGTTGCCTATCAATATAGGATTAGTGGGGGTACGGTCAATAGTTTATTGTGATCGCTCTACTGAACAAAAACATTGCATTATGTTTAAAAAGATTTAATATGCGATTTTCTAATAATTCACTGCCTTTAATTTGATAGGAAGGCTTTAGCATTTAAGTTAAAGACCAAGTGACCAAGTAATTTTCCAAGACTAAGTGATCTGTCTTATTTTCTTAGCAAGAGAAGTAATTGTGTATATCACTGCTAACATTTATATAAATACAAAAGACTCCTTGTCCAGGACAGGGGTAAAGTTCAAGCCTTTTCAACCTGTTCAAGTTGGCTTTTAACTTTAAGTGAAAAAGACTTCCTAGACTAAGGCCCCATGTAGCACCCCGCAGAAAAAAGCGCTGTGAGAAAATCCGCAGCGGCAACGCATTGCAGTTTTTCCTGCAGCGCTTTTCACAGAAAGTCTGCAGAGGTGTTTCTGTAGGTATAATTGACATTCTGCAATTTACAAGGGATATAGTGAGCATTTTGACCCCACAGCTGTTTCACAGATTTATTAACAATGGTACATAAAATTGAAAAATTTTCACAAGTGGTTAAAGGAGAAAAATCACCCCACAGAAACAATTTATCATGAATATGGCAATATCCCATATGTGGCTGTAAATTTATGTATGGGTACATGGCAAGAATCTAAATGGAAAAAGAGCTATTTGGTTTTTAGAGAGCAGATATTACTAGAATAGTTTTCATGTGCCATGTCTCTTTTGCAGAGTCCCTAAAGTGCTAGTACAATGGAAACCCCCTAAACTACACCCCTCACAGAATTTATCAAGGGGTATTGTGAGTATTTTGACCCAAGTGATGGTTTCCAAAAAGAAATGTGTAGTGGATGATGCAAAATGCAAATTAAAATGTTCCCAGATACTTCAGTGCCCGATATGTCATGCCCAACTTGTGGCACTGTGAAAAGTCAGCTCTCTAGTTATTATACTCTGTTTCCTGATTTTGTAAACATCCTACATGTGGCCCTGATCTTTTATCTGGAAATACCACAGGACTTAGAAGTGTAAAAGCACCATGAGGCCTAGTTTGGAAATTTACACTGCATTGGTGAGCATTTGCAGAGGCCCTGAGATCAAATAAATAATTCACCCTCAAAATATGACCCCATTTTAGAAACTACACCCCTCAGGTGCAGGGGTGTAACAAGCAAAGGCTGGACCCCATAGAAAACTATTAACTAGGGCCCTTCCACCCCCACACAGCATAGCAACCCCTTTCCTGACCCCCACATGGTATAACGCCCCATTTACACACACTGTAATGTCCCAAAGTGACCTCCAGATAGTATAATATCCCATAGAGGCCCCTCCACACAGGATAATATCCCATAGTGGCCCCTGCACACAATAAAATGTTTCATAGTGGCCCTGCCACATGGTATAATGTCCCATAGTTGCCCCTGCACTCAGTAAAATGTTCCAGAGCGGCCCCTCCGCACAGTATAATGCCACATAGTGACCCCGCCACACAGTATAATGTCATATAGCAGTCCCTCCATACAGTATAATATCCCACAGTGAACCCTATGGTGGTCATTGCAAATTTAGCAAAAATTTCAGGTTCGGCAGAATCAAAAAATTTTGGGGTTCACCACCCATTAACTATTCAGACCCCAGAGTATAATGATCAGAGGCCAGGGGAGGTGACAAACATAAGAAACAGTGCTACTCACCTCTGCTGGGCTCTGGCGCAGCTCCCAGCCGTCTTTGGCCCTCTGCAATGAAGTCACAGATGTGGGTTACACCAGCTTCATAATGCATTGTGACGCTGGCCTGACCCACATGACGTCTCTGACATCACTAAGGAGGCCATAAGATAGCAGGGAGTCGTTCTGGAGCCCAGGAGAGGTAAGTAACACTGGTGTTTATGGTTGCTTATCTATGCAGTTTTCCCTGCAATTTGCTTTATTTATTTGTCCATAATGTCCTATTTGCCTCCTGAGGATCCTAGTTAATTATTTACTGGGGGAAACACGTAGAGGTCTGATCTGAGGTCTAATACAGGGACAGCAGCTGAGCGGGGAGAATATCAAAGTCTCTGTATCAGAGAATGAAGAGGGTGGATACTTTGTAACAACATTACCTTCTTCATTCCATTGTAGAATATGGGCTAATATATGGGTAGCTGTTGATCATTAAAAGGGGACACCATTAAGAGCAACCAATTGTGGGTCCCATTTGAAAAATATCACAACACCTATTATCCTTCTTTTGGACACTTATGTGATTATATACTGGGAAAGTGGTGTGGTCATTTACTGTTGAGGACCCTTGTTCCCACTGTTAGTCCAGATATACCACCCCAGCAGATTACTTGTGTTGATGTATGAACAGTTAATTTTTTTAGCCAGTTTTTGTTTTATAGTTAGATACCAATAAATGTTAAGTTTTAGTTACTCCCTACTGTGACAAGAGTATAATAATAGCAGTTTTAGTTTGGACAGATTCCATCTGACAGAACCACCAGGTGAACCTCAGGTGACGAATTTCGCGGGGTTCACCCAACAAGTACTCTTGCCGTGAGCCTGCGGCCTTAATTACCAATCCCCGCTCATGATCACTGCCGCCTCCTCTTCCCCATATGCCCTCCAGGGGCCCCCGGCGAAACCCGCGAGGTGGGATACGGGGCCCTGCGTGCGTTCCCGCCTTGTTGCATCCGCAATGTGGGGCCTCAGCTTTAAGTGGGTTATCAGGGTACAAAAAAGTTGTATATGTACGCATAAACCACTGTTTGGATAAACAGTTGGGCTCAAAAGGCATTGCACTTCTTAAATTTTGAGTATAGAATAATAAGCTGGGCCTTGCTGGAGTGGACCACCACCTCTCCAACTGGATCCTAGACTACCTCACAAATCGACCTCAATACGTGAGAGCCCGAGACTGTGTGTCAGGTACCGTGATCTGTAATACGGGGGCACCTCAGGGTACGGTTCTCGCCCCTTTCCTCTTCACACTGTACACTGCAGATTTTAGGTGCAACTCATCCAGCTGCTACCTACAGAAGTATTCTGACGACTCTGCAATAGTGGGTCTCATCACAGATGATGATGACAGTGAGTACAGAGAACTGAACCAGGATTTTGTGGACTGGTGCCACCGGAACCACCTGAAGATTAACGCGGGGAAGACCAAGGAGATGGTGGTGGACTTCCGCAAAGGCAGATGCCCTCCAAATCCAGTGGACATCCTGGGGACGGGCATCGAGATTGTGAACACCTATAAGTACCTGGGTTTGCTCCTTAATAATAAGCTGGACTGGGCAGATCATATGGAGGCCCTGTACAGGAAGGGCCACAGCAGGCTCTACCTGCTTAGGAAACTGAGAGCCTTTGGAATCCGGGGGGCACTTCTTAGAACTTTCTTCAACTCGGTAGTGGCATCAGCCATCTTCTTTGGAGTGGCCTGCTGGGGGAGCAGTATATCAACCAGGGACAGAAATAAACTTGACAAGCTGATTAGAAGGGCCAGCTCTGTCCTGGGGAGCCCACTGGACCCAGTGCAGGTGGTGGGTGACAGAAGGATACTGTCCGTGGTGAGCTCCATGCAGAAGAAGAAGTCCCATCCCATGCATGAGACTGTGATCGCGCTGAGCAGTACTGTCAGTGACCGACTGCTCCACCCTAGGTGTGAGAAGGAGCGCTATCGGAAGTCTTTCCTCCCCACCGCGGTTAGGCTGTACAACCAACACCGACCTAAGCGGAGATCATTACACACAGAGAACTGAAATATCTCTCTGCCTGTTAAATCCCCCCCCCCCCTCCTCTGCTACGTCCTATCTGTCTGTCTGCTATTAATGTAATGCCTCTCACCTTGGAACATTCCTGTACATGTTGTATTTGTATTTGCATCTGCTTATCTTTGCTGCTGTAACACACTGAATTTCCCCATTATGGGACTATTAAAGGACTATTATTATTATTATTATTATTAATAGGGATTTGATTTTGTAGGGGCCTTTTTAGGGTCTCTGCAAACATGTTAGGACATCCAAAAACCAAACAGTCTAAATCTGTGCTCCAAAAGCCACATAGCGCTCCTTCACATCTTTGCTCTGCTGTGTACCCAAACATCAGTTTATGCCTGCATGTATAACACTGATGTACCTAACAATGTCCTATGTGGGTATAAACTGCTGTTTGGGCACACAGCCGGGCACAGAAGAGAAGGAGCGCTATTTTGTTTTTGGTCACAATTTAGTTTTTGATCATCATGCCACTTTTCCAGAGCCCCTGAATTACCAGTAAAGTGGAACCTGCACACACATGATCCCATTTTGGAAACTACATCTCCAAAGGAATTTATCAAGTGGTGTAGCAGGCATTTTTAACCCTTGAGTGTTGCACTAATTTAGCTTTTAGAAATGATAGTAAAAAGGGAAAAATGTAATTTTTCCAGAGATACACCATTTCAGTTACCAATATGTTGTACCCAGCTGGTGTCGATAACAGTTTTTGGATTATTTGTCTCTGACACATGCTGGGCACAACATATTGTGCACTGAAATAATGTATTTCTGGAAAAATTGCCATTTTCACTTTTCACCATCAACTTCGCATTAATTTCTGAAAAATAAATTAATGGAACACTTGGGGGTTAAAAATGTTCACTGCACCCCTGGATAAATTCCTTCAGGGGTGTAGTTTGCAAAATGGGTCGCGTGTCAGGGAACTCCATTGTACTGGCATTTCATGGGCTCCATAAAAGTGGCAAGGCATCTAAAAACCAAACCGTTTAAACCTGTGCTCCAAAAACCAGATTACGCTTCTTCCCTTTTGTGCCCAAACAGCACATTAAGTATGTTATTCTGTGTACAACAGTGTCATACATGTGAGCATAAACTGCTAGGTGGGCACACAGCAAAGTACAGATGTGAAGGAGCACTATGTGGCTTTTGGAGTGCAAATTAAGATTGTTAGGATTTAGGACGGCATGTCATATTTGCAGTTTGAAGTGGAAGTGGAATCCCCTAGGGCAGTGATGGCGAACCTTTTAGAGACTGATTGCCCAAACTGCAACCCAAAACCCACTAAATTATCACAAAGTGCCAACATGGCAATTTAACCTTAAATTAACCAGGATCTGTTTTATAGTGACCGTGCAATGTTATTACAGCCTGTAATAATATCTCATGTCTGCTGTAAAACAGATACTGTGTGGTATAAATAGTGAAGGGCTCCCACACAGTACAATGTGCTCCTCAGTGGCCCCCAGACAGTACAATTCTCTCCAAAGTGGCCCCCAGACAGTATTATATGCTCCAGAGTGGCCCCCATACAGTATTGTATGCTCCAGAGTGGCCCCCATACAGTATTATATGCCCACAGTGGCTCCCACACAGTATTATATGCTCCACAGTGGCCCCCACACAGTATTATATGCTCCACAGTGGCCCCTGCACAGTATTATATGCTCCACATTGGCCCCACACACAGTATTATAGGCTCCACAGTGGGTCCTCACACAGTAGTATATGCTCCACTTTGGGCCCCCCACAGTATTATATGCTTCACAGTGGGCCCCCACACATTAGTATATGCTCCAGAGTAGGTCCCCCACACAGTATCATATGTTCCACTTTGGTCTGCCCCACAGTATTGTATGCCTCACAGTGGGCCCCCACACAGTAGTCTATGCTCCACAGTGGCCTCCACACAGTAGTTTATGCTACTTACCCAGTATGGCTGCAGTCCAACGAACAGAATCCTCCTCCTTCTGCATTACGCCATCGTGCCTGCATTGGAGCAGAGGTCAAACTCTGTCGTCAGTGTAAGCCGCGGTCCATAGGACTGATAGCTTTCAACTGTATGTGCATTTGCTCATATAGCTGAAAGACGTGATCACTCACTAACGGGGAATCTTGTACTGGATTCCCCGTTAATGAGCAATCATGGCGACAGCGCGCGTGCCAACCGAGAGGGCTCTGCGTGCCCTCTCTGGCACGCATGCCATAGGTTCGCCATCACGGCCCTAGGGAGTGACCCCACTTTGAAAACTACACCCATCAAAGAATTTATCAAGGGTTGTTGTGAACATGAGTTTTCCCAGATGTGAATGCACAGTGGATGGAGAAAAGTGAATATGTAAGCAGAGTACATTGGGTACACTAAATTCCATATTATTTTCCTAGTACCTCCCATGATTGGGGAGGGGTAACTCTGGGGGTCACTTCTGGTGTCTTTTCCCTCATAAGCTCTATCTCAGGGTGTACCCTGAGGTATGCTCGCACAGCTTATACATTTCCTTCCTGCTGCAGCCTGTTTTGTCC
Organism: Leptodactylus fallax; assembly: GCA_947044405.1. Classification (NCBI taxonomy): domain Eukaryota; kingdom Metazoa; phylum Chordata; class Amphibia; order Anura; family Leptodactylidae; genus Leptodactylus; species Leptodactylus fallax. Next base: position 1,174,637 of record CAMRHE010000001.1, on the reverse strand, counting down.
TAAATATTTAGCAATTTTGGGTTATTCATTGTCGTATTGCATAAGCTATAATTTTTTAAAAAATTTTTGTGATGTAGCCATATAAGGGCTTGTTTTTAGTGGAATGATATGCATTATCTAATGACACCATTTTGGGATGTCTATAACTTATTGACAAAGTTTTATTAACTCTTTCTGGAGGGAGTGAAAAAAAAACAACAGTTCTGGCATTGATTTTTAACGTTTAAAATTTTTTTTTTAAACTCATTTTATTAAAAATTGTACAAGTTATTCAATACAATAAGTAGTGCAAAAGAATCAGCAGAGTAAGTACAAAACGGCATGCTGTACAAAATGCACAAAAACCAAGTAGAAACGTACATAAACCACCAGAACAATGCTGCAGAGTCCAGTACATATACAGAAAAAAGTAAACATATAAATAGTCCAGAAGAAATTCCGGGCAGGGGAGCCAAGAATAAGACGGTAGTTAATCCGGCCTGTAGAGGGTGAGAGCATAGAAATACAACAATACAAAATGTACAGTTCAATTCGATCAGGACTGTACGACCAGAGATAGTTCCAGAACCAGTGCAGAGGTTAAAAAACACAGGGGAGGGCAAGGGCATATCTAGCAGCATCCCCTATGTAGTGAATGAACGCACTGAAGGCCGTGTGCGAAAAGGTAGGGCTGTGTATAAAGTCAACGGTGAGTTACACCAGGGACCCCAGACTTTTTGGAAATTTTTAGGACAGCCCCTACCTTTATATACTATGTGATTATGTGGTAAAACCGAGTTCACTAGTCTTCGCCATACTGATGGAAAGGGTGGGCGGGGAGCCATCCAGTGTAAGGCAATTCCTTTCATAGCTAAGTGTGCAAAGTTTAATTCCTGGTATAGCATCAACTCTCATCATCCTAAATCATCTGATGTTGTATTTATTTGTAGAACCTGTGTTTTATGATGCTTGAAGGCCTGCAAGTCTATTAGTCTTTATGTGCATAGCTTTCTTAGTTCATGTGTTGAGTTTAATTGATTAATTGTTTTACGAGCTGATTTAGTGATACATCTAAGCATATGTATCCTACAGTGAGGAAAAAAAGTATTTAGTCAGCCACCAATTGTGCAAGTTCTCCCACTTAAAAAGATGAGAGAGGTCTGTAATTGACATCATAGGTAGACCTCAACTATGAGAGACAAAATGAGAAAACAAATCCAGAAAATTACATTGTCTGATTTTTAAAGAATTTAATTGCAAATTATGGTGGAAAATAAGTATTTGGTCAATAACAAAAGTTCATCTCAGTACTTTGTTATATATCCTTTGTTGGCAATGACAGAGGTCAAACGTTTTCTGTAAGTCTTCAGAAGGTTGGCACACACTGTTGCTGATATTTTGGCCCATTCCTCCAGGCAGATCTCCTCTAGAGCAGTGATGTTTTGGGGCTGTTGCTGGGCAACACGGACTTTCAACTCCCTTCCATGGTTTTCTATGGGGTTGAGATCTGGAGACTGGCTAGGCCACTCCAGGACCTTGAAATGCTTCTTACAAAGCCACTCCTTCAATGCCCTGGCAGTGTGCTTTCGATCATTTTCATGCTGAAAGACCCAGCCACGTTTCATCTTCAATGCCCTTGCTGATGGAAGGAGGTTTGCATTCAAAATCTCACGATACATGGCTCCATTCATTCTTTCATGTACACGAATCAGTCGTCCTGGTCCCTTTTTCAGAGAAACAGCCTCAAAGCATGATGTTGTCACCCCATGCTTCACAGTAGGTATGGAGTTCTTTGGATGCAACTCAGCATTCACTCTCCTCCAAACACGATGAGTTGTGTTTCTACCAAACAGTTCTACTTTGGTTTCATCTGACCATATGACATTCTCCCCAATTCAATGCGTTATCGCTATTGTATTGGACGACGGTATTATTTGCCGCTCGTCTTTTTGAATTCATTCACGGGATGTATCATGTGATTTATTCTTTTGATCACGTGTTATTCCTTCACATGACTTTTTCGCTTTTGAATTTTATGGAGGGAATTTGCCGTTTATAGTATATATGGCTTTTATATTACTGTAGATGACGGCAAAAAAGATTTTTTGCCGCTCATTCTTTGAATATAGCCATGTGGAATATCACGTGATCTTCTTTGTATTATGTTCACGTGACCTTCCTCCCCCTTTTTTTAATTTTATAGAGGGAGATTGTGAGAATGCCATTATATGTCATGTTTATTGTTTTAACTAGTTGACGTCAATTTGCCGCTCATCTTTTTTGAATATGCAATAGTCACATGTGATCTCTCCTTTTGTATTTTGAATTTTATGGAGGGAACGTTATATACATCGTCCTAATGAAACTTTATATGTAAGTTTACATTTATTACTTTTGTATATTTGGGATAACATTTATATGTAGGCATTTTATATATGATGGAGGTTATAAAATTTTATTTTATATATCAGATATACATTTATATTTTTATTTATATTGTTAGGTATGTTAATAGTTAAGTCTGTTAGTGGGTGGAGATCCCAGATCCATTTGTGTTTTAAATTCAGTTGTGCTTTGATCCTTATGTAGTCATGACTAAGGGGCTATACGCCCTGAAACACGTAGACTTTTTTGTGGATCTTTTTCTCATGTAACTGCTGTTACTACTTTTTTAATCTTTATGAATTAAAAGTTACATTTTTTTCTAAATTTCTGGATGCTGGAACCGTTTTTATTTTCCATTTCCAATACATTTTGCTCTGAAAAAGTCTGGAGAGCGTTCCTTGCATTCTGTGATGTTTTTTATGGATTTCATCTGTATATGGATATCGTGAGCTGAAGATTCAACTCTTTCTCTTGTTTACATTCTCTCAATACTCTGGAACATCCAAATGCTCTCTAGCAAACTTCAGACGGGCCCGGATATGTACTGGCTTAAGCAGGGGGACACGTCTGGCACTGCAGGATCTGAGTCCCTGGCAGAGTGGTGTGTTACTGACGGTAGCCTTTGTTACGTTAATCCCAGCTTTCTGCAGGTCATTCACTAGGTCCCCCCGTGTGGTTCTGGGATTTTTGCTCACCGTTCTTGTGATCATTTTGACCCCACGGGGTGAGATCTTGCGTGGAGCCCCTGATCGAGGGAGATTATCAGTGGTGTGATGATTCCGCTTAAATATGGCTATAACTCAAAGCTGTATTTTGGTCTCTGGGTAGCGTATCTCTTTACTCATAAGGTGCGCAGCCATAATCATAGGTATATTGCCAATAGTGGCCGGACTGGAACAATAGGGCTTTGTATCCATCCCAGCAGGGCTCCATTGAATTCCTAAACAGTCCTGGCTGATCAAACAAACATGCATTGTCCAGCCTACACTGGTAGATCAGACATGGTTGATAATATTGTATCATTCCACTTGGTCTCAGCTCTTTACAAAGAATCTGGACTTGAGTGCATTAATCCATCAGACTTGCTGTTGCTGATTACCTCATTCTGGGTGGTGTCATAAAGGGTATATAAGATGAGATAAGAGGTCAGTGGGAGGAGATTGTGCTGGGACTACAAGAGAACACCATGAGGAGTTATTAGAGACCATCACAGACTACAGGATATTACAGACCGACCACTGTGAAGAGCATGCAGGCTGGATTATTGCCACATGCTGAGAAGCCTCCACTGGTTATTCACACATGACAGAGCATGTGTGAGTTTAGGATTATAGAGACACATCAAGGAGATGTGTGGTAAAGTAATTATTTCAATTTTATTCCCTTTTTATTTTTATTGTACTGTATATTGTAACTAGTAACTGTTAATGCTTGCATACATCTGCATATCTGTTCTGAACTGCATGTGTTAGATGTTAATACCGACCCATTTAGGGGTTAATAAATATATAAAATTTAGAAAGCTTGTCTTGTATTTATCTTGTGGACCCAGCACTCACTGGCGGTGAGTGTGGTTTTATATGAAAGAAGACTCAGGTGTGAGCCAAAGCGATGTTGGCGCACTGAGGATCTTTCACATTGGCGGCAGCATAGTGGGATCTTAGGATAAACAGCGTGCGTTGGTGACCTTTATCACTCACACGCTGGGGATTGTAGTAATCCTATGAGACAAGCTCGGTATTAAAGCAAGCATTAAGATAAAGTGAAAGTTTGATACAGTGCTGTTCCCCTCCCTTACTCTTTGTATTCTATCCTATCTTTTATTTGGCAAATACCAGTGGATGGCTAGTGGGCTCAGAAGCAGATCTCCAGAACTGCTGAACCAAGCTTTTGGAGATCCTGAGCGTATGGCTGAAATGGAGGCAGCCACAGCTATGCAGAGTCCTGATTTTGGGGCTAGGCCAGGAAGTGCAGCAAGCAGCCCGGTCCCAAGGATTACTTCACCAGGAGGGCCCAGTAGCCCCGGCCTTGTGGGGGGAACGGTTTCATAGTGGCAAACTGCCCTGCAGCAAGTAGGCACCAGTGACCCTAACACATACCTGCAGGTGTTGTGCTGTTTTCTGGAAGCTGTAGAACAAGAATGGCAGGCTGATCGTGAGGCTGCTGAACGACAGGCCGAGAGGGAGACTGCTGAGCGACAGGCCGAGAGAGAGAGGAAGGATGCTGAACGACAGGCTGCTGAGCAACAGGCCGAGAGGGAGTTTCAGCTTGAGCGCAAAAGGATGGAGCTCTCCCAGCAAGCGCAAACTCCAACAACCCTGCACAGACCCTCAAGTTGGAAGGAGAGGCCAGGCCGGAGTTCACCACAGCCGTCTGTCAGGTCGGGTGAGACAAACTATGCCCCGGGTGGTCCTTCCCCTGTCCCAAGAACTCTGTGCACCCTAGTGACCTTCCCCAAACCCCAAGGGGAGGTGCGGTGGGGCCATGCCTGTAACCAGACAGGACATTTCAGGGAGGAGTGCCCCAACCGCCCTGAGAACTTCCCTGCTTCCCAAGCCACAGCAGGTGGCCCATCTGTGTATCTGGACTGGGGTGCAGGAAAAGGAATGCGGACTGTGGGACTATTGACTGATTTGCCTGCTAATGTACTGTTGGGAACTGATTTAGGACCTATGATGTCCCAATATGGGGTGGGGAGCACCCCAATTTACTGTGATAAACTGTCTATGACTAATGTTGATAATGTGTCTGTCATATCTGCAGAGAGGGCCCGTAACCCCCTCTCTGAGATGCTTCCCATGGCAGTCAATGTAAATGCTAATGAGTTGCCTTCAGCTGAGAGCAGGGAAGAAGCAAATGAGCTTCCTGCAACCCAGCTCAGCAAAAATGTTATTGATGCTTTGTTCACCCCCGTGCTAGGAGCCAGTGAGACTTTGTCTGTAGACACACCCACATCTGCGGGGGCGTCTCCCTCCCAGCTTGTTAACATGTCTACTGCAGATCTCATTGAGGCCCGGTGTGAATTAACAATTGCTAATGAAGGTACTGTCAATGTAATTGCTAATGCTTGTTGTGAAAGTGTACCGGGTAGCTCTTCTGAGTCACTGGAAGCGACTTCTACTATTTCGTCCAGTGCATCCGATAAGCACCCAACTGCTGACCATGTGCCAGGTGGTCAGGTAGGCTATGGGGATCTCATGGCCAGTCCAGGTGAGGGACGGACTGCTGGTAGTGCAGTGTTAGCCCGCAGCCAGAGTGCTACAAGGGTGGAGGGCGTTCCGACCCTTGAACCGTTGCCTACACCACCTGGAGTCGGTGCGGAGACCACCATGACTAGCCTCACTCCCTTGAAGCCGGAGGAGTCCGGCTGGTATGAGACATACACGTCTCTTCTGTCCAGTTCTATTCCAGGAGCGCCCATGGCCCCAGTGCAGATGGCATGGGGTACTGGAGGTGTGATCCAAGAAGGGGGTATGTCAAATGTATTACCTGTCAATGTATTGTGGGGGGATGGTTTGGGGAAGCATGATCTCAGTCATTTGCCCAAGGTATCACCATCACCGACCCAAGTACAGGAGGAACAGGGTCCAAACATACCTGTGCCAGAACCAGAAGTGCCCCTAGGTTTGGAAGCAAAGGGGGAGGTGCAGAATCCCCTAGAACTCTCCCAACTAGCGGCTAGTGTGAGAGAGACCCTGAGAGACCGCCGGGATGGGGTCTCTGAACTGGTATCCCAAAGACTTGGGGTTATGAGTGTGGCTCCACAGGGTGCCAGCACTCAGAAAGCGGACCCAGAACAGGCAGGAGGTAGCCAAGTGTACATGGCTCAGAGCCTGGGCCTTAGAAGCGTCCCTAGTCAGACTAGAGAGCCAGAAGGGTCCGGCAGCTATGTTACATGCACCTCTCTTTTGTCTCACTCCAGCCAAGAGTTCAGAGATGCTGTCCAAGCTGACCCTAGTCTGGCCATATTGAAGGCGCGTGGCGCTCAACCACCCTCGGAGTCTGACAAGGCCCGAGTCTGCTGGGACCCCGGGGGAAGGTAAGGGAGCCTTGGGGCCAGAGCCTGAGAAGCTGGAGGCGGAGGTGCTTTCAGAAGAGGGGCGTAGGCCCCTACTTCCTGCAAGCCCCATCTAAAGGGGGAGGTGTGATGATTCCGCTTAAATATGGCTATATCTCAAAGCTGTATTTTGGTCTCTGGGTAGCGTATCTCTTTACTCATAAGGTGCGCAGCCATAATTATAGGTATATTGCCAATATTGGCCGGACTGGAACAATAGGGCTTTGTATCCATCCCAGCAGGGCTCCATTGAATTCCTACACAGTCCTGGCTGATCAAACAAACATGCATTGTCCAGCCTATACTGGTAGATCAGACATGGTTGATAACATTGTATCATTCCACTTGGTCTCAGCTCTTTACAAAGAATCTGGACTTGAGTGCATTAATCCATCAGACTTGCTGTTGCTGATTACCTCATTCTGGGTGGTGTCATAAAGGGTATATAAGATGAGATAAGAGGTCAGTGGGAGGAGATTGTGCTGGGACTACAAGAGAACACCATGAGGAGTTATTAGAGACCATCACAGACTACAGGATATTACAGACCGACCACTGTGAAGAGCATGCAGGCTGGATTGTTGCCACATGCTGAGAAGCCTCCACTGGTTATTCACACATGACAGAGCATGTGTAAGTGTTGGATTATAGAGCCACATCAAGGAGATGTGTGGTAAAGTAATTATTTCAATTTTATTCCCTTTTTATTTTTATTGTACTGTATATTGTAACTAGTAACTGTTAATGCTTGCATACATCTGCATATCTGTTCTGAACTGCATGTGTTAGATGTTAATACCGACCCATCTAGGCGTTAATAAATATATAAAATTTAGAAAGCTTGTCTTGTATTTATCTTGTGGACCCAGCACTCACTGGCGGTGAGTGTGGTTTTATATGAAAGAAGACTCAGGTGTGAGCCAAAGCGGTGTTGGCGCACTGAGGATCTTTCACAAGTGGTCTTGTATGTCTTCCATTTTCTAATTATTGCTCCCACAGTTGATTTCTTCACACCAAGCTGCTTGCCTATTGCAGATTCAGTCTTCCCAGCCTGGTGCAGGTCTACAATTTTGTTTCTGGTGTCCTTCCACAGGTCTTTGGTCTTCACCATAGTGGAGTTTGGAGTGTGACTGTTTGAGGTTGTGGACAGGTGTCTTTTATACTGATAACAATGTCAAACAAGTGCCATTACTACAGGTAATGAGTGGAGGACAGAGGAGCCTCTTAAAAAAGAAGTTACAGGTCTGTGAGAGCCAGAAATCTTGCTTGTTTGTAGGTGACAAAATACTTATTTTCCACCATAATTAGCAAATAAATTCTTAAAAATCAGACAATGTGATTTTCTGGATTTGTTTTCTCATTTTGTCTCTCATAGTTGAGGTCTACCTATGATGTCAATTACAGGCTGACCTCATCTTTTTAAGTGGGAGAACTTGCACAATTGGTGGCTGACTAAATATTTTTTTTCCCCACTGAATATAAGTAGACATAGTATTAGGGGAGGCACGAGTGCTAGGGTTGGCACGTTGCAATTCAATCCTAAGTGTGGTGATTCAATCACAAGTGTGTAGAAGTTGCAGTTAAACATGTCACTTAGACAGGGCAGAAGACAGATCAGCTGAATTCACTCCAAAAACTTGTAAGTTTTAAATACAATTGTCTCACTATGTTCACTGCATGGTTTTTGTCTCTATTTGCTGCTTTTTTACAAACTTACCTCCCATTCCCACCTTCTGTTACTTCTATCCACATCAGTCCCTCTCTCCTTCCCTCACCTATGTGCAGCTCCCATTCTATCTTCACCTTCCTCAACCACCTTAACCCATCTTGTGCTTCTGTGCAACAAATTAGACGATCTCTCAAGTCACTTAACCATCTGATGTCTCTCTCCATTCTCCTGCTACTAGCTGCTGGGGACATCTCTTCAAACCCTAGTCCTCCTTCTGGTAACCTCAAGTCTGTACCTGTCTCACCAAGAAACCCTTCTAACTTTATTAATATTCGTTGTCTGCCATCTCCTTCTCCTCCACCAGTCTCTTTCTCTTGTGCTCTCTGGAATGCCCACTCACTCTGCAACAAACTTGACATAACTCATGATCTCTTCATTTCAAAGTCTTTTAACCTGCTTGCTCTCACTGAAACCTGGATTAAACAGTCTGACACCGCGTCCCCTGCTGCTCTCTGTTATGATGGCCTCCAATTTTCACACACCCCTAGACCTGAGGACAGACAAGGTGAAGGGGTTGGTGTCCTTCTATCACCACAATGCATTTTTCAAGTCATTCCTCCAGTACCATCGCTCTCTCTTTCCCCTCTTTTGAGGTCCACACTATCAGACTCTTCCACCCTTTCTCCCTGCAAGTAGCTGTTATCTACCGTCCTCCTGGCTCACCCTACCAGCTTACGTCACCTCTCTCATCTCTTCTCTCTCCAACAACCCTAAACGACTCTTTAAAACCTTTCACTCCCTCCTAACACCAAAGGTGCGGGTACCTGTAACAGACCTCAGTGCTCAAGACATGGCCACGTACTTTAAAGACAAAATCGACAACATCCGTCAGGAAATAATCCAATCTCCAAGCGGCATCAGTCCCCTTCCCTCCCTTGCTCCTCATTGTGAACTCTCATTATTTGACTCGGTAACAGAAGAAGAAGTCTCCCAGCTCCTTTCTTCTTCTCGCCCCACTATTTGCTCAAGTGATCCTATCCCGTCACACCTCTTCCGGTCTCTGTCCCCTACTGTTGTAACTCACCTTACTGAAATTTTTAACCTCTCTCTTTCTTCTGGAATCTTTCCCTCCTCCTTCAAACATGCTGTCATAGCCCCACTACTGAAAAAACCTCCCTTGACCAATCCTGTGCTGCTAACTACAGACCTATCTCTAACCTCCCCTTCATCTCTAAACTCCTGGAATGCTTGGTCTTGTGAAGGATCATAATGAACTTTTTATAATTTTATACTTTTATATCTGTTTTATATTTTCATATCTGCTTAAGGTGTATTGTGTGTAAAAAACATTTTTATCCTTAAAGCTGAATATTAGATGTGGTTGTTTATGCTTGAAACTGAGTGTAATGTAATGTTACACTACCAGATAGTGTCTGCATATCAAAGTGAGAATACTTTGTGTCCAAGAAGACATGGCCTTGGCTTGCTGCCAGAAGACAGGTCCCTGGATCACAGAGCAAGACAGGAGATGGCTGACCATATACCGAACATGAGGACTTACGTTGCTATGTTAACCCTTTCCTATGCATGTTGCTATATGAACGTATGTTGCCTTAATAAAGTATGTCAGTGCCCTCCTATATTCAGCTAAGAAAGAGGGTACATACCAACATTCTGTCTGGTGTCAATGCCTCGCCACTAGCACTTAGCTCATATTAATTAGGACAACGACAATTACCTGAGGGACCTGGTCATCTGGCCCACAAAGGGTATCATGACCTTATCAGTCTACTCCCGCCTAATGCGCTGTCTCTGTGCTAACTCTCTTCTGGACCCTTTACAATCTGGTTTTCGTGCACTACACTCTACAGAAACGGCCCTCACAAAGGTCTCCAAAGGTCTGCACCTTTCAGCAGCATTTGACACTGTAGACCACAAACTCTTCCTCACTATGCTTCATTCTATTGGCCTCAGGGATAACACTCTCTCTTGGTTTTCTTCCTATCTCTCTGACCGCTCATTTAGTATATTATTCGCTGGTGCTATTTCTTCTCCTCTGCCCCTTGCGGTTGGGGTTCCTCAAGACTCAGTCCTAGGTACCCTCCTCGTCTCTCTGTACACAGCTGCAGTTGGACAAACCATTTGCAAATTTGGCTTTCAAAACCATCTTTATGCAGATGATACCCAACTATATACCTCATCCAATGACATCACCCATGCACTACTACAGAGCACCAGTGACTGTCTCTCTGCTGTCTCTAATATCATGTCTTCTCTTTATTTGAAATTGAATCTTTCAAAAACTGAACTTGTGTTCCCTCCATCTACTAACTGACTTAACCCTGATATCTCCATTTCTGACTGTGGCCTTACTATTACCCCGAGGCGGCATGCCCGCTGTCTGGTAGTTGTATTTGATTCAGATCTCACCTTAACCCCACATATTCAGACACTTGCACGCTCTTACCACCTGCACCTTAAAAACATCTCTAGAATTTGCCCTTTTCTCACCATGGAAACATCAAAAACCCTCATTGTTGCTGATTCTCTCGTCTTCACTATTGCAATTCTCTTCTAATTGGGCTTCCTCTTACTAAACTCTCCCCACTACAATCTGTCCTGAATGCAGCCGCCAGACTCATTTTTTGGTCAAACCGGTACACAGACGCATCTACCTTGTGTCAGTCGCTGTATTGGTTGCCCATTCATCACAGAATACAATATAAAATTATCACACTGACCCACAAATCCATCTATAGTGCCCGCCCCCTATACTCCTCTCTCATCACTGTCTACTGCCCTAACCGTCCTCTCCGGTCGGCCAATTACCTTGACTTGCACCTCTGTTATCCGAGCATCCCCTCCCGTCTCCAATACTTTTTTCGAGCTACCTGGTGCTCTGGAACTCTTTACCCAAGACAATCCGATTAACCCCAACTACGCAGCTTAAAACTGCCCTAAATCCTCTGTTTGGTCGGCTTGTCACTGACCTGTCCGCGTGTGTGGGGTGGGACAATATATATATAAAGTTTATTTTTATTATTATTATTATTATTATTAGCTAAAAATAAGGATTCCCACAAAAAACCCGGATGGTGTGGCTATTTTTCGTCTAAGATACCAAATAGCAAATTTCAGGGGCGATGGTGGGATATCTGTTCATCTGATACAAGACTCACACCTCCTCCCAAAATTCTTTAGCAATTGGCATTTCATTGCCATATATAATATTGGCAATAATCATTTGGCCAGAAATCAGAGTATACAGCTGAACATCGCAAATACCCAGGGTGCGTCCCATTTTATGCAACGTGCCGGGTCATGCTTTGGCGTATGTTTTTTTTTTTTTTATATATATCACACTTGCATCAGCTTATTATTGGCAGAAGGGAATGCATATTCGGCTGATTCCTGAAGCTCTGAATACGTTTCAGAACTCCCAACATTGTGCATTTGGGAGGGCCAGAAGCTCAGTCAACCCTGGGTTATCCCATAACAGTGTTTCAATAGGAATGCCAATATAGGCCGCCACTCACTTAGACAGTTGCCAGACCTGTTCTGCCAGCCTATGAATAGAATGTAGCCCTGTACAGATGTGGGTTCTCTACCCATAGTGGGTATGTTTAAAGGGGTATTCCCATCTCAAGGATCCTATCTATACTGGTAGCTTATGTAAATTGAAGACTTTTCCTAAATATATTGCTTTAGAAATGCAGCTTTGTTTTCCTCCTATGTGAAATTATTCCTCCCATTGTTTACACAGCGTTTCCATAGCGCTGGACCTGTGTGATAGGACAAGTGACGTCACTCACTGCTCTCAGTTTACTACAGCTTTGCCATTCAGCTAATTACAGTTTGCTGATAAAGCCTCAGAGTGTCTGTTATCTCTGTATGTAAACACACAGATAACACTGAGTTCTTCTCTAGAAGCATGTGCATATTATTTGATCAGCATATATATTAGATTTCTGGTAATCACAATAAGTTTTGTGATACTTCATAGTGTCCTGTTCAGCAAGCTGGGGGGGATACAGGAAGTGAGAAGAAGAACTGTTGGAATAATGTTTATTATTGCCTGTATTGCAACAACTACTGTTTATACGTTTATAACTGCATAAGCTTCTGTCTCTAGGCATAGTGTTAAGTTGTTAATAAAGCTCTGTTAAAAAGGTGGGGACTAGAGTAACAAGACCAGGAAGTTCCTCTCTGTTTTTTTTTTTTTTGTAGCTACAGCATAGAGCAGAGCACATGGAGCTCACAGACAAGTAGCTGCGATCATAAGTTAGAGAATACAGTGTATTATTCTTGTTCCTCAATAAATATCTGTTTACTGTTGAATGCCTGGACAGTCAAAGATTAATCCGCTGCCAACAGGTTATGGGCCCAGATACCCCCAGATTCCCAGAGACACAGAAAGAAAAGGAAAACAACAGTGATCCAAGATGGCCACCAGCATCAACTCTATGAAGTTCACAGTGAATAATCAGAACTATCAATCCTGAAAATTCAAGATAAAGATGCTGCTGATAAGAGAAGGTACGTGGAAATATACACAGGAGTCTAAACCTGACCCAGTAACAGATGACTGGATAGAGAAGGATCAGAAAGCACAAAGCACTATATCCCTCAGCATAGATGATGATCAGATTGTACATGTATGCAAATGTGACACTGCAAAAGAAATGTGGGAGCAGCTGCAGAAAGTGCATGAAAGGATAAATCTCAGCAATAAGCTATATCTAATTAGAAAGCTGTACCAGTCTAAGCTAAATAGGAACAGTGATATGCAGGACTATAAGAAACACTTTAGAAATTGTGGAGCACTTACGTGGCATTGGAGAAGATCTCAAAGATTTGCATATTGCTGCACTACTATTAAGCGATCTTCCAGAAAGCTATGACACGCTTGTAACCGCACTAGATGCGCGTCAAGATAATGAGCTCACACTGGAGTATGTCACAGGAAAGCTTATAGATGAATACAAGCGGAAGACAGAAAGTGTATGCAGCACTGGGGTATCTAAAGCAGAATCCATTTTAAAAGCCCAAGCTCTACCCGAAAATAAAAGTCATTTGAAAGAAACACGTGAGTGTTTTGTATGCAAGAAAACAGGGCACCTAAAAGCTGACTGCAGAGTCTGGAAAGCTAGGATGAATCATCTGAAAAAGCAAAATCATCAAAGGGTTAAAAGTGCCATCACTGAAGAAAAACACAATTCAAGTACTGAAACTGCTTTTACCATTAATGCAAGTACATCCAAGCATGCATGGTGTATAGACTCTGCAGCAACTAGTTATATGACCAATGACAGAAACTTCTTTTCTAATCTTAACCAAAGTAAGTGAGAGAAAGTGATTTTGGCTAATGGTCAGTATATGAATACAGAGGGAATAGGGGATGGTTATATTGATTGTCAATTCTCCCCAACACAAAGCAGAAAGATCCCAGTAAAAGACGTGCTGTATGTACCTAGCCTTGAAAGCAATCTGTTATCTGTGAAGAAACTCACAAGACAAGGACATGAAGTTACATTTAAAGATAACGGCTGCATCATCACAAAAAGGGGCTGTATACTAGCAGAAGGAAAGATCAAAGATGAGCTATATCAGTTAAATTGCAAAGAAAACGCATATACTGCTAAACAAGAACAACACACAAATTGTATCCATCTATGGCACAGGCGTCTTGCACATAGAGACCCAGAAGCAATAAGAAAGTTAGTTCAAAAACAACTTGCTGAAGGCATTACAATTGATCAGTGTAATTAGACAATGAAGTGTACAAGCTATCTTAAAGGAAAAATGTCCCAAAAATCTTTTCCTAAGAATAGTACTACAAAATCAGAACAGCCACTGGATTTAATACATACTGATTTTTGTGGTCTAATGAATACTCTAACTCCTGCAAAGAAGAGATATTTTCTCATATTTATCGATGACTATTCAAGATATACGGTTGTCAATCTACTTCACAGCAAAGATGAAGTCCCAGGGAAACTTGAAACATATCTAGCTGAAGTATATAACAAATTTGGGAGAATGCCAAAAATCCTGCGTGCAGATAATGGAACTGAATATACAAGCAGTGAGACACAAAGCATTTTAAAGAAAAATGGACTCGTGTTTCAGACCACTGTACCATACAATCCTGAACAAAATGGTGTAGTGGAAAGAAGAAACCAGACACTCTGTGAAAGTGGAAGAAGTATGCTATTTGACACAGATTTGCCTACAACATATTGGGGTGAAGCAATCATGGCAGCATGCTATCTTCAAAACAGGTTACCAGGCAAAGCTACAGAGAAAACTCCATTTGAGATATGGAACAGCAAAAAGCCTAATCTACAACACATAAGAGTATTTGGAAGTAAAGTATTTGTGCATGTCCCTAAGGAAAAACGTACCAAGTGGGAATCCTATGCCAAATAAGGTATCCTGGTGGGCTACAGTGAAACCCAGAAAGGATATAGAATCCTGCACCCAGAAACGAACAAGGTCACATTAAGCAGAGATGTAATGATTGAAGAGAACTTCGTCTCGCTCAAGTTTTATGACATTATACCAGCAGTCCAGATGAAGCAACAATAACCTAAGTCACAGTTACAAAATGACAAAGAGAAAGATGTAGCAGTTTGGTTAGATTCTTCAACCATTGAAGAAGCAATGGAAACATCAAGTGAACCTGAAATAAGAAGATCGTCAAGATCAAACAAGGGTATACCAGCTAAGCGTCTATCCTACATTGCTAAAACACTACCCGAACTAGAGCAGTCATGGGATGAAATGCAATGACTACCTGCCCATGAAAAAACGAAGTGGATTAATGCTGCTAATGAGGAAATGAAATCGCTTCATCAACTTCAAACTTGCAAACTCACCAAACTGCCACAAGGCAAGAAAGCAATAAAGTGTAAGTGGGTGTTTAAGACCAAATATGACTCTGAAGGCAGAGTTCACAGATTTAAAGCAAGATTAGTTTCAAAAAGATATTCTCAGAAATATGGTGAAGATTATGATGCTACATTTTCTCCAGTTGCTAAGCAGACCACGTTTAGGACTCTATTAGCTGTATCTGCTATACAATGGATGTCTGTCAGACATTTGGATATCAAAACTGCCTTTCTAAATGGTGACATTGAGGAGGATTTGTACATGACTCAACCTGAGGGTTATATCAGAAAAGGTGAAGAAAACCTCGTTTGTAAACTACAAAAATCTCTCTATGGTCTTAAGCAATCGGCAAGAGCATGGAATACCAAAATAAACAAAGTCTTATTGGAAGAAGGATTTAAGAGAGGTCAAGCAGACCCATGCCTATACACAAAGTGTACAGATGGAAAGTCGATGTATATTCTCTTATATGTAGACGATGTGATTGTCGTACATGAAGAAGAAACAGAAATTGCAAAAATGACTGAAATTCTGAATCAGCATTTTGAATCAAAAGACCTTGGAATTGTTACATATTATTTAGGCATCCAGATCCAGAGAGAAGAAGATGGAAGTTTTCTTCTAAACCAAAGTGCAAAAATCAACTCAATCCTCAACCAGTTTGGAATGTCAGAAGCAAAAGGTATATCAACCCCAATGGAGTCATCCTACCTAAGATTGGAAGGAGAAGATGATCTGTTACCAAACAATGAGAAATACAGACAGGCAGTGGGGGCACTTCTATACATAACAACTATGACTCGACCAGATATCGCAGCGGCAGTGGGTATTCTCTGCAGAAATGTGGAAAAACCACGCCAAAGAGACTGGAATGCTGTTAAGAGAATTCTCCGATATTTGAAAGAAACTCAAGACATAAGTTTAAGAATGTCTTCAACAGGAGATCTAAAACTCACAGGCTGCAGTCTGTGGATGCAGACTGGGCTAATGATTCAAGTGATCGTAAGTCAACAAGTGGGTACTTGTTCAAGCTTGGAGAAAGTTCTATCTCTTGGTCCAGCAGAAAACAGGTATCTGTTGCCTTATCATCTACAGAAGCAGAATATGTGTCTGCGGCCTACGCAAGTCAAGAGATCATTTGGCTAAACCAGTTGTTGAAGGATCTTGGCAAGCCGTCAACTCAGCCAACGACGATGTATGAAGATAACCAAGGATGCATTAAACTTGCAAGCAGTGAAAAGATCAATGCAAGAACCAAGCACATCGACGTTAAACATCACCACCTGCGTGATTTAATAGAATGTGGTATCATCGAATTTGTTTATTGCAAAACTGACAAGATGGTGGCTGATATTATGACAAAGTCATTGCCAAGAACCAAGTTCGAAGAGTTCAGAACCTCAATGGGACTAACTAGATAAGTATTTGTTGAGTGGGGGTGTTGGAATAATGTTTATTATTGCCTGTATTGCAACAACTACTGTTTATACGTTTATAACTGCATAAGCTTCTGTCTCTAGGCTAGAGTAACAAGACCAGGAAGTTCCTCTCTGTTTTTGATTTTGTAGCTACAGCATAGAGCAGAGCACATGGAGCTCACAGACAAGTAGCTGAGATCATAAGTTACAGAATACAGTGTATTATTCTTGTTCCTCAATAAATATCTGTTTACTGTTGAACGCCTGGACAGTCAAAGATTAATCCGCTGCCAACAAGAACCAGCGGGCAAAGCTGCTGAAACCGGGAGATAATACAAAAAAAGGTCAGGGAGAGCCATCTTGCCCATATCTTTTGGACGCTGCAAAGTGGAAAGGCATAGTTTGGACCTAGAGCCCCCTCCCCCGATAAAGTAAATAAGTAAGGAGTCTAACTGCTTGAAACGGCATGGTATGGCATGCTCTAGAATATATAAGCATTTAGGGAGAACCACCATTTTGATGAGATTTGTCCACCCAGCCACCAATATGGGCATGGCCCCCCAGACTTTTAACTTAGCTCTATAATGACCAAGAAGTGGATATACATTTAAACTCAGGAAATTACCATTTACTGTAGATACCCAGGCGTTTACAGGTGTCCATTATCTTTAGGTCACAGATATATTCTCCAGCTCCTACTGGTAACTGTTTAGTAATAATAATAATAACAATAATAAATTTTATTTATATAGCACCAACATATTCCGCAGCACTGTACAATTTGTAGTGTTCAAGTACTGACAAAAAAGATACATTACAAAGAAATAGTCAATTCACACACTGGGACTGAGGGCCCTGCTCGCAAGAGCTTACAATCTATGAGGTAGAGGGGGTGACACAGGAGGTAGCAGGGGCGGCAACAGACATAGCATTGTTTGTACAATGGTCAGACAATTCTGTAATAGAGATTACTGTCATTACACATATATAAAGCTGTATGAGCCATCATCAGTCATGTCCTTTAACATGCAGATGGTGCCTGGACATATAAAGTTAGTCTGATACGGCATCATATTCTGTGAGGTAATGCGGGAGCGTGAACAGAGGAGGGTATGTTTTAGGGATTCTAACTACGGAAGGGTTTACATTAGAAGTTGTGATAGGCCTGTCTGAAAAGATATGTCTTTAGTTTACGCTTGAAGCTGTGGAAATTGGGGGTTAATCTAATAATACAGGATAGAGCATTCCAGAGAAGTGGTGCAACTCGGGAGAAGTCTTGTATACGAGCGTGGGAGGTTCTGATAATAGAGGATGTTAGTCTTAGGTCATTGAGTGAACGGAGAGTACGAGTTGGGCGATAGACAGAGATGAGGGAGGAAATGTAGGGAGGTGCAGCATTATGGAGAGCCTTTTGGATGAGGGTAATAAGTTTATATTGTATTCTGTATTGAATAGGCAGCCAATGTAGTGATCGGCACAGACCGGAGGCATCGCTATAGCGTCTAGACTGATAGATGAGCCTCTCTGCCGCATTCAGAATAGATTGTAGAGGAGAGAGTTTAGTAAGGGGAAGACCGATTAGTAAGGAGTTACAGTAGGCAAGGCGAGAGTGAATCAGGGCAACAATAAGTGTCTTTAGTGTATTTGTGGTAAGGAAAGGGCGAATTCTGGAGATGTTTTTGAGGTGGAGATGACATGAGCTTGCGAGTGATTGGATATGGGGGGTGAAGGAAAGGTCTGAGTCAAACAAAATGCCGAGGCAGCGGGCATGCTGCCTAGGAGTTATGGTAAGGCCAGAGACTGCAATGGAGATATCAGAGACAGATCTGTTAGATGGTGGAAACAGCAGTAGTTCAGTCTTTGAGAGATTCAGTTTCAGATAAAGCGAAGACATGATATTTGAGACAGCAGAGAGGCAGTCACTGGTGTTCTGTATTAGTGCAGGGGTGATGTCACGGGATGACGTATATAATTGGGTGTCATCAGCATAAAGATTGTACCGGAAGCCAAATCTAGTGATGGTTTATCCAATGGGGGCTGTGTAGGGGGAGAAGAGCAGGGGACCTAGGACCGAGCCCTGAGGAACCCCAACGGCAGGGGGAAGAGGGGAAGAACCAGAGCCCGCAAATGATACACAGAATGAGTGGTCAGAGAGATAAGAGGAGAACCAGGAGAGCGCGGTGTCTGTGAGGCTGACAGAACGGAGCATAGTGAGGAGGAATTGATGGTCAACAGTGTCAAATGCTGCTGAGAGATCTATAAGAATAAGAAGAGAGTAATAGGCATAAATGATGACTTGGGCTAGTTAGTACATAGTCACATCTGTCAATTAGGGTTATACCCTTGGGAATAGTTTGGGCAGGGTCACACATGAATAAAAGAAGGTTGTCCGCACATAGGGCCTCCTCTCCTTATTGTCACTCCTTTATATAGCGAGTCTGTCCGGAGAATAATGGCAAGAGACTCTATCGTCAATGCAAAAAGTAACGGAGATGGTGAACACCCCTGATGGGTCCCCTATGTAAGGAGGAATATGGAGATAGAGCACCGTTTATGGAAAATGCTGTCCTAGGGGACTGATACAGAAGAGTAATCCATGTAATAAATGATTCACCAAACCCAAACAGATCCAGAAGTTGAAGGAGGAAGGGTTATTCTAACGAGTCGAATGCTTTGGTAGCATCTAAAGAGGCTATCGCCCAGGCTTGTTTAAGGGCAACCCCAATTTGAGACACAACCTGGACCCGCCTAAGGTTATCAGAGGTGGACTTACCGGGCATAAAGTCCAGTTGATTTGGATGGATCAAATCTAAAATAGATTTCAGCCCTAGCGTTCCTGGTGTCCCACAAAACTAATTCATCTGGAAAATGCGATGTGCAGGCAAATAACTTCTGAACACAAGGTTAGAGTACACCAGGTAACAGCTCTACTGAAGGATTGTGCATGAAACAAACGTAATCCAGATATAAACGTGTAGAGGAAAAGTCACTTCACGATGTAGGCACAATCGGTGGTACAAAAGTGGAAAATACGTGCAATAGTCTGTTCACACTCTCCTATGTTAACTTCTGCTTGGAGCAGGCAATATACTTGGTTGCTAGGGGTGATGACCATTAAAAAATACACAGTCCAAGTAACAATGCTTATGCCTAGAAAGAGCCTTCACACCTTGGCTCAGTGTGGAAATGTAGTTACGTGGATGAAGACCATATAGTGCCAGGCCCTTGACATACAATTATCCCATCTGACTCAGAAATACCTGAAGATGCTCTTCCGGCGTGGACTGGTTGACAGGAGAGTAGCTTGCCCAAGTCTTGCAAGGGACTACAAAGGACTTTCGGACACAGCAGCTATCCAGCACAGGTCGTCCTCTGGATCAGTGGTTAGCAGATTTGGCTAGGCTTGACCTTGGGATGCAACCCATTATAAAATACTTCAGCCGGGACTACAGGAGAAGACTTGGCAGCTGAAAAATGCAGTGTAGGTGCAGAGTAGAACGTAAAATCAGAGTATAAGTCTGAGGGGCTCATCCCCTGAGGGGAGAGATGATGAGGCGATCATGTTCAGTCTTAGGACAGGCCCTAACTCACTACTGAAGGATACAAAATGTACTAGTGCATAAAAAATATATGACACCGAGCAAAAACCTCGTGTTATACCGTTTAAACACGTAAATACCAAAAGTTATATAAAAAAAATGGCCGTTCACCTTAAGAAGTTGTGAAAGAGTAGGTCACAACTCCTAAATTATCAGATATATTGGATAGAAACAGAAGCTGGATCCATGCCAACGTTAGCGAGATGCAAATGAGATAAAAGGACCGTTCCCAAAAGGGATAAGAATCAGCGCTTGCTCCAATTCAGCCAAACGAATTCCTTTATTAGATACCAACAAAGACGAGTTTCGGAGCATCTGCCCCTTCTTCAAGTGCATACAGGTACATCTCACTACTGAAGGAACCACACACTCTCCCTAGGAGGGAGGGTTGAAAATCTAGCAGTTTCTAGAACCTTCCTGAGGCATCAGCAGATACCATTTGCTGGGTGGATCATGTGACAGACTTATGGCACGTACCATTACAAGCAAGGAATAAGCATATATACAGTGTCCATATTAGGACATCCTCAGATATCAGAGTCAAACATCAGATTAATGACAGTTTACAACTGTGATACCTGACTTCTGATACCTGATTTGTCTGACATCTGACTCTGACACCTGACTTTGATACCTGACTTTGACTCTGACACATGACTTATTATACCTGACTATATGCAGTTTCTGATTGGCCAACAGATGAGGTCCGCTCCCTATATAACTGCACTTTACAGGGGCTTCAGATTCTTCAGACCTCATTCCTCACAATAGTGGCAGAAGAATCATTTCAGTGCATCAATAGGCACAGATATTTCTGACTTTTACTTATCCTAAATAATACTTCCTTTTTACTGCTCCCTTAGGGGGCGTTCACACTACTGTTGTATGTCTGTTTTGATAGGGTCCATAAAAAAAAAAAAATAAATGGACACCTATCATAACAGACAGTAACTGATGTTAATGTGTCCGGTTTTTAGACTGTTTTGCTTATTTTTTTGTTCTTCTTTCTGAGCATACACAGCAATAAACCAACAGTATAATGGATGACCGTCCATTACTGTCCGTTAGCCATAGAATAGACATTAATGTTAAAAAATAACGGACGGTTAATGCCTGCACCCCGCATTATTCTGTCTGCTAAAAAAAACGGACATGTGATGGATTTGGTGAAAAAGGACATTAATGGACAACATATAAAATCCCAGTGAAATCCCCCTCGGCTATCTACAAATTTGCTAGTGGCTAACTTGTGGCAATTTACTGGCACAGCATAGTGAATGGCATCTAAACAGTTCCCATTCACACTGTGCAGTCTGTGGGCTGGTTGAAAAACTCAGATGACTTCTGACTTTCATCTCTGACTGAGTCAGGTATCAGACAACTTTGTGTCAGTCCTCTTTTTATCAGACCTCATGCAGCTTCTCAGCCTGCAGCCTTATACATGTATCTTCTACTCCTGAGTGTGAGCAGTGAGTTCACTCAGAGGTCAGTCATCCTGGCCAATCATTAGTAGGCACACAGTATAACATTGTAAGTGCTTCATAGCTGACTGCTGACTTGTGACTCAGTCACAGATGAAAGTCAGAAGTCATCTGAGTTTTTCAACCAGCCCAGAAACTGCATAGAGTCAGGTGTCAGAGTCAGGTATCAAAGTCAGGTGTCAGAGTCAGTTATCAGAGTCAGGTATCAAAGTCATGTGTCAGAGTCAGGTATCAAAGTCAGGTGTCAGAGTCAGGTAAAAGTCAGGTAGAGTCAAAGTCAGTATAGTCAGTTGTAGAGTCAAAGTCAGGTATCAAAGTCAGGTGTCAGAGTCAGGTATCAAAGTCAGGTATCAAAGTAAGGTGTCAGAGTCAGGTATCAAAGTCAGGTATCACAGTTGTAAACTGCCATTAATCTGATATTTGACTCTGATATCTGAGGATGTCCTAATATGGACACTGTACATATATTTATGCGGACAGATCAATATGCCATTTTGGCCATTAGGTGGCAGCAACACAATAAACCTAATATGAGCTAATTAATATCCCGATGCAGAGCATTGGTCAGTGCCACACGAAGGCCCAACATACACAGAAATAATAGTCATTCTGGGAAATTTCACTTTTCCAGGCACCTGACCCATATTGTCCTCACCTGCACAGCCATCCTACTGCATTCTCCCTGTCCATGCGCAGGACGTCTGTGTCTCAGCGCAGGAGGCGTGATGCTATGACGTCATTGCGCCCGCTTGTGCCAAGAAGCAGACATCTGTCTGTATTGGCTTGTGGTGTACAAGACAGTTAAGTTGCAGGATGCATTTTAGACACCGATCTAGTCAAAAGTAAAGCATGTATTAACGGCGGCCCCGGGGTGGGCACCACAGAGTCAGTGGGCCCGGGGCAGCCACTCCCTCTGCCCCCCGCAAACTACACCACTGCATGTATGGGGGCATTTTATGGGAGGTACCGAACAGGCCACAGAACAGGCCCCAGGATGCAAAATAAGGATCACGACTAGAGATGAGCGAATCGAAGCTGCAGAAGTAGAATTCGATCTGAATTTCAGGAAATATTCATTTTGCATTGAATCCGAATTTCCTCACGCTTCATGGTAACGATTCGCATTTAGTTCAAAATGGCTGCTCTACATGGGGCAAGGAACTCTGGGAACATGGGATCACCCACAATGCCATGCATGCAGCCAATCAGCAGCCAGCCCTGTGATGTCACATCCCTTTAACCCCTTTGCGAGCGCACACAGCATGTTTGACTGCTGCATCCAAGGTGTTAAACCCTTAAAAGATCAAGATGAGGAAAGCCGCAGGGCCAGATGACATCAGTGCAAGGCTAATTAAGACTTGTGGCGACCAGCTGTGTGGTATAATTACATATATGTTTAATATGAGCCTGAGGCAGGAAATAGTCCCTGAATTATGGAAATCTTCTTGTGTGGTACCAGTTCCAAAGAAACCTCACCCTATGGACCTCAACGACTACAGACCTGTAGCACTGACATCCCACTTGATGAAGATCTTAGAGAGATTGGTTCTCACACATCTCCGCCCTCTAGTGAGCCCCGCTATGGACCCTCAACAGTTTGCTTATCGGCCGGGCATTGGGGTAGATGATGCCATCATCCACCTTCTGCACAGGGCTCTGTCTCACCTGGAGAAACCAGGGAACACGGTGAGAATAATGTTCTTTGATTTCTCCAGTGCTTTTAACCACATACAGCTGGGGTTACTGAGGGACAAGCTGGGCCTTGCTGGAGTAGACCACCACCTCTCCAACTGGATTCTAGACTACCTCACAAATCTACCTCAAAACGTGAGAGCCCGAGACTGTGTGTCAGATATCGTGATCTGTAATACGGGGGGCACCCCAGGGTACAGTTCTTGCCCCTTTCCTCTTCACACTGTACACTGCAGATTTTAGGTGCAACTCATCTAGCTGCTACCTACAGAAGTATTCTGACGACTCTGCAATAGTAGGTCTCATCATAGACGATGATGACAGGGAGTACAGAGAACTGAACTGGGATTTTTTGGACTGGTGCTAGCGGAACCACCTGAAGATTAACGCGGGGAAGACCAAGGAGATGGTGGTGGACTTCCGTAAATGCAGATGCCCTCCTAAACCAGTGGACATCCTGGGGACGGGCATCGAGATTGTGAACACCTATAAGTACCTGGGTTTGCTCCTTAATAATAAGCTGGACTGGGCAGATCACATGGAGGTCCTGTACAGGAAGGGCCACAGCAAGCTCTACCTGCTTAGGAAGCTGAGAGCCTTTGGAATCCGGGGGGCACTTCTTAGGACTTTCTTCAACTCGGTAGTGGCATCAGCCATCTTCTTTGGAGTGGCCTGCTGGGGGAGCAGTATATCAACTAGGGACAGAAATAAACTTGACAAGCTGATTAGAAGGGCCAGCTCTGTCCTGGGGAGCCAACTGGACCCAGTGCAGGTGGTGGGTGAAAGAAGGATACTGTCCGTGGTGAGCTCCATGCGGAAGAAGAAGCCCCATCCCATGCATGAGACTGTGATAGCGCTGGGCAGTACTGTCAGTGACCGACTGCTCCACCCTAAGTGTGAGAAGGAGCGTTATCGGAAGTCTTTCCTCCCCACCGCGGTTAGGCTGTACACCGACCTAAGCGGAGATCAATACACACAGAGAACTGAAATATCTTTCTGCCTGTTAAATCACCCCCCCCCCCTCCTCTGCTACTTCCTATCTGTCTGTCTACTATCAATGTAATGCCTCTCACCTTGAAACATTCCTGTACATGTTGTATTTGTATTTGTATCTGCTTATCTTTGCTGCTGTAACACACTGAATTTCCCCATTGTGGGACTATTAAAGGACTATAATTATTATTATTATTATTATTATTATTATTATTATTATTATTATTATTATTAAACCCCCAGATTGGTTATGGAGCAGAGTGTTAGCTGTAACTGAGAGCTAACACCCTGCTCCATAATCAATCTGAGGTTTTAACAACTTGGATGCCGCAGTCAAACATGACCGCGGCATCCAAGGGGTTCCTCCATTTTGCCGCCCACCCGCCCACCCTGGCTCTGCAGCCAATAAATAGCTGTTTTTGGTATGCGATTCGCCGCAATTTAATTCAGATTGAATAGAATCATATTGTGAAATTCGGCGAAGTTGCCGAATGAAATTTTTGAATGCTTCTCTCATCTCTAATCACGACCATCCTGTTGATGGTGTGGGAGGGCCGTACAGGTACTGGGTTACTAGGTACCTTCGAAGCCTCAGACTTGATTGATCGCAGCATCTACCCACCATCGGAGCTCAGATAATAGAATAGAATATAAAAATCTGTACAGACGCAAAGATAAAGCATAAGTGAGGAATGAGGTACATAAAACATGAGTGAAAAAGGGCTTGTCTAACTGTCATACATATACAATACAGGAAACAAGACAAGAAACTGTAGAGAACAAAAACTTGCGATCAGTAGGGGAGAGTAAAGGAGGGAGTAATAGCACCATAAGGTAGAGGACAAAATGAAAATTAAGAAGGGGTGGGGATCCTGCCCAAGGGGATGGTGGGGAGTGCCCTCCTAGATCTTATAGGGCAGTTATATTTGGAGACAATATGGCAGACCTGGGATGTGGGACCTATTGATTCACGGTGTCCAAACTTTATCGAAAAGTGTGCGAATGTCAGAGATGGTAGCATTGATTTTCTCATGTAGCATTATGGAATCGACTCTGTGCACCATATCAGTTAGGGAATGGTAGGACTACTTCCAATTGAAGGCAATGGGGATACGCGCAGCCATCAGGATATATTAAAGCAATTTATGTTGGACATAAGTAAGGCTAGCCGGTTTAAGGCTTAAGAAGAAGATAGGGGCAAAGAACAGGAGTGACTGGCCGAGAAACCTTTGCGCCATTCTGTGGATGGCTAGCCAGAAGCGCCGGTCATGTGGGCATGACCACCAGGTCTGGAGAGTAGTGCCTAAGGTGCCACAGCCCCTAAAACAAAGGGGCGAGACTGTAGGATAGAAACCGTGAAGTCTATGGGGAAACAAATAGGTCCTATGAAGAATGACCTGCCAACTGCTCTTGCTTATGGAATTACAACAATCATTCCATTGAGCTGGGGTTAGGGATAAATTAAGGTCCCTTTCCTAGGCCACCATGAAGTCTAGTTTTTTTATTTTACACCCATGAAATAAGGGAGGTGGAGAGAAAGCAACAGCTTTCCCTGGTGAAGTTGGGGGCAGAGAGTGATCGAGTGAGGAGGAACCAGAAAAGTTGGAATGATGCCACCTGGTGTTGGAACTGGGCCTGCACAAACAGTGTCATGTCAGTACAAGCACCTGTCCTTCTTGCTTTTCTGGACTGGCCACTGCTGATCAAAACTTTGAGCCAGTGGGCCATGAAATGCCTATATTGTCCCTACTCATAATTGTTGTTCCACATATCAATGGTGACATGCACTGATAAATGAGCCCCACATTTTTCGACACATGGTGATATAAACAGGGATAGCTTTTCCTGGAGAAATAATGGCAACTAGGAATATTCCATCGAGGCTGAGCACAAGCCTTCAGTTGGTAAAAAGCAGTGGAGTCCACTAAATGGTATGGCATCACAGGGACTCCACCCCAAACAACTTAGCCAGGTGCAAATTAAGTTGCAGAACCACCAGATGACTATATTGCTGTTTCTTGGATACATTTTCCCTTATGGATACCTAACGTTGGACTGCAGGAAGAGAAGGAGTAAAAGCAGACACAGATGATGATGATAGTGACAACCATATACACATGTGGACAAAATTGTTGGTACCCCTCGTTTAATCAAAGAAAAACCCACAATGGTCACAGAAATAACTTGAATCTGACAAAAGTAATAATATATAAAAATTCTATGAAAATGAACAAAGCTTCTGGGAGAATGTCCTATGGACAGATGAGACAAATATCGAAATTTTTGGCAAGGCACATCAGCTCTATGTTCACAGATGGAAAAATGAAGCATATCTTGAAAAGAACACTGTCATTATTGTGAAACATGGAGGAGGCTCTGTTATATTCTGGGGCTGCTTTGCTGCATCTGGCACAGGGTGTCTTGAATCTGTGCAGGGTACAATGAAATCTCAAGATTAACATGGGATTCTAGAGAGAAAAGTGCTTCCCAGTGTCAGAAAGCTTGGTCTCACTCACAGGTCATGGGTCTTGCAACAGGATAATGACCCAAAACACACAGATAAAAACACCCAAGAATGGCTAAGAGGAAAACATTGGACTATTCTCAAGTGGCCTTCTATAAGCCCTGATCTAAATCCTATTGAGCATCTTTGGAAGGAGCTGAAACATGCCGTTTGGAAAGGGCACCCTTTAAACCTGAGAAACCTGAGACAACTGGAACAGTTTGCTCATGAGGAATGGGCCAAAATACTTGTTGAGAGGTGCAGAAGTCTCATTGACAGTTACAGGAAACAAAATATTAAGTTAAGGGTACCATCATTTCTGTCCAGGCCTCTTTCATGAGTTTCCTTTTTAAAAAAAATTCTGTTGAAGCATGGTTGAAAATGGTCTGACTTTCATTTGTTCATTTTCATAGAATTTTTATATATTGCTTTTGTCAGATTCAAGTTATTTCTTTGACCATTGTGGGTTTTTCTTTCATTAAACGAGGGGTACCAACAATTTTGTCCACAATTGTATATTGCAAGAAACAGAGATGTAGCAAAAAAATGAGATGAGCTCACTAAAAAAAAATAATTGTTCCTAGAACAATGTTCTAGGTGCGGATGTAGCTAGAGATGGGCGAACCTCTCAAAATTAATTTTGTTTCGGGTTTGGGTGGCTTGGGTCCCAGATTCTTTTCGGATCGAACAAGTTCTGATAGAACCGGAAGTGAAATTATTATAGTCAGACCCAGTGTATAATATTTGGAAGCCCAAAAGAGGTGTAAAAAAAATAAAACATCATGCCGTCATGATGCTCGGTGTGCCCATGTGACCACTGTGGCCCAAATACAGGCTTACCGTGTGCAGAATGTCACCAAGGAGACCAAGAGAGAGCGCCAGATTGTGCAAGGAGGGCAAAAAGAGTTGAGGGACGGTAAGTATGAATGTTTTTTTTATTTTTTTTTCACCTCCGTTGCCCTCCACCCATTATACAGTACTCTTTGGTCTGAATAATTTACCTCAATGCATGATGTGGTGGCCATTTTAGTCCGAGATGAATCACCAATTATTTGGTTTCATTAAAAATTGAACAATTTGGAGTATTTGGGTCAAACCTGGCTTGGAAAGAATCGGTTTTACGGTAGGTTCACAATAGCGTTCGGATTTCCATTCTTCAGGTCCGCTCGGAGACCTAAAAAATGGAAAACCAGTCCACTTAAAAAGCAGTTACATAGACTATAATGGGGTCCACCAAATTTCCGCCTGGTTTCCGCCCGAAAAATGCGAAGAGAAAAGTCCTGCTTGCAGGACTTTTCTCTCTGCATTTTTCAAGCGGATTCGGGGATGGAATTCCTGAATGGAGTACAAGCGGTGGTGTGAATCCAGCCTTATCCATCTCTAGATGTAACCAGCCTACAAGGAAGATCACAGGAAGAAGGAGTAGAATAGTCTTGCTCACTTTTCCTAACAGTGCCACTGCCAATTCTTTTTGGACAAATGAGCTGGTGATGCCATTACATGTGAGTATGGAAAGACAAAGTGAGTTCCTACATTAAGTGTCAGATTCTGATGTCGAGGGCCCACCAGTGGAATTAATTCTAGAGGTTCACCCTACTGCTACTGGCGTGCTAGCCATAAAAAAAATCATGCCACTTTCCTGGTATCATCAGACTTATAATCATTTACTATAGTTTTCTGGCATAGATGATGCCATAATTCTATGCCAGGAATGAGCTGCTGGTGTACAGTTCTGTTTGGGTGCATGGACCCTGGAGGATCTACCTAGTTTGTGACAAGGTGTGCACTTACCGTAATTACAAATTAGGCAGAAACTCTGGCAGGTGGAAAACATTGTTCTTGATAAATCAGAGCTTATATTTTCTATATTACTCAATTGTCGCAGTCTGTATAGGGAAAAATGTCTGAGACTGATGTCCCAGACATTGGAGCAGGCACTGTCAGTGCAGCATAATGATATAGTGTTTGGCAAGAATAAAATTACAACTCTTAATGGGTCCTGAGGATTTAGTTCTCAGAGGGCAAGTGAACAGTGAGGGCTTGTTTAGATGGTGGAATATGAAAAATAATTGAGGCAGACTTCTGTCTCAGATTCCTCTTCATTTTCCAGCCTTCAAGCTCCCTGTGGTTGAAAGCCAAAGCAAAGCTTCACCCACTGATCAACCTTTTACTGGGTTGCCTTAACCATAGGGCCAATGGTGCACTTGCACCGGGCCCTATGGTAGCAGGAGCCTCCTTGGGACAGCGGGAAAGTCCTGCATTTGCTGTCTCTCTGTCCTGGGCAGTGGCTCCCTCCTGCCCTAACTCCTGAGTTGATGTTGAAGAAAATTGTGAAGCAGGAGCTGTCCACTCCCTGATTCACCATACAGCTGCTGTCTCTGTTCCAATGTCTTGGAACAGTAGGCACAATGTAATGACATCACTTACATTGTGCCTGTTGCTCCTTGAAGACTACGGGACCAGAGACAGAAGTGAACAGGGGAACAGGGAAAGGTGAGTATTAAGTTGTTTTTTTTTTTTTTACATATAGAGTGGGGGCAACTAAAGGGTTACATGATACGGTGGGGGCATGAAACTGTGGGGACAACCAGGAGGGGGAATAAAACTGTGGGGCAACCGGGGGACAGACCTGTGGGGGCGACCTGGATAGGGTATATGAAGCTGTGGGGGCAACCTGGATGGGGGGAATAAAACTGTGGGGACAACCTGGAGGGGACATGAAAATGTGTGCACAACTGGAGGGGGGACATGGAAATGTAGGGGCAACTGGAGGGGGACATGGAAATGTGGGGGAAATTGGAGGGGGGCATTATAATTTAATGTCTGAAGGCCACGGGGGGACAGGTTAATGCCTGAGGAGTCATGGAGGTGGGGATAGATTAAAGTGTGATGCATGCAGGGTCATTTGACTGTGTGATGGGCCACTGAGGGGCATTATATTGTATGGGGCAACCAGAGAGGCATTATACTATGTGAGGGCCACTAAGGGGTGTTATGCTATGTGGTGGCCATTGAGGGGGGCAATCATGTATTTCTAAGTGGTGGTGATGGGGGGGCTCTTTGTCATCAGAATACAGCATATCAACCCTGCCCACAGAATGATAGCTTTAGGTCACCATGAAAGTGACACCATGCATATTGGCAAAAGCAACACTATCTCAGCAATGAAGGCACCAACTCACAAAGGGAAAACACAGTGTGATTCAGATGACCCTAAATTATCTGTGGGGCTGGGTTGATATGCTGTGTTCTGGTAACAGACTGCCTTTAAGAATTTTTGTTATAGTCATATATAATTAGGATTAGATCATGTACATACTATATCTGCACATATTTATTAAAGTACAGTTAAGCAAAGCTAAGGCTAGGTTCACATCTGCATTGGAGTCTCCGCAGATTCCACCTAAAATCGTCAGAGAGAAAAGTCCTGCAAGGGGGAATTTTCTTTCCGTTGGTTTCAGCATAAAATTAGCGAAAACCCGGTGGACCCAATTATAGTCTATGGAGTCAGCGGTTAACCACTTTTTAAGTGAACAGGCTCTCTGTCTTTCAGGTACTCATGTGAACCCCAACAAAGGAGACCCGAACGCTAGTGTGAAACTAGCATAAGAGAAAAAAATTGTATCAATGTAGATGTCATCTCATTTTACTCTTCTATTGCATATACTGTATGGTGCAAACATAATCACTCAGGACAAAGCTGAGACCCTGCACAAGTGTAATAAAATAGATATGTATTCCTTCATTTATAGTTCTACAATATAATATATTTTTACTTGTTATGAATAAATATTGTATTAAAATTTCCACGTGAAGCTATTGCTGTCTTTAAGTTTTATCTGAAATATCAATAAGTTGCAGTATTTGTAATATTTTATGTTAAAGTTGCCAATATCCTCTAGTCATCCTCTAGTCATTGCAAATTCTTTCCTGGATATCACCTGTATAGTTGCATGTGTATTTATGTAAGAAGTTTTATTCTTCATCTTCAGTAAGTGTTTTTTTAAGAGCACCCTGAAATATATGGGAGAAGTATAAAATTACCATATTGTGTATATAAGAGGAAGCATAATACAACATGAAATATTTTCTGCTTTTGGGCTGCTGAGGCAGCATTCTTTTACTCTTGATAAAAATGCTTTGCAAAGGTTGTGCCTCTTTGGATTTATCAGTATCAGCATGTGGCAGTGTTTGGGCTTCCAGCTAGAAAATTCAAATGGAATTTTACAGTACTTGCTTTGGGGCTTTAGTGTAAAACTGCTCTCTTAGCAGCTTCAAAGTCTTCAGAAATTCGGTCACTGAATCTTTATCATTGTCACACCAATGTACAATCTTAAACCAGTCTGGTTGACTTTTCACTTTCAATTTATTTCCTTGATTGCTTGACGCATTTTTGACAAAACAATAGCAAGTGAGGCAGATATTAAAATATGCACTGGACAAAGTGACAGTGTATTACAAATAATGTGAGAAGGTAGATTCTCTTGTGTAGGATGTGTAATAATCTTTATACTAAATGATTCTTCTATTGCTGCTCTTTTTGCAGTCTTGTAGACTCTTTAAATGATTTTTTGAAAGGAAATAAATTAATGGAAGAGTTTGGAAAAGTTTAATTGACTAATCCAATTGAGTAGAACTGATGACACTTCATTCTTACACCATAAGAAAAGTAAGTTCTGTAGGTACCACATTGCAACTATTTTTCTTTGTTCCAATGCACAGAAAAAAAAAAATGACCTAACTTTGCAAATGGTCTTGACTATAAGCAAATGTATATAGCTCCTGTACAGAGTAGATTTACAGTGGGGAAAAAAAGTATTTAGTCATCCACCAATTGTGCAAGTTCTCCCTCTTAAAAAGATGAGGCCGGCCTGTAATTGACATCATAGGTAGACCTCAACTATGAGAGACAAAATGAGAAAACAAATCCAGAAAATCACATTGTCTGATTTTTTAAGAATTTATTTGCAAATTATGGTTGAAAATAAGTATTTGGTCATCTACAAACAAGATTTCTGGCTCTCACAGACCTGTAACTTCTTTTTTAAGAGGCTCCTCTGTCCTCCACTCATTACCTGCAGTAATGACAGCTGTTTGACATTGTTATCAGTATAAAAGACACCTGTCCACAACCTCAAACATTCACACTCCAAACTCCACTATGGTGAAGACCAAAGAGCTGTGGAAGGACACCAGAAAAAAAAATTGTAGACCTACACCAGGCTGGGAAGACTGAATCTGCAATAGGCAAGCAGCTTGGTGTGAAGAAATCAACTGTGGGAGCAATAATTAGAAAATGGAAGACATACAAGATCACTGATAATCTCCCTCGATCAGGGACTCCACGCAAGATCTCACTCCGTGGGGTCAAAATGATCAAAAGATCACCTGGTGAATGACCTGCAGAAAGCTGGGACTAACGTAACAAAGGCTACCGTCAGTAACACCCTACACCGCCAGGGACTCAGATCAGGCAATGCCAGATGGGTCCCCCTGCTTAAGCCAGTGCATATCCGGGCCCCTCTGAAGTTTGCTAGAGAGCATTTGGATGTTCCAGAAGAGTATTGGGAGAATGTCATATGGTCAAATGAAGCCAAAGTAGAACTGTTTGGTAGAAACACAACTCATCATGTTTGGAGGAGAGTGAATGCTGAGTTGCATCCAAAGAACACCATACCTACTGTGAAGCATGGGGGTGGCAACATCATGCTTTGGGGCTGTTTCTCTGCAAAGGATCAGGACGACTGATCCGTGTACATGAAAGAATGAATGGGGCCATGTATCATGAGATTTTGAGTGCAAACCTCCTTCAATCAGCAAGGGCATTGAAGATGAAACGTGGCTGGGTCTTTCAGCATGATAATGATCCCAAGCACACCGCCAGGGCAACGAAGGAGTGGCTTCGTAAAAAGCATTTCAAGGTCCTGGAGTGGCCTAGCCAGATTTCAACCTCATAGAAAACCTTTGGAAGGAGTTGAAAGTCTGTGTTGCCCAGCGACATCCCCAAAACATCACTGCCCTAGAGGAGATCTGCATGGAGGAATGGGCCAACATACCAGCAACAGTGTGTGCCAACCTTGTGAAGACTTACAGAAAACGTTTGACCTCTGTCATTGCCAACAAAGGATATATAACAAAGTATTGAGATGAACTTTTGTTATTGACCAAATACTTATTTTCCACAATAATTTGCAAATAAATTCTTAAAAAATCAGACACTGTCATTTTCTGGATTTGTTTTCTCATTTTGTCTCTCATAGTTGATGTCTACCTATGATGTCAATTACAGGCCGTGTGTTTGCTGATTTTACTGGCCTGAACTTCAAGCTGGGAGAGGGACTCCTAGCATCATAGATAACTATAATGCCAGAAGTCCCTCTCCCAGCATTAAGTTCAGGCTGATAAATCCAGAGAACTCATGGACAGAGTTTCACAGGTGAAAGCCTGTCGTGAAATCTAGAGGGTTTTTTTTTTTTTGTTTCTGCTTTCTGAGCATGCGTAGGGGGGAAAAAAACAGACAGTAATAACGGACAGTAAAACGGACAGTCACATATACCTGTCCATTACTATCCGTTACCCATAGACTTTAATGTTAAAAAATAACGGACATTTGCTGTCCGTCATGAAACCGTTTTTTTAAGGACACAAAAGTCCTGCATGCAGAATTTTGTTGTCCACGAAAAAAATGGACATGTGACAGATTGGGTGTAAACGGATACAACGGACATTAACGAACACTAACAGACACAAGATAAAATCTCATTGAAATGAATGGAAATTTTAACGGATTTGTGATCTAGTAACAATAGCAACAGACACCACTGACGGTCACCACTAGTAGTGTGAACGCCTTCTAAAAATGTAGGTTTACACAGGTCAGAGAAAGTAGCTGTTGAAAATAAAAGTAGCAAAACTGAACCTTAATGAAACGTTGTAACATACACATATCTGAAAATCATTTTTTTCCCCTTGAGGAATGATGCACATGGATTTATAGTTAAAGTGACCCTCAGGCTTTCCCTTACTAAGGGTCCTTTCACACTGATTGATGTGAGGCCTAGAACAAGTGCTGATCAGCGATATAGCAAGTCAATTGGTCCTAGTTTAATGGGCATTCACATGGCCTAATGTAAATGATAGTCTCCAATTAGTTTACATTATGCTGACAGCACAAACCCTATTTATACAGAGAGATTTGTTGCCAAACATAATGCATCTTCTAGTCGGTAGTAAAGATACCTTTAGCCGGTGAACAGCATTGGCTCGTTCGTCAGCTGATCAGTGCATTGTTTGGATGGACTGAAAATCAACTGAACGAACATTTTTATGAACGTTTGTTCCAATATACTCATTGATTGCTCTTGATTGATTACTCTTGCGAGCAGAGCCCTCACTATTGTGTGAGTAGATTTATTACATTGTAATGTCTCATTTTGTCTGTGCATGTGCCCTATGATTTGTAAAGGGCACAGGTGAAACGTTAAAAAAAAAAAAAGACAAAAAAACATACTCATCTGTCCCCATCGCTCTGGTGTCCGCTGTCGCAGCCCATTCAGTCACACGCCCTTGCCTTGGAAGCCTTACTTAACCAATCAGTGGCCTCAGCAGTCGCTGGAGAGGAATGATATATGTGAATAATGTCAACATTCCCTCCCGACGACTGCTCAGCAGTCACAAGAGGCACATGACCGAATGTGCTCTGGCAGCAGACACGGGCTCTGGAGCTCCAGGGACCGATGAGAGTGTTTTTTTGTTTTTTGTATTTTTTAATGTTACATCTGCCCCAGGTCCTTTGCAGTTTGTCCAATTTCTGGACAACCCATTTATTTATTTATTTATTAGCCTCTTTGAGAATAATGTCCCATAGTGCGCATAGCATAATGTTCTATAGTGACCCTCACGTAGTATAATGCTCCACAGTGGCACTTTCACACAGTGTATTATCCTATAGTGGCCACTTCACATAGTATAATATCTCTCAGTAGCCCCTCCACATAGTATATTGTCTCACATTAGCCCCCCCCCCCCCCACACACACACATAGTCCCATAGTGGCCCCTATAGTTTTTGCTATGAATTTTCAAAAAATTGTACGTTTTTGTAAGTTTTTATGGCTTGCCCCCCACAAACCAATAATATCCTCTAGGGTATCTTCAGACCCCAGACTATAATAAATGAAATAAGCAAAGGAGTGGTGATTAAACATAACAGTGTTACTTACATCTCTTTGTTGCTGGCAATCTGGCAATCTGCCGCCTGAGGCGAGATACTCATGGCAGATGCAGTCCTGCATCTAAGGCTAATTTCCCTCATTGCATGTAACAATTTTCTCACTGGTGGTTTAGTAATCTGAGGGCATGTTTCAGACTATATCAGACACCCTGAAGGCAATGCAGATAAGTTTTAGCCTCAGATCAAAGCTCTGTTCTAATGAAGTTGAGTTCTAAAGAAGCCAAGCAGAAAAGAAATAGCAGGTTATGATCCCTTATAAGCACCACCTTAAAACTTTTAAGTACCCAACTTGACAGTTGCTTTAAATGTACAGTGTTTGTCACCACCTTTTGTACACAGTTATAAAATTCAGTTCTCACCAACATGCATCAAATTAACAAATTATGTACATAGAATATGATTGTGTTGATGTGCAAATAATGTGAGTTCTCCTAAAGTGATTGCAGGCAACCAAAATTGTATCATTTAACGATACAGTATGTCTACAGAGAAAGTTGTTGTTCTGACTGTAAAATACTGTACATTTGTAAATCATGACAGAATTTTTGACCTATTAAGATTAAAAACACAAATTAATTGACATGGTTATAATACATAAAATTGGAAATAAATCATCTAAGAAAAATGATAATCAATTCAGTTTTGTAGGTGCTGTTACTTTGTAAAGTGCATTCCACACACAAGGGATTTGAAGTGCAGTTTGGAAATTTTTGCTATTATGTTGGTAAATTGTGGAGTAAGGACGTCAGCAGTAGTCATCTAGTTATTCTGCCATTTAGGTGTTCACTCATCAACACCCACTAAGCCAATTAAGCTCTGTGTATATATTTGGTGTGGAGGAGGAACTCAAGCAAACATGGGGAGAACATAGAAACTTCAAGCAGATGTCCCAAGATGCAGTTACTGTATTATCATGTGACCATTAACAATACCTTACTAACAAGGGGTATTCCCAGCTGAAGCATATAAGATATATCCCGAGAATGTGAAATAAATAACTGATAGGTGTGGATCCCCTGATTCTTGTCTGCCAATGCAAAATTTATGCCAGCAATGCTGTATTGGCTGTTTAGATAACTTCCACAGACTTCAATAGCAAAATCAATCTACCAGGGCAGCCACCTTTCTTTCAACAAGCATCTGCAGGTGACTGCATCGCACACACAACAAGCAGCAAATCTCCCTTCTACCTTTCAGACGTTTGTGGCATATTTTGTGTGTATGCCATGAATTTTTCTTTTCAGCCCTACTTTTGACGTGGCACATAATAGTTGCAGAATATTTTTTTCATATTCATGTTGGATTTTGCAAAGGTTCATTAATATGAGAAAAGGGAGTTGTAGAATTGCTGTAGCTGGTAAACTAGAACTAACAATCTGGTATAACTAGAAAACAGTCAAAGCACAATATGTGCCGTGCCTTTGCAATTTGCACACGACAGAACAGATGCATACACAAGAAATTTAACAGCACAACTCTAGGTCTCATTTAATTTTTTTTTTACTTGGCAAGGAAATGTCTTGCTGAGATTTGGTAGGAGTGCAAAGTTTTTCCCAAGAGACTTGTTTTTATGAGCACTGTTATGGATATGTGCTCTGAAAAATCTTTCAGAGCTGTGTACAGCTCAGTAGGATAAAAGATAAAATAAAGAGAATGTGATATCTTATTGTGGATTTATGTGTGAAGAACAGTTAATCCTGTCTGCAAAAGCTGCCAATGTCAAGACATCCCCAGGGACAGACTATGATAGGAAGGAAAGGACAGCATCTTATCATTTTATTGGTAGCATCTTCAGCCACAGTCCTTATAAGATAAATGCCACCAAACCAATTTTATAGCAGAACAAGTGATGCTCTATTATTGACAGTTATTAGTATTCCAGATATATATCTTCAGACGACAAATGCTGTAATATAGTAAATTAAATGTTTTTTTCTATATAGTTTGCACATAAGTTCATTTTTGTAGAAACCATTTGCAAATTAGGATCATTTACAGTAATATCAATCTGAGCAGAAACTCATATTGTACATATAACTATACCATAAAATATAGTGTACAGTACAGTACATTCAGGGTTAACTACACTTCCAGCAACTATAGCCTCTGCACACCAAAAGGCATTCTAAGGTGGTGTTATTGTGTCGTGATGCACTTCTCCCTTGAGATGCATAGAGACTAGAGAGAGTGCTCTGAGTGACATAAAGAGCATGTTACTTTGAGGAAACAGAGTGGAAAAGGGCAAATTGTGATCAAAGGACAGAAAAGGCCACAGCAGGAGAGAATAAAATTGACAACTACTGGAATCAAGACATTCCTTAATGATCAAATTAGTTCAAAACATCCCATTTAAAATCATTGAATTGCCACATGAACTACAACAATACCAAAATGCTTTGCAGATAAATCGCTTTCAAATGCCTGCATTAGAATTAGAAGTCCTATATAGATACATACATATGTATAAAGTACACCTAAGCTTTTTAAGCTTTTTACTAACATTCACTTAAATAGCATAAAGTATTTTTAATGGAATCACCTCCATGATCTGGAGAAACCAGAAAATTGAGAGAATATGCCAGAAGCAAGGGAATTGCTATCAGACCTATAAAGTAATATATACTTTAATGTAAGTTGTACAGTGATAAAGTATGCTTCCATCCAAAAATGAAAATGTGATATTGCTCAGATATCATTCTTGTAAGGGAATTTCATTAAGTATATTGATATCTCATGCGCTTCCCCTCTGCACCACTGCGCCTAGGAGCAAATCTATAGCAACCCTGAGGCTCCAGTAGATTCTGATGTCATTTACCCCACGTTTGAGGTATGTATATGGTGCAAACATAAGCCCTGCCCAGCTCACACCACCAGCCCTGCCCACCCTATGTCACCAGTCCTGCACACTTTCAGAAAATTGGCAAGGCTGGTGCAAAAATTCCACTTGTGACTATTTGTGTCACAAGTGGCATTAAATAGTTGAAAATCAGTGATTTGTAACTATATTACGCCACTTTTCTGGTGTAGGGAATTTTTTTCAATTACCCCCATAGTCTTGGGGGCCGGACAGACCGGGGGAGGGGGGGGGGAAGGTAAAGGAAACCAAAACAACAAACAGTAACACAAAAAAGGGACAACTGGCTCTCTACTCTTTTCTACCAAAGTCTTTAACTGACTTGAATTTCTAGTACAGGAAGTAGAAATGCTACAGCCATAGCATCCATATTAGATATCATGATACCAATGTCTCCATCATCCAGTTGTCTAGTTGTTCTTCTCACCTGATTTCAGATCTCTTGGCAAGGAAAGGTGGCCATACACATTACTTAAATCTCAGCTAAACCTTCAGATTTTGGTGGAAGCTGATTCACCAACTAATGTGGATGGTGGTGTTTCATGTCTTTCCTGTTTGTAGGGAAAAGAAGTTTGGGCACAGGGGTGTAGCTACAGGGTTCAGAGGTAGCATCACTACAACATAAGAACATACCAGTATTATAGACCTTGCATGGTAAGTAGGGACACTGTTACATATTTTGCATTGGGGCCCTGGAGCTTCAAGTTATCCCTCTGGTTGGACATTTTCATTTTCAGTATTTGGCATTTCACATGTCATGTCATGCCATGTTTAGTCCTATTCTGTTTGCCCATGGATGTATTACACAGGACTGATTTATGGGCTATACCATTTACTGTGCAGAAAGGGCTCTGCACAAAAAATGTATGTGTGCAGAAATTTAAATACATGTATGTTAGACAATTGTATGATATCCAATCTACAGACAAATGAATAAAAACCAGAATAACCATTTACGTTTATCATCAAGTAAAATTCCTAAACCCTTTTCATGACAGCTTTACCCAGCATTTTCTTCTTTAGTAAGTTATCTTGGCTTGTCCTTCCCAAGTGCATAATTTTACATTTATCACTATTAACCCCTTCAGGACACAACCTAAAAGTACCTTAATGACCAGGCCTCATTTTTCAAAACTGTGCAACAGCGATTTTCCAGATTTACAAGAAAATAACCTAAACTAATTTTTTAGGGACCACTTCAGTTCTGAAGGGGATTATACAGGCCTATATATTATAAACCTTCATAAATCACCCCATTTTCAAAACTGCACCCCTAAAATAATTTAAAACAGCATTTGGTAAGTTTGTTAACCCTTTAAGCATTTCACGGGAATTAAAACAATATGGAAGTGAAATTTAGACATTTCTTTTTTTAATAATACATTCATTTAGCCCTAAAATTGACACATTCACAAAGGGTTAAAGGAGAAAATGCATCTCACAAATTGTTATGCTATTTCTCCCGAGTACAGAAATACCCCACATGTGGGTGTAAACTGATGTTTGGGCACACGGCAGCACACAGAAGGGAAGGAGCGACACTGGATGTTTGAAAAGCAGATTTTGCTGGAATAGCTTTCGGGTGCCATGTCTCATCTGCAGAGCCCCTAGAGTACCAATACAATGGAAACGCCCCAAAAGTGACCCCATTTTGGAAACTACACCCTTCACAGAATTTATCAAGGGGTATAGTGAGCATTCTGAAACAACATCCTTTTCACAGATTTAATTAGCATTGGGATATGTAAATGAAAAATGTATCACTTTATCCATAAAGTTTTAATTTTCACAAAGTGTTAAAGGAGAAAAAACACCCCACAATTTATTAAACAATTGCTCATGAACACGGCAATACCACATATGTGGTTGTATCTGCTGTATGGGTACATGGTGGGGCTCAGAATGGAAAACGTGCTATTTGGCTTTTGGAGGGCATAGTTTTCAGGTGCCATGTCGCTTTGCAGAGCCCCTAGAATACCAATGCAATGGAAACACCCAAAAGTGACCCTATTTTGGAAACTGCATCTCTCACAGAACATATCAAGGGGTATGGTGAGCATTTTGACCCTACAGCTGTTTCACAGATTATATTAACATTGGGACATGAAAATGAATAATTAATTTTTTTTTCCAATAAACCGTCAATTTAGTCCCAAATTTTTTATTTTCACAAGAGGATAATGGAGAAAAAGTTCACCTAAGTTTGTTACACAATTTCTCCTGAAAACGGGAATACCCCATATGTGGATGTAGTCTGCTGTATGGGTACATGGCGGGGCTCAGAATGGAAAGAGCGCTATTTGGATTTTCGAGGGCAGATTTTGCCAGAATAGTTTTCGGGTGCCATTTCACATTTGCAGAGCCCCTAAAGTACCAATACAATGGAAACCCCTCAAAAGTGACCACATTTTAGAAACTACACCACTCAAGAAATTTTTCGAGGGTTATCATTTTGAGTCCAACAGTGCTTACTAAAAATTATTGTACAAAGTGAAAATTTAAATTTTTAAAGAGATATTCCATTTCAGAGCCCAATACGTTGTGCCCAGTTTGTGTCATCAGAGTCATACACTCCTAAAACTATTAAAAAAGTTGTATATGTGAGTGTATACTGCTGCTTGTGCTCAGAAGAGAGGGAGCTCTGCGCTTTTTAGCTTTTGGAGTACATATTTAGAAAGACTTTCTGGACGCCATGTTGTTTTTGTAGAGCCCTGGAAGTGCCTGTAAATCGGAATTCCCCAAGAAGTGACCCCATTTTGTAGGGCAATTTTTGGGTCTCTGCTGATGTGACATGGCATCCAAAAACCAACAATCTAAATCTGTGCTCTAAAAGCATATAGCGTTCCTTCACATCTGCACCCTGCTGTGTGCCCAAACGGAACTTTAGGCCCACGTGTATGACACTGTTGTACCCAGGATAACCTACTTAATGTCATATGTGGGTATAAACTGCTCTTTGGGCTCAGATGGGCACAGAAGGGAAGAAGCACTATTTTGGTTTTTGGAGCACAGTTTGGTTTTTGGACGTCATGCCACTTTTGAAGAGCCCCTGAATTGCCAGTAAAGTGGAATCCACAGACAAATAACCCCATTTTTGGAAACTACACTCCTCAAGGGATTTATCGAGTGGTGTAGCAAGCATTTTTGACCCTTGAGCATTGCATTAATTTAATTTCCAGAAAGGAATGCGCAGCTGATAATGAAAAGTGAAAATTGCAATCTATAGAGTCGCCATTTCAGTGCCCAATATGTTGTATCCAGCTTGTGTTCATCTCTTAAACAAGCTGAGCACAACATACAGTATTACGCACTGAAATGATGTATTCCTGTAAAAATTGCCATTTTTACCTTTCACCATCAGCTGGAAAATTAATTAATGCTTGGGGGTTAAAAATGCTCACTGTACCCCTGGATAAATTCCTTCAGGGGTGTAGTTTCCAAAATGCGGTCACATGTCAAGTTGTTACACTTTATTGGCATTTCAGGTTTTGCAAACGTGTATTGGTGTCCAAAAACCAAACCGTCTAAATCTGTGCTCCAAAAACCACATGGCGCTCCTTTCCTTCTGTGCCCGGCTGTGCTCAAACATCAGTTTATATCCACATATGACATTAAGTATGTTATCCTGGGTACAACAGTGTCATACATGTGGGCATAAACTGCAGTTTGGGCACACAG
This sequence comes from Leptodactylus fallax, assembly GCA_947044405.1. Classification (NCBI taxonomy): domain Eukaryota; kingdom Metazoa; phylum Chordata; class Amphibia; order Anura; family Leptodactylidae; genus Leptodactylus; species Leptodactylus fallax. Next base: position 1,133,206 of record CAMRHE010000001.1, on the reverse strand, counting down.
TAGGGTGAGGAAGGGAAGGAGTGATATGTGGTTTTTGGAGTGCAGATTTAGATGTCTGGTATCTCAACGCCATTTCATGTGTGCAGAGCCTCTAAGTTACCAGAAAAGTGGAATCCCCTAGTCAGTGACCCCATTTTGAAACTGCACCCCTCAAAGATTTTACCAAGAGGTATAGTGAGCATTAGTATCCCAGATGTGAATGCACAGCGGATGGCTAAAAGTGAATATCTAAGCTGTGTATATTGGGAACACCAGATTCCCTACTTTTTCCCCAGTAGCTCCTATGATTGGGGGGGTGGTCACTCTGGGGTTTACTTCCAGTGTCTTTTCCCTTGTAAGCTCTAAATTTGAGGTGTCCCCTGATATATGCTCGCACAGCTTATATATTCTCTTCCTGCTGCAGCCAGTTGTGTTATAATGTTATGGCCATTACATGATCGGGACCTGAACCAATCAGGTAACCAAGTGACAGTAACTCCATGATCACAGTGCTAATAGCTGCTGCTGGTCACAGAGACATGATAGGAACTCTCATGTCTCCGTGACCAGCAGCAGCTATTAGCACTGTGATCATGAAGTTACTGTCACTTGGGGTGACCCGATCCCCAATTTAACAGGGTCAGTATATAAATGGCAAAAATTGTAATCCAGTCACTCAATAATTAGATATATGCTGTATTTATTCTGTAAATATGCAATCCATGAAAAAAATATTATAAATGTTTTTGGTCATGCAAGACCTTCGACAGATCTCTAAAACAGAGTTATATAGTGATAATAAATTAGCCAATGAACAAAGTCAGCTAAATTTAGATAATATAACAAAAGATGGAAAGAAAAAGAGGAAAAAAGGAAAGTAAACAAAAACGCACTCATATATAAAAAAAACATGTGTTGGTATATAGGATGGTCAGTAGATTTTTATATATATGAGTGCTTTTCCCTTTACTTTACTTTTTTTCCTCTTTTTCTTTCCATCTTTTTGTTATATTATCTAAATTTAGATGACTTTGTTCATTGACTAATTTATTATCACTATATAACTCTGTTTCAGAGATCTGACGAAGGTCTTGCATGACCGAAAACGTTTATCATCTTTTTTTTATGGATTGCATATTCACTGAATAAATACAGCATCTAATTTGTTGAGTGCCTGGATTATAATTTTTGCTGAATTGTGGGGTGAGGCCCTTCTAGAGCACCAACTACCTACCCATCAGGGAGTGCCGTAATTACATTTTTTCTATAGTATACAGTGGGGAAAAAAAAGTATTTAGCCAGCCACCAATTGTGCAAGTTCTTCCACTTAAAAAGATGAGAGAGGTAGACCTCAACTATGAGAGATAAAATGAGAAAACAAATCCAGAAAATCACATTGTCTGATTTTTTAAGAATTTATTTGCAAATTATGGTGGAAAATAAGTATTTGGTCAATTACAAAAGTTCATCTCAATACTTTGTTATATATCCTTTGTTGGCAATGACAGAGGTCAAATGTTTTCTGTAAGTCTTCACAAGGTTGGCACACACTGTTGCTGGTATGTTGGCCCATTCCTCCATGCAGATCTCCTCTAGAGCAGTAATGTTTTGGGGCTGTCGCTGGGCAACACGGACTTTCAACTCCCTCCAAAGGTTTTCTATGGGGTTGAGATCTGGAGACTGGCTAGGCTACTCCAGGACCTTGAAATGCTTCTTACAAAGCCACTCTTTCATTGCCCTGGCGGTGTTCTTGGGATCATTTTCATGCTGAAAGACCCAGCCACGTTTCATCTTCAATGCCCTTGCTGATGGAAGGAGGTTTGCACTCAAAATCTCACGATACATGGCCCCATTCATTCTTTCATGTACATGGATCAATCGTCCTGGTCCCTTTGCAGAGAAACAGCCCCAAAGCATGATGTTGCCACCCCCATGCTTCACAGTAGGTATGTGTTCTTTGGATGCAACTCAGCATTCACTCTCCTCCAAACATGATGAGTTGTGTTTCTACCAAACAGTTCTACTTTGGTTTCATCTGACCATATGACATTCTCTCAATACTCTTCTGGAACATCCAAATGCTCTCTAGCAAACTTCAAAGGGGCCCGGATATGTACTGGCTTAAGCAGGGGGACACGTCTGGCACTGCAGGATCTGAGTCCATGGTGGCAGTGTGTTACTGATGGTAGCCTTTGTTATGTTAGTCCCAGCTTCCTGCAGGTCATTCACTAGGTCCCCTTGTGTGGTTCTGGGATTTTTGCTCACTGTTCTTGTGATCATTTTGACCCCACGGGGTGAGATCTTGCGTGGAGCCCCTGATCGAGGGAGACTAGCAAGCGCCAATGTTTATATACAGTGAGCAGTCGGGAACCGGTTAAAGGGGTTTTCCCACAAACATAGCCATATTTAAAGCATAGCTAAACTTTTGAACAACTTTAACAAATTCATCAATACGTTTTAATACATTTTATTAACAAATTTTGGCTAATTTCTGTAATATCCTGCATTACTTTATTCCTATGATAGAGTGTTCTCATCTATATGTCACTAAAGTTGCAGTTCTACCTTTATTATTTTCAGAAATATCACTGGTTGAAAACACAGTCAGGATTTGATGTGGATGCAGCTGCATAAAATATCCAATCCTGATTGTGTGTTCAACCACTGATAACTCTGGAAATAATACAGATATAACTGCAACTTGGTTATCCCTTTAGACATTTTAACATTACATTTTTAAATCTGAGAATTCTCATTTTTATGTGGCACAGTATCAAATGGTTTAAAAACCTCACTATATATGATGTCTACAGTCTCCATCCTTCAAACAATTTTCCTACAACAGAGGTTAGACTTACCGGTGTATAATTTTTAGGCTCACTTTATGAATATTGACACCACAGACCAGAATCCTTAAATATTAGAAATAAGAGCCACTTTTTTAAGTTAAACATTTAGTTTAAATATTTTATTTATTTTGCACACACCTTATATAGAAATAGTTTGTAATGGCATATTGATAGAAGTAAGACTTAGTTCGCACTAAAGCCTCAGTATAAACTATGTGTTTGATTTATTTGTTTCCTCCATTAATCTTTAGCTTTAGGCTAAGGCTCCACATAGTGGGCCACAGCCAAAAAGCACTTCGGGAAAAACCGTGTCAGAAATGTTTTTTTCCGCAGCGCTTTTCACAGAAGGTCCATAGAGTTTTCTTCTGCGGTCTTTCTGCTTTCAATATAACTATACAGAAACTGCCAGCGTTTCCTTAGACATAATTGACATGCTGTGATGCAGAAAAATCTCAGTGTTTACTCTACGTGGGGCCCCAACCTAAAACAGACATTGGGGTGGTGGGCATTTATTTAACTGATTTATTTTTCCAGTATGACACTATCATTTGAGTCTCCATAGGAAACTCCGCCCCAGATTCCGCTTAAAATCAGTGGATAGAAAAGTCCTGCAATGATGATTTTTCTCTCCAGCGGTTCCAGTGTAAATGGCATTAGGGAAACCTGGCGGACCCCATTATAGTCTATGGGGTCCGTGGGTTTCCGCATGTAACCGCTTTTTAAGTGGATCGGGTCCCCATGTGGTCCCCCATACACTAGTGTGAACCTTGGGTAAAACAGAATTACTTTACAAAATGTTGTGAAACAAATAGTTACCCCTAATGCAAGCTCCTTTTGCCCTACAAATATTATCTATTTTTTGGCATTGTGTAAGAATAATCTTCAAAATATATTGTAATACAGTCATATGAAAAAGTTTGGGCCCCATTTGAAAATTGGGGCCCCCATTGAACTAATAACTGGCCCGGGGGGCTACAGAAGTCACTTAAACCAAATGCCGGCTGGGCCCCTTTTTGTTTGAACTCCTCTCTTCTGCTTCTGGCCATTGGTTTGCCTCCTGGCTGCGCGGCCACGGGGTTTGGTGGCCGCCCTTTTGACCTTCTGGGTGGGGGCCCCTCGCTGTTGTCCTGTTGGGGGGTCGTTGCTCGGTTTCCTGTCGTTCCCTGTGGGCTGTGGGGCCGGGCGTCTGTTGCCCGGTGGCGGCCGTCGGGCGGGGGTGGTGGCGGCTCCCCCTGGCTGCGCTCTTGCTGCGTGGTGTCCTGTGCTGGTCCTCGCCTTTGCCGGGGCTGTTGGGGGTGTGCGGCCGTTTCTGCCGCCCCGGTCGCCTGGGTTGCGCCTTTGGCGCCGCTTCTTTTGGGGGTCCTGTGGCTGTGCTTGGTTGTTTGGTCTCGGCGTTTGCTGGCGTCCCCGCTTCCGCCTTGCTCCTCTGTTTTGGTGGGGTTCCATCTGCTTTGGGGCTGTGTGGCCTGCCGGCCCGGGTCTTGTTGTTGGGGTCGTTGGTTCCTCGTATCAGCGTTCTTGGTTGTCGTCAGTGACTTTGGTTTGCCGGGGTGGTTTTCGCGACTGTCCCACGCTCCAATCTACTCGGCTTCATGCGGGACTTCTGTTCTGGATGGCCTCCCGTCCCCAGCCTGTTTTTGCTCTGTGGGTTTTGGCGGGCTGTCCTGCTCGGCGCCATCCTTCTGCTGGTTGTTTGTGGGTGGTCTACCTTCATCCAGGATCCAGGACTGTTGCTACAGGGCGACTAGGGCTGTTTTTTTGCAAAGGGGATCTACTAATTTTGTCCTTTTCTGTTGGGTGCCCATCTTTTGCCCGGTCTTTTGGTTTATGCTTTGCACTTTTCTGTTGTACATCCTCATTTCATCCTGTTTCTGTGTCCATCGTTATTAGTATATCTTGTGGCTGTTGCACCCCATTTTGCTTGTTGTTATGGGGTGCCCAAACTTTTTCTTGCTGTATATGTAATAATAGCAGAAATGATTATTGTTCTTCAGATTGTTGCACAATTTTCCACTTGTTACAAAAAACAAATAAAATCTAATCATTGATTCATATAAGATGGTTTGGCACTGTTCAGATCAACGTGACTATCAGATTCCCTTTGCTTTCATTGTTTTTGTGTTTTGTTATATTTGTACTGTAGATAGCAAAAATATTAAGAAGAAATCTTCGGGCTTTTGAAAGTAATATAAAGAGCTAAAGCTCTAATCCATTAAATGGTTTGATCCAGCAAACCAAACAGATTTTTTTCTATAACTTAGAGAATAGTCAGGTCTTATAAAACAAATAAAAGAACAATTAAAGTTTGTCTCAAGAGTTCAAAGTAATTTTGACAGAAGTGTTCTGTAGATGGGCAAGCACTGGAAAGAAAATGTACTTTATAAACAAAATGTCTTTTATCTGTTAGCAAAATTGGTTTGCTATTTGTTGTTTTTTCTTCCGTCTTAGTTTTTTTTAAAGTGAAGAGTCATTTATTGAATGTATGTTATCTTAATGTAATTATGTAATTTTGTTAAGCTAGTATAACTATATGTAGTATAAGTGAACTATATTTTTAAAAAGGACATGTCAAGACTTGGCTTTTCATGATGTTGCCACTAGGATCTGAGATAGCTGGCATGTAATTTATTTCATTTTGCATATGTTTTGTCAATAAAATGCAACATTAAAGGTCCTGTAATGAAACTCAATCAAATAACTTTTAGTGGTCTACAACTTCATGGTTGATCCTAAATATTTTCCTTTCACTTTCTAAAAAGGTAGCATCCCATGATGGTTGTACTTTGAAAGTCACAACACTAAGTCATATTAATATTACTGCTCACTTTGTCAGGATTTTGCAGTGCTGGCTCCAGGTCTTTCACCTCCACAAAATTCTCCCAAGAAATGCACAATCCAGAATGAACTAGACTCAAAATTTTAATGCTAATGTCTGATGAAGTGTAGTTACCAAAAATGTTGCACTGTTAAGTTTAGTTACAAGTACAGGGTGGTCCAAAGGTATGGAGACATCTGAAAAAATGGAAAACAGTGGTTGTGAACACCATCCTTTGTGTGTCTTGTTGCTAGGGTTATATATCTGATAGAGACATATACACATACATATATCACAGGCACCCCAAGATAGTGGCTTTAAAATGAGTGCTGTGTTGGACACCACCTACACAGATTTGCCACTTTGCCATTAGCAACATGCCTCATACAGGATGGCACTGAAGAAGAGACCAGTTTTGGGATTAAAACATGTTTTATTAGCAGTACAATAAATTGAATTCTTAGTTTTATTATGCCCAGTATGAAGTTTGATACTGTTTCCATGGTGGTCTAGCACCGATCCAAGTAGTTTTTAATGAAATATGGACAGATAATTATTACTATATGAATCAGAATACATTTGGAATGATATTCTGCTTTCCATACTAATTCTCCAGTCTATAGCTGTGTCCTTACAATTGCTCTTGGATCAACATATTCTGAGATGTGTGCCACAAAATTACTATCTTAGAAAAAAAAAAAAAAAACAGCAGGTACTCTGTCACAGCCTACATGTGACTATGTGCAAACATCAAATGTTTATCCCTTGAGTTGCAACCTGTCGAAATGCTAACATGTTTCAGTATTATATTGAATTAGCTGCATGAGAAGTTGAATTTCTTAACCATATGGTTTCCTTACCTACATATGGGTTTCTATCTAAATTTTCATAGGTTGTTGATTTTGGTTAATGATTGATGCTTAAAATGTTGCTACAGAATATCCACTTTAGTACTGTCTTACATTACTGCCATGAGCATTACAAATCAGAACCTGCCAGTGTTAGGCTAAGGCCTTCATAGTGAAACACAGCTACAAAATGCAGCAAAAATGCATTGTGTTTTTTTTTTCTGCAGCGTATTTCAAGTTTTTGTTGCATTTTTCTCTGCTTTTTTCCTTTTCCTAGTAAATCTATAGGGACAGACCCTCACGATTCCCAAACTAGAATTAACATGCTCTGCTTTTCAAAAATGCACGTTTTTGAAAAAACCGCTTTTCCGCAATGCATGGATGAGATTAATCACAACGCAATTCCACAAATGGGGCCTTAGCCTAAGACTGGTTTTACCTATTACAGTCATATGAAAAAGTTTGGGCACCCCTATTAATCTTAATCATTTTTAGTTCTAAATATTTGGGTGTTTGCAACAGCCATTTCAATTTGATATATCTAATAACTGATGGACACAGTAATATTTCAGGATTGAAATGAGGTTTATTGTACTAACAGAAAATGTGCAATATGCATTAAACCAAAATTTGACCGGTGCAAAAATTTGGGTACCCTTATCATTTTATTGATTTGAATACTCCTAACTACTTTTTACTGACTTACTGAAGCACAAAATTGGTTTTGTAACCTCACTGAGCTTTGAACTTCATAGCCAGGTGTATCCAATCATGAGAAAAGGTATTTAAGGTGGCCAATTGCAAGTTGTTCTCCTATTTGAATCTCCTCTGAAGAGTGGCATCATGGGCTCCTCAAAACAACTCTCAAATGATCTGAAAACAAAGATTGTTCAACATAGTTGTTCAGGGGAAGGATACAAAAAGTTGTCTCAGAGATTTAACCTGTCAGTTTCCACTGTGAGGAACATAGTAAGGAAATGGAAGACCACAGGGACAGTTCTTGTTAAGCCCAGAAGTGGCAGGCCAAGAATAAGCTGCCTGGAACCCCCAGGTGCAGCATCAAAAAAGAAAACAGAGGGAAATAAGTAAAGCAAGACTCCCTGGGCAAACACTTTAAGTTCTTCTCTAGCAGCACAAATCTTCATCTGTATCTGGACAAAAAAATTCACCAAAATGTTATTCGACCATAGAAAATACATCTTTAAAGAGGATCTTTTAACTAGCACCTCCAGCAATTCTAGTTCTTAGCATCTGTTAATAGGTACCTCTCCATTGATTCCACAGCTGGAATTTTTTCTTTACCCCCACCATTCCCGAGCAATGATTGCAATTAGTTTTAGTACTAGATGTGCAAGTTAAGCTCTGTGATGTCGGAGGGGTACTGTCAGACAAGGGGGGGGGGCATGATTCAGAGCTCCAATCAGAGGCAGCCAGTGTCAGAACTCAGAGGTTTAAATACAGAGTTTAAATAGCAAATCAGGCACCAAAACTAACAGCATTGATTGCCCGGGAATGGTGGGGGCTAGAGAAAAATTTCCAACTTTGTGGAATCATTGGAGCAGTGTCTATTAATTGATGTAAAGAGCTGGACTTGTTGGAGATGGTGAAAGGTCCTCTTTAAATGTTCCCATTATTATACTTAAGTGACAATGATACAAAAAAATAGGGCATCATTAAACAAAACCTTGAACTGGCTCCTTTAAAATCTAATTCTAGCAATTTTACAGCTCACATATATATATATATATATATATATATATATATTTGTACAATTTTTGTGAATGTCAAACAATGCTATATTGAATTGAAGGACAAAAATGTTATTGTGTATTGCACCATACAAAATCTTGAGAAAATTGAAACTGTCAAAGACAATGAAGTAAAGCAGCTGCAAACAATTGTAAGTGAATGCCTTGCGAGTTAACATGAATTGTTCATAGTTATTATTAATTGCTACCTGTATTACCCACTGGAAAAGAATTACGGGGAAAGTCTGTCTTGTCTATTGCGGTGTAGATGAACTATTGTAATTCAATGCTTAGGTATTAGAAGAAAATGTAAAATTAAGTATACGATATATCTATTGCAAGTCTTAGCTCATACCTGCACAATACAATAGATTCTAATATTCTGAATAGCTGTTATGTAAATGTTGATTTCTAAGCCATTTTTCTGGTTGCAGTTCTCCTTCTGACACAAATGAAGACTAATGAATCATCCAATTTATATAAAAAATGAGTTCCTGTCTGCCAGTCTTTTTGACGTGTCTTTTTTCTTGTCTTGTAAAACTAATGACAAAATGCCTGTAGGTCACCTGTTTGACTTTTCCAAGTCATTATGGCAACAAGATAAATTGGTACTTGAATTTCAGGATATTTCCAAGTTTGTTATAAAACAAAATTTAGAAAATTCAGTACCGTCTGACTCAATAAAGAAACAGATTATTCAATTCTCTGGGGTTCTGGAAGCTTTTGCATTATATGCTACTACAGGAAACTGCAGGAAACATATTACTAAAAGGGGCTTAATTTACAAAAAAACATCACACTTACCCAATACCATATAGTACATGGCTGTCCAGGATGCTAGCAAGCCCCCATTGCAAGATGTAATAGAAAAAACACAGGTGCAAAATGCTAATGAAACATCCACTCACATATCTACAATCCATGAGGGGGTGGATGCCAGCTCTTCAAATGCATACAAATGAAACGTATACATAGGCACTGTCACATAATATAGTGAGGTGCACAGCGCCAGAGAACAGCCTATTAGTCACGCCCCACACTATTAGATCACTGCAAAAAGATTTAAGTAACCTGCCTGATCTAGTAGTGTGGGGCATGCAAGTAACCCACCTGATCACCTGATATCATGTGACAGTGCCTATGTACAGCTTTCATTTGTGTGTATTTGAATTGCTGGCATCCACCCCCTTCATGGATTGTAGGTGTGTGAGTGGATGTTTCATTGGCTTTTTGCACCTGTGTGAACAGACATGTGTTATCTGGTATTATCTGGTATTGGGTAAGTGTGACCTTTTTCTGTGAGATTACATACTACAGGCCTTAAGGTACTTTCAACATATTTTGCTACTATTCTGATTGGCCCTTGTCCTTACAAAATGCAAATGGAAATTACATGTGAAACTACTCTATCTATCTAAATTTGAAATCTAAAATACAATAAGAGGCAACACAGCAAATAGTCACTTTAATAAATAAAAGCTGGATACTTTATTTGCCAATCTCTGGACATTTGAGCCATATCCCTAGGCATTTTAACCCAATTTCATTGATTAACTAATTTTATTTATTTTGACATAATTCACAGTATTAAATATGCAATGAAAGCTGAATTCATTTTATTGGGTCAGCAGCACTCTCTTGGTAAATGGGGGGTTAACAATTCCACTGGGACTGACCAAACTACTCACATATAAATTGTATAGTAAGAAAGTTGGACATCACTCAGTTATGCAAACAATTATGCTAGAGCTTTCATGTACCAATATCAAATTATTTCTACACAGCCGCATTATATACAAGAGAACACATAATCTCTTAAATACAGGTATGTATGTACTGGAGCAATGTTTTGGGCATAACTGCTCCTTATCAAGCATGTAAGTTCATGAGGTATGGGTCACAGGAGATTGTCAGATCCTGAGATTGGCTTGGTGGAGCCGAACACAAATTCTGACAGAAAATCAAAATTTGTCTGAAAGTTTAGTTATGCTTTAAGAGAGTTTGGTTTTTGAATGTCATATCGCTTTTGAAAAGTCCCTGAAGTGGCAGTACAGTGTAAACCCCAGACATGTGACCCTGTTTAGGAAACTATACTCCTCCTCCAGGAATTTATCAAGTAGCAAGTATTTTTACATAACACGAAGAAAATTCATAACTAGACAAGGTATAATATATAAATAGCTCATCACACACTAAAAAAGCATATACCTGGAAAATTTTAAAATTTTCATTTTGCACTATCCGTGGCACATTTATTTTTTGGAATACATCTCTTTTGTCAAAATGATCACTATATCTCTTGATAAATCTCTTGAGCGGTGTAGTTCTCACAACGAAGTGACCTTTGGTACTTTCCTCTGCACTGGCACCATAGGATTCCAGCAAAATCAGACTTCCAAAAGCCTAATGACACAGCAGTTCTCATCCACATATGGAGTATTAAATGACTTGGGTGAAATTGTGTAACAAATTGTGGCTTGCACTTTTTCCTACTATTCCTTGTGAAAATGAAAAATCTATGGCTAAAGTCAACATTTATTACAAAAAAAACTTAATTTTTATTTTCACTGTCCATTGCTAATAAAATCTATGAAACCCCCAGGGAGTAAAAAAGCTCACTATAACCCTTGATAACTTCCTTGAGGGATAGTTTTTAAAATGGGGTAACATTTAGCAGTTTTCCATTGTACTGGTATTTTAGGAACTCTGCAAGTGAGTTCATTTTTTTTTTTTAATTACGCCGGGGCAGGTGAAAAAAAGCAAAAGCAAAAAAAAAAAAACCCCAAACTTTCTCTCCTGTCCCCAGTGTCTCCCAGCGCGGTTTGGTCCTGCAGTTCTGTTGTTTTCTTCCAGCTGAAGTTCCCCCTGCACATGACTACCTGTGACGTCACGTGACCCCTGAGGCCAATCAGCGGCCTAAGGGAAGGGACATGGCACGTCACAGCCAGTGAGGACTTCTGGCAAAAGAAGACAGCGGAGCTGCAGGACCGGACCGTGCTGGGAGGACACTGGGTACAGGTGAGTATGTTTAGTATGGTTTTTTTTTTTGGGGGGTAGGGGGGATTCACCTCCCCCGGACTAATTATAAAAAAAAGAAAAAAAATTATACTGGACAACCTCTTTCAATTGTGGCACATTAGGGGGGCCCTGGGGGGGTATATTAAAGGGATTGTCCAGGCATAATTTGTTATGGTTTATCCTCAGGATAGGCCATAGATTCCTGATCTGTACGGGGCTGACCCCGGACCGATCAGCTGTACGGAACCACTTCTGATGCCTGTACTGTACACAATACAAGGCCAGAAGCAGAAAGCTCTGTCCACTGTGTATTAGCCGGGCACCTTCACTGTATCTCAGCACTTATTGAAGTCAGTAGGAGCTGAGCTGCAGTGAAGGCGTCGGGCTGCTATGCAGCGGATGGAGCTTTCTGCTTTCGGCCCTGTGTTGTGTACAGAACGGGCTCCGGAAGTGGCTCCGAACAGCTGATGGGGCCGTGTGTCAGCCCATACCGATCAGGTATTTATGGCCTATCCTGAGCATAGGCCATAAAAAAGATTAACCCTGGACAACCCCTTTAATATGCATCACACAGTTTAATGTCCCTCCCCCTATAGGATGTTAGCCCCCATCACTGCTCCCACACAATATAATGACCCCATCACTATTCCCCATACAGTATGGGGGAACCAGTGAAGAGGCCACTATGTGGGGGGACCAGTGACATGACCATAGAAAAATTTGGCCCAGACAACCCTTTAAAAGAGGTTGTCCATAAACTGGAGCGATCACTGTGTCGGCCGCCAGGGAGGTGTAAAAATAAGAAAATTTAAAAAAAAAAGCATACTCACTTGTCCCCAGCACCCCGTTGTCCCCTGCCTGTGTCTGTTCGGTCTCATGGCGGCGCCTCATTTCTGGAAATCCTGTACTTAATTGGTCTTAGCGGTCACATGAGGTGCAGGACTCCCAGCAAGGAGTCGCTGGCACGAGACTGAATGGACACTGGCAGTGGACAATGGAGCGCCAGGGACAAAGTAGTATGCTTTTTAATTTACTTATTTTTTACTTTACACCTCCCGCCAGCTACATGGGTTGCTCCAATTCCTGGACAACCTCTTTAAAGGATTTATCCATCTTTCTAATATTGATGGCCTGTCCTTAGGATAGGCCATCAATATTACATCTGCGATGATACAACAGGCCAGGACCTCTGCAGATCAGCTTTTCCAGGACAGTGTGGCTAGTTAAAGGTAGCAATTCTTGGAGCCACACTGTTCACTTGCCATACAAGGTGTAGCAGTAGGTTTAGATAGTGCAGTGGTGCACATGGCATGTTATTACCTTTAGCCGCCCTGTCTCGGTACCGCTGATCTGCAGGGGTCCTGATGGTGGGCCCCTAGAAACAATTCCACTGGTGGGCCCTAGACATCCCAGTCTGACACTGTCCCCACCTTCCAAAATTCATAACTTTTAGATTTTTCTGTCGACATAACTAAGTGTCAGCGTGTCTTTGCATGTCGAGTTTTACTTTCATTTGGCACCATTTTGGGCTACGTATAATGTTTTGATTAGCTTTTATTAATGTTTTTTGGGGGTCCATGTGATAAAACACACAATTCTATCATAATTTTTGGCATTTTGTTTTTATGGTGTTCATTCTGCATTAAAAATGAAATGGCAACTCTGTCCAGCGGGTCATTACGATTACAGCGATGCCATATTGGTTTTATTATGTTTTCCCACTTTTACAAATAAAACGTCACTGATGCCTATAACGTTTTATTGTTTTGTTGACGGAGATATGTAAGGGCTCTTTATTTGCTGGGCAAGTTGTATTTTTTATTGGTACTAATGTTTGTTATGTATGACATTTTGATCACTTTTTATTGCTATTTTTTGGGCAAACGGGCGGGTGTGAGCGCTTACACCCTCCACGCCGCGAAAAGCCAGTTTGTGTTTTTTCGTCGGAAACACAAAGTCCTTCGTGTCTGAAAAAAAAAAAAAAAGCCGGCTGCTTCGCAGCGCAGAGGGTGTAAGCGCGCACACCCGCCTGTTTGCGTTCAAAACCCACTGGGCAGCCGACGGTAATTGTGACACATGAAAAAAAAAAAACACCACAACCGGCGACGACGAGACGCTGCTGGCGAAAGGAGGGAGAAGGGGGGGACAGAGTAGGGACAGCAGGACTACGAGAGAAACAAACTTCCGAACTTTAACAATCCGCAAGCCGTGAATGTGCAGATTACCTAGGTAAAGTGCAGAGAACTCCTGATTCTTCACTTTAACGGAGCAAATCAGTTAGTCTGCACATTACCTAGGTAATGTGCACATTCACTGATTTCGCACTTTAACGGTAACATATACAACGAATAAGCTGTCTCAAAATCATTTAAGTAAGTTAAAGCAGTCTAAAGTAATTACAACACAAACTGATATATGTCAGATTTGAAAAAGGGGGCTGTGTCTTTTGGGTGATTTTTGGGCGTGACCTAAAGAGGTTAATAATGACAACTCAGGTACCAACTGTAGGAACCATCTAAATAGTGGATCACAAAAAAATACCAAAAGCTAATACTGCAAGTGCTTAGACTATGGATGGAACAAGGTACCCCTTCTTCACTGTTTAGAACATAGTCCCACATACCAAAATGTAACAAAGCTCATCTTCTTATTAAGTACCCACATAGTGACTTTATCCACAGTATATATACACTTGGTCTCTTTATGGGTCTGCAGTTGTTTCCTTTGACCAATGTAGAGTATACTCTATAAGTCTCTCTAAAAAGCAATAGGCAATCATGGTATTTCCTGAAGTGTCAACAAATAGTCTTTGGTGTGATTAAGTCCTCTATTCCCTGGCCCTTTTTATTCCAAGGATATGTACACAGGCCCTCCCCTAAAACTTTCTCTTTAAGGCCCATGTAAATAAGATTACATGAACCCATATCATAATAGTAGAGATGGGCAAACTTCTCAAGATTTGTTTAGAGTTTGGGTTCAGCAGCTCAAGTCCTGGATTCATTTTGGGGTGAACAAGTTCGGTACAAACCACACTTCAAATTGGTTTAAAATGTAGTGTAGAACACTCTTAGGGCTCCTAGGAACCTATCTACCCAATTTCTAGGCAAACACAGCTGAAGTTATGTCAAAGTGAATGTGACATGTACTGTATGTCTATGGAAAAATGAACGGTAAGCAGAAGATACAAACTCAGAGTTTAACAATACCCTGTGCAGACACTCGCTTTTACACATTTAAAACGCTCCAAAAATTACCCATTTATTAGAGAAATGTGTGTGCCTGTAGTTTATAGACACACATGGTGGTTATATTGCAAAAAGCAATGATTTTGTAGAAAAATTAGCCCATTTTGATGGCTTGTAAGTGCTATAGGGGATTATTGTTATTTGGGAGACAAATTTGTGTCTGTGATGCACTTAAAAGTGATGAACAATTGGCTTTTCGGAAAAAAAAAAATAAAAGCTAACAAAAATTATCCTGTGATGGTAGCAGATGTGATGCGGCAGGGCATAATATGATCAACCAGGCCACACGACATGTCTGTTCCAAAGGACTAGTGCATAGCAAATGTGCTAATATTCAAAAATGGGACTAAAAGTGATCCTGGAAACTATAGGCTGGTAAGTTTGACCTCTGTGGTGCGTAAGGTATTTGAAGATTTTCTAAGCGATCATATCCTGGAGTATCTCAATGTAAATAATCTTATAAAACCCAATCAGCATGGGTTTATGAGGAATCGGTCCTATCAGACTAATCTGATCAGCTTCTATGTACATGGGTAATGCGGTAGATGTAGTATATATGGACTTTTCAAAGGCTTTTGATACTGTACCACATAAAAGGTTGGTATGCAAAATAAGAATGATGAGACTGGAGGAAAACATATGCATTTGGGTTCGCAAATGGTTCATTGCTAGGAAACAGATGGTACTTGTTAATGGTAAATACTCAAACTGGGTCAAAGTCACCAGTGGGGTGCCACAAGGGTCAGTATTGGGTCCCCTCATGTTTAATATCTTTATTAATGACCTGGTAGAGGGTTTACAGAGCAGGGTGTCCATATTTGCAGATGATACTAAACTCTAGGTAATCAAAACTGAGGAGGATTGTA
Organism: Leptodactylus fallax; assembly: GCA_947044405.1. Lineage (NCBI taxonomy): Eukaryota > Metazoa > Chordata > Amphibia > Anura > Leptodactylidae > Leptodactylus > Leptodactylus fallax. The sequence continues at coordinate 1,117,838 of CAMRHE010000001.1, read as the reverse complement.
GAATATTACAGGAGGATCTAAGGAAGCTTGGCAAATGTAGGTTAATGTAGATAAATGTAAGGTTATCCATTTTGTATGAAGAAGTAAAAAGTATGATTATGTTACTTAATAGTAAATTACTGGGTAAGACTGCCACGAAAGAGACTTGGGGATTTAGGTGGACAGTAATCTTACCTTTAGTGACCAGGCAGCTGCCACCATGGCAAATAAAACTAATAAAACTATGGGATGCATCAAAAGAGGTATAGATTCTCATGACAAGAACATAGTGATGCCTCTATACAAATCACTGGTACAGCCACACATAGACTATTGTGTGCAATTTTGGGCCCCAGTGTACAAGAAAGACATAATCGAACTAGAGAAAGTGCGGAGAAGGGCGACCAAAATTGTTAGGGGAATGGGTGGATTGCAGTACAACAATAGATTAACAAACTTGGGGTTATTCAGTTTAAAAAAAAATACGTCTAAGGGGAGACCTAATAACAATGTACAAATACAGTACATGATGAAGGGACGGCACTTTCTAACAATCTTTTTACTCCTAGACCATTGACAGTGCAAAGGGGACATCCTCTGCGTCTGAAGGTTAGAAAGTTCCACTTGCAACATAGATGCTTTACTGTAAGAACAGCGAGGCTATGGAACTCACTGCCCCAGGAAGTGGTGATGGTGAATTCATTGTGCAAGTTCAATGAGGATCTGAATGCCTTTCTAGAACAGAAAAATATTATGGGCTATGTGTTTTAGATTTTGGTAAGGACAAGTCAATCCAGGGATTTATACTGATTGTCAGTTTGGAGTCGGGAAGGATTTTTTTCCCTTCACATGGGGCAATCGGCATAAACCTCATGGGGTTTTTTTTGCCTTCCTCAGAATCAACACTGTAGGTTTATAGCTTGGACTTGATGATCCAACCAAATCTACTATGTAACTATGAGTTGACTGCCATCTTGGCTTTCTTGGCAATTTCCCTTTAGGACAGACCAACAACTTCTAAGGGTTATAATTGTCTTCTTATTAATTGGTCAACAATTGTCTTCTTTCAATAATTGCCTTTTTTTGCTATTATAATAGCAATGTGCTTTGTCCTGAAGTGCAAAACTGCCCAAATTCTGCCCCATAGGGAATTATAATGCATTCCAACACTGGTTAGATAGAATAAGAGCATTTTAACGTAATCTCCAAAAGTTGAGACGCCTGTAGGAATAGTTTGCCTCCAATTTCAAACCATAATTTGCTTTCTGTGCTGCAGAGCCAGTGTTCTTAAAGGGGTATTCATATCTCAAGCATCATATTTAGAGTTGTATCTTAACCCCTTAGCGACATATGACATACTATTATGTCCTGGGCGCTTGGTACTTGGCTCAAATGGACGTAAGCGGGTGGCATCCGGAGCTCCATTAACCCCTAGTCAGATCTGAGCTCTGATCAGGGGTATTAACCCCTTCGATGCCATGGTCAAACATGACTGCGGCATCCAAGGGGTTCTGCCATGGAGATGACACCCATAAGCACCCCCCGCGCCGAGATCGGGGGGTGCCAATCTCTATTTTCTACAGCCCGGGCTCTGGCCAGTGACCCTAGACCACTAGCAGCCCTAAATACCTGGTTGATCCTGCCAAGATGGGAGATAGTCAGCCTATTTGTCTGCATAGGCTGACTTCGTCTATACACTGCAATACATGCGTATACACGTGTATTGCCCTGTATAGCACTGAACCAGTGATCAGAGCATCGATGATTCAGGTCTCTTTGTGGGAAAAAAAAAGTGGAAAAAATAAAATTAAAGTGTATAATAAAGTGTATTCCCAGTTAGTGAGCGATCATGGCGACGGCGCGCGTGCCAGCTCAGAGGGCTCTGAGTGCCCTCTCTGGCACGCGTGCCATAGGTTCGCCATCACGGCCTTAGAGGCTCTCCAAACATGACATGGCGTCCAGATACCAAACATCTAAATCTGTGTATGTGGATATAAACTGCTGTCTGGGCACAGCAGAGCACATATGGAAGGAGCACTATTTTGGTTTTTGTAGCACAGATTTAGACAGTTTGGTTTTTGGATGTCATGACACTTTTGCAGAGCCCTGAAATGCCAGTTAAGTGGAATCCCCTGACATGTGACCCCATTTTTGAAGGAATTTATCTAGAGGTACATTGAGCATTTTTAACCTCCAAGTGTTGCATTAATTTATTTTCCAGAAATGAATACACAGCTGATAGTGACAGTTGAATATGGCAATTTTTCCAGTAATTTCAGTGTGTAATATCTTGTGTTTGTATCTAGAGATGAGCGAATTGATTCTGAAGAAGTGGAATTCGATCCGAATTTCAGGAAATCTTCGATTCTCCATGATTCCGGATTTCCTGATGCTTTGTGGTAACGAATATTTAGTAAGGACCTTTGTGACATCAGGCGGTCACAAGATATTCTCTAGTGATGTGATTGGGTAGGCGTGTCTTTGCTTGTTAGCAGATTCTTCCACAAAGAATAAAAGTTGTCCGTGCTGAAGAGAGAGAGAGAGAGAAAAACATGACTGCGGCATCCAAGGGCTTCCGCTATTTTGCCACCCACCTGCCCACCCTGGCTCTCTGCAGCCCAGAAATAGCTGTTTATTCGCCGCAAAGTAATTCGGATAGAACAAATTTTCTTGAAACTTCAAATCGAACTGTCGAATGAAATTTTTGAGAAATTCGCTCATGTCTACTTGCATCAGAAATGAATGCTCCAAAAGCTGTTGTGCCCGGTATACCCGATTAACAGTTTTTGAAGTGTGCGTCTCTGCTGAGACACAACTGGGCACAACATACCGGCACTGACATGGGGTATCTCTGGAAAAATTGCAATTTTCACTTTTCATTATCAGTTACAAATTAATTTCTGGAAACTAAATTAATGCAACAGCAGTTTACAACCACATGTAGGGTATTCCCTTGTTCAGAAGAAATTGTGTAATAAACTGCAGGGAACTTTTTCTTCTTTATACTGTAACCCCCACAGGGGACACTTTGTGGGTTGTGGATGCTATGGACAGAGCACAATCACGCATTCCTCTATATCTTCCAGAGATGAACAGTGCCGCCTACAGGAACTCCTCTTTAACACACAGCACAGGCTGTATGACATCAAGGGGGCAGGAGGCGGGGCAGCCACAGGAAGGAAAGGAGGAGAGGGAAGAAAATGGAGTATGGGAGACATCTTTACCAGAGAGAGAGGAAAGTGAGAGGCTTGTGTGTCTTCAGAGCCTGACTGATGCAGCTGCAGAGTCATCTGTGCATCTGGTGGAGAGAGAGGTGACTACTGTGCCAGCATCTGGTCTGCAGACCAACCAGAACTGTGAGAGACTGCAGTTGCATCCACACAGAAGGAGACTGCCGGCACCTCCATGCTCCCTTCCTCTCCTTAATGTGAATGCTCCTGCATGGATTCCTGTGAGCTAAAGATCCAAGGTAGTGAGTACCCCCGGGAACTTTGTTGTGGTTGTTCCAGTATTAGTGACTGAACTGTTGCTGTGAGGAGTAATAAGTGTTATACCGTTTATGTGCACCAACGATTGGGCCCCAACGATTGAACTGCAACAATACATGGTGGCCACCCCCTTCAGTACTGCAGATAGCTAGATAGAGAGTGAGTCACTTACAGACATTCTGCGATAAGTGTGGCCTGTCATTTGCAGCAAGACCACCAGGGGGAGTGTGTAATCATTATAATTGTTTATATTTCTGCATTAGTATTAAATTTTAGTATTTTGTGTAAACTGGTTGCATACCTGTGTCATCCTCAAATTGGGGGGAGTGTATACTAAGCTCGGGCAGGGGTTTCCCAAGTCAGCCCCTGGCAGAAGTACTACAACTGCCTGCATTCCCGGAGAGCTTCAAGCAAGATTTGGGTGGAGGCACTGCGCTATAGAGAGGTGAGAACAAGCACGTACACCCCAGGCAAGACGGGTGGCAAAAGGGGTGTTACAATACTCTTGTGAAAATGAAAAATTTGGGGCTAAATTGATGGCTTATTCCAAAAAAAAAAAAAAGGAATTTTTTTCTTTTTCACCTCCCAAAGTTAATACAATCTGTGAAACACTGCTGCGTAAAAATGCTCACTATATCCCTTGATATGTTCTGTGAAGGTTGTAGTTTCCAAAACAGGGTCACTTTTGGGGGTTTCCATTGTATTGGTACTCTAGGGGCTCTGCAAATGCGACATGGCACCTGAAAACTATTCCAGAAAAATCTGCTCTCCAAAAGCAATATACAGTGGGTACGGAAAGTATTCAGACCCCTTTAAATTTTTCACTCTTTGTTTCATTGCAGCCATTTGCTAAAAGCAAAAAAGTTCATTTTATTTCTCATTAATGTACACTCAGTACCCCATCTTGACAGAAAAAAAACAGAAATATAGATATTTTTGCAAATTTATTAAAAAAGAAAAACTGAAATATCACACGGTCATAAGTATTCAGACCCTTTGCTGTGACACTCATATTTAACTCACAGGCTGTCCATTTCCTTCTGATCCTCCTTGAGATGGTTCTACTCCATCATTGGAGTCCAGCTGTGTTTAATTAAACTGATTGGACTTGATTAGGAAAGGCACACACCTGTCTATATAAGACCTCACAGCTCACAGTGCATGTGAAAGCAAATGAGAATCATAAGGTCAAAAGGAACTGCCCAAGGAGCTCAGAGACAGAATTATGGCAAGGCACAGATCTGGCCAAGGTTACAAAAGAATTTCTGCAGCACTCAAGGTTCCTAAGAGCACAGTGGCCTCCATAATCCTTAAATGGAAGAAGTTTGGGACGACCAGAACTCTTCCTAGACCTGGCCGTCCAGCTAAACTGAGCAATCATGGGAGAAGAGCCTTGGTGAAAGAGGTAAAGAAGAACCCAAAGATCACTGTGGCTGAGCTCCAGAGATGCAGTAGAGAGATGGGAGAAAGTTCCACAAAGTCAACTATCACTGCAGCCCTCCATCAGTCGGGGCTTTATGGCAGAGTGGCACGAAGGAAGCCTCTCCTCACTGCAAGACATATGAATGCCCGCATAGAGTTTGCCAAAAAACACATGAAGGACTCCCAGACTATGAGAAATAAAATTCTCTGGTCTGATGAGACGAAGATTGAACTTTTTGACGTTAATTCTAAGCAGTATGTGTGGAGAAAACCAGGCACTGCTCATCACCTGCCCAATACAATCCCAACAGTGGTAGTGGCAGCATCATGCTATGGGGGTGTTTTTCAGCTGCAGGGACAGGACGACTGGATGCAATTGAAGGAAAGATGAATGCGCCAAGTACAGAGATATCCTGGAAGAAAACCTCTTCCAGAGTGCTCTGGACCTCAGACTGGGCCGAAGGTTCACCTTCCAACAAGACAATGAACCTAAGCACACAGCTAAAATAACAAAGGAGTGGCTTCGGAACAACTCTGTGACCATTCTTGGCTGGCCCAGCCAGAGCCCTGACCTCAACCCAATTTAGCATCTCTGGAGAGACCTGAAAATGGCTGTCCACCAACGTTCAACATCCAACCTGACGGAACTGGAGAGGATCTGCAAGGAAGACTGGCAGAGGATCCCCAAATCCAGATGTGAAAAACTTGTTGCATCATTCCCAAGAAGACTCATGGCTGTACTAGCTCAAAAGGGTGCTTCAACTCAATACTGAGCAAAGGGTCTGAATACTTATGACCATGTGATATTTCAATTTTTCTTTTTTAATAAATTTGCAAAAATATCTTCATTTCTGGGGTTTTTTTATGTCAAGATGGGGTGCTGAGTGTACATTAATGAGAAATAAAATGAACTTTTTTGCTTTTAGCAAATGGCTGCAATGAAACAAAGAGTGAAAAATTTAAAGGGGTCTGAATACTTTCTGTATCCACTGTAGCACTCTTTTCATTCCAAGCCCCACCATGTACTCATACAGCAGATTATGACCACATATGAGGTATTGCCGTGTTCAGGAGCAATTGTTTAACAAACTGTGGGATTCTTTTTCTCCTTTAACCCTTGTGAAAATGAAAGCTTTGGGGATAAAGTGACATTTTAGTAATTTTTCATTTACACATCCCAATGTTAATAAAATCTGTGAAACGGCCACTATACTCCTAGATAACTTCTGTGAGGGGTGTAATTTTCAAAATGGGGTCACTTTGGGGGGTTTCCATTTTATTGGTAGTTTAGGGGCTCTGCAAATGAGACATGGTGCCTGAAACCTATTCCAGCAAAATCTTCTTTTCAAATGCCAAGTGTCCTCCTTATGTTCCATGCGCTGCTGTGTGCCCAAATGTTTACAAAGTTTACACCCACATGTGCGGTATTTCTGTGCCCAGGAAAAATTGCATAACAAACTGTGAGATGCATTTTCTCCTTTAACTATTTGTGAATGTGCTAATTTTAGGGCTAAATGAATGTATTATTGAAAAAAAAATTGAAATGTCTAAATTTCACCTCCATATTGTTTTAATTTCCATTAAATGCTTAAAGGGTTAACAAACTTCCCAAATGCTGTTTTGAATTATTTGAAGGGTGCCGGTTTGAAAATGGGGTGATTTATGGGGGATTCTAATATATAGGCCTTTATAATTCCCTTCAGAACTGAAGTGGTCCCTAAAAAATTAGTTTGGGAAATTTTCTTGTAAATCTGGAAAATCGCTGTTACACTTGTAAGCCTTCTAATGTCCAAAATAAATTACAGGATGATTAAAAGATGATGCCAATATAAAGCAGAGATATGGTAGATAATATTTATCAATGTATTTGGGTAGTATGACTATCTGTCTGAAAAGCAGAGCATTTCACATTTTGAAAATTGATATTTTTTCAAAATTTCCATCAAATTTCCTATTTTTTTTATAAATAGATACAAAAATATTGATCAATTTTTACCACTAACATGAAGTGCAATGTGTCACGAAAAGCAATCTCAAAATCACTTGTGTAAGTTAAAGCGTCTCAAAGCTATTGCCATATAAAGTGACACATGTCAATTTTGAAAAATGAGGCTGTGTCCATAAGGCACTTTTAGGCTGCGTCCTTAAGGGGTTAAAGTAACTGAAGTTTTTTACCCAATATGTTGCTTTATCTATCTTGCTTTGTTTGCCAGATAGAGCTAAATATTCATCCTCATTGTTTATAGCTAGTTGTCTAGGTTACAGACCTTGTCTCTGGTTAGGCTGATGACCCAGTTCCTGTTGCTGGCTGTCTATATTCTCTTCTCTTCCTCTCTCTGTATATTGCTTTCAGTTGTCGAGCCCTGGTAAGATATAAAAAAGTTTCTTTATCAATGTCTGCTATTTATGTAAATCCAGAGATAACTGTGCAGTTTACAAGCAGGAGCGCTGCTTTGATTGAAATCAGAAATTCATACTATTGTTGTGTTTGAGGTTAAAAATTCATATTGATTTTGTTTTTAACTTACGTTTGAACCATTTCACGTAGCTGTACTAGAACTATGTTAATATAAAAAATAACTAGAAAACCGTGTTCTTAAACTTGTGACCAGTAGTGTATATGCAAATAGTATTTGTTGGTTTTTCTAGAATCAAGGAAATAGAATGTATTGTTATATTGGTTTATATAAAAAGTATGATATTTTCTGATAATTTGTTGTCATTAATGAAACATTTACTTTAGCAAGTTTTGCAAGTTTAAAATACCTAAATACTGAACTTTTGCCAATTGACACAGTAATGCAGTACCCAGTACATCTCTCAAATACACCTAATAAGCTTCTAAGAATCTCTATAGACATGCTTCCTCTTATGGTTATTTAAATGAATAGAAGATGTGAAGATCCTTTAAAACACAACGGGTTTCCTTTTCAGTGTTCACATCAAACATCTCACATAGTCAAAACTACTGTGCTTACAGAATGTCTTATCTTCTGGAAAGGTTACATTGATATCAAGGTTGAAAAAGGCACAATTGACACAGACAAGACAAACAAATATTAAACAATTTAGACAAGAAAATAATAGAAAAAGGAAACTTTTCAGTGGGAAAATACTAGTAATATTAAGGGTGTAAAAGTATTAATATATAACACCATTAATATTATCAAAAAAACTTAACTTTCAATGAATAGACAATAAAATCCGGAACCTGTGGGTTAATATCCCCTAAACTATGAAAATTCCACAAATAGTCAGCAATAACACTAACAATCATAAACATCAAACAATACAATGCTTATGGATAATGACCCGCATAGAGCAATATAACAAAGGTGGATCTTACCACTAAGAGCCAGCAGTTGTGATCCAAGGGTGTAAATGGAGGTCAGGTCCATCTAGAGGCTCAGATCTCTCCCTATTTCACCCTAGAGGAGACTCACCTTAAAGGGGTATTCCCATGAACCTAACCATATGTATATTTGTATATAATACAAAGTTAAAGATTTTTGCAACTATAAGTAGCTAAAACTTCTGCAGAGATTTAAAGATTTTCTCTAACTATGTTAGTGGTGACAGTCTGTTGTCTTGATTGGTTGTCAATGGATACAACCATGTATGCAGAAACTTTCTATGGTCTGGAGCTTATCAAGAACCCAGCCATGATTTTCTTATTGTAGCTAGTTTATCAGGCAGGGACACTACATGTATCAGAAGATATCCCGGCCACAATAAGGAAATCATTGTTGACTTTCTGACCTTAGAAAGGTCCTGCATTCATGGTCATATCCACTGGCAACTGATCAAGACAACAACTCGTGACCACAAGATATTTAGAGAAAATCTGTAAAACTCTGCAAAATGTTTAATTACTTATATCTGCAAAAATGTTTAACTTTTAATTATCTACAAATTTAAAAATGGTTATGGTCATGTGAATACCCCTTTAACCTCCAAATAACTCCCTCCCTTACAAAGGTAGTCCCATAACACATTGTCTCTGTTAGTCCCTATGTATTTCGTAGGTCGTCAGAACCACTCATCAGGGGACCTTCCTCATGGAACAAATAATAAACTAAAGCTCCTTAATGCATCTTGTGCCTCACAGTAGTAGGTAATGCACCTTCTACCTGGGCGTCTATATCAACCTAATGGTCAGCCTAGAAGGCCCCTGATGTATGGTTCTAATGACCTACAAAATGTGCAGGGACTGATAGGAACATATTATCAGGGACAGTGTGACATGAGACTTCCTTTGTAAGAGAGGGAGTAATTTTGGCGTTAGGGTGAGTCTCCCTTAGGTGATATAGAGAGAGATCTGAACGTATTTATGGACCTGACCTCCATTTCCCACCCTTGGATCACAACTGCTGGCTCTTCATGTGGTAAGATCCACCCTTGTTACATTGCTATGTGTGGGTCATTATCCATAACAATTGTATTGTATGCTGTTTATGACTGTTTACATCACAGTGTTATTGCTGACTTTATTGGAGGAATGGTCATAGTTTAGGGGGGTATTAATCACACAGTATGTGTTGCTGTTTTTGGCATCTACTCAGTTAGGGCCCAGGTTCTTGGTTTTATTGTCTATTCATTAAAAGTTAAGTTTTATGACACTAGGGCTGTTATATTTTGATTTTGTTCTTTGTATATATGTATTAGTTGTTATAGTAATGTAAATGATAAATTATTTTATATGTAACATTCTCATTTCTATTTACAAAAAAAAGATGTTTCTAGATTAAAGAGGGTAAACCAGGAAACATGAGAAAATCACACACATTGCCTAATACAATATAAAAGGCCATCACTAAGGGCACTTGGGGCCTATAACCCAGATGCTTGTAGGCTGCTGAATAAATAGGAGAGGCAGCCAGCTGTGATAAATGTGCTGCATATCTGGGGCTCAGTGATCTGCCAGAAATGTTCACATGAGAAGAAAGTTGCTCTTCTTCAGTAATCTAGTACTGACTGCTCCAATTATTACAGGAAGGAGGAGCTGAAAGGTTGTCTAATGGATCAATATTTGTAAGGCCCCAAATAATGAGCTGATATTAGGTAATGGAGCCTATGGCAGTGCATAAAGAAATGAGGTAATAATTCTCCATATACTCAGCAATTGCTGCTTCAACTTTTTATTGCGTAATTTCATATACAGACAATTACTTTGTGTCAGTGCGATCATTTCTCAAACAAGTTTTTTGTTCTTATAGAGTACAGTGGAGTCTGAAACTGATCTATGTCATGTATTTATGCATGTTACACCAGCATACAATCCACTTTTACATTTAGCATTTATCATATGGGAATAAACCGGGAAATTGATACAAATATATATATATATATATATATATACACAGTGGCTTGCAAAAGTATTCATACCTCTTGAACTTTTTCATATTTTGTCACCTTACAACCACAAACTTAGATGTATTTTATTGAGATTTTAAGTGATAGACCAACACAAAGTAGCACATAATTGTGAGGTGGAATGAAAATGATACATGATTTTCAAAATTGTAATCAACTAAAAATCTGAAAAGTGTGATGTGCAAAAGTATTCAGCCCCCTGTACTCTGATACCTCTAAATAAAATCCAGTGCAATCAATTGCCTTCTGGAGTCACTTAATTAGTTAATAGAGTCCAGCTGTGTGTAATATAGTCTCAGTATAAATACACCTGTTCTGTGAAGGCCTCAGTGGTTTGTTAGAGAACACTAGAGAACAAAAAGCATCATGAAGACCAAGGAACTCACCAGATAGGTCAGAGATAAAGTTGTGGAGAAGTTTAAAGCAGGGTTAGGTTATAAAAACATATCCCAAGCTTTGAGCATCTCAAGGAGCACTGTTCAATCCATAATCAAAAATGGAAAAAGTATTCTACAACTGCAAACCTACCAAGACATGGCCGTCCACCTAAACTGACAGATCGAGCAAGGAGAGCAATGGTCAGAGAAGTAGCCAAGAGGCCCATGGTCACTCTGGAGGAGCTGCAGAAATCCACAGCTCAGGTGGGAGAATCTGTCCACAGGAATACTATAAGTCGTGCACTTCACAAATCTGGCCTTTATGGAAGAGTGGCAAGATGAAAACCATTGTTGAAAGAAAGACGTAAGAAGTGCCATTTGCAGTTTGCCACAAGTGATATAGGGAACACAGCAAACATGTGGAAGAAGTTGCTCTGGTCAGATGAGACTAAAGTTGAACTTTTTGGCCTAAATGCAAAGCGCTATGTGTGGCGGAAAAGTAACATTGCTCATCAAACCATCCCCACTGTGAAATATGGTGGTGGCAGCATCATGCTGTGGGGAGGCTTTTCTTCAGCAGGGACAGGAAAGCTGGTAGGAGTTGATGGGAAGATAGATGGAGCTAAAAACAGGGCAATCTTGGATGAAAACCTGTTGAAGGCTGCAAAAGACTTGAGACTGGGAAGGAGATGCACCTTCCAGCAAGACAATGACTCTAAACATACAGCCAGAGTTACAGTGGAATGGTTTAGATCAAACAATATTCATGTGTTAGAATGGCCCAATCAAAGTCCAGACCTAAATCCCATTGAGCATCTGTGGCAAGACATGAAAATTGCTGTTCACAGATGCTGTCCATCCAATCTGGCTGAGCTTGAGCTATTTCGCAAAGAAGAATGGGCAAAAATCTCAGTCTCTAGCTGTGCAAAGCTAGTAGAGACGTACCCCAAAAGACTTGCAGCTGTAATTGCAACGAAAGGTGGCTCTACAAAGTATTGATATAGGGGGGCTGAATACTTTTGCACGTCACACTTTTCAGATTTTTATTTGATTAAAATTTTGAAAACCATGTATCATTATCGTTCCACTTCACAATTATGTGCTACTTTGTGTTGGTCTATCACTTAAAATCTCAATAAAATACATTTAAGTTTTTGGTTGTAAGGTGACAAAATGTGAAAAAGTTCAAAGGGGTATGAATACTTTTGCAAGGCACTGTATATATATATATATATATATACAGTCATATATACAGTATATATATGAACAGCAATAGGGTTTAGAAACAAAATGCACAAACAATACATACATAATTATATAACTCAATTATCCCTTGACCATAAAAAAGAACTATCTTGGGAAATTAAGAGATTACTATTTCATTACATTTTACAAAAGGTATCTGATGTGGTTTTTGAGCAATAAGGAAGTTTATTGCTAGGTTACCTTATAAAGTAATACAATGTATTTATCTTTTAAGGAAGTATAGAAGGAAAGATAAAAACTAATATTTAATTGTATTTGTAGTATTATGAATACTATACTTGTTTACTATATCCAGAGCTGTTCCATCTCTGTACATGTGCCCAAGTTTACTTAACTTATACAATTGCTCATGAAACCAATTCAACACATATCACAATAAAATCCTGGAAAGGCTGCAATTCACATCTACCTTCCTCCAAAGAGTGTCCACACATAGCCATTAATAGGATAGTTAGCTTATACCTTTGTGTTAATTCACCATGAAATCATGTTTCTTTCAGAAAAGGTTCTTAAATTGTTGAGGCTAGAGATGGATGAACAGGGCTGAGTTCAAGCTGGGTAAAACCCAAATATACCAAATTGTTAGGTTTTTAACGAAACTGAGCAATTGCTGATTTGTCTCGGACTAACTACAATGGCCAAATGTATTATGAAGGAAAAACTTAGAAGAGACAGATGTTTTGTAAGTCACTGTGATGTTCTGGTGCCACATGATGTCAGCTGACAGCCTCTTAACCAATAATCAGTGGTAGGTGGACACCTTACAGTGCTGATGTTATATACAGTATATAAAGTGCTCTAAGAATTGAACATGAGGCATTGCAGTGATATGTGGATGTTGGGATGGATCTATGAATCATCTCAATACATGATACAGAGAGCAATGAGTTCTGAAAAGCTTAAAAATTGTAATAGGGCTAGAGAATCCTAGGAAAAGGAGAGTTTAGTCAGATTTAATAAATTATAGGCAGACTAGTGACAGAAATCATAGATAAGATGGAGTGAGGGAGAACATCTGTGTTTCTGTTGTGAGTCTGACAGCAGCAGCCTGCACTAATAACAGTCAGACAAAGCACAGTTAACCCTTTCATTGCCTATAACCTATTTTTTTTCAAAGTCTGGTGTGCAATAGAGCAGTTTCATTTGTCTACAGAGTGTTTAACCATAGTTTTACTGACAGTCAGTCCTCTTAGTGAAAAATCTTGTATTAAGGAATTTTTAGTTTAAATTTTTTTTCACTAAATACATAGAAACTGCTATTCTAACAGAAAAACACTGATTCTGACTGCACTAATCTGAAAAAAATCTAATTCACTATTATAATTAAGCAGTGTGCAGTAAAATGATTACAAGAAAAACAGGGCAGGGGACAGACCAAAGGAGGGGAGGAAACATGTGTGCAAGTACTAACAATAAAAATGTGGATGACACAGCAACACTACTTCTGGTCTTGACAGTCCCACTAGTTGCAGCAGTGTTGTTGTTCTTCTTGAAAATAAAGAATTTGAGGAACAAGTGTTAAATCAGGGTTCTGTGTGTTCCTCCTCCCTCTCTGTTGTAACACATTTGACTTGCTGTTTTTCTGTACTGTCAAACATGTCTTCTTCAATGACACAGATTCCATTCTCTAGTAGTCATGTAGCATCTGCTGAAAGAGATATTCCTCATAGTCCATGTCTTCCTCTTCTTCCTCTTGTTGATGAGTTGGATGAGAGCTGCCAGTATTTTTTATTTGTAGAGGAGGTAGAGATGGAAGACAAAAGTTTTTTGGAGGTGGTAGTGGCAGGGGGTGTGCTACTGTTAGCTGGTAGGAACACTAGGGGAAATTCTTTTTCTTGAAATTCTGTAAATTGTCACTCTGCCACACAATGTTCATGTGACATGTGCTCCCACACAGGGAGAACTAGCAGGGTAATCCAGGTTCTTTGCTTCCCAAGTGTTGTTCTCAGGGTCATAGAATCCTTTTAATTTCAGAAGATATTCTAGCTTTTCAGTTGGTAGGCCAGGCATGCTGATAGTGTGTCACACATTTTTCCTCAAATCTTTTAATTGTTACTCATTGGGACAATGTTTGATGGCTTTTTAAGTCAATTCTTTATTACTTCACTTTTTAGGTGCCAGGCACGCTGACAGTGTGCCACAAATTGCTGTGGTTCATACCGAATTTGTTTGACCCATAACAAATCTGGGACCCAAGCCACCTGAACACAAAACTAAATGAATCTTGAGAGTTTCACCCATCTCTAGTTGTGACACACATATTTGTACATGTTCAGCCAAGAGGAAAGGGATTATACATCTGTATGTAGGTCTTTGATCAACAGTTATAGTGGACACCCTGTATGCCTTACAGTTTAGCAAGGCAAGTGCAGCAAATGCTTATCAAAATTGCCATGAGCCTTTTTTTGGGTGTTGATACTAGCCCTGAATGAACTGGTATAATGCAATCTACAGATAACTTTCCACAATCTGTACAGTCTCTTGAGGAAAATAATCCGCAGACAGTCTCCACTATAAACAAAAAACAGTAAAAAAAGAAACTAGTACTGCTCCATACTGAGACAACTAAGACAACAAATCACAGATGATCAGCTATATTGTAGTGTTGCTTTGTGCAGAAGGCAGTAAGACTTAAGGTACAATCCAGAAGAACAATCTCTGCAACACTCACCAAAGTTTCACACAACTTATTCTTTGTTCTAAGATAGCAGTTACAGGATGAGAATGAAAACATAACCATGGCCATTTTGTGTGCTACCGTTCTTTTACAAGACTCTCATCAGGGTTGGCCTTAGAGTGGGTAACCTGTGCAACTGAAGAGGACACATTACCCTCCTCTAATATAGGGGGCACTTGAAAGGCACTGTCACTTTAAGTCACTGCCTCATCCCTTTTTATCTAAACCATTGTGTTTAGGGAGAAAGACGCCACAAGCAGAGGCAGCTCAGCAGCAGGAGCAGGACAGTGAGGGTCAACATTTGAAATCTGGGAAGTTATGACAAGGGCACTTTGTAGCACTGTGACATGCTAGGCTGGGAGAGGAATCTTGTCCTATCTTGACGGAGGAAATTGGATGTAGCAGTGCTTTGTAGAAGAGGAGGGCCCTGTAAGTTAAGGAAATAGATGGTGTCCCTTGGGTTTCTCATGCCAGTGATGAGAAGTTTGCTGTGTGTTGGCTGCTCTGCAGTTACTCTACGTGCAGAAAGGGTCCACATGATCTGCCAAGGTAGTCTCTCAAAGTTGAAGACAGGGAAGAGAACCTGAGACAAAAGGTTCAAGTAAGAATTTAAAGGGGTTGTCCAGGATAATATTTATGGTCTATCCTAAGGATAGGCCATAAATATCTGATCAGCAGGGGACTGACAGCCAGCCCCCCACATGGATCATCTGTTCAGGGCTGCATCGGATCCCTGTACTATATAGTGTACAGAGTCAAAAACAGATGACTATACACTGAATAGTAGCTTGGTGCAGATGAATATACACTGTTTAGTAGCTGGATGGCATTACTGCAGCTCAGCTCCCATTACTGAGCTGCAGTAATGCTACCCAGCCACTATACAGTGTATGGAGCCATCAGCTTCTGGCTCAGTACACTGTATAGTATGATGATCAGATGTAGCCGCAAACCTCTGATCTTTGCAGGTTCCAACTGTCGGACATTTATGGCCTATCCTCAGCATGCCAGAGCGTATTGAAGAAGTCTTAAAAAATAAGGGTCAACACTATAAATATTGAGTCTTTCCATAAACTTGATGTGTGGCATACCAGAGCCAGCTGTGGCTGGGCTGAGGGTGATCTCTTTAATAATTGTATTGCATTATTTCCTGTTGCTTTGTAGCTTTTGTGACATATCAGGGGATCGTAAGTCTCACACAACACAATGCCACCTAGTGAGTCTCACACATGCATTACACCTCCCATAGGATTGAATAGTAACCAAATGTCCAATGGGAGGACATCACCTGGGTAAAGGGGAGGAGTCAGCTGATCACTGGGTCCCAAGGTAACACCCCTTCAGGTGAGTAGTTAGAAGTGTGGAGTGTTAGGAGGAGGTGAGGAGAGAAGTGCGGTGTTCTGTGAAGAAAACAGGGAGCTTCGTGCAGGTATCTCAAGTTCTTGACAGGCCCAGGAAGGTTGGAGAGTTGACATACTCCAGCTATTCAGAAGATCCTCTCCCCTGTCTGCCTAGCCATTGCCCTAAAGGAAGTCAAGCATCATCATTTTGTCAGCGTGAGACTGTGGAGAGAACATTCTGGAACACGTGCTCCATAGCAGGTGTAAGATGGGGAAACAGCCCTCATGTTATTCTATAAATAAGTTTATTTTTTTTATAAACTGACATTTGTTTTTTTGACCACAAGAGGTCACTGTTACCTCAGAAATGGGAAGGACTGTAATTCCCTGGAGTAGTGACATGGAGACCCTGTTCTGCAGAGGTGGAACTAGAAGGAGGAGCAGAGTGTGTGTGGCAGCCATCTTAGGAGTGTGCTTTGAGCTTTTAGAAGAAGAAGGACTGAAGTGAGAGAAGGAGGATTCATAAGTGATCAAAAATATAGCAAGGTGGAGCTGAAGCAGAGACTGTTCCAGAGTTTGTTCAGACAGCATCCTAAGTTGAAGATTGCTATCAAGGACCTGGCTGAGAAGTGGCACTGTCAGTGAGATCGCATGTTTTCAGGATGAGACCCGCTTTCAGCTGTTCCAGACAAAGGCTAAAGGTACCCAACAGACCCGGGTCAGTAAGAGAAGTAATCGTGCACACACCACATTACATTGTTTTGCTTGGGACTGAGTAAGGGCCTGTAGTTAGAATAGTTAGGAATACTCAACTTCACAGGCCACGCTACTGGTGAATTAGCTACCTATTCAGTAGTAAGGACTCAGAGAATTCTATTGAGTTGTAATTCTCATAGAGGAGCTTCTGAGGAAGTCTAGAAGCGACATTTTATACATTGTCACATTTCTTTGGTTTGCAAGCTGACCTACTATTAGATTTACTTGGTTGTACTTTGTTTGGGGGGAATAGGTGTATTTTGATAAGTTTGTAAGCTCTTGTTGTAAGGGTCTTGCCAAACGAAGCAATACCCTGAGACTACTGCAGGGGACTGGGAGGAAGGACAGAGACAAGTGAGCCCTAATCTCACCCCAGCCACTGTCCCTTCCTATTGCCACAGTTACCCTAAATGGTAAAAGGACAACCTGAAGACAAGCCCTATACTGGGTAAGTGACACAGAGAACAGGACAAGACAAAAACAACACAGAAGCAGAGTGAGCAAGCCAAGGGGTCAGTAACAAACGAGCAAAGCAGTACAAAGTCAAAATCCAAAAGAATAGTCAAAAGGCAAGCCAAAGGGTCAGAGAATCAAGTAACAAAGTATCAAGGAGTATAGAAAGAGAGCAGGCAAAACACAAGTGTAATAACCAGCAACTTGCTGAGAAATGACATCCTGTATATAGAAAGTCTGGGCCCAGCCACAGATCTGATAGGTACACAGGCTGTCAATCACACAGGCCAGGAAGAGATTAACTCTATGCAGTCCAGAGAGAAATGTTCAGACACGGGTGGGGCCGGAAATCCATTACACTGACTAGGACCATGTTCAGACTGAGCAGCAAGAAACTTACATAAAGAACCAAACTGAACACGCCTCCTTCGCCACAGCGTGCGAGCGGAGGGGCGGCGCCGCGACCCGAAACGGCAGAGACGTTACACTTGTGTTATACCACTGGTGCCCCTATCACACTCATTGACTTTTTCCTGTGACTAGTGTGATAAAAAGGTAACAAGCGGCTGGTTAGTTGCAGCCTGCAGATAGGTAAAAGCTTGGAGTGTATTGGAGGCACACATTGGAGGGCACCGCGCTGTACAACACCAGGGTCTCAGCTTACTGGCTGAGTGTATGTAAATAGTTGTGAGTGTTTTTTTTGGTAAAGGGGTGTTACTACACTAAGTAAAATCTTGTTTTTACTACATTGATTTGGAGTCACTTCCTTTGTTCGTGACTTCGCTGTATCCTGGGGAGCCCACCCCCGGTACACGGCTTACACAGGTATCAGAGGATCCAGGGGCCAAGGCCAGACCTGTGGAAGATCCCGCCACCCTGATTATTGCACCCTGAAACTCTGAACTATCAGGACCACATAACGTGAGTGGGGAATATTGTGTGCTAGTATCGTGGTGGGCATCCTCCTATGAGCCACATAGGAACCCAGATGCACCTTATGTCTGTAACACTAAAGTTTAAAGGAACACTTTTCATCAAGTCTACCCTGCACCCCATGACTTTGCTGTGTCACCAGGCGTACCCCGTTATTGTGTATTGAAGAAACTGTTTAAGCATCTGTGCCTCCACTGAAGAGTTTTCAGTAAAAGTTCAACTCTGTTTTGACTTTACAACTGTTTCTGTGTTTAACTCTGCACCGACAACATCAGGGCGCCCTAAACACCACCAGTTGGCACAGTATAGGGGAAGCGCCCAGGTGGAACAAACACCACCAACATTTGTGCAGCCCCCTCATCACCGGTACCAGTGGTGGTAACGTGGGACAGCAACAGCACTGTGCCCTTGTGCCCAAAGACCGTGACAAGTCGGCACTGTCTGCACCCCGCAATCCCAACTGCAGCGTTACCCCCCATCTGGTCACCACAGATGTATTTGTCAAAAAAAGTTTAAAAACTTATGAAATGCTTACAGTTGTACTTCAGTTTAACATAGAAACATCTGACTAAAAGATCTAAAAACACTAAAGCAGCAGGAAGGCACTTCCAAACAATGGCATAAATGTACAGCAAGGTGATCATACAGTAAAGACTGCCAGACTCTCACTGTAAATTTGGTCTTTTTTTGGAACTCCCACAGATGTGAATGAAGAAAGTTGTACATAAGTATCCACCTCTCTACTGTGTCAAGGCACCAGTCAAGACAGGGTTGGGCAGTGGCATAACTAGGAATGGCTGGGCCCCAAGGCGAACATTTGACATGGGCCCCCCCCCGAACTGCAACCCCACATTCCTGCGCTCACTATTATGCGCCATAGTGGCCCCTGCACACAGTATTATGCAGCCTAGTGGCCCCTGCACCAGTATTATGCTCCATAGTGGCCCCTTTACACAGTATTATGTCCCATAGTGGCCCCTGCACATAGTATTATGCCCCATAGTGGCCCCTGTACACAGTATTATACCCCATAGTGGCCCCTGCACACAATATTATTCCCCATTGTGGACCACCCATGAACGATTATTATACTCTGGGATCTTTTCAGACCCCAGAGTATAATGATCGGAGACCCAGGGTAGGATACAAACATAAAAAACAATGCTACTTACCTCTCCCTGGCTCTGATACACTCTGGTGCGCTACTTCGACAATCTTCAATATTGGACCGGATCTCGCGTGAGTCAGGCCGGCGTCGCGACGCATAATGACGTCGGCTGACGTTTGGAACGTCACCAAACAGGCCCGAAGCCTGCAGAGCGTAGTAGAGGTGAGTTACAGTGTTTTTTATTGCTATATTACATGCATTTTTTTAAAAAGAAGTTATACTCACCTACCCCATACCAACTGAACTGCCTGCAGACTCCAATTGTAGTCCTGTCTCTCATACTCATTGTGCTTCTCCTCAGCAGACATCATCAGCCACAGCCTCCACCATTGTATTCAACTTTATCTACATGCTAAGGATGCAATAGAGTTTAATGTGTGACCTGCTGCATGGAACAGCAGGACAGCATTCATTTGTGACTGTCCTGCTTGAACCAGTGGAAGAGTGAAGAAATCAGGCAATACCTTTTACTGCTTGATCCAGGTCAGCTGAGGGAGCCCCACTACCATAGAGTGCAGTGCAGATGCACCCTTTGCCCTATGGTTAAAGCAGTCCTGCATACCCCATGCATCACTTTTTGCTTACCCAGGCAGGATATCAGGTGGTTTCCATACAAAATGAATGCACACATTCTAAAGAAGACAAGAAATGCTGCAAACGTTTTTTCTTACAAACATCACCACTAATGCTCCTTCTAACTAATCACTGTGATTGGATAATATTGGCAACAAGGACCATTTTTCTGCCAGACAGACTTTATACTGGGGCCCTATGGAAAGACGTATCTAATCTTAACTTAGCTGTTATTTGGCTAAGGACTTCAATTTCTCAATTGAAACCAACTGAATACAATATCACAACATCTATGCAAAACCCTTGACAGGCCAGGATACAACAGAGTCACATAGTGGCTGCACAAAGACACATATAGGATAGATAGCATAACATAAGTATTTGGACATGTCCAGTCAAAAGATAACGTAAGGATGGATTCATATGTATATGTACCTATTCCATTTAAAATTGGACTTTCATAATACACTTGACCTGAACTGAACATAACAATATACACTCATTTGAATAATACTCTTGAATGAAACCTAGAATAACTAAACCTAATGTTTAAAAATATCACATTCTATCATTCTAAAATGTAATCTTGGTAAAAATAGAATATTTTCTTTGAGGCTAGTATTCCTCAGAGTAGCATATTTATAGTAGATTTATGAAATAACATTACTGCATGTTTCATATACAAGGATGATTACTCAACCATCTGTTCACCTGACAACTCTGATAGAGGAAAAACATTAGAATGTTTAAGGATAGAATTATTGTTGGATGCTTTTTTGTAGGCTGCAGACTAATTTTAGATATGGCCTGTAAATCCAGAAGTGAATTTCATTATAACAATACATATGCTGTGTTCATTGAATTGGCCTCTTACATAATGCTGTGCAAAGATCAGATCTGTATAATGGAAACAGAACAAAATCCTACTGAGGCTATATCATAGAGACAGCAACAATATGCCAAGTAGAGCAGTGTAGTTCAGAAAAGCAGTGTTTATTTTTGGATACTCACATATGCTTATATCGGTATATACTACTGCATAATGGCAACATGATATCTAGTCACAGGTCACAGATGCTGCCCATATGCATAATTCTAAAATATTTACTATATTTATTGCATTTTTTTTTTCAAATTTATTTTTCTACCTTCTGGGTGTTAACCAGAAAATAATTAGTATCAAGAATTCAGAAAATAATTTTATCTGTCAGGATATCTAAAAATAAAAAAAGAAGAAGCAAGAGCAAAATCCTTTAAGTGAGTACACAGTATATAATCTCTGGGTTATCTTTTGGGTAAACATTACAATTGTGTATTTAAGCACTAAAGAAAAAAAAAATTATAATAATAATAATATATATATATATATATATATATATATATATATATATATTATGAGATTTGATGTTAAAACAAAAACACAGACTGCAACTTAATTTATGATATTGTTTTATTATTTGTATTTACTGTGCTTCTATAACGTGACTACTTTTTTTTTCAATATAAAGAAATATAAAGAGATCAAAACTGTTGAACTGCCCCATAAGAACACTGTCTTCCACTGTACCAATGTTCATGATCACAGGTCCCTCTAAAAACATGATCCATATAGATAATCAGAAAAAAACTTATCTTTAGTTGACTTTTACATTAAAGTATGTCATGTTTTTTCAATTAAGTCAATTTACCTATTAGTGCTTATCTGTAGCCAGCTGCCAGTCTGTATGGCCACTCGTGTATGGCACATCGCTCAAGGTCACAGGAGGCGGAATCAAGGGAAGGCATAAACAAAAGGCAGTCGGCACTCGAGGAAGTTGGTGTGCAGATTGTGAGGAAAATGGACAAGGAGCTCCCAGAGAGGTCGACTGACGCAGGCTAACTTAGAGAGCCCTGCAGAAGAGAGAGATTCACAGAAGTCAAAATCTCCTGTAGAGAGTACACCAAATATAGTTGTTTTGTATCATGTTGTTTTCTTTATTCATGCTATATGCCTTAACATACAAGAGGAGCATGTGATGTATGAAAATTCAGTGATCCAAGCCACTGGGTCCCAGATCACTACCTTGGCCTGTCCCATGATAAAAAAGTGCTTTTCCTCAGCTTGGAGCAGGGTCTAAAGACCTGAAAGGCAGGTCCAAATAAGAAGTCTCTGCAAGCGGATCTGCAACAAGTATCAAAAATATGCCAGGTTGAAGCCATAATCATGGAACTGCCTGGATATATGGGGCCAGTAAAATTGCCTACTAACCATGAGGTTCTGGTGCCTCTGCCTGTGGGACTAGCATGAGACTAAAGGGAGCCATGGTGATGCTGGATCCTGTGCTGGACAGAGAAATGGTAATCGACAGGCACATGCTGTGCACCATACAGGGGGCTGTGTATGGGTACAAATGATAAATCTCAATGATCACAAGGTGATGTTACCCCCAAGGCAGGTCTTCGTCAAAGCACATAATTCCCAGGATGTAGAAACAACAAGAGAGCCTCTACGGTATGCCCAGTCTACCATCATTTTCACAGTAAGTCTGATGCAGGCAGAAGCACTGATGACCTTGGACAAGTGGCTGCTGGGGGATGATCTTTGTGGACTGGACCTGCTCTTCCTGCTGCAAGCATGAGTGACAAGTAGAAGTCTTGGAGCCCCCTGCTGTCACCTTCTCCCACCCATTTTGGGGAGATGCACATGCTGGAACATGAGATACCAACAGGGTAAACACTGTCAATCTGTCTACATTACCCGAGCCCTGTATCAAGAACTCAAGACCTTATTGAAGAAGATTCAAGAGAGCTGGATGACACAGCATAACTGGAGCACCAATAGTACTGGTGAAGGACTACTCATTACGATTCATTATGATTATATATAGACTACCTGTGCACCGCATTGCTTGGGACACTTACAACTGCTAAGGATCGAGAAGTCCTAGACAGCCAATTAGGGTGTTCACATATTGAGATGGATTTCAACATATATTTCATGCTAAAATCCATTTTTTTTAAAAGGCATGTACTGTATTATTCGGACTATAAGATGCACCAGACCATAAGACGCACCTAGGTTTTAGAGGAGGAAAATAGGGTAAAAAATTTTGTAGCAAAATATGTGGTAAAGTATTTAATAACATATGGGAATTGTAGTTTTGCAACAGCTGCAAGGCCACATTGACAGGTGGCCCTGCAGCTGTATGAGGATGCATAGGGCATCTTTCTTTGCGGGACCAGGTGTACTTTTTAGTTATACAATTTTGGGGAATGTCTATTGCTTTGATCACTTTTTATTCAAATCAGAGGCGAAACAGTGAAAAAAAATGGCAGTTCGACACTTTAGATTTTTTTTTTCCTACGGGAAAAATGATTTTATAAGTTTGTAGACCAGGCCTTTTCGGACACAGGGATGCTTAATGTGTGTGTGTTTCACAGTAGTTTTCTACTTTTATATGTACTCTAGGGAAAGGGGGTGATTTAGAACTTTTATTTTTTTTATTTTTTTTTATATTTTTAACTTTTTTATATATATATATATATATATATATATATATATATATATATATATTTTATTTGCTCCCCCCTAGGGGGCTTGGACCTGCAATCACTTGATTGCAAGTCCCATAGACTGCAATACAACTGTATTGCAGTCTATGGGAAATTCTGTACATTACGATTGAGACTGGTCATAGACCAGCCGCAATAGTAATATTGCTATGACAAGCCTCAGAGCCTTCATTAGGCTCCCGGCTGTCACAGGAATAGGACAACTCCCGCGATCTCGCTGCGCGAGAGCCGTCCTACAACAAGAAAGTTACTCGGGGGCAGTCATAATACATTTGGGGGGCTTACAGGTAGTAATGCCCGCAATCAGAGTTGACTGATCGCGGGCATTAGCTCCGGGTCTCCACTGTACATTACAGCGGAGACCTGGTAGCTATGGCAACCGCTCTGCAGCAGAGCAGCCGCCATCATCTTTACAGACCCAGCATTCTCTGTAATAGCACAGCAGATATTGGGATGACTTTGCACCACCGGGATACCCTCTCCTTCAAGACCAGGGCCCGCAACATTGCCCCACTCCTGCAGCTACAGGAAGCTGCGCTGCAGATAGCCGGCGGCGGCAGGAGTGTGCGATGCTGCGACCCCACTCCTCCTCCCCCCGCGAACACCCACATTCGGACGATAAGACACACCCTTCATTTTCCTCCCAAATTTGTGGGAAAAAAATGCGTCTTATAGTCCGAAAAATATGGTATATTACAACCTATTGTTTTCAATGTAAATCCACTTGATAGTTCTTTCAGCATTGAATTTGTGCATGCTGATTTAAAATTAGAATCACAGATTCAAATGAATACAGCAGGTATCGGGAGTTAAAAAAAAATCCTATTGTATGGGATTAATCAGCATGAAAATCCACAGCAGTGTAGGCTGCAAAACCAAGGAAATTGAAATGTCACCTGTGAATTCCTGCCATGGAATGTGCTTTAGATTTTTCCCTCATATATTTCAAGTTGTATAAACATGCCCTACAGTGTCATTTTTAGGATGTGTGCACATACCCTTAAAGGGAATCTATCATTAAAAAAAAAACACTTTTAAGCTAATGGTATGTTCATTGTTGTCTTTTCCCAGCTGTTTCTGTAAAAATCCATTTCTTCTATTATGGAAATGATCCTCATGGAGCACCCGGGGCATTCCTCCGTTGCAGCGAGCACCCATCGCGTCATTGCTTGTCACGCCCATTAGTCTGTTGTGGTGACTCCCATCTTGGTCTTCTCTGTATCTTCTTTCTTCTACTTCCTCTGACGCAGCGCTGGACCGCCGCCATTTTCCGGTGGTCTTTCACAAGTGGCGCAGTACGGACCACCGGAAAATGGCGGCCTGTCATACGCAGTCGCTGCCATCCAGCGCTGTGTCAGAGGAAGTAGAAGAGAAGACCAAGAAGGGAGTCACCACAACAAACTAATGGGCAGTGACAAGCGATGACGTGATGGGTGCTCACTGCCACGGAGGAATGCCCTGGGTGCTCCGTGAGGATTATTTCCATAATTGAAGAAATGGATTTTTACAGAAACGGCTGAGAGAAGACAACAATTTTGAGCCCCATTTTTATTTTTTGCCCAGGGCTACACTTTTTCTAAAACATGGCCCTGTTGGTGACTTGACCCCTGAGTGCAAAGTTGTAATTGAAGCATTTGCAATGCAATTAAAAGTGGACAAGTACTGTATATATTCTGTACAGCTCTATGGTTGGACATTATGGTAGTCATACGCTTTAGGCTAGATTTACACTAAAGAGGTTTAAAATGGCTGTGAAAAACATCCATTTTTCATGGCCGTTTGGCACCCAGGGGGGCACCTGCTTTCACGGATCCACCATACATTACAGTGTATGGAGTGATTTGTGAAAACGGTCAAAAATAGGACATGACATTTATTTTGACAGTCCGTGACAAAATAACGGTCATGAAAATAGTCCCCTTGCACCAAAATTTATTTGTTAATTGTTTGCCTTTGGTGTCAAATGTATGGCCAGTTTGAACTGTTAATGTGAATGCATAACAAAATGAATATGGCTACATCAGTGAAACCATCATTCACCAGGCAGTTGTTTGTGTTTAGTAGTTGTTTTACCATCAAACTACTTCTATCTAATGTGTATGTCACCTTTAAAACAGTTTCTTATGATGCACAAGTTTAACTCCACCTCTATTTTACTCTATGGGGCAAATAAAATATATGATTGAAAGGGTGAACAAACAAATACTGGAGCAAATTTATTATGTCTTGTACTCTAATGTCCATAGCGTGTCCATCCCTAGGATCACCCTTAAAAGATTTGAAGCTAGAGCTTTCTACTATGCAGCCCCCTCTCTCTGGAAGGCATTACCCAGACCGATCAGAGAGATCTCATCCACGGACAATATGAAAACAAGACTCAAAACACATCTCTTCAGTTTAGCATTTGAGGGCAAATAACAACCTTGCTATACATAGAATGCTGCAAAATACTGTTTGGTTAACTGCTGGATTGTGCTTTGAGTCTATTGTGAGAAAAGTACATTACAAATCCTTGTTATTGTTTTCAGTACAATGTAAAAAGTTTAGATATAGTACGGACATGTCCACACTCAACTAAGCTCCAGTTTGTTTAAGGATTCCAGATTGTGTCAAATTGATTTTGATACAATTTCATGACAAACTACCAAAAGCCTTGAAAGGCTGCAATTCACCTTTCCCCATCTTGTCATGCAGGCTCACATGTAGGAACTAGGTCTCTCCATACTCACATGAAATGGCGTCACCAGCTTATTTGGAAAAATTGAATTCCCAGTGGCACCAAGTGAGCAAGACTGTTCTATTCCTTCTCCAAATGATTGTCTTTGTAGGCAGGCCGAATCCACACCTAGCACATGGTCATCATCATTATTATTCATTGTCATCTCCATCTGCCTCTCCTCCTCTTCCATCCCTTATGGATGATGAACATTGTCATCATCCATAAGGGAACTTGTGTCCAATAAGCAGCAATCTACATCCAGTGATCCGGCTGATCTGCAAATTTAACTCCCACCTGGTGGTGCAGTTGCTGCCATGCCACCAGTGGAATCTACTGTGTTTTGCCAAATGATTGCAAAGTTGTCACTATGTGGGTTTTTCCTTATAAACATCCATGTGGGGAAAGGTGCACTCCACTGTCAATACATGGAGCAGCACTTATGGGTAGGGACAATACACTAACGAGCCAAAGGGTAACAATGTTTTGAACTTTTGAAATTCATGCTCCATACCTCAATATTCACTACAGGTCCGAACGTGAGTCTACCATCATTTTAAAGACAATCATCTTGACTATTTCATGCATGAATTTGACTTGCAACTATTTAGCATATCATTACTTATGCAGAATTATCTTGTCATGTAACTACATTGTTACTTGCGCCTGGTGATGGAAAAATCTTTTTCTTCTTGTATACTACAAATTACAACCTGTTCTCACATTCCCTAAGAGCTCACTGTGTTATTAGGTTGATTCCCAAGCGAAAGGTCTCTGGTTCAAATCGAAGATTAGCCAGGAAGAAGATTTCCCAAGAAAAGAGAAACAGCATCATCCAGCTCATCATAGCCTCTCGGCCAAGAAAATTGCCAAACTGCATCATGTGAGTGCTATGACAGTTGGAAGAATACAAAATGAAGTCCGTACAGCCATTCAAAAGCTGAACATCCAGGCAAAATATCGGAGTCAACAAGTCGGCTCATCACAAGGTCTATTAGTTTTGATGCAACATGCAAGGCAGTGGAAGTGGCTTGTATGCTTCATAATAGTGAGATCACAGATGTCCATGCAAGCACCGTGCGACACGCGTTACACAAGTCTGGAATGGTGGCCTGGAAAAAAAGTGAAGAAGTCTTGACTTCAAAATCATCATAAGAAGCGTCGACTCGAGTTTGCAAAAAAGTACTAAAAGTGGACAGTCAAAGATTGGAAACGGGTGATTTGGAGTAATGAAACAAAAGCCAATAGACTGGGCTCTGATGGGTACAAATGGGTCTGAAAGAAATAAGGGAAAAGGGGGCTAATGGATCAAGAAATTGAAGGAACTGTCAAGTTTTGTATAAGAAGTCTGATGATATGGGGTTGTTTCACAGTCAAAGGCGTTGGATACTTGACCAGGATTGATGGTGGTCTCAATGCTGAGCTATATGTGAGTATTCTACAAGACAAGTTACTTTGTATGTTTGAGTACTATGGGTATGAAAAGGACGACATAGTGTTCCAGCAGGACAATGACTCAAAGCATACGTCAAGATTAGCAAAGAAATGGTTCAATGACAATGAAATAGAGGTGCTGGACTAGTCCGCAGACCTCAACCCAATCAAACACTTGTGGGTCGAGTTGAAGAAAAGCTGTATTCATACCCAAGTGAGTCAACCAGTATGCACCAAAATTGGGAACATGTAGAAGAGACATGCTTAAATCTGATAGAGATAATGCCCAGAAAGATTCAGTGTTGAAAGCCAAACGTAAATTTACAAAATAATAAAAATTTCAATTTTGATTTTTAAGAAAAAAACAGTAACAATGTAGTTACATGACAAGGATCTGCATAATTAATCATATGTTAAAATGTTGCAAGTCAAATTTCTGTATGAGATAGCCAAGATGGTTGTCTATAAAATCATGGCAGTCTCCTCCACTTCCTCCACAGTGGACCATTTCTCTCCCTCCCTCATTTCATGGTTGTAAGGTGAAACACATTGAGTATCACTGTTGCATATGCTGGAAGGTCAAATTAAGCAGCAGTATATGATTACTCCATGCAGCAAACCGCAGACACAATGGAGTGGATAACTGGTCTGTGAGAAGAAAAACAGTTTCTACATCAGTCATGATTAATTTTGGAAAATAGTCCATATTTTTCAGCAGCCAGGCCAGACTGATGTGGAATTTGGACCAATACAGGGATAACTGACAAGATAATCCAGGGTTTTTTTCTGCTTCCCAAGTCTTGACACTACAACTCTGTTGGCATAATAAAAAGAAAACAAAACAAACACCCCCATCATTGCTTCTTCCCATACCAATGCAATGGTCTCATGAAGGAATCATTTTTAGTGGCTTTTTTTTTTTAAGTGGCTCACAGCCACAAATTTGTCTTCCAAATAAAAACAAGCCTGTAGAAAGTAATTAAAAGGGGCTAATTTATCTACAAAAGCATTGCTTTTGTACACCTTTCCCTTATAAAAGAGTAATTTTGGAGCATTTTAAATGTTAAACTGCATAAAAGCGAGTGGCAGTGCATTGTAAGGCCCAATTCACATCTGCATTCGGGTTTCCGTTTGGGGAGTCCGCTTGGGAACCCCCCGAATGGAAACCTATATGCCTAAAAAGCGGTTTACCTGGGAAACCACACGGACCCCATAGACTATAATGTGGTCCGTGTGGTTTCCGCTCGGTTTCCGCACAAAGCAGTAAGCAGCACTTTCCTCTCCGCATGTTTCATGCGGAAACCAAGCAGAAACCACACGGACCCCATTATAGTTTCCCAGGTAAACCGCTTTTTATGTGTATAGGTGTCAGTTCGGGGGGGGGGGGGGGGTCCCCAAGTGGACTCCCTGAACGGATACCGAACGCAGATGTGAATCGGGCCTAAGGAGTTTGTATCCACTTCTTAAAATTTGTTTTTCCATAGACATACATATCACTTTCACTTTGACATAACTTTGTTTGTGTATGCCTTAGATATCTAGAAATTGGATAGATAGGTTGTAAGGATACCTGCAAGTGTTCTAAACTATATTTTAACTCTTTTTAAGTTGTGGTCCGTACCAAACTTGTTCGACCAGAAATAATTTGGGAACCAAGCCACCCATACCTAAAACAAAGGGAATGTTGAGAGGTTCACCCATCTCTATCTACAATATATGTATGTAGCGATGTCATTTCTAAAAATTAAAATAAGATAAGGTTTTGCAAATGGTGCATGTCTTAAGTACAGATTGCATTACAGTATATGTGCTATATAATAAATAATGATACAATAGTGCATATCTAAATGTTGATGAAACCATAAATCTCTTATAATGGATTTATATGTAGAGAAATATGTACTTATTGGAATATAAATGAATGTTTTTCTCCCCATAGATGGGATGTGATTGAACTGATAACAGTGTATATAAGTTGTGAAGGCTACCTTACATTATTTCAGCTGTAATAAAAATTATCGCATCAACAGAAATTAAGAGTAATCATTAATCTTATTTCCAGACTACCTAGCTCTACAGGAATAGCACTGCAATGAAAGAAGCTAAATGAACATCTAAATGGATATCAAATACTTGATTCAATTACAGATTTGGTACTGAGAAGAGGATCATTGTGTTTAGCTTCTTATCCAGAAATCTGGTTGTTTCATGTTTCTTTCTTTACTGAAAACTAATGTTAGGAATCTGTTTCTACAACACAAAATTTAAAATCAAATATTTTTATGATTGCAATATATATGTTTATTCCATGCAATGTATTATATGTTGATGAAAATGTTTTTATTTCTGTAGCTTCCATTAGAAATAAAGAGGACATCATTTCTTATTACTCTTTTTAATACAGTCTGCTAGTGTGACTTTTGAAGAATAGAGTAAAATGCAAATAGAGTAAAAGATTTCCCCCTAGCTCCCCTACCAGAATGATTACTAGCAGTAGTACCACACTCCCTGCCACTACTACCTCCACCACTACCAGTCATGTCTTTCTTCTCTGCCTGCATACAATACTGACTGTTCTCATCAAAAAGAAGCTGAAGACTGCTTTGAGTAGGAGAAAGAGATTTATCAGCAGGTGCCACATCACTACCAAAGATCTGTGTCAGTGAAGAATATGAAGGAGACACAGTTGACAGAAAGGCTCTGCCATAAATTACATGTTACATAGCAGAAGGAACACACAGAAGCCTGACTCAGTCACAGGATATTGCTTCTAAAAGTGATGTGATGTTGAGATGAGTGAGCTAAGCAATCTGTTACATCCAACAGAGGGCGCACGAGCTTCCCAGCTCCCTTTCCCATAATGCCTTGTGCTAAGCAATCAAAAACATTATTTTTATTCTCAGGAAGTACAACAATCCTGCGGCTACTGATGGTGACACCAAGACCAGAAGTATTTGAACCCAGAACCTACTGTGCCCCAGGCAGTAGCTCTTCTGACTGAGCTACTGAGAATTCTGGATAATTTAATGATCCTTGATTCTGGACTGATCCTTGATTCTGGACTGTTTCTTGTTCCAAGTAACCTTGCCTTGCTTGCCTGATTAGCTCCACCCTTGGACTTCCTATGTAAACCAAGCCTCGCCACTTCCTCCTTGCCAGATTATTGTGCTTCCCAGCCTTTAGTCCAGCTACTGCTCCTGCCTCACCTAACTTCTATTGCCTTACCTGCGTACTGAACCTTGGAATGCTGCTTGACTACTGCTCCTGCCTCACGCTAATACTATTGCCTTAACCTGTGTACCGAACTAGGGCTGTTATTTGACCACACCTACTCCAGTTATCTGGATTGACAGCCACTAGACTCCCACCTCACCTTGTCGACTCCACATACCAGGTGAGAAATCATATTATTATGTTACAGCATTGTTGCTGTTGCCACCCACATTCTTATTGTTAGTAGTACTTGCATGCATGTTTTCTAATTCTCCTCCTTTTGCCTTTCCCCTGCCCTGTTTTTTTCTAGTACTTCTTTATTTAAAGAACTCACTGAGTGATTGGCACTGAGTGTACATCTTTTATTGTTTGTAATTTTTCCTCAAAATCCAGTATTTCAAGAAAAGCCTATTTAGATTAGCACAGGCTGCAATACTGTATATATGAGCAAAAAAAAAAAAAAGGTAAATTGTTTCTTTTTTTTCCAATCAACAACACTGCATCACACTGTGTATTTGGTGAGGAGAGTAAAAAAATTAAAAAGTCCAATAAATAGTTTTTTTTCAGATTAGAGCACACTAGACTTTATGTTGGGTGAACAACAGAAAAAGCTTAAATAACTGAGTTATTTTTCAAATAAGCATAAACTTGACTGTATATTGGGTAATCTGAACACACAAAAACAAACAACGCTTAAATAACGGTTACCAGGGACTGTATTACTGTTTATATGTACACCAAAAAATGCTTAAGAAATTATTAGAATTTTTTTTTTCTCAGATTTACAGCACTCAGTCATACTGTATCTGGTGGGTGAGCAGAGTAGAAAATAAAAAACCCAAGAACTTTATATTTTAGATTACGGCAAGTTAAACTGTATTCTGGGATAACTGAAAAAAACAAAAACACTTAAATAACAAATTCTTTTTTTAGATTAGCGGAGGGTGCAATACTGTATATATGCGAGCCCAAAAAAATGCTTAAGAAATCATTTTAATTTTTTTTTTTCAATTAGCAACACTCCATGTGTATTTGGTGGTGAGTAGAGATGGGTGGAAACAAACCGGATTCGACCTGAATATTCCAAATTGTTTGGTTTTTAACAAAACCTAACAATTTGGGATTTGTCTCAGATTAGCTAAAATGGCCACCACCAGTAAATTATTATACTTTGGGGTCTCTAGTCCCCTCCTCTGGGCCTCCAGCTATTATACCCTGGGGTCTGAAGAAACCCCAGAGTATAATAATTTCACCTTCTGAACAAGTTTGGACGGAACCAGGGGTTTGCCAGTCTTTAGTGATGAGCAGAGTAGAAAATTAAAAAAAAAAAAATTAAATAGCAATAGTTTTAGCTTCAGATTAACGCAAGCTACACTGTATACTGGGTAACCAACTAGAAGCTGCTTAAATAACTTATTTGCCCAGGCGGAATCAGCTCTTTGCTGTTAGAACAGCAGTTGCACTTAATGAATTAAAAATTTTTTTTTAAATTTAAACTGTTGTCCAAAAAAGCCCTTTAGAAAGGATGTTTCACTAACATGATTATTTTGTCAGTAAAAAGTACGCTTCAAGACTGTGTATACAGATGAAATTGCTCTATTGCATAACAGACTTTATTAGACAAAATTAGATTATTGGCAATGACAGGGTTAACCACCCTGTCTGTGTGTCTGTAATTCTGCATTAGAGCAGGGATGCAGCAGTCTAAAGCTCAAACAGCAGCAGCAGCAGCAAATATGTCCTCACTCCAATTGATTTCTGTCACTAATCTGCCTGTGTAATAATTTAAATTCCTATAGCTTTTCAGAAATTTGTTCTGTATGATGCAATGAGATGAAACATAGACCCTACACTATCTCTACCATTACAGTCTGCAACTAGCTTCTGGTGACGTTTGGAGCATCTTATATACTGTAGATGACATCAGCACTGTAAGGTGTCCATCTACCACGGTCTATTGACTGATAGGCTGTCAGGTGGTGCTAGAATTTCAGACTGTGACTCATACACGTTTCTGTTCTGTATTTCCTAATCAAACATGTGGCAGCAGCCATTTTAGTTAATCCGAGATGAATTATCAATTGTTCAGTTTTGCTAAAAAGCGAAAAATTTGGAACATTCAGGACAAATCCAGTTCAGAATGAGGTGGTTCACCCATATCTAGTTAAGACCTAGCTCCAGGTTCTGTTAAGTAACATAGAGGGGAAAGAGCAAAAGAAATGATACAGTGATTGTGGCACTGATTGTCCCCACCCTATCTTGACAGCCAGTGACTGTTGTATTTTCCCAAGTGGTGTCAGTAAAACTCCAGGGCTCTGCCCACCTCACAATTTGAAATTTGGTTCATCCACCTTCCTCTATTACTTCTACTTAGTTTTTGTATACTGCATAGGAACACCTGATAGATTGGGCTTTGGAGCTGTGGCATGAATTGATTATTATAGTGATGAATTATAGAATATGAACTATATGTCTGGGCTTCTCCCTTTGATTAGTGGTTTTCATAATGTCTATTGTGTGCGTGATATGTTTTTTATACGGGGTACTTATTTATTGAAATTTAATATAATTAATGTATTTATATTTGTTATGAATTGGATATATTATTTGGGATAGTGGCATCCATTGTTTTGTAGGTATATTAACAAAAATGGTTAGTTTTCTGGAAAGCAAACACAGACCTTGTTTAGAATAAAAATTATGCCTGTATTCCCCAGCAAAAGATTTATTTTGTAAAGCAGATAAAGAATACTTTTTATTATAATATTGTATTTGGCTGTAATGTACAAAAATTGTAAGAACAGCATTTTGCTAAAGATATAAATCTATATCTTATAATTTTCCTGCTCTGGGTCACTAAAATATTGTAATCACATACCATATTTTCATTGCAGTGCATTTGACTGTTTGGACTGGTTTATATTTAAGACCTATATATACTTGGACAGAAATTGTCGAGAATTTTAGCTGCAGTATTTTGAAATTAAAATCAACAGAGGCAGCCATGTTAGAGCAAAGGTTTCTTCACTAGAGTCTAAAGGAAAAAAGCACAACAATAAGATCAATAGAGCTTCTGACTAGTTTCTGAGCAATATCCAACAGAAAAAAACATCATACATGTATAATCTGTGAGTGGTAATAATATACCACACTCCACTCTGTCAGTGCATCGTAGTCCTCTACCTGGTCAGGGCTTTCCTTACATTACAATCGACAATAGATGTCCACCATGGGAATCCCATATTTATGTTTAATTAATGTTTATTAAAGAATTTTCAATGCAATACAAAATAAGAGGTAGGGGAAGAAAAAATAAACCAACAAAAGGCGCGCAGGCCTCGCCCTAATACAAAAGGCTAGGGGGGAACCCCGCCCGCTGTTTTGAAACACAATATACTAACAATGGGGTGAAGGCCCAGGTATATGAGATCATACAAACATCTGCATAGAACCGAAGGACGGACAAAACAGACCAGGGAAATACACAACTGAAACAAACAATCGGGAAGACACATGAGGAAGATAAGGAGGGGGAAGGGGAGCATCAGGGGAAGGGTAGAACAACCAGTAGGCGCTGAAGAGAAAAGGGAAAAGAAAATAATAAAAGAAAGTAATTCCGGATCATGAGGATAAAGAGGAAAACTCGGTCGATTCCTGAAACACCACCCAAGGCCGCCAAAGAGCGTCAAATTTGGAAGGATTGGAAGAATCCTCCACCACCAGGGCCTCCATTCTCCTTATTAGGAGAAGCTCCTGTAGGAATTCAACCATGGAGGGCGCAGTATTGCTTCGCCAGTTCCTGGGAATGACGGTTCTGGCGGCCGTGAGAAAGTGTCGCAGGAGATCCTTCTTCACTGCAGAAATCCTGCCAGGGATAACTGAAAGAAGGGCCAGTTGGGGAGTTGCTGCGATAGTAGGACCACACACACCTTAGCATACAGGTCGAACACAGCGTCACAGAAGGGCCTAAGAATATCACACTCCCACCAGATGTGATAGAGGGTACCTTTCTCAGTGCCACAGTGCCAACACTGGTCAGTCACAGCAGGATATATTCTGTGGAGGAAGTCAGGACACTTGTACCATCAAGACAGAATCTTGAAATTCTTTTCTTGCGCACTG
Source organism: Leptodactylus fallax (assembly GCA_947044405.1). NCBI lineage: Eukaryota > Metazoa > Chordata > Amphibia > Anura > Leptodactylidae > Leptodactylus > Leptodactylus fallax. The sequence continues at coordinate 1,082,996 of CAMRHE010000001.1, read as the reverse complement.
CAAGGCAACGGAAGCTTATGGGCAAACAGGAAAGACTTATCCAGGTCAGCGGGGGGAAGACCTGCATGAGATCTGACTCCCAGGGACCTGTATACGAGGGGGACCCGGGAGTAGCGTCTCGGAGAAGAATGCTGTAAAGCGTCGAGAGTGAGTGCACGCGGGGAAGAGTCAGCGTGGGAAAGGGCGGACTCCAGGTCATTCATGGTTGAGGAAAGGAGGGGAGACAAGGAGAATTTCCGCAAGAAGGCCGCAAGTTGGCTGTACTCCAGCCAGGACAAGTGAAGGTCCGGATGAGAAGCGCGCAGCTGGACCAATGGAGGAAGAGGTGGGTCCCAAGTCTTATGTCATCGCTGCTGCGCCAATAAAGGAATCTGTCTACAGAACAGCTGGGGGGGAACATAGGATTACGAAAAAGGGGACTGAGGAGGCCAGGAACACTGAATCCCAGGTCTTAAGGAAGTATGAAGAGAGGAATGAGTGCCTGGTGGATCCTGGACGGAAATGAGCTGGTATCCACTGCAACAAGGGAAGGGGAACCGAGAGCAGATCAGCCTCGATAGAGACCCATTGCTTATCCACTCTACGGAAACTCCAGTTGAAAAGACTGAGCAAAACTGCGGAGCGGTATTAAAGTCTAGGATCTGGCAGAGATCTGGTAAAGAAGGTCGTCCACATATAGCGCCTCCTTAACCTGGCGGTTGCCCATCTAGAGGCCGTGAATGTCTGGACACCGCTGTATGGCCACCGCCAGATGCTCCATAACCAGGGCATACAGCAGTGGTGACAGAGGACAGCCTTGCCGAGTGCTGTTCCGCACCAGAAAGGAGTCCGAGAGGATCCCATTGGCTCGAACCTGCGCCATCGCATCGCCGTAAAGAGAAAACACTTTGCTCAGAAAAACTAGACCCACGCCCCCCCTGCTGAAGCGTCGCATGCAGAAAGCCCCAGTGTACCCGGTCAAACACTTTTTCGGCATCTACAGAGAGCAGGCACATAGGAGAGTTGGAGCAAGCCAGCGAGATTTCTAGAAGGGTTTTACATACGTTAACCCGGGCCTCGCGACCGCAGATAAAGCCGACCTGATCAGTATGGATCAGGCATGGCATTAGGAGGGACAAGCGATTGGCCAATAATTTGGAAAACAATTTGACGTCAATATTAATAAGGGAGATTGGGCAATAACTGGCACAGTTAGTCGGGTCTTTGCCCGGCTTGGGGAGGACTGTAATCAGGGCTGAAAGGGACTGCGCCGCGAAAGGGGAAGAGTCGTCAACGCTGTTAAATACCTGGGTCATTAAGGGGGAAAGGAGGTCTCCAAAGCACTTGTAAAAATGGGCAGTGAACCCGTCCAGGCCAGGGGACTTTGCCGAAGGGGAGGACTGAATGGCGAGCAAGACCTTCTCCTCGGAGAAAGGGGCATCGAGGAGAGCCGTATCAGTGTCCGCAAGGGTGGGAAGGGGCGTGTTAGTTACATACTCCTGGATCTAGTCGCGGAGAGCGTCAGGGGTGAGATTGGAGTACTGCCCGCGAATATTATAGAGGTCACTGTAGAACGAGCGGAACTCCGTGGCTATATCAGTGGGGCTATGTACCGTGCGACCGGATCTGTCCCGTAGCTGGGGGATATATGTGAGATTACCACGTGGGTGCAGGCGACGAGCGAGGGAGCGGCCGCACTTATCCGCGAATTCATAATAATGTTTCCTGACGCAGTCTCTAGAGTGCAGATACATTTCGTTGAGATATGAACGCAGTTCCTCCCTAGCATTAAGGAGTTCAGTTAAGGCCTCCTGGGAACGGATCCGTTTATGAGTCGACTCAAGGGAATAAATGTGCACGAGGCACTCAATGACCCAAGCAGCGCATTCCTTTTTAAGTCGTGCACCGTGTTTGATCAGCACACCATGAATCACACACTTCAGCGCCTCCCAATGTAGTGGGAGAGGAGTGGAGTCGTGAGCATGGTTGAGGCCAAAGTCCCTAATTGCCGCGCTGACGTCCGCCTTACAAGAAGCGTCCTTCAAAAGGCTATCATTCAATCTCCACCTGAAAGGGCGACGTACTACACCTGGGACCTCGAGGGACAAGAAGACAGGAGCGTGGTCAGACCAAAGGGACGAATCAATATGGGTGGTAGGCGATCAGGTGAGGGCATGATGGCTGACCAAGAAGTCTATACGGCTATAGGAGTTATGCGATGGGGAGTGAAAAGTATAGTCCCGGTCTTGAGGGTCCAGAATTCACCATACATTGACTAGTTGAGAGTTGTGGAGAGTATTCACAAGCCGTCCCAGGTGCGACAGGGCGTGAGGGAGGGAGAGGATGAGTCAAGGGATGCATCTAAAACAAAATTAAAGTCGCCGGGAATCCCATATTTAACACCACAGTACAAAAAATAAAAAATGGAGAAAATAGGCAGCACTACATTAATGAAATATGTATTTAGAGAAATTATTACTCACTTCTTCAAGGGGAGCTAATGCTTTACTCATCTCATAATCCCAAACCACTTCTCAGAATGTTTCCAGCATGTGTCAACAACACTTTGCAGGACAATAATTGGAAAAATAAATCATTTATCAAAAACTATACATTGCCATTTAAAAAAAAAAAAAAAAAGGTCATGGCCTTTCAATGTATTTAAGTGGTCTTTGCTCTTCATCAAGCAAGACTTTTAGCTCTTCTTGAACATGTGAATATTGTAGTATTTTATTAGCTTCTAATTTGAAAGAGATAATATATAGCAACAGTAACATGAGTAAAGTGCTGAAAAAAATATGGCATTACAGAAACCATATATAATGTGCCAAAGGCTTCTTCATCAGATGTGTAAAGAAGGGTGAATCTCAGCGAGCTCTCTTCTTTATGTGGCCTTGAGGCAGTGCATAATGGAATATAAGATAGAAAGAAAGCTAGTATTATACTCATTTCAGAGAAATACAATTAGGTATAGTATGGCTAAATCCAACTGAGCATGGCCCTCTTGAGGAATAACTCCACATAATCTGTGATAAGTACTGTCTGCTATCTCCTACAAGAATAAATTGCACAAAAGATGTATTGAAGATCTGAAATGAATATGTTTTAAACTACTAAATGTTAGAAACACGTCACATGTACTATAAAGCATCTACACAATTATCATTTACAAAACCAATTACTACCTTCATTTACACATGATTTTATTTATTTTTTTTCAATCATTTTCCTATTGCACATTTCTTCTTTCTAATGGGGTGCAGGTGATCCTGGTAAACTGTGTTCAAATAATTTATCATATATGAGCTGCATCACAGCAGTGCATCTAGAGAAATATTCCTAATATCAGTAATTTCAGAACATGTTTCATCTGAGACCTCATCCTTTCTCAAATGCTAATAAAATTGTCTGTACAACGAAACTCAGTAACAAACCCATCACCTGTTTCCATTGATGTTAGAAACCATAGTCATGGAGCTCTATAAAGAGAATAATATACTATATCTGTGCTCTACTGAGATTCCTTGGTACATTCACAAATGTCCTCCAACAACAGTAATCAGTTTCTTGTCTGAAAGTAAAAAGAAAAGTTGGCATAAGCTTCAGGTATAATATTTAATAGCCATAGCAAATCATCAAATCATGTGATGGATCTCATATACCGCATTCCAAATTACTATGCAAATCAGATTTAAAGGGGTATTCCCACGAACATAACCATTTTTAAATTTGTAGATAATTAAAAGTTAAACATTTTTGCAAATATAAGTAATTAAACATTTTGCAGAGTTATAAGGATTTTCTCTAAATATCTTGTGGTCACAAGTTGTTGTCTTGATCGGTTGCCAATGGATATGACCAAGAATGCAGGACCTTTCTAAGATCGGAAAATCAGCCATGATGTCCTTATTGTGGCCGGGATATCTTCTGATACATGAAGTGTCCCTGCCTGATAACCCAGCTACAGTAAAAAAAATCATAGCTGGGTTCCTGACAAGTCCCAGACCATAGAAAGTTTCTGCATTCGTGGTCATATCCATTGGCAACCGATCAAGACAACAAACTGTCACCAAGATTGTTAGAAAAAAATCTTTAAAACTCTGCAGAATTTTTAACAACTTATATTTGCAAAAAATGTTTAACTTTTACTTATCTACAAATATAGATATGATTATGTTAATGGGAATACCCTTTTAAGTGTCATAAATCTAAAAATGTTTTGCTTTTCAATTAAACTCATAGGTGATATTGTGTCTCAGGGCTCTTTGGATCACTGAAATCAATCTTCAATACCTGTGGTAATTAGTTTGACAGTTGAGCCCAATTTAAAGAAACCTGCTTAAGGCGGGCCCCACATGGCATAAATGCCATGGAAAAAAATGTGCCATTTTACAGTCACAGCAAAGTGGATTCTGGCGAATCCCATCCCCACTTTGCGTTAAAATACGCATCGTAACGCATAATGAAGCAGGTCTGGCCCTCGTGACGTCTCCAAACAGACCCGAAGCCTGCACAGCGTAGGAGAGGTAAGAGACAGTGTTTTTTTATGTTCCCTCACCTCCCCGGGCTTCCGTTCATTATACTCGGGGGGTATAATGCTCAAGTCTTGCATTTGTGCATAAATCAACAATTCGGCTACTCGTAAACAGTGCTCACAAGCAGAAACAGTTGCAGAGGGTCCAGACATACATGAAGTCTTGTTTACTGATAAGTGTTGTGCAACCCTGGATGGTCCAGATGGATGAAGTTGTGTGTGGTTGGTTGATAGCCACCATGCCCCAACAAGGCTCCAACATCAGCAAGTAGGTGGTGGAGTCATGTTTTAGGCCAGAATTATGTAGACTGAGCTAGTAGATCCCCATTAGGGTCCCTGAAGGTGTGAAAATGACCTAATACCAAAGTATATAGAATTTCAGACTGACCACTTTCTTCCATGGTGAAAAAAGAAGAACGAGCCTTCCGTAGCAAAATCATTTTCATGCATGACCATGCACCATATCATGCAGCAAAAAATTCCTGAGTCATTGGCTGCTGTAGGTGTAAAAGGAGAAAAACTCATATTGAGGCCACCATCCTCCCTTCACCTGAACCCTATTGAGAACCTGTGTAGTATCCTCAAGCAAAAGATCTATGAGGGTGGGAGGCAGATCAAAATAGCAGTTCTGGGAGGCTATACTGACATCCTGCAAAGAAATTCAAGCAAACACTATCCAAAAACTCACAAATTGGGGGTTCCACTGTTTACCTTTGTTCTCCTCCTCAGGGTCCTGGCCGTGCCTGTCAGAGGGGACATGGCAGCTGAGGATGTGTATCTGGAGACCTCGGCTCTATTGGGTTAATGGGCGGGTGGCGTTTGAGAGAGGCCCCTGTTGGAAGAAACTCTAAGAGCTTCTAGAGAAGCACACAGATAACATCTTGGCAAAGGGTATCTGTCCTGTCGACCATTTCTTACTTTTCCTCTTCCATCACTGCCTTTTATATGTACAGAAAAGTGTATATAATGCCAACACACTGATACCTCTAACACAGTAAGGCTTAACCCTTATGTTCCTGCTGGTGGGAATAGCATATTTGAGGGGTTTTGGCAGATGGAACAATCCTCAGTATATTCAGTTTATAAGCATTTTACAGAGAACCAGTATGGATGATTGTCCAGAGAACAAGAAAATGTTGTCCAATTACAACTTTGACCAAATGGATTTCTGATGAATCCAGCAGTAGAGATCACCAGAAGCTGGGTCTGACAGGAGGTGTACCAGGGGCGTAAATACCGGGGTAGCGGCTGCCACAGGGCCCGGAACATTAGGACATAATAGCTACTGCTATTTCTGCACTCTACTCTAGTCCATCCGCACGAATTTTGGCGAATGGGGTTCTGTCCCGCCCCTTCCCTATCTCAAATGGCATTAGACAGGGATGCCCGCTGTCCCCCTTAATATTTTCTTTAATGATGGAGCCCTTAGCTGAAACAATACGGTCACACCCACGCCTTACTGGTGTCAAGCTGGGTCAGACTGACCACAGAATTAATTTATTTTCAGATGATGTGATTCTGTCCCTGTCTTATTCTGTCTTATTCTGATATCACACTAAGTACTGTTTCCCAGACTTTGTCGGATTTTGAAGCATTGTCATATTACAAAGTTAATGAATCCAAGTCCCAGATTTTGGGAATCGGTCTGACACCCACTAATATACGTTGTATTAAAGATTCTTCAACCTATCAATGGTGCTCACAGTCTATACCCTACCTGGGAATTCAGCTGACCTCAAATCCAAAAGATTTGGTTAAGGCCAACTTTCCGGGTCTGTTGGCTTCCCTCCAGAAAGAGCTTGATGTTCTGACTAGATTTGAACACGGTTGGATGGGGAGAATAGTGTTATATAAAATGTTGATCTTACCTGGAATACTTTACTATTTAAGGACTTTGGTGATTCCAATACCCAAGGCTGTTTTCCAGGGTTTCCAAAAACAGATGATGGCCTTTATCTGGAATGGCTGTAAACCCAGAGTGGCTTTGCAACCACTCTTTAAGGTGAGAGACTACGGGGGTATGGGAGTGCCAAATCTGTACAACTACCATTTAGCCATAACTTTGGGTCAGCTTAAGTTTTGGCTCACATCGAACCACGACAAACTGTGGCCGGCTATGGAGGCCCAAATGGCTCAGATTACGGATTGGGAGGGTTTTTTGTTAGCATCAGGGCCCGGCAAATGCTTACCCCTCATTGCTCCGCCAGCTGTACAAGCCACAGTTGGGGCATGGTGAGCCCTTTGTGCTATTTCGAACAGCGACATTCCTGGGGTCACCTTGAATTTGCCACTTACAACACTCCCTCACAAGATCCCACATTTATCTCTAGATACATGGTGCAGCTGTGGGATAATGTACATTTCTGATCTCTATAGGGGTGATGGCATTGTACCCTTCTCTATTATAGAGAAGCATAATCTTCCGGCAAGGGAGAAACTTACCTACACTAGACTAGTTTCCTACATTTCGGACACCCCCTTGGCTCAAGTACGCTTGCCGCAACTGGCTGCTGACCTCCTACACCCACAGACTTCTCCAGTTGCTTATAACACGAAAACTCTGTACCGCACTGTGAACATGGACTGCACCTTTTCGGAAGTCCAAAGACATGCACCTGTGGGAGGAGGATTTTGGCCGCAGATTTGAGACCGGTTGCTGGCGGGAGGCAATTAGATGGGCTAAGCAATCCACGGTATGTGCCTCACACTGGGAGCAGTATAGTAAATTGCTCTTACGCTGGTATTACCCTCTCCTTCGTCTAGCTAAGTTCTATCCTACTTGTCCTTCTTGCTGTTGGAGAGGTTGCAGAGGGGTTGACTCCCTGTTCCATGTGTTCTGGCACTGCCCGATCATCCAGCCCTTTTGGATATCAGTTTTTTCATTAATTAATAAACCGTGTGGAGGTGGGGTAAGATCTACACCCGAGATGCCGCTGCTACTGTTGGGCGTCCATACGACTCCAAGCAGGTATAGGACTGTCATGTGCCAAGTACTTGGGGCGGCTCGCCTGCTTATTGCCCGTAGATGGAAGTCTGCCTCTTGCCCGACCTTGACCGAGCTGATTTCTGTGGTATCGTTGAACTACCATTATGAACGAATTTATAAACATAACGGTGGAACCCTGGAGAAATTCCGGAAGAACTGGGAGGTTTGGGCGACCTTGCTCCCCCCACCAAATGCCCATTGACAGCCTATATTTCCTGGCCATTTCTAGTGCTCCTGGTACACCCCCCTTTTTAATCACCTACGTAATATCTTATTTGCATAGCCTTAAAATACCCGCTTAATAACAACTTCTTTTTCTCTTTCTCTCTAATGGTCTTGACTGGTAGCAGGTGGCTCTGCAAACGTGTCTACGTGGCACACTCGTATCATTTGTCCTTTAGGCCTGTTCACTTCTTCGTCTGTTCATTTGTTCTGATCTACCCCTTTCCCCCTCATGGTTACGCCTTGCATAAAGCCTCTTTTCACTATACTAAGTTTGGCTACTTCTATGACGGGGTTTTAATTTCTAATTAATTTCTAATATTTTTCAGTGTGTATCTCATTATGTATCTTTGTTCATGCTGTATTCTTGCGTATTTGTATTCCTCCTGATATATGCAGATTGTGTAGCCATGAATGTATCCTATGTTTCTTGTCCTGCTTTTTAACTTGTTGTATTGTATTTCTGTGAAATATTCAATAAAAAACTATTGTTCAAAAAAAAAAAAAAAAAAAGACTGCAAGATGGAGCGAGGATGCCAAGGAAAGGTAAGGCAAGGTGAGTATGAGTGTTTGTTATTTTTAATCACCTTCCCTGGGGCTCCAATTATTATACTCTAGGGTCTGAGGAGACCCCAGAGTATAATAATAGCACCGAAGCGGAGGGAGGCTGTTGGGAGCTTATAATACCTTGTGGGGGCCACTGTGGAGCATATAATACTGGGTGGGGGCCACTGTAAAGCATATACTACTGGGTGGGGGCCACTGTAGAGCATATACTACTGGGTGGGGGCCACTGTAGAGCATATAATACTGGGTGGGGCCACTGTGGAGCATATACTACTGGATGGGGCCCACTGTGGAGCGTATACTACTGGGTGGGGGCCACTGTGGAGCATATACTACTAGGTGGGGGCCACTGTGGAGCATATAATACTGGGTGGGGCCACTGTAGGGAGCATATAATACTGGGTGGGGCCAACTGTGGGAAGCATATAATACTGGGTGGGGGCCACTGCGGGGAGCATATAATACAGGTTGGGGGCCACTGTGGGGAGCATATTATACTGTGTGTGGGGGGAGCAATGTAGAGCATATAATGCTGTATGGGGGCCATTGTGGAACATATAATACTATCTGGGGCCACTGTTGAGCATATTTTACTGTTTGGGGACCTGTAACCGGTTCGGGGGGCCCCATGTCAAATGTTCGCCTTGGGGCCCAGCCATTCCTAATTATGCAACTGAGGTGTACATTTACTCAAGGCTGAGCCCTGGACACAAGGTGCAGCTGTCAGTTTCTTACAGCGGCTGCAGAATCTACCTTTTCAGGTAACCAGTTATGTTGTAGCTCACTCTTTGGCAGACTGATGATGGGCTTAGTGTACCTCCTACATAAGGCTCTCGTGCCTAAGTTATTACAGGGACAGGCCTGTAGAAGAGTATAATGGGAAATGAGCCAAGCTCCTAGTATGTGATTGAAATAAAATCAACAACATGTTTGTAGACCGCAGGAGCTTTGATGAATGTAATGGCTCACAACTGGTTATATGCTGTTAGGGCAACACTGGCTTCTAAGAGGTTGGTTGCATTTCTACTCCACTTGAAGCTGGTTATTCTGTTCTTGGCTGGAATTATCCTGGATTAGCATGCAGTACCATTTCCTCAGAATGAAGCCAATGTCATGGATTCAGTGGTGCAGTGTGAGGTGTAGCTTTAAACCCAGTCTGTACAAGACATTGTGTATACTTGGTTTATCAGTAGCTTTACAGCTACATGGTCCACTATGTCTTATCCAGACCTCAGTGCAGTTGTCCTTGATTCCTCCTTTGATGACCTTGTTCCCCTTGCTTTGAAAGTAATGCCAGAAAGTTAGAGAGGACTGTTCGGAAGTAAAAACGGAGCAGCTCTGCAGGTGTCAGGGTCCCATATTGCTGATCAGAAGAACAAAGGATGAAATCATTACAACCACAAACCTAGATGACATTGCACCAGAGGAAATTATCTTCAGCATTGTTACCCCAATGTGATGACAGTAGAGGGTAGGAGGACAGTGAAAATGTAGATCTCGACCTCCACTTCAGAAGAAGCTTCTTTACTAAGTCACTGTGGGGTAGAGGAGGACTGGTATCTGTCTGTCCTAGATTCACATAAAGCAGAGAATTTAGGACCATATCCATGGACAGTAGGGGAAGAAATGTGTATGGAAGGCAGCAGCTGGCCCTATACCTTGCAGAGAAGAATCTAAGCAGCTTTGAAGCTACACACTGTAACCCCCCGCACCCAACCAGCGCCTTCCAGATGCCCTGGAGTATATAACTCAGGATTGTGCCCCTGGATGTTATACTGCTATCTCTGGTTAGATACACCTGCTGTAAATTTCTTCCATCCCAATATTTATGAATGGCATCTAACTCTGAGAGGGAGAAGCCACCTTCCCACCATCCCTCATACACCTATGAACTACTGTTTTTTCTTTAATGAATTGAATGGATTGAGAACAAGATTGAATGGGTTCAGTGATGAGAGTGTCAAATGCCGCTATGAAATGTGAACAGTTCTCATAGATAGTTACATATTAGATGAGGTTGGATGAAGACATCAGTCCATCAAGTCCAACCTATAACCCTTAAAATCTAAAACCCATAACCCATAATGTTGTTCTGAGAAAGGCATCCAGGCCCTCTTTGAACTTGTTCAATGAATCCATCATCACCACTTCCTGGGGCAGAGAGTTCCATAGCCTTGTTGTTCTTACTGTAAAAAATCCTCTTCTATGTTGCTGGTGAAATTTTCTCTCCTTCAGTCGTAGAGGATGTCCCCTTGTCACTGTCACTGGCCTAGGGGTAAAAAGATCATTAGAAAGTTTTTTGTGCTGTCCCTTCATGTATTTGTACATTGTTATTAGATCTCCCCGTAGACGTCTTTTCTCTAAACTGAATAACCCCAAGTTTGTTAATCTATCGTTGTACTCCAATCCACCCATTCCCCTAATAATTTTGATTGCCCTTCTTTGCACTCTTTCTAGTTCGATTATGTCTTTCTTGTATACTGGGGCCCAGAATTGGCCATACCAGTGATTTGTATAGAGGCATAACTATGTTCTTGTCATGAGAATCTATACCTCTTTTGATGCATCCCATAATTTTATTTGCCTTGGCAGCCGCTGCCTGGCACTGGTCACTAAAGGTAAGCTTATTGTCCACCACAATCCCCAAGTCTTTTTCATTGGCAGTTTTACCCAGTAATTTACTATTAAGTACATAATCATACATTTTATTTCGTCGTCCAAAATGCATAACCTTACATTTGTCAATATTAAAATTCATTTGCCAAGTCTCGGCCCATGATTCCAGCTTCCTTAGATCCCCTTGTAATATTCTACTATCCTCCTCATTTTTGATTACCTTACAAAGTTTAGTATCATCTGCAAATATGGACACCCTGCTTTGCAAACCGTCTACCAGGTCATTAATAAAGATATTAAACAGGAGAGGGCCCAATACTGACCCTTGTGGCACCCCACTGGTGACTGTTACCCAGTCTGAATATTTACCATTAATAAGCCAGTTGTGAACCCAAATGCATATGTTTTCCCCCAGTCCCAACATTCTCATTTTGCATACCAACCTTTTATGTGGTACAGTATCAAAAGCCTTTGAAAAGTCCAGATACACCACGTCCACTGCAATACCCATGTCTAGTCTTGAACTGACCTCTTCATAGAAGCTGATCAGATTAGTCTGACAGGACCGATTCCTCATAAACCCATGCTGATTGGGTGTAAGATTATTTACATTGAGGTACTCCAGGATAGCACCTCTTAGAAAGCTCTCAAATATCTTACCCACCACAGAAGTCAAACTTACTGGCCTGTAGTTCCCAGGCTCACTTTTAGACCCCTTTTTGAAAATTGGCACCACATTTGCTATGCGCCAATCAAGTGGAACAGACCCAGTCATTACTGAATCCTTAAGTATTAGATATAAGGGTCTGTCTATTACCGTGCATAATTCCCTCAGAACTCGGGGGTGTATGCCATCTGGACCTGGCGATTTATCTATTTTAGTGTTTTGAAGGCGGCACCGCACTTCTTCCTGAGTTAAACAGGTGACATTTAATGGAGAGTTAACATTACCCCTAATCATGTTGCTGGCCATTGGGTTTTCTTGTGTAAACACCATAGAGAAGAAGGCATTTAATAGTTGTGCTTTTTCCTCATCCTCCTCCACCATTACACCCAGATTATTTTTGAGAGGGCCCACATTGTCAGTTTTTATTCTCGTTATTTATGTAATTTGAAGAATACTTTTGGATGATTTTTACTTTCCTTGGCAATTTTTCTCTCAGCCTCAATCTTTGCCTCCTTTATTTGTCTTTTACACAATTTATTTTTCTCTTTATAGTTGTTTAATGCTGTGTCACTACTTTCTTTTTTTAGCACTTTAAATGCTTCCTTTTTATCCCTCATTGCACTCCTTATCGTTTTAGTTAGCCATATTGATTTTCTATGATTTCTGGCCTGCTTATTTCCATAAGGGATATGTTTTTTAGTGGTCCTATTTAGAAGGCTTTTGAAAATGTCCCATTTTGTTTGTGTTCCAGTCACTTTGAGGACATTGTCCCAGTTTATGCTGCTAATCTCTCTCAGCTGGTTAAAATTGGCCTTCCTGAAGTTTAGTGTTTTTGTTCCCCCTCTACTAAACATTTTTTTAGTGTGTACAAGAAAACTTATTATGTTGTGGTCACTAATACCAAGATGACCCCCAACCTCCACTTTTGACAATGTGCCAGGTTCATTTGTTAAAATTAGGTCTAAAAGTGCCTCGCCTCTTGTTGGGTCCTGCACTAGTTGCGATAGGTAATTGTCTTTTATTACTGACAAAAACCTGTTCCCTTTGTTGGACCTGTAGGTTTCTGCCTCCCAGTTGATATCTGGGTAGTTGAAATCCACCATAATAATGACTTTATTGTGCTTTATGGTCTCATCTATTTGCTTTATTAGTATATTTTCAGCTTCTTCCATTATATTTGGAGATTTATAACAAACCCCTATCAGTATTTTATTATTCTTTGTTCTTCCCTTAATTTCCACCCATAAGGACTCCACATATTCATTTCCCTCCCAGATGTCCTCACGCAGAACTGGCTTAAGGCAGGATTTTACGTATAAGCAAACCCCTCCCCCTTTCCTATTGGTACGCTCCTTTCTAAACATACTGTACCCCTGTATATTTACAGCACAGTCATAGCTAGAGTCCAGCCATGTCTCACTTATCCCCACCATGTCATATTTCTCTTCCAACATTATCACTTCCAGTTCCTCCATCTTGTTAGTGAGACTTCTGGCGTTAGTATACATACATTTCAAGGATTTATCATTATCCCTACTCTTCCACTGCCTACTGACTGTTCTAACCCCACCCCCCCGCTCCACCCCCAGTTACATTATTTAGCCCTTCCATTTCTACACTATCTTGCCCTCTACATCTGTTACCCTCCCCCCCAGTCCCTAGTTTAAACACTCCTCCAACCGTCTAGCCATCTTCTCCCCCAGGACAGGTGCACCCTCCCCATTGAGATGTCTGTCCCTGTCCTAGCACTGGTCTGCACTACTGTTTTTCTACCTACCTGGGGCTTGTTGTCCTACCAGGAGCCACTGTTTAGATTCTGTGTCCTACATAAGCCTGTAATATTTCAGTGCAGCCTGCACATTTAACCACTGAGCCACTGTCTTTCCAGAGATATAGGTGGTAATGTCTCTGGAGACTCCAATACTGTAACAGCGATAAAGATACCGTTTTACCTAAAATGATCAGGAATGTTCTAGCATCTTCATTGTTGGATAAGCAGATATTATGTTAATCTGTTTTCTCTTAGTCCCAACAGCAGCACAATAGTAGGGTATTTCTGCCCCTGGGAGCTGGTAGGACAGAACGGAATTTTTACTACCTGTAAATAGTTAAAAATAAAAACCTCCTCCTCTCAATATAAGGAAGGAAGATCCACCCTCAATTGTGTAATTCTAAAGACTATATACAATATAGGGAGGGAGTCTTGTGCTGCTGTTGGGACTAGGGGAAAACAGATTAACATCATAATCTTTGCTTCCCTTACGTCCCACCAGCAGCACAATAGTGAGGATCTAGCAATAAGAACCCCTAGGGAGGGCCCTCTTGATGGACAGAATTTAGCACGGTACAGCCAAAAGTAGTGGCCTCCGACCCCCCACCCCCCCTAAAATTTAGCCTATAATGGTTCACAAAAGTTTAATGTGAACTCCAAGAAGCTGCTGAATAAATCTGTTCTAGAGGGACAGAGTTTTTTTCTGCCCAGGAAGTAGAAACAGTTCTGGTGGAGTGAGCCTTAACAAATTCAGGAGATGCTAGATCTTGCGATATGAAGGCCAACCTTATGGTCTCTTTAATTCACCGAGAAAGAGACGGCTTAGAGGCTTTGAGCCATTTGTTTCCGCCAGAAATAGAGGAACAGATTTTCTGAATGTCTGAAAGAGAGAGATTTCTCCAAATAAATTCTCAGAATAAATGATAAAGCAATTCAAACATATATTATAAAACCTTTCCCCATAAGCACAAGGTAGACCACAACCAAGCAAGTTGTGCCAGCTCTCAGTACAAAGAAAGAGAACAGCAGAGCTATGTAGAAACTGGGGGAGTGGCTTTAGAAAAAAAAAAACACTCCTACTTCCTTCCAGCGTCAGATGCCTGCAGATTTTTTTTTCCCCATATTTAACCCTTTTAATCTTTTCCCCTTTTCTAAAACAAAAGAGGAGGAACAGGAGAAGGCTAAATAAAAAATGCCAACTAGGGGTGGAATTGACATCAGCAGGTGGCTTCAACCCTCCCTTCTGCCAGTACAGGGAGAGGGAAGTGCCAAGGCATCATCAGACAGGAAGATTATGTCAGATGACATCACAGGGAGGCCCTAGGCATGCCAAACATACACACGCTGCTCCAGCAACTAGGAGGAGCAGAGTGTGCGCATGAGGCCATCCAAAGCAGGGAAAAGAAAAAAACCTCCCAAAGTTTCCTTCACAGAAGGATAGGGAGAAGCCTGAAGCAAGGCTGAGGGAGCCAGGGCACAGACCTCAAGAAGAGGATTCATACTGAACAGGAAAAAGGAGGTGGTAAGTTTACAAAAAAAAAAAAACTCAATATGGGGAAGGAACACCATTCCCACCAACACAGGACAGAAAAAAAAACAGTTAGGGGGAGGGTCTTCCTTCCCTATATTGAGAGGAGGAGGGTCTTATTTTTAACTATTTACAGGTCTTTAGTAAAAATTCCATTCTGTCCTACCAGCACACAGGGGCAGAACTATCCCACTATTGTGCTGCTGTTGGGACATAAGGGAAGTGTTGAGTTCTCTAGAACTTCATACATTCCATTACTATCTGACATCATCCATTAGGCTTGTGACCTCAATAAATTCATGTGCATGTGTCCAGAAAAAACCTCCAAATTCACTGGATGCAAGAATTGTGAAGGGGTCCTATGTTAACATATAACTTGGCCTGTTAAGATATTTTTGATTGAAATGGCTTTTGATTTAAAAAAAAAAAAAATGACCTCTTAATGCTGCAAACAAATGACTGTTTTCAGTTCTTTACAACCTATAAAATGTTTAGAAACTTTGTTGTGCATAATAATTTAGAACAGTGGATTTAGATTTTTTTAATATGTGAAAAAAAAATCATTACTTGGAGGTTTGTCCAATAAAAATTGATTAATACCTTAACGGTTGAAGGTTTGAACATTATACTCACTGTCATTTACATCGACCATTTAGGAAAATCAAAGAAAAATATAATCTGTAACATGGTGTAGTTATTTAACCTTCAACAAGCCCAGCTCTTTACATCTACTGCTCCACTGATTCTTGCACAGTTGGAATTTTTTTCTCTAGCCCCCAAAATTTTCAAGCAATCAATGCTGTTAACTTTGTCTGATATGCCATTTAGACTCTGTACTGACAGAAGGGTGGTATCAGGCAAGGGGTGTGATTCTGAGCTCTGACACTGGCTGCATCTGACTGGAGCTCTGAATCACTCCCCTGCCTGACACTGCCCTTCTGACATTACAGAGCTTAACTAGCACATCAGGCACCAAAACTAACTGTGCTTGTTGTTCCAGAATGTTTGGGGCTAGAGCGAAAATTCAAACAGAGCTGGAATCAGTGGAGTGGCACCAATTAAAAAATTCTAAGAACTTGAATTGGTGAAGTCACTTTTCGATTTTTGTTTTTGTCTCCCTACCTTCCAAACCCCATAACTTTTTTTTTTATTTTTCCATTCACAGAGCCGTATGAGGGCTTAATGTTTGAGGGAGAAATTGTTCTTCATAATGGTACCATTTATTCTGTACAATGTACTGGGAAGTTGGAAAAAGATCAGAACTGGGAGGAATTGGAGTGCATTTGTGTGACTCACGGGCTTCGTTTTAACAGGGTTCACTCTTCAGCCAAAATGACATGTCACCTGTATTCTGTTTTCATACAATTCCAGGTATACCAAATTTATATACAATTTACAATTTAATCTCATAGAAAAAATCTAAAACTTTGGAAACAAAAATTTTTTTCTTAAAGTTGCCATAGTCTGCCATAGTCTGCAGAGGGCATTTTTTTTTTTTTTTTTTTTTTTTTTTTTGCGAGGCCAGATGTTTTTTTTAGTTATACCATTTTGGTGAATGTCTATTGCTTTGATACAAACTAATGACAGACAAGCCTGGGGGCCTTGAATAGGCTCCCAACTGTCATGGCAATGGAACGCTGGCCGTGGATCTCTTGTTCCAGGGTTCTGCGATCCTCTCCAAAATGGTGGCACCCATGCAGGCATTAGTGCCGGCTGCTCAGTTCCTTAGCGCCCGCCATATTTAAATACCCGACATTCGCCGTACTGTTACGGCAGATGTCGGGAATGGGTTTACAAGGAGGACGGTAACAGCAATTGTCCATTTATTGATACATTTTTAAGGGGAGTAACAGAAGAACAGCACAAATCATAGCTATAAAGTTCCATAATTATTTCATGCCAAATGCACATATTTACTGAATTAGACATGTCTGGACATGTCTTTAATGACTAAGAATTCCCAGAATGCTAGATCTTGAAGGGAGACTACCACCTCCCCCAAACATATTTAACTACCACCACTGTGATACAGAACACATTGCAGTCCTAAACAGCATACCTTTGTTATGCAAATGTATCAATTGTGTTGATTTGAAGAAAAATAACTTTGAAGTTTTCTGCAAATTAGGCAGTTGATGTACTGTGGGTGAATCTTTAGCCCTGGGAGCACTGATGTTGGATCTCAAGTAGGACTGGTGATGTCATATCAGTGTGAGGGGGTAATGCAGGCAAGAGATGGTAATGAACATTACCAAATGATAAATCCATGGCACTGTGCAAGATGTACTAACAGAAAATTAGCCATAACCATGCAGGAATAAGTGTAAGCACTACATCTCTCCATACTCCCTGCAGAAGGCATCACTAACTCATTTGACAAAATAGAATTGCCCATGGCACTGGCAAGCGACGTGAGCAAGACTGTACTATTCCTTCTCCTCATGATCTTACTTGTAAGAAGGCTACATCCACACCTAGCACATGGTCATCATCATCATCATCATCATCACTGTCTGCTTCTCCTACTCTTCGTCAATGCCAACATCAATCATACATATGGGAATGTGTGTCTAGGAAACAGCAATATGTGCCCAATCATCCAGCAGTCATCCAGCAGTTATTCAACTTAACTTGCACCTGAACAAGTTACTAGCAGCGCATTTGCCAGTTATATTTATGACAATTGTATTAAAAATATGGCAGAAAAGTAGACAGGCTTTCAAAACTGAAGTTCAAGCACATCCAATTTTTAAAAATGTTCTAATCTAGAGCTGTAAGGCTACAGTACATTCTCCACATGCTATAAATGTAATGGCAGGTCACCACATACCCTGTATGAATGGAATGAGAGGTTGTACATGATACTGTTGGAGATGGCTAAGCTGCATTCCATTGAGATGAGTGGAGAAGCATTGCGCATGTGTATATTTATACTCAAATCTTATGAGGCACATGGAGCCCCATTCTTATGATTGAAAAGGGTCCCAGCAGTGAGACTTCCATGAATTATACATTTATTTTGTATCCTGTGGATAGGGGAAAACTTAAAATGACCAAAATAGGAGGTGTGGCTTGACTGCTAACTGGAATGGCTGTGTGAGCTCCGGTCCATAGCCTTTATCATAAGTGACTTACAAAGCATTTCTCATTCTCCAATTACTTGGTAGAGCCCTGCAGACATCTTCCTGTGAGGGGCAAGCTGAGAATACCTGGGGCTAAACCCTGAAAACTGCTGGACATTTAATTTTCTACTGGAGTGGAGCATAGATAAGATGGTGCCGCATCCAAAGTGCTGACATAGTCGGAGACCTTGTTAACAACCTATGGTGAGGATTCCAACTAAGGGTCTACAGTGGGTCGGCGGAGATCTAACTCTGCTCCTTCCTTACCAAAATTAACCTCTTGGAACAATGAGGAATTTCAGAGTGACTTACCTGCACTTGAGATGAAATCACAGACTACGCCTCACAACAATGAAAGGTATGCTCATGGCCTTGCACTGTTTTTTTTTCAAGCTGATTATCTTCTACGCTCTACTAACCATGCCATTACAGAAATGGGAGATAGGATAAACTACATTGACAACAAAATGGGCGTGTTTGCTTTGCTACACTACTCAATAGATGCCCATTATGATCTTGAGTCGGAGGTGTCACAATAAAGGGCTAAAGTGCCGGACTTAGAAGATCGTTCACAGTGCAATAATATCAAGTTTTGTAGCATATCGGAAAACGCAGAATTTAATTAAAATGCTGCTTCCCGCTTGCTCTACACAGACTTAAATATTCACAGGGCGCACAGAGTGCCCCAGCCATATCATCTCCGTGAAACTATTCCTCAGGATGTGTTAGCACATCAAAAACCAACTTGTGGAGGTTGCAAGAAAATTGGACAAACTTCTGCAGCCATGTCATCAGGTTATTCTATACACGATTTGCTTGCAGCTACTTCACAACTTTGATGAAAACCTGGGCCCCATCACTCCTACACTCAGGGAAAACAAGGTATACTTATACAAGTAGGGTGTACCGGTCAGAATATTGATCACGCGGAACAACAATGTTCATGTTATCCGGTCTATTGAAGGACAGGCACTTCTATACAGATGGAACTTGGCCATCAAAGAGCTTCCTGAATGGCAAAAACCTCCTCTTTCGCCCATACTGCAGGATGCCGTAAGCCTACTAACCAGTGAGGGGCCAGCATTGGAGGCTGATATGGTCCCACTCACTACATCAGTTGGTGACATCCGAACTTTGCTACCCCTTGAATCTACAAAACAGGATTATGCTGTTATTCTGTCTAACTTTTTTTAACTACTCTTGCAAGCTCATATTCGTTATCTTGGTTTTAAATGTTCATGTTAAATATATTAATGTGTGCAATATGGCTAATATTATACCTCCTTGAGTGGAAGTGCCTTTCACTGAAGAGTATGATGGTTTGAAAAATGTACTGTATTTTTGCATTTGAAGAGATCAATAACATTTGTCTATGCCTCTAAAAAATTGAAAAGGCCTAAACACACCCCATAAGAGAGCTTTTATGTGGAAGGAAGCAAAAAAAACTCTTTCTTGTGACATTCTGTGCACAGGAAACACATATTTTGGAAAAGGATGCTTTTAGAGTTAAAAACCCGACTTTTACAGAAATATTTCAGGCACATCATTACTCTAAGTCTAGGGGGGGGGTCATGATAGCTTTTAGAAATACTGTCATTCCAGTTTGTACACTCCTTGCCTGACTGTAATGGGCGATACATACTAGTTAGAGCTATAATCAAAAACTCTCTTTTCACCCTGGTCTCCATCTATGCACCAAATCGCCAGTAGATACGATTTAAAGAGGACTCTTATCTAAAAACATACACGGGTTGCTTAATCATTTTTGGTGACTGTAATGCACCCCCAGACGTGTTTATGGCTTGCTCCTTCAGGCCTTCTACATTGTCTCCTCCAGTTAACCCTTTACTTTGGCAGAAGGACTTATACAATATATGGGATTACAACTTCACTGAAAGGGATTAATCATTCTTCTCAGTACCACAAAGAAGCTATTCCCGTATTGATTTATTCCTAGCCGAAAATAATTTGTTACACTCCATACAGCTGTAGACCATAGAAACTATCGCATGGTTCCAACCATGCTGCTATACCGTTATCCATTTTAGCGACAAATACATACCCCATGACACATAAGTGGCATACCAATCCATATATAATCATCCCACATATAACAAGGTATTGCAGACACACATTAAGGAATTCTATGACATGAATGCATCCAACCCATTCACATTTTGGAATGGACAGAAAAGGTTTATATGAAGTTCCTTTATTAAATTGGTTCATGTTGAAAAGAAACAAAGGACTGCTCATTGATAACCTCCTTAAGGATATTTGGGGTCTGGAAATGCTTAATAAATCTTTCTCAACACTAACACAGGGACAACGGTTAATGTTCTTTAAGACAGGGGTCCCCAACCACCGGTCCGCGGGGGTCTTTTGTCTAAAGCGCTGTTTAGTGTATAACCACGCCCCCATGTGACCAAAGCTCGCCCATAAACCGCTGCCCCGCCTTCCGCTCCCTGCCCCACTCTCCTGCTGGGCTGCGGAGAAAAAAAGGTTGGGGATCACTGCTTTAAGACATTCCTTTCCACACCATTTACTGCATAATTACGAGAAAGCTCTTAAGAAAACTAAATCTATGTATTATTCTCAGAACCAATAAGACAGAGAAGCTATTGGCATCCCATCTTAAGTCCCATGAATGTAAAACGAAAATACCTTATCTACTTCATTCACAACATGGGAGGAAACTTTATAGTACAGAGGAAATTGCTAATAGATTTATAATTATAATATAATATTATAATATTATAATTATAATATAATATAATTATAATATATAATTTGGCATCAGATTTCTTCAGGAAGTCCAGCATTTCTTCTTCCCCCTCGTGCACCTACTTAAACTATCAGATGAGCAATCTGCCCTTCTATATGCCCCATATTAGAATTGGAAGTCAGGGACTATAAGATCTTTGCCTTGCAGTAAATCCACAGGGCACCCGATGGCATAATCAATTAGTATTATAAAACATTTCAGCAGTTCCTTTCCCCGTATTTATGCTATGTGTCAAACTGCGGTTTTCACTGGTAGTTTCCTTAAAGAGAATCAGCAAGCTCTCATTGTTGCCCTACCTAAACTGGGGAAACCTCCTGAAGTTCCACAAAACTTTTGTCCTATATCACTACTCAATGCAGATATTAAGATATGCCAAGACTATAGCCAGAAGTGTTGCTGATTGTCTACCTGACTTAATCTCAGACGTTAGGTTAAAAAAGGTAGGCAGGCTTCTGATAACACCAGAAGGGTGCTAGATATAATCCACTACCTGAATAAAAAGGCAAACTCAGCATTGCTGGCTGCTGGGATCTATCCTGAGGCCAATCTGAGTAGTTATTCTTTGAGAAGACAGTCCAGTAGAAAGACTGTACTGCGCTGGTAGGACCCTGGAGCACTGGGGACAGGTAAGTATGATAATTTTTTTTTTTTCCACCTCTCCCGGCCTATTTTAAAAATACTTTTTATGCCCAGACAACCTTTTTAATGGAGAGCTTTCAGACTCATTCCAAATGAGTAATGGAACTCGGCAAAGGTGCTACCAGTCACCATTAATTTTTATATTATCCATGAAACCATTGGTGCAGGCCTTGAGGTCTAAAAAAGGATTCTTAGCCCAGTACAGGGCTATGGACGAGTACTGTCAGGGAGGGAGTTCCTCACAGCCCAGCTAGACTGTCAGATTCCTCTTTAAGGAACACTTTGCTGCTTCAAAAAACTGAGATGTTGTGGTCACGTGGAACGATAGCGGCATTTAAAAAGCTGTTACTCCCTAGGCTCTTATACCTATTTCATACCCTCCCTATTGCTCTCCCAAATTCATATTTCTCCACCCCCAATGCCCTCTTAACACATTTTACTTGGGCAGAGAAGAAGCCCAGACTCATGAAGCAGTTACTTTGTCAAAAAAAGCTGTCGAGGGGAGACTGTGGAGGTAAGGGGATTCCTCCATTTACACTAAAAGCATTAGCTTTCTGGAATATCCCTCTATGACAGTAACCCATGTCACCTACTCATTTGCTACTTAAACGCTGGAAGGAGTTCCAGCCATTGGCTTTACTGTCTCACTCATTTAAGCTTGAAGAGCTGCCCCTATAATTTATATATTTATATAATTTATAATATGCTATACCAAAATTGAATCTGGAGCATTGGCTATCTAAAGGTGTTCTCTCAGTGGGACAGTTGATGAAAGAGAGTAGTCTTCTCCACTTCAACAAAGTGGTAGATAAGTATGATATCCTAAGGGGGGAATTCTACAAATACTTACAAATTTAGCATTTTTTGGCGTGTTTGAACACCACAGGAATAGCGCATTGTGTGAAAGTGTTGCTCCTAATGAATAGCCAAACTAAGGGATTGCAGTTGCTATACTCCCTTTTAAATAACTGATATAACTTTCATAAGTCATATTATTACAAACTACAGGAACAAGACTTAAGCAAACATTTCTCTGAAGACCAATGGGAAACAGCCTTTGACCATTGAGCTTCATAAATCATCTAAATGTAGTAACCATATTGAATCTATCATGAAATGTTATCTCAGATGGTATTATACCCCAGTCAGGCTTCAATATACCATACAACCGTGATATTATGCTAGAGAAATTGTGGCGGTCGGGGTACTCTATTGCATATTTTATGGAATTGTCCATTGATTAAAGCTTACTGGGATATGGCGTTTCAATTAATATCTGAAATATGAAATATTAATATCTGATATTATGCTAGAGAAATTGTGGCGGTCGGGGTACTCTATTGCATATTTTATGGAATTGTCCATTGATTAAAGCTTACTGGGATATGGCGTTTCAATTAATATCTGAAATGGTCTATTCCATTATTGTACCATCCCTAGAAGTTGTACTTCTATTGTTAAAAGTACCACACATGCCTTTGTCTTCTACAATTTGGGTATGTCAAGTTTTTATTATGGCAAAGTTGCTACTACTGCACCACTGGAAATCAGCATTTGTCCCTATGACTGAAGAATTGGTCCAAACTATCAATCTAACATTACTATGAGAAGGCTTTACAATATTCTAGAATTATAGGCTTTTCAGGTTCCCAAGATGTCTGGAAGAACTGATAGCTACATCCCAGAGGCCAATCTGTCTAAAAAAATCAAAAAATCTGTAGTTGTTGTGTTTATTTTTAGAGCACCATTAATTCCATGTTGCTGTACATTTGAGGGTTTAGATACAATACACAAAACAAGTACAATACTAACAGTGACCAGCTGGAACATTGGGATAGAGGGCTCTGCCCACAAGGGCTTACAATCTATGAGAGAAAGAAGATAGAGACATTAGGTTGTAGGCCTTCCTGAAGAGGTGAGTCTTCAAGGTCTTCTTGAAGCTTGTGATTGTAGGGGACAGTCTTATGTGTCATGGTAGTGAGTTCCGGAGTATGGGGAATTCATGGGAGAAGTCTTGTGGTCGGTTGTGTGAAGAACAGATAAGAGAAATGCTAAGTAGGAGGTCTTGAGAGGATCAGAGGTTGTGTGGGTTGGTAATGGGAGATTAGGTCAGAGCTGTATGGAGGGGACAGGTTGTGGATGACGTATGTCCGCATTAACATTTTGGCTGCATGATGGCATAGCCAGTGAAAGGACTGGAGGAGGGAAGCAGCTGATGAAAAGTGGGGAGAGAGCAGCAGAGTTTAGGGTCGACTGGAGGGGGGCGAAATGGCACCTCACCTTGCCTGCAAAACAGGTGCAAGACCTGCAGGCACATCCAAAGCACTGACAGTGTACCTGTTCCACAGTCACAACAGGTGCACAGAATTAGGGGGACATTTTCCTGCAGGTCTTCCAATGTGTTGTATCTCATAATGTGTGTGCAATGTCCCACCACAGGCCTCTATGTGGGGGAAACAGGGCATAAACTTAGCGCATGAACTCACACCGATTCACCATTAATAGCAGCAGAACAGATCTCCCAGTGGCCACACATTTCCACGGAAAAGACCACTCTATTGAAGATTTGCGGGTTGTGGTTTTAATGGAACATTTTAAGACGAAGAGGGAGAGAAAGGAATGGGAATACAAGTTAATGCAAAAATTTCAAACTCTGCAATTTGGACTTAATATTCATGCCAGTTTCATGTCACACTATGTAAGACCTGTGAGGGTCACAAATCACCACCTGACAGCAAACAGATAACAGATCCCTCCATCACGCTGCTTAAAGTTTCCCAGACTGTTTATTTCCTGACCTGTTGTAAATAACTTCCCTACTTATATTGCATTTTGTTATTCCAAGATCCTTTTGAAGATCCATGTCTTGTGTGTGTATAAAGAGTGTGAATTTTCATTTTCTTGCATTACACCATGTATGAAGAAGAGAGCTAGCACTCTTGAAAGCTCACTATCAAATATACTCGGTTAGCCTCTAAAATGTATCGCCTGATTTCTTCACTTGTAGCCATTCAGTGATAGTAGGAGGTAGACTTCAATTGTCTGGGAATTGCTGTTCTCGCAACTATGAGGAGGAAACTAATCAAAGTTTTGGAGTAACTTTTAACTTTTCCGGGTAGGTTAGAAAATAAGAGATGATGGATCATTGGCAATGGAGGCCCCTGTTATCTTTCTGATGAGATTTACCACCTTTTCCCAGAAAGTTTGGAGGATGGAGCAGTCCCACCAGATGTGTAACATCATTTCCCTGGCTCTCAGGCATCGCCAGCATGCATAAGTAGAGGAGGCGGGGGAGTTGGTTCAATTTCAGGATATTTATTTTGCCTAGCCAGGAGACGTCTTTGTGATGTCACTTCTTCAGGTCTGCCTGTAAAGAGGTGAGGAGTGGAGCAAAATTCAAGGGCCAGATATTGCCCAGATCAGAGGGGATGCATACTCCTAGATACTTTATCGCTTTGTCTCACCACAGGAAGGAATAATTTTCATCTACCACACAGGCAATCTGAGGATCTAGGCTTCCTCTTCATGTAGTTAATTTTATACTGAGACAACTGCTGCCGCTCAAAGTGGTAATTAGGGACGGGATGGAGGTGTGGGGTTGGGTTATAAAGAAAAGGAGGTGGTGCACAAAAGCAGAAACTTTAATGTTTAAGTGTACATATCTTATTCCTGCTATGTCCAGGGTCTTGTGGACTGCCACCAATAAGTGCTCCATGGCTACTGCATAAAGTTGAGGGGAGAGGGCACAACCCTGTCTGGGACCCTTGGATATGTTGAAAGTGGGAGAATGGGAGCTATTTATTCTAATTTGGACCTGAGGTTTCTGGTATAAGGCCCCAATGCAATTGAGCATATGGGGACCGAGGCCAATCTGGGTTACTGCTGCCATGAGAAACCTCCAATCCACACTGTTGAAGGCCTTCTCCACATTTAAGGAGAGTTTCATCAGGTGGATACCCTTGGGGGTATGCATGATGGATCATGGAGAAGGCTTTCAACAAGTTGTCCCTCGCCTCTCTCATGGGTATAAAACTGACATGGTCTGGGTGGATCAAGGATCCCAATTGTTGGCCAAGCCTATTTGCAATGAGCTTCACATAGGGTTTGGTATCGCTATTTAGAAGTGAGATGGGGTGATAGCACAAACATAATTGGGGGTCTATCCTTTCCTTGCGAATAACTATGAGATGTGCATCCAAAAAAGAGGGAGGGAAGGGAGTCTTAGTTGAATGTGGCTAGAAGGGAGGGTGTGAGATCTTCAATCAAGGTCTTAAAGAAGCTTTAGAAGCCATCCAGCCCAGGGCTCTTCCCAGTAGGAAGATCTTTAATGGTAGACAGTCAGTCTTCTACAGAAACAGTGTTTCCAGGAAAGCAGAGTCTGTGTCAGAGAGCTTAGGTAAGGATGTGGAGAGTATATACTGAGTTAAGGAGGTGTGGGGGATTATGAGTTAAGAGGTTGTAGAGGGCCGAGTAATAGGAGTGGAATATGGAGGCAATCTCCTCTGTCAGGTTTTGATAGAGGGGCTGTATGTTGTGCCAGCTAGATCTTAGAAAGGATGGACACATAAATAACATACAAGTATATTTAAAATATTTAGTCAGCCACCAACTGTGCAATTTCTCCCACTTAAAAAGATGAGGTCAGCCTGTAATTGACATCATAGGTAGACCTCAACTATGAGAGACAAAATGAGAAAACAAATCCAGAAAATCACATTGTCTGATTTTTATAGAATTTATTTGCAAATTATGGTGGAAAATAAGTATTTGGTCAATAACAAAAGTTCATCTCAATACTTTGTTATATATCCTTTGTTGGCAATGACAGAGGTCAAACGTTTTCTGTAAGTCTTGATGGAAGGAGGTTTGCACTCAAAATCTCACGATACATGGCCCCATTCATTCTTTCATGTACATGGATCAGCTGTCCTGGTCCCTTTGCAGAGAAACATCCCCAAAGCATGATGTTGCCACCCCCATGTTTAAAGGAAGGTATGGAGTTCTTTGAATGCTGTAACATCCTTGCCTGTCCGGGCTTTGGCACCATCCTCTGGGCACACACTGTGGCGCAGGAGGTGTGTCCGGTTGTGATTCCTCCCTTTGTGTTTTTCTTGTATTGTCTGAACACTGTCCTATTCCCTCACCTCCTTAATTGATTTTCCACCACACCCTTCTCCTTCACCTTGCTTTCCCCCTGCTCCACTAAGAGTTAACTTTAGTCTTACCTTTGTGATTGACAGCCTATCCTCCTTTCAAGTCTGTGGCGGGTTCTTCCTCCCTATTTATTGTTTGCTCACTTTCCCATTGGCGCCTACTATTGCATTACGCTTACTGGCTATACTCCTTGTTCTTTGTTACCTGTTCTTCTGTTTTCGTGACCACTGGCTTACCTTTGACTTTTCTCTTGGATTGTGATTTTGTACTACATTGCTCGTTTGTTACCGACCCCTTGGCTAGCTGACCTCCCTTTGTTGTGTTCGTCCTGTCTGCATTCTGTGTATCATTTATTGTAAGCAGGGACTGCCGACTGGTTGCTGGCTGTTGCCTAAGAAAGATCGGGCAATTTAGCCAGGGACAGTGGGGGTGATTCAGCTTAGGGTCTACTGTCTTGTTGTGCCCCCCCCCCCCCAAAGTTCTCCAGCAGCTACTGTGGAATCGCTCCTCTAGCGATTCCCTTACAGCAACTCAGCATTCACTCTCCTCCAAACACGATGAGTTGTGTTTCTACCAAACAGTTCTACTTTGGTTCATCTCACCATATGACATTCTCCCAATACTCTTCTGGAACATCCAAATGCTGTCTAGCAAACTTCAGACGGACCCGGATATGTACTGGCTTAAGGAGGGGGGACTCGTCTGACACTGCTGGATCTGAGTCCCTGGCGGTGTAGTGTGTTACTGACGGTAGCCTTTGTTACGTTAGTCCCAGCTTTCTGCAGGTCATTCACTAGGTCCCCCTGTGTGGTTCTGGGATTTTTGCTCACCGTTCTTGTGATCATTTTGACCCCACGGGGTGAGATCTTGCGTGGAGCCCCTGATCGAGGGAGATTATTAGTGGTCTTGTATGTCTTCCATTTTCTAATTATTGCTCCCACAGTTGATTTCTTGCCTATTGCAGATTCAGTCTTCCCAGCCTGGTACAGGTCTACAATTTTGTTTCTGGTGTCCTTCCACAGCTCTTTGGTCTTCACCATATTGCAGTTTGGAGTGTGACTGTTTGAGGTTGTTGAGGTGTCTTTTATACTGATAACAATTTCAAATAGGTTTCATTACTACAGGTAATGAGTGGAGGACAGAGGAGCCTCTTAAAGAAGAAGTTACAGCTTTGTTAGAGCCAGAAATCTTGCATGTTTGTAAGTGACCAAATTCTTATTTTCCACCATAATTTGCAAATAAATTCTTAAAAAAATCAGACAATGTGATTTTCTAGATATGTTTTCTCATTTTAGCTCTCATAGTTGAGGTCTACCTATGATGTCAATTACAGGCCTCTCTTACCTTTTTAAGTGGGTGAACTTGCATAACTGGTGGTTAACTAAATACTTTTTTTTCCCCACTGTAGATGGGCATTTTTGGTATTAAGGAAAGATTGTACCTTGTGGCGGGTCTGACTAAGTTCTCTAAATGTGCAGTTACAGTGTTAGTTTATGTTGCGCTTCAAGAGTGTTGAGGGTGGCTAGGAGTTCTTTTTTTTTTTTTACTAGTTTCTATCTTAATTCTTTCTCCATGCTTAATTACCACTCCCTGAAGAACATATTTTACGGCTTCCCAGCATGTGGGAGGGGATGTAGTGTCATGGTAAGGGTCATGTATGAAATTAGCAATTGTCTGCTTTAGTTCTTGTAAACAGACGGCAACACATAGTAGAGACAGTTGAGTCTCCACGAAAAGGTCTTTGTGGCTTAAGATGGTAAAGTGAGTTTAAGAAAGGTTGACACATGATCAGATAGATATGTTACTGATGGCCGTGTGGGTAGTCTGTGATAGTAATGGGTGTTGGACTAGGATGTAGTCAAATTTACTTTATAAGAAATGTACGTTGGAGAAAAATGTGTAATCTCTCGTGTCAGGGTGAAAAAGTCTTCAGACATAGCTGGTATTTATGAAGAGCATTACAGATCCTGTTTAGGTTACTATATGCAATAGAGGTGTGACCCGAAGAGGTGTCAAGGAGAGGGTTCAAAGTCAAATCAAAATCACTGCAAAGTCTGCCAGTGTCTCTAGGGTCCTGAGTAAGAATGAAACCTGGTCAGTGTTTGGGGCATAAATATTGGCTATAGTATAAACATGGACATAGATATCACATTTCAGGAACTGATATCTGGCGTCATCATCATGGAGGGATCATGTCTGTCTTTTTTATGCCTTCCATGAGATTGTTGTCTATATCCCTCCTGTATACTGTTTTCTGCCATATGCCTTATATGCTTATAAGATGAATCCCTTGCTCTCTGTAACCAAACTTTGTAATTGTATTTACATATGTATCTTAGTTTGTAAGATTATTGAAACAGAAAATTATCAAAATATATTTAATTTATACTGCATGGTGCCTGTAAACCATTCCAGCAAAATGCAGACACCAGAAGTAAAATATTACTCCATCCATTGTGAGCATGTATGCAGTTTATAGCTATATTCACACAACTGTGTCCATTTCTCAACCATGAAAACGGATGAACCAATATGGCTTGACCTTCGTGCATCTGTTTTATGTCCATTAGGTTACAGTCCAACATTGTAGAAACACAGAATTTTTTGTTGCAGATTTTGCTGAGGTTGAGCCAAAGTCATAAACGGATTTAACAGAAGGGAAGCATCTAAGCATTTCCTATAAATTTCCCTTTCCTTCTCAAGCCACTCCCGACTTTGGCTCAAAAAAAATCTGCAATAAAAAAACGATGCTTTTCTGCAACTTGGGGCTTTAACCCTAGTCTGTTTTTGATGGCCGAGTGGCCTCTGTTTTGCATATATTTTTTTAATGGGCCATGGGTTGTATTTAGTGTTTTTTACCCAATCCACTGATCTCTTTTTTTTATTAACCGAACTCTGATGTCAATCCAATTTTACATACTGTACATTAAAAACAGACCATTGATTTCTATTAAGTCTTTGTGTTTAAAACATGTCCTTTTTTTTCTGGCCGTCAAAAACAAATATGTGAATAGGATCATTCAATCATATTGGTCTTAAAACAGCTGCATGATGGCCATTAAAAAAACTTCAGTCATATGAATAAAGCCTAAGTTCTACCTGTGACACGCGGTCTATGTGAATTTCCCGGCCTGAACAGTATGCAGAGAAAAGGACTCCTAGCATGATAGTTATCAATGATGCTCGGAGTCCCTACCTCCCAGCGATATACTGTCCCATACTGTAATTACTAAAATCTTCAATTTACCTCTATATGTATTTATTAAGGAATGTAGTTGTTCTAAAACTCAAACTCCAAAACACCTAAAGGGTTAAAAAAAAACTACATAAATACTTTAAGTTCATAGAGGGTTCAGTTTTCTAATACAATATATTGGCATATTGGGAACTCTTAATTAATCTTTAAAAATATGATTTTGGAATTTTGGGCCTTAACTACTTTTGTGTGAACTGATGAGTACTCTGTAATGTCTCATTTTGGCTCTACTTTAACCCTACAATCTGTAAAGTGCTACATAATATGTTGGCACTATTCAAATAATGTACTATACTAATGTACTAATGTACTATATTATTATTATTTTTGCTGAGAAATTAACATTTTTACAAATTGTACATTTTTACAAATTCTCTGTAAACTTTGGATCTTTTTAAATCAACATTAAACATATAGTGTCCAAAATTTACCAGTAACATAAAATACAATGTTTCACAAGAAGTTAAATCTTGGAATCAATTCAATAAGTAAAACAATTAAAAAGTTTTTCGTATTAACACATAAAGTGACTACTTTCATAATTGAAATTGAGGCCATGATGTCATGAACACCATAATTGACTCTGGAGGTAAAGGATTATTCAAGTTGTTCTATTGGGTGTACAGAACTGTATCATAAGACCTTACCTTTTTGAGGAAGATACTGTAAATCATGAACCAGAGAAACAGTTGCACTGCCACTCCACCTTTCACTTCCAGCATTTGCCACTAATATGTATCCAACGTAGAATCCATGACAGTGAACTAAGGATGAATCAGCAGTGCTCTACCGAAAGACAAATACTGGCAGTGAAGAAGTAGAAAAGCGACATGCACCAATAGCATACAGCGTTCTTCATTTCTCAATAGTATAAAACAGCATTGTTTGGACTAGGATGCCAGTGCGAACAGGTGACTACCATTTCACATATGACCACACTTCCTTTGCCCTGACTACAGAAGAACATCATCCTATCCAACAAAGACGTGCTTAAGTGTCGATCCTGGGTGGAGCAACTACTGAATGGTGAGTATCAAATGTAATAAGGTGATCTGGTGGAAGTAGTAGCATGACAGTAGATGCAGAGCACCATCATTACTTTGTTATTGAACACTACTTTACTAGTCTAAAGCAGGAACAATCACGCATTTAAAGCACTGCTTTCACTTTTTTATGCAGAGAGTTACTACAGGGCTACCTCTTTTTTTCTCAATTTTTAGTGACAGACTACAAATCAATTATTTGTTGTCTGTTGTAGAGGGTTGTGACGTACACTGTTTATTTCTTTTGTTGAATATAAGAATAGTCTAAGCAACTACATAGGAAAGAATGCTGCTTCTGGAGTAAAAAAAAAAAAAAAATAACTGACAAGAAATCTGTTAAAAACATTTTGTAGTACACAGAGATAAACTGTAAGAACAAACTGGAAGCTGTGCTACAGTTGTAGTGTAGGCTTGTGTAATCCAAAGTGACATACTAATTAAATGTTATCTTTCCAAAAATACTCATCTTTTTCCAATGCATTTTGAAGTTGCTTTATATTTGACAGGTTTTAATGGGCACAATAATATTATTCTCATATTTGTTACTAGTATGACTGAATGTATTTGTTTTATGTATTGACATCTGAAAATGTATATATAACGCTAATATATTGAATATAATGAACTATTTTAAAGTCCATTATACTATGTGTTATATTGTAATATACAATATTAAAATATATATGTGTATGTACTGTAATGTACAATAAGTCACTTATTTAGTTTCTACAGTATTTCAAGTATGCAAAAGTATAGAATGCACATTTATCGGATAAAGCATAACAGGTAGATTTACTATTAAAAATGCTACACAATTCTGATGCAACTTGCGCCAAAAATTTAAATACATACCTTACATCACATTTATCAACTGTTGCAGACACTTTAGGACACTTTAAGGACATTTTCTGCATCCTGTCCAAAAAAGGGACTAGGTCATGGACAACAGGGGTGGTGCCTAAAATGTAATGTCATGTGCCAAAAATGTGCAAAAGGGTCCAAAATATGGGTGGTGTATGAGATGTCTAAAGATGTGCCATATTTATCATCATCATCATCATCATCATCATCAGCCACTCTGGTTAATCGTGCACATTTTAAACCTGTCTAGTCTAGATTTGCACTGTCCTAATCTTACACAGTATTAGTAAATCTGTCCCATTGTATATAGAAAAAAACATGCTAATACAAATAAGATTGGTACTGTTTAAGATTGGTACTGCATGTTGAGATGCAAAAGCAATATTTATAATCTTGAGTTAAAGGAGAGCCCACTAGAGAAATATATATGGTAAAAACATAATAGAAATCACTCATTTCTGGTGCTCTGCTGTAGGACATACCATGCAGTATTGTTGGCCAATACATGACCAATAGTTGCTGTTACTTTAAGGTTTCTGTGCCAACCTGTGAAGCCTCTGCAGTCTTCAGGACTCTACTATACTGATCCAAATAGCAGCTGAGGAGAGATATTTAACCCCTTCCCGACACCCACCATAATAGTACAGCGGATGCCAGGTCTTTAAAGATGGCGGCCGATCTCCTGCAGCTAATGCTCGCGATCAGAGTATTACTGTGAAACACATACACATTAGGTATCCCTGTATCCGAAAACACCATGTCTACAAACTTATACAAATATTTTTCCCGTACGGTAAACACTATAGTGGGAAAAAAAAAATCAAAAGTGTAAAACCTCCATTTTTTTGCTGTTTCACTAATGATAAAAATTTGAATAAAAAGTGATCAAAGCAATAGACATTCCCCAAAATGGTATAACTAAAAAGTACACCTGGCATCCCCGTACATGGAAATATAGAAAATTTACGGGTGTCAGAATATTTTTTTTTTTTTTGCAAAGTTTTAGATTTTTGTTAAGGGGTTAAAATGAAAATAAAACCATATAAATTTGGTATTCCCGGAATTGTATCAAAACATAGAATACAGGTGACATGTCATTTTGGCTGCACAGTGAATTCCGCAAAAACGAAGCCCATAAGAAAGTTGTACAAATGCATTTTTTTCTTCAAATCCACCCCATTCTGAATTTTTTTCCAGCTTCCCAGTATATTGTACAGAATAATAAAAGTTAGCATCATGAATAACAATTTGTCCTTCAAACATTAAGCACTCATATGGCTCTGAGATTGGAAAAATAACAAAATTATAGGGTTTGGAAGGTGGGGAGTCAAACAAAAATTGAAAAACTCTGTACCTGTTCATCCAGGTGCCTGCTATTTGGACTTTTGGCTTGTTACGGGAAAACTACTTCTCTCTCTGATTTTTGCTCCGACTTTACCTCTTGGACTGACTTTTGGCTTGGATGTACATTGTAAATTCATTCTCCTGGTTTTGATCTGCCTTGTAAGTTGATCATGGATTCTGCTTTGACTTCAGATTGCAAAGCGTTTATTTCTTATACCAGTTTCTGTGGTGATAGATTGGGCCCCAAATTCAGCACAAGTCAATCTGGCTTCACAGCTGGTAAAGGCGTTTGGGTGCTTGGGATGTCTCTCTCAGCTCTGTATGAGATTTAAACTGCTAGTTCTAATGTTGTTAGCCAGTTCCTCAAATTTCTGATATTTGCTTCAGAGATACTATCATAACATCTGAACTATGCAAGATGCTCCAGAATTGTTATTTAATGGGTGAAACAAATCCTTGCGCAAACAGGCATGTCAGGAGATCAACAG
Organism: Leptodactylus fallax; assembly: GCA_947044405.1. Classification (NCBI taxonomy): domain Eukaryota; kingdom Metazoa; phylum Chordata; class Amphibia; order Anura; family Leptodactylidae; genus Leptodactylus; species Leptodactylus fallax. Next base: position 1,049,434 of record CAMRHE010000001.1, on the reverse strand, counting down.
ATCCTCTATTTGTTGTGTTTTATGCATGTGACTTTGACAATTACTGTATAATCTTGAATAGTGTGATAAGAATTTTTACATTTCATCAAAGGCAGCATGTAAATTTATAAGCTTCTTCCACATGGATTGTGCCATTTGCCTGTCAATTTACATGGTATGGACAGGGGGGCCTCATCATAGAAAATTGTATAAATGTCAACAGCCTACTCAACTTGAGTAAGCATATGGAAAATGGGATATAAAAGCAAAATGATAGAAGTCATTCAAAACAGAGCACAAGTTATACTTATTTTCAAGTCATTTTATTTTTGTTTTTTAGATTTATTAGTTCTTATATGAATTAGAAGCCTCACGTACGAATGCAAATGTTGTTGTCCAATAATATATTATTAGCATCTCGACTCATTCCTGTACATGCACTCATCTAATTAATCACAGCTGTTATTTTCATCTTCCTTATAACTGGTGCCTTCTTGATCTGTAGGCATTTTGCAAGCTTTTACTTTCCATACCTCAAGGAAGAATGAGTTGACTACCAAACACTTGTAGGATAGCATTCCCCAGGCACATTTTCAATGGGGAAAGCTATTTAAGATAATTAAGTTAAATGACAGTTGCTGCACACTACACACTAAATAGCATATTATGTTAACATTGGAGAGTCTTTGGGAAATTAGTGGAAAAGTACAAGTTCTCAGTACTGAGTTCTTAAGAAACCTTTCCATCGCAGAGAAATAAAATTTAGCACTTCTCAAAGGGTGGGATGGACTGAGTCTGCAATCATGCGACCCAACCCTGCCCATCTTGAATGGTAGAGAAATTCACCTTCACATAGGACATCACCAGCACCATAGAAATCAATAAAGCAGATGACAATTGTAACAATGTAATGCTTAATTTCAAAATGCATTTAAGATCCTCCACAATTAGCTGGTCACCAGGAAAAAAAAAACTGTGGGAAAATAGTGAGTGCTATGTAGGAGGTGACGGAGTCGTTGCTCCTATTGGACCCAGATTAGATGTGATCACTGGGCAACTCTCAGAGGCCCCAGTGTTCATGTGATCACTTGGCTACTCTCATTGGACCTGGTGATCATGTAGAACTTAAAGACCCTGATAAGCTTTGCCAGTGACTAATGTAGACCTCATGGGGGACATGTAATGTAATATACAAATACATAAAAAAAGAAATGATGATAAAGGATAAAAAATCCACATCCATAAAAACTTAAAATATTAAAGAATTATATTATTTAACCTCTGCAGTAGACACCATAAAAATTCGCTAAAATAGCTTTTTTTTCTCATCTTACATCTTAAAATACTTAATAAAAAGCAATTAAAAAGTCATATACCTCATAATGGTACCAATGAAAATGTCAACTCATTCTACTCATTTCACCAAAGAAAATAAAAGTTATGGCCCGTAGAAGATGGTGAAGTAGAAACAAATCATTTCCTTAAAAAAAGTGACTTTCTGATCAAAAGTATTTGTAAATAAAAGAAACCTACACATATTGGTTGTTTCCATACTTGTACACACCTGCAGAAGAAAGTAAATATATATGCACCAAAATCAGCGGTACAAAAGTTGCAATGCCAAAAACAGTGGCAGAATTCCAGTTTTTTCCAGTCCCTCCTATAAAGGGTTAATAAAAGCTAATCACTAAGTTATATGTATCCCACAATGGTGTCAATGAAAAATACAACTCATCCCACAATAAAAACAAACCCACAATTAGTTATGTCGACAAAAAAAAAATTAAAAAGTCACAAATCTAGGAAGGCAATGATATTAAAAATACCAAAAAGAATCTTAGTCATTAGGGTCAAAATACAGTAGGCCTGGTCCTTGAAGGGTTAAAGTGAATATGTCAGATTTCTGTTGTCCTGAGAAAAGTATATGAGAGAGAGAGAAAATCTGAGTTTTGTGATATATTTAGGTTGTCATTTGGTGCATCAATTTCTGAGTAAAAAGTAGGATAAGTCCTGATAGGATTCTTAGGAGTGACATTGCAAGTCCTGCCTATTTTGCCTGTTGACAGTTTTCCCTGTATCAGCATGTAAGAAAAAGGCTGTTAATCCCTGTGTGTGGGTGCGGTCAGCAGGGCTCTTACTATCTCTCCTAGGAGTGCTGTCAGGATTTACTCTTTTCTTTTACTAAGGAATTGATGCACTAAATTATACAAACCTATAAATCATTGGGCAGGTTTACTTCAAATACACGCGTGGACAAAATTGTTGGTGCCACTCGTTTAATGAAAGAAAAACCCACAATGGTCACAGAAATAACTTGAATCTGACAGACTGGAATTTGCCAAACTACATGTTGACAAGCCACAAAGCTTCTGGGAGAATGTCCTATGGACAGATGAGACAAAAATCAAAATTTTTGGCAAGGCACATCAGCTCTATGCTCACAGATGGAAAAATGAAGCATATCTTGAAAAGAACAATCTCACTACTGTGAAACATGGAGGAGGCTCTGTTATGTTCTGGGGCTGCTTTGCTGCATCTGGCACAGGGTGTCTTGAATCTATGCAGGGTACAATGAAATCTCAAGACTATCAAGGGATTCTAGAGAGAAATGTGCTGCCCAGTGTCAGAAAGCTTGGTCTCAGTCGCAGGTCATGGGTCTTGCAACAGGATAATGACCCAAAACACACAGCTAAAAACACCCATGAATGGCTAAGAGAAAAACATTGGACTATTCAGAAGTGGCCTTCTATGAGCCCTGACCTAAATCCTATTGAGCATCTTTGGAAGGAACTGAAACAAGCTGTCTGGAAAAGGCACCCTTCAAACCCGAGACAACTGGAGCAATTTGCTCATGAGGAGTGGGCCAAAATATCTGTTGAGAGCTACAGAAGTCTCATTGACAGTTACAGGAATCATTTGATTGCACTGTTTGCCTCAAAAGGTTGTGCAACAAAATATTAAGTTAAGGGTACCATCATTTCTGTCCAGGCCTGTTTCATGAGTTTTCTTTTTTTAAAAATTCTGTTGAAGCATGGTTGAAAAGCAATGTCTGATTTTCATTTGTTCATTTTCATAGAATTTTTATATATTATTACTTTTGTCAGATTCAAGTTATTTCTGTGACCATTGTGGGTTTTTCTTTCATTAAATGAGGGGTACCAACAATTTTGTCCACGTGTGTATGTTAAGTGCATCATCAACATATGGAGGAAAATCAAAGTGAAATGTAGAAATACGTATTGATGCAAGGTCCCAGGGCTTAAAGAGTACATGAGTTTTCATGAAAAGTTGAAATATCTGCAGGGTCACTCTATGCAGTCTGTTCTATGAATGTGTAAGTCTGCATAAATGGTGTCCTATTACTTTTTCTGCTGCTAATATCGCCATTATGGCTGTAGAACATTTTACATTTTTCTCTCAGGCTGAGGGTATGTACATTAAGGAGCAGTCTGCCCTCCTCCCCATCCATTATAACTGCAACTGTTTAAATGAAATTCTGTGTTGGAATAATGTTTATTACTGCCTGTATTGCAACAACTACTGTTTATACGTTTATAACTGCATAAGCTTCTGTCTCTAGGCATAGTGTTAAGTTGTTAATAAAGCTCTGTTAAAAAAGTGGGGGCTAGAGTAACAAAACCAGGAAGTTCCTCTCTGTTTTTGTTTTGTTTTTTTTTTAGCTACAGCATAGAGCAGAGCACATGGAGCTCACAGACAAGTAGCTGAGATCATAAGTTACAGAATACAGTGTATTATTCTTGTTCCTCAATAAATATCTGTTTACTGTTGAACGCCTGGACAGTCAAAGATTAATCCGCTGCCAACATTCTGCCATGGCTAACTGTACAATAGCAAACAAATAGCTGAGAAAATCCCAAGTGAGCATAGTATAGGAAATCCAGGGACACTGAGCTGCAAATGCAGGGCAAAACCATGCAGGCATGATGCAGTTAAAAAGATCCCTGACAAAGGAAAAGAGCAATCTATGAGCAAGAGTCAAGAAAACTTTGTGAGTAATATCCAAATTGTAATGACACGAGCAGCCAGAGGTAAATACAAGTACATATGTAGATTTTCCAGTGCACAGAGAAAACTGTCTGCAGATGTGCTGTAATGAAAAACATCCACTCCCCTCTGCATTAACTTTGTGAAGAGACCAGTCCCTCCTCTTTCAGCTCATTGTGAAGCCATCTTGCTTTTTAACAGTATCTATAGACAGGACTTCCCTAGTAACAGGGAGTGAACTGCAAATTAGCTAGAAGTGAGACACCTAGTGAAAGGAACCTTAGAGGGGGTTTTCCAGGCAGATAGCAGCAACATTTTTATGTAAAGTACATGACATTTTGGTCTAGAATAACATGCTTTATTAAATAAGTTGTCAGTAAAGTTAGTGACCGTTTAACTATGTGGAGGTGATGCAGGTAAAGGAGGCCCAAGACTGCCAGGTGTGGATGAAGCACAGGAGACAGGGTGGCAGTTAAAGGCGATGCTCATTACACAGGTTTTCCTCTAGTCGCAATGCAGAAAGTTGGCCATTATGCACACACAGACAGGAATAGCATGTGCTGTTCACTCCCTCCTCTAGTCCTTGACCCTTTCTACCATGTCAATATGAAGCAATCCCTGGGACCTAGTCTCTTTCTATTCACTATTGGGGATATGTAGGGCACTTTTTAGCTATTTTTTCTGTTGCAGAGTGCGATTGCTGGCTGTGGCAGAGTCTAAACCAGATAGACAGTTGTATATAACAGGAACAAAACTTTAGTAAAACATGAGTGCAGTAAGAGAAGATCACCTCACATGGTGAATAACAGATCTAGTTCAGCACATACTCTAACAAAACAGGATGTGTATATAAACCAGCATCAAAACAACAAAAGTACAGAGTGTGTACAGGTAAACATTCAGTAAGAGCTACATCTAGTGTCATAAATGTGAACTGCAGTCAATCCAGCAAATATAAAGACGAAGCTGGCTGTTGCATATCTCCAACAGTTTCCTCATTGTTAAAGTAGTCGAGATGTTCAGTTACAAGACAGCTTATTTTGCAAGTATAGGATCTGCTGAGACATCAGACTGGCTGCTGAAGCTTAACTGCAACTAGCTAACCTGAAGAACTGGAGGTGCTTTTCTAGAAACTAGTTTCCTGCATTGCATATAACTGTAGACTAACTAGACCAGACTCAAGGCCCAGACTAAAGGCTGCTGTAGCCTAGCAATATCTAAACTCCTTGCACCTACTAATGAAAATAGCCACATGGAGGGTAAATAGCTTTTACAGAGCATCTGTAACCAGTGGTGAACCTAGCCTCTTTGCTGCCTGAGGCGGACTATAGAAAGACGCCCCCCCCCCCAAAAAAAAAAAAACAAAAAAAATAAACTGAGTTTCCATGCTACTAGTTTAACACACTGTTATCGTCGCACAATATACACAATACACAAAGTTATAAAACAGTTTTTAAGAATTCTTCTTACTGTATTACTTCAGTATCAGATCAACAACACAGCATTAACAATGACAATAACTTCACACATCTTCTGCTTGGTGGATGGACGAGCCCACGTGGCCCCCATTCTCTATAATAGGAGCGCCGCAGATAGCTGAGTACTGGACTTCGGGTATCTTCGGCACTCCCATTAAAGTGAATGAGAGCCACGCGGGTTCGTCCATCCACCAAGCGACACACCTATATATATGGCTGTGGTCAGGCTGGATTCCCACCTAGTGGGGGGAAAAAACCCAATTCTCAGGCTCAGTGGGGGTCTCAGCAGACAGACCCCCATCAATCAGGTATTTATCCTCTATCATTTAGGTCACAGGTGTCAAACACAAGGCCCGCGGGCCGATTCCTGCCCGCTGCCTTCTGTTATCCGGACCGACACTTATCTGGCCCGCAGGGCCGCGGCATTTTTTATTGTCTATGTAATGTAAACCAGCCCAGGACAGGCCGCTTAAAAAAAAAAAAAAAACAAAGCTACACGATACCTGTCCTGGGCTGGTTTACAAGTCCTCTGCATGTCAGCGCAGGCGGCGATACAATGACGTCATCGCGCCTCCTACGCTGACACGCAGAAGTCGCGGACAAGAGGAGGCGGCGGCTGCATCAAGGCATCGCAGGTAGGTGAAGATAAGTTTTTTTTTTATATATATAAATAGGCCGTTGCCTGCTAGAGCTTTCCCGGCACGTAACGGCCTATTTACTTACCGATCCCCGCTGCTGGTCGTGGCCGCCCCCGCTTCCCCTTCTGCTATGGGACGCAGAAGCGGCTGTGTGCAGGATCGGGGATGGTAAGTGAGGCCGCGGCCGGCGAACCCCATCAAATACTACTATTATTATACTCCGGGGGCTTTTCAGACCCCGGAGTATAATAATCGGAGACCCAGGGGAGGTGATAAACATAAAAACCTGTGTTACTCACCTCTCCGGCGATCCGATGCTGCTCCCAGCCGGCTTCGGCCTTCTTTGGTGACGTCCCAGGCGTCACATGAGCCAGGCCGACGTCATTATGTTGCGACGCCGGTCTGTGCGACATTGAAGAAAGCCGAACGCAGGGAGCGCACCCGGGCCCAGGTAAGTAACACTGGTTTTTATGTTTGTCACCACTTGGGTCTCCGATCATTATACTCTGGGGTCTGAAAAGACCCCAGAGTATAATAATAGTTCATGGGTGGGGGGGTCACTATGGGGCATAATACCGTGTGCAGGGGCCACTATGGACTATAATACCGTTTGCAGGGGCCACTATGGGGCATAATACCAATGCAGGGGCCACTAAGGAGCATAATACCGTGTGCAGGGGCAACTATTGAGCATAATAACATGTGCAGGGGCCACTATTGAGCATAATACCGTGTGCAGGGGCAACTATGGAGCATAATACCGTGTGCAGGGGCCGCTGTGGGGCGTAATACTTTGTGCAGAGGCAACTATAGAGCATAATACCGTTTGCAGGGGTAAACAGTATTTGTATAGTGCTTAATTTTTGATATATTCAGAAAAGGATGAGGATAGTATGTAACATGCCAATGTCTTAGGTTTTAACAATACATTATGTTCTTCCTGGTTGCCCTCAAAGGGCTGATTGTAACAGTAGTAATGTACACATGTAACTACTGCTAAATAGCTCGCTTATCTGTTAAGGAGAAGTTACTTTTATACATGTGTAAAATAATCTTGGCCCTTCAAGGTACCCCGTGAGGCTGAAGTGGCCCCCGGAGAAAATGAGTTTGACACCCCTGATTTAGGTGAATACAGGGCAGTAACATTTTGTGACTTACAGGTGACGTCTCTGACTAATCCTTCACATTTCCCCTCTCTTCCCTCTGGACCGCCATGACCACTTCTTCCAGCTGTGACTTGTCTCTGTAAAGTTTGCAACACAGACATCTTTGGCTCCTCACTTTTCCAGGCATCCAACCCACATTGTCCTCACCTACACAAAGCCCCCATCCTGCTGCTACCCACAATTATAAAATATATGATATAACCCCCCATAATGAATAATACCCCCAAGTGCATCTTTATATTAATAATGTCCGTGTGTACCCTGTATAAATAGTGCCCCTTATTAATAATACCCCAGGTGTTAACTAATTAAAAGGTTTTCCAGGTCATTAATAAACTAATCAGTGGGGTTCAAAAACCCAGGACCCCCACTGATCAGCTGTTTGAATGGTACCTGTGTAAGCGCCGTGACCGCTTCTCTGTTTACATAGTGTAATTCATCTCATAGCGGCCATGTAATGTAACTACAGCCTCGTCCTGTACATGTCTACAGTATGTGACAAGGCTGGAATTACATCACACGGTCACTATAAACAGACAGCGTATAATATAAACAGGTGCCATAGCCCATGTTTATAGGGCCCCATTTACACACACTATAATGTTCCACAGCAGCCCCTGCACACAGTATTACACAGTCTTATGGCCCGCAGCGGCCCCTGCACACTGGATTATGCCTCGCAGCGGCCCCTGCACATGGTATTATGCTCCATAGTGGCCCCTGCTCACGGTATTATGCCCCACATTGGCCACTGCACACGGTATTATGTTCCACAGCAACTCCTGCACACAGTTTTATGCCCCATATTGGCCCCTGTACACGGTATTATGCTCCATATTGGCCCCTGCACACGGTATTATGCTCCACAGTGTCCCCAGCACACAGTATTTTGCCTCATAGTGGCCCCTGCACTGGTATTATGCTCTATAGTGGCCCTTGCACTGGTATTATGCTCCATAGTAGCCCCTGCACTTGTATTATGCTCCATAGTGACCCCTGCACCCGGTATTATGCTCTATAGTGGCCCCTGCACTCGGTATTATGCTCTATAGTGGCCCCTGCACTTGTATTATGCTCCAGAGTGGCCCCTGAACAGGGTATTATGCTCTACAGTGGTCCCTGCACACGGTATTATGCCCCACAGTGGACCACCCATGAACTATTATTATACTCTGGGGTCTTTTCAGACCCCAGAGTATAATGATTGGAGACCCAGGGGAGAAAACAAACATAAAAACCAAAGTTACTTACCTATCCTGGACACCGGTGCACTCCTTGCAGCTTTGGGCCCTGTTTAATTGCGCACACACGTCACGTGATCAGGCCGGCGACGCGACCTGATGACGTCACCAGAGGCCTCAAGCCTGTTCGGAGTTACATCGGATCGCAGGAGGTGAGTAACATTGGTTTTTATGTTCCCTCACCAACCCTAGGCCTCCGATTATTATACTCCGGGGTCTGAATAGGCCCCGTAGTATAATAATAGTAGTATTTGCGGCCTAACTTACCGATACCCACGGCCGCTCACAGCGACATCCACTTCCCTTTCTGCGTCCCATAGCAGAAGGGGAAGCGAGGGCGGCCACGAGCAGACGCGGGGTAGGGAAATAAATAGGCCCTGACCTGCCGGGGATGCTCCAACAGGTTACGGCCTATTTATATATATAAAAAAAAGTTATACTCACCTGCGATGCAGCCGCTGCCTCCTCTTCTTGTCCGCGATGTCTGTGTCTCAGCGTAGGCGGCATGATGACGTCATTGTATCGCCGCCTGCGCTGTGATAAGGGGGGGGGGGGGGGGGGGGGGGGGGGGGGGGGGCCCCGGGGGGCCCCGGGGGCGGCCCCCCCCGGCAGCCTTCTGCCCCCCCCTGCCTGGCGACGTCTTGTAAACCAGCCCAGGATAGGCCCCGCTCAGCTCTGTTTTTTTTTTTTTTTTAAAGCGGCCTGTCCTGGGCTGGTCTACATTAAATAGTAAAAATGCCACCCCCAGGACAGTGCCGCCTGAGGCGGCCGCCTCAATTCGCCTCATTAGCGGTGCGCCCCTGCCTGTAACCTTTGATGACATATTTATCTTAGTAAATAAATATTAGAGCACAACTATTCTAAAGCAGCGTGGAGCATAAAGTGGTCACCATATCATATCAAACAATAGGAGTGAGGACCCTGCTCACGAGAGCTTACATTCTATGAGGAAATGGGGAGATGCAAGAGGTAAGAGGGCTTATTTGATACAAAGGTCCAGCCATCTTTTACTAAATAATGTCCTGTAACTGAAGCTGTATCAGCCCATCATTAGGTGGTAACTGTGAATATATATACAGATACTAAGCGCAGGAGGTGCAGGGTAACTTCTAGATGGAGGGGTCTAGATCTGAGGACTACAGGAGGAAGGATGGAATGGGATAAGAAATCTTAGTGTAGTGTGCAGAGGTGTAGAACAATATGATCAGGTCATGTGATAAAGCCTGCCTAAACTAATGTAATTTTAGGGCAGTTCAAGAAAAGTCTTGGAGACAGGAGTGGCATGTTCAGATAACAGGGGATGCAAGTCTAAGATTATTGGCAGAACGGAGAGGACAGTTAGTGTGGTAGACAGTGATGAGGCAGGAGATGCAGGGAGGTGCAGCACTATGGATGGCTGTGTGAGTCAGTGTGATAATATTATATTGTATTCTGTGGGGGGTGGGTAACCAGTGCAGTGACTGACACAAGGTAGATGCATCTGTGTATCAGTTTGACAAAAAGAGGAGTCTGATGCTGCATTCAGGACAAATTGTAGAGGGAAGAGTTTAGTAAGAGGAAGCCCATTTAGAAGAGAATTGCAATAGTGCAGACGAGAGAATCAGCAACAATGAGGGTTTTTGATGTTTCCACGGTGAGAAAAGGACAGATTCTAGATATATTTTTGAGTTGCAGGTGGCAAGAGCGTGCATGAGTCTGAATATGTGGAGTGAAGGTAAGATCTGAGTTTTAAATACAACGCCCTGACAGTCAGCAGGCATGCTGCCTCTGTGTAATAGTAAGGCCACAGACAGAAATGGAGATATCAGGGTTAGGTCGGTTAGTAGATGGAGGGAACACAAGAATAACAGAAGTTCACTTTCTGAAAGATTCAGTTTCAGATAAAGAGAAGACATGATGTTAGAGACAGCAGGGAGTCAGTCACTGATGTTCTGTAATAGTGCAGGGGTGATGTCACAGGATGAGGTATATAGCTGGGTGTCATCAGCATAAAGATGGTACTGAAAGCCAAATCTTCTGATGGTTTGTCCAATAGGGGCTGTGTAGAGAGAGAAAAGGGGGCCTAGGAGCAAGCCCTGAGGAACCCCAATAGCAAGGGGAAGAGGAGAAGAGATCATACAAGTGAATAATACACTAAATGAATGGTCAGAAAAATAGGAAGAAGACCAAGAGAGAGCGGTATCCCAGAGGCCAATAGAGTGTTGAAGGCTCCCAGGCTTATCTCCCATTCATTTGTATGGCAGTCTGCTTTATGTAGCCAAACAAATGCTGATATTTTGCAATGCATTGCAATGCAGTATTGTTGCTAAGCAAGATTGCAATTCCCAGCAAATATAGATTAAGAAATGCATTCATCAGATTTGCTAATATGACATTTTATAGACTACAGTGGCTCCCCCCCCCCAAAAAAAAGCATCCTTGTTGAGTCATATTGTGAGCAATTTTTTTTCTCATGTTCTTCTCAGCCAGAGGGAAAATATAAACATAATCTATGAACTGCAAGTGACCCTGAAACAGTGTAGTAAGTTATTAGTGAATCGGTGCTCTGAATATAAAAAAAAAAAAATCAATGTAAAATTGTTTTCTTTATAAAATGTTACTTATGACCACTTTTTTTCTAGGTTTAAATTTACTGAAATTATACAAAATTATAGTGTCTACAGTAGTACACTGCAGTTTTTTTTTTTTTTTTTTCAAAGAATTTAAGGGGCTGCATTTTAATAAACACTATATTGTGATCTAACCTTGAGGAAAAAAGTAACAATCAGCAAATAATATATGCCAGCAAGCTATAACAAGAAATACCATTCCTATTTTTTCCCATTAATTAAGCTGTTACTGTATATACTCTTATAGTGTATAGGCACAATAAGAATAATTAGCATCATAGCAACTCAATATGAAGCAGTAGTTAAAAGTGTTTTCTGGGCAAAAAATTAATTTTCAAAAAAGGTCTGTTAGTGCTATTAATAGGTTAATAGGTGCACCCAAATACCTTTAGCAGTGTTTTGAGTGATTTCTGGATTCTATAGGAGCTCCTGGCATCCTCTGCATTTGTTCACATCTGCATCTTCCAGTTTCTGCCTTTCCTACATCTTCCTTGATTCCTTGGGCTGCACTCAGAGCTGACTCACTCCCCCTCCCGTTCTTTCTCACTCCCACTTCCTGTTTCCCTAGCTAACCCGCCCACTACACCCTCAGCAGCCATCTCAGTCCCACCAGGTTATGTTCCAGGATATCCCTATCAATCTCCTTCCTGACCTGTCGCGACTTACCCTCACCAAGCAGAGAGCCCTGAAGACCATCTTAGAACTCCTGATACCTCATCAAGTGCCATACTCTTGGAGATTTCCCTTCCACCTACAAGTCAGGCATGAAAGCCGCCACTTCTTACTGTCTCATCCAAGTGACTTTCCTGTCTTCGCGGCAGCTCTTGTGATACCTCCAGTGATGATCCTGCACCTGCTCAGCTCCCCAGATCCCAGCGCCGTCCCAGGCGATGCCAGCGTGACCGCACCTCTACTTTGGATGCCCAATTGAGCAACCACCAAGTCTCCCCGACATGAACTGCTGAACTTCTGATATTTGGATTCCTTGAGGCTGCCTGATGGCAGCCTTTATGGGTGTTGGACTTCTCCTGGGATCATGGAGCACCATTCATAATTGTTACACTTTGTCCATTCATATGAACCCGACTACTTCTTACTATTGTTGTTGACATTCACCTGCGTGGCCTAGGGGCCCTGAGGAAGAACAACTCCTTTTCTAGAAAGCTCATTCCCCACTGGGGTCTCCGTGCTTCTGAGTAGTATGTGTATAGACATTTCTGGCTTTTCCCTTCCCATTTCCTGTTTATTCTCGCATCTTCCACTCCATTATTATGTTGCTTGAACACTGATATTGCTTCTTGTTCCTTTGTATTCTCCTGTTTGTATCTGTGCTTTCTAGTGTTGTTTACCCCACCTCCAACCATGGCTTCTCTAAACCCTTGTACCCTGATCCAGATGCTACCCGGATAGATACTTATGTTGGTGAAGCGCTAATGATGTGAAACTGAGCCAAGTTGCTGGGAACCCACCCCTTCCTTCTCAAGACGCGCATCTCCCACCCAGATCTCCATCTGTCATGACTGGAATAAGGTAAACTCACGGCCTTCCTCCACAAATTTTCCCTGTTCTCCTCTAACATACACACGTGTACAAAATTGTTGGTACCTCTCGCTTAATGAAAGAAAAACCCACAATGGTCACAGAAATAATTTGAATCTGACAAAAAATGATAATATATAAAAATTCTATGAAAATGAACAAATGAAAGTTAGACATTGCTTTTCAACCATGCTTCAACAGAATTTTTTTAAAAAATAAAACTCATGTCCACGTGTGTATCTGATTTAGAATCTGCCCTTTTCCATCCTGACACCACTGTTTACGCACTTTCTGCTCTTTATGGTATTCTCCTTAGGGCAGCAGCACCTGGCATTCCCTCCTACACTGGCTCCTGGGAAAATGACCTCCACCTGTGCCTCTCCCCTGCAGATTGTATATGTCCTTTTTATTTGCCCACAAGTTACCAATGCCATGCAGTGTGCAGAAAAAGAGCTCCAAGATCCTGACCCGATGGTATTGTTGTCCTGACCTTCTTCACAGGTTTTTCCCTGGTGTGTCTGACCTGTGCTGGCACTGTGGTTCTGAAAAGGGTATGCTCCTACATATCTGGTGGGAATGTAGTGACAGGACCCTCACCTCTGCTGGCTCTCCTCTGTTATTCCTAGAAGAATCTCTCTTGCTGGCCGTGGGTGATATTTCAGGAGTCCACTGAATTCTCCATTTTTTTTTTCTCCTGACCTGCAGAGGCCTCTTTGACTACTCTCTGAGAGACCCATCCCCCTGGCTCTGTTATCCCTCTACCTCCATGCCTTTAGTGGAGTATGAGGCTGCTGGTATCAGCAGGTCTGTGGGCCACACAGATGATAGCTGGTCGCAGCAGGAGGGGGTCCTGGAGGCAGCTGTGACAAGGGGGAGTTGGATAGGGACTCCCAACTAAGTAGAAGCACTTGAGAACACCTGAGCTTTTCCCATGTGCGTCCGGCTCGGTTCAGTGCCAGGCCACGCCCCCCTATAGTGTCCCATTTACAGGCACCCACATGATATAATGTCCCATTTATTGGCCCCAAATGGTTTAAAGCCCCTTATACTACACATTGTATACTGCCTCCTTTTTGGCCCCCATATAGTTTGCTGCGACCTTTACTGGTGCCCATATAGTAAGTGCTAGAGATTTAGTTTACCACCTGCCCCATGCCCTTTTCGAGGTTTGCTCAATTCCTGGACAACTCTTTTAAGAATAATGTCACAAAGTGTACACAGTATAGTAAAATGTCCCATAGTGGCCCCTCCACACAGTATGTCTCACAGTGGACCATTCACACAGCATAATGTCATATATTAGCCTCTCCAAACAATATATTATCTCATAGTGGCTCCTACAGCATTCAATCCACTAACTATTATTATACTCTGGGGTCTCTTCAATATTAATGTGTGGAAGCCCAGAGAAGGTGATTAAATATAACTAACAGTGTTACTCACCTCTCTTGGGCTCCGGCATTCTGGTCTTGCGAATTAAGTCAAAGACCACTAAGGGCTGTGATTAGGCCTCAGCAGTTACGCCAGCGCCATTAGTGTCATGGTGGTGTCATGACACACGTGATTGGGCCTCATCAGTCTGTGACCTCATTCAATAGGCCCAAAGATCCAAGCTGGAACCCAGGAGAGGTGAGTAACACAGGTTCCTTACCTCCCCTGGGCCTCCACTGGTTATACTCTGGGTCTGAAGAGACCCCAGAGTATAATAATAGCAGTTCTGTTTTGGGCATGTTCAGTCTGAACAAAAATCACCGAATGAACGTCACTAGATGAATTTCACGAGGTTTGTCCTACAAATACTCCTAGTGACGTGTCCCTTCTTACTGTTCCTGCTCCTGCTCTCAGCTGTTTCTGCTTCTTCCTTCAGCTACGAGGTCCCTGTTCATTGTCAGCAACATGATATGGGAGACATGGGAATGGCTGAAAGGAAAGTGGAGGCAGCCGTGAGCGGTATCAGTAAGTTAATAGTGACAGGTACCTGCTTGAGTAATCCATCAGGTAACAGCCTATTAAAAAAAAAAAAAAAATCGTGGTGTGATGATCTATTTATGTTCATTTTCTAGTATAACTTTTGATGGAGTGGAAGACATGAACTAAAAAAATTTTAATAAAATGTTTATTTATAGGCTACATCCCAAGGTCCTCGTGGCAGGAGAGGGAGAGGTAGAGGTGCTAGAGGTTGACAGGTTTGTAAAAAATTTTTGCTTTTCAATAATTTTTTTTTTTTTTTTTTGTTTAAACAAAAAAAAAAAAATATTTTAACATGGCTTGTATGTAATAAGGGTAAAGCTAAACAATGATTGTGTGCACTATTATCCATTATTTTAGGCACCAATCTGTTTTTTAGCTACATGAATTTATTTTGCTTACTTGTATATCGCCAACATATTCTGCAGCGTTTTATGGCCATTGTCAATGTGAAGGCTATTTAAAGTAAAATATTTAGACAGTTTTTCTTTTTCAATTTTATTTAGAAGTCGGACTCTAGTGAGGATTGAAGATAGTTTATAATAAATAACAAACTTCTGATCCAACTGGTGGAGGCACAGATTGCTCTAAAAGGACCATGCGGTGAACGAAAGGATGTGGGAGAATATACCATCCTAGGTCGTCATTTTCTGCTGTAATTGAGTACTAGTATTTTAATTATTCACAATAGTTAATTTTTAAATTAATTTAAAATTATAAAGGGAAATTATTTTTGAACAGGTAGTATGTTAGGATATGTATAGGTCATCTTTTAGAAAATTGTCAAAGTGTTCAGTTTGATAATTATTTTTTAACAATGGTAAAATAACATATAGCAAATCCACCCCTCCGCACACCCAGATACAAACAAAAGAAATATTTAAAGAAATATGTATACATAGTCAGACGTGAAAGTGCCCTGCAGGTTGATCAGGGAAAGGTATAAGATGGCATTCAATGCAGAGCAGCATGCCCTAAACTTCACATCAGCCATATAGATATGCTGCTCTGCTTGAATTCTTGATACATTCCCTGCACACTCGATAGTAAAATTATATTTTCATTTTATCTGATATTTTTATAGATTTTTTCCAATTTGTACTTTTGTTAATTTAACACTATTCTCAGGACTGTGGAGTTTAGTATTTAAAACCAACCACTTTGACTGCTTTATTTTATAATACACAAAATGCTTTCCTTCCCAAGAAAGTTATTAGAAACAAAATATGCAAAATATATATTGTCAATGCGGGACCTTTCACGGGCTGGTTACCAGGTAAGACACGTGGAGGAGTGTGTGCAAGTCCACACTAGTGCTTTATTGGCAGCAGTTCACAACATAAATGGCTTTCAGCAGCATAAGGCAACACAAAACAGAACGGCTTGTTTCAGCCAAGTGGCAGAAAGTCCAGCAACACAAAATAGTCTTTAAGACAGAAACAGTCCAGCAGGCTCACCAAGTTATCAGTTTGTCTCCACTTTCTGTCCTCCACACAGGCAGTATGTTTGTAGCTCAGAGCCACCATCAGAAGAGGGGGAGAGAGAGAAAGACACACCCTCTTACCTGGTCAGCGCTAAGGGTTCAACTTGGCTCTAACAAAACCCAGGACTAGGGCTTTGAGCCCGGGTCTGTACTCACACCCAAAACCCTGGACATAGATTCCAGTCCATTACCTAGTGGAGAGGAGCCACCTTAGTGGGAGGTATCGTCCCTCCACAATCTTTCCCTCTGCCTGCCTAATAAAAATATGTATAATAAAAAATTTAAAAAATTATTTAGATACTGGAGTCAGAGTTGTTTACAACTCCCACTGAAAAATTATAAGTACTCCAACTTCACGACACCAAGTCCACAGCTCTTTTAGTAATAATAGTAGTTTTTTAAAGTATTTTTGCATGCTTCTCAAGTTAATTTTTTTTTTGTATGGTACCACAGCAACATGAGTACACCATTGACCTCCAACTCACAGCCACCTGTGTCTGCTCCTCCAGCAACTGATGAACCCACCACTGGTCCCTCTACTTTTGCTGGTACAGAAGGCCAGGAACCAACATCCCCACTTCCCGTCTGGTGTTTCCCTCTCAGCAACTCCAAGAGAGATGATCAATTTCTCTTTTCACCATACTCCTATACCCCACCCCTCTCTGAATCTTTTTCTCATTCTTACTGTTCTTCACGTCTTTCCTCTCCCTTCTACTATCCCTACTCCTTCCATTCCAAGGAACCAGACCTTTTCTGGTTTCTCAGTCTTTCTCTTCACACTCCTCATCTCTCTCCGGTAGATTTTCCCAGGCCATATGAATCCTTTTTTAAGGGCCCTGCAAGAGGAGTCTCCAGAGGGGACAGCATGAATGAATATCTTTTATGATTAAAAAAAAAAATTTCTAGCATAGTACTAAGAACTAATTTATATTATGTGATATTTTTTATTTTATTTTTGTATTAAAAAACGTATTTGTTGTGTCTGCAACCCAGCCTTTCCTTGGTGTGCAGTGAACTGAACGCGTATCTGGGCAACAGCAGAGGTTGTGCTAGAGAACCACCAAGACTAAATCCAAATGTTCTTTGTTTGTGGTTTTAAACCTTTACTGTTCTTATATGCCTATTGTCATGGGCACACTGTACCTATCTTTTGTTCAAATGTTCTGTTTGCCTGTTTGTTGCAAAAATCTGAATAAAAAATGTTTATATATAAATAAATGAAAAAAAAAAATCCATATGTAGGTGGAGTTGGGCATAAGGAGTTTGTGTCTGCAGCTCTATTGCCAAGCCTCTCCCATTGGCCTAGTTGTTCAATGAATTGAATGGACATCTGGGCGACAGCAGAGGTTTGGCTAAAGTGCCACAGAGACAAAAACCAAGAGCAGTGGGAGTTTGGCATAAGGAGTTATTGTCTGCGACTCTTTAGCCCAGTCCTTCCTGTTTCCTTGGGTGCAGTGAATTGAACAGAAATCTGGTTAATAGCTAGAGATGTAGAGGCTCTAGGACTAGGGCTATAGCTTGGGCTAGAGAGCCACAGAGACAAAAACCAAGTGTGTGTACATACTGTTGTGAGAAATTACATTCCGCACTCATCCTTCTTATCTGTATGCCAATGTGCCATGTGAAATCATAGCACAACTGACTTAGAGACAGGTCGGTCTAAAGAGCTGCAAAAAATAAAAATTACTTCAATACTTTATTAAACTGCAATAAACCTATGAAGAAAATGAATGCATTAAAAACATTCATGATTTAAATGAAAAGGGAAGTTTGATTTTATTTAGATTTTTTTAATATTAGACATTAATAAATCGATTATTAAAAATGTAATCACAAAATACTTTTCATGCTAAAACACAAAAAATTACTGTTGAGATGTTGAAGTTGAGATGTTGTGTAAAACATAAATAAAAACAGAATACGATTTGCAAATCCTTTTCAACCTATGTTCAATTGAATAGACTACAAAGTCAAGATATTTAATGTTCAAACGGATAAATGTTATTTTTTTTTTTGCAAATATTCACTCATTTTGAATTTGATGCCTGCAACACGTTCTAAAAAAGCTGGGACAGGGGCAACAAAAGCTGGGCAAGGGGCATGTTTACCACTGTGTTACATCACCTTTCCTTTTAACAACACTCAATAAGTGTTTAGGGACTGAAGACACCAATTGTTGAAGCCTTGTAGGTGGAATTCTTTCCCATTCTTGCTTGATGTACAACTTCAATTGCTCAACAGTCTGGGGTCTCCGTTGTCGTATTTTGTGCTTCATAATGCGCCACACATTTTCAGTGGGAGACAGGTCTGGACTGCAGGCAGGCCAGTCTAGTACCTGCACTCTTTTACTACAAAGCCACGCTGCTGTAACACATGCAGAATGTGGCTTGGCATTGTCTTGCTGAAATAAGCAGGGAAGTCCCTGAAAAAGATGTCGCTTGGATGGCAGAATATGTTGCTCCAAAACCTGTATGTACCTTTCAGCATTAATGATTCCTTCACAGATGTGCAAGTTACCCATGCCATGTGCACTAACACACCCCCATACCATCAGAGATGCTGGCTTTTGAACTTTGTGCTGATAACAATCCGGACAGTCCTTTTCTTCTTTGGCCCGGACGACACGACGTCCATGATTTCCAAAAACAATTTGAAATGTGGACTCTCTTGACCATAGGACACTTTTCCACTTTGCGTCAATCCATCTCAGATGAGCTCGGGCCCAGAGAAGCTGGCAGCGTTTCTCGGTGTTGTTGATATATGGCTTTTAATTTGCATGGTAGAGTTTTAATTTGCACTTGTAGAGGTAGCGACGAACTGTGTTCACTGACAATGGTTTTCTGAAGTGTTCCTGAGCCCATGTGGTAATATGCTTTACACAATGATGTCGGTCTTTAATGCAGTGCCGACTGAGGGATTGAAGGTCACAGGCATTCAATGTTGGTTTTCGGCCTTGCCGCTTACTTGCAGAGATTTGTCCAGATTCTCTGAATCTTTTGATGATATTAAGGACTGTAGATGATAAAATCCCTAAATTCCTTGCAATTGTACTTTGAGAAACGTAGTTCTTAAACTGTTGGACTATTTGCTCACGCAGTTGTTCACAAAGTGGTGAATCTCGCCCCATCCTCGCTTGTGAACTACTGAGCCTTTTGGGGATGCTCCCTTTATACCCAATTATGACACTTGCTTGTTTCCAATTAACCTGTTCACCTCTGGAATGCTCCAAACTGCTGTTTTTTGAGCATTCCTCAAGTTTCCCAGTCTTTTGTTTCCCCTGTCTCAGCTTTTTTGGAACGCGTTGCAGGCATCAAATTCAAAATGAGTGAATATTTGCAAAAAAACAATAAAGTTTCTATTTGAACATTAAATATCTTGTTTTTATAGTGTATTCATTTGAATATAGGTTGAAAAGGATGTGCAAATCATCATATTCTGTTTTTATTTATGTTTTACACAACGTCCCAACTTCATTAGAATTGGGGTTGTGCATATGATAATAATAATAATATTTGTTTTATTTATATAGCGCCAACATATTCCGCAGCACTGTACAATTTGTAAGGTTCAAGTACTGACAAAAAAGATACATTACAAAGAAATATTCAATTCACACACTGGGACTGAGGGCCCTGCTTGCAAGAGCTTACAATCTGTGAGGTAGAGGGGGTGACACAGGAGGTAGCATCCATGTCCATACTGTCAGATATTGAGCTCTGAATACTAAGTGGACTACCTGTGAGGATGGACTAGAAACCAGAGACAAAGTCCAATATGTAAGACCAGATAGTTTTGTCTCTCTTGCTCTTAAGCCCAAAATTTCCAGTTGTCATAGTGTTAACTGAATTCTGACAACACTTTGGCAACTAGTAAGGCTGCACATAAGAGCAACAGGCAGAAATAGTACTCAAGCCCAGTCTATCATGGTTGTCCTAGTGTGCTCTGAATAGAGATCACACTAGGGCAACCTGACAGGCTGGACTAAGAGCCACAGACACAGACTAACCCTGCAAAGAGAGATAATGTTACAAGAACATAAAATGCAATACATAGATAAAGTGTAACCAAAATTAATCTGTGAGTAGAAAAATGATGTATGAATTCTAAAATTAATGCTTTAAAAAATAAATAAATATATATATATATATATATATATATATATATTATATATGCTATATACACACACACACACACATACATACAGTATATACACATATACGCAATAATTTGGGAAAAACAATCACACACAGTAATTTTGATTATCCTTAAAAAAAATGTAAAAAAAGAATGCGAATAGAAAAGTCCAGCTATTAAAACATTTTTGAAAAAACAGTCCAGATTGAAATCATGCACTCTGCAAATTGACCCATCAAGCATTGGACAGGAAGAAATTAATTGTTCCTGCATCTGGTTGACTGCAATAGCTCACCTTGGTCCAGTTGAATCCAGGCATTCCAGTGTACAGTCAATCTCCTTTGGGTCTAAAGGAAGAAGCTCTCTTGCAAGAAGATAGTTCTGGAGGCCGATGTATTCTTGACCAGCTCATCGACACCCTGTGGTGCAAGCTCCACTTTGCAGTCAGAAAGCCAAATGCACACTCAACTTTTCACCTTCCTCTGCTGTAGTTGAAGATGCATTTCCAATGGTTCAGCCCATGACAAATATAGCTTCAGCAAGTTGCCACACATCAGGAAGGCCTCATCAAAAACCAAAATAAAGGGTATAGGAGGTCCATCAGTTCCAGGAAAAATTATGGTGCTGGAAGCCCTAATTCTCCAGAGTAAAGTCTCCATCTCATAGCATAATAATAATAGCACTTCTAGTTCGTACTGAACTGTTTCACCCACTTCTGGTTCGCCCAACTCTAATCTCTACAAATCAGTATGCTTTGAAGTAAAATTCTCAACTCATAATTCATTATATTTTTAAGGATAAAAATCTAAACTAAAAATAAAAATTAAAAAATGCTTCTGTAAGTATTCAAGTTATAACTGAGGTCACAGATGCCATCACTAATATGTACTGTAAGTACAGTGATGGCCAAAAGTATTGGCACCCCTGCAATTCTGTCAGATAATAATCAATTTCTTCCAGAAAATGATTGCAATCACAAATGCTTTGGTAATAATATCTTCATTTTAATTTGTCTTCAATGGAAAACCACAAAAAGAATTGTCAAAAAGCCAAATTGGATATAATTCCACACCAAACATAAAAAAAGGGGGTGGACAAAAGTATTGGCACCCTTTGAAAAATCATGTGATGCTTCTCTAATTTGTGTAATTAACAGCACCTGTTACTTACCTGTGGCACATAACAGGTGGTGGCAATAACTAAATCACACTTGCAGCCAGTTGAAATGGATTAAAGTTGACTCAACCTCTGTCCTGTGTCCTTGTGTGTACCACATTGAGCATGGAGAAAAGAAAGAAGACCAAAGAACTGTCTGAGGACTTGAGAAGCAAAATTGTGAGGAAGCATGAGCAATCTCAAGGCTACAAGTCCATCTCCAAAGACCTGAATGTTCCTGTGTCTACCGTGCGCAGTGTCATCAAGAAGTTTAAAGCCCATGGCACTGTGGCTAACCTCCCTAGATGTGGACGGAAAAGAAAAATTGACGAGAGATTTCAACGAAAGATTGTGCGGATGGTGGCTAAAGAATCTCGACTAACATCCAAACAAGTTCTAGCTGCCCTGCAGTCCGAGGGTACAACAGTGTCAACCCGTACTATCCGTCGGCGTCTGAATGAAAAGGGACTCTATGGTAGGATACCCAGGAAGACCCCACTTCTGACCCAGAGACATAAAAAAGCCAGGCTGGAGTTTGCCAAAACTTACCTGAGAAAGCCAAAAACTTTTTGGAAGAATGTTCTCTGGTCAGATGAGACAAAAGTAGAGCTTTTTGAGAAAAGGCATCAACATAGAGTTTACAGGAAAAAAAAGAGGCCTTCAAAGAAAAGAACACGGTCCCTACAGTCAAACGTGGCGGAGGTTCCCTGATGTTTTGGGGTTGCTTTGCTGCCTCTGGCACTGGACTGCTTGACCGTGTGCATGGCATTATGAAGTCTGAAGACTACCAACAAATTTTGCAGAATAATGTAGGGCCCAGTGTGAGAAAGCTGGGTCTCCCTCAGAGGTCATGGGTCTTCCAGCAGGACAATGACCCAAAACACACTTCAAAAAGCACTAGAAAATGGTTTGAGAGAAAGCACTGGAGACTTCTAAAGGGGCCAGCAATGAGTCCAGACCTGAATCCCATAGAACACCTGTGGAGAGATCTCAAAATGGCAGTTTGGAGAAGGCACCCTTCAAATCTCAGGGACCTGGAGAAATTTGCCAAAGAAGAATGGTCTAAAATTCCAGCAGAGCATTGTAAGAAACTCATTGATGGTTACCGGAAGCGGTTGTTCGCAGTTATTTTGTCTAAAGGTTGTGCTACCAAGTATTAGGCTGAGGGTGCCAATACTTTTGTCCAGCCCATTTTTGGAGTTTTGCGTAAAATGATCAATGATTTGACTTTTATTTCATTCTCTTTTGTGTTTTTTCATTGCAAGCAAAATAAATGAAGATATTATTACCAAAGCATTTGTGATTGCAATCATTTTCTGGAAGAAATTGAGTATTATCTGACAGAATTGCAGGGGTGCCAATACTTTTGGCCAGCACTGTATTTATAACTGCATTCAGTTCTGTGGTCACTGGTGCTGTCACTAAAAAGCAAAACACTGATTAATTCCAGGTTATTTCTCATTACTGGCCTCATTAGCAGCAAATCTTCACAGTCAATAATGAGAAATAGCCTAGAATAAATAAGTGTTTCTCTTACTTATAAGGAAAATCACCTGTGGTCCTAGAACTGAGTGCAGTTATAACTGCATCCAAGTATATATTGGATGGTCGTTACCGACCAGCTGTTCCCTCCATCATTATGGGCAATGTGAGATCTCTTGCAAACAAGATGGATGAACTAACAGCGCTCACCAGGCATAATCAGGAGTTTCGGGTGTGCAGCATGATGCTACTTACAGAGACTTGGCTCACTGAATTTACTCCGGACACTCTTGTCTCCTTGGATGGTTTTAAACTCCTTCGGGCAGACAGGACAAGGGAGAGCGGTAAGAGGAAAGGTGGAGGGCTGGCAATGTTTGTGAATAATAGATGGTGTAATCCTAGGCACATTGTGATTAAGGAGCAAACTTGCTGTAAGGACATTGAACTATTAGCTGTGAGCATGAGACCTTTCTACCTACAAAGGGAACTATCGCATGTCATCGTGATAGCTGCATATGTACCCCCCCCCCCCTGCGAAAGCTGACGCTGCCTGCGAGGTCCTACAAGCCACGCTGAGCCATTTACAGTTGAAACATCCCCAGGCTCTCTTTCTTGTGTCGGGTGATTTCAACCATGCCTCTCCATCATCCACACTGCCCAGTTTCACACAGTATGTAACCTGCCACACAAGAGACAACAAAACACTGGACTTGTTCTTTGCCAACGTGAGGGACGCATATAACTCATCTGCCCTACCGCCCCTGGGAAGATTGGATCACAACCTAGTGCATCTCCGACCTGTGTACAAGCCACTTGTACGTAGAGAACCAGCTGTCACCCGCACAGTGAGGATATGGTCCGAGGAGAGTGATGAGGCTCTGAGGGACTGTTTTGACACAACCGCATGGGAAGTTCTGCAGGATTCTTATGGAGAAGACATAGAAGGACTCACACACTGCATAACGGACTACATTAATTTTTGTGTGGACAACACAGTACCCACAAAAGTGGTGAGGTGCTTCTCCAATAACAAATCATGGATTAACTCTGATATAAAAACACTACTTAAGGAGAAAAAGATGGCATTTAGGACAGGAGATAAGGAGGGGTTGAGGGAAGTACAAAAGGAGCTGAGGCATCAAATCAGGCAGGGAAAAGCCAGTTATAAGGAAAAAATGGAAAAGCAAATGGAAAGAAAAGACATAAGGGGGGTCTGGGAGGGGCTTAAGTCAATTTCGGGTCATAAACAGTTTGTCTGCCAGATTGAGGCAGATGTTAATTGGCTTAATGAACTAAACCTATTCTTCAACACATTTGATCACACACCAGCTCCTCCCACCCCAGTATGTCCTTCAGCTCCCCCCACCACAATGACTTCACCCCATGCGGCTACTTCCCAACAGGCCAGTAAATCCAGAAATCCGTCTTTATCTGACCACAGTCTGACCTTCACACGGACCCAGGTGAGGAAGGAGATGAAAAAGATCAAGGCGAGGAAAGCCGCAGGGCCAGATGACATCAGTGCAAGGCTAATTAAGACTTGCGGGGACCAGCTGTGTGGTATAATTTCATATATGTATAATATGAGCCTGAGGCAGGAAATAGTCCCTGAATTATGGAAATCTTCTTGTGTGGTACCAGTTCCAAAGAAACCTCACCCTATGGACCTCAACGACTACAGACCTGTAGCACTGACATCCCACCTGATGAAGATCTTATAGAGATTGGTTCTCACACATCTCCGCCCTCTAGTGAGCCCCGCTATGGACCCTCTACAGTTTGCTTATCGGCCGGGCATTGGGGTAGATGATGCCATCATCCACCTTCTGCACAGGGCTCTGTCTCACCTGGAGAAGCCAGGGAACACAGTGAGAATAATGTTCTTTGATTTCTCCAGTGCTTTTAACACCATACAGCCCAGGTTACTGAGGGACAAGCTGGGCCTTGCTGGAGTGGACCACCACCTCTCTAACTGGATCCTAGACTACCTCACAAATCGACCTCAATACGTGAGAGCACAAGACTGTGTGTCAGGTACCGTGATCTGTAATACGGGGGGCACCTCAGGGTACGGTTCTCGCCCCTTTCCTCTTCACACTGTACACTGCAGATCTTAGGTGCAACTCATCTAGCTGCTACCTACAGAAGTATTCTGACGACTCTGCAATAGTAGGCCTCATCACAGATGATGATGACAGGGAGTACAGAGAACTGAACCGGGTTTTTGTGGACTGGTGCCACCGGAACCACCTAAAGATTAACGCGAGGAAGACCAAGGAGATGGTGGTGGACTTCCGTAAAGGCAGATGTCCTCCTAAACCAGTGGACATCCTGGGGACGGGCATCGAGATTGTGAACACCTATAAGTACCTGGGTTTGCTCCTTAATAATAAGCTGGACTGGGCAGATCATATGGAGGCCCTGTACAGGAAGGGCCACAGCAGGCTCTACCTGCTTAGGAAGCTGAGAGCCTTTGGAATCCGGGGAGGCACTTCTTAGGACTTTCTTCAACTCGGTAGTGGCATTAGCCATCTTCTTTGGAGTGGCCTGCTGGGGGAGCAGTATATCAACCAGAGACAGAAATAAACTTGACAAGCTGATTAGAAGGGCCAGCTCTGTCCTGGGGAGCCCACTGGACCCAGTGCAGGTGGTGGGTGACAAAAGGATACTGTCAGTGGTGAGCTCCATGCGGGAGAAGAAGTCCCATCCCATGCATGAGACTGTGATAGAGCTGGGCAGTACTGTCAGTGACCGACTGCTCCACCCTAGGTGTGAGAAGGAGCGCTATCGGAAGTCTTTCCTCCCCACCGCGGTTAGGCTGTACAACCAACACCGACCTAAGCGGAGATCATTACACATAGAGAACTGAAACATCTCTCTGCCTGTTAAATCCCCTCCCCCTCCTCTGCTACTTCCTTTCTGTCTGTCTGCTATCAATGTAATGCCTCTTACCTTGGAACATTGCTGTAGATGTTGTATTTGTATTTGTATTTGTATCTGCTTATCTTTGCTGCTGTAACACACTGAATTTCCCCATTGTGGGACTATTAAAGGACTATTATTATTATTATTATTATTATTATTATTGTATCACCCCCTCACAGAATTGTCTTCAACAAAATCTGCTGCTTGTGAAGACTCCCTCTGGATAGTTTCAAACCCAGTGGTATTTAGACAAATGCCACTTTTTTGTGGCAGTTTTTCATTCAGTTGAGTGAGCTAAAGCCAAAAGAGTATTTAAAGCGAATAGGGAAACCTTTACATTTCGCTTTTCTGTTGTATCCATTTCTGGCTTAAAAAACTGCATAACATCCTGCAGTGACATTTTTTCCAAATAACATTGTTACCATCCTTGGGCAAAATGCACCACAAAATCTGTGGCAGATTCTGCCATGTTAACGGCACCTAAAAGAGAAATTCTCTTATATTGTGTATACAGTCATAAAAAAAAACTATAGAATTCAAAAAAGGTGTAGTTTTTTTATATCATCAGGACATAATAAATACATTTGCATAAAAAGTCTTAAAATGAGGTAAATACACTCAGATGAATAACACATAACAGATTCCACTTTTTCATTATCTACAGTGCCTTGCGAAAGTATTCAGCCCCTTGAACTTTTCAACCTTTTGCCACATTTCAGGCTTCAAACATAAAGATATAAAATTTTAATTTTTTGGTGAAGAATCAACAACAAGTGGGACACAATTGTGAAGTGGAACGAAATTTATTGGTTATTTTAAACTTTTGTAAAAAATAAAAAACTGAAAAGTGGGGCGCAATATTATTCGGCCCTTTTACTTTCAGTGCAGCAAACTCACTCCAGAAGTTCAGTGAGGATCTCTGAATGATCCAATGTTGTCCTAAATGACTGATGATGATAAATATAATCCACCTGTGTGTAATCAAGTCTCCGTATAAATGCACCTGCTCTGTGATAGTCTCAGGGTTCTGTTTAAAGTGCAGAGAGCATTATGAAGACCAAGGAACACACCAAGCAGGTCCGTGATATTGTTGTGGAGAAGTTTAAAGCCGGATTTGGATACAAAAAGATTTTTCAAACTTTAAGCATCCCAAGGAGCACTGTGCAATCAATCATATTGAAATGGAAGGAGTATCAGACCACTGCAAATCTACCAAGACCCGGCCGTCCCTCTAAACTTTCATCTCAAACAAGGAGAAGACTGATCAGAGATGCAGCCAAGGGGCCCATGATCACTCTGGATGAACTGCAGAGATCTACAGCTGAGGTGGTAGAGTCTGTCCATAGGACAACAATAAGTCGTACACTGCACAAATATGGCCTTTATGGAAGAGTGGCAAGAAGAAAGCCATTTCTCAAAGATATCCATAAAAAGTCTCGTTTAAAGTTTGCCACAAGCCACCTGGGAGACACACCAAACATGTGGAAGAAGGTGCTCTGGTCAGATGAAACCAAAATTGAACTTTTTGGCCACAATACAATACGATATGTTTGGCGTAAAAGCAACACAGCTCATCACCCTGAACACACCATCCCCACTTTCAAACATGGTGGTGGCAGCATCATGGTTTGGGCCTGCTTTTCTTCAGCAGGGACAGGGAAGATGGTTAAAATTGATGGGAAGATGGATGGAGCCAAATACAGGACCATTCTGGAAGAAAACCTGTTGGAGTCTGGTAAAGACCTGAGACTGGGACGGAGATTTATTTTCCAACAAGACAATGATTCCAAACATAAAGCAAAACCTACAATGGAATGGTTCACAAATAAACATATCCAGGTGTTAGAATGGCCAAGTCAAAGTCCAGACCTGAATCCAATCGAGAATCTGTGGAAAGAGCTGAAAACTGCTGTTCACAAAAGCTCTCCATCCAACCTCACTGAGTTCGAGCTGTTTTCCAAGGAAGAATAGGCAAGAATTTCAGTCTCTCGATGTGAAAAACTGATAGAGACATACCCCAAGCGACTTGCAGCTGTAATCGCAGCAAAAGGTGGCGCTACAAAGTATTAACTTAAGGGGGCCGAATAATATTGCACGCCCCACTTTTCAGTTTTTTATTTTTTACAAAAGTTTAAAATAACCAATACATTTTGTTCCACTTCACAATTGTGTCCCACTTGTTGTTGATTCTTCACCAAAAAATTTAAATTTTATATCTTTATGTTTGAAGCCTGAAATGTGGCAAAAGGTTGAAAAGTTCAAGGGGCTGAATACTTTCGCAAGACACTGTATATATCATTGGTTACAATATTCATGTGAATGAGACATAAGTAGTTAACTACACACTACTGATATATACTATTGATATTGGTACACAAGGGCTATGTCAAGGTTATGTATTACTTATATTGGAAGTTTTCCATATATTTAGACAAGAACATCTAAGTATTTAAGACGCCTATACTTTTAGAGTAAATGACCGATAGAAACATGGAGGGACCGGTCGCCTGGATATATTACAGTATATACACAGAGACCTAAGGAGGGGTCTCTGACCTCTAATATGACACCTTGTAGACATGGACACTGACAGCTGATGCAACAATTCTGTATTTTTCTTGTATCTACCTTTATGAAGACTTCCATAAATTTCCATTTTTAAAAAAATAAGAAATCATGCATTCTCCTGATATAACCAATATTTTATATTTGGGTAAGAATTATGAAGAACATAACTTTTCTACATTTATTCAACATATATATACCAAAATGGAAACACCATGTGTGAGAAACTAAGTACAACCCGTGAGTTAACTTGCAGAACCACCTATAGCAGCAATAACTTAAAGTAATGGTTTTCAATATGACTTTATCAGTTTCTCCCATTAATGTGGGGGAATTTTAGTCCACTCTTTTTTACAGTGTTGTTTAAGGTTTCTGGGTATTCATTTCTGCACATCTTCCTTAAGGTCCTGCCACAGGATTTCAGTTGGGTTGAGGAATGGACTTTCTCTTGGTCATTGCAACACCTTAATTGTTTTCTTTTTCTGCCATTCTGTTATACATTTGGTGGTGTTCTTGGCCAGACTGTTGGATAGATGGCCTCACATTTAACTCTAGAATACTTGGGTGTACAGAATAGTTCATGGTTGACTCAATGACAGCAAGGTGCCCAGGTCTTGTGGCTGCTAAATAAGACCGAATCATACTTATTGCACCACCATAGTTGACAGTTGGTGTTTGTGCTAATCCTGTATGTCAAGTTTCATTTTTTTCCAAACATAGTGCTGTGTATTATGGCCTCATCTGCCTGAATGACATTGTTCCAGACATCTTGTGGTTTGTTCACATGAAACTTTCCAAACTTGTGCTGTTCTGCCATGGCTTCTTCTGTCTTCTTCTAATACTGTCATAAATGTATACATTTAACATGCTAACATGCTATCTGAGGCATGTAGGGTCTTAGATGTTACTCTTGCAAATTCCCTTAGCATTGCAAGATCTGACCTTGGGATATATTTGCTTCATCATCCACTTCTATGAAGATTGACAATTGTTTTGAATGTTTTCCGTTCGTCAATAGTCTTTTTCACTGTAGAATGATGAACTTCCAATTGTTTGAAAATGGCCTTATTACCCTTCTCAGACTGGTGGGCAGCAATGATTGCTTCTCTAAGATCATTGCTGATACTATTCCTCCATGGATTGAATACTCCAGAGCAGCAAACCATCAAAATTCTGCTTTTATAGAGGTGGTCACACTTTCTGCTTGCCACAAAACATCTAGAATGAAATAAATGTGGCTACTTTTAAAATTTCTTATTGTTTGTGTCTGCTGCTCCTATGGAGACTTATATTCCTTAATGGAAGCAGACTACAATCAAACTACGTGTAGTTTGATCCTGTGGTCATATTACGTTTATCTACTCTGCACCTCTTGCTAACCTTATGTGCCAAATGCAAGTTTCCAACTGCTGGGAACAAATTACAATTTTTGCAGTCTCATCTGGTATCATATATTAGCAAAGTAGGTATAAACAAAAACGTTACAGAAAATATTTGATTAAGAATACTTGCATTTTTATTTTAAATGCATTCTTAGGTTTCAGAAAGTATCTTTAATCTTGAAAACTGAATTATTTGACAAATAATTGTTCTATATATTCCTTGTTTTTTAGATAAGATATAAAAATAATTTTCGAATTAAATTGTTAGCCATATTTACTTATTCAGTACTAATTTAATCAATTATTCTGCTATTATATACTGCCTATAGATATATATTTTAAATATGAAACATTCCACACATATAAACACACAAATACCCATGCAAATAAAGCAATCAAATCTATCACATTCTTAGTTTGTCTTTACAGATGAGTTTGACACCCATGAGCCAAATTCCTGTAATACTATGAGGCATGTAAATTAAATATATTGCTCATGCTCTGCTGTTATATCTTGGTAGGTGTTTTATATGCTGAATGAATTTCTAATCAAAAATGATTATGTACAGTTATGAGAAACGATGTTTAGTTTAATTTCATATACTGTACAAAAGAAAATGTTATTACTTGAGAATTATTCCTATTGTATGCCCAAACAGTGCTTTCAACAAAGTACAGCAAATTTAGTTATTAATGGTTAGTATTGCAGATTTGCAACAATGAAGCAAAGCTACAGAACTTTTGTATGCCCATTGTCTGTGTGGATTTCCTGTTGAATAGCTCAATTGATTTCTTATACTAATAAACCTAAAAAGAATCAAGAAGTTTCTGTGACCATTTTTAGCCCTTCATAGATGGTTGATCATCTCACAACACTTTATATGATTGATTACTTCACAACAATCATTTGGGAAGACCTTACTAATAATTGCCTAGCCAAATATATCTCCTTGCAATTGTATAAATTGTTTTCATTAATATTCTATTTCACTGTAATACATTTTTAAGTTTTTTACTTTAATAGTTAAAATGTTTCATATTTCAGAAATACGTTTAACCAAACAACCATGTCCTAATATTCTAAGTCACTGAAGTAAGATGATTTTACTGTTTTCAGTCTTTTGGTATAAAAAATAGTATTAATCTTTTTCAAGAAAGTAATGTGATATAAATTAGTCTATTTCAGCAAAATTGCCTTCAAACTACATTCATTTTTTGTAGCACAGTTAAATTCTAATAAGTGCCATACATTTTGGACATCATTACTGCTTTACAGAGGTGTAGCTAGCAGCAGGGCAGGGGTAACCATGGCCATAAATACATGCAGTAGTTTTAACAGGGCTGCCATCAGGGGCCCAGTCAGGGGCCTGAGAGTTTACAAATCAAATATTGTGCAACTTCAGCATCCTGGTCAAATCTTCCTTGCAATATGCACCTCCACAGCAAATGATGCTGTCAGAGGAGGGAGGAGCATTTGTGCAGAGCTCCTTATAGGTGGCACCATTTTCAACTATGTTTGCATCTTCTGGAGAGGAGGCTTGCTGTTGCTACTCCCCCGATAGATAGATAAATTACCAGTTCAGGATTCACAACTGCAGGATTACAAGTCATCAGCACGTGGGGCTGTGTTGAGAATCTACAACAGGGGTAGGCAACCTTTTTGTTTGGCGTGACGATTTTAATTAAAAAATCAAAGATGAGGTACTCGGAGTGCCAGTCAATAATTGTAAGTCTAACGACCCCTAAACTAAAGTCATATACCACAAACCGTAACACAGAAGTGCTGCCACCAGATGCTTTAGGACACATGCGTTTATTGCTATTTCCTGGGACACTCCTGTACTTTCTGATTAGAAGCAATGAAAGTCCATGTACAGCCCCCAATTAGTGGTAAATGTAAGTGTCCAGGAGCACCGTATGGCGGCATCCTTAGGATGAATACACATTATGTATCTGGATGCAGATATAGTCTTAGGCCACTGGAACTTTTACTTCAATGTAAAACTGCGTTCACATGGTGCATTTTTGCACAAAAAAAAATGCCTGTGTTTTCTGTACAAAAACACATCCTTAATGCAGAAAATGCACCGTTATACAGAATAATGTCCTATAGCGGCCCCTGCACACAGTATTATGTCCCATAATAGCCTCTGCACACCGTATTATGTCACATAGTGGCCCCTGCACACGGTATTATGTCATATAGTGGCCCCAGCACATGGTATTATGTCATATAGTGGCCCCAACACACAGTATTATGTCATATAGTGGCCCCAGCACACAATATTATGTCACATAGTGACCCCTGCACACCGTATTATGTCACATAGTGGCCTCTGCACACCGTATTATGTCACATAGTGACCCCAGCACCCGTTTTTTTGTCATATAGTGGCCCCAGCACACGGTATTAGGTCCCATAGCGGTCCCTGCACATGGTATTAGGTCCCATAGCGGTCCCTGCACACGGTATTAGGTCCCATAGCGGTCCCTGCACACGGTATTATGTCCCATAGTGGCCTCTGCACATGGTATTAGGTCCGATAGAGGTCCCTGCACACGGTATTAGGTCCCATAGCGGGTACTGCACACAGTATTAGGTCCCATAGCGGTCCCTGCACATGGAATTAGGACCCATAGCGGTCCCTGCACACAGTATTAGGTCCCATAGCGGCCCCTGCACCGGTATTATGTCCCATAGTGGTTCCTGCACACGGTATTATGCCCCATAGCGGTCCCTGCACATGGTATAAGGTCCCATAGCGGTCTCTGCAAACGGTATTAGGTCCCATAGTGGCCTCTGCGCATGGTATTAGGTCCCATAGCGGCCCCTGCACACGGTATTAGGTCCCATAGGGGTCCCTGCACATGGCATAAGGTCCCATAGTGGTCCCTGTACACGGTATTATGTCCCATAACTCTCTTCAGACCCCCAAGTATAATAAGTGCAGGACCAAGAGAGATGACAAATATAAAAAAACAATGTTACTCACCTTTTTCTGCGCTCCGCAGCCGCTGTGTTCTCTTCGGCGCTTCTGCCTGTAGTCAGCGACCGCCGATTGGGTCTCTGGGGTCACGTCGCGTCATTATGCGTAATGACGCCGGACGTGACCCCTGAGGCCCTGTCAGCTGTCAGAAGCGCCTGCAGATCGCACAGCCGCCACGTAGCGCAGGGAGCAAGGTGAGTATCATTGGTTTTTATGTTTCATCACTTCTCCTAAGTCTCCGCTTATTATTCTCGGGGGTCTGAAGAGACCCCACAGTATAATAATAGCAGTTTTGTTTCGGCCGTGTTTGGTCCGATCGAAGCTGCTGGGTGAGGACTCCACTGCAGTGCCAGGGAAATAAGCCTCGCGTGCCACTCTTGGCACGCGTGCTGGAGGTTGCCGACCCCTGACCTACAATGTAGATGCGGGGGTCCTGATCTGCTGAAAGTACAGGTAATACATTTACTGTATAGGAACAGCCCCAAAGAGTCTAAAGGAAGATTCAGATCCTGCCTGCAATCCCTTGACTTCCCCTCCCAATAAAAGTCTTGAGATAAATAGCCTTTGTAGACATACTGTATATAGATATCTATAGATACAGTGGGTATGGAAAGTATTCAGACCTCTTTATATTTTTCACTCTTTGTTTCATTGCAGTCCATTTGCAAAAAGCAAAAAAGTTCATTTTATTTCTCATTAATGTTCACTCAGCACCCCATCTTGACAGAAAAAAAAAAAACAGAAATGTAGATATTTTTGCAAATTTATTAAAAAGGAAAAACTGATATATCACATGGTCATAAGTATTCAGACCCTTTGCTGTGACACTCATATTTAATTCACATGCTGTCCATTTCCTTGTGATCCTCCTTGAGATGGTTCTACTCCTTCATTGGAGTCCAGCTGTGTTTAATTAAACTGATTGGACTTGTTTAGGAAAGGCACACACCTGTCTATATAAGATCTCATTTATACAATGGGGCATTATGAATATAGGGGGTATTATTTATATAAGAGGTCATTAGGAGCATTATGAATATGGGGGGGATCATTTATATAAGGGGCCATTGAGGGGTCATATAAATAATTGGCATCATTTATATGAAGGGGTCATTTGAAGGGATCGTTTATATAAGGAGGCATTATAAATAAAAGGGGGCAACAGCAATAAGAGATCAGTGGACCCACACTGATCAGCTGTTTGAAGTGGTCATGGTGACTGTTTACATTGCACGCTTACATTGTCTGTTTTAAAGTGAACGTGCAATGTAATGACAGTCTTGTCCCATAGAAATGTATAGGGTGAGGCTGTAATTACATTATATGGCTGCTATGAAATGAATGACGGAATGTAAACATAGAAGGGGTCAGCAACTACAGCAGTCCCCTTCAAACAGCTGATCAGCAGGAGTTCTGGGTATTGGAACACCACTGTTTTTTTTTATTATTTATATAGTATTTGTATTATTTTGATACCTTTTAAAAAAAATTTTAAACTTTGCAAAATAGAAAAAAAACATTTGTGTCACCATATTGTGACACCTGTAACTTTTTTATATTTATGTATATGGAGCTGGGTATGGCGTCTTTTTATGCGGGACAAGATGGTGTTTTTATTGATATAATTTTGGGGAAGTTCTGATGGTTTGATCTCTTTTTATTCCATTTTTTAATAGGTGGCAAAGTGTTGAAAAAACAGCTATTTGGCCATTTTGATCTTTTTCACCGCTACGCCGTTCATCGTATGGGATAAATATTTTATATTTTAATAGTTCAGACATTTTTGAGCGTGGAGATCCCTAAAGTGTTTATGTCTGTTATTGTTTATTTTTATATGTGATCTAGGGAAAGGGGGGTGATTTGAACTTTTGTGTTTTGTGTGTTTTTTATACTTTTAAAAACTTTTTTGTTTTTCTTTTACTATTATTTTCAGACCCCCTAGGGACCTTGAACCCTAGGGGGTCTGATCACTTATACTATACAATGTAATACTAATATATTGCAGTGTATAGGAAAATCCATAAAAAACTGATCCTGGCTATAATGGCAACCGTAATCGTGATCGCGATCACTTATAACAACGGCATCTAAAGTGTTAACAGCTGCGATCGATGTCGGCACTGATCGCTGCTGTTAGCTGTGGGTGCTGTCAGTGTTATACAGCCGGCATTTGCCGTGTATGGACAAGGCTCAGCTCCATACACCCCATCATGCCGTATATTTACATGATTTTGAGTGAAGGTGTAAAGGGAGCACACAGGAACATTATTAATTTAAGTATGCACTTGGGAGTATTATTCATACTGGGAGGTCATATCATACATTTTATAAATGGGGTAGCAGCAGAATGGAGACTTTATGCAGGTGAGGAAAATGTGGGTCAGGTTCCTTGTAAAGTGAGGAGCCAAAGATGTTTGTGTTGCAATCTTTACAGAGACAAGCCCCAGCTGGAAGAAGTGATCATAGCAGTCCAGAAGGAAGAGACAGGCAATGTGAATGATTGCAGTCAGAGACATCAACTGTTAGTGTAAGTCACTAAATGTTTCCTGTGCTGTATTCACCTAAATTGTCTGCAGAGCCCTGTGTACAGCTGGTATCTACCACTATATGACCACTGGACATATTGGATGTGTTTGCCTCCCCTGTGCTGGACCTCTGGCTATGCCTCTGCTGCTTTAATATGGTCTTCTATTTGAATTTTAGTGACAGTTTAGTATCACTGAAAGATGACTCAATAATATTCAAGTATAACATTAACATATTCAATAACACAGTAATAATGATTAATCTTAAAGACTCAGAGAGACTATGTTATCTCTCTAAGTAAACACAAAGATAACATTAAGTTTACTTCAAGTCCGTTGTCTCAGAGCATGGTAAGTGTTCTATATAAACCTGTGTAATGTAATATACATTTACTGTGCATATTATTTGATCTACATTTATATTAGATTTCTAGTAATCATAATAAATAAGCTCTGATGGTAAAGGCAATGTTTATATCTATCAAGGTACTTAATAGTGTCCTGTTCCTTAAACAGTCAAAGCCCACCCACCAGCTTTCTGAAGAATACAGGAAATAAGAATACGAGACAGCAGTCAAACTGCTGAGTGAGGGAGATGGGAAAACCCTTTTAAGGGGGGTTATTACTGTGTGGGTTGATACATGGGAAACTTCTGCGCAGGCACAGGTAATAACAGACAAAATGGAGACCATGGCCCAGATAAAGTAGAAAAAAGTAAATGTGGATGCCTACAATCAGAGGAGACATAAGTCATAAGTCATTGCATTTTTAATCATACTGTATTCACTTTTTCACTGTGTAAACTGGTATCTGATTTACTGCATTATATAGAGCAATACTATAATTTATAGAGATGAGCATCTCTCATAAGTAAGACATGTTATCTTGGAGAAATATTGTTAGGGGACCGAAATAATTGTCTCGTGAAATTAATGTTTTAAAACTTTAGTAATGTCCCTGAACAGGTAAATACATTAAATTATACCTTCGGATTTTAATTTTGATGATCTGTCACCAAAGTTAAAATACTAAATGCCATACATCATATGATTCTCACTGTGTCCATGGTAAATTTGTTTTTTTTTATTTTTAATCTGTCCATCCATTCAAAAAATATGGCTTTGCCAGTTTATAGCTCTGATTCTCCAAGTGGGCGGTAACTTTATGTTTTTTTTTTGAGAAAATAGAAGGTTCCTGCCCACGTGGAGAATCAGAGCTAGTTTACATCTAAACTCCAGGGCTATATCTTTTGAATATTTCCTATTCTTTATTATTAAACCATTGCTTTGAGTTTCTGTTCATATTAAGGCCTCATTGCCACAACCGAATGTTATCCGAGTGCCTTACATTTCCCATTGACTTTAATGGGGAAGTTCC
Source organism: Leptodactylus fallax (assembly GCA_947044405.1). Taxonomy (NCBI): domain Eukaryota; kingdom Metazoa; phylum Chordata; class Amphibia; order Anura; family Leptodactylidae; genus Leptodactylus; species Leptodactylus fallax. Next base: position 1,012,796 of record CAMRHE010000001.1, on the reverse strand, counting down.
GTTCCAATGTTTAGAAGCAGAATAGTGCATCGGATCACCCATCGGAAGAGCCTTGGCTTGCACACTCGGTTATGAGCAAGGGGCCTAAAAGTATACTGTACATTTTGTGGTGGGAGAATGATTAGTGAGAACAAATGGTCAAAGGAGTACTGTAACTTAATGATCATAGGACCCAATGCAAAGTCTCTAACAGGTTTCCAGTCTATAGTGGGGCAGAGGGACTTTTGGTGCACCTAGTCAAGGCCTCCTGCTTTTTGTCCTCCATTTATGTACTATCATAATAAAATTTATTCAATAAGATACAGACATCTGAAAATAGTTCCATTGAAAAATACAACTTACTGTGCAAAAGCCTTCACACAGATACATTGGTAGAGAAATAAAATAGTTATAGCTTGTAAAATGTGACCGTGAAAAAATAAGCCACTGTGTCCTAAAGGGCAAAAAATGGGAATGGGTTAAAGACAATTCCCTGCATGAACAGTTTTGTAAATAAATGCTAAATAATATGTGATTTTTATTCTAACGGGGTGACCAACATATTAATTTAAAAAAATGACCTTCTGTTCATCAACTTAATAGAAAAGGGCTTTTTATGAAGTTGATACTAAATCATTTTGGCAAGCCCAGAGGACACTGTCAGCAAGACAGAAGACCTGTGACAGGCCAATATTCTAAATGTCAAAAAATTTTTTAGATATGGAAACACAGCCATACACATTCTTCTTTTAAACCTATATTTCAAAAAATTCACACAGTATTTGGACTTCATTTAAAGCTTTATATATTAGTTCTAAAATTTTGCTTTCAAATCCAAAGCTTCAGTTTAAAACAACTCAGGCAACTAAAGGGATTTTTCAAGACTTTAAGATATGTTCTGTTTTTTTCTTTTCTATTATTTATTTGCATGTAGTGTAATACATCCATTAGCAAACGGAATAGAACGTGGTGTTGGTCATGTACACATAATGCGACTCCTGTCATTTAGTAAGAAATTGGGTTATATATGTATGGCACATGTAATATATCCATGTAAAAACTATATAGCAATACTGGTGGAAGCAGGTCTTTGTTGTGACCACTCCACTATAGAGTATTTACATAGCTATCTGCACCATACCATTTCTTTCTTTAGAGACAAACTACTGCATCAATAAACATGAAGATTTGTGAGCAATATATTAAATATATGTATATTAGATAAATGTATGATATCCTAGATCCAAACACATTACTATGCTCTCCAATGCCTGATACACACATTATAATGCACCCCAAAGCCAACACACATTATGCTCCCCAGTGTCCCACACACATTATAATGCACTCCAATGCCACCAGACACACATTATTATGCTCCCCTGTGCACTTTGGTGTTCTCCTCCACCTGTCTCTGGCTTGATGCAGCAGACCTGCACTAGACATTACAAGCATCTATTTGAATCTGGGAACAGAAAGCTGCAAGCTTTCTGATTCACGATTGTATTCAACCCTGAGGATGTAGATAGGGTTGTGCTGAGATAGGAGGAGTCAGGAGGAGAGGGACAAGGGAACTATCAGTTTTCCAGTTGAGAAGCTCTCAAAGGTGACATAACATTTAAGTCATAAAAACTGGAATACCTCTTTAAATATTGATTAGCTATTGTATATTTAAGCTTGGTCATCAGTATTAGTTAAGTGGGGTACTCTGCACCCCCACAATTCAGGCCAGTGATGCTACAACTATCCCTCACATGATCTGTTTGCTGCTCAGACCTATTCAAATGAATAGAGGTGAATTGCAATACCAAACACAACCATTATACAGTATAAGCAATGTGCTTGGTAAGCAGTAAAAAGATTACATTACTCATCCAAAAACTGTGGCCTCTTCAAACAGCTGTACAGGTGTCAGTTGTCAGACTTCCGCCAATAATGGAAAAACCCCTTTACTCTTTACAGCTCTTTCAATATGGCTCTTTCTCCAGGGGAGACCTGGCAGCAATGCCAGTGATCAGAGTCCTCTCTGATTGCGGACATTAACCCTTTTAGATATCTTAGTCAAACATGACTGAGACATCTATTTACCAGTGGTGCATGCATGCCTACCTGCTTGAGAAGATCGTTGTCCCCCAGAATGAGATTTGAAGGCAGCAATCTGATCCCTTGACAGCTGGGAGCCTATTAAAGGCTCCCTTGCTTGCCATTAGTATAGTCTTATTACAGGTTGCAGAACTGAATAGATTTTCCAATATACTATAATGCATTGGCATTAGAGTATATTCTACTAGTGATCAAACCAAAAGACTCTAAAAATAAAATAAAAGTAAAAACAATGACAAATTTTAAACAAATATAAATAAAATATAAAACTTTAAATCACTACACTTTCCCAAAATCAGAAAAAAATATATAAACAAACACATACACATTAGGTATCCTCACATCCAAAAATATATATATTCCATACAGTGAACACTGTAGTGAGAAAAAAAAGTCAAAATCGCTGAACCGCCATTTTTTTGCCTTTTTGCCTCCCAAAAACGTTGAATAAAAAGTGATCGAAGAATCAGACATTCCCCAGAATGGTATAAATAAAAATAACATCTAGCCCAGCAAAAAAAAAAAAAGATGCTTTACATATATATACAGTACAGACCAAAAGTTTGGACACACCTTCTCATTCCAAGAGTTTTCTGTATTTTCCTGACTATAAAAATTGTAGATTCACACTGAAGGCATCAAAACTATGAATTAACACATGTGGAATTATATACTTAACAAAAAAGTGTGAAACAACTGAAAATATGTCTTATATTCTAGGTTCTTCAAAGTAGCCACCTTTTGCTTTGATTACTGCTTTGCACACTCTTGGCATTCTCTTGATGAGCTTCAAGAGCTAGTCACCTGAAATGGTCTTCCAACAGTCTTGAAGGAGTTCCCAGAGATGCTTAGCACTTGTTGGCCCTTTTGCCTTCACTCTGCGGTCCAGCTCACACCAAACCATCTCGATTAGGTTCAGGTCTGGTGACTGTGGAGGCCAGGTCATCTGGCGTAGCACCCCATCACTCTCCTTCTTGGTCAAATAGCCCTTACACAGTCTGGAGGTGTGTTTAGGGTCATTGTCCTGTAGAAAAATAAATAATGGTCCAACTAAATGCAAACCGGATGGAATAGCATGCCGCTGCAAGATGCTGTGGTAACCATGCTGGTTCAGTATTCCTTCACTTTTGAATAAATCCCCAACAGTGTCACCAGCAAAGCACCCCCACACCATCACACCTCCTCCTCCATGCTTCACGGTGGGAACCAGGCATGTAGAGTCCATTCGTTCACCTTTTCTGCGTCTCACACAAAGACACGGTGGTTGGAACCAAAGATCTCAAATTTGGACTCATCAGACCAAAGCACAGATTTCCACAGGTCTAATGTCCATTCCTTGTGTTCTTTAGCCCAAACAAGTCTCTTCTGCTTGTTGCCTGTCCTTAGCAGTGGTTGCCTAGCAGCTATTTTACCATGAAGGCCTGCTGCACACAGTCTCCTCTTAACAGTTGTTGTAGAGATGTGTCTGCTGCTAGAACTCTGTGTGGCATTGACCTGGTCTCTAATCTGAGCTGCTGTTAACCTGCGATTTCTGAGGCTGGTGAGTCAGATGAACTTATCCTCCACAGCAGAGGTGACTATTGGTCTTCCTTTCCTGGGGCGGTCCTCATGTGAGCCAGTTTCTTTGTAGCGCTTGATGGTTTTGGCCACTGCACTTGGGGACATTTCCAAAGTTTTCCCAATTTTTCGGACTGACTGACCTTCATTTCTTAAAGTAATGATGGCCACTCGTTTTTCTTTACTTAGCTGCTTTTTTCTTGCCATAATATAAATTCTAACACTCCATTCAGTAGGACTATCGGCTGTGTATCCACCTGACTTCTGAACAACACAACTGATGGTCCCAACCCCATTTATAAGGCAAGAAATCCCACTTATTAAACCTGACAGGGCACACCTGTGAAGTGAAAACCATTTCAGGTGACTAGCTCTTGAAGCTCATCAAGAGAATGCCAAGAGTGTGCAAAGCAGTAATCAAAGCAAAAGGTGGCTACTTTGAAGAACCTAGAATATAAGACATATTTTCAGTTGTTTCACACTTTTTTGTTAAGTATATAATTACACATGTGTTAATTCATAGTTTTGATGCCTTCAGTGTGAATCTACAATTTTTATAGTCATGAAAATACAGAAAACTCTTGGAATGAGAAGGTGTGTCCAAACTTTTGGTCTGTACTGTACATATATTTGGAAATATAAAAGAGTTATGGATGTTAGAATATGGAGACTCCTATAAATTTTTAGGTTTTTTTTCAAAGTTTTAGATTTTTGTAATGGTATTAAAACATAACAAAAACTATATAAATTTAGCATCATCGACCTGCAGAATATAGATAACATATCATTCTGGTAGCATAGTTAACACCATAAAAACAAAACTCATAAGAAAATAGTGCAACTGCAGCTTTTTTCTAATTCTACACCATTATTTCATTTTTTCAGCTTTCCAGAACATACCAGGGAATATAAAATGGTACCATTATGAAGTACAATCTGTTCTGCAAAAAATAAGCCTTCATATAGTTCTGTAAATAAAAAACAGAAAACTTATGGCTTTTGGAAAGCAGGGAGTAAAGAATGAAAATCAAGAAATGGCTGCAGCAGGAAAGGTTTAATGCTCAACAAGCACAATGATGTAGTCATAACATAGATAAATACAATTTTGTCTGATTATTTGTTTCCATTTATAAAAAAATACATTGCCATACATTATAAAAAAGATCACAGTTATTTAGCTTACTTAGACAGCGAAATCATATTCCACAGCGCTTTACAGACATTATCGCTCACTTTCCCATATAGGGATCACAATCTACATTCCCTATCAGTACACAGGGAGAACATACAAACTCCTTACATATGTTGTCCTTGGCTGGATTCAAACCCAGGATTCCAGTACTGCAAGCTACATTGCTAACCACTAAGTAATTGATCATACTTTCCACCAGTGGGAGCTACTCATATATGAATAGATTAATTAAGTCTTTGAGAAAGATTTTTTAGTTTTTCCTTTATTCAACCTGCACCCAATTCTTTTGGTACAATTAATAAGTGAACAAAGGTACCAGATCTCTGTGATCTCTATATCTTTGTGTCTGAATTTATCTGCTACAGTGAAGTGTTGGTGAACATCCAGTTGTGACCTTAAAGGGGTATTCCAACAAATATAGCCATATTTAAATTTGTAGACAATTAAAAGTTAACCATTTTTGTGAATATAAATAATTAAACATTTTTCAGCGTTTTAATGATTTTATATAACCATTTTAGTGGTGACAGTCTTATATCTTGATCAGTTGCAAATGGACACGACCATGAATGCAGGAGCTTTTCATACTCTGAACCCCAGCCATGATTTTCTTATTGTGCTGTGCTATCTTTTTGTGCAAGCACTGTACCTGACTGATAACCTGGCCATAATACAGTCATCATGGCTAAGTTTCTGACAAGTGCTAGACCATGGAAAGTTCCTGCATTCTTGGTCATAACGATTGGCAACCGATCAGGAAAAAAGACTGTCACCACTGAGCAGATTAGAGAAAATTTTTAAAACTCTGTAAAAAGTTTAATTATTCATATTTGCAAAAATGTTGACCTTTCAGTTGTCTACAAACCTAAAAATTGTTATGCTCATGGGGATATGTTTAAATATTTAGCGATACCTTTATTGCAGTAAGAATATATATGGTGACATTTTTGTATCTACCATTTTATATATTTGCTATATACAAATATGCAAAATTCTGAGGTTACTTAATATGGACTAATTGTTTCCAACAAATCAACATCAATTCAGCTTAGTCTTTAATATCTGGATAGTGGGTGGACAGGAAATAAGGTATTTTCATGTGCATTAATTAACACTGCATAGATTTCCTTTGAGAAACTACATAACTTGAGCAGAAATTACCTCAAAATATGTTACTGTTATATACGATATTTTTAACATTTCATACTGGGATATTTCATACTGACAAAACAAAAACATAATGAAGCTAGGTTCACACTTGCGTCTGGTATCCGTCCACTTGCAAACCATTTTAAGAAAAAACGGTTTGGTACAAAAAGAATTCCTTATGGTTACACAGCGTATACCCGAATCCATCTTTTTAGACGGATTAGTCAATGGGTGTCCATTCAAAAAACTGACAGTTTGTGTCAGTTCGTATCCGTTTGTGATCAGTTTTTGACCAATCTGTTTTTATTTCCTCCTTCATTCTGAGAATGCGCAGAGGGAAAACCAGATTGCAAAATGGACACAAACTGATTCTATCCGTTTGTAATCCGCTTTCCATAGACCTCAATGTTAAAAAAAAAAAAAACAGATTGGTTGCTGTCTGTCTGGAATCCTTATTTTTTGAATGGAGAAAAAGTCCATTCAAAAAACTCTGACTTTTTTCTCCGCTCAAAAGAGCGGATACCAGACGGGAATGCTCCAAACGCTCACCTGTGGATGGTTTTTACAATCCATTGAAATCAATGGGTTTTAAAACGAACCATTTGAAATCAGCTTTTGATGATTTTGAGACGGTTTCAAAACTGATATTGTACGGAGAGCCAAACGCAGATGTGGATCCAGCCTGAGCCTCGATAATGCATGAAAAATAGTTTTGGTATATACAGAAAACTTCTATATTGGTTTCAATTAAGTAGATCATTGTCTTCAAGATTAATGAGATTGGTTTTTTACACAAATGATCTTTTTACAATGCATGTCATAGACATAGGGATGTATTGGCATGTGCTGGCTGGCTGTTCTAGGCTAAAGCACATTTTTTTTATCAATCTAGAGCTTTTCCCTGTCATAAAGAAAATACTGCTGGTCTTTTAGCTGTCAATGTGAATAGGAAACAAATTCAAAGAAATATTGGCTAATTTAAGGATATAAAGACTAGTGTTTTGCACTTTGCTCATGTTAAGTGTAAAGCTTTGACATGAATGGTATCCTTTGCTGAATTAATGATTTCAGGAGGAGCACATTAATAAAACTGTCTGACACCACTGCTCATTATGCTAATAGGATGATCCGAGAGATAATATAATAACTCAACACACATAAAAGACTGTGAGGGATGTAAAGAACTTAATAAATACATATATCAAAATGTTTTTTTTTAAGATGTTTAACATAGATGTCCTCTTACTGAAGTCATTTTATGAATATATTACATTTCATTTAAAGCATTATATGTTTCATTCTTCAGTTTTTGAGACAAACAGAAATAAATTGTTAGGACCGGAGCTGGCACCTCTGCAGTAGCGCTGTGAGATGCCGCTCTGGTCTTCACACGTGTCGGCACGCTCATTCCTCAAGGGCTTAACTGTCCTGCACTCCCGATCCTATATCTTTGCACTTCCGGCGCTCCGCCCCACTGGCTATTCATTGTTTCTGGGTGTTAGCTCCATACTCTGCGTTCTGTTACTGTTTGGCTATTCTGACCTCCTGTACCTGTTTCCTGACCTACGTTCTCTGCCTGCCGATTCTGTACCTTCGTTCCTTCCTGTTGTGACCACCGCTTGCCTCCTAGACCTCTTCTCCTTGATCTTCGATTTTGCTACTGCGTGACCTCCTGATACCGACCCGGCTTGCTGACTACTTTTCTCTTCTGACCCCTTTGTACTGTGCTATCTCCTGTTGCTGACTTGGACCGTATGACTACATTTATTGTACCTCTGCCACCTCCTGGAAAATACCTGCTATTGCATCTTCCCCTGCTCCTGGATTTCCATCAGCTTCTACACTTGCTCAGGTGAGTGGTTTTCAGATTTCTGGGCCTGCTGTGACTTGTTGTGTGCCATGCGTCCCGCGCCCCCTGGGGGGCTACAATTCTATCTGAAAGAAGCAGCCAAGTCCATCTCCACCATCAGGAGCTCTGGTGAAAACCTCTGGAGGCTGGTTTTGGCCCGCTCGGGGGGAGCCAGACGTTCGGTGCTTTTTACCATAGTGGGCGTCTGGTTTTCTGGGACTATTTATCTGTCTTGTACTGCATTAGGTTCATAACATAAATACAAAGGAGAGTAGAAATATTAGTCTTTGTAATTTTTCTTTATTTTTCTATCCAGAAAAACTACATCACATCTGCCACAACAACTGCATTAGTGATTTCAGTTGTACGGTAAAGTTGAAGTGCATCAGAATCAGCAAGGTAAACTCCTCAAATCACCCTTAGGTTAAAGCGGCACTTTGTGGAAATGCAGCGTTTTTTGATGAAGACTTTGCTGCATATTTTTTTAGCCAAAGCCAGGAGTGGATTGAGCAGAAGGTAGAAGTATAACAGCTACCTATATGTTTCCCATTCTTTTTGTAGCCACTCTTGGCTTTGGCTCAAAAAAGCACAACAAAATCTGCAACAAAAAAATCAGCATTTCCACAACATGTGGCCTTAGCCTAAGGCTAAGACTCCACATAGCGGGCCACAGCGAAAAAAATATTGCGGGAAAAACTGTGTCGGAAACGCATCACGGTTTTTTCCACAGCGCTTTTCACAGAAAGTCCGCAGAGGTTTCCTTTCCAGACATTCTGCTTCACTTATACTATATGGAAACCGCCAGCATTTCCATAGGTATAATTGACATGCTGCAATTTTCCGAAACCGCAACAGTTTTGAAAATGACAGCGTTTCCACTGTGCGTATTTTTCTGCAATGCGTGGATGGGATTCATTTACGTCACGTGGGGCCCGAGCCTTACATTTTTTCAATGGAAATCTGTGTTATACAGCAATTTTTTTTTTACAATATCTAAACAAAAGTGTTCTGCCATGCCTTGCCATGGTTTTAGTACTGAAAATAGCGCTGGAGCTGTGGAAAGTGACCTCATACTGATTATCTCCATTAAGTGAGACTAATTGGGTGCCAAATCATGCTAGTTTAAAAATTTAAATCCTGAAGAAAAAGGCTCTGTTTCTGGTTTCTATCACACAGATGTGGGTTTCTTATGAAGATTTTCTCCTTTGTGACAATTGAGAGTCCAACAATAATGCCCTTTTCTTTAGTCTTCTACCTCCCAAATTTTTACTCTTGTAAGATAGGTTCAACTTTCTTTGGATTCCAGGGAGTACAGAGAACTGAACCAGGATTTTGTGGACTGGTGCCACCGGAACCACCTGAAGATTAACGCGGGGAAGACCAAGGAGATGGTGGTGGACTTCCGCAAAGGCAGATGCCCTCCAAATCCAGTGGACATCCTGGGGACGGGCATCGAGATTGTGAACACCTATAAGTACCTGGGTTTGCTCCTTAATAATAAGCTGGACTGGGCAGATCATATGGAGGCCCTGTACAGGAAGGGCCACAGCAGGCTCTACCTGCTTAGGAAACTGAGAGCCTTTGGAATCCGGGGGGCACTTCTTAGAACTTTCTTCAACTCGGTAGTGGCATCAGCCATCTTCTTTGGAGTGGCCTGCTGGGGGAGCAGTATATCAACCAGGGACAGAAATAAACTTGACAAGCTGATTAGAAGGGCCAGCTCTGTCCTGGGGAGCCCACTGGACCCAGTGCAGGTGGTGGGTGACAGAAGGATACTGTCCGTGGTGAGCTCCATGCAGAAGAAGAAGTCCCATCCCATGCATGAGACTGTGATCGCGCTGAGCAGTACTGTCAGTGACCGACTGCTCCACCCTAGGTGTGAGAAGGAGCGCTATCGGAAGTCTTTCCTCCCCACCGCGGTTAGGCTGTACAACCAACACCGACCTAAGCGGAGATCATTACACACAGAGAACTGAAATATCTCTCTGCCTGTTAAATCCCCCCCCCCCCCCCTCTGCTACGTCCTATCTGTCTGTCTGCTATTAATGTAATGCCTCTCACCTTGGAACATTCCTGTACATGTTGTATTTGTATTTGTATCTGCTTATCTTTGCTGCTGTAACACACTGAATTTCCCCATTGTGGGACTATTAAAGGACTATTATTATTATTATTATTATTATTATTATTCAGCAATTTTATTGACTCTCCATATGTTAGTGCAATCCCTCATAGATCAGCCCCCTTCATTGCCTGCACTGATAATTTGACCTGAACCTCTCCCTTCTGTATTGAACCAATAGCTAGAGCATTTCTAGGACTCCCACACTGGAAGAGGAGGAGGAAGACTCTACTTTGGATGCAGATTGGATCTTGATAATTCACAGGCAAAGCCAGGGGAGGAGGCTGACCCTTATTTCTTTCAGATGATGATGACCATGACCATGATGGCCAAGAACAACAACTTTGGCAGGCCCCTGTGTCTGTGCACATTCTGGCAAGCATGGGAGGCTGTATGCTCTGCTGCTTACACAGCAACAAACATATTATTGGTATCAAGCAGAGGGATGAGTACTGGTTGGTAGTGCTCTTATCTCATTGTTATAAAGCCAAAATGGTGGAATGCTTCCCTGCCTCCCAAAGGGAAAAAAAATTGCCAAATTATCAGGATTGACTGTATACCCATCTTACCGTAGTGTTTAGGGAAACCACTACAAGTGCAGGTCGCAAATGTATCCAGGTTGCCTCTGCCTGCTTCCAGTTCTCCACCTCCTCTGCCAGTGCCACAGCTACAAGTGTCAGGAGTAAAATCAACAGCCAGTACAGTATCTGGAACATGATGAACCAGAAATTTTTCTGCTTACAGCGCCAAACGGAGCCACAGCAGGGAACTGACACCAACTGACTGCACCAGCAGGTACAGTTATACCTAGAGTGCACCATATTCCAGTAGATAACTGTAACTCCATAGAATTCTGGGCCAAGAGGTTAGAGCAGTTGAAGTAACTGGCACAATTTGTCATGGGAGTTTTATCTTGTCCAGCCTCAAGAGTAATGGCCGAGAGGGTGTTCAATGCTGCTGGGGGTGTTCTAACACCTAGAAAGACAAAACTATCCACAGTTAGTGTGGAAAAATTACTTTTGTCAAAATTAGTCAGGCATGGTTCCATGTGGATTTCCATACTCCTACTACTGATGCCTCCGGATAGTGGTACCACCATTTCCCTGTATCATGTTCCATTTACTGTACTGCTGAGGCTGGCTGCTACTATTAAATACCTACCACCACTGACACCACTCAGCCAGACATGTCATGTGGCCTGGTCCATTATATCATTCTATGCTGTACTGACATTCATGTTGTATCAGCCACCACCACCCAGCCAGACATATCCTGTGGCCTGGTCCATTCCACTATAACACACTGGTGCTACAGTGTTGGCATAAAAAGAAAAAAAAAACTTTTTGATTTCATCGTTTTTCACCTAGTCACACAGCCACAAATTTGTTTTCCAAATAACAACAAGCCTGTAGCACCATTGCTTTTTGCAATTAAAATGCCACGTGTGTCTAAAAAATTACAGACAATCACCTTTTCCCTCAAGAAAGGGTACTTTTTGAAGAGTTTTAAATGTTAAAATGCATAAAAATGTTAGTACAGTGTATGGTTAAAGTCAGAATTTGTATCCACTGCTTACCATCTGTTTTTCCCTAGACATACAGTACATGCCATTTTCACTTTGATATAACTTCGGCTGTGTTTGCCTTAGAGAGCTAGAAATTGGATAGTTAGATTCCTAGGAGTGTTATACACTATGTTTAATCCAATTTAAGTTGTGGTTTATAACTTGTCAAGAAAAGGCCATTCACGAATTTGGAGAAAATTCACAAGAAGTGGACTGTGGCTGGAGTCGGTGCTTCAAGAGCCCCCACACACAGACATATCCATGACATGGGCTACAACCCAAGAACAATGAAAGAGTCTTACTTGGGCTAAGGAGAAAAATTATTGGACTGTTGCTCAATGGTTCAAAGTCCTGTTGTCATATGAAAGTAAATTATGCATTTCATTTGGAAATCAAGGTCCCAGAGTCTGGAGGAAGAGTGGAAAGTCACACAAGTTGCTTGAGGTCCAGTATGAAGTTTCCACAGTCGTCTACCAGAAAATTTTAGATCACTTCATGCTTCACTCTGTGGATGAGCTTCATGGAGATGATGATTTCATTTTCCAGCAGCACTTGGCACTTGCCCAAACTGTAAAAAGTAACAATAGCTGTTTTCATAACTACAGTATCATTGTGCTTGAATGACCAGCAAACTTGCCTGACCTAAACCATAAACTATGAGATATTGTGAAAACAAAGATGAGAAACACCAGACCAAACAATACAGACGTTACATTAACAATACACACTATATTAATGCAGTAATTCATGCAAAAGGAGCCCAGTGCATATACTGTACAAACTTTTCCGTAGGCCAACATTTTTTAAAATAAATTTTTATTTGGTCTTAGATAATATTCTAAATTTCTGAGAGTTTTGGCTTTTCATTATTTGTAAGCCATAATCCTCAACATTCAAAGAAATAAACTATTGAAATAGATCACGATGTGTGTAATGAATCTATAAAATATGAGTTTCACTTTTTGTATTGAATTACTGAAATAAATGTACTTTTCAAAGATATTCTAATTTATTGAGATGCACCTGTATATACAGCATAAGAGCAGATACTAAGAGTTACACCCAACATAAAGGACAAGATAAGTGGTACTGTGCCCTAAATGTGAACTGGTGTAATAGTTATTTCAAAAGGAATTTCACTTTCATAAAGATAAAACCCCCAAATGTAGTCCCCCAAAATTTTCACATATCTTTCTATCTTCACCTAACTCCAAAAACGAGGAGTACTAGTACTGATCAAGTTATACTTGTACTTTTAATCAAGTTAGTCAAGTTATCACAGACACACAGTGAAGATATACATACTTCTTTAAAAAAAAAAGCAAACTAGGCATTGTGCATTCACTAAATATGAAACAATACAAATGTATAGTCACAGTAGTCATTAGAGTAATCCAATAAGTTCTATTATTATTGGAAGAGATTTCAATACAATCATTTACTCAGATTTAGACTCCTCCTCAAAAAGAGGAAAACATATTTAGAGATGAGCCAATCAGTTTGCTGCAAATCAAATTCATTAGTAATTTCCCAAAAGATTCAGATTTCAGCAAATCCAAAACTTTTGGGTTCTGTTATGTAGAAATCACTCAAAATGGTGGCAACATACTTTGGGTAGGCTGAGAGTGAACTAGGGCTAGGAGGGTTAAGGGATTTATGGGTTTAGGTGCTTCTATGGGGTGGGGGGACCTTGCACTAATTTCATTCTCAACTTGAACATATGCATACTATTTGATGTTACTTGTTAGTTTTATGATTGTTTGTGAGGGACTGAATACCTGTTCATGTTGTTGTTAATGAATTGTTGAAAATTAAAATAAACTATAAAAAAAAAAAGGTGGCCGTCGGTTTACTGATCAGAACAAGACATATATTTTTTAAAAGCATAAAAAAAATTGTGTGTGCAGTTTGTTTTTAAACAATTTGCTTGATACTACTGGCTACCATCCATTTACCTATAGACATGCATGCTGCTGTCATCTTGACATTATTAATGTTGTCTTAGCATGAGAGAGCTTGAAAGGGTTTGGATACAGTTCTAGAAAACCTCAGAGTGTCACACATGACTTTTTAGGCCACTCCGGGCACTTTTGATTTGGACAGAATTTATTCGGACTGAATTGACTCTGACATCTGATCTGATGTCATCTCTTATCCGTAAAGTGGTTATGAAGAAGTAGCTTATAGGTATATGGAGCTGTCAACATAGAATGTAGAGGAATTATATATTCTATTGCTCGGTACAAAGGTCATCCTCAAGAATTGAATTTTTCCCTACAGATAGGCAAAGCTTTCTTGGGACTCAATCTACAAAAATTGGTCTTACCATGACCCCAAAATTGGCCTAACCATGACCCCATTTCTGTTAATTTTCACACGCAATACAAGTCTAACTCCCTCCCTTATGAAGGTCAAGACTTAACTTAGTATCTGATATTTAAATTAGAGATACTAAAAAAAAAAAATCTTTCATATCTAGTTTAGCAAACAACCTGAGATAATTAAGAAATGAACTACAATAACTTTCAGTAAGCTCATATTATATGGTATACTAACTCTTCCAAATCAATGTTCTAACTGAAATAAAGAGAGCAGAAGAAAGTAAAACTTTTGGACTAAAACTGTCAAAATGAATCCCATTTTTGCCCATTTTAGGAAGTACTATAATTCCCTTTATAATCTAAAATATGGTACTCATACGGTCCAATATTTTAAGGGTGACAATCAATCTTTCTTAAGTACCTACAGTACAAATGAATTCATTAAAGTTTTCAACTACATACATTGAGGAAACATGGAAATCTTTTTCCATGCTTTTGGATTTGAAGGATTTGTAAAGTCAACTATAATGGCACTTTATTCCTAAACATTAGCCAGGAGATACAATTCACACTTTATATAGGAACAATTTGTTCCCTATTATGTTTACTCTTATAATGAAGCACCTAAATTATTCACCAGAATTCACCTCTCCATTTTAGAAAAGTAAGCACAGCAGAGAATATAGGATGATGATGTTATACTGTCCGTTACTAAGTACCCAACCTCACTTCCAATAGTGCATTAAATACTGTTGAAAATTCAGTTCTAAATTTAGATTACTATTAATCAATATGCACAGACTTGTCCAAGTTGTTATCTGAACAGTTGAATTCATTAACCCCTTAAGGATGCAGCCTACTTAAAGACAACTTTTCACCACATCTCCCATATCCTTCTCTTTGAATCACTTAATAGGTGCTGCTTCACTGGCACAGTTGGGATTTTTGTTCTAGCTCCCATCATTTCAAAGCAATAAGTGATGTTGATTCTGGTGTCTCATATGCTATTTATCCTGTTTACTATTAGGTGGGAAATGTCAGGCAGGAGCAGACAAGGGGTGTGATTCTGAGATCTGACATTGCCCACCTGAGCTCTGAATCATGCCCCATTTCTTGCTTCTGCCTGATACTGACCATTACCAGTACAGAGCCTATGTAGTATATCAGGCACCAAAACTAACTGCGCTGCTTGCTTGGGAACATTAGGGGCTAAAGTAAAAATTCCAACTGCCCTGTAATCAGTTGAGCAGCACTATGAACTGGAGTTGGTGGAGGTGGTGAAAGGTCCTCTTTAACCCCTTCACTCCACAGGTCTTTATCAATTTTCTTTTTTGACTCCCTGCCTTTCAAACCCCATAACTTTTTTATTTCTTCGTTCACAGAGCCATATGAGGGTATTGTTTGTGAGACAAATGGTACTAAATGGTACCATTTAATATTCCGTACGTTGTATTGGAAAAAAAAATTCAAAATGGGGTGCAATTGGAAAAAAAAACTGTGTTTCTGCAACATTTTTGCAAACTTTGTTTTTACAGCGTTTGCTGTGGAGCCAAAATGACATCTCACCTGTATTCTATGGGTCAATTCCATTCAGGGAATACCAGATATTGGCACCACAGTCAGTTTTAACCAAGGAGCCAGGGGCCTTAATGCCCGCGATCAGTGCAGGTAGTGGAGACCCAGTGGCTATGGTGGCTGTTCAGCTCTTAAGCGGCTACCATATTTAAATACCTGAAATCCACCATGCTATTACAGCAGATGTTGCTAAATGGTTAAAGAAGCTGTCCTTTTTTAGTTTTTTCCCTTGTCACATTTTAAAAGCCATAAATTATTTATTTTAATGTCGACATAGCAATATGAGGGTTTTTTTATGCACAGTGATTTGTGTTTTTCAGTTACGTCATTTTGTGAAACATTTAGCTTACTGATCAAATTTATTAACTCATTCTTAGGAGGAATAAAAGGCACCATCAATTTTTTATGTTCTTAATTTTGCTTGATGCGCTAGGTATCATAAATCTGTTACTGTTCAGTATGATTTTGGTGATACCAAGTTTGTATAATTTTATTCATGTTATACTATTTTTGCATAATAAAATCACTTATTTTCCCCAAATAATTTGTTTTAGTGTCACCATATTCTGAAAGCCATAACTTTTTTAATTTTACCATCATTCCCTCCATTGGAAATGTGTGAGGACTTGTTTTTTGAGGGAACAGCTGTGATTTCTATTAGTACCATTTTGAGTCATATGAAATGTTTTTTATAATTTCTTTGATTTTTTTTTTTTTTTGGAGGCAGTGTGACCAAGAACAGCAATTTTGTTGCTCTTTTGTATTTTTATGTTTTACCATTTACTGTGCAGGATAAATAATTTTCTAATTTTATACTATGGGTTGTTACAGATGCAATAATACAAATATGGCTTCTTTTATTATTATTTTTTTGGTTACAAAAAGAATATTGTGAAAACTATATCCATAAGGAGCTATGCAGCCTGTAATAAAAGTGCTGGTATTTTACAATGCATTGCAATGAATTAGCATTGCAATGCATTGCATCAGTAATCAGATCCCTGGGGTTCAAGACCCCTAGGGGGCCTAAAAGGTACAGTAAAAAAAAGTTAAAAAATATATAAAAAAAAAAAAAATCACCCCCCCCCTTCCCTAGAACACATAAAATACATAAATACAGTGAAACACATACATATTAGGTATCTCTGTGTCTGAAAATGCCCAATCTACAAACATATAAACAACCAAAATGGTATAACTAAAAAGTACATCTGGCTCTGCAAAAAAGATGCCATTTGCATCCTTGTATATATAATTATAAAAAATGTATGCGTGTCAGAATATGGCAGCTCCAAGAATTTTTTTATTTTTTTTTTTTGCAAGGTATTGGATGTTTTTTTAAAGGGGTTTAAAATGTAAAAAAATATATAAATTTGGTATAAACATAATCATACCGACCCTTAGAATACAGGTGACATGTCATTTTGTTTGCAATGTAAACACCATAAAAACAAAGTCCGTAAGAAAGTCGCACAAACGCAGTTATTCTCCAATTCCACCACATTCTGAATTGTTTTCCAGCTTCCCAGTACCTTGAATGGAATATTAAATGGTAGCATTATGAAGTACAATTAGTCCTGTTCTACACTATGTTTTTAAGCATCGTTCATGCCAAAATTGTTTGATCCAAAACAAATCTGGGACCCGAGCCACCCGAGACCAAAACAAAATGAATCTTGAGAGGTTCGCCCATCTCTTAAACATAGGCTTAGGAGACCAGGTTAAAACATAACTGTCTAATAAATATCAATTGTAGAAATGGTAGGAGTGACTCCAAAAAAAGAGAGGAAGGGGACCGCGCTTCACCAAGGTTGCTTTAATAAACTCTAAAACACAACGCTTTTCGAGGCTCAATGGTCCTCTTTATCAAGTGTACAAGAGACTGGTTAAAAAAGGAAATAAACACGAACAAATAAAAATAGAAAAACAGATAATGTTCATCAAATAATCAATGTGAAATAAAATAAATAAAATAATAATAATACACATATACCGTACTTATAAATTGATTAAAACTGAGAAAAGTGGCTATGAATGTGTATCAACCACAATATGAATTATTTAAAGGCTATGTGTAATAAATAAGGTGGACAATAAATTAACAATTAAAATCGTATAAAAAATTAAAACAATTAGGAGAAATATTTATAAACGCGGGTAACATTAACAATATTGAGTATAAAGGAATGTTAATAAGTAACAAAGATATGAATAAATATCAAAAGAGATACATAGATAGTAACAGAGATACGAAAAATAAATAAATCATGACTTGCTAATAGTAATAGAATCTGGTACTTGGAGATTATTAAATCATGGGTAAAAGTGTGTGTGAGGAGTTATGGAGGTTGGTACAAAAAAAAAAAAAAATATATATATATATATATCATGTATTTTGTAATTGGGGGTAGCAGCAGGATGGAGACTTTGTATAGGCAAGGGAAATGTGGTTCACATGTCTGGAAAAGTGAGGAGCCAAAGATGTCTGTGTTGCAAACTTTACAAAAACATGTTGCGAACGGAAGACGTGGTCATGGCGGTCCTGATGGAAAAGATGAGAAATGTGAAAGATTGCAGTCAGAGACGTCACCTGTAAGTAACATTTTCCTGTACTGTATTTACTTCAACTGTATGCAGAGCCCTGTGTACAGCCAGTATCTGTGGTCACCATATAGTGATAACATCGGTATACCCAGATAGGGGCCCACTTGGATATGTTTGCCCCCCCTGTGATGAAACCCTAGCTACGCCTCTGATGGAAGCCCAATTATATTTGGGCAACCCTTGATGTCTCGGCCCTATACAGTAATATACCCCACTCCAAAGGCCTGGAAATGATAACCAAAACATTACACATGGATAAGACGATGCCTATTGAACAGAAAACCTTTATCACAAATAGCATCCAATTCATTTTGGAGCACAATGTATTCACTTTCGAATCTAAACTATACCTACAGAAACGTGGTACAGCCATGGGTACCCGTTTCGCACCCAGTTATGCCAATATCTTTATGGGACGCTATGAGGAATCCTTCATCCAAAACAAACACTTCTGGTCACATAACATAGTTTTTTATAGAAGATATATTGATGACCTCTTATTTATATGGGAAGGCACTGAACAATCCTTTCAAGAGTTCACCAAATACCTCAACAATAACGATTGGGGAATTACCCTAAGTGGCCAACCCCAAATAAACACGATCGAGTTCCTAGATTTGGAACTAACTGGTGGCCCAAATGGTATCAACTCTAAAACTTTTTTTAAGAAAGTGGACTGCAACAGCCTACTAGATTATCGGAGTTCCCATTATAGGAAATGGAGGGACAATGTACCTTTCGGCCAATTCAAACGGATCAGACGCAATTGTACTAGTGATGCAGATTTCAAAATAAAGAGTAAAATCCTAACCCAACGATTTCAAGAGAAATATTATCCGAAAAGGATTATCCAAGCAGCAGAATCAAAAGCACAATCCTTGACCCAGTCCGATTGTCTGATTCCCTCTGAGAAAAATAATGTTAGAGGGTTCGGACATAATTTTATCACTACCTATAATAATGCACATAATAGGATCAGAATGATTCTTGATAAACTACTGGCCAATACTCCTTAATGATCCACTACTCCTACCCAATATCCCCTCCAAACCATCCATTACCTTCAGAAGAGCCAAGACTTTAAAAAATCTCTTGGCCCCAAGTAAACTCAGATCTCTTACCAAGCCCAAGGATCCAAGCTCCATGCACTTACAAACAAATGGCGTATTTAAATGTAAACATAAGAAATGTAAATGCTGTAATACAATAAATCATTTAGCAAAAGACATCACTAGCGTTGTCACGGGCGAAACTTTTCAGATCAAGCATTCTTTAGATTGTTCCTCTTCCTACGTTATTTATGTCCTTGAATGCCCTTGTGGACTTCAGTATATAGGCCGAACCATTAGTCCACTAAGAGAAAGACTAAATAAACATAGGTCTAATGTACAGAATGGTTACCTCAAGCACAGTGTTTCGAAACATGCTTTATTAGTACACTATTCCAGCTTTAATGGGTTTAAAATCACACCATTAGACCATATTCCTACACATATCAATAATAGGTTTGATAAACTAAAAAGAAAAGAAATGTACTGGATATTCAAATTTAATTCACTGACACCAGCTGGTCTCAATGAAGCACTTAAATCTGTATACGACTAAAACAGTCCTGAGGTATTATGGAGGCATTGGTAATATATACAATAATTTTATATAGTTACATTTTTTTTTTTCTCTCTCTCTTTTTTTTCTACTTTTTTTTTTTTTCATATCTTTGTTACTTATTAACATTCCTTCATACTCAATATTGGGTTCATCTGGAAACTTGCCAACCTAGCGTAACCAAGTGCCAAATCAACAACTCATGTTGTATCTCAGTTGATATTTATTTACACCTTTGACACCTATTACCAT
The DNA here is from genome assembly GCA_947044405.1 of Leptodactylus fallax. Lineage (NCBI taxonomy): Eukaryota > Metazoa > Chordata > Amphibia > Anura > Leptodactylidae > Leptodactylus > Leptodactylus fallax. Next base: position 992,924 of record CAMRHE010000001.1, on the reverse strand, counting down.
TTTCTCATATTCAATTATTTATTTATTCTTTTTTTTTTTTTTTTAACTTCTGATCAGAACTCCTTCCCTAATATGGGCAGTCCTGGCCAGGTATACCTATATAAACCCCCAAGTAAATGGTCCTACCACACACTTCTGCTTTTTACAGCTAACCCCTCCAGGCTGGTAATTTCCAAACACTACTTTCCAAGTCTTTGTTTTCCTTCATGTTACCCGCATTTACAAATACAGCTAACCCTTTGAGGCTGGTAAGTTCCAAACACTACTTTCCCAGTCTTTATTATTTATTATATATATATATATTTTTTTTTTTTGTACCAACCTCCACAACTCCTCACACACACTTTTAACCATGATTTAATAATCTCCAAGTACCAGATTCTATTACTATTAGCAATTCATGATTTATTTATTTTTCGTATCTCTGTTACTATCTATGTATCTCTTTTGATATTTATTCATATCTTTGTTACTTATTAACATTCCTTTATACTCAATATTGTTAATGTTACCTGCATTTATACATATTTCTCCTAATTGTTTAAATTTTTTATACGATTTTAATTGTTAATTTATTGTCCGCCTTATTTATTACACATAGCCTTTAAATAATTCATATTGTGGTTGATACACATTCATAGCCACTTTTCTCAGTTTTAATCAATTTATAAGTACAGTATATGTATATTATTATTATTATTATTATTATTATTATCTGTTTTTCTATTCTTATTTGTTTATGTTTATTTCCTTTTTTAACCAGTCTCTTGTACACTTGATAAAGAGGACCATTGATCCTCGAAACGCGTTGTGTTTTAGAGTTTATTAAAGCAACCTTGGTGAAGCGCGGTCCCCTACCTCTCTTTTTTTGGAGTCACTCCTACCATTTCTACATTTGGAATACCGTTTGGATCCAGGAGATCCTGACGCCTAGAGGTCCCGCTGCTCCCTCATCTTGTGACATAGTTTGGACCATTCCACTAAAATATACGACATTATACCATACCTAACCATTCAAGGTGAGAGCATATCTACACTGTGGCCAATCCACTACTAGTGGGCTAATCAACTGAGGGGGTATTGACATAAACTATACCCATTCAGGTGTATGCCCATGCATTGTGGACCCACTCTACCACTTTATCCACCTCCTCTCAACCTTTATTAGTGGACACGTCCTAGTCACTTTATTCTTCCCACGTTTTCTGAACACAATTTATATTGTGTCATTCAACTTTTTGTAAAAACAATATTACCCAATGTGCCGCTCGGCGTTGTTGTTTTTGTTTTTTTACTTAAGCTAATAAATATCAATGGGATGCAGATTATATAACATACTTCTTAACCAATCCTTACTCTTTGTATATTAAAACTTTTAAATCTATACTCACCTTGATCCCACACAAATGCAACAAAATTTCACCTACTCAGGCAGGTGACATTGCACCAACTGTAAATTATGGCATTTTTTTTTATTTGCTACAAAACAATATAAAATTCTAAGAACTTATTTCTCTGTTATGGTCCAAAAGTGGTAATGAAGTGGTGTAGATATTCCAGATATAAAAAAAATATTACTATGGAGCTCTTCTGGTTAAGTTTTAAATGGTCACTAACTTTTCAGACAACATGTTCTCACATTTCATAAAGCATGTGATTCTGGACTAAAATATAATGTACTTTAATGGAAAAATATAGCTGCCTTCTGCTTGAAAAGCTTCTTTAAGGCCAGGGCCCCACGGTGGGAAAATTAAGCAATTTGGCCACGGCAGAAATGCAGCGGCAAAATCCGCAGAATTTTACAGTACCTGCAAAATGGATGGGATTCTGGTAAATCCTGTTCACACATTGCAGAAAAATATCTGCAGTGGAAATGCTGCGATTTCAAAAACCATTTCATTTTTGTAAATCGCAGCATGTCAATTATACATACGGAAGCGCTGGCGTTTTCCATATAGGTATAATAGGGCAGTCTTTGCTGCAGCATTTTTCGGCTGCAGCTCAATACATGTGGTCATAGTTTAAAGTTCCTGCTACTAGGTGTCTCCCTACTAGCTAATTTGCAGTTCACTTCCTGTTGCTATACGTAGTCATAGTGAGTGGAGGTGAAGGTTCTGTTCTATCTTGGTACAGTGAATGGAGGATGGACTTCTTGTGCTGTGCAAAGAGCTAAACATTCTGAAAATCTTAAAAGTTTACAATGTAAGAAAAGTCTTCTATGTACTTGTATTTACTTCTGGCTGCTTGTGTGATTATAGATGGGATGATATTCACAGACAGCAAGCCGCTGTGCTCATATATTGTTTTTTTTCCCCTATTTTTTAGCTTCATACTTATATATATTTACCATATATTTACAGTTCAGTGTTCCTGGATCTCCTATATTATGGTCATTTGGGCTTTTGTAAAGAAACCAGTAGTATCAGTAGTGGATAGGGGAGGGTGCAGACTGCTCCTTATTGTACACGCCCACAGTGGGGGCTACTGTGGAGCATATTATACTGTGTAGGAGCCGCTGTGGAGCATATTATATTGTCCCAGTATTGTTTACATGCCAGGCGCTCACTCACCGTATTGTTGATAACTGCAGTTGTGGGTACTAAGGCTGTATCTCTTTCAAATATCTGAGATATCACTGCAGCTCCCATAACCGTCACTTTCAAGAATTCTCTCTAGGTAGGGGGCCCCAGCCAAAAGCTTGCATCGGGGCCAACAAGACCTTAGTTACGCCACTGACTATATTCTTGGCCTTTTTTTTTACAGATATTGGACAGCATTCCAGTTGTGTGTATGTAGAGCCTTATGCATATCCACAATCAAATGCATCAAAAATATATATGCTGCCTCTCTGTACCACTTCATTTCTGTTTGTCATGGTAATTTAGCAAAGCACAACCAAGCTTAACTGATGGAAGCTGTGACTCTTGTCTGGTCATGCACACTACTACTCCTCCAACAGAAGTTGATGAATAAAGTGAGTGGGCAGGGTAGTCTCAGCTTCTACTGCTTGAGGGTACTTTTGGGACAGCTGGAGAGCAAAAAGGGACTAGTAACTGCTGGTGAGGCATAATTTCTGTGTGTGCTTTGATAGCTTAACGTGGCTATTTGGTAGAAGTAGACAAAAAATTGGAAATAAATATAATTTTACTGTTGCTAATGATGAAACACTGTCAAGTACCCTCCCTTTTCTGGGTTACTGCTAACTTCAATAAAATTGAGTAGGATGACCAACATTTCTCTATCCATTACCTCGCAACATATTTGTATCCTTGTATTGTTTGTACTTAGAGAGTATATGGAATATTGTTATTTTTCAAATTTGTGGTTCTATATAGTTAAATTTGCCTTTGTAACTACTGCTGATGTACTTTGAACAAATTTAGTTGTATTTCATGTTCTTTTCTATGCAAAACTTTAATAAATATACATTAAAATATTATCTCTGATAATATCAATAAATAAAAAAATCTATAACGTTAATATTATACAATAATGTTATATGTATGTAAATTTCTCAAATTAAAAAAGGGAGGACATCCCTCCACCACTCTACTTATGTTCTCCTAAATAATAGTGTAAGAAATTAAACTATTTCTGATTTTTAAAACATTCCAGCAGTTAGATGCAGTACATTTTTATTAATATCTGTCGTAATGTAGATCATTTTCTTTATAAGACTAAGGCTATTAATGGCTTTTGTGATTCTTGGCAGTTTATCGTAAGTTAAAGCAAAATAAAATGGTAGTAAAATACTATGATATTTTTGCCTTTAGACTGTGTGAAATACATTAAGACAAGCTATGAAGACGTACTCCCCAAGGTGCTCTGCTTCCCAGAACAATGTTTTCAACCTTCAGAAAGAATTATCAAAAGTCAGTATGTGGCACGTACAGTCACTAGTTCTAAAGTGCCAGTTAACAATTAGAAAAAGAACTTGACTGAAGAATTAAATGTTGGACTCTGTAATTTGTAATTCACTGTAAAGCAGGATCTTAAACTTCTAAAATAAGATAAATATATTATGCAAAGCCAAATGTATGTAATTTCTAAATATTGAAAACACAATTAAAGAGGACCTTTCATGTCCTTGTGAAAGTGTGGTTTTATATACCGCAAGAAAGCCAACAGTGCGCTGAATACAGAGCACTGTCGGTTTTGTGCCCCAGGGCTGAAGTTATCGGTGTCGTTAATTTCGGCACTGATATCTCCCCACTGTCAGAAGGGCTTTTCTCCTCCCCCACCGACAGTACTTGTCCATAGCCCTGTACTGTCAGAGGGGGCATACCTTACCAACCAGCGATCACACTGAGCTGTGAGGAACGCCCTTCTGACAGCGGGGAGATATTGGTGCCAAAATTAACAGCACCGATATCTCCAGCCCCGGGGCACATAACAGGAAAGCCGACAGTGCACTGAATTCACCGTCGGCTTTCTAGCAGTATATATAGCCGCACTTTCATGAGGACGTGAAAAGTCCTCTTTAAAGGTCAATAAGGTTTTTAGTTAGGAAATAGAAAATTACTTATGTTTTTTTACAATTGTGCACTGTTTTTGCGTCTTCTGACAGTAGATTAGCAAAAAAACGACATTAAGAAGGCCAAGGATGTTGAAATTTTGCTTACACTATAAACATATTTCTTTCATTCAGGATGCTATGGCTCCATCCATTGGCGTGTTTCATTCCATGTTACATCCATAAACATTTTCCTTCTCAGCATCATGACTATATCCACAGACATGCATACTGTAGCACAACCTTCTTGGATATGCCTAAATTATTGTAGACTCATCACACAATTTTATTGTTTTCCTGGTCATATGTTTATGAATTCAAATGAGCATTTGCAACAAGAAAAAATATTGCTTGAGCCCCACATACTCATTATTTTTTAAATGGCATTAATTCCAGGTCAATTTACATATGAAAATGGGTTGAAATACATAAATGTAATGAAATTGCCACTTTAGCAATACCCCCATAATGGAATGGCTGTTTAACCCTTTCCCACCAAAGACATTTTTTGATTTTCATTTTTGACACCCCGTCTTCAAATCCCATGACTTTGTCATCTTTCCATTCACAGAGCCATATCAGAGCTTAATGCTTGTGGGACAAATTGCAGCGAAAATGACATGTCATCTGTATTCTATAGGTTGGTATGACTCGAGGGCTACCAAATTTTATGTTTTATCCCCTTAAAAAATCCAAAACTTCCCAAAAAAAAATAAAAATTTCTCGAAGTATATATATATATATATATATGTCTGTGTATAGAGATACATAAGGTTTATTTTTTTTTTGCTGGACCAGATGTACTTTTTAGTTATACCATTTTGGGGAATGACTAATTGCAGACTTACATTTTAGCCATATTTATGAAATGCAACTATTTTAAAAAGCCAAAAGCATAGTAGGTCAGAACAAACAAGCAAAACAAGCATTCAGATATACAGTACATTAACTATAATATATAGTATGTATTATTTAAAATTGCATTACTGTTATATTTACTATACACATGCATGTGAGGTTCTAAGCACACCATTTTTGCCCTGACAAGTCAACCTTATACAGATAGGACCGAAAAAGATTAAAGGTTCTTAGGCTTCCAAAATTAACTCAAGGCAGATAAGATCCACTATGTTCGCTCTAATTAAAAGCAGTCTTGGACAGATGGGAGGAGTGCATGACCAAGGAGGAGGCCATACTCCCACTTATCCAAAAAACATAAACAATCTGTATATCCAAACAAAACAAACAGGTGAATGCTGCATTTCATACGCCAGTCTTAATAAAGGCCATGACAGGCACGGCTCATTTATTAAGAGACACCAGAATACTGGCATGAGTTATAATGAATATGTTGGCTGAGGTGTACCATACTGTTCCACTCCCCACCAAGAACAGGGTTGTGGCAAAAGTTTGGCACAAGACAGGGCTTTGCGCAAAATGTGTGCCACATCATCCCTCTACCCCAGAAAACTGCTGTAAAGGGATTGATAAATTCCCACCATTGTGTATAAAAGCTGACAGAGCACATGGGGTGGGGTTTCTGCAAATGAACGCAAATAAGGTAATTTTGGGAGCTATTTTAGCCATTCCAGAGTGAATTTGCATGGAGCTTAAATGCCCCACAAATAGGAATCAGATGTTAGGAAGTAAGTATATGTACCATATACAAAGGCTGCTACTGTTTGCTGACAGATTCAACTTCAGATAACAAAGAAACGTTTTCTTATTTTTTTGCTGATTGGAAACACAATTAGGTGGCATGCACACAACCATGTGTGAGCTGCTGGTCGTGATTGAATGGCCGTGCATCCGCAATCCATTCATTTGGGCCAGCGAGCACAGACGCAAAACCGAACAGGAATAGAAACTGTCGACTGGCACAAGTGGAAATCACAGATGTGTGCATGGGCCGATGTGCTATCCGCGAAATACCTTAGGGAAATTATTGGGACTGGGTATTGTTACGAACATTTGCTTCCAAAGATTGGCCCAGTAATCGGTCCTTTAATAATAATAATAATAATAATAATAATAATAGGTCCTTTAGACAAAATATTTTTCACTTACATTAAGGGTATGTTCACACAGCAGATTTTTGTGATAATTTTAGGCTGATTCTGCCCCAATCAGCTTAAAATTCTACTAATTCCACTTAAAACCAACCTCCATTGATTTCAATGAGAGGCAGATGCTGATTTTTCATCTAACTGATTTCAGATGAATTCCATCTTATAACTACCATCGAAATGAATAATAGCTGAAAAATACCGCCTGGCAGGGGTAGAATTTGATGTTGAATTTGGTCAAACTGAAAAAAATTAGCTTCAATTCCTGATTTATTCAGCTATGAAACTCAGCCATGTGAACATACCCTTATTAGTGTCAGACTTTCTATTTGGTTCAGTAAAGTGCAGTTTAATAATACTCATATCACAGATAACAAAATGACCAATAACAATGTGGATCTAACTCCATGAAGACAATGAATAATTATACATGAATATCAGGGAACACTCCAGAAAGAAAGCTTAACTAGCTTTTCAAAGACAAGTTGAGTGTTGAATACTTTTGCAACATTTCAGCATGCAAAAAACTAACTATATGTGTTATACAAAAATGTTTTCAATATACTTTGTATTAAATTGTCTATTAAATAACAGGACTATGATCATGAGTTCTCAATGTTAATTTGCTTGGAATTGGTTCTATAACTGAGAGAAATTCTGCAAAGAATCAATATACTGTAGCATACCATTTACAAGTACTATTAAAGTAAGATGGTGCCCAAAGCTCTTCCCTAACATCTAATGCAGTGTTAAACAACCAAGAGCTACATTGTCTGATTTTTCTACTCCAAAGGGCCATAATTAAATTAAAAAAGGTATTCCTATCAATAATATATGCCATAAACTTCTTAGAGGTAGGGGTTGGACTTTTGTGGCTCCCACCTACTGGAACATGGAAACAGCTTGTGTTTCACAACTACCAGAAACTGCAATTAAGAGGACAGTATGCATGCACAGGGCAGGTATTGAGAGATGGCAAACTGGGCAATTGCCTAGGGTTCCATCCCCTAAAGGGGCTCCAACTGATGCAAGGCAGTGTCCTGTGAACTTGATAAGCTTTTCAGCCTGTACAAGTCTCGATAAAAACAGAGCACTCAGGATTATTAACAGCCGCCATTCCTGAAGGGGCTGCCACTGTTGTGATATCCCCTCCCCCCGCTACTTCTTTACCTGTACCTTTCTATCTGTCTGTCTACTATCAATGGAATGCCTCTACCTTGGAACGTTTTGTATATATTGTATGTGTATTTGTATTGCTTATCTTTGCATTGCATATCTTTGCTGCTGTAACACACTGAATTTCCCCATGGTGGGACTATTAAAGGATTATTATTATTATTATTATTTGGCTCTGTTATGCAGATTGTCTTTGATACAGTAAGGTCAGACAGCGTCAAAGACAGCAAGAGAAGAGTAAGAGGAACCATCAACATCTCCTGCAAGAGACATGTCAGCATGGACAACTTTGAGAAGACACATATGAGGGTATATAATGTGTGTGTATATATGTTTGCATGTGTATATGCATGTACCTGTATGTGCCTGTATGTATATACATGCATGTGTAGTCAGAACTGTGCTGCCAGCAAACAATGTACTACACACTTCTATGGCACTAGGCTGCAATTATATCGCACGGTCACTATAAAACAGTGTACCATGTAAACAGGTACCATAGCCCCTTCAAACAGCTAATCAGTGGGGGTTCACTGGTCTCTTATTGATGTTCCAACTTTATATTTATAATTCCCCCCTTATATAAATTATCCCCTGAAATGCCCCTTATATAAATGATGCCACTTATTTGAATGACATCATCCCTGTGGCACCTTATATAAATGATCCCACCCTTATTTTCATAATGCCCCCTTAATGACCCTTTGTATAAATAATACCCCTTCTATTGATAATACCTCCTTATATAAATGATCTCTCCCCCTTATAATATTATAAGGCCCCCAAGTGCCCTAAAAAGGGGAAAATAAATAAAAATTATACTCACCTGCCTGCGATCCAGTAAAGCCAACAGCTTTCTGCTCTGCCACACATTGTAACTATATCTGTGTCCTGCAGTCAGGGCTGCCTTCAAGAATTTAATGACCCCATTGTAATAGGATATGTTTTTTCCCCACAAAATCATAGTGCCTTATTGATGTGATATGACATGGTTAATGTCTCACTCAATCTGTATGTATTTCTTGTTGTCCACCTATAGTATAATTTCTGTTACTGATCACCCTGTATTTCTGTATACTATTTTGTTACTGATCAATGATGACTCTATATTTTGTATAGTATACTGATCACTGATCACTCTGTATTTCTGTATACTATTCTGTTACTGATCAGTAGCTAAACATTCCTTCAAACTCTTGTACCTTGTTTCCAATGGTTAAAAGTCTGTCATACAATAATTACATATACACAGGACTGATGACAGTTAGACCCCATGCACACGACCAAGTGTGCATCCGATGTGGGGCTGAGTTTGCAGAGAGTGCATTCCGTTATGCATTCGCATCTATGGAGACTTCAAATTCATTTCGATGACATGAAGCTGGAAAGGATCTTCTCTATAATCATCCATGTCATCGAAACAGAATTAATCTGAAGCCCACACAGACGTGAATGCACTCGAATGACACTCAGATGTCACATTCTGCTGCAAACCTGGCCCACATCAGATGCACACAGTACAGTTATCAGAATGGCTATGGGCAACACGGTGTTGCCTTGCTGCACTGAAGTCCTGGTTTCAGATGGAGAAAGGAGAACATCTGCATTGAGTTTGTATATTCTTCATGAGTTTGTATGGGTTTCTGCTGATTTCCTCCCAAACTCCAAAGACATACTGATGGGAACAGTGGCTGATGATATCTATAAAAAAACTCTATGTTGGTGCTATATAACAAATAAATAAATAACAAACCAAGGTCGGGATCCCTAGATTTCCAGCCATGCTTAGCAGGTTATACTAAGTTTACATTAGTGTCACCTATCCGCTGTTCTGGTCCATCGGAGACCAGAACAACAGATAGGCAGACCAATAAAATAACAGTGACACATGGAGCCTGACCAACCCCATTGATTATAATTGCCACAACCTAGATGGAGGGAACTAGAAGATGGGAGTAGTAGTGACGGTGGTGACAGGGTAGGTCGAGTACATTCAACCAAACTCCTCCAACCGACCTCCCAGGCTGGACACTGACAAGGGGGGCCTGCGTGGTACCCGATACCCATGGTGATGGTAGTTCCCTCGGGGTGTTTCCAGTTGGAGAGGAGTCCTCTCTCACCCTGAGCCACATGGTGGTGTTCGGAAGGGCCCTATTGATGAGCGAGGAATGACTCAGGAGGTTTTGAAAAAAAAAACACCACTATTGTAAACGCCATAATCAGACCAGTCCGTGACGAAGGACTATTACCTCCATCCAGATTCCTACTACAACTCTCAGCCTCCACACATTCCCCCTGGGTTTTTGCAAATATTTGGACAATTGTTAGAGACTGATACAAAAATATTATTTCAAAATGCATAAATTCATTATATGAAGCATAACCTTATTAGCTAAACCTGGAACACCCCATTAAATTTAGGAATGCACGTAGGAACTGGTAGGAACTGCCTATATCAGAGATCCAGAATGTTGTGAATATGTGAGCAACAAGTCGTCAAATAGAGGGGAAAGAAAGTATATCTAATGTTATGCCCTAAAAAAAGGATTTTCATATAACACTGGACTTTACACTATATATGAGAAAAAAAAACTGTACCTGTTTATTTACAAAAGACTGGAATATCACTTTCACTCTGCATTATTCCTTATTCATTTAAAAAATATATCTGAACATGTCAATAAAAATATTTTTATTTTTCGCATATGGATATAAAAATGTCATATTTTTGCTCTCTATATATTCCACACAAAAAAAAAATGTCAGTTTATGTTTCGTAAGAGTACATACTAAGTTTTCATTAAGCACAAAGTGCTAGCTTTTCGAAAATGTCACAGTCACATTTGCTGGCATACAACTGTGACTTCAATCATTGTGGTATTTTATATAATCATATTTTTATAAGGAAAATCTTCCACATTTTATGAGAACACCACGACATGAATATGAATTCTTTTGAAAATACACAAAATAAACTTTTGAATATGTCTTTACTTTATTTGATGAAACTTTAATCCTATCTTGAAATTTCACCTTATCATTCAATATGGCCTAAAAAGTCAATTTTAAAGGAAATACTGTATCAAGAAATCTAAAGAGCATGAAGACTTGTTGTTCCAGTGAAAAATGTGAACATGTACTGTGCCGCCTGTTTTCTTTTATAAACTTACCTATGAATGTGTAACTAGTTTATTAATGTCAAATGTACAAGTAATTTGCATAATTTAAACGCGTTCTATAAATAAAATATTTGCTTACTTAAACAGTGGGCAGTAATCTTTGAGTAGCCCTTCTCCATATGCTCAGTGCCTGTGAGAGTACATAACATTAACAGTGAAAGGGGAAACCTTCTATTAGCAAGAGTAGACAACCTCAACCACTAATTTCAGTGAGTCCTATGTTCCCTGAACCCTAATATGGCATGTCCTGTTGATGTGTCAAAACTTGAGACCAGCAACCTTTTTGTCTATGTTAGAGTTGAGGTAAACACTTTTCTTCGTTTCCATTCCAAACTTCCTCCCTACCATGAATTCTATTTTAAATAGATGCCTTATCAGAATGTCAATGTCCCATAAAACAGTGTACCTATGTTATGTAGAAGGAAATTTCTGAAGCCCACAAAAATGAATCCCAGTCCTCCATTCACGCTGTCTTGTTTTGTCGATTCTAAAACAGCAGCCAGAAACAATTTTGCTTTGTCTCCATTTACAACTGCAAAATAGGTGCCATGTAAGGGATGGTTAATTTCTGAATTTGTATCTTTGTTTCATGAAGTCTATTAACAAGTAGAAAATACATATTACATCTTTCTCAGAAAAACAAGTGTAGAATTAGCGGTAAATATAGAAAAATTCCTTTACCTTCACTTTTGCTGTCCCTTTTCACTTATAGGGCTAACAAATGTAAAACACAGTAGTTTCATTTATATAAAAAAGGCTAGAACTGAAAATATTAGTAAACTATAAAATAAATAAATCAGCTGTAGGTTAAGGCCCCATGTTGCGAAATGCAGCGAAAAAATGCTGCAGAAAAAACCACGGGAGAAACGCATCACATTTTTTTTCCGCAGCGTTTCTCGTTGCATTTTCACTGAGTTTTCCTTTGCGGACTTTCTGCCCCTATTATACCTACATGGTAAAACGCCAGTATTTCCACAGGTACATTTGATATTACATTTTTATTCTATTTGCTGTTTTTTTTAAAACTCATAGCCCGTTCCCACCTCCAGTTACATCTATCCACATCAGTCTCTTTCTCCTTCCCTTGCCTATGTGTAGCTCCCATTCTCTCTCCCTGTGAGTAGCTCTCATCTACTATCCTCATGGATCACTCTACCAGTTTTTATGTTTAATCAGTTTTTATTGAGGTTTTTGCGAATAAGAACAAAAGGAAACAAAACCAGTACAAAGGCATCAAATAAGGCAGTAGGAGGCACGCAGACCACCCAACCATGGAGAAGTCACTGGGGAACAGTTAGGGTAGAGGGCTGCTGATGCCCGCAACAGCGAAACCAATAACGGGTGACACAATAACAATATGGGGAAATGCATCATTGGGGGGTGATGGCACGGAACACTATAGGACGGAAGGCAAAGCCTGGCTGTGGAGGGCCACCACAGTGCACTTGCACACTATAAGAAAAAGACAAATGCTGGAGGGAAAGGGAGCTTGGGGAAGACACGGGTGAACAGAAACTCATAAAACCACGTACAAGACTGGGATGGGACAGGGCACACTGAGGAGAAAGGGGAAGGGGGAGAGAGGGATGGTACAGAAGGGGATGGCTAGACCCCTTACGGAAAGGAAAGCAAGGCACTCCCAGTTCAGGAAAAGAAAGAAGAGAACTCTGAAGTCTTCTGGAACATCACTCACGGCCGCCAGAGGGACTCAAATTTAGAAGGGTCAGGCGAGTCCTCAGCCACCAGGGCCTCCATTCTCTTAATAAGGAGAAGCTCCTGTAGGAACTCAACCAGGGTCGGCACAGCAGTACTGCGCCAATGCCTGGGAATGACTGTTCTGGCGGCAGTGAGAAAATGTCGCAGGAGATCTCTCTTAACAGTGGAGACGTTCCCTGGTATAATGGAGAGAAGGGCTAGACGAGGTGAGGGTGTAACAGATTTGTCACTCACTTTAGTGTACAATGTGAAAACAGCATCCCAGAAGGGTCTGAGGACAGCGCACTCCCACCAGATGTGATACCTCTTTCGGAACCACAGCGCCAACACCGGTCGGATACCCCAGGATAGATCCTGTGCAGGAGGTCAGGACAGCAGTACCAGCAGATCAGTATTTTGTAGTTCTTTTCCTGCGCACTGCAAGGCAGCAGAAGCTTATGCGTATACAGGAAGGACCTATCCCGATCGGCAGGAGAAAGACAAGTAGCAAGGTCAGATTCCCAGAGGCTGGTATAGGAAGGGAGCCCAGGTGTAGCATCCTTGAGGAGAATGTCATAGAGAACAGAGAGGACACGTGGGGTGGTGTCAGCGCAAGAAAGAGCAGACTCCAAGTCAGTCAAGGGGGATGAGAGCATGGGAAGTAAGGAGAACTTACGGAGGAAGGCAGTAAGCTGACCATATTCCAAACAAGATAACCAGAGATCAGGGTAGGAGGCGCGTAATTGTGTCAGGGAGGGGAGAGGTGTACTACCGCTCCTCCAATAGTTGTACGGTAGAATGAACAGCAGACAGTTCGGATTTGTAAGACTGCTCCAAGCGTGCCACATACTCCTTCATGTCAGACTTTGTAGGAATAGCACGGAGATGAACGCTCAGGCGACGCAGTTCGTCCAGAGTGTCAGAGGAGGTAACAGAGGAAGTTGGAGTGCAGGATGGGAAGGTCACAGACCTAGCAGAGTCCCCCATGCCCTGGCCAGCAGGAGCATAGTCTGTGACAGGAGGAGTTGTCAGAGGGACGTGGAGGACCCGGGGCGTATATGGAGCTGCAGTGGCAGATAGAGAGTTCATTGGCACTACAGTAGTTGCTAGGCAGAGGCCACTGGTAGAGGGAGTGCCAGGTTTGAGTAAGTCCAGCTGTACTCTTGTGCCAGGAGATGCTAACGGAGGAGCATGCAATGTGGAACATAGGGTCATGGTGAGGATGGTGGAAGCAACCGGCCAGGACAGGGTAGAGCTGATGGAGGCAGGGAGGAAGATCGTCTTACCTCCTGAAAGTCCCAGAGGAGAGGACTGCAGGGCAATGCTGGTCTCCAGAGAACGTGGAGGTGCAGAGGAGGCGGAAGACAGTGGCAGCGACGGCTATCCATTCTCAGACGCTGCCGCCGACACAGGATAAGCAGGAGCCGAGCGATACCCAGTCTCACTCATCGTCCAATGCTCCAGAGGGCTGGGTGAGTAGGAGCTATCAGCCGGCAGAGACAGGGCCACTTCAGCGCCAGGGAGAGAAGCGTCTGTTGATTTGCCCGGAGGAGAGCCGTCTTGGGAGGCGCTGCACGGGGATCTGAGGTGCACGGGCCCCGAAGAAACCATTTGATGGAGGGCCCCGGAGCAACCACTGGAGGGGTAGAAGAGGACCTCGGAGAGAGCCTTCTCGACTTGCCCATGGTTTGGAGGGCAGAAGAGGGTCGGGTCAGCAGGAACAAGCGTGGAACCAGGTAAGTCAGGGAAGGCGCTGAGGGAGATGTGTCATCACTCCACCATAGCCAGGCCACGCCCCCCACTCTACCAGTTTTTAGATAACTTTGGTTCATTGCTTCTCAATTTCATATCCTGTGAAATTCCTACCCTCATTATGGGTGACTTTAACCTTCCCATTAACACCCCTGTCTCCACATCTACCCCTCACCTTCTATCACTAACCTCTTTTGGTCTCTCAAAACTTAATACTTCTTCCACACACACAAAGATGGTAATATCCTTGATCTCGTCTTCTTAGATAGTAATATCCTTGACCTAGGCTCTGTTCTGTCTCTGACTTTACTAACACTTGAGTACCAATTTCTGACCACAACCTTTTGTCCTTTACTATCCAAGGATCCTGTCCTTTGCAAAACCCCCGACATTCCACACATACAAGAAGCTATGCTATCTCTAAACTCCTGGAACACTTGGTCTATTTCTGCCTAATCTGCTATCTTTCTGCTAACTCTCTTCTGGACCCCTTACAATCGGGTTTTCATACACTCCACTCCACAGAAATTGCCTTTACAAAAGTCTCCAATGATCTTCTAAATCTAAAGGGAACTATTGACTGCTTATTCTTCTGTATCTCTCAGCAGCATGTGACACTGTAGACCACCAAATCCTCCTCACTATGCTTCACTCTATTGGTCTCAGGGACACTGCTTTCTTTTGGTTTTCTTCTTATCTTTCTGACCTCTCATTTAATGTATCATTCGCTGGTGCTATTTCTTCTCCTCTTCTACTTGCTGTTGGGTTCCTTAGGGGGTCAGTCCTAGGCCCCCTCCCTCTGTGCACAGCCCCTTTTAGACAAACCATCAGCAGACTAGGCTTTCAATACCATGTTTATGGTGATGACACCCAGCTATATACCTCATTCCATGAAATCACCCCTGAACACAAAACACCAGTGACTGCCTCTCTGCTGTGTCATGTCTTCTCTTAATCTGAAACAAAATCTTTCAAAAACTGAACTTTTTGTGTTTCCTTTTGGTATTACAATGAGGCAGTGCACTCGCTGTCTTGGGATTGTATTTGACTTGGTTCTCACCTTTACCCCTCATATTCAGACACTTGCACACTCTTGTCACCTGCACCTCAAAAAGATCTCTAGAATTCGGCCTTTTTCACTTTGAAAACATCAAAAACCCTCACTGTTGCTCTAATTCACTCTCGTCTTGACTATTGCAATTCTCTTCTAATTGGGCTTCCTCTTACTAAACTCTTCCCTCTATAATTTGTCCTGAATGCAGCATCAGACTCCTCTTTCTGTCAAACCGGTACACAAATACATCTATCTTGTGTCAATCAATGCACTGCTTGCCCATCCACCACAGAATACAATATAAAATTATCACACTCACCCCCAAATCCATCTATAGTGCTGCACCTCCCTATATATCCTACCTCTTCACTGTCTACCACCCTAACTTTCCTCTCCGTTCTGCCAATGTACTTAGACTGGTATCCTGTTAGGAAACAGATGCAGCGTCGAGCTACGCAGTGAGTCTCAGCACCAGTCAAAGCGAATCAAAATGGTAAAAACCGTGCTGAATGTCTCGCGCTCTCCCAACCACACCGAACCCCACCCCCCAGAGATGTTCACCAGGGCCCCTGATGGTGGGGATGGACTTGGAAGCTACTGACAGGCAGAGCGGCACGGGTCAGAGAGCGCCGGACGCACAGCACACCACCAGACACAGCAGAACAGAAACCTGAATCACTTACCAGCAGTAGCAGGAGTAGGGATGCCAGTCTGCATAGTAGAAAGCAGCGGATGATGGCATGTAGTAGATGGCAGAAATCCAGAAGGATAGTCAAACAACAGAAGCAGGAAGTCTAGGCAGGAGGTAACAGGACAGGAAATATGCAACGCTTACTACCAGAGGAATCTGAATAGCCAGCGATTACCTGGAGTGGAAGTCCCAAATATCAAGGTTCCGACCGAGCACCTGCTCCGGAAGGGAATCCCGTAGCCCGAGCGGGGAAGGACCGGCAACCCCCCGCATACCATCGCTGAGGTTCCGGCCTACCTCCCTAGGGGCCGGGCCGGAAGGAGCACTTAGAGGAGAGGACCGGCAACCCCCGCATGCCGCCGCAGAGGCTCCGATCCGGCTTCTTACATATCCTCTGCTATCCAAACGTCCCACTCCCATCTCAATGACTTTTTTTTGAGCTGCACCAGTGCTCTGGAATGCTTTACCCTGGACACTCAGATTAATACCCAACTACAGCAACTTCAAAACTGTCCTAAAATTACACGTGTTTAGTCAGGCTTATCACATGACTGGATCACATTGTGCTACACTTCCGCACAAGACTCTAACATTTCTTATTGTAAACTATCCTTCCTACTATATTCCTTAGAACCTGACCCCTCCATCTAAAAGTTACAGTGAACTCCATGCACTTATTATTTGTATATTCACAGATACTGGCTGGTGACGGGCTCATGCAACTTCAGTTACAGTATATGGCCTTAGTTATTAAAAGTTGGCTGGACTATTGTACCAAACAGGCCCTCTGACCTCTTGTGTCTCCCTATCTCCTCATAGAATGTAAACTCTCCCAAGCAGGACCCTCACTCATTTTGTTTAATATGTTAATTTCTTTGTCACATTGTAGTGTCAAATACTATTTGTTCATGTGTTCTCTGATTTGTAAAGTACTCCGGAATATGTTGGCGCTATATAAATTTATTAAATTTATGTGTGTCTAAAAAACCACAGGCAAGCACCATTCCCC
Source organism: Leptodactylus fallax (assembly GCA_947044405.1). Taxonomy (NCBI): domain Eukaryota; kingdom Metazoa; phylum Chordata; class Amphibia; order Anura; family Leptodactylidae; genus Leptodactylus; species Leptodactylus fallax. Next base: position 975,789 of record CAMRHE010000001.1, on the reverse strand, counting down.
AATAAAAGGGTAATGTTTGGAGCATTTTAAATGTTAAAAAACAAAAACAAATGGCAGCGCAGTGTATGGTTCAACAATGTATGGTTTGTGTCCACTGCTTACCATACGTCTTTCACTTTGACAACTTTGGCTGTATTTGTCTTAGAGAGCTATAAATTGGATAGATACGAACCCTGAACTATGAACCCTGACAGTGTTATACTCTATGTTTTAACCCAATTTAAGCTGTGGTTCATACCTAGCTTGTTTGATCCCAAACAAATCTTTGTCCCGAAGCTGAAACAAATCTTGAGAGGTTCACTCATCTCTATTTAATACCAAATGAGAGTTCTCAAAAGGAAAACTGACAAGAAAGTTAAGCTTTATTCGCTTGACAGTGAATAATGGCCGTTTGACATCCATTTTTTTAATGTGGTGGCATGGCAGGATTAAATTTAAAATCCATGCAGTCAAATGGCAGCATTAAATTCAATGTCAGTAAATGGGGGATATTCGCATGACCGTTATTTTGATGGACTGTTGTAACAGACCATCAAAATATAGGTCACATCCTACTTTTTTCCATTTTGATGGACCCTTCTATACACATGTATTTTGGATTAGTTAAAACAGATGCCCCTCAGGTGCAAGACGGCCAGGAAAAATGGACGTTTTTCACTGCCATTTTGCACCTCGGTCGTATGCATGTAGCCTTATTCAACGCGACCCTAGTGCAACAATTCCCAACTGGAGTACTTCAGCAGCCAAAGGTGCCTTGGAAACCTGCAGGGGTTCATGACACTCTGGTTGGGAAGAGACCGTATGCCTTCAGCAAAAATTACCTGCGTTCTTAGAACATTTTTTTCTGTCTTTTGGTATAATTTAATGGGTAGGGGTGCTCTGAGGAAATTCTTTTTCCAGAGGTGCCCTCAGTCTGAAAAGTTTCAGAAACACTGTCTTAGTGTCAGAAATAGCATGTTCTTATACACTATAGTTGGGTGCTTGGGTAGAGCATGGGTAAGACCAGTACTGCAACCATAACCTGGATACTATTTAGGGTTTTTTTAAGTATAATTTAATTTTATTTAAGAGTTGCAGATCAGTATAAGCAATACTTCAGAAAACATACACATAAATGCATAAGCATTTTTTAAAATTGTTCTTCATATGCCTTGTATTACAATAGGTGTTCACACATATCTGGCGGAAAGTTTAAATCCACTGACTTGGCTCAGCGTCACCCCTGGGGCTCACAGAGTATGTCTTGTGGGACTACCTATCTGACTCATATTTCAAAACTTTGAGATAAATATGGGGCACAAAATATTGAGCCAGGATGACAACCACTGTTGGGTACAATATTTTCAAAAAGCAATTTTTTCACAAAACCCTATTGACCATTATCCCATATGTATGTATATTGCTAAGCTAATATCTTTTTAAATAGCTTAATAATTGCCCCTCCTATTCCAGACACTAGCCAACAATTTACCATATGTATGTGCTTTTAGAAATCAGTTGAAGACAAAGAGCACTTTTATCAGTGTTTTTGGTACCCTGATTTTACATACAGCCCAGACAACATAAATTGATTTTGGTCAAAGCTACAAGAATTATTACTATTTTTCATAATCATTAGTTATTAATGTTCCAAAATGTATTATCTATAATGATTTATCTGGTAATGCTAAGCTGCTTCAATAAAATATTTGACATTGATAGAAAACATGAATAATGCTAGAAACCGTTTTGACAAGGTCAAACACAGCAAGACACAATGTTTACTGCAAGATCAATGGTTCCATCAAAAAGGGAAAGAAACCATTTAGAACAACTGCAAAAGGTTAAAGACAAATACTAGGAAAGATCAGTTGACTGGGGATTGTGTAGAAAGAAAGCAATAACTATAACAGGATCAAACAGTGATCTGAAAGAAATAGCTGTACAGTTTAATGTTATTTTTTTAAAACATGCAAGTGCATAATGCTTTTGTAGCATTGAATCGTTACAATAAGAATATAACAGAAATAGAGAAGATTGCAATCCCCGCCAAACTATTCTGGCCAACTACACAACAAAATATGGGCATTTTGGAGAGTTCAATGTGTTCAAATCCACTGGGCTCTATGCCTGTATATTAAACTTTTAACTAAACCTCACTTTTCAACTGAAATAATTCACTTTCAACCAGCCAAACATCCAATAGCAAAAACATTTCTTTTGTTTTGCTTCGACACAAATCTTGATTTTATTAATAAATCAATTTTTCATTTCAATTTGAAGGCTACTGACAATTTTAATTTAAATAACATAAAGAAGTTTTCCCACTATCTACATCTGTCACCTTTCCACAGCATAATAATAAGTGTCTGTCTACTGGGGTCCCCCCCCAGTAATTGCATGAATATGGGTCTCTGAGTGCCCCATGTGAATGGAGCATGTTCGGCCATTCCTCAATCCAACTTTATTGGGCTGATGTAAATCCCTATTCCAGAAGCTCTGTAGAATTTAATGGAGGCGTGGTCGAGCATGTTCACCAGCATTCCATTCACATAGGGCACTCAAGTACCCCTGTACAGTCCACACTCTAGTGATCAGACACTTATCCTGTATCCTGTGGATAGCGGATACATGTTATTAGTGAGAAAATCCCTTTAATTTTCTTTCCTTATTGTGTCTGTCACTGTATCATGCATGTCCTCCTCCTATGTACTCTACATTACAACTATCAGTCATCATTATCACAAAATGTCGAGGGAGACTCATTTCATATTCCCAGATTTTGGGTACTGAAACCAACCATAGAACAGTCTCACAGCTTCTCCAATGATGCCCTGATAAGGCCAGCTTCCTCATTAAAATAACTTTTGATTTTCATGCAAATTAGTTGAATAAAGTCACGGGGTGAAGACTCAGGCACATGCACACTGAAGCTGGGAGTATCAGTATGGGGCATCAGTATCACAGCATATGTGCCAAAGTGACATCAGTGCCTCCAGTGCATACACTGAAATATGTTAACGCTGGGGTCATATTCCAAGTTAACTATGTGCTTCTGAAGCACAGGATCAGCCAGGGGCATTTCATTGACATCAGAGGCTGGACAGACTCCATACAGCGGAGGGGCAGGGTTACATTGACTTTTAGCACTAGGGCTCCACCCCTGTGACTTTATGCAACTAATTTGCATAATGAATAAAAGTTTTTTTTTTTAACGAGGTCTTATCAGGAAATCATTGGAGAAAGCTGTGAGATGCACTACCAGGTTCTGTGCTTGATTTTGGTACCCAAAAGTCTGCTGACAGGTTCCCTCTGTCACACTTTCTAGGATAGCTTGTGGATAGGGCAATATCAAAAATGGGACAGAGTCCATACAATCCCTTTAAAACAATGAGATATGCAAACTATTCTATCTGTGCCTATGTATCGCCACCCTATGGGGGAGGTATGAATTGCAGCCTGTTAAGTGATATCTTGTGATATCATGTTGAATTGGTTTCATGAGAAATTGCATAGGTTAGCCATACTGGAACTTATCTAAGTGTGGACACATCCAGGGGCATAGCTGTGGGAGGCAACTGGGGCATGTGCTACAGTACTGCAGAAAATGAAAATGACATAATTCATTGAAAATAATAAATCATTTAAACCACACCAAAGATTGTCTGAGAAGAATAAAGACAAATAAAACCTCATATGTATACTGGAAGGACAACTGGTGAAAAGGTAAAAAGGTTATGGGCAACAAAGACTCATTGATGCATAGTGAAAAAAAAAAACTAGCCTGTACGGTGCAATTGCAAAGGCCCTGTGGAACCCACACACACCCACCCACATTGTATGGCAGTGCAATGTTGGTACATTGTACCATATAGTAATAATGTTTGAGCAATACAATGCAGCATTTGATAATATTATAGGGATACTATATGGCAATATTATATGAAGCTACAAAATAACTGTACTTGTGTTACTTTTTGTTTGTTCTAATGAATTAATAATTAATGAAAACTATGGAGGTTGAGTTTAAAGGGATGCTCCAATCACAGCAAGTTATCCCCTATTCAATGGATAGAAACTAACTTTCTGGTTGTTGGGGTCTGATCCCAGGGACGCCCACTGATCACAGGAACTAAGGTACTGTTGCTCCCCTTATTTCAATGGGACCCCTGGAGATAGCTATCCATAAAATGAAGGCTTCAAGGCTATCCTTTGAAATGAATACAAAAGCGCACACTGTCTGACCTGCGGCTCCATTCAAAACTAAGTTCACATGATCAGTGGGTGTCCCAGCAGTAGGATTCTCACCAATCCGCAAATTACCCCCTATCTCCCTAACTTCCTGTAAGAGGAATATCCCTAATAGTTTATAAAATATACATTATCTCTGTACTGGTTTTCTATAGAAACCCATTTAAAGATTTTCTCCAAAGAGAGTCTACATACTTGCCATATTCGCTTGATTTAAATAGTTTAGATGGTCTAACAAGTGCTGAATCCACTATAAGATAATTGTCTAGGGGGAACTGGAGAAGAATGTATTACTGACAATTTGTAGTAATTATTTCTAAATACTTGCAACATTTCAAAATATTTCTATGCAAAGACTTAGAAAGATGTAGAGCATTAATAAATTCATAATATGGTGATTCATCTTGTGTTTTCAGCTTTGCATACAGTATATAAAATAGTTATTTTTATTAAACATCTATAACTAATTTAAAATACATTTTACTATTGGTATAAATTGAGTATACCTGAGAATGATTAATACCAGAAATACTCTGGATGGTGTTGTATGCTTATTAATTATAGTATATAATAATATAATAGAGGAGGTTTAGTGCATCGTTTAAGACATCAAAGGTACAAAAAGAATGTATGTGTGTTTTGCTTGAAAACAACAATATTTGAACAAGGGAAGGTGTTCTGCCAGAAAGACAGCAAGACACCTTATGAAGAAGTAATAACAGATGGCAAAACATGGGCTATCATAATAAATAAAGACATCCAACAGATGAAAATGATACAGTATATATTATTCTAAATAATACAGAATTTTCCTTGGATGGAAAATCAAGGACTCATTAAAAGAGGGTAAATAGTTATTGTAACAGCAGGTCATGTGTTACTGACTGGTAACACATGACTGGTAAGAATGGAACTGAGGCATGGTGTGGTCAGGATTAATAATTAAGTAGCCGAGTCTTTTTCTGCAAAATATGTACATACAAAAGATGCAATCCTACAAAATGGTAATAGAAAATCTTGTACATGAGCCATCTAAAAAACACTTTGTCAGAACAACTTTGTAGTCAGTTACTACATACCAAATTTTAAAGATCAGATATACTGTATAGTACACTAGCCTGTACAGTAATAACTAAATGGTCACAAATCTGCCTAATTATATAGATATTATAACTTAAGGGGATTTTCTGTGAGAAAGAAAATATCCTTAAGACTCAGTTCACATCTGCACACAGGTCTCTGTCATTTGGGTCCACCAATGAATCCGAACGACGGAGAGCCAGACTGCTAAAACAACGGAAACCCGCGGATCCCATAGACTACAATGGGGTCCACCAGGTGTCCATCGGGTGTCTGCCATTTCTATACTGAAACCAGTCGATAGAAAATTCCTCCATGAAGGACTTTTCTCTCTGACATTTTTCTGCGGTCTCTACGGCGGAGTCTCCAATGGAAATGTGAACCCAGCCTTAAACTGGACCTTTTATGTCCTCATCGATATGCGGTACCATATACTGCTAGAAAGCCAAATTTATCACACTGTTGGCTTTCCCTTTATGTGCCCTGTTACTGGAGATATCAGTGCCGTTAATTTGAGCATCAATATCTTCCCACTATCAGATGGGTGGGCCTTACAGCTCAGCTCAGACTTGTACGGTCAGAGAGGGCGTTCCTTACTACCCAGTGATGACCCTAAGCTGTCAGGAATGCCCCCTCTGACAGTACAAGGCTATGTTACAGTATAGTCAGGTGGGGCGTACCTCACAGCCCTGCGTTGATGCTAGGCTGTAAGCCCCGCCCTTCTGACAGTGAGAAGATATTGGTGTCGAAAATTTACTGTACCGATACCTCCAGCACCGGGACACATATGAATTCAGCGTACTGTCAGTTTCCTAGCAGTATATAATACCGCACATTGATGAGGACATGAAAGGTCCCTTTTAAACAGTTAAAAAGGAGGAGCTAACATAACTTTGATATATTTATTTGTAGATTTTGCATCTAGCTTGGAATTTTTCTCTATATATTGAAGGTTTTAACTAACAAACCAGGATAAATATTGGATTAAAATTTTGTAAATGTGATGACTTCTCAGTAATCTATTATGTGCCAGGGAGCCAAACACCCACTCACCACACAAGTACATGTGACCCTAAATGTGACCTTCCACACCCACTTCCACACTAGAATACAAAGGAATGAAGCAACTCTAACATCTGCACATCCACACAAATAGCTTCCACCACCCACCACTTACGGTACACTATTTAACCAAATCTAGCTGAACATAAATTGTCCTCTCCCTCTATATTCTCATGGCTACATTATCACCAGCCTGGTATGTGAGCATATAGCATACAGTGCAATATAATCTTCACTGTTCTAATAAGATATGAGATCCTAGGTCAATAATATTTTAATTGGTTGTTAATAAATTGCATTTTAGCCATTCTATTCTTTGGTGGCACTCTATTTAGATAACTTAGTCTGATTTAATAGAGAACGTGTGTAAGGGAATTGCTAGAGGAGCAATTCCCCCAGTAGCTGCTGATGAACCCTGGGGAGAGTGGCACGACAAGACAGTGAGCCCTAAGCTGAGCCCCCCCCCCCACTGGCCCTGGCTACTTGATTGAACTGTCCTAGGCTTCGACCAGCAACTGGGCGGCGATCCCTCCTTGATATAAGTGATAACACAGAATGCAGACAGGACAAACAACAACAAAAGGGAGGTCAGCTAGCCAAGGGGTCAGTAATAGTCGAACAACGCAGTACATAATCAAAATCCAAGAGAATAGTCAAAGTTAAAGCCAGAGGTCAGGAATAAGAATACAGGTAACCAAACAGCAAGAGTAATAGCCAGCATGCACAAGGCAATAGAAAGCACCAATGTGAATGTGAGCAAACAATAAATAGGAAGGAAGAACCCGCCCCAGGCTTGATAGGAGGATAAGCTGTCAATCACACAGGTACGGCTAAAATTAACTATTAGAGTAGCAGAGGGAAACGAAGGTAAAGGAGATGGGTATGGTGGAAAATCAATTACAGAGGTGAGGGAAAAGGACAGTGTTCAGACAATACAAGAAGAACCCAAAGGAAGAAATCACAGCAGGACACACCTCCTGCACCGCAGCATGCAGCCGGATGGCGCAGAAGTTCAAACGGGTGCGGACGTAACAACGTGATTCTGAATTAAAATGTAGTATACTTTATTGAAAAATGCTGCTGTTTTCTGCCTGAAAAACCTCTCTAAAGGTACTTGCCACTAGGTGTCTCCCTTATAGCTAACACATTCTGCACATCTCACAGCTTGCAATGTAAGAAAAGTCTACTTATCTACCTATGGCTGTTTGTGTTGTTGATGGGATATTAGTCACAGAAGCTACCAGCTTTCCTGACTGTGCTCATAGATTTCTCTTTCTGTGTCAGGGATCTGTTTAGCTGCAGCATGCCCTATATTTGCAGTCCAATGTCCCTGAATCTCCAATATTATGTTCACTAGGATTTTTCTCATCTCTTTGTTTGCTATTTTACAGTTACTCCTGGCAGAATTGCATGTAAACCCAGTAGTAGCAGTAATGGATAGGGAAGGGGGACAGACTGCTCCTTAATGTACATGCCTCCAGCCTGACAGAGAAATGTAAAATATGCTGCAGCTCTAATGAGGATATTAGCAGAAGAAAAACTTATAGGACACATGTATGAAAACTCATTCAGTCAGAGAACAGATTGTCTGAAGTTCTGAAACAGAACCTTAAGCTAAGGACCCATGTTGCGGAAAACCTGCTTTTTCTGTTGCAGATTTTGCTGTGGTGGATTTAACAGAAGGGAGAAGAATAAGTGCCTCCTTTATATTTTTTATTCCTTTTCAAGTCACTCTTGACTTTGGTTCAAAAAAAACCGCAGCAAAATCCACAACAAAAAAATAATTTTTCCACAACATGGGGCCTATAGGCTTAAAAAGGGAAGAAACTCAGAGAAAAATGCAGCAAAATTTGCTTCGGAAAAAACAGTTTTTGGATATTAACCTTTAGGCGACGTGCTGTACTATTACGGCGCAGCTACCTGGGTCTTAAGGCAAACCGCTGTACTATTACGACGGAAACCTCCCACACAGGCCAGAGTCTGAGTGGGCAGCTGCTGCACTGAGGGTTAGCTGTAAGTTATAGCTAGCACCCTGCTCCATCACCCCTGATCGGAGCTCAGCTGAGCTCCAAGGTTTTAACCCCTTAGATACCAGTATCACACATGTCCGCAGCATTTAAGAGGTTCCACTAATAAATGACCCCTGTTGGCGCTGGCACCCCCACGGCAAGATCGGGTATGTCAATATCTATTTTCTGCAGCCCGGGGTCTGGCCAGTGATCCCGGGCTACTAGGAACCTCCAGTACCTGGTGGATCCTGCCGAGATGGGAAAAAGCATAGGCTGATTTGCTCTATACACTGCAATACACATGTATACACGTGTATTGCAGTGTATAGTACCGACCATCACTGGTTCAGGTCCTCTAGTGTGACATCACTAAACAGTAAAAAGTTTTAAAAAAAAGTGAAAAAAATTTAATAAATGAATAAAGCCCCAAAATGCCCCTTTCCTATATAAAATGAATTATATTTTGGAAACTACATCCCTGAAGGAATTTATCCAGGGGTACATGAGCATTTTTAGTTTCAATAATTTTTATTTGGGTTTCAAGATAAACACAAGAAAATACAAGAACATTATTGACATACATTACGATTTTCATTCTGAGTAAATTTGTTCAGGGTATATTTTCCTGAATTGTATACCAATAGACAAAGGATAAAGATTACATATACTATAAACATAACAATAACATTAACATTTGGGCACTTTTCTGGAGTTATCGTGAAACATATTTGAGACGATCTTCTCCTATGTTTCTTCCCGCCTCCATGCTCCCCACCCAATGCTATACCCAAGACCAGATTTCATATAACTCATGCTTCCCCTTATGCTACAAATCGAGAATTAATCCATGCGTCCCATATATTTTTGAAGCTATGATGGGAGTCATTTCCCAGTGCAATTACCCTCTCGTAGGTGTATGTATTGTTAATGGCTTGCAACAATGTGGTGTCAGACGGGGGGGTCTTTGATTTCCATCTTTGTACCAACATTAATTTGGCTATAGTCAAGATTTTACATAGGAGTTTTTTATATTTGTTCAACTACTCGGGAATTCCAATTAATAGGATGGCTAGAGGTGAGGTGTAGGGGAGGCGGAAATTAAATATTTCCGATATCATGTTGAAGACCCTTTCCCAATATCCACAAATTATGGGGCATTGTCCCAATATATGGAGCAGGGTCCCTTTCTCTCCAAATCCTCTCCAGCAACTCCCAGATACGGAAGGGTACACCAGTTGTAAAGTGGATGGGGTTCGGTACCATCTTAAAGTAATTTTCATAGCTGTTTCTATGTGGGTGCTACATTTTAAGGACACGTGACTTAATTTAATTGATCGTTCCCACTCATCCGAAGTAATAACTCTTCCTAAATCTCTCTCCCAACAACGGAATGGTGCAGATCTAGTAAAGGTCGCCACTCCATCCATCTTATCATATAGAAACCGTAGTCCCCTCATCTTAGTCGACAACCATGTGAATATCGCATTATTGTGGGGTAGTTTCGATACCGGGTTTTTGGATATAAAGTGCCATATCTGGGAGTATTTAAGGAAATCACCCCTCTGAATTCCAAATTTTCAAGTGAGGTCTGTAAATGATAAAAATTGTGTGTTATCGGACTGTAAGTGGGAGACCTGTGTAATCCCCTTCGCTTCCCACTCCGAAATTACGAGGTCCTCTACTGCCCAGGTCATAAGTGATAAAGGCATCTCTGAGGCATGAAAGTGGCTGGTAGGATTTGTTTTCCAGTGAAGTAGCTTCCATGCGGACCATGCTGCTTGCATGACTGGGGACAAGGACTCAGGCATAGGAATATTCCAGAAGGGCGCCCACAAGGTATCCTCCAATCTTAAGGGATATATATACGATTGTTCTATATGTATCCATGGAATCGAGGTGTCAGCTGATCTCCATCTAGCACACTGTATAACTAAGGACGCTATGTAGTAATTCCTTATCACTGGTACTCCCAGTCCTCCCGCCTCTTTTTGTTTAAATAGGAAGCTTTTGTTGACTCTGGGTCTCTTCCCATTCCATATGAATTTTGAGATCGCCCTTTGCATGGTTTTGAAAAACGAAACTGGGACGGAAATCGGGAGTGTGCGAAATAGATATAGTAGTCTAGGCAGTAATAGCATCTTGAAGGCTGCGACGCGTCCCATCCAAGACACGTCTATTTTGGACATTCGTTCCATCTCGTCCTGTAATGTTTTCAACATAGGTGTATAATTATTTCTATATAGGGCCCCTGTGGAAGATGTCACCTGCATCCCCAGATACTGAACGCCATCTTTCCTCCAATCAAAGTCATATTGCGCTTATAGAGATTGAAGCAATAAAGGAGGGATATGTAAAGATAGGGCTTGTGATTTGGTCATATTTAATTTATAAAATGATAAGTGTCCGAAGTTGGCAATGATCTCCATAAGTCGGGGAATGGACTCCCGCGGTTTGGACAGAGTAAGAATGATATCATCTGCATACAGTGATATGAGATGAGTTCTGTCCCGTATATCAATGCCCCCTACCTCTGGCTCTAATCTAAGTATCTGGGCCACTGGTTCCATTGAGAGAACAAATATCAATGGCGAAAGGGGGCACCCCTGTCTAGTTCCGTTCGTTATTAAAAAGGGATCCGACACTACCCCATTAGTGAATACTCTTGCAGATGGTGCAGAGTACAGCGCCTCGACTGCTCTTAATATAGCTCCTGCAAACCCCATGTTTTTAAGCACCAAGAAGGCATACGACCAACAAATGCGGTTGAACGCCTTTTCGGCATCCAATGCGAGAATCACCACCTCCGTCTTTCTAGAATTAATGTGGTGTATAATATTCAAAATGCATCTAGTATTGTCATATGATTGTCTTCCTTTCACGAATCCCACTTGGTCGTGATTTATTAGGCTCGGAAGACAAGCTGCTATTCTATTCGCTATAATTTTGGCGTAAATTTTTAAATCTGAGTTTAATAGTGAGATCGGTCAAAAATTTTGAGGACTGGTGGCAGGCTTGCCCGGTTTAGGCAACGTCACCACCAGGGCCTCCTGGTTTTCCCTCGGAATAGTGCCAGAGTCCACCACAACTGTCAAAAAGGACAACAGCGGGTTCAGCAGGATTGGAAAAAACTTTTTGTAATATTCATTCGTGAGGCCATCTGGACCCGGGGATTTTCTAGGTGGCAGTGACTTGATTACCGACAGCAATTCTGATGGTGAGATGGGCTCGTTCAAGGAGTCCAGTTGTGTTTCTGTGAGTGTGGGTAGTTGAGTACTTGCAAGAAAATTGGCAATTTCCTGCTTCGTTGGAGGGGTCACAGAAGAGTCTTCTCTAATATTGTATAAGCCTTCATAGAAAGCTTTAAAGGCATTGGCGATGCCACTAGGGTCATATATTTTGTATGTGCCATCTTTACTCTGAAGAAACGGGATTTTAGACCTTGCATGTTTTTGTTTAAGCTTGGCCGCTAAAAGCTTACCAGCCTTATTAGATTGAGATAATAAGTCGCTTTCACCCTTTTCAAATTTTTCTCATAATTATGCAGTAGACAGGCTGTCAGTTGATGTCGTAGTGACACCAATTTTGCTGCATTGAAAGGGGAAGGAGATTTCTTATTACTGTTATCTATAGATTTTATTTGGTGCAGTAATCGGTCAATTTCTGCTAACCTGGTTTTCTTTTCTATGTGTCCCAAGCAAATAAATGTTCCTCTGATAAAAGCTTTATGTGAATTCCACAGTATGTCAGGGCTAGAGGCAGAGGGAGTATTGATCCGAAAGAATTCCTTCAGATCCTTTTCCAAAATTGCTTTATATTTTGGCTGCGACATTAGGAATTCATTACACCTCCACACATACGCTCTAGGACATTCATATTTTTCCTTTAGAGTCAGAGTTATTGGTGCATGGTCTGACCATGATATTTGCGAAATATCCGATTTAACGGCAAGGGGAATACTAGTTTGTTCTAGTAAAAATAAGTATATTCGTGAATAGCTGTTGTGTACAGTAGAATAGTAGGTATTCTTTTTCAGTATTATGAAGGATACGCCAAATATCAAATAATTCGTGGCGCCATATAGCTTGTGAAAATGAAGGATGACGTGTTGTTGCGCCAGAAGTAGTGTCTACTTCTGGGTCCGGAGCCATATTAAAGTCTCCCATCATTACTAAGCATCCTTGTTTTCTCCACTCCACTGTTCTCATGAGTCTCCCTAAGAATGACACCTGTCTTCTGTTTGGGGCGTATACCGAAACTAACGTGTATGTAACGTTGTTAAGAATGCAGACTAATATAATAAATCGCTCTCCAGGGTCGGCATACTGGGACACCAGCTGAAATGCCACCGAATCTCTAATCCCAATTAGTGTTCCCCTGCGTTTGGAGGAGCAGTGAGCGTGAAATATATGTGGGTATGAGGAGTGTCTAACACGAGTGGCATCTACCTCCAAAAGATGCGTTTCTTGAACTGCAAGAATGTCACAGCCTTGAACTAGGGCCTCTCGCCATAAGTTGGCTCTCTTTTGAGGGGAGTTCAAGTCTCTGACATTTATAAACATAATTTTAAGTACCATAATTTACAATTAGTAATGCTGCAATGGTCTTACCACAACCACCCACATCAGAAGTCACCAGTAGTAGTAGGAAGCAGATTCGTCTCCGCCCTGTATAGTCACGTCGCCCCATGTGCCAGAACCGAGGACAAAACAAACTAGAAAAACAAAGAAACCAGTGGGTAAGCCACCTAAACAAAACAAAGAAAAGAAATGCGGTACAGCAGACTAGCGGCTGTTGTAATCCTGGGGGGATAAGTTCAGTAGTAGTGGACATACGAAATCCTTTGTCAGGTGAGTCTCTAGCTGTGCAGCCCTTTTGGTGGACGCTTTGGGGTTTTCGTTTGATGCCATCCATCAGACACTGGGCCAGGTAATAGCTTGGGTGCCGGATCGGTGATTGGAATGTCCCATTTAAGTAGCAACTTCTTGCCGTCTTCCGGAGATTTGATGATATGAGTAAGGTTGTTCCGGGATATGATCACTTTGACCGGGAATCCCCATTTATAAAGGATTTTATGCTGGTGTAGAGCTGTAGTTATATGGGTAAATTGCCTCCGTAATTGTAGTGTTGCGGCCGAAAGATCAGAGTAGATGGATATTTTATGGTATGGGTCAGGTAAACGGCCACTTTTCCGTGAAGTCAGCAGCACCAGCTCTTTAGTACGGTAAAAATGGATCTTTGCTAAGACAGCTCTGGGTACGGCATCATCTAGGTGTGAGGGCCTTGGGACTCTATGCGCTCTATCAATGGTTAGGTCCATTGTCGTAAGATTTGGTATTAGCGTGCGTATCAGGTCTTGGAGGAATACTGTTAAATTACTCACAGAAACTGACTCTGGAATCCCTCTAAACTTCAAATTGTTGCGCCTCGAGCGATCCTCCAGATCTGCTATTTTAGCTTTTAAAAATGACACGTCTTTTTCCACCTCATAGTGAGCATCTATCAGATCATTGTGTGATGCAGCAAATTCCGCCATTTAAGATTCCACATGAACAGTGCGTTTCTGCAGTTCCTGAAGGCTTCTATCTAGCGGCTTAACCATTGAGGACATATCTGTTGTCAGTGATTTACAGAAGGCCATGAGCATATTTTTCATGGTGGCCTCAGTGAGTAAACTCTCTGTTGCCGGAATATCTGCAAAAAAATCGGTGGATGGCGGTATGTGCTGTATAATATCGCTCACCTCTCCTTCCTGATGCTCAGTGTTCTGGAGCCTGGGCTTCTGTTTGGCCGGGCTAGCAGTGGGCGATAATGGTGTCTCCGCGTTGCAGAGGCCTATAGGCCTCGGTGTGTCAGTATGAATAGGCCTCGGAACAGCGCTCTCCCCGGCCCGCCGGGGGGAAGGCTCCTGTGTCACCGGAACCCCGCACTCCAGCAGCTGCGGTATCGACGGCGCCGAGAGCGTCCTCTGTTGCCCTGACAACGTTAGTGTCTCCTCCAGAGGGTCTCGGGATGGAGTGGAGGCCCCGGAGATAGCAGTGGAGCGCGAGCCGTCGCCATTTTGATCTTCCCCTCCGCTGTGGGGGAAGTAAAAATCAGAGATTTTCTGCGGTTTTACCGCAGATTTTCTCTTTCTTGGCATCTCCGACGATGGGAAACTTTCTCTTTATCGTTTGGAGTGTTATACTCCACGGGCACGTCGCTACTGCTGTCGCTTTGGTGGACTCAGGCCTAGATCTGTGCACTTATGCGGCCATTCCGTTCCACAGTCAGGCTCCGCCCCATGAGCATTTTTAACCCCTAAGTGTTGCTATAACTTATTTTCCAGAAATGAATACGCAGCTGATGGTGAAAGGTGAAATTCACAATTTTTCCAGGAATATGTCATTTCGGTGCATAATATGTTGTGTTCGGCTTGCGTCAGAGATTATTGCTCCAAAAGCTGTTGTCCCCAGGATACCCGCTTAACAGTTTTTGAATTGTGTGTCTCTGCTGACACAAGCTGGGCACAACATATCGTGCACTGAAATAGTGTATCTCTGGAAAAATTGCAATTTTCACTTTTCATTATCAGCTGCACATTCATTGCTGGAAATTAAATTAATACAATGCTCAAGGGTTAAAACTGCTCACTACACCACTTGATAAATCTTTTGAGGGGTGCAGTTTCCTAAGTGGGGTCACATGTCTGTGGATTCCACTTTACTGGCAATTCAGGGGCTTTGAAAAGTGGCATGACATCCAAAAACCAAACTGTGCTCCAAAAACAAAAATGCACTCCTTCCCTTCTGTGCCCGGCTGTACCCAAACAGCAGTTTATACCCATATATGGTATTAAGTATGTTATCCTGGGTACACCAGTGTCATACATGTGGGCATAAACTGCCATTTTGGCACACAACAGGGTGCAGATGTGAAGGAGCGCTATGTGGCTTTTGGAGCGCAGATTTAGATTGTTATTTTTTGGACACCATGTCACATTTGCAGAGACCCTAAAATTGCCCCTACAAAATGGGGTCACTTCTTAAGGAATTCCAATTTACTGGCACCTCCATGACTTCGCAAAAACAACATGGCGTTCAGAAAGTCCCTCTAAATCTAAAAACTCTAAAGTTAAGCACAGTGCTCCTTCCCTTCCGAGCCTTGCTGTGTGCCCAAAAAGCAATTTACGCCCACATATACAACTTTTTCGTACCTGGGATAGTCTACTTACTAGTTTTAGGAGTGCATGTCTCTGATGACACAAAGAGGGCGTAAGATATTGAGCACTGAAATTGCATATTTCTTTAAAAATTTTAATTTTCACTTTGTACATTAATGTTTAGGAAGCACTCTTAGGCTTAAAATGATAATGACCCTTTAGAAATTCCTTGAGGGGTGTAATTTCTAAGATGGGGTCACTTTTGAGGGGTTTCATTCCAGCAAAATCTGACCTCCGAAAGCCAAATATTGCTGTTTTCATTCCGAGCCCCCCCCCCCCATGTACCTCTACAGCAGATTACAATTTTATAACAAACTGTGGGGAGCTTTTTCTCCTTTATCCCTTTATAAAAATGAATACTTTGTGGATAAAGTGACGTTTTAGTAATTTTTCATTTACACATCCCAATGTTAATAAAATCTGTGAAAAGGCTGTGGGGTAAAAATGCTCATTATACCCCTTGATGAATTCTGTCAGGAGTGCAGTTTCCAAAATGGAGTCACTTTTGGGGGGTTTCTATTGTATTGGTACTCTAGGGGCTCTGCTAATGAGACATGGCACCGAAACCTATTCCAGCAAAATCTGCTTTTCCAATACCAAGTGTTGTTCCTTCCCTTCCTCTCACCGCTGTGTGCCCAAACATCTGTTTACACCCACATGTGGGGTATTTGTGTGCTCGGGAGAAATTGCATAACAAACTGTGAAATGCATTTTCTCCTTTAACCTGTTGTGAATGTGTTAATTTTAGGGCTAAATGAATGTATTATTGAAAAAAATGTCTAAATTTCACCTCTATATTTTTTAAATTCTTACAGGGTTAACAAACTTCCCAAATGCTGGTTTGAATTATTTTAGGGGTAGAGTTTTGAAAATGGGGTAATTTATGGGGTTTTCTAATATATAGGCCTTTATAATCCCCTTCAGAACTGAAGTGGTCCCTAAGAAATTAGTTTGAGAAATTTTCTTGTAAATTTGGAAAATTGCTGTTACACTTGTACACATTCTAACGTCCAAAATAAATTAAAGGACGGTTAACAGATGATGCCAATATAAAGCAGAGATATGGTAGATATTATTTATTAACCGGTTAAGGACAGGGCCTAAAAGTGCCTTATGGACCAGGCCTCATTTTTCAAAACTGACATGTGTCACTTTATATGGCAATAACTTTGAGATGCTATAACTTACACAAGTGATTTTGAGATTGTTTTTTCATGACACATTGTACTTCATGTTAGTGGTAAACATTGATCAATATTTTTGTATTTATTTATAAAAAATTAGGAAATTTGAGGGAAATTTTGAAAAAAATTGCAATTCTTAAAATATGAAATGCTCTGCTTTTCAGACAGATCATACCACCAAAATACATGAATAAATATTATCTACCATATCTCTGCTTTATATCGGCATCATCTTTTAATCATCCTTTAATTTATTTGGATGTTAGAAGGCTTACAAGTGTTAAAGCAATTTTCCAGATTTACAAGAAAATTTCCCAAACTCATTTTTTAGGGACCACTTCAATTCTGAAGGAGATTATAAAGACCTATATATTAGAAACCCCCATAAATCATCCCATTTTCAAAACTGCACCCCTCAAATAATTCAAAAAAGCATTTGGGAAGTTTGTTAACCCTTTAAGCATTTCACAAGAATTAAAACAATGAAATTTAGACATTTCATTTTTATCCAATAATACATTCATTTATCCTTAAAATTAACACATTCACAAAGGGTTGAAGGCAGAAAATACATCTCACAGTTTGTTGTGCAATTTCTCCCGAGCACAGAAATACCCCACATGTGGGTGTAAAATGATTTTTGGGCACTCAGCAGCGCACGGAAAAGAAAGAGCGACACTTGGCATTTGAAAAGCAGATTTTACTGGAATAGTTTTCAGGTATCTTGTCTCATTTGCAGAGTCCCTAGTGTACCAGTACATTGGAAACCACCTAAAAGTGACCCCATTTTGGAAACTACACTCCTGACAGAATTTATCAAGGAGTATACTGAGCATTTTGACCCCACAGCCATTTCACTGATTTTATTAATATTGGGATGTGTAAATGAAAAATTACTAAAACATCACTTTATCCCCAAAGTTTTCATTTTCACAAGGCGTTAAAGGAGAAAAAGCAGTTTGTTATACAATTGCTTCTCAACATGGCAATACCCCGTATGCGATCGTAATTTGCTGTATGGGTATATGGCGGGGCTCGGAATGGAAAGAGCGCTATTTGGCTTTTGGAGGGCAGATTTTGCTGGAATAGTTTTCAGGTACCATATTGCATTTGCAGAGCCCCTAGAGCACAGGTGTCAAACACAAGGCCCGCGGGCCGAATCCGGCCCGCTGCCTTCTGTTATCCAGCCCGGCCTCACGCAATACAAGAGCAATAAAAATGGCAGCCGCCTCACTTCGCCTCATTAGCGGTGCGCCCCTGGGCGGCCACCATCTTTATTGCCTCAGGCGGCACTGTCCCTCACTGTCTGGGGGGCGGCATTTTTATATTCAATGTAAACCAGCCCAGGACATGCCGCTTTAAAAAAAAAAAAACAGAGCTGAGCGGGGCCTGTCCTGGGCTGGTTTAAGAGACGTCGCATCTGAGCGCAGGTGGGGATACAATGACGTCATCGCGCCGCCTACGCTGAGACACAGACATCGCGGACAAGAAGAAGAAGCGGCCGCTGCATCAAGGCATTGCAGGTGAGTATAACTTTTTTTTATATATATAAATAGGCCGTGACCTACTGGAGTATCCCCGGCAGGTCACGGCCTATTTATTTCCCTACCCCGCGCCTGCTCGTGGCCGCCTCCGCTTCCCCTTCTGCTATGGGACGCAGAAAGGGAAGTGGATGCCGCTGTGAGCAGCCGCGGGCATCGGTAAGTGAGGCCGCGGGCTTCAAATACTACTATTATTATACTCCGGGGTCTTTTCAGACCCTAGAGTATAATAATCAGGGGCCCAGGGGAGGTGAGGGAGCATAAAAACATATCCTACTTACCTCTCCTGCGATCGGTGTTACTCCGAGCAGGCTTGAGGCCTCTGGTGACGTCATCAGGTCGCGGCGCCGGCTTGATCACGTGACGTGTGTGCGCAATTAAACAGGGCCGAAAGCTGCAAGGAGTGCACCGGTGTCCAGGATAGCTAAGTAGCACTGGTTTTTATGTTTGTCACCTCCCCTGGGTCTCCGATCATTATACTCTAGGGTCTGAAAAGACCCCAGTGTATAATAATAGTTCATGGTTTGGCCACTATGGGGCATAATACCCTGTGCAGGGACCACTGTTGAGCATAACACCAGTGCAGGGGCCATTATGGAGCATAATACCGTGTTCAGTGGCCACTGTGGAGCATAATACCGTGTGCAGGGGCCAATATGGAGCATCATACCGTGTGCAGGGGCCAATATGGAGCATAATACCTTGTGCAGGGGCCACTAGGGAGCATAATACCGTGCATAATACCGTGTGCAGGGGCAGCTGCAAGTCATAATATAGTGTGCAGGGACTGCTGTGGAACATTATAGTGTGTGTAAATGGGGCGCTATAAATAGGGGCTATGGCACCTGTTTATATTATACGCTGTCTAATAGCTCGCTTAACTGTTAAGGAGAAGTTACTTTTATACTCGTGTAAAATAATCTTGGCCCTTCAAGGTACCTCGTGAGGCTGAAGTGGCCCCCGGTGAAAATGAGTTTGACACCCCTGCCCTAGAGTATCCATACAATGTAAACCCCTCAAAAGTGACCCCATTTTAGAGACTACACCCCTCAAGGAATGTATCAAGGAGTATTATCATTTTGAGCCTAAAAATGTTTCCCAAAAATTTATGAACAAATTGAAAATTGACAATTTTAAATAAATATGCCATTTTGGTGCCCGATACGTTGTACCCACTTTGTGGCATCAGAGACATGCATTCCTAAAACTATTAAGTGGGCTATCCTGGGTACAAAAAAAATTATATATGTGGGTGTAAACTGCTGCTTGGGCACACAGCAGGGCTCAGAAGGGAAGGAGCAGTGTGCTTTTTAGCTTTTGGAGTACAGATTTAGAGGGACTTTCTGGACGCCATGTTGTTTTTACAGAGGTGCCAGTAAATTGGAATTCCCCAAGAAGTGACCCCATTTTGTAGGGGCAATTTTAGGGTCTTTGCCAATATGACATGGTGCCAAAAAACAACAATCTAAATCTACGTTCCAAAAGCCACATAGCGCTCCTTCACATCTGCCCCCTGCTGTGTACCCAAACTGCAGTTTGCGCCCACATGTATGACACTGGTGTACCCAGGATAACATACTGAATGTCCTATGTGGGTATAAACTGCTGCTTTGGCATAGCTGGGAACAGAAGGGAAGGAGTGCTATTTTGGTTTTTGAAGCACAGTTTGGTTTTTGGACACCATGCCATTTTTGCAGAGCCCCTGAATTGCCAGTAATGTGGAATCCGCAGACTTGTGACCCCATTTTGGAAACTACACCACTGAAGGGATTTATCAAGTGGGGTAGCGAGCATTCTTAACCCTTAAGTGTTGCATTCATTTAATTTCAATAAATGAATGTGCAGCTGATAATGAAAAGGGAAAATTGCAATTTTTCAGAGATACGCCATTTCAGTGCCCAATATTTTGTGCCCAGCTTATGTCAGCAGGCACAAACACTCTAAAAACTGTTAAGTGGGTATCCCGGGCACAACATCTTTTGGAGCGTTCATATCTGATACAAGCCGGGCACAACGTATTATGCATTGAAATGACATATTCCTGGAAAAATTGCCATTTTCACCTTTCACAATCAGCTGCGTATTCATTTCTGGAAAATAAGTTATAGCAACACTTGGAGGTTAAAAATGCTCACTGTACCCCTGGATAAATTCCTTCAGGGGTGCAGTTTCCAAAATAGGGTCACATGCCACGGGATTCCACTTTACTGGCATTTCAGGAGCTCTGCAAATGTGTCATGACGTCCAAAAGCTAAACTGTCTAAATCTGTTGCAAAAAACCAAATAGCACTCCTTCCCTTCTGTGCCCGGCTGTGCCCAAACAGCAGTTTATACCCAAATGTGACATTAAGTACGTTATCCTGGGTACACCAGTGTCATACATGTGGGCATAAACTGCAGTTTGGGCACACAGCAGGGCACAAAAGGGAAGGAGCGCTATGTGGCTTTTGGAGCGCAGATTTAGATGTTTGGTATCTGGACGACATGTTATGTTTGCAGAGCCTCTAAGGTACCAGAAAAGTGGAATCTCCTAGGGAATGACCCCATTTTGAAAACTGCACCCCTCAAAGAATTTATCATGGGGTGTAATAAGCATTAGTATCCCAGACATGAATGCATAGCGCATGGTGAAGAGTGAATATGTAAGCTGTGCGGAGTACATGGGGAACACGAAATTCCCTACTATATCCCCAGTAGCTCCTATGATTGGGGGGTCACTCTGGGTGTCACTTTTAGTTTATTTTCCTTTGTAACCTCTAAAATTGGAGTGTCCCCTAATATACGCTCGCACAGCTTATACATTCCCTTCCTGCCGCAGCCAGTTGTGTTCTAATGATTTGGTGATTTTTGGGGTTTTTGTCTTCACATTGTACGAGCTATATTTTCTTTATTTTTCTGATGATGTAGCCATATGAGGGCTGATTTTTTGCGGTATGATATGCATTTTTTAATTACACCATTTTTTTGGATGTCTATAACTTATTGAATAAATTATATTAACTCTTTCTGGGTGGATTAAAAAAAAACATCAATTCTGAAATTGGTTTTTACCTATTAATTTTTTTGCCGTGTGGCGTACAGCATAAGTAACATGTTACCTTTATTCTGCGGGTCGGTACAATTATGGCGATACCTCATTTATATTGTTTTTTTATGCGTTACTAATTCTGCAGAACAAAAACCCATTTGTGGACATAAATCAATTGTATTTGCATCACCATCTTCTGAGATGCATAACATTTTTATTTTTCGGTTGACAGACTTGGTTTAGGGCTTATTTTTTGCGGGAGGACATGCACTTTTTATTGGAATTGTTTTGAGGTACATATGAGTTTTTGATCACTTCCAGCGTTTTTTTTTCCGTTTTTTTTTTTTCGACGTTCACCATTGTTTCAGTTTTATTGTACAGGTAGTTACGGACACGGCGATACCAAATATGTGTTTTTTTTATTAATTTTTAGGTTTTTTTTTTTTATATAATTCATTTTATATAGGAAAAGGGATTTTTGGGGGGCTTTATAACTTTATTAAAAAAATTTTTACACACTTTATTTTTTTTTATAACTTTTTTTTACATTTTTTACTTGTCCTATAAGGACACCTGAGCCAGCGATGCTCAGATCCTGGCTCAGTATTATAGACTGCAATACACAGCATACACATGTATTGCAGTCTATACAGGAATGTCAGCCGATGTAGACGCATCAGCTGACTTCTTGACATCCCGGCAGGATCAACCAGGTATTGGGGGCTTCAGGCAGCCTGGGGTCACTGGGCAGACCCCGGGCTACAGAAAATAGATATTGGCTCCCCCCGATCTCGCCTCGGAGGGGGCTGGGGGGGTGGCAACATGGCGGAACCCCTTGGATGCCGCGGTCATGTTTGACCGCGGCATCCAAGGGGTTAAAACCTCTGATCGGAACTCAATTCCAAACGAGGGTTATGGAGCAGGGTGTTAGCTGTCATTTACAGCTCCCGATCCCGCTCACAGTGTCTCTGAAGTGCCGGCCGTAAATTTACAATTAGCCGGACTTCAGAGACCAGGACCGCTGGCCGTAAATTTACGGCCAGTGGTCGTCAACCGGTTAATGTATTTGGGTGGTATGACTATTTGTCTGAAAAGTAGAGCATTTCACATATTGAAAATTGGGATTTTTTTTTCCAAATTTCCATCAAATTTTATTTTTTTTATAAATATATACAAAGATATTGATCATTGTTTACCACTCACATGAAGTACAATGTGTCACGAAAAAACATTCTCAAAATCACTTCTGTAAGTTAAAGCGTCTCAAAGTTATTGCCATATAAAGTGGCACATGTCAGTTTTGAAAAATGAGGCCTGGTCCATAAGGCACTTTGGAGCTGCGCCCCCCAAGGGGTTAATTGCCGCGACCCAGTCGGATGAGACCGGAGGATGGGAGTAGTAGTGGCGGATGCTGTGCCACCTAGCAGGCCGAGCACGCTCCCAAACGGCTCCAGTCCCACTCCTAGGCCGGACAAGGTCAAGGGGGGTCCTGCAGCACTACCGGATGGTGGTGGTAGTAGTTCTTTCCCCCGGGGCACTTCCAGTTGCAGAGGAATCTCTCCTACCTGAGCCGGTGTGGTGTTGGTCGGAAGAGCCCTGATGGTAATGCAGGCACAACTCAGGAGTCAGCGTTGCAGGTAAACCAAACAGCCATTTATTTAGGCAACTTGAACAGTAGGGAAACAGCAGCTTCCAGATGGGGGTAGTAGTCCTGCAGTGTCCTAACCCCAGCCTTGGTTCTAGGAGGGTGCCCAAAGACAGTATCGGCTCCACAAGATGGCTTCCTCTACTCCACCTCTGTACCTCTCCCAGCTTGCTATACTGGGGATAGAGTTACAGGGAGTCCTGACAGGGATCTGGTTACCTGGATACTAGGCCCGAATGCGACTCTCCTGTCAGGGTCCTCTCCTGCTCCTCCGGGCACGACACAAATCAAGTCCAGCCACTTGGAAATCTCCACTCTCTAGCTCTGAGCTGTCTTGAGAAGAGCCTGGGGCTGATGTTATCCCTCCTGAGGCTGTGGTAGCGGTGGTTGGCCTTCAGTCCAGTCTGGTGGCAGGTCAGCTCTGCACACCTTGTCTGGCTTGCTGCATACACTGAACTGAACCTCAACCATCGCCGGGAGATTATATCTCCTCACAACCCCGCCCAGTGGCCTGTGATAGGCCAGGGCTAAACCCAGTCTGGGTTTGAACACTGCAGGGGGAAAAATACAAAGGGAAAGCTGCATACAATTACACTTAACATAGAACAAACTTACAGACATAAAACCCAGAGGCACACAGGACAAACACATAAATGCAGTAGCACTCTGGGATGCTGCACAATGACCTATCCTTTAGATTAATGCAACAAAGCTGCAATATCAAGCACAGCTTCTATACAATGTATAGTGAGGCAACGTAAGATTTGACACGAATTTGCATGCAGCATTATTTTTCAGCCAATATGATAAAATGAATTACCTGTGCTATGGGGCCGGGCTTTACTAAAGTCAGCCAGGTCCCATAGCATAGGTAATTAACAACAAAGAGACATACAGGTGCACTGCTGGCAAATACACATGAGAATGTAAGATACAACATATAAGATCAAAACAGAAGCAGTTTTATGAGGTGGTCCAGGCTAAAATATTTTTTAATTAGTGCGGTCCAGTCCTTCTGCTCAGCTGTCTTCTTGCAGTGAAGTTCCTTGCTAGCTGTGATGTTCCCAGGTTCCTTCCTTAAGTCACAGATTGGCCTCAGTAGTCATGTGCAGCGGGAACTTCCGCCGGAAGACAACAACGACGCTGCAGGACCTGACCGTGCTGGGAGGCATCAAAGCACCCGGAGCAGGTGAGTGTGTTTTTTTTGTTTTTTTTTGTCACTTCCCCCGGCCTCATTAAAAAATAAAATTTTAGTCTGGACAATCCCTTTAATTCAGATTTAAGAAAAGATCCAAGGAACTCTCCCCTATGGAGCTATCCATGAGAATAGATCCCCTAGGGGGTTCTAATAATTATAGTTAAAAAAAAAAAAAAAAAATTAAAATTAAAATCACCCCCCCTTCCCTAAAACACATATAAAAGTAAAAAAAAAAAATGAAACACATACACATTAGGTATCCCTTTGTCTGAAAACAATTGGTCTACAAACTTAGAAGTTTTCCCATACAGTGAATGCCATAGCGGAAAAAAAAAATTCAAAAGAGTTGATTTTTTTCCAGCTTCCTAGTAGATGAGGTAAACCCAAGAGGGTACCAATGACATTGTATTAACTCAATCACCCCTTCTTTGGAAACTTGTCAAACCATCAGACATAGCAGCGAGGTAAGGGAACAAGGACCTGGGAGCAAACAGGGAGCCTGTCAACATATCTCCATATTGATATCCCAAACCAGTCTGAGGGGGAAACACCCCTCCTTTTCCCATGATCTATGTTTAACTGCCAAGGCAGATGACAGCAGATCAGAAAGAACCTCAAGAAAAGGTATACTGAGGTATGCAAGGAGAAAACAAGATGTCTCCAACAATAGTTTGGACATGCGAACACAACTCTCTTTGCTACCTCATTAGTAAATACAATCCTTTTAATGTTAGACAATAACAACAACCAACTCAGCAACTTGAGCTGAATGCCGGCTAGGTAGCCACCTTCACTACAGCCTGGTCATTCACAACTACATGGACTGTGTGAGGGGCCCTTCTCATCATAGAAACTAGAACCATCCAGAAAGGATGTCAGATCAACATTAGCTATAAGATCATCTGAGCGGTGTGGGAAAGGAAAGAACATTTCAATATTCTCAAAAATGTCAAATTAATATACAAATCATTCTAATGAAAATAAAAGAAGGATCATTAATGCATCACACAACTTATACAGTCATGTATCATACACTCAGTTTGTTTACTTGTCTCATGTAAAATTTTTAACAATGCATAGTCTTGTAGTCCTGTGAAGGACATGCTTCTCCAGCTGCGTTCCCCCTCATGTCTCCCTCTTTCTTATCACTTATCAGTACTGCAGATCTCACAAGGCCAAATTAACCATTGATTTTGCTATCTAGTACAACTGACAAAACCTTTTCTATTCCATCCCACAAACCCACATTGAAAATATCTAGTCCACTTATTATAAGCTATGGTTTTTTTTAACTCTCTAGACTTTCTTCTATACACATTGACATACATACATTTCTCACAGCTAGTAATCCATCTCTGCCCCTAGAGTTATACACACTCAAAACTCACAAATGACAGATTAGAAAGTTAGAACCATGGGAAGATGTTCTATAAGAACTAGAAGATGTTTCTAGTTTTCCTCAACTGACCAGTAAAGTCACTTTTTTGCAATCAACAGATGAATCTGCAGACACCCTATCCACACACAGCAAGATCCATGGAGGCACCCATCACACTCAAGATAGCAAACGGTTCAATGAGGTTCACTGTTCTATTCCATTCTACATGAAAGTTATTTCTGTATTAAACACATTAACACATTGTATGATTCGAAACATCTAAAAACAAGAACTGAAGCTCCAAAGCTGGAGCACACATGATGTTCGGTACAATTGTGTGCATAGATGCATAGATTCTCCCCTTCCAAATCAAATAGGGCTAGGTACAGACACCTTAGCCACCCTGCATGTACAGAATGAGACACCAGATATCATCAGCTGAACTACCAAGATAATTTTTCATCTAATTTTCACTTATTTTCTCAGTGGCTACCACAGCCCAAAGGGAAAGAAAGGAAAGTCAGTGCTACTGGGCCTAACTGTGACAACTGTTAGGGCTTTAGCCTGCCCCTGTCTCTGAGTCAAAACAACTGATATGGGCACAGTGAAAAGTTTTGTGTAGTTGGGGAGAACCAAACTATGGAGAAGTAATCGTTTCTTACCCTTATGGTAATGTAATCCAGCTAAGCTGTCTGCCTTGAAAATGTAAATGCAAGAAGTTAGTAACAAATTGAATCCAGTTAACAGAAAAGAAAGTATTATTCAGATTGACTACTTAGCACTTTCAGGGAATCTGGCAAGCAACTTGTGGGGATTGGGCACTACAGCAAAAGAGGACTGAATCACCTGCATAAGTGCCCTCAAGTCCTGTACAATTCGGTAAACAGTCTTACCTGTATTTTTTTTTTTACTGGCAAGATAAGCGTGTTTGAATTTTACTTGTAGTAAATGAAGTAAAAACTACCTGTATCAGTATCCTAATCCCTACCTTCCTTCTGTTCTCTGGACGATGGGTCCTGCTGTACTTTTGGAAGGCTCTAACCCGGGCTTGAGGAGTACATTTACAAAAGGGCAGTCTTTTAGGAGGCCTACTTCCATGCTTTCATTATCCCAAAGTCCAGCTAGTATACAGAAAAGAGATATAGAACCGCACTCCAATAGAAGTTATGCTTCAAAATTATTCTTTTATTAGTGCCACTAATAAAGGAATAATTTTGAAGCATAACTTCTACTGGAGTGTGGTTCTATATCTCTTTTCTGCATACAACTGTCCAGTAGGGAGGTGGCCAGTGCTACATAGTACAAACACCGAAAAAAACGCTCTACCACCTGAGTGCTGCCTTTACACAATTGGCAAAAATCCAGCTAGTAACCTTGTAGATCCTTTTGAATCAAGTCTAGGGAGTTGACTGTCATGACATATGGGAAGTGGGTGAACCACCCAAAGTTCTGGGGAACGTGACAATTTAGTTTGCAGAGATCTATTCCCATGCTGCCTATGTACTCAAAGGATCAATTTGTGCTGCAAAAATATCCTTTCTAAAATGGGATCGAGTAACTATTTTCTCTCTATTTCCATTCTGGAAGATAGGGAGCAGCTGCAGTCTGACTCTCTGATGCTTCAGCTAATCTCTGCTGAAATATCCCCCCACCTTTTTTGTCTTGTTCCGATACAAACGCACACCATTGTAAAACTCAATTCTCTCTCTTGCTCACTGTTACTGTCTGCTACCTCTATCTGAATAACTGAATATAGTCTACAGATGCTCCCTTATCCCATGTAAAGTATAACCATGGTATATCATTTATCATCATAAAAGGGAAAAGTGGTGCATCAGCGGATACACTTTTAGTCTCCTTGCAGAAGTAGTCTTAGGCCACCTATGCTACTAGCGTGTCCCAGACATCCTAGCCATGCCTTCTATTTTTGCACACTACCAAGGTAGGGATCCTTACAATGATCTCTCCTGAGATCCTACCAACAGGTAGAGGGAGTAAAGCAGACAGCTACAACAGCGCTCTAATACTGTAGCCAAATATTGTTAGTACACTATGGAGCTACTTTACTGTCTGTCCTTAACAGTCATAGCATTGGAAGGATGTCTCACCTCACAGCAAGGTACAGACAGCGCAGACAGTACAGTACAGACAGGGCTAACTAAAATTCCTCTCAATCCTGGCTGCTTGAGCCTCACTGTGGGTCACAAGCCAGTCTTGCAGGAGAACTAACCCAACTCGTAGACGGGAGAGGTTACCTGTCACTTCTATAAGAATCAAACTTATATGATCTGACCCCAGTGGAACCGGGGTTTAGGGGTCAGAGAAAACATATCAGACAAGCCATTTGGTGCTATCAGGTCTTTATTCCAGTATTCCACGGCTTGGAGTCACAACAAAAGTGCTTCTACCATGCGCACTTCATCCACATGCATAGCCTATTCTCACAAGAAAAGCAATACAAAACAATTAAGGGGAAGGTAAAAAAAAAAAAAAAAAAAGTACCAAGTACCTTAGAGAGTGAGAGATCGACTATGTTGCTTGTAGCTAAAGTCTTCAAAGTAAGACCCAAAAATAGGAGGAAAGGAGTAACTGGTAAGAAATCTTTCCTGCGGCCGCTTTGTCTGTCATGTAAATTCTCCTGTCTGGGTTACTTGCAGTGGGAACTGAAACTGTTGGACAAGCCCAAGCATTCTCCACCAAACTGTTAAGGAAATGTTTACAAAAAAACAGGAAATAAACAGTCTCTCAGGTGGATAAGGCAGATGAAAGTTTATTAAGAATTGAGAAGTATTATATATAGAGATAACAAGTTAAACAAAGATATGCAGCTATAGAGAACTCTGATGGGGTAGAGAAGTCTGGCAAATGTCCCAAAACAGGGGTTCTTAAGCCAAATTTCTGGCAACTTGCCATCAGAACGTCCTCTTACAATCAATATCATTCTCATAGGAGAATTAGCGTAACTATACATGTGACTTATAGTCAACTCTAAAGAACATTATGTGGCCTAAACATCGGGCCTATTTCCCTTCAAGGCAGCCCTTATCAAACTATTTTGACTCATCCATCTAAAACAATGTTTCTGGACTTGCTAGGTTCCAAGTAACTAGATTCTAGGTGAACATTCTTATTCATATGACAAGGCCACAATTGAAAATGACAGCAATAAAGGAATTAGCGGTATACATGTATACCATGGGATTACAATATTTTAACAATTGATTATGAGTAAAGACTATAATGATTATTTTTCTTTATCACATGGGAACATTTTAGGTATAACCAGATGGTTAAAAGTGTGTCTTCTTACTGTGGACATTCATACTTCACCAAAACTAATGTTGTGGTGAATGTGAAAAATATGTATGTCTATTGATGAAGCAATGTCAGCTAAAGGTGAGACTTTGAGATTGAATTTACTTTTCATAGATGCCCACAAGGTAAATGAAAGCGTAGAAGCAACTGTGAACACCTTACTTAATTCTAACTTTAAAGTAGACATTTCTGTCCTGATTAATGTTCTAATAAATCATAGCAGTTGGAGCTCAGGTATCTGGTACAGAACTCTTAATCCTGTGCATGAACAGTTGAAATCCTAGCTGCCTGCAGCTGCCACTAGAAGGAGCTCAGGAGCTCACTGCATATAATTTATACCTTGCAATTAATAACAACCCACTACTTAGAAAGTTCCTACTCTGCCACTAAAGTTTCCCCATACATCTATTACCTGATTTTTTATTTTTATTTGTGGGGGGGGGGAGTCCCTATCTTCTCAAACTGGGGCCATTGCGTAGTAACACGCATCAAATACACTATTTTCTACTTGAGTCTATGGAAATCTATGTGGCATTCAAATAAGCAACAGAACTTCCAACTTGATAGAATTACATGGATTGCACCATACTGCTGATGATTAGACAGTTCTTTTAGGAGAATATAGAGGGGTGGATAACCACACAATATCCAGAAGGCAGAGATGGTACTACTGTGATGCTGTGCTGGGGCATCATGGGAGATGATGGCACAGCATCTAGGAAGAAATAGGAGGGAAAATCTTAAAGTCAGTCTGATTTTAAACATACAGAAGGCTGTAAGAACATTACAGTATAAATACAAAAGTGCAGTCAGGTTTTTTTTTTCAGCTAAAAATTTCAGCTTTATCTTGGAAAAGACTCCACTTCATTCATTTTGAAAAGTAGAGTTGAGCGAACTGATTCGCAACCAACCAGATTCAACCCAAATTTTCAAAAAGTTTCTTTTTTTGACTAAACTTAAACCTTTGTGATTCATCTTGGGTGAACTAAAATGGCCAACATGCCATGTAAAACAAAAAAAGAGGAGAAGGAAAATCACATGGTCTCTTTGACCTAGGCAAGCCTCTGGACAGCATCTCAGCCAATCATGAGTGATAGTTGTTTAGGTTACAGTGCTGATTTCACATACAGAATATAAGATGATATGGGCAGGAAGAAAAATAGCCATTTTGTGACCTCTGCAAGTTCCAAAGCAATTGCTGCTATTTCTAGTGGGAAAAATCACCATCATTGCAATAGGACTACACTATTATATGAGGAGTACTAGTGGAGCACAGTTTAGTTAGATTTAATCAATTTTAGTCAGATAGGCAGAAAAATCATAGGAGTGGGGGGTAGGAGAATTTCTTTACTGTGCGGTGTGTGACTGGAGTTTTCATTTTGTTAAACATAAACTGGACAGGTTCATTGCCAATATTCTTATTTTGTTAAGTGGTTTTTGCAATCAAGCATTTTTTCTGATACAGTGTCAAATTTGCCATTACTGAGTGTTGCTTGCTGCACTGTGATCTGTAATTGTTCACATGGTGTCTATGGCCCACGTGTTACAAAAATCGCGGCATTTTACAGTCACTGAAAATCCCATCCACACATTGCAGAAAAACCTCTGTGGACTTTCTTTGAAGAGCACCACGGTTTTTCCCACATCGCTTTTTTGCTGCGGCCCACTACGTGGGGCCTTAGCCTTACATTGTTTTTACTGAGAAAGTCATTCACTTTAATGCAAAATCTAATTTTTTAAAAGTTTTACGCAAATGTTTTTGTTCGTTTGTTTGCTTGTTTGTTTTGTCTGTGTCTGGGGTAAACCTTTTTTGTAATGTGCTTAATTAAACAATCCTAAATGTCCTTTTCATTTTTTTTTTATAAACTGTAATTTTTATTAACATTTTGATAAAAGGACAGGAGGTAGCAAGACTTCAGTCGAAAGATAAACAAGAGAGAGATAATTGCTAACCCCCCCCCCCCTGTTAATTAACAAGGAACAAAAAAAAAAAGGGGGCGGAGACAGACAAGTAGGGAAAAACAAGAGGGAATAATACCGAAAGGGAGAGGAGTAGATGACCTGTCAGCAACCTAAAGACCCCGAAGAGTGCAATACGTATCCCATTGCGACCAGATAGACTGGAATGCCTCCACAGTGTTATTAATGTTCGCTGTCAGGTGTTCAAGGGTACGAATGTCCTTCATTCTGCCAAGTAAATCCGGCACTGAAGGCGGGGACACCGACCTCCAATTATGTGCTATAAGAGTCTTCGCAGAGATGGAGGAAAAGGCGGGACGGCGCCTTGCCAAAGTGTTTAGGAGGGAGGCCAAGGAGATAAATCAGCGGGTCTAATGGGACCCTCTGGAGAAAGACAGCCTCTGTCACTGCCCTGACCTCCCTCCAAAAACCCAATATGAGTGGGCAAGTCCAAAATATATGATACAAAGAGCCATGACCTGAAAGGCACCGCCAGCACACCGGTGGTATAGTAGGGTTGAGGGAGTGGAGAAGAGCGGCGGTATGATACCAGTGCATAAGTAGTTTGTATTGGGTCTCCCTATGAGTTTTGCACATAGAGGACTTCACCGCTCGGGACCAAATCACCTGCCATTGACCTAGAGTAATCGTATGACCCAAAGCCTCCTCCCATTTGGTCATATATCGATGAACCACCATTGTGCCATCCCCCGAGGCAGAGAGGAGTTGGTATACATATGAGATAAAACCCCTTGTAGATACGCCGGCTCGGCAAAGCTTCTCAAACGGGGAGGGTCGGAAGACTGTGAGCGAGCCAAATAATGAACGGACTAGATGAACAACCTGGTGATAGTGAAGCCACTCCGTCAACGGGAGACCAAGGGTAGAGGTGAGAAAAGCAAAGGGCCTGATCTCCAATGTAGAAGGGTCAACCATGTCCACAATACGATAGAGACCCGCCTCCGACCAAACCTGGGCCATGCCAGAGGTCATGCCTTCCGGGAGCAGGGGGTTGTACAGAATAGTGACCATAGAGGACCTCTCAGAGATCAGAGGGAAACGGCGGGAACACTCTAGCCATATCGCTCTTGTAAACCTAATAGGGCCCAATAAGTCAGGGGTGGGGTCGGGGGGGGGAGCCGACCCATAAGAGGGAATTAGGATGCACAGGTGCCATCTACAACTTCTCTATTTCCATCCACTTCGTGTAAACTGGGATAGTCGCCCAAAAGGGAATACAACGCAGATGCGTCGCCCAGTAGTAATGGAGCAGATGGGGGACGGCCAGACCCCCACACCCCCCTCCCCGCCAACATGACAGAGCGGGATATACGGTGGCGTCTAGCATTCCAGATTAACTGGAATACGGCTTTCTGTAGGTTTCTGAGCTCACTCCTAGGGACTGCCACTGGTAATGTCTGAAAAAAATACAACAATTTAGGGAGCAGGGTCATCTTGATCGCTGTAATGCATCTGAGGAGGGAAACTGGAAGACACTTCCAGGAATCCAGCAGAGATCGAAGTTCCTGAAAAAGGCGCGGGTAATTTGCTGTGTAGAGTGTCGCATAGAATGGAGTGTAGAGTATTACGGACACCTAATAAAGTCCGAGGGCCACTGGAAATTATAATTACTGCAGAGTAGAGCTAAAAGATCATTCGGGACATTAAGGGGAAGGGCCTCAGTCTTGGAGGAATTAACTTTGTATCCCGAGAGGTTCCCATATAACTTCAGAACACGCAGAAGGTTAGGCAGTGTAGTGTGGACGGAAGTCAGAGTAAGAAGCACATCGTCTGCAAAAAGCAATATTTTAAACTCCCTATCCCGAACTGAAACTCGCCTTATATTAGGATCTTGGAGAATCATGGCTGCTAATGGCTCAATGCAAAGAGCAAAAATAAGAGGGGAGAGGGGGCAACCCTGTCGTGTCCCGTTGCTAATAGGGAAGGGAGTGGAGTT
Organism: Leptodactylus fallax; assembly: GCA_947044405.1. Taxonomy (NCBI): domain Eukaryota; kingdom Metazoa; phylum Chordata; class Amphibia; order Anura; family Leptodactylidae; genus Leptodactylus; species Leptodactylus fallax. The sequence continues at coordinate 943,005 of CAMRHE010000001.1, read as the reverse complement.
TGAATGGGGGAGTTTTATCTCCGCTGTGGGCTTAGAATACAAAGACCTGATCGCTGTTAGGAACGGCCCCGAGAGGCCAAAAGTCTGGAGAGTGACCAGCATAAACGACCAGTCTAAGCGGTCAAAGGCCTTCTCAGCATCCAAGCCCAGTAACAGAGTCGGAGTGGAATAATGATTGGCGACCTCCACCAAGTCCACAGCTCTTCTGGTGTTGTCGCACCCCTGCCTGCAGGGGACGAATCCCACCTGATCCTTATGAACAAGGGAAGGAAGACAAGCATTAAGGCAGTTGACCAAAATTTTGGTAAACAGCTTCAGGTCAGTATTTAGCAAAGCAATCGGACGATAATTGGAGCAATCCTGCAGGTCCTTCCCTGCTTTGGGGACTAGGGTGATATGGGATATAGTGGTAGGAATAGGGGAGCCCAGGCCCTTCACATTAATGGATACACATCTAACCATTGAAAAAAAACAAAAATACATAATTGCAGATGACAGTCTGGCTCACCCACAGTCGTATCGATCCAGGAGGCACCCACCCGCAGTTCAAACCAACACCAAGGTCCGTAGGGAGAATTCTCCAAGGAGGCTGCCAGGTTGTGGAGGCGGGGGGGGGCTGGAAGAGGGGGAGAAGAGGGGGGGATGAGGGGAAAAAAAACAATCATTAGGACAACAAAATACTTAATCAACAAATAAGACATGGGCAGAACTAAACTCCTGCGAAGGGGCTGTCGGAGTCCGCCCGTCCATAAGGAGAAAAACAAGGGGCAGCGTCCACAACCCCAAAATATGGAGGGCAATGGCTCTTGCAGAGAGCACGGGGAGTCCAATGAGCTCCACTTTCCCCCACGCACACCGCAAATGGACTAGGAACAAATTTTATCCGTGGACCTAAAGAGAGGAAAAAGAATAAAGACTACAAAAACACATTATTAACATAAAGAGCATAACTCAAGAGGGTGGGCAAGTCCATTAAGGGGATGAAAGTCAGTCAGCAGGACCTCCTAGCCGGCGCCTCTGGGCAGGTGATCAAGGAGAGCGGAGGGCACGTCTGCTAGGGAACTGGTGTTGCCACACAGGTGGGGGTGGTGGTGGCGGCTCTGCCAGTTCCCAGTCAGGCAGCTCCGGTACAGAGATCTCCAGCAGGTTGCAGAAGGAGGGCAAATCCGAGTGGAAGCGTAACGTAGCTGAGCGGCCATCTTTACGGGCTATGAGAGCAAATGGAAAGCCCCACCGATACGGAATCTGGTGATCTCTCAAAATCTGTAGGAGGGGGCGTAGGTGACGCTGCTTCTGAAGTGTAAGGAGAGAGAGGTCTTGAAAAAGCCGTATCTTGGTGCTTCCAAAGTCTATATCCATCATGGAGCGGGCCCTTGCCATGATAGCCTCCTTGGTAGTGAAGTCATGGACACAGCAGATCACATCTCGTGGGGTAGAGGAGAGGTTCTTAGGTCGGAGGGCACGGTGCGCTCTGTTCAGCTTAATCTTGTGAGACGGAGGCTCCTGAAGGACGTTGTTAAATATTGCCTCAAGCGTAGCGTGGAGATCTTCATCGTGGGTAGCCTCGGGTAGGCCCTTAATCCTAATATTATTGCGCCTGCCTCTATAATACATGTCCTCCAAGTGGCACTGCACCTCACGCAGCATTGCAGCCTGTGCAGAAGTAGAGTCATGAAGCTGCCCAACATATACCCTAGTAGTGTCATGGTCCTCCTCTAGGGTCTCAACTCTAGTAGCAATAGAGTGGAAGTCAGTACGCAGAACAGATATTTCAGAGCAGAAAGTCTCAGTCACTTCAGCAATCAACGATTTGAAATCTTGCTTATTGGGAATCTGAGAGAGAAAAGACTGCCACTGCGGAGCTTGTGAGAAATCCAAAGCTGAGGCCTGAGATGCTAGCAGGGGTGGGGTAGGAGGCATGCTGTCACCGTCCTGCACGGCCAAAGGAAGCAGCGCCTTTGGGATGCCTGAGTCTGAGTCCTCAGCCCCACGGGCCAGCGTGAGGTGCTGAGGCTGGGGAGAAGCAGGGGACAGCTGTGGGGGGCCCAAAGGAGAGGCAGGATCTGTAGCTGGAGGGGTTGTGGAGGGCCTACCAGGGGGAGCACCTGAGTGCCATGTACTCACAGCCGGTGGATCAGGAGAGGCCGAGGGGGTGCTGGGGCCCATTTAAGGTCCCCCCAGCTCCATGATGTCTGGTTCTGAAGCTGGGTAGCCAATCACTGGGGCTTTAATCCTCTTCCCCAAGCACCCGGCGCCAGAAGGAGCAGATGGAGGAGGCTCCGTTGTGACTGCTGTCGGCGGCTGCGGAGAGAAAGAGAGCCGCGAGGAAAGCAAAGATGGTCGCGCCCACACAGTAGGCTGAGTAAGTGCGCCAGCCGGTCACGCTATATAGTTATCTAGGGTGGTTCGGACCGGGCGGTCAGCGGGTCCGGTGGTGCTGGAGACCCCTCTCTTCGTTGTCTTCCTAGGCAGGGGTATATTAACGAGAGCCAGGGTCCACGGTCCACGCCCCCATGTCCTTTTAATTTATTTTAATTAAACTTCCTTTTAATAGAAAAAAGGCTGTAAAGTTCCCACTAGCAATGCTCTGAGTCTGTGCCATACACCTGTACTCAATGAAATATGTAAAGGTGTACCATTTGCCCACAGGGAATAGTCACTTCAAATGGCTGTATCTTCAGTTATATACAACCTAGAGAAATGGTATAGGTATCACATGAAAGCTGACATTCATTCTCATCAGTAAGAAAGACAGAGATATCATTAGTTAAAAAGACAGTAAGTAATATGAACTGCTGCATATAAAGCTCAAATTACTGACTACATTTTTAACTAGTGATATCTCAAGTTATTTTATAACTAGTACTGCAATCACAGAATCTCAGCTTTCATAGGATACCTAAAACATATGTCTAGGTTGTATAAAATTGAAGATATAGCCATTTGAAGTGATCATTCCTCTTTGTCAAATGTTATAACTCTACATATTGGCAGTACAAATGTGTACAGATTTTCCATAATAACATTTTAAAGGGTTGGTAGGGAGAATTTTACAGCCTGTTTCCTATTAAAAGAAAGTTAGATTAAGAATATTACAAAAATGTTCACCAAACAATACCAGACACAATAGCAAAAAAATAAAATAAAATGGGAGTTGCACTTTAAGATGTTTTTTTTGCAACAGTCTATTTTGTTAACCAATACAGAAAAAATTGCCATTATTATGGCAAAAAAACAAGCTGACTCACATAGTGTGTTGTACTGTTTGGCAATAGTATTTTTGTTAACCAAGGCCAAAAAAAACAAGCTGACTCATGCAGTCTATTATAGTCTACATTGCCATAATGAGTCAAAAAAAAAAGTGGGAAAGATGATGATATTACTGAATTTGGTGATGATTGTATTGTAGATAAGACCTGGCAAACAGGTCGGGGCGACAAGGTGACATCAGAGGAAGAGGGTGGTGGCAATGTGCAGCCCCAACATACAGATAATTAGCCATGGCCATGTAGGTTTCTCCATACTCACATGAAATGGCGTCACCAGCTCATTTGGCAAAACAAAATTAGCAGTGGCACTGACATGATATTCTTTGTAGGCATTTTTTAGCATTTCTGCCTCCTTCTCTTCCTCCTTCTCCTCCACACCAAAGTCAGTCAACCAAAGGGAATGTGTGTTCAGGAAACAGCAATATGTGCCCAGTCATCTGCATATTTAACTCACACCTAGCCAACTTACTGGCACTGCAGACACTGTGTACCACTTAGTGGATTCCATTGCATCTGGGTCAATTTATGACATGTGAACAGTCTCGCTGAAGAATACCTAGCCACCATTAATTCTTTAGGGAAGCTATCCATGCTTGATATCATCTTGTGAGCCTCTCCTTGGAAACATCCATGTGAGTAGATGTCCCTGTCAACAAATGTAATATGTTTTGAGCATCAGCCTCCACCGTCCTGAAATCCAGCAAGGCGAGGTGCTAGTACTGACACCAACCAAGGCAGGACCCATTTCCCTACTCCAGGTCCTTCTCACTGGACCATTTCCTAATCCCAACTTCACCAGGGCAAGCCAATGCTTCCACTCCCTTTCCCTCATTTCATGGCTATAAGGTTGCAGCATCCCAGAGTGCTACTGCTTTAATTGTTTGTCTTTGTGCCTCTGGGTTATGTTGGTATGTCCCCTTCTTCATGTTCTATGTTAAATGTCATTGTTACGCAGTGTTCCCTGTTGTTTTTCCCCCTCAGTGTTCAAACCTTAGCTTGGTTCAGCCCTGGCCAATCACAGGCCACTGGGTGGGGTTGGAGGAGACCTAGTCTCCATGGCGACCTTTGAGCCCAGTCAGTTCAGTAGTAGCAGTGATCCTGTACAGTTCATGCTGGACTGCGCAGAGAGAACTTTAGCACTGGAGCTCAACGGCCATCCATACATCCCCTAGGAGGAATGTTTGTTGCCCCAGGCTCATCCAGAGACAGCCCTGAGTAAGGGAGTTCAGCTGTCGGTACTTATGGTCATTACCGGTGCCGTGCCAGGAGGAACAGTGGAGGACACTGACAGGAGGTACTCACTCGGGCCTAAGCAGAAGGTAACCAGAACCCTGTCAGGACTCCCTGTACCACCACTATTCCCAGCATTCATATACGGGAGAAGCGCGACAGGCAGAGTAGTTGGAGGAGAAGCTTATTGTAGAGCCTGTAACATCCCTGGGCATCCTCCTATAACCAAGGCTGGGGAATTGGACACTGAACTACTACTCCCATTGGGAAGCTGCCATTTACTTCTGTTCCAGTTGCTGAAAATAAAAACTGTTCCTGTTCAACTGCACTGCTGTCTCCTGAGTCGTGCCTGCATAAACATCAGGGCCCTTCCGACTGTCATCACACCAGCTCAGAGAGGAGAGGTCCCCTCTCCAACTGGAAGTGCCCCGGGGGAAACTACTACCACCACCATCCGGTAGTGCTGCAGGACCCCCCTCGACTGTGTCCTGCCCAGGAGTGGGGCTGGAGTGCTTGGTGAGTGTGCTCGGCCTAGCAGGTGGCACACCATAAGCCACTACAACTCCCATCCTCCAGTCTCCTCCATCTGGGTTGCGACAAGGTGAAGCATACATTGTGTGGCATGGTGGCACATGCTGGATCGTCTGTTTAAGAAGTTGAAGATGCTGAATGGTTACTGAATATAGCAAACCTCAAGGATAATGTGTTATTTTAAAATCTTCCGTTGAAGTTTCATGAGATTAGTGTGTCGCCTTCTGAAGTCCTTTCAGGAGGCTCAGGCCGCAAAATAAGAGTAAGAAGAATAACCACTTCAATAATTTTTGGTCTATAATTTTTATTAAAATCAATTCTTTATCACTTTTCAACTGGCAGACACTATTTTCTTGAAATTCTGTAAATTGTCACTCTGCTAACGCTATGCAGCTGTGACATTTGCTCCTATACAGGGATAACTGGCAGAATAATCCAGGTTCTCTTCTGGCTCCCAAATTCTGTTCTCATGGTCATAAAATCCTTTACATTTGAGAACATATTCTATCTTTTTCAGCAGAAAGAAAAGGCATGCAGATAGCGTCCCATAAATTTTTCTTGAAATTCTGTAATTGTCACTTCTTGGTGCAGCATGTGCTCTCATAAAGGGCTAATATTTGGTGGCTGTTTTATAAAGCCAATTCTGTATCACTTATCAACTGGTAAATACAAATTCTGTAATTGTCACTTGCTACTGCCGCACTATTGGCATAATAACAACAACAAAGAACCAAACAACCCACCATTGCTTCTTCTAATACCAATGCCATGTTGGTGTGGCATTCTGCTCCAATAAAGGGATTATTTTGGTGGATTTTTTTTTTTTTTTTTTAAACTATTGTTTTTTTGCAATACAATGACATGTATGTTTAAAAAAAATATGGGCAAGCATCAAATGTTTGGACCGTTTTAAATGTTGAAGTGCGCAAAAGCAGGTGGCCAGCTATGGTTAAACTAGCAGCTGCTATCCACTGCCTACCATTCATTTTCCAAAGGACATACATGTCACTGTCACTGTGACATAATTTTGACTGTGTTTGCCTTATAAAGCTAGATATGGTCTAGATAGAGTCTTAGGACCCCTGGCATGTTTTAAATCAATTTAGGCTCTGGTTCGTGACAAACTCGTTCAACCTGAAGCAAATCTTTGTACTGAACCACCTAAACCCAAAACAAAACAAATCTTCAGAGGTTCACCAAACTCTATAAAAAAATGTATACTACCAATCAAAAGTTTAGGGCTCACTTAGAAATTTCCTTATTTTTGAAAGAAAAGCACAGTTTTTTTCAATGAAGATAACATTAAATGAATCAGAAATACACTTTATACATTGTTAATGTGGTAAATGACTATTCTAGCTGCAAACGTCTGTTTTTTAATGTAATTTCTACATAAGTGTATAGAGGCCCATTTCCAGCAACCATCACTCCAGTGTTCTAATGGTACATTGTGTTTGCTAACTGTGTAAGAAGGCTAATGGATGTTTAGAAAACCCTTGAATACCCTTGTGCAAGTATGTTAGCACATCTGAAAACAGTTTTGCTGGTTAGAGAAGCTATAAAACTGATCTTCCTTTGAGCTGGTTGAGAATCTGGAGCATTACATTTGTTGGTTCAATTAAACTCTCAAAATGGCCGAAAACATTTTTTTTTTTTTTTAGAAAAAAAGAGGATTAAACGGCAAGAACCAAAAAAAAAAAATTCCAAAACAGGGGGACCCCCCCCCCCCCACAGAAACACAAAACCACCCACAACCAAAAAAAGAGGGAGGGGGGGGGGCCCCCACAGAACAACAACAAAAGAATATAAGTTTTTTTTTTTTTAGAAACCCCCCCCCCCCCCCCCCCCACCCGCCCCCTTAATTAAAAAGAACCCCCAAACCCCCGGTGCCACCGCCACCGGGGAGGGGGGGCCCAGGGATGCTGGCCTTCAGGGCGGAGTGGCCAAGAAAGCCATTCTGAGACTGGCTAATAAAAGGAAAAGATTAATATGGGCAAAAGAACACAGACATTGGAAGGGGATGGAGTGTTTGGCGCGGTCGGGTTTGGGTGTTTGGATCACACGAGAACATTTGTGAGTGAGACAACTGAGTGTGTGGAAGAGTGCGGGGGTGGGGGTGATGTGAAACTGAACAAGGTAGGTTTGATAGGGCTATCATCCATTTTGCAACGCCATGCCATACCCTGTGGACAGCGCTTGATTGGACCAGTTTCATCTTACAACAGGCATGATAAGCCCCTATCATGCAAGACTATTTGGGAGAAATTGCCAAGCAACTGTCTTTTTATAAAAGAGAGGCCCACCCCCACCCCCACATCACAACCCCATAGATCTGTTGTGGGAGCAGTTCCGTATGATGTGCCCTCAATCCATCCAACAGTGTGGGGGCTTCTGGAAGCCCGGGGTGAAATTTCTCCAGATTACCTCAGCAATTACGCTGGTGCCGTCTGCAATGCTGTGCTGCAAATGGAGCATTCTTTGCGGAGCAAACTTGAAGGGAAAATTATTATTTCTAAAATATTTTTCTAACCCGTCAATGTCACCATATTTCGATTCTTTTGCAACTCTTTGAAAGAGTTTTCATGGAAAACCTTGTGGGAGGCCCCAAACTGAGCAACGGGTTATTTTCCCTTTCAAAAGAAGAAAGGATTTTCTTTTCTTTCTTTACCTCTTTTGTGCCTCTCCCACATTCATGGTGTTGTCAATCTACAGCTCAAGTAACCAGCAATGTTAGGCATGTACTATGAAAGGAGGATTGGCTTCCCTTAAATTATATTACCCAGGCATCTTATTTATGATAGTTATAACAAAAACAGATAAGTACTATCTAGTGTGTTAAATTCCTGATTAATACAGCTAAGAAACACACTAATCTTAATGTGCAGCACTGAACAGAAAGCCACTCAACATTAGGGAAATCTAAGTAAAATAAAATTCATTAGCTGCCACTTGCTATGCACAGTATGTTGGAATATGTCTGCAGATATAGTACTTCTCACATTAAGGACCATTAGGACCTTTTTGAAATTCATAAATGGATCAGTAAGGGTGGAACAGTGGGGCAGATCTCTAAAAAGGCCTCCTCCTTCAGCACTGCTGTTCACCTGACCATCTATGTAAACATGGAAGGAAACAGCTGAGAAGCAGTAAAAGACCGAGAGCTGCTGTAGAGGTCTCTAGAAGACATCGTTCTAATACCCTTCTAGAAATCCTGCCTCATTTTGTGCAGCATCAGCCGCCTGAACCGTGCTGTAAAGTGCTAATGCCGTTCAGCATCAAGACATAGTGTATAGCAATGCAGACAATGTCTTTGTCCTGTACAATGTACGGTTGTGACAATAAATTATGAACTGAAACAACAGAGGGGATTTGTGATGTAATGAGAAGCTGTACAAAGTACTGAATTAATGCTGCAATAGTTGTCTGATCTGGTGTCTCATTGACAAAATACTATTCTGTAACCTTATACAGTATATGTATATGAAAATGAGTTAGGTAAAAAGTACTGCCAGTCCAACTAAAAAAGGACCTGCCACATTGATGAAGAGTTAGCTCCCACAAAAAAATAATTCACAAAGTAAAAAAATGTATCACTAGTATGAAAACAGATGACTTTGACTTCCACTTCATCCTCCCATCTTGCCCAAAACCACCAACATCATATTACTAGAAATACGCGCTACATAGACTAAGGCCACAAGATGTTGCTGCTGTGACTTAGCCTTCACAGGAGCTGAGCAGCAGCAATAGTGCTCAGTCACTATACAGGCCACCTGCTTCTGATCTATATTTGGGATCAACTGTCAGTCCCCCACCAATAGGATTATTTATTTATAGGATAGGTCATAAATTCAAAATTCCTGAACAACCCCTATAAACCATTCTTGCTTTGGCTGAAATAACACACGCAAAAATAAAATTATACTGAACTACATGATCATAACATGGAGATAAAACAGTGGTGATTAACAAGTTGATCAACATGAAGGAAGGTGTCTAATATAAATTATTATGCCTTTTCTAAATTGTGTTCATAAAATAAAATGCTTGTCCTGCATTTCTTAAAATTATTTACTTAAAACACCACTTACTGAATTCCCTATAGCAAACATTATGCTTCCTGTACCTTGAACATTAACCTAATTTCATTTACTGATAAGCACTTTATCATTTGCATATGCAGCAACAAAAATGTGAAAACATAACACATAGATGAAGCTATAAGAGCTTTCTACTTGTTTAAGTGTTTTTGACCTTTAAGTCCAGCATATAAAGAGCAATTTTAAGAAAACACCTGCAAGGAGCACATTATTTTGCTTCTCCGTTTTCAACCAGGCATTATTATGGTATGTCTCTATAGCAGAGGCGTAGCTAGGGGTTCGGCACAGGGGGCCCCTACCTGGGTGTACCGATGTTATCACTATATGGTGACCACAGATGCTGGCTGTACACAGGGCTCTGGATACAGTTTAAGTAAATACAGTACAGGAAAATGTTGTTACTTACAGGTGATGTCTCTGACTGTAATCTTTCACATTTCTCATCTTTTCCATCTGGACCGCCATGACCACTTCTTCCATTCGCAACTTGTCTCTGTGAAGTTTGCAACACAGACATTTTTGGCTCCTCACTTTTCCAGACATGTGACCCACATTTCCCTTGCCTATACAAAGCTAATAGCTTTCTGCTCTGTCATGTATTTCAACTGCATCGGTGTCCTGTACCGATGCAGTTGAAATATTTATGTGCACCTTGTGGCGGCCCCAAAGTGGGCCGCACAAAGTCATTGGGCCCGGGGCCGCCGCCCCCGCTAGCTACGCCTCTGCTCTATAGGAATTGCCTAGAGGGATTAGTTCTACCACAAGAAGTAAATACAGTATAGGGGTACATGGACTAAGAAAAATGATCTGCTAGCTTGATTGATTTTTTAGGGGCGTTCACACTACCGTTGGTGACCATCAGTAGTGTTCGTTGCTATTGTCCGTTACAAGATTTTAGCATCGGACACTAGCTGAACCGTCAGAAATCTGTTAAAATTTCCATTCATTTCAAAGGGTTTTTATATTGTGTCCGTTAGTGTCCGTTTGTGTCCGTTTACACCCAATCTGTCAGAAGTCCGTTTTTTTTCCGCGGACAAAAAATCCTACATGCAGGACTTTTTCGTCTGTTTGGAAAAACAGATTCTTGACGGACAGCAAGTGTCCGTTATTTTTGTTAACATTGAAGTCTATGGGTAATGGACTTATAATGGACAGTAACTGATAGCCATCAGTTAGTGTCAGTTATTTTATGTCCGTTTTTTTCTGCGCATGCTCAGAAAGCAGAAACAAACAAAAAAATGGACAGTGTTAAAAAACGGACACTAACTGATGCTAACTGATGCTAATATGTTCGTTTTTTTAACTGATCCATTAATTGGATCAGTTAAACAAACGGACACATTAACATCAGTTAGTGTCCGTTAATGTCTGTTATGATAGATGTCTTTTTTTTTTTTTGTTAACGGACACCTTCATAACGGAATCCAACGTTAGTGTGAACCCTGCACTAAATGGGTGGTTCAAATGAAGAAGATGCCATTCAGTTTAATGTCCACTTTGTCCAAGCAAGCATCTGATCATTTATTTACTTTTAAAACCACTGCAGTTCTCCCGATGACTGGCTTTCATTTGTCACAAAATGATGGACAGTTAGAGAATGCACAGATGTTTTGCTGCATTGGACTACTACAACCAGAAAGTATGAATTTCAACCAAATGGAGCAATTTTAATTTTATCTTATCTCAAAACCAGAGGCATAACTGGCAAAGACTGGGCCCCATAGCAAATTTTAGACTTGGGCCTCCACACACCAATGCTCCCCCTTTCCTAGCCCCCACACGGTATAGCCCTCCATGTACTTACACTATAATTTCCCAAAGTGGCCTCCACACAGTATAATGTCCCATAGTGACCCGTCCACACAGTATAATGCCTCATAGCGGCCCCTCCACACAGTATAATGTCCCATAATGGCCCCTGTGCACAGTGAAATGTCCTATTGCAGTCCCTCCACATAGTATAATGTCCTATAGAGGCCCCTCCACACAGTATAATTTCACATAGTGGCCCCTCCATACAGTATAATGTGCCATAGTGGCCTCCATACAGTATAATGTCCATGTTTGAAGAGACACCAGAGTATAATAATAGCAGTTTCAGTTCAGTCGTATTCGGTCTGTACGGAACTGCCAGGTGAACCTGGCAAGACGAATCTTGCGGGATTCGCCCAACAAATATTCTTGCCGCAGGCCCACGGCCTTACTTGCTACTGCTCACGGCTGCCTCCACCTCCCCTTCTGCCCTCCATGGGGCCCTGTGCGCCCAATATCACCTCACTGTCAGTGATGGTGTTCAGCATCAGCAACGTAATATGGGAAGCACAGCCCCCTGAAGAGAAGAAATGGAAGTGGAGGCGGTCGCTATGGCGGTAGTTACACCACTTCTCAAAACACACCACTTGGTATTAAAAGGATTTTCTGAACCCAAATGAAGAATAGAGGTAGAATACAGGAGGACAGCAGAATACAGGCAGAATACAGGTGGATGGCAGAATAGAGGCAGCTTTGAAGGGACTTATTTTTCAAATGTGGCTAAGCATATACAGTATATGAGGGGGTCCCAAACATAAGTCTTAGCCAAAAGTAGGTCCGCACCTAGTGGTTTGGGAACCCTTAGATCCCTGCTGCTTATTTCTTTTTTTTTTAATAAGCCATTATCGGCTAGATTATTCCAGCTAGTAATGACTGCTATTTACTTACCAATCCCAGATCCTGCCCATGGCCACCTCCGCTTCCCCTTCAGCCCTCCAGGGGGCCCTGCACGTCGCACATCACAAAACCTGCACGTCGCACATCACATCACCGATGCCGAACAATATCAGTACACCACTGACGCTATTCAGTGCAGTATATGGGACCTCCTGGAGGCTGAAGGGAGAATCGGTGGCGGCTGTGGGCAGGATCAGGGATCGGTAAGCAGGGCTTTGCCACTAAGTGTATTTGTAGGGTGAACCTCATGAGATTCATCTCATGAGATTTGTCCGACATTTTCATTCATAACTTCTATTATTAGACCCAGGAGTCTCTTCAGACTCCAGAATATAATGAGCAGTGACCCAGAGGAGGTGATTAAAATTTACAAACAGTGTTGCTCACCTCTCCTGGGCTCCAGTGGAGGTCTTTGGACCTCCTGAATGACGTCAAAGACCGCTGAGACTCAGTGATCACATGGGTCATGTAGGCATGAAGACGCATAATGACGTCAGCATAACCCACTTGACCACTCACCCCAGATAATATAATAGCGGATTGCAAACACCAGCTTGCCGAACCTGAAATTTTTGGAAAATTTGTAAGGAAAATAGTAGGGGTCACTATAGGACATTATACTGTGTGGATGGCCTACTGGGGGACATTATACTGTGTGGAGGGACCACTGAGGACAGATTTACACAACAGCAGTGTGAGCATCCTCTTATACAATATATCTTATTTACTTTTTACTATTTTTGTGGTGTGTTTTGACATTGATTTGAGTTGTGCTGTTTCTTCAATACTCAATTATTCCCATTGCCCTGATAGTAAACTATCACATGAAGTAAAATTCATTCTTTTCCATAGAATTTGCTATACTCATACACAATAATTAGATGCTGAAAAATGACTAGTCAGCAGTCTCAGGGATAGTATTTCCTATAATAATGAAATTGCTGACAATTACAGTTTGTATTATGAAGCTCTAGTGAAATTTTTGCAAAATTATCTAGAAATCAAGACATTAACTAAAGAAAATCAATACATTTGCTGAAACAAAATGTAAAAAAAAAAATGTCATCTATGAACTTAAAAGGAATGTGTCACCAAAAATGTGCTATTTTTTTTTAAACCATATTTTTATGTGAAGCATATTTTTAATAAGTTTTGATTATTTTATTTTATTTTTTTATTTTCCATGTTAATATTTATATTTAAAAAGTACTATATCCTACAATTTTCTTTCTGACCACTATTTCAAATAATAGACTGACATTTGCCATTTTCATTGCAGCAGTCACCTCATTTACATCAAAATCAAAACAGACAGTATCACAATAGAAGATCACACCTATACAGATAATACCCATAGTGACCCATCATTACATCCACTGGTGACAAAAGATGATGCCACAGCTTAACTACTTCCCCTCCCTGCACAGAGTATGCCTAGAAAATTCTCCGAAAAACCTTCATGAGTCAGACTATTACTGCCTATGGCCATGACTATGTAAGATGGGGAAACAGCCCTCATGTTATGAATGCACCTGTTTCTGGAAATAAGTTTATTTTTTTTATAAACTGACATTTGTTTGTTTGACCACAAGAGGCCACTGTTACCTCAGAAATGGGAAGGACTGCAATTCTGTAATTCCCTGGAGTAGTGACGTGGAGACCCTGTTCTGCAGAGGAGGATCAAGAAGGAGCAGAGTGTGTGTGGCAGCCATCTTAGGAGTGTGCTTTTGAGCTTTTTGAAGAAGAAGCACTGAAGTGAGAGGAAAAAGATTCCTAAGGGATCAGATATATAACAAGGGGGTGCTGAAGCAGAGACTGTTCCAGGGTTTGTTCAGACAGCATCCTAAGTTGAAGATTGCTATCAAAGACCCGGCTGAGAAGTGGCCCTGTCAGTGAGATCGCATGTTTTCTGGATGAGCCCCGCTTTCAGCTGTTCAACATCAAGGCTAAAAAGGTACCCAACAAAGCTGGATCAGTAAGAGAAGTAATCGTGTACACCCCTCATTACAATGTTTTGCTTTGGACTGAGTAAGGGCCTGTAGTTAGACTAGTTAGGAATATTCATCTTCACAGGCCACACTACTGGTGAATTATCTACCTATTCGGTAGTAAGGAATAAGACTCAGAGAGTTCTATAGACTTGTAACTCCCAGAGAAGAGCTTCTGAGGAAGTCTAGAAGCGACATTTTATACATTGCCACATTTCTTTGGCTTGCAAGCTGACCTACTATTATATTTACTTGGTTGTACTTTGTGGGGAATAGGGGTATTTTGATAAGTTTGTAAGCTGTTGTGTTATACCGCCAGTGCCCCTATCACACTCACTGAATTGTTCCTGTGACTAGGGTGATACAAAGGTAACAAGCGGCTGGTTAGTTGCAGTCTGCAGATAGGTAAAAGCTTGGAGTGTTTTGGAGATGCACATGAGAGGGCACCGCGCTGTACAACACCAGGGTCTCAGCTTACTGGCTGATTGTATGTAAATAGTTGGGAGCGTTTTTGTGGTAAAGAGGTGTTTCTACACAAAGTAAAATCTTGTTTTTTACTAAATTGATTTAGAGTCACTTCGTTCGTGACTTCGCTGTATCCTGGGGAGCCCACCCCGGTACACGGCTTACAACTATGCTATAAAGTATAACACTAAATGTTGTTAACAGAGCAGAGTAGAAGGTCAATCAAGATGGTAGCACCTATAATTATGTACAGAAAATATAATAAAAAATCTACAATCTGAAAATAAAAACTGATTAGAAAAAAGTGATATATTTCACTATCTAGTATTAATAGAAACATTTAAAAAATGGTGATACATTTCTTTTAAGCGTTTTATTGACTTAGTATGTATTTTACTATGTAGTACCAGAATCTCTTGGATACCAATGTCCAAATTAACTGTCATAGGTCAAGAAACCAAAGTCAATAATTAAGCTGTTTTAGTCAACCTAAAATACCTACATAATGTCAAGTACTGTTTTGTAATGGCAGGGTAACCACTGTACTTTACTACAGTAAGAACCAAACGGGTCTTACAATAGCACCACAATGTTCCTAAATCAATAAAAGTAATAATACCCCCACAGGAACAGGAGTAACAACCACCATTTTACCAGTAAAAGCAGAATTATCCAAAGAGTAGTACCATAACAATGATGGAGAAAGTTTTTAGTGTTTAGCAGAATAAAATGCAAGTCCAAGGAATGATTTTGTTTAATCTCATCCAGTCATTGTGGGATAAAATGTTGTAGAAAAGCTGAATTTTCAAAAACGTGTCTTTTGGAAAAATATGGCATGTTAATTTTATTTGCAGAAGTTCTACATTTTCAACATAGGCCAGGGCCCCATTTTACAGTACTTTCAAAGTGGATTGGATTCTGGCTAATTCCATCCACACATTGCAGAAAAAAATCTGCAGCAGAAATGCTGTGTTTTCAAAAACGCTTGGGTTTTTGCACATCGCGGCATGTCAATTATACCTACGGAAACGCTGGTGTTTTCTGTATAGGTATAATAGAGGTAGAAAGTCCACAGAAAAAAAACTGTGCAGACTTTCCGTTTTTTTCCCGCAGCTCACTATGTGGGGCCTTAGTCATAGACTTATATGAGTAAGGGAGGCAAAAATGAAAAACACAACAGAAAAGCAGTGAAAGCACAAGTGTTTTTGGTGTGTTTTTTAACGTTGCATTTCTGCTGACTTTTTATCTACATAGTTTTTTTGCTTGTGTTTCACTATGTGTGACATTAGCCTCCTATGTCAATTTTTTAAATTCGGAGGAATCACAAAAAGCTTAAAATGCAAGTTATCCATTTTTTCATAATAAATCTGGAAATAGTACAAATATATTTTTAAACCTTTTTTCCTCTCTTCTGAGAATACCAGAGCAAAGATTTATAACATCTCTAGTGTAAACATGGGACTACCTGTTTTGTATATCTTCATTCCTTGTCAACATTGCACTACTTTATCTAAATGAATCCTTATCTTTTTCTAAGTTTTATAAATAAATAAATAAAATAAACAAGTATAGTAGATAGCAATACCGAAGTAAAAGATGTTCCATCAGATATAAAGATATAAGAATTACATGTAAAAACATTCTAAGATACATGTACTGTAGCAACGTTTACTATTCCAGTTAATAAACTACCACTTGAATTTTTATTAACTTTCAATGTTTTTTTCTCTGCATTGATGCTTTGCAGTTATCCAATTCAAGTTAAAGATTGATATATTTGTATATCGAGAAACTTCGTATGACCCTTTCAGCTCTACCATCAAGTTTCTGAGGTTTTCTTGTTTCTGGTAAATATGGAGTTAAGTCCAGGATTTCTGGATCACGTAGCATTTTATGGAAATGGGAATGTGGTTGTGAGTTCTAGTCCATTCAGTTTTATTTCCATTTCAATATTGTTGTACAGCTTACATATTTCCGCAAGCACTTTTGTATAAAATGTTAAAGAAATGCACTCAGCCATTCATAAAGTATACCCTTTTTTAATGTAGTACAGAGAGATTTCTTTGTTGACTCTTTTATTTTCTAGAATAATAAAAAAGCAAAAATGTCAACAGCACATTCACAATATTCTTTAACTAGATGGATTTCAACATAATAGAAAACTGGGATAAGTGCAAGGCAAGCCTAACAAAATAAAAAGATAAGTGGCATGCAATGGCTGGAAAGCCATGGGCTAGAAGTTCTGAGAACATTCATTTCACAACCTCCTTCAATTTCTCCACCTCAAATTAATGGGAAAATGTAGATCTTTTACCTTACCCCGTATGTGGTAGGTCATGGATGCTGCAGGATTACAAAGGAAACACTTCAATGTGTCACTGCTCCTGACAGCAGTATCCTGAACTGCTTGGCTTGTTCACTAGCCGAGAGCTGTGAAAGATCCTTTATGAAGCTTGCCAACATTTTAATAGATTCATAAGAGAACAATATTACATCACCCTAATAAGTAAGAAACACACAATGTATTACTAAGCAATTACACCAGGCAACTTCTCATTAAATATTTTAATTGGTTTTACAATTACTAAACATGAGAGCTAATTTGCCTCAACTTTATACTGTATGTAAGTTGTATATACAATGTATCTAGTCACACCTCTGTTATATGGAACCGAAAGGACTTCATATGGTACCATATGATTCTTCTTTAGTCAGTATGTGCATGACAAGATGGCCCTACTCAGATGGGTTTCTTTTATACTAAATATTATACCATATGAAATTGAAATCTACAGTATAAAGCTACAATAAAGTCCTATCTACCTCTCTAAGTGCCCTATTACAGCACCGTGTTGCAATATGGCCATGTGTATAAAGCCTTAAATGTACTGTTAGCAGTGTTATTGCTGTTCATGATATGCCCTAAAGCCATTGCAACTATAGTTTTCATTACTTTCATAATTAATTAATTAATTAATTAATTAACAGGCTTAATCTAATGATTGGGCTGAATAGAAACTTTCTATCACAACCAAAACACTTTCCTTGCATGAGTACAGGTAAGTACAGGTAAGTACCCCTTCATGGTCCTGGAGCTGTTTATGAGTGAGAGATAGACAGTGATGTAGAAGATTCCCTCTTAGTTCCCAACACAATATCATGCCCCCTTAGTATCCCTACACAGTATATTGCCCATTTGCATCCCCAAACAGATTGATGTTCCCTAATAGTATAATACCACACTTAGCGCTCCCATACAGTATCGTACCCTTCAGTTCCTACAAACAGTTTAATGCCCCCTTAGAGCCCCCACACATTATGTTGCCCCTTAGTGTTTCACCATATAGTGATGCCCCCTAGTACCCTTAATAGTGTGTGGGGACACTAAGGGGACATCATACTATAATACAGAATGATTCCCCTTAGTGCCCTGTACAGTACATTGCTGTCTTAACACCCCCCAAACAGTATGATCCCCCTTACTGCCTGTCCTTAATACTATGTAGGAGATGCTAAAAGGATATCACACTATCACAAAGATTGATGCCCCCTTAGCAAACCACACATATAGTATGATTCTCCCTTACTGTATCCACATAGTATGTTGCCTCTTTACTGTCTAGTATGATACAGCTTAGTGCCCCCACATAGTATGAGGTCCACTTAGTGCCTCCCCACAGAGCATTAAGTCCCCTATACAGTATGAGGCTCCCTTAGTTCTTCCACATAGTATATTGCTCCCACAGTATTTCGCCCCTTAATTTCTGACTATACAGTATGATGCTCCTTAGTGCTCTCACATAATAGGATGCCCTCTTAGTTCCTCTATACAGTATTACAGGGTACCTGCAATTATAAAACACTTTAAAACTGTAATACATCTTATTTAAGAAATCTGTTTCCTTCTCCATTTATCTACCCAGGTTACTTTTTACATATTATTCTATGAAGAGGAGAGCGAGAGGAGAAGGCTGCTGAAAAAGACATACAAATAACTGCAGCTGTTACACCCTCTTACATTGTGATTCAAGGAGCTCTTTTAACACTGCTATGCTTCAAGATAAAAGTTTAACTCTGCAGAGAATGAGGCAATAAATCAATTAGCAGCCTCTTTCCCTCTCCATAGAGTTATGTGCATGAAGTAAATATGGAGACAGACTCTTATTTAAGCAAACAGCCTGAGTGAAGATAAGGAGGAGACGAATAGCTTAATAAGAGGAGAAGGAAACAGATGTAATTAATAAAATATATTAGAAAGTTTTTTTTTTTACATTCACCTGTACTATTCATTTGTGGAAAGTAGTTTTATAATTGGAAGTACACTTTAAGTCCCCCACACAGTATAATACCATCCTTAGTGGCTCTTTATAGTATAATACTGTACATTGAGACATTAAAGGGCACAATTAAATGTGCAGAGTGGGGGATCAGGAGTAAAAGCAGTGTTTGGCTGTCTTAAAAACAATGTGTTAGGGACCATTTAAAGAGTAACCATCTTTTCAAATTTTTTTTTTGCAATTGAAGTTCAGGTGAATATTAGATTTTTTTTTCTCTACTAGAGGAAAATGCTTTTATCTCCTGTTATCAGCTACTTACCTGTGTGCTAAACTACTAAATTATCTGTCAAGAACTGTCTTTTCTGAAGATGGCCTAGAGTGTACATATAGATCATGTTACCCAGAGGTCTATCGAAAGATGATCAGAAAAAGAAGTGAGTGAAAAGCAGAAAGACATAGATGTCCTGAATCAGATTACAATAAATGTCTACTTCACTAGAGCTTTATTCACATTTATACTGCTCAGTACTACTATATAACTGCTATAGAAGTGCTAAAATCATACTGTTTCCTGTAGCTGCATGTCACTGTATCTGTTTCTAACTCTCTGGGTAGCTCCTCCCTGTTCACCTCTCCAAAGACTTCTATGTGACCTGATGTGTCTGTGAGAATTCAGTGAAAACAGATCTGGTAGTGAGAAGTTTAGCAGACAGGAGAGGTGTTGATAACATGACAGAAGTATTTTTCTCTGATAAGGTATATTACAAAGTTTCACCTGAACTATTCATTTACAAATAAAGATTAAAGACATCAAAACTTCACTGATGACCCTGGTTTTATTCATGTTCATTAGTACAGAGTCAGATTGTGTAAAATTTAGGAGAACTAAATTTGTTGTTTTTTTATTTTTCAAATTCACTTGTTTAGTTTTCAAGTAATATCAGGGCAAAACAAGGAAAATCACAGGAAAATGAAGCTTTCCAACAAAGATATAAACCAAAGTCAAACAATATGAGGAAAGTGGGGAAGGAAAGGGGGAGTGAAAGAGAGTACAGGGAGCCCCAATTGACATTTTAAGATAGAAAATGTGGATGTCCACTAGGTGGCGTCAAACCACTCCTCAACCATCAGAACTGATTGGCTCTTCCAGTGCCTAAGGAGTACAATTTTTGCCGACTGCAGGAGAAAGCTGGTGAGAGAGCGCTTTTACTTGGAGAATTCAATGGGGAGCATGAGTAAAAGCAGGGCTTTCAGGATATTAGGGCGCAATGTCCCTGCTATAGTGGACGTGTATGATATAATCTTGGACCAAAGTCCATAAAAGTAGGCATTCCCACCAGATGTGAAAAATAATTTCCTCCTCCCAACCACAACGCCAACAAGAGTTTAAGCTCAATGAGTACCACTTGTGTAGAAAGGCAGGGACCCTGTACCAATGAGAAAGAATCTTAACCTGGGATTTATGAGTGAAGCGGATAGAGCTATGCCATTGAGTCTCATCAAACTGTTTTCCTAGCTCCGCTTCCCAGTCGTGACAATACACACGTAATTCTGAAGTGTAAATTTGTTGTTTGGTTTTTTTGTTACGATTATATTATTATATTATATTTATCATATGTGTACTAGTTTATTTTACTCTGCTGTAATTAATTTCTAATACTCATATTTATTAGAAAGATGCTAAAAAATTGTACTGCAGATGACAAAAGTAATAATTAGGAAAACCATAATAGATACAATTATTTTCTAGTGATGCAATTAAAGATGCTAAACAAAATTTAACAATTTACCAGGAAGGTAGTAGATATTATATAAATTGCCATCTAAAAAATATCAGCTACTATTGATGACTTGGAAAACTATTATGGCCACTGGAAATGGTGGGATAAGTGTCAGGCTAGGTTCACACGGCAGAAAATGAAGAGAAATTTCTCTTCATTTTAAACCACTGTATTCGGCCTTGGTATTGCAGCAACTGAATGCCGTTGCCCCTGCATCAGCATTCCATCGCAGCTTTCCTCTGCTGATTAGGCCCGGATGAATGGGCATAGTCGGCAGGGATTCTCGAGCATCAGTCACGGAATCTGCAGCAAGATCGGGCAAGATGCTGATTTTTTTCCGCATCTGCCACAATGGATTGGTGGAATAGAATCTGCTCCCAAATCCATGGCAGGTTCCTTCATGTGAACATACCCTTATTGTTTTCTTTCTACTTGAAGTCATTCTGAAAATGTGAATAATTGGGAAGAAATTATAATCTTAATGTTCTACATAACTTTCTTCAATTATGTAGTCTAAAGACAAGATAACTGCTCCCAACTGCAGTATCACCCATGAACTATTGACAGTGTCCTTTATGCCTTAAGAAATACTATGAATTCATGTAGTTCTTGGTAGTATAAGTATTGATTGTATACAGTATCCTCCTGTGCTATATGTCACAAGACCTGTCACAGTCAAGTAGAGACACATAGTGTACACAGAAGGAGATGAATTACATACAGTGCAGCAAAGGTTTCTTTATGAGCATGGATAAGTAAAAGTGTAGCTCTTTTCCACAAATGACACCCCATATGGAAATGTAATGGCTGCCTATGGTTGTTCTTACTTTGCAATCCCTGTCATTGTACTATAATAATTAAGTTAACTAGGCACCATGTTAAAAGCATTAATAAGAATTAAACCAGAGACAAATAAGGAAAAGACAATATAAGTAACCACCTTGGCAGGGGGATGCTCTAAAGGAACAAAAAATACAAATAGTAAACTCTAATAATTTTAACCTTTAAAGAAAGCTGTACATATTGGCCCCCCCCCCGCCCCCCCCCCCCCGGGGGGGGGGGGGTTTTTCCCCTTTTTTCCCCCCCCTCGCCCCCCCCCCCCCCCGAGTAATAACATTTGTATAAGAAGTGACTGTATTTTAAAATATTTTAAAATAAAATTTAAAAATAACATACAGTAGTGCTGCAACTAAAGAGAATGTATTGTCTGAAAGTATATACAGCTGCCACTGTCTCACTGGTCATAAAATTATCTTCACAAAGGGAAATGACTACAGAGAACTAATAAAGAACATGCAGTGCTAAGTCAGTCTTTATAGTTATCCAAAAAGAAAAAAGCAGTGGTACTCCTCATTAGGAGGTGCAGGTATATAACAACAATGCAGGTGATGTCTTCGGTGATGGGCCGTTTTGTGCTGTGCACATGGTAACCAGCCAGTTGTGCATAACGGACCGTCACTGAGGAGGTGACCAGTGTTATTTTTTAATGCTAATAAAGAATTTTGGAGTGATCGGTTACTCTAGGTTCACACCTGCACTCAGGTTTATGTTCTTTGGGTCCGCTTGGGAACTTGAAAAATGGAAACCCAATCTGCTTAAAAAGCGGTTACCTGCAGACCACATAGACTATAATCGGGTCTGCCAGGTTTCCGTCCGAAAAATGGGACTTTTCTCTCCACATTTTTCAAACGGAATGGGGGATGGAATCCCCGAACGGAGACCGAGCACTGGTTTGAATCCAGCCTGAGTGACACTACTTTTTTCTTTTTTTTTATGAATAAAAAGAATGAATTTATAGTATACAGAAGGGAAGCTTTTAAAAAGCAGAAGGGTCTAAAGGGCTGCTATTTCATAATTTTACTTACAATTGTGCAAAGGATTGTTATTTTTATAAAAACAATATTTTTCTCTCCCAGTTTACATAACCATATTGTCAATGTGGTAAAATTCATTACAAAGTGTCAATGTTGTAAAATAGAATGTGTTTGAGTTCTGCATGCTGCAAGAGAGCCAATGCCACATTGTAACTTGTTTATGAAGATGTTTAATATCGCTGTTAAGTGAAAATAATGAAAATGCAATCTGTACAGTTATTTCATGAACAGTTCATTTTATAGAGCTTGTAAAGAATTTTAACACTGACTTAAGTATGTAGAATTCCAAAGTTCTATGCATTATGTATGTTAAAGGGGTATTCCAAATATTAATTTCCGATGACTACAATGGCCCCTATATTGTTTACGCCATCAAATCTGCTGCTATGCCTGAGTGATCCCTTATTTCTACTTATCAAGGAGGGGTTGGAATCCTTCTCTTCCTTGAGGCAAGGTGAGTATAACTGTTTTTACATTTACTCACTTTCCCTGGGCCTCCACATATTATACTTTGGGGTCTAAAACATTATATTATAGTAGAGTTTCATGGGTGATGAACTTCAAATGTTTTGCGGTTGGGTCAAGGTTGTAAAATAGAATGTGTTTGAGTTCTGCATGCTGCAAAAGAGCCAATGCCACATTGTAACTTGTTTATGAAGATGTTTAATGTCGCTGTTAAGTGAAAATGATGAAAATGCAATCTGTACAGTCATTTTGAAAAATCTGGGTCAAAATCAAGCTTGATCTGAGTCAATTTGTTCATCTCTAGTAGCCACACAGCATAAACTTTAGTTGGCCAAACTTTTTTAATGCAATGTATAGTTCTGCTTAGAGTCATACTTCTTGTAGTTTCCATTCTGCTCTCCAACCTGATAAAAAAAAAAGTAGAAGAAGATCGTTAGGGCCAATTTTTATAATAAATTATAAGCTCCAGTTTTGCTTGGTGAATTTTATAATTTTGTTAAAAAAAATGCTAAAAGTTGAAGGACCAAACCATTTTCTTACATACTGTATTTAAAACATGCATGACAACAGATAGGGGCATATTATTTATTTTAAAAAAGAATACAAAAATAGGATACATGAAGAGAAAATTAACACAATATTTTTCCTATATGCATTATTTGTCATAAACTTATGTGTTGACATCGGGGTATTTAGGTATTGCTACTGTTTTGTAAAATGTCAAACATTTAACTGTCATTTAGCTTTCCTCATTGCCAAGTATTAACTTCACTTCAAATTGGAAGCATTCCAAGAAACTTGCTGGTTTGCTTGAAGTCAGTTCAGGTTTAGCTTATGGTATGCAAAATGTAGATGTTCTTCAATACTCTGCATTTTCTCTACGGTTGAATAATATTTTTACAAGTTTAGCCTTTTCAGATCAGCACATGTGAGCATACTCTTTGTCTTTTAAAATAATAACAATAATTTGTATGCAATATACTTTAAAATGATGAAACAATGTTACAGTGAGAAATTCCACTTCAGCAAATTAATATGTACACTAATGTACAAAGGGATAAAATCTTTAACCCTTCCCCTCCTTGCATCAGACATGTATGGCACTGAAAGGCTCTGGCTAACTACCAGTGTTATACAATTATTTTTTCTTGTGTAACTACCTGCATGGAGGTGACTGTGATTGACAGTGTCATGTCCCAAAAAACTTCAGTGAACTGTCCAATTTTGCACCCTTGTAATGCCCTGAATAAGACCATTTGTCGCAAATAGCAACATTGACACATAAATTAACATTTTATGGTGCTCAAACTGAGTCACTTCTTAACCAACCGAATGTCCCACTGCCTCTCTGGTGTAGCAAATGGTACAGGTAGTATTGTAGTATCCCACAAGAACACTAGCTATGAAAAAGTATTGCTATATACTTGGTCCAATGCTATGAGTATTTTATAATGTTTATACCTTTTTCAGTTTTTCTATAATATACAACCTGACACCAAGATTTTACCACTAAACATACAGCACTGTCAGGTAGGGTATGAAATATCCTCTTCAACTTTCCCTCTGCTATGTTAAAAATCACCCATTTATCTATAAATGTCATCTGTATGAATATTAGCAGAGAAGAGTCACACTGGCCTGTCTTCTAATGATATGAGTCACACTGAGAGGGTGGAGGGGCATCACTTCATATGTTGGACTCTGAAGCACTTAGAACAATGGTTCTAGTCAGGGCCAATTTTAGCATTTCTGCTGCCTGATGTGAAAATTTAAATGGCGCCCTCTCATCACAAACACAAGTGTCAGTGACTTATAGAAAGTCAATTATCAATCACAAGTCCCCCTACTAGGCCAGTCAGTGACATATAAAGTTTCTAAAAGGTGTATCACAGGTCCCCTTGCCGTGCTATCCATCCACTAGCTATTTAGTGACTTATAAAGTATTTCAAAACTCTACTACAAATTCTCCCTTCCCATGGCGAATGATCTACCTCTGTATCATGATCTGTTATCTGTTATTTGTTACAAATGTGACAGAGGCAGAGTAGGTGCAATTCTACTATGACAGAGCATATGTTTTATAAGTGTCTAATAAAGAAAATAAAAAAGTATGCTATTGTAAGGGAATCGCAAGAGGAGAACCCAGGGGGGAGGGGCACAACAAGACAGTGAGCCCTAAGCTGAACCCCCCCACTGTCCCTGGCTAACTTGCCTGTCTGTCCTAGCCGACAGCAGCAACTGGTCGACAGTCCCTTCCTAATATAGGTGACAACACAGAACGCAGACAGGACAAACAATGGACAAAGGGAGGTCGGATAGCCAAGGGGTCGGTAACAGTTGGTAATACAGTACAAAATCACAATCCAAAAGAATAGTCACAGACAAAGCCAGAAATCAGAAATAGGAATACAGGTAACAAATCAGAATGGAGTAAAGGCAGGTATGCAGAAGCAATAACCAGTAATCAGCAATGACATACTACTAAGGAAAAAACAAGAATACTGTGCCTGTATCACATATGTAATATATATGGCAGATCGTGATGCAGAGCTAAATAGTTTTCCAGGAGAAGGGGAAACTTGTGGTAGAGTTTAAATAAACTGTGTAAGTCAACAACATAGAGAGAGATCAGCAGGCATGAGAAGAAAGGGGGATGTTGGTCTCTTTCTTTTGTGGTGTGGCCACGTAGGGAATCCAGTAAACAGTCAATGACTGATCTGTCAGTCACTTACAGAGTAGGTGCATACAGTGTGGCCTTGAGTTCACTCCTGCTTTACCTCTGTATGTCTCTCACATTATTCAGAGGTGTAGTTAAGCTTTGTTTTTTTTTTTTTTTTTTTTAACCAGGGCAAAGGATCCATTTGAACCCTATTTGGAACCTTCTCTTAAATAAATGTAAAATAACTTTTTCTTTTAAATTTGTTTTGGAAAATGTCAGGTCATTTTACTATCCTAAACTCCTAGAATGCAAACTTAACGGACTCCATTAAAGCAAATAGGGTTCATCAAACACTGTTTGTGCCCATCATGAGATGTATATGTTGATTCAGTTATTTTCATTGTTTTGCTACATTTTAGAAATAACAACACTGACATGAACTAAATCAGCTATATACAGTACTTTATACACACTGCAGCTACCCACCCAAGTAATATATTAACACAGCACAATATAAATTTCACCATGTCAGTACAACTGCAGTGTCATACATAATATTTACACTCAATCACATATACACCTATGCACACATATATACATACATTTACATACATATACACACTAATACACATACACACACCCACTTCTATACACACTCATATTCATTTATGTATATATACACTGACTGTGCCTTCTATGCTAAATGACCTGGCAGGCACATACCCTTACAATCCCTCATCCCATCCTGTAGCATTATTTTCGTACACAAGCAGGCAGACATTCCTTTGCAACCAGAGGAATCAGTTGCAGCTTTCTGTGCATCAGAGTGTGTTTTGATTCTAAGTGTGGTTTTGTTTTAAGTGTGACTTAAAATTAAGGGACTTTAGAAAACACACAAAAAAATTGAGCCTATACAGTACACCTTTATGTGAATTGTGCTTATTTTATGTATATTTTTTGTTTTGGTGTAATAATTCCCATTAGGTAAGATGTGCTCCTTGCTTAGCAATGTGGTCCAGTGTACATCTTGCAACATGTATTCTCTGCTTAAGCAGCTGATTGATGGAGCATACTGCTGTGCAAGATGCAAGCACATTGAACATTTGAAAGCCTAGATCATGGATCTAAATGAGCAAATTGCAAGATGAGATCCATTGATAACTTGGAAAGGAGTTTGTTGCTCAGGAGTAATTACTCCTGAAGAGAGGGTGCATGCACCCCAGTGTACATAGCTCCACCGTGATTTATATCTCCTCCACATTACAGAGTGGGCTTTAGAAATGTTGCTCTGGCAACCGAAATGTCACCACCCAACTCTGCATAATCATTTATTGTGGGTAATGTTATTATACATTGGTGAACAATTACGCAAATTTGTTATATTGCAACAATAAAACTTTTTCATTGTATCTAATGAATGACTTTTCTACTGTTTGTCTAGGATTGGAGAATCCTGCTGCGCTGCACAAAGTTACACGAGGAGTGTGCGGTACCTCTGTCTATCCTACAACCTTTACTCCTAGGCCAGTCACAGTAACAAGGGGACATCCTCTACGTCTGGAAGAGAGAAAATTTCACCAGCAACATAGAAGGGGATTCTTTACTGTAAGAAAAGCAAGGCTAAGGAACTCTCTGCCCCACGAAGTGGTGATGGTGGATTCATTGAGCAAGTTAAAAAGAGGGCCTGGATTCACTTCTTGGACAGAAAAATATTACAGGTTATGGGTTCTAACTTTTGTTAAGTAAAGTTGATCCAGGGTTTTATACTGATTGTCAGATTGGAGTCAGGAAGGAATTTTTTTCCCCTAATATGGGTCAATTGGCATAAGTCTCATGGGGTTTTTTTTTTTGCCTTTCTCTGGATCAACACTGTAGGGTACTGTAGGGTTATAGGTTGGACTAGATGGACCTGTGTCTACATCCAACCTCATCTACTATGTAACTATGTAATACATGGAGGGGCTTAGAATGAAGTATAGTGAAGTGAAATGATATGAAGGATTTTACTGCAGAGGCAGAGCTTGATCATATGCCCAGTTGGGGTGGGAAAGTTAACTGGCAGCACCTCCACTGTACCTGACTGCTGCCTGCTACCCAGGGGTGAACCTAGTCTCTCTGTTGCCTGAGGCGAACTATAGAAAGGTGCCCCCACCAAAAAAAAGATACCCAACCTGGATATCTTTGGTTGTGTGATGGGGCCCCCCATTGGCAGATAAAAAAAAAAAAACCTTATTTGGCCCCCATATAGTATGACACCTACTTTTTGTGACCCCCACACAATATTCAACCCCCTTTTTTTGGCCCACCACACGATACATGTCCCCCTTTTTTGGCCCTCCACACGGCATATGATCCCCTTTTTCTGGCCCCCACATGATATATGAACCTCTTTTTCAGGCCCCCCACAGTGTAGGTGTCAGTGCCGCCTCTTCAGAGTTGTTGCCGCCTAAGGTCAGATACTCATCTAGTCTCATGGCACATGTGGCCCTGGTTCTGGTCTTATTTTAATACAGAATCTAAGTTTCAAAATTATACAAACACTGCATCGACATGCTACAGAAGCAGTTAAGGACAGTTAGGAATGGGAACTGTATTTGCAGCTTCTATTTTCAGCTTTGTTTGCAATTGCTGATAACTCCACTTCTGTAGTATAGAAAACTGTGAGCCTGATGTGATTCTCAGCTTTAAAATGTCACCAAATACAAGGTTCTAGATGCTATAGAACCCAACATACCGTCCTCTGAAATTATCATACGCGCCAGTCTCTCAGCCTGACTCATCTCCTTAAAAAACAGGCCAGTGTGACTCTTCTCATCTAATTTGCATAACAATTTCTAAAGTAACTTTTATAGGTAAATGGATGATTTTTAATATAAGAGAGCGAAAGATAAAGAGGATATTTCATATCCTACTTGACAGTGCTGTGAGTGGTGAAAATCATAGAAACATGTCCCCTATAAGAAAGGAAATAAGCAATTGTATGCTGCTGTGACATTGAAAGTGGCATTTCCTCCTTGTTCTAGGAGATAGGAGGAGCTGGATTTATAAGGTAGCAACCACTTAGCCAAAGTGAGGCTAGATAAACTTGACTTTAGTACAGACAAGTTAGAGCAGGTGTGATCTTTAGTACTGCGGCAGTCATTCTAGATATCCTCAAATAGGTTGCTCTATACAATTGGGCCCCTGGAAGCTCACAAAATTGTCCATGTTGTTGCAGATGAGAAGACCTCTACTTCTATCCACTGATGGCCCGTACCTATGGCTAAAACATGCCTTGTATTTCCTAATAATGGCATTATTGGAAGAACCAGCTTTCTGTCCTGGGAAGCTAACTTGAAGCCTGGGCTGTCTCATATTTGACACAGAGGAAAGAAACAGAGGGAGTGAGGAGGAAGTGCCACTCCTGCATCTATGGAGCCATGTAAGTGAATGTTGTATCCTAAAAGACTTAGCCTCCCTGTTGTATAACCGGAAGCATAACCGTTAAATTAGTGATGTAAAGAGTTCTGTGACATACGCTTTTTAAACTGACACAGGTATCTTGCCTATTATTTGTACCTAACATCAAGGGCACCCCACCATCCATGATCCAAGAGACCATCATTCCCTCAAGGGAACAATAGCCACCAACATTTACTCCAGTGCATTCCTCTCTACATAGGTCTATCCTAGTTCCTGTGGGATATTTTGGTGGAAACCTTCAGTTTCACCTTCATTCCCTCCAGGTCCTGACACATTGCAGTATTGGTATGTGTGGCATGCCTATGATCTGTGAGTATCTGATATCATTTTGAAGGAACTTCCAGCTACATTTTACTTTGTAACTGGTGGTGAGGTGCACCATGAACACTGGGTCTTTACCAGCCCCACCTTATAATCTATCAACTCAGTCCACAATATGTTGAACTTGAGCACCAGTAAGACAACACACTGTTCAACAATCATAGTCTTTGTTAGTGATTGCCTGATCTTTTCCTCTAAGGTTCAATTTAGACTACTGAGAAGCAAAACAGCCATGAAAAAGGGACATTTTTCTGTCATTTTGCATCCATGGGGTGCATGTCTTCATGGATCCCTTGTAGATTTGAGTCTATTGAGGTATTTGTAAAAACAAGTAAAAATGTCCTATTTTTTTGACAGTCCATTAAAAAGGACCGTTAAAGAAACATGGTCATGTAAATAGCCTCACTCACACATTGTTTGTGTGAATAGAGTTTAATAATTGAATCCCCCATTACCTGCTTTATATTTCTCTCCATACTGGAGCACATGTTCCCCTGGCTGACAGAGGAAGTCTCTTGCTGCAGCAGTGTTGCCTACTTACTACAAGAAGAAAGATTAAACTGTTCAAAAGCAATGAAATCCCCATCAATCAGATGGAAATGGTAATGGTCATTCCTAAATTACCTAAATAGCTATTAATCGCATACACTCCTGTTATTAAAATTGTTTTCTTTAGAGTAAGAGCAACCCAATAATAGAGCAGATTTGTTGAAGAAGTTCAATTCTACACCCCAAATCTTTATAAACCATATAACATAATCCATGTTAAATTCACCTATATAAGGGCAGATTTGATAACAGAAATAAACAATGGAAATTTTGCACTATATGCAAATCCCTAATTTGTACAGTCATGGCCAAAAGTTTTGAGAATGATACAAATATAAATTTTTACAAAGTCTACTGCTTCAGTTTTTCTAATGGCAATTTGCATATACTCCAGAATGTTATAAAGAGTGATCAGCTTAACAGCAATTACTTGCAAAGTCAATATTTGCCTAGAAAATGAACTTTATCCCCCAAAACACATTTCAACATCATTGCAGCCCTGCCTTAAAAGGATCACCTAACATCGTTTCAGTGATTGCTCCATTAACACAGGTGTGGGTGTTGATGAGGACAGGGCTGGAGATCAATCTGTCATGATTAAGTAAGAATGACACCACTGGACACTTTAAAAGGAGGCTGGTGCTTGCCATCATTGTTTCTCTTCTGTTAACCATGGTTATCTCTAAAGAAACACGTGCAGTCATCATTGCACTGCACAAAAATGGCCTAACTGGGAAGAGTATTGCAGCTAGAAAGATTGCACCTCAGTCAACAATCTATCGCATCATCAAGAACTTCAAGGAGAGAGGTTCCATTGGTGCCAAAAAGGCTCCAGGGCGCCCAAGAAAGACCAGCAAGCGGCAGGACCGTCTCTTAAAAGTGTTTCAGCTGCGGGATCGGGCTACCAGCAGTGCAGAGCTTGCTGAGGAATGGCAGCAGGCAGGTGTGAGTGCATCTGCACGCACTGTGAGGCGGAGACTCTTGGAGCAAGGCCTGGTCTCAAGGAGGGCAGCAAAGAAGCCACTTCTCTCCAGAAAAAACATCAGGGACAGACTGATATTCTGCAAAAGGTACAGGGAGTGGACTGCTGAGGACTGGGGTAAAGTCATTTTCTCTGATGAATCCCCTTTTCTATTGTTTGGAACATCTGGAAAACAGCTTATTCGGAGAAGAAGAGGTGAGCGCTACCACCAGTCTTGTCTCATGCCAACTGTAAAGCATCCTGAAACCATTCATGTGTGGGGTTGCTTCTCAGCCAAGGGAATCGGCTCTCTCACAGTCTTGCCTAAAAACACAGCCATGAATAAAGAATGGTACCAGAATGTCCTCCAAGAGCAACTTCTCCCAACCGTCCAAGAGCAGTTTGGCGCTCAACAATGCCTTTTCCAGCATGATGGAGCACCTTGCCATAAAGCAAAGGTGATAACTAAATGGCTCAGGGAACAAAACATAGAGATTTTGGGTCCATGGCCTGGAAACTCCCCAGATCTTAATCCCATTGAGAACTTGTGGTCAATCATCAAGAGACGGGTGGACAAACAAAAACCAACAAATTCAGACAAAATTAAAGCATTGATTCTGCAAGAATGGACTGCTATCAGTCAGGATTTGGTCCAGAAGTTGATTGAGAGCATGCCAGGGAGAATTGCAGAGGTCCTGAAGAAGAAGGGTCAACACTGCAAATATTGACTTGCTGCATTAACTCATTCTAACTGTGAATATAAGCGTCTGTTACTCATAATATAAATGCAATTATATTTCTGTATGTGATAAAAACATCTGACAAACACACATAAAAACCAGAGGGCAGCAGATCATGTGAAAATATAATATTTGTGTCATTCTCAAAACTTTTGGCCATGACTGTAGTGTAAGCATAGGTACACGATAGATTCCCTAACTCTACACTGAAGAGTGGTGAACACATTTATAAATATACTTAGCTCAATAGCAAATCCAGATTTCTGTGATTTGAAAATATTGCAGTAAGAATTGATCAAGTTGATGTATAAAATGTATTATTAGAAAGAAATATTTTGCTATTTGCATTTTTCATACTCCATACACATTGAAAAAGTTCTATTTAGATTATCAAAGTAATCCATCTCAAGCGGTTTAAGAAGTCAACTGAATAATTCACTCTAATCATATCTCTAACAGATACCTACACACTGGCTATCAGTGAATTACCAAGACTAATGCAATATGGTTTTAATGTGATTTGTATGGTTATTTAAAAAGTCAAGTATACAGTATATACTCCTTCAAGGTATAACAAATGCCTATGAAATGCAGTACTGTATATAAAATAAGGTACTGTACACATAGACTATCTGTAAACCAACTAATCTACAGTATATAAAAAAATAATGTGTTTGCCTTTTAAAGAGTGTTGAAAAATGTTTTATGAATTACTATTGTTACATGCTTAACACAAAATGTCTCATATTGCTTCTATGCACAAGTATATACACTGGCCCAGATTTAATAATTAGACAGTGCAAACTTAGACAGTCTGAAAATATACCAGGCTGATCATAGAAACTGTTTCTAGATGATAAATCTTATGTATATTTAGATTCTGTAGTGTACATCTATACTACCTTTTAGTTGGCTTATTTTGAGCCAGAATTGTATGAAAAAATTTCTAGCACTTTTTCACACATTTAAGTCACACTGCCTTTTTCCGAGAATCTACATCTACATGTCTAGCAAGTCAAAATTTTTTAGCCCAAACTAGATTTTCAAAGATTCGTTAAAGATGTGCCACATTGTGCCAAAGATGTGCCATGTTTACACCAGTTGCAGGTAGAAAAGAGGAGGCAGATGAGCGCTGGTCCAGAATAAATGTAGTCTTTTATTCAATTGGATTAAATACTACATTTATTCTGGACCAGCGCTCATCTGCCTCCTCTTTTCTACCTGCATCTGGATTCTTCCACACGTGCTTCATACCACGATTCTGAGGCTAGCAGCTGCTTCACAAGGTCCCAATGAAGATAATCTGATTCTACATGCCTACTAAGTTGTTGTGAGCTGATCACAACCCACCAAGGTGAGCAATTTGTATCAGTGTTCTGATATCTATCATCCTTTGGTTTTACACTATTAGCTCTCTGCGCTGTTTTTTCTTTTTATTTCTTTCTACACATGTTTACACCAGTGTCTAGTTGTAACTACAATAGTAAATCTGGTCCTTTATGCTTAAAAGCTGAATCACACAATTTCTCAATAAATGCTGTTATAGAACTTACAAAAAGTAGAATCTTTTGTACAACAAGTACTGTAGTTTTGATCAACCAGGGTCAGTTCTTTCCTAGACCCTAACCATCTCAAGGAAATAAGAACTGCTGGTGTACTGTTAAGGGTGTCAGGCAAATGTGGAAATGAGTTCAGGTGCATAGGTTAGGATAGACAGAAATTGAACAGTAGAACAATACATACATTTGAAGGGGAAAGACAGAAGTAAAGTAAGAACAAAACAATAGTCTTATTCAAGGGTAAGAAGATATACAATGAGTTACTGCACAGAGTCAAAAATGCCAACCAAAGGTTTAGGTAACATAGTTAGTATGGTTGAAAAAAGGCATAGGTCCATCAAATTCAACCAGGGAATGTGAAAGGGCATGACTGAAGGAAATACGTTTTCTATACATTTACATAGGCATAAATGCTATTTTGCTCTAAAAAGGCATCTAAGCCTTCTTTAAAGCTGTCAGCTGTTGCTGCTGTGACCAGCTCCTGGGGCAGGCTGTTCCACAGATTCACAGTCCTTACAGTGAAGAAGCCTTGTCGCCTCTGGAGATTAAACCTTTTTTTTCTTCAGGCAGAAGGATTTCTCCCTTGTCTTTTGAGGGGAATTTACATGAAACAACTTTTCCCGATATTTCTTGTATGGGCCATTTATATATTTATACAGGTTTATCATATCGCCCCTTTCTAAATAAATTTAACTCCTTTAATTTCTCCTCATACCTGAGGTTCTCCCTGCCCCTTATCAATTTTGTGGTCCTCCATTGATCCTTTTCCAATTCTGTGAACTGATGCCCAGCAATGATTTATAAAGTGGTAATATTACAACCCTGCCCATACTCTTTTTTAATACCCAATAATATCCTGCTGGCCTTAGAATCAGCCGCTATGATCTACAGGTCCTTCTCCTCCAGTGATTCTCCCAGTTTTACTCCGCCTAGGACAGATTATTTTTACCTAGATGCATAACTTTACAGTTATCCACATTGAACCTCATTTTCCATGTAGATGCCCAAACACTAAGTGTATCCTCCATAGACTACACTTTACTACATATATAAACCTATTTTCTCCTTTTAATCCTGCATGTTGTATATAGGGAAATGAGCCATACATGAGCCATAATCAATACAGAGTAAGCCATACCTAGTACACATAAATTAATCAATACCAAGTTGATCAATAATTACCATTTTATTAATTTACCCAAAACATGATTAAAAACAATTAAAAAAACAAAGTGGTGATAGAATGACATAAGGGGAGGAGGTCACAGCACATACTGTGGTAGATTAGTACATAATAGATATATCAAGATAAATAAATATATAAATAAATTAGTGCCAATCTCATATAAATCTCATATAATAGAATTCTCAATTCATCATGCAATTCATACATATACACAATGCAACAGTGGAT
The DNA here is from genome assembly GCA_947044405.1 of Leptodactylus fallax. Classification (NCBI taxonomy): domain Eukaryota; kingdom Metazoa; phylum Chordata; class Amphibia; order Anura; family Leptodactylidae; genus Leptodactylus; species Leptodactylus fallax. The sequence continues at coordinate 908,651 of CAMRHE010000001.1, read as the reverse complement.
GTATCAGGGGTCCCATTAGATCAAAGCATCATAGGGTATGTAGAAAACATATCCATGGGCATAGTAGTCACACCAATCCCATTAAGGGTGTATGCCCAGAGTATAGTTAAATCCACAACAGGAGGTAAGTAATAAATGGTAATCCCACCTGAACTAATAAGCCACTATGCAATAAGCATCACATCCAGATAAACATCAAACCCAAAATATAAAGTTTGAAGAAGACATGAGAAGTCAAAAATATATGAACAATACATACCACAGCTCACTGGGACCTCCACCTCCAGCCCCTACGCGCGTTTCTCCCCTGCTTCCTCAGGGAGTTACCTAATACTTTACTACATAGCTTGGAGCCATCTGCAAAAATAGAGACAGTGCTATAAATCCAATCTTCTATATCATTAATAAATAAGTTAAATAACAGCAGACCTAGCACTGAACCCTGGGGTACACCACTTATAACAGAGGACCAGTGTGAGCTGCAGTCATTGACCACAACTCTCAGGATACAATGCTTTAACTAGTTTTCAATACAAACTATATTTTCCAAGCCAATGGACTTGATTTTACCTATTGAACATCTATGAAGGACAGTGTCAAACACCTTTGCAAAGTCCAGGAACACTATATCTGTACCAGTCACTAAAGAATCCCTAATAATTAAGGACAGGGGTACAACAATGAATAGACTGAGTTAGTAGTAATGGGTGTAATCCATCTGGACCTGGAACCTTGATCACGTCACGTGCAATCTGTTTAGCTTGCCTTAGACTGAGCTTGGCACCTACATGAACTACTCCCTGTTCTTCTGTATATACAGAGCTCAATAACCTATTTAGTAGCTTTGCTTTTTCTTGATCCCCTGTGACCAACTCTCCATTACCATTATTTAGGGGACCTACCTGTTCTGATTTTATACTTGTTCCCTATGGGTATACATTTTGCTATATACTCGCTCAATGTAGATTTAAATATCTCCCACAACCTCTCTATCAGTATTTGACAATAGCTGCTCACATTCTATATTCTGAAGTACCGCCCTTTACCAGGGAAAATTGGCCTTTTTAAAATTGGAGTGATTTTGCCCTCCCAAAATCTCGTGGGCAATATTCATTTAACCATCCTACCTAAAGTGACCTTATTGGGCATGCCAATTACCATAGGTGATGTCAGAATGACAGCAAACCAGAGCAGTAACGAGAACCCTGAGTCATGGACAGGTGAATAACAGTTACTTTAGGTTGTCTATGTCTTATACAAGCATGTCAAGCCAAAGTAATCATCCAATATCGTAGCCATAGTGCTGCTGTTTAATATCCTATTCTTAACCTATTAGATTTATATACTGTATATCAGTTTTCTCCGGCCCAATATTAACACAATTGATGACATTTGTGTGCATTGTCTATGCAACTTTCAGTGTTTTTCTGTTTGGTAAAGGGCGATGTCTGGCATTGCAACTGAGATGTTGGATGCAGAAACAATCACATAACAGTGGGTTTAGTTGTACCACAGAGGTAACTTTTGCCAAGTTACATATATGAAACAGCTCTAAGACCAAAAACCTCTGCAAAACATAAATCCTGTCCTGTCACTACAAATCCTATCCCATTCATAGAGAAACATTGAACCGAATGTACTGTATGTTGTTACATGTAGTCCAACATGCAGTCCACGCACCTTTACCATATGCTGGACTGTCCGACAACCTGTAGAAATATATGCTGTTACAATTTTTGTATATTTTTACCTTATTGCAGTCTATACCCGCATATTGATTTCCTATCTAATAAAGATAATTCTTTTCAACAGTGTTAAAAAAATCTAATTCTTAGGGTGATTTAAATGGTATAGTAAATTTACACTGAAGGACATTGCTTCCACACTAACTATTATTAATACAAACATATAACTAAGTATAGCAAGAAAAACTGTGATTCTGTTTTTTTCATTTAGCCAGTAACCTTTGTTATTTTAAGACTGAACATTTTTGATGAAATTTCCTTTAATGCTCATAAAGATGGGCACTAAGCAGCAATTCAAAAGCACTTTTAATGGTAAAGATATCTTCAGAGTTCAGCATAAATCAATGATTCCCCAATGCCCTGAACTCAGATATTTCTATTCACAGGCTGTGAAAAAACAGAGCTGGTGTGTTAAAGAATAATTTCAACTCAGTGTCATCTTTTGTTCCATAAGAAAGACAATTTATTTCAATTCTCATCATTTTGTTCAGCTAAGGAAGACAAGACTCTTTTAAATATATGTTTTAACTTTTTTTATGGAGCTTCAGCTCAAGAAAGGTTATAGCTTTAAAGTCCTAATATCTGCATTGAAGCTTATTTTTCTCTTGCTACCTGTTTCCATGGCTGCAGTTTTACACCTCAGACTGCACAGACAGTTCTGCCTCCTTCCTAAAACAGCTAAAGCACATGAAACAGCTCCTGAATGTTTTTAACATTGTAAGCGCCAGACAACTATAAAAGCCTTTTACAATCTTTTGCCTGGAAGAAGCCAATTGGACATTCAATGCCACAATCAACTAACTTTGCTTTCATGCCTTATCCAAAGTACTTGTTAATCATATATATTCATCTGATATAAAGAAATTTAGCACTTTCTTGAATTTTGTGAAAAAAGTCCACACTTCCAGAGTCAACTGTTGACCGCTTGCACATGAATTTAAAACACTTGTTCATGGCAGGAGCAATGCTCAAAATGAAGATGGCAGATACACGATAAACAATATTATTTTAACCAGCTGCCATGTTGGTTAAATTAATAATGTTTGCTATTTCTAACACATGTATTTCAAGTTCAGTCAAATATTTAAAGTGGTTGTTTTATCAAGACAATTCCTTTCATAGATGGGGGTCCTCCACTTGGGACACACTGTAAAGCCAGAGCAGATGGTGATTTCCAAAGAGCAGCTGTAGTGAACCAAGCCTGTAGATACATTGCAATAATTGCTATTTACTTTGATTACTGGCATGTAATATTACTGTAGACTTCCACTTCCGTGGCCACTTATTGCCAAGGGGTTCTCTCACACCAGACCACCCCAACAATAGGCTGCCTGCTGAGAACAGTTAGTTTTTATGACACTGTCAATTTAATGGGGTTGGCATGGACTATAGAAAGGGTCTGAAGTTTTCCAGAAACAGAACTATTTCTGTCCATATACTGTGTGATATTGCAGTCCTTTCCCATTAAAGTGAATGGAGAACTGCAATAACTCATAAAGCTCATGGAAAGACAGGACTGTTTCTAGAAGAACAGAAACCTTTTTTAAGTCTTATACAACCCATTGAAACTAGCCTTTTATTTCAGACCATGTATATTTCCTTTTTCACTATGGGTGGGGTCATGAGCTGTGTTATCACATAAAATCTCATATACAAGGTACACCATACATTAAAGATTTTTAAATGTCAATGTGTCAATGTATTTAATATCTGAATTTCTTAAAGACAATATAGATTAGGTTCCCTTGGTTATACTGAAAACATAAAAGGTCTTTAAAGTCAAATTTAAATATCTAGAAAATCTCATACTAGTCAATGCTAATTTCTTTATTTCGAAACTCACTTTCAAATTCCCAGTATTCTCAAATAAGTAGTAAGACCTAATTTGCCCTCTCTTTTAGAGGTTCTATTAAGATTCATCCATATTAGTTAAAGAAATTACAGTAAAACCAATAACTATGCCAGATTAAACAGCTCTTGTGAAGTTCTGTTTTAGTAAATAGTATGTATAAAAACATACAAACATGACATAAAAATTATGAAGCATGACATTTTGACATTTCTGTTGTTCTTCCTAGAAATTTATGAATAAATGGACAACTGGTTGTCACCCTTCCACTATTATTCCTACACAGTCTGAAACTAATAGCCCTTGTGTCAGATTAATTAGATGTCCCTAGGTCTGGATGATAATGAATGCAACCAGAAATTCTGACATTACACAATTCATTACACTAGATAAGCAGGTATACTGACATTTACCTTGTCACTGCCCTTGATCACCAGGGATGCTGACACTATCACCTTTACTTTCATAGACCACAAAGGATGCTGGTGCTAACCCCTTCAATGCCCTAGACCACTGTAGATATAAAAATGCACTGCCCTAGACCACTAATGATGCAGACCTTTTACTGTGCCACACCTGAATGTTGTTTAACCCCTTGAGGACAACAATTTTCCATTTTTGTGTTTTCATTTTTAACTCGCTTCTAAAAACCATAACTTTTTTATTTTTCCACATATGAGGGCTCATTTTTGGGAGACAAATTGTACTTTATAATGGCATCATTAATATTCTATACAACATACTAGGAAGCTGGAAAAAAAAATCTGAAACAAAATTGTGCCATTTTCTAACAGATTTTATTTTTATGGCATTTACAATGCATTAAAAATGTAATCCTAGCTTTATTCCGTGGGTCAGTACGATCAAAGTGATACCAAATGATATTGTTTTTTTCATGTTTTAATACCTATACAAAAATAAAAATATAAAAAAATGTTTGAGTCACCATATAGTGACACCTGTAACTTTTGTATATTTCACTGTACAGAGCTATTTTAGACTAAGGCCCAATGTAGCAAATTGCTGCAAAAAAACGATGCAGAAAAAAACACGGCAGAAATGCATCGATTCTTTGCGATTTCACAGAGTTTTCCTCTGCAGACTCCCTACCCCAATGATACCTATATGGAAAATGCCAGCTGCAATTTTGAAAACGCAGCTTTTCCGCTGCGGATCTTTTTCTGCAATGTGTGGATGGGATTAGCCAGAATTCCATCTACTTTGTAAGTACTGTAAAACGCTGCATTTTCGCAACATGGGACCCCAGTCTAACGTTACTTTGGTGCTTGAACCTGTGATCTTTAGAGTGCTTGTATCATAGACTACAGCAGGGGTAGGCAACCTTTTTTGTTCGGCGTGCCGATTTCGATTAAAAAATCAAAGTTGAGGTACTGGGAGTGCCGGTCAATAATTGCAAGTCTGACGACCCCTGCACATGGTATTATGTCCCATAGCGGTCCCTGCACACGGTATTATGTCCCATAGCGGCCCCTGCACATGGTATTATGTCCCATAACGGCCCCTGCACACGGTATTATGTCGCATAACAGTCCCTGCACATGGTATTATGTCCCATAGCGGTCCCTGCACACGGTATTATGTCCCATAGTGGCCCCTGCACACAATATAATATTTTAACTTTTATAATATTCCAATTGTCACAACTCACTAGCTATTATTATACTGTGGGGTCTATTCAGACCCCAGAGTATGATAAGTGGAGAGCCAAGAGAGATGACATACATAAAAAACAATGTTTCTCACGTTTTCCTGTGCTCCGCAGCCGCTGTGTTCCCTTCGGGCACTTCTGCCTGTATTCATCGACCGCTGATTGAGTCTCAGGGTTCAGGTCGTGTCATTATGCGTAATGATGCTGGATGTGACCCCTGAGGCCCTGTCAGCGGTCTCTTACATCAGGAAAAAGCACCCGAAGAGCACAGAGCGGCAGCGGATCCAGGGAAGGTGAGTTAACATTATTTTTTATGTTTGATCACCTCTCCCGGGTCTCCGCTTATTATACTCGGGGGTCTGAAAAGACCCCACAGTATAATAATAGCAGTTTCGTTTTGGCCGTGTTTGGTCCGATCGAAACTGCTGGGTGAGGACTCGGGCTGCCCGTGCCAGGTAAATATGCCTTGTGTGCCACTCTTGGCACGCGTGCTGGGGGGTTGCCGACCCCATGACTACAGTATGATAGGAGAAACAAGGCCTGGGAGCCAAAATTAAAGTAGTCATTCAGATGCCATGGTGGCAAGTGGTTAAACGTCCCTGCTGTGTAAAACAGCAGAGACCCTGCAGCTATGGTGCAAACTCAGCTTCTGAGTGGGTGTCATATTTAACTCCTGACATCTGCAACAATAGTATGGTGCAAAGTGGTTAATTCTGCTTATCAACCGGCCTGGGAAACAAATGTAATAATGCAATGTAGAATAAAGGAATGAAACTGATACAGTACATAGTTTACTCATGCAATAACATACAACCATAATATTTTAATGGTGACAAGGTATGTGCAGTCTAACATAGTAGCAGTAACAACAGTAAAATAAGTAGTAGTAGTAGTAGTAGTAGTACTAGTAGTAAAATGATTATCATTGTTATTAGTCTTTTGATGTGTAAGGCATGAGAAGTATGGCAGTACTGTATTTCAGACTATCCACCAGGATCTAAAAAGCATTTTCCATTAAACTAAATGACATACAAATTAGTAACTAAGGCTGAAATCACACTTATGTTGGAGTCTCCAAAGGAGATTCCACTGCAGAATGCTCTTAAAATCGGCGGAGATCGAAGTCCTGCAAGGAAGACTCTTCTCTCTGGCGCTTTTAGTATAAGACAGGGTCCCCATGCAGACCCGAATGACTGAAACCCAAACGCTAGTGTGAACCTAATGTAAGATGTAACTATTTTGACGTATTCGTAGTTTTAATTATTAAATATTTTATATTGAGCATTTTAAAGCTTACACAAAAGAGTTAATGCATATTTCTATTATTTAAAGCACTAGTAATGTGTGTGCAGGGCATTTTAGGGTAGTAGCTACTGTAGATGGAGAGGTAGTGTGCAGAGATATGTAACGGCTTGAAGAAGTCTTCATAATAGTCTATCTATGGAGAGAGAAAAAAAGTAAAAGTGAACAACTACAATCAGAGAAGACATCAAACTATATAGTTCTGCATTTCTGGGAGAACAAAACATATCTCTTGGAGCTGGCATCCCTGATCCAAGACCCAAGCAGCACCCCTGATTGGAAATAAGATCAGCTGATAATGGTACAAAGTGGGATTTTGTATTGACATAACATGGCAAGCTTGTGGGATCCTGACAGATGAAGCACAAAACAAAAGAAACACCAAAATATAATCAGATAAAAAGAAACACGTTAGAATAGTGTTATTTAAAGAGGACCTATCATGACCTCCACCAATTTCAATTAATTGCATCTTTCAATAGGCTCCACTCCACTGAATCTGGCACAGCTGAGATTTTTCTCTAGACCCCTCCTCCTCCATACCACCATTTCAGTTAGTTTCAGCATAATTATGCTTTCTACTTAGGTGGGTGGTCCTGGGCTGGAGCATAACACATTTATTCTTATTCTACCATAGCTGTTTTCTATTTATGTATTTATGTTTATTTATTCTTTTTTATTTTTTTTTATTCTTACCTTCTAAATTCCTTAACTTTTTTGTTTTTCTGTTCACAAACCCAAACAAATTAATTTCCTGATGGAACCATCTAATCAGGGGCGTAAATACCTGGATAGCAGCGGTAGCAGCTGCCACAGGGCCTGGGACATTATGGGGCCCAGGGCCCGGAGCCCTGTGGCAGCCGCTACCGCGAACCCCACGAACACTGCTATCATTATATTCCGGGGTCTTTTCAGACTGCACTCCAGGGGCAGTTGGGGGCGGCGGTTCGGGGGGGTTGGGGGCGGCGATTCGGGGGCGGCCCCATGTCAAATGTTCGCCTTGGGGCCCAGCCATTCCTAGTTACACCACTGCATCTAATATTCCATATGATATACTGGGAAGCTAGAAAAAATTATGTATGGGGTAGAATTAAAAGAAAAGCATGGTTGCACGCTATTTTTCTTACTGGTCTTGTTTTTACAGCATTCCCTTTTCTGTAAAAATGACACATTAGCTTTTTCTGCTTCACAATTTGATTACAGCGATAGCAAACTTGCATACTAATTAATATGTTTAATACTGTAATATAATTTCTTTGCATTACCATATTTTTGCTGGCAAAGGTTTTGGTTCTGTCTCATAGGACCTCCCCAGATGCACAAGAATTAGTAGGAGGTAGGAAATGCTTGTTTTAATGTATTTCCCCTATTATATCGAACTTACTGTAGACCCTAGGACATCATAACTTAATTCTAAAGCGTATACACAGAGCAGCTTGACATAGTTGTAATGTTTTGTATTGCAGTTATAGTTTTTGTTATGTTTTAATTCCTTTAAAGGAACAGTCCAGAAAAAAGCTGATTCGTTGTTCTACATCTGGTGCAGGGACTGAGAGCAAGACACAGTAATTCTCTTTGTTGTTCTCTGAATCCCTGTATTGTGCTCTGTATCCCCTCCTATGTACTGCACCATATAACACACTAAATCAACTTTGCCAGGAGTTTTCCTTTAACCGTTTCCCTATATCTGCCATATTATCGGATGTTTAAATATGGCGGCCGCTCAGGAGCCATGTATTATGTTATTATGTAACATACTTGTATATGTTGTATTTGTATTGCTTATCTTTGCTGCTGTAACACACTGAATTTCCCCATGGTGGGACTATTAAAAGATTATTATTATTATGATTATTATTATGATTATTATTATTATTATTATTATTATTATTATACAGCAGAGACCCATGTAATACCCATGATTGGAGCCCGATCCCATTGTGGGTATTAAACCTCTCATACTGGCCCCCAGAGTAAAAAAAAAAAAAATGCCCACTTGTGGTGCCCCTGCTACCCCTCTCACATCTTCTTCTGGACAGCTGCCACATGGCGAGATTGCAGGAGAAGTCAAGTCAGCATGACAACCCAGGCCTGTCTTAACTATATACCTATTGAGGCTTGCCTGTGGCAGGCCTTAAAAGGTATTTAGTGATTTACTCATAGATTGTAATACATTAGTATTGTAGCCTCTGGGACAAGGAATCTAAGGATTGCAGGTTAAAGTCCCCTAGGGAGGCTTAAAAAAAAGCAAAAAAAATGTATTCAAAAAACTTTTTCAAAATATAAAAATTTTAAAATATCTAAAAATTTATTCCCTTTCCCTAGATCTCACATAAAGATAAATAAACAAAAATAAACCTAAAAAAATTATACATCTCCACATCCAAAAATGCCCAAGATACAAACAAAATAAAAATATTTTTCAGCGATTGCCATAGCAAAATTCAAAATGGCCAAATTGCCATTTTTCACTATTTTGCTTTCCATAAAAAATTAAATAAAAAGTGATCAAAGCAAAGGATGTTCCCTAAAATGGTATAAATAAAAAGTACATTTGACCATGAAAAAAAGAAGACTTATGCATCCCCATACATAAAAATACAGTGGGGAAAAAAAGTATTTAGTCAGCCAGCAATTGTGCAAGTTCTCCCACTTAAAAAGATGAGGCCGGCCTGTAATTGACATCATAGGTAGACCTCAACTATGAGAGACAAAATGAGAAAACATATCTAGAAAATCACATTGTCTGTTTTTTTAAGAATTTATTTGCAAATTATGGTGAGCAGTATTCAGAATAAAACAATTCTGAAATAAAGAGAAAACTATTGCACACTTAACCCCTTCCCAACATCCACCGTAATAGTACAGCGGATGTCAGGTGTTTAAATATGGCGGCTGATTGCGGGCAATAACCCCTCCAGCGCCTTGATCAAAGCTGACCGAGGCGCCATATTACCGGCGGCGTGCGGGCGCCGCCATTTTGCCGGGGATGGCCGGCACCCGGAGCAAGCTCCGGGGCCGGCGTCCCGTTGGCATGACACCCGGGGACCTTGTGAAGGCTCCCAGGCCTGTCTTTAGTGGTTTTCTATCGCAGGCTGCTCTATGGAGCCTGCAATAGAAGTGCAACTTTTTCACAATACATTGCATTAGTGATCAGATACCCTGGGGTTCAAGACCCTTAGGGGGTCTAATAAATGCAAAAAAAATATTTTTAAAAATATTAAAAGTTCAAATCACCCCCCTTTCCCTAGAACACATATAAAAGTACTTAAATAAATATTAAAATATTTTTCCTGTACGGTAAACGTCGTAGCAGGGGAAAAAAAAAAATCTAAAGTGCCAAACCGCCATTTTTTCACTGTTTTTCCTCTGATAAAAATTTTAATAAAAAGTGAGCAAAGCAATAGCAATTCCCCAAAATAGTATAACTAAAAAGTACACCTGGTCCCACAAAAAAAGACGCCCTATGCACCCCAGTACATGGAAGTATAAAAAAAGTTGTGGATTTTTGTTAAGGGGTTAAAATGTAAACAAAACCATATAAATTTTGTATCCTCGGAATCGTACCGAAACATAGAATACAGGTGACATGTCATTTTGGCTGCACAGTGAACGCCGTAAAAACAAAGCCTGTAAGAAAGTCACACAAATGCACTTTTTCTTTAAATCCACCCCATTCTGAATTTTACAGGGACTTATAAGACCATGCATGCCCTGCTAAGAATTCTGGGTAAGGAATATGCAAGTAAGACCTCATTGGTGAAAAAGAGGAACTAACTCCTAGTGCAACCTTTTGAAAGGTAGCTCCCTATAGATTAATGCAGGGTTTTCAAAGTAACCTAAGGACATAATCTGGGAATAATAGCCAAGCCAGAATAACTCCTCCAAAAGAAAGAGGATCCCATCTGCAGACAGATGTTTTGAGGTTTTGCCTGTCATCAATGATACACATTACCCATTCTGACCCATGTTGAGATCTTTAACACAGCCAGTCAGAACCCTACTCTGCACTGAAAAGAGGCAATAACCTTGAAACATCTGTCTGCAAATGGGAATCTCTTCTTTTTGGAGGAGTTATACTGGCTTGGCTATTATTCCCAGATTATTTGTTTAGATTTCTTAGAAAACCATGAATTAATCTATTGGGATGTACTTTCCAAAGATGGTGCTAGGAGTAAGTTCCTCTCTTTCACCAATTAGATTTATCAACACCTTTTAATTGATGACCTATCCTTCTGCTTCACATACAATGGCCATACAATGTCACGTTCATGGGTTGCAAGGCATCCTCGCAGCTCAGTCCCATTCAATATATAGGGCATTCAATATAAAATATATATACACAAGAAGAAGCACGATGAACATAGCAGCACAATACAGGAAGGTAATATGTGCAATAGACTAAGATCAACATGATATGCCTTACATCCCTATAGCCCTTACCTCAGTCCCTCAATCTTTGTCCTTCAGTCCTTTATTTCTCACTTACTTTGGCAATGTCAATCTGTTGCTGACAAGATAGAGAGATTAAATATTTATATTGTTATATCTGGTTTGGTACAAGTAAGAGAACATTATTGGTCAATTAGAATGAAAAATAATTGTGTTCTTAAAGGTGTTGGCCGGGATAAAAATGATACTTCTACACTAAGCTAAACACAACCCACCGCCAGCCCCCCCCCCCCCTGCCTAACTTCTAACTTACTTACAGTACTTTACAAAAAAAAAGGATATTTATCCAGATCGCCGGGGCAGTTTCGCGACTGCCCCAGGCACATTTTCAGATTTTCCAGAAATGGAACGTCCCCACCCCATCATACTTACCTGTCTTCATGTCCGGATCTTTTGAGTACAGAACATCACTTCCTTCTGGGGAGCCAGCTCCTCCACTTCTGGATGTCTGCCATCCTCCCACGCCTGTGAAATAGACCCGGCATGTGCAGAAGATCTGGACAGGAAGACAGGTAAGTATGATGGGGTTGGGGGGGCGGGCTGACACGTTAGTCAGTGAAGACTATGTAATGTATAGGGGTGTCCTGAGCATTAGTGGGGATAAAGATATTGCATATTTAGCACTGACCTGCTAGTTGCCCATATAACTTGGATAGGAGGGACACTTCAATAAACATTAGATACTTGAGCAGCCCTGACAGATTGACAGATTGAGTTAGTTAGTTGGGAAGGGCTAGTAGTGGGCGAGCTAGCTATGGAGACAGGGAGGGGGGTGTGAGGGAGTGAGAGTGGGAAGGGGTAGGGAGTGAAAGGGGGAGCTAGTGTGAGTCAGCTCTAAGTGAAGAGCAATGCATCATGGTAGTTGTAGGATAAAAGAACAGGAAGCTACCCATGTAAACAAATGCAGAAGATGCCAGAGAAACCCAGAAATCACTCAAAACACTGCTAAAGGTATTTGGTTGCACTTATTAACCCATTAATAGCACTAACAGACCTTTTTTAAAAAAAATATTTTTTTGCCTGGAAAACCGAAAACCCCCTTAAACATTTTATGATCTTGTACCCTATAGATTCCACATTGTATATTTCACGTTTCTAGTCAGTATCTGAATCTCAGGAATGAAAAAGCAAAAAGAACTTATCCAACAGCATCTTGAATTAATGGAATCCTTTTATTGGAGCCAAGAACACCACGTATTGGCCCACACAGGAACCTTCTCATGTGCACGTTTCATATATAAATAAATAACCATTTATAAAAAAAAAACAAATGTAATTTTTTTTTTTAAATAAAGGGTTATTTATTATATATGAAATATGTGTGTATATACTGTATATGTGTGAGCCAATACGTAATGTTTTTGACTCAATTAAAAGGATTCCATTCATTCAAGATGTTGGCGGTCAGTTCTTTTTTGTTTTCCAATCTAGATAGACAGATAGATGTCAGCTAATGAATATAGATAAATATGAGATAAAAAGCTAAATATATGTGAGATGATACATAAATAAGTCTAGGTTTACATCTGCACCGGACTCCGCCGCAGATTCTGCCGAAAATCTGCAGAGAGCAAAGTTCTGTATAGAGGACTATTCTCTGCGCTGGTTTCAGTATAAAACCAGTAGAAACCCGGCAGACACCTGGCGGACCCCATTATAGTCTATGGAATCCATGGGTGTCCACGGATAACCACTGTTTTAACGGACGGGCTCTCCATCATTCAGGTTCCCTGGCAGAACCGAATGACGGAGATCCTGGCGCAACCTAGCCTCAGCATAGACACAGACAGATAGATGTGAGGTAATAAAAACATAGTTGACAGATTAACTAAACATAGATATAGACTTGAGAAAGACAGATGCAGATAGATAGATAGATAGATAGATAGATAGATAGATAGATAGATAGATGTGAGATAATGTATAAACATAAATAGATTGATAGACAGACAGACACAGATATATGTAAGACAATAAAAACAAAGAGAGATATTACATAATATAATAACAATCTATAGAAAATAGATAGATAGACAGAATGAATCATAGGGAGATATCAAATAGACAGACACAAATACATACAGTAGATAAATAGACATGAGACATGAGGAAGACAGGTACAGATGATAGATAGATAGATAGATAGATAGATAGATAGAAGATAGATATAGAATCGTAGATATATATCAGGTATACAAACACAGATAGATAGACAGTGACACATAGATAAATAGATAGACATGGGATGATGAGAGACATATATAGACAGATATTAGTCCTCAGAAAGAAAGATAAATAGATATCAAAAAGACAGACACAAATACATTGATAGATACATAGGAAGATAAAAATAGAGACAGATATACAGACGTATATGGGATAGATAGACAAACATAGATAGATAGATAGATAGATAGATAGATAGATCGATAGATACATAGATCATAGATACATATCAGACAAGCACAAATACATAGATAGATAGATAGATAGATAGATAGATAGATAGATAGATAGTGACACATAGATAAAAAGGTAGACTTGAGATAATAGACATAGATAGATAACAGTGTTCAGATAGATAGACTCATATAGATAGATAGACAGATAGATAGAATCAAAGGTAGATATCAAATAGACAGACAAAAATGATATGTAGATAGATATATAGATAGTGACACATAGATAAATAGATAGACATGAGATGATGAGAGACATATATAGACAGATATTAGTCCTCAGAAAGAAAGATAAATAGATAGATATCAAATAGACAGACACAAATACATAGATACATAGGAAGATAAAAAATAGAGATAGATATATAGACAGACATGGGATAGACAAACATAGATAGATAGATAGATAGATAGATAGATAGATAGATAGATAGATACACAGATTCATAGATGCATATCAGACAAGCACAAATACATAGATAGATAGATAGATAGATAGATAGATAGATAGATAGATAGATAAATAGTCACACCTAGATAAATAGGTAGACTTGAGATAATAGACATAGATAGATAGATAGATAGATAGATAGATAATGACACATAGATAAATAGGTAGACTTGAGATAATAGAGATAGATAGATAGATAGATAGATAGATAGATAGATAGATAGATAACAGAGTTCAGATAGATAGACACATATAGATAAATAGATAGGATCAAAGATAGATTTGAAATAGACAGACACAAATACATATTTAGCGAGAGATAGAATCATAGATAGATATCAAATAGACAGACACAAATGATATGTAGATAGATAGATAGGCATGAGATGATAGACATAGATAGGCATATAGATAATAGTCCTTAGATAGATAGATAGATAGATAGATAGACATAAGATGATAGACACAGCTGGATAGACAGAGACAGAGGTGGAGTGTAGACTGCTGCAGATCACATCATGGACTTATTTCCCTAATTAAATAACCGGGATATCTTTATTGTCTTTGTGCTCAGTTTCACCCCTGATAGTGAGAGTGGGGTAGTGACGTCACAGTGGGTGTGCCATGAGATGGAGAAGGTGATGCTTGGTACTGTGTGGAGCACAGATAGATGTGCATGCTGCTGAAGAAGCATGCCTGGTGCATCGGAGAAATACTCCTCAGTCGGGCTCTGCACCACTGTTTAGGCTGCCGTGAGAGCAGAAAGTGTGTTCTCTCATTAAGTCACAGCATGGGAATGGGAGGCCACTCCAAGGACTAATTGTCCAGCAGCAGCCCTGCCAAGGATGCCAGGAGCAAACAAGCATCAAAGTTCCAGGAGCTGCTACTCTCATATCTGAATAGCAAGTGGCAGAATTCACTATTCTTCTGCATTGCATTTCTTAATTAGCAGGAGCTGAATCAGCCCCAGAGGGGAAACCCTTAAGAGAAATGAGGAACAGAATAGAACAAAAGCTTTGGATCTTGTCTTAGAAAATGACATTAAAGCCAACACAATTCTACATTCCTGATCACAGCAATGGTAACTGGTGTATAAGGAAAAGAACCCCCTCACACTGAGAGGACAAACTGGATGACATGCACTGAAAGTAAAGGGGCCATTTACAAGTTCTGTCCTATGTCCCAGTGCGAACTGTGATGCTGGATGGAGGGGAGGACTCTGCCTGAGACATGTGTGTGTGCACAGCAGCACCTACACCAGGTAAGCAGTACATGTATGATAATGGCAGACAACACATATACTATATATATATATATATATATATATATATATATATATATATATAATCATTTCTATGCAGGAAATATGGGATTTTAATATACAGAGCATTTGCAAACCAAAACTAGGAGACCAGTGGCTCTTGAACTGTGAACTGTGTGAGCACCAAATTGTCTTTCTCCTGCACTTTTAATGAAATATTACAATATATGATATCACATTATAATATATGAATACATTATCGACTGTTGCTGCAATGTTTGCGATCTGACCCATAATTCTATTAATAAATAGACTGAGATTGAGATTGATAGAACTAGAGAGCAATAGATAGGTAGATATTAAATAGATGTAGAGAATATTAGAAGATAGATAGATAGATAGATAGACAGACAGGATGAGTGCTGAATTAGTCATTTAAATTACATTAGGGGACTGCTGGTAGCCATCTAGCTTCATCTGCAGTCCCATGTAAAGTCACAGATAGCACAAGATGATAAGGAGATGTCCTGTGGCAAATTATACTCACACACTTAGCTCTGCTGTATTTGTATATGCATGCATGGCCACATTGTAAACACACATGCCACATCATTTGCAAAATGGATTCTGTTACCTAAACAATGTAGAAATTTGACATACTTGAAAGTAGCAATTCACCTAAAGTTAAGCAACTGCCTCACTGATTATAAGAGAAAAAAGAGGCTAGTCCTGCTTCCAGTAATGAGGCAGGAATTATCATTAAGTAGTATAAGTCACTGTGCAGTAGTTACGCAATCTTCAGACTCACTGATAAAGGGTTCTGCTGATCTGTAGCTTGGAAATCAGAAGGTGACAACCACAAAACTGGCCACACAAGTGACATTTTTTTTTTTCACTAGTACCTTAATTAACAGATTATTTCTGTTAAATTGGTATGTTTAACCTTCTTCCTAAAATCTACAACAAATGTGTGCTCCCTCATTTAACGTACTGTAAGAACTAAGAGAGCTTCAGGTGCCTTCATTAAATGGATGCCTGAGACAGATGCCTAACGTGGTATCACAAAGGGATCCATGTGAAAAAAAAAAAGCATAGAACACAGTTTACATTTTCACAGAAGGTTTCTGTATGAAACAGCTAAAGCTACAATCACATCTACATCAGAGTCCACCTAGCGCAAAAATCCATCTAAAATTGTGGATAAAAAAAGTCCTGCAAGCATGACTTTTCCTCTGGAGATGTCAGGAAAAAAAAAAGAATACCAACCAACCCCATTATAGCCGATGGGGCCCCTCAGAATCTGTCAGATTAGACAGATGTGTCTTTATTGTTAATCTATTGTTCTGGTCCTATAAGGAACCAGAAGAATGCATCACATAACCCAAAGGTGAACGCACCCTAAGTCAGTAAAGCTATTTTATACAGTTAAAAAAAAGGAACTTCTGAACAGAAGCCATAAGAACACTCTGTTGATATCTGGTAGTATAAGGGGGTCCTGTGGGTCACTTTATCATATGTGCCATAAGGTTTCTGGACTCATAAGTTATTTGTACAGTTAATGTTATTTGGCATTATATCACATTTATATTTTATTTTTGTACCATAGTCTAACAGGTATCATATGCAAAATTATAAAATCTAGTGATGCTAGAAAGTTATTGTGATAGCTTTGCATAATACTGTCATTCACAGGAAAGGTATCTGCAGGGTTTGTTAGTTAATTGAGAATTACTGGGTCATGAGACTAATACATCATGTTTAAGTCAAGTGAGGCACTCAGCTAAGTCAAAATGCTACTGTGTATATATACTATAGTAGTGTGACCACAGCTGAATGACTTGCAGACGCTGTGTCCCAAGAGTAAAGCATTGCTGTCACCAATTCCCATGGGGGACTTCAAGCAGAGACAAAGAGGTAACAGAGGATCAGCACTCTATGAAATGACAGTCCCTGAAGGGGAAACATGTGGTCACAATTAGACATGTTCTTTGCCTTGGGCGTTCTTTAAAGGGTAATTACACATAGATGTAAGTGAAATTTTTAACACCATGAAGAACTAATTCATTCCTTAGAATAGTCACACGTTGTAACATTCATCTTTTGAGGCACTGAGCTACATCAGAAAGTCTGAATTGTGAGCATGTAATCCTGATGCAGAATGGTATACCGAGTTATTAGCATGAAATATATTTTGCATATAGTGTATTATTCTCTTCAAGTGTTAAAGCATTTTGTCCCCTCTATCAGGTCTGATATGTTTTATGACATATTTCCTAGAGCTAGAGATTCCATTAAGTGTTACAAGGTCTAATCCACCAATATTTATTGCTTGTAAGCATGAATTACAAAATATAAATTATATGTTGTAGATCATGTATTTTCTAAAATGACAGCTGGATACTATCCCTTGGGTATGCCATATTTTCATAAATTAAAAAAAAACCCATTGTGTAAGCAAGTAAGTATTCCTAAATCTGCAATGGCTCTGCCTTAGTCTCTAAAATTGCAGCAAATATTGCAGCAAAAATTGAGAAGTTGTGGTTTGCCTTGTACTGGTGAAATGGCTTATCTAATCTACTTTTTTTTTTTTTGCAGATTTGATAGTGTGTTTAATAAATAGCATAGTATAAATTAGATTTTGTTAATATGCCGCCATGTGCATGCTTGTACTTGTTTATCTGTAATGGACTCTACAGTGTAAACCCAATGTAGTTGAAACCACTTTTGAAAAGTGGTTGGGGGAAGTAGCATGTTTAATTGTTGCAATTTCCAGTAGAGGAAAGTGGAGTATTATCTCAGACTTCGACTTAAAGATTCTCCAAATTTATGTCTTTGAAAAATTCAGAACAAATTACACAACTGTAGTCTCCAGCAAAACTGACTTTAAAGATTACCATTATAATACAGTCTTCCTAAATTCATACCTATTAGGCTGGGGCTACTGGGCAATTTTGGTGATGACTCCTGAACGTTCGGTAGTGCATACTCATGATAATTCTACCACATTACTGAAAGGCCACTTTAACCATAGGGTTGTGGGGGGCCCCATGGGTCAGCGGGACAGTCCCAGGGCTGCATCTGCCATGAGGCCTAAAGTGGCAGATTTCTTAGTATTTGTTGGGTTCATCCAGAGGCTTTGTTCAGACGGAACACATGGTAGAAATAGAAATGCTATTATTATACTCTGGGTTCTCTTCAGACCCCTGAGTATAATGAGCTGGAGGCTCAGGGTAGGTGATTAAACATAACAAACATGTTACTCACCTCCCCTGGGCTCCAGCACTGGTCTTCGAATGAAATCAGAGACCGCTGACGCCTGTTATTGGGCTTCAGCGGTCACGTGGGTCACGGTAGCATCATGACATATGGTAATAGCTTGTGAGTGGTGAACCACAAAAATTTAGGGTTTGACTGAAACTGAAATTTTTGGAAGATTTTTAGGGGCCACTATGGAACGTTATACTGTGTGGAGGGGTTAATATGGGATACTATACTGTGTGGATGGGCTACTGTGAGACATTGTATTGTGTTAAGGGACCACTATGAATCTGTGAGGGCAACCAAGTGGGGGACATGAAACTGTGGGGGCAACTAGCAGGGGGACATGAATCTGTGAGGGCAACTAAGTGGGGGACATGAAACTGAGGGGGCAACCAGATGAGGGACATTATACTGTAGGTGCACCAGGAGAGGGACTTTATACCGTGAGGCAACTGGAGGGGGACATTATACTGTGAGAGCAACTGCAGGGAGAGATTATAATATAATGTTTGAGGGTCCATCCAAGTTAATGTCTTATGTGTTAAACAACTGCAGGGGAATTATACTGTGTGAGGGCCAGTAAGGGGAATTATACTATGTGGGGGCAACTGTAGGGCCATTATAATTTGTTCAGGTCAGGTATGTCTAAGAGGTGGTGATGATGGAGCCCACTTATTAAACCTTTGCACTGAGCCCACCAATATGTTAAAATGGCCCTGCAACTCATCTTAAAAACCATGCCCCAGTTCCCGCCTCCTTGTCAAGTCAGTTAGAAAATAGCTTGTCAAGTCAGTTAGAAAATAGCTTAAATTACTGTAGTTGCAAACTATATGCACAGATACAAAGGAATTGTAGAGAGTAGTGAATTAAAGAATTAAAGAAGACCTTTCACCATCTCCACCAATTCAATTTCTTAGCATCTGTAAATAGGTGCCGCTCCACTGATTCCAGTGCATTTTTTCTTTAGCCTTGACCATTCCCGAGCAATAAGCTCAGATAGTTTTGGGGAATGATGTGCTATTTAAGCTCTGTAATGTCAGAAGGTCAATGTCAGTCAAGGGGTGTGATTCAGAGCACCAATCAGAGGCAGCCAGTGTCAGAGCTCAGAATCACACCCCTTTTCCGCTCCTGCCTGACACCACCCTCTTGACCGTACAGAGCCTAAATATCATATCAGACACCAAAACAAACAGTATTGATTGCTTGGGAACTGTGGGGACTAGACTAGGGACAAGCTGGACTTGGAGGTGGTAAAAGGTCCTCTTTAATAAAATAAACTGTCTGTATTCCACATATAGAGTCACATGTTGTATGTCTTAATGGGGTTGCAAATAGAGAGTCACATGTTGCACAACTTAAACAGGTTGTTTTGTTTTACCAACCTCTTCTTGTACTCTCTTTGCAAAGTCTGGGTGAAAAGGATGGTTAGAAGGGTTTTGTCAAAAATTGATACCCCTTTTAGGCCGGGGCCAACGTTGCAGAGTTTTGGCCACGGTAGAAATGCTGCAGCAAAAAACGCTGCATTTTACATTACCTGCAAAGTGGATAGGATTCTAGCTAATCCTATCCACACACTGCAGAAAAAAATCTGCAGCAGAAATGCTATGTTTTCAAAAACTCTTGCATTTTTGTAAATCGCAGCATGTCAATTATACCTACAAAAACGCTTGCGTTTCCCATTTAGGTATAATAAAGGCAGAAAGCCCACAGAGGAAAACTATGTGAAATCACAAAATAAAACTTTATGTTAAAAAAGCAGCGGAAAAAACTGTGATGCATTTCTGTTGCGGTCTTTTCCGCAGCAATTCGCTGCATGAGGCTATAGCCTCAAATGGTTTTTCAGATGGTTTTTGACTCTATTTGCATAAAATATAATATTTTCAAATGGTATTTTTAATACAGAATTGAAGTCAGGGTCCGCTTTGCAAGTAATTGAAGTGACCCTCCTTTACTAAGTACTAAATTCCCACGACCAGTCTATGTACCAGTCACAAGTTTGGCCAAAAGGTATGTTTTCCATGAACGAGAAAAGCACTGAAGTCTTGAAGGCTTGTGCTTAAGTGCTTGAAATCAGAATTTTGGGCCAATATAAATAGTCAAGGTGATAGCTGTATACATATTTCTTCCTAAAAAGATTAATTGTAAAGTCAGATATAGTAAATGTCTGCTTTAAAAACTTAATATTTAGAATTACTTTGTGTCTTAATGCAGTGGCAAAAACCATAAACCTCTACAATGAAATTGGGTCTCTTGAGGATCATCCCAGGGAACCCAATACTCAGTTACATGTGCTGCACAGAAGAGGTTTATTAGAGTCACCAGCTTTAGAACTTGCCTATCAACAGTTCTTTAGAGGCCAAATAAATGCTTCACTGAGTAATAGCAACAGACACGTCTCACACTCAACATCAACTGCTTAGAGACCTCTATGGTAGAATTTCTGCAACAAACTGCTACTAAAGTAAATAAATAAAAAAAAAAGTCTTGCTGGACCAATGTTGAAGTGGATTACAAGCAAATTAAAGCTGAGATAACAAAGTAAACATCCAATATCACTAGGATAGCACACCAAGTCACAATAACTAATAACTGAGTCAGAAGAGAGTGCAGAGGAGACTAGAGTAAAGTAACAAGCACAACCTAACTTTCCCCCTGACTGGTCAGCTGACTATGCCTTCTGACTGGCTGATCAGCCAGACCTCTGGTATGTTTCAGAAGTCGGGCTCTGTGATTAGCAGAGTCAGTGTAGGCCTGGGGTGCCTAATGCCCACCAGTAGAATTCATTCTGGGACCCCACTATACAGCTAAATGCAAATATTGCCTGCCTCCTATTCGCATATTCCTAAAACTGCACTAACACACATTTTTTTCAGTATTAGCCTTCTACCAAGACCTCCCTCAAGACTATTTCTGTCTTGTGGTCCTCTCAGTAGCCTTCTGACTCGCTTTTGCCTTAGACTGTGACCCCCTTAGCTCTGTGAGCAAGATGATTGGTGATGGGGTTTGGCATAGACAGTAAGGAGATGGGGCCCAGGAGGGAGGATAATGGTCTACCTGTCTCTGTGCCTAGATGTCATCTCAGGCACCCAATAAAAATATACATGTTTGTTTACTTTTTTAATGGAAGAAAATATCCTGCATGCATGAGTTTTTCTTCCATCAGAAAGCTTCCGTTATGTTTTTTTACACTGGGATGAATGCAGACAAACCCCTGGTGGGGGTGGTTCCATCTGCATCTGTCATTTAATGTCCTTTGCTCTCATCCTGCAATGGATGACAGCAACGGACATTAACAATGTTAAGCAGAAGAATAGAACAGCACTCCATAAGTAATCGTGTCAATTGAGAGACATTTATTGTAGTGGGCCACCTCCAATCCAATTTAATAGTATGCATTCAAGGAATACACCGCTTGATTAAATGTTTGCTATTTCACAATATTTTTGCTTATTGTGATGTTTCAGGTATTAAACCTTCATCAGGCTTTAAAAACATATCACAGTGGTATTAACATAGTGTAACAGTGAATGACTGAGCAAAAAATCACAAACAATAAAAACAACGCAGGAAAAAAAGACATTGGGCACAAATAAAACATTTGCATGATAAGGCTAACAGTAAAGGATTCTAAGGTGAAAAATAACATGTGGAAGTACGCCAATATACATAACTGGCCATATATATACCCATATATACAGATATACATACCTACACCTTTATTTGTATATACAAATGTAGTCATTGCCAACTAGTCTGCTGGCACACTATTTCCCTTTAAATAGCACGCCAGCAGCACCAGTCAATCCCTCTCAGGTGCCGGCTCTTTAATTAGAAGCACTGAGGGTGAGGGAGTCAGAGGCGAGTGCTTATGTTTAGCCTTTGGATAAACTAAGAATTATACTGAAACCAGGACCATGTGATTTATATCACGTGGCCCTGTTTGCCTAACAAGGGGATGCTGAATATCGATGACCTGAGTAATCTTTGTAATACATTGAGGGCTAACCCGCATTAAACACCTCCTTATTCCCAAGTAAAAGACATTGGTGAAAGTGGGTAAAAAACTACAAAAATCATACAGCTGGCGTTGCTATTTCCGGCAGTGGCCCCGCTATGTATAGACACTTTGGCCATTTGAATTTACCACCAAAACACCTGCTCTGGCTCTAAATTAAATTGTGCCAATCTCAGAGGAGCCGCTGCCAACAATGAATTCAATAGCAACAGTGGCTCTTCTGTAATAGCGGGACAACCACTGATAATAAACACTATGATGTTACAGTACAGAGATAGATCACTGCAGGGCCACTGTTATTGGCTCAATAGAATTTAGTGCCAGAGAAAGTTTTTTGCACTAAATTTAAATGGCCAAAGTGTCTGTACATAGCTGGGCCACTTATTTTTTGTTCTTTACCCATTACCAACAATCAGTGGCGTAACTAGGAATGGCTGGGCCCCAAGGCGAACATTTGACATGGGGCCCCCCCAAGCCGCCGCCCCCAACCCCCCCCCCCCGCCGCCCCCAACCCCACCAAACCGCCGCCCCCAACTCCCCCCCACACACAAACTGCATTCCTGCGCACACTATTATGCCCCATAGTGGCCCCTGCACACGGTATTATGTCCCATAGTGGCCCCTGCACACGGTATTATGCCCCATAGTGGCCCCTGCACACGGTATTATGCAGCATAGTGGCCCCTGCACACAATATTATGCCCCATAGTGGCCCCTGCACACAGTAGTTTGCCCCATAGTGGCGCCTGCACGCAGTAGTTTGCCCCATAGTAGCCCCTGCACACAGTAGTTTGCCCCATAGTAGCCCCTGCACACAGTAGTTTGCCCCATAGTGGCCCCTGCACACAGTAGTTTGCCCCATAGTGGCCCCTGCACACAGTAGTTTGCCCCATAGTAGCCCCTGCACACAGTAGTTTGCCTCATAGTAGCCCCTGCACACAGTAGTTTGCCCCATAGTGGCTCCTGCACACAGTAGTTTGCCCCATAGTGGCCCCTACACACAGTAGTTTGCCCCATAGTGGCTCCTGCACACAGTAGTTTTCCCCATAGTGGCCCCTGCACACAGTAGTTTGCCCCATAGTAGCCCCTGCACACAGTAGTTTGCCCCATAGTGGCCCCTGCACACAGTAGTTTGCCCCATAGTGGCCCCTGCACACAGTAGTTTGCCCCATAGTAGCCCCTGCACACAGTAGTTTGCCTCATAGTAGCCCCTGCACACAGTAGTTTGCCCCATAGTGGCTCCTGCACACAGTAGTTTGCCCCATAGTGGCCCCTACACACAGTAGTTTGCCCCATAGTGGCCCCTGCACACAGTAGTTTGCCCCATAGTAGCCCCTGCACACAGTAGTTTGCCCGATAGTAGCCCCTGCACACAGTAGTTTGCCCCATAGTAGCCCCTGCACACAGTAGTTTGCCCCATAGTGGCCCCTACACACAGTAGTTTGCCCCATAGTAGCCCCTGCACACACTATTATATGCCCCATAGTGGACCACCCATGAACGATTATTATACTCTGGGGTCTTTTCAGACCCCAGAGTATAATGATCGAAGACCCAGGGGAGGATAGAAACATAGAAAACACTGCATCTTACCTGTTCCTCGGTCCGGTGCACTCCCGTGCGCTACTTCGGCCATCTTCAATGTCGGACCGGATCTCGCGTGATCCAGGCTGGCGTTGCGACGCATAATGACGTCGCCTGACGTCTGGGACGTCACCAAACAGGCCCGAAGCCTGCGGAGCGGCGGAGAGGTGAGTTACAGTGTTTTTTTATGTTCGCTCACCTCCCCTGGGCCCCCGATTGTTATACTTGGGGTCTAAAAAGACCCCAGAGTATAACGATAGCAGTGATTGTGGGGTTCGCGGTAGCGACTGCCACAGGGCTCCGGGCCCCGTAATGTTCCGGGCCCTGTGGCAGTCGCTACCACTGCTACCCCGGTAGTTACGCCCCTGCCAACAATCATAGTGTCACAACACAGGGATAGATCATAGTGAGGCCACAGTTGCTCTTTTCAGCGTGTTCTCACTATCACAGAAGAGCCACTGCCGCTTTTGAATTCAATGGTGACAACATCACAGGATCAAATCCGTTAAAACAACCGTTAATATAAGCTACTAAAATATATGATACCCTTGATGCATAAACCACCACTAAGTGAATAAATTTATAAAATACTGGAAAAACACTATAAATAACTTGACTCGTTTCTATCTCAGAGTTCATCAGGAGACAAGATTCCAGGAAATAAATCAGAACTAGACACAAATAACCAGCATCACAAAGTATCCTCCAAGTTAGTACTAGGGAGGGGAGGGAAAAATAGTAAAAACAAAAGTCCTCTATTCAAGTAGGTACATAATAACATACTGAAAGGACATATGATGAATTGTATGAGAGCAAATCATTAAAACAAAATATAAAAAATAAGCCCTACCCCGAAAATAAGCCCTAGCTAGATTTTCCAGGTTTTTTGGAATTGAAATTTCCGTACCTGACCAAACCACTAATAGATCATAGATATCATCCAGGTCACATTAGATTCCATGAATACCATAAGATCCTCCCACCAGCCCAGGAGCAAATTAGCATAAGAGGGGGCACATGGGTTCCACATAGCTGTGCCCCTGAGCTGGTGGAAGAACGCTCCATCAAATGCATAGTAATTATGGGTCAAGACAAATTCAAGCAGATCTAGAACAAATTGATTGTGCCGAGTCCTGTTTTTGTTTCTTCCTTCACCAATAATTGCATAAACAACAGAGAACAATCAGTTGCCGGTGATTCCCAGATCTGCAGTAGATATTCTCGCTGCTGGGGCAATGGTAATCTTCAACCCCTTAGCAACAGTCTTATTCTTAATATAATTATTTAATGACTGTAACTCCCAGCATGACTTTAAGTGTATTTTATAACAGTCATACAGGTCCTTAAAGCCACCTTTTATAATTGGAGTAAGAGAGGCAGGTAGAGACAGATCCTGCTCTGAAAACACTTCAATTGCTTTGCTAAGTCAGAAGTCATGGGTCAAATATGGATAAAGACCAAGGCCATAATAAGTATATAGTCAATAAATACAGAGACTGGTAAGTCTCCAGTCTTGTAGATAGACTATAAGGGAGTTGGAATAAGCAACAGTATTACATGATCAAATCCTTTAAAACATAACATTTAATATAACTCAAAAAATATATGATTCCCATGATGCATAACATAAACCACCACCAAGTAAAAAAAAAATTGATAAAATACTGGAAAAACAATATAAATAACTAGACGCATTTCTCAGTCAGAAAGTTCATCAGGAGACAAGATTTCTGTAACTAAATAAGAGATACACACAAATAACCAGCATTACAAAGTAATTTCCCAGTTAGTACTAGGGAGGGGAGGGAAAAAGAGTAAATAAAATTCTCTATTCAAGTTGGTACATATCTACATACTGAGAGCGCATATGATGGATAGTATGAGAGCAAATCTTTACAACAAAATATATGCATATGTTAACATACTATAAGTATACTGCTAAAAAGGCCATTAATATACATAGTTGGTAAAGATGCTATTGGTACACGGATTACATTCAACCACATCAAAGGTGCTTATACAGAAATAAATATGGCCCACAATAACAGTATGGATTCGGCAATTAACTGCATCCAGATCGGTAACTTGTACTCTAATAATATAATGCACATACAGTACCTGATATCCTATTTTTACCAACTTGTCTCATGTCGCTCTGTTCAGATACAGTATATCTTAGTTTTAATTGTTTTAATCATATTAACCTCTCCCCCCTTCTTTATGCTATATATGGTATATGGTACCAGATGACAATATGGTATTGCCGAAGGTCTTATATCTTACTTATCAATACTTACTATTTATATTATATGCCTTGCATTTCTTGTTCCATGTATGTTCACATTTATGTATGTATGTACAGTATGTATATACATATACTGTGCAGGTATATGTATGTATACAGTGGGGAATGGGAAAAAAAATTTAGTCAGCCACCAAATGTGCAAGTTCTCCCACTTAAAAAGATGAGAGAGGTCTGTAATTGACATCATAGGTAGACATCAACTATCAGAGACAAAATGAGAAAACATATATAGAAAATCACATTGTCTGATTTTTTAAGAATTTATTTGCAAACTATGGTGGAAAATAAGTATTTGGTCACCTACAGTGCCTTGCGAAAGTATTCGGCCCCCTTGAACTTTTCAACCTTTTGCCACATTTCAGGCTTCAAACATAAAGATATAAAATTTTAATTTTTTGGTGAAGAATCAACAACAAGTGGGACACAATTGTGAAGTGGAATGAAATTTATTGGTTATTTTAAACTTTTGTAAAAAATAAAAAACTGAAAAGTGGGGTGTGCAATATTATTCGGCCCCTTTACTTTCAGTGCAGCAAACTCATTCCAGAAGTTCAGTGAGGATCTATGAATGATCCAATGTTGTCCTAAATGACTGATGATGATAAATATAATCCACCTGTGTGTAATCAAGTCTCAGTATAAATGCACCTGCTCTGTGATAGTCTCAGGGTTCTGTTTAAAGCGCAGAGAGCATCATGAAGACCAAGGAACACACCAGGGAGGTCCGTGATACTGTTGTGGAGAAGTTTAAAGCCGGATTTGGATACAAAAAGATTTCCCAAACTTTAAACATCCCAAGGAGCACTGTGCAAGCGATCATATTGAAATGGAAGGAGTATCAGACCACTGCAAATCTACCAAGACCCGGCCATCCCTCTAAACTTTCATCTCAAACAATGAGAAGAATGATCAGAGATGCAGCCAAGAGGCCCATGATCACTCTGGATGAATTGCAGAGATCTACAGCTGAGGTGGGAGAGTCTGTCCATAGGACAACAATCAGTCGTACACTGCACAAATCTGGCCTTTATGGAAGAGTAGCAAGAAGAAAGCCATTTCTCAAAGATACCATAAAAAGTCTTGTTTAAAGTTTGCCACAAGCCACCTGGGAGACACACCAA
Organism: Leptodactylus fallax; assembly: GCA_947044405.1. Lineage (NCBI taxonomy): Eukaryota > Metazoa > Chordata > Amphibia > Anura > Leptodactylidae > Leptodactylus > Leptodactylus fallax. The sequence continues at coordinate 881,177 of CAMRHE010000001.1, read as the reverse complement.
ACATGTGGAAGAAGGTGCTCTGGTCAGATGAAACCAAAATCTAACTTTTTGGCCACAATGCAAAACGATATGTTTGGGGTAAAAGCAACACAGCTCATCACCATGAACACACCATCCCCACTGTCAAACATGGTGGTGGCAGCATCATGGTTTGGGCCTGCTTTTCTTCAGCAGGGACAGGGAAGATGGTTAAAATTGATGGGAAGATGGATGGAGCCAAATACAGGGCCATTCTGGAAGAAAACCTGTTGGAGTCTGCAAAAGACCTGAGACTAGGACGGAGATTTATCTTCCAACAAGACAATGATCCCAAACATAAAGCAAAATCTACAATGGAATGGTTCACAAATAAATGTATCCAGGTGTTAAAATGGCCAAGTGAAAGTCCAGACCTGAATCCAATCGAGAATCTGTGGAAAGAGCTGAAAACTGCTGTTCAAACGCTCTCCATCCAACCTCACTGAGCTCGAGCTGTTTTCCAAGGAAGAATGGGCAAGAATTTCAGTCTCTCGATGTGCAAAACTGATAGAGACATACCCCAAGTGACTTGCAGCTGTAATCGCAGCAAAAGGTGGCGCTACAAAGTATTAACTTAAGGGGGCCAAATACAGTCATATGAAAAAGTTTGGGCACCCCTATTAATCTTAATCATTTTTAGTTCTAAATATTTGGGTGTTTGCAACAGCCATTTCAATTTGATATATCTAATAACTGATGGACACAGTAATATTTCAGGATTGAAATGAGGTTTATTGTACTAACAGAAAATGTGCAATATGCATTAAAACCAAAATTTGACCGGTGCACAAAGTATGGGCACCTCAACAGAAAAGTGACATTAATATTTAGTAGATCCTTTCCAAAAACCCCCCCCCTTTCCCCTTCTCCCCCCTTTCTTCCCTTCCTCGGTCCTTGTTGACGTTTTTTCACCCTTTTGCAAACTCCCCCCACTCCCCCGGGCCCCCCCATTTCAGTTCAGTTAAGTTTGATGGTCGCCGAGCATGGACAGCCCGCTTCAAATTATCCCACAGATGTTCAATGATATTCAGGTCTGGGGACTGGGATGGCCATTCCAGAACATTGTAATTGTTCCTCTGCATGAATGCCTGAGTAGATTTGGAGCTGTGTTTTGGATCATTGTCTTGGCGAAATATCCAGCCCCGATGCAACTTCAAATTCGTCACTGATTCTTGTACATTATTCTCAAGAATCTGCTGATACTGAGTTGAATCCATGTGACCCTCGACTTTAACAAGATTCCCGGTGCTGGCATTGGCCACACAGCCCCAAAGCATGATGGAACCTCCACCAAATTTTACAGTGGGTAGCAAGTGTTTTTCTTGGAATGCTGTGTTTTTTTGACACCATGCATAACGCCTTTTTGTATGACCAAACAACTCAATCTTTGTTTCATCAGTCCACAGGACCTTCTTCCAAAATGAAGCTGGCTTGTCCAAATGTGCTTTTGCATACCTCAGGCGACTCTGTTTGTGGCGTGCTTTCAGAAACGGTTTCTTTCGCATCACTCTCCCATACAGCTTCTCCTTGTGCAAAGTGTGCTGTATTGTTGACCGATGCACAGTGACACTATCTGCAGCAAGATGATGCTGCAGCTCTTTGGAGGTGGTCTGTGGATTGTCCTTGACTGTTCTCACCATTCTTCTTCTCTGCCTTTCTGATATTTTTCTTGGCCTGCCACTTCTGGGCTTTACAAGAACTGTCCCTGTGTTCTTCCATTTCCTTACTATGTTCCTCACAGTGGAAACTGACAGGTTAAATCTCTGAGACAACTTTTTGTATCCTTCCCCTGAACAACTATGTTGAACAATCTTTGTTTTCAGATCATTTGAGAGTTGTTTTGAGGAGCCCATGATGCCACTCTTCAGAGGAGATTCAAATAGGAGAACAATTTGCAATTGGCCACCTTAAATACCTTTTCTCATGATTGGATGCACCTGGCTATGAAGTTCAAAGCTCAGTGAGGTTACAAAACCAATTTTGTGCTTCAGTAAGTCAGTAAAAAGTAGTTAGGAGTATTCAAATCAATAAAATGATAAGGGTACCCAAATTTTTGCACCAGTCAAATTTTGGTTTAATGCATATTGCACATTTTCTGTTAGTACAATAAACCTCATTTCAATCCTGAAATATTACTGTGTCCATCAGTTATTAGATATATCAAATTGAAATGGCTGTTGCAAACACCCAAATATTTAGAACTAAAAATGATTAAGATTAATAGGGGTGCCCAAACTTTTTCATATGACTGTAATTTGGCACGCCCCACTTTTCAGTTTTTTATTTTTTACAAAAGTTTAAAATATCCAATAAATTTCGTTCCACTTCACGATTGTGTCCCACTTGTTGATTCTTCACCAAAAAAATTAAAATTTTATATCTTTATGTTTGAAGCCTGAAATGTGGCAAAAGGTTGAAAAGTTCAAGGGGGCCGAATACATTCGCAAGGAACTGTACAAACAAGCAAGATTTCTAGCTCTCACAGACCTGTAACTTCTTTAAGAGGCTCCTCTGTCCTCCACTCATTACCTGTAGTAATGGCACCTATTTGAAATTGTTATCAGTATAAAATACACCTGTCCACAACCTCAAACAGTCACTCTCCAAATTCCACTATGGTGAAGGCCAAAGGGCTGTGGAAGGACACCAGGAACAAAATTGTAGACCTGCACCAGGCTGGGAAGACTGAATCTGCAATAGGCAAGCAGCTTGGTGTGAAGAAATCAACTGTGGGAGAATTAATTAGAAAATGGAAGACATACAAGACCACTGATAATCTCCCTCGATCAGGGGCTCCACGCAAGATCTCACCCCGTGGGGTCAAAATGATCACAAGAACGGTGAGCAAAAACCCCAGAACCAGTGAATGACCTGCAGAAAAGCTGGGACTAACGTAACAAAGGCTACCGTCAGTAACACACTACGCCGCCAGGGTCTCAGATCCTGCAGTGCCAGACGTGTCCCCCTGCTTAAGCCAGTACATATCCAGGCCCGTCTGAAGTTTGCTAGAGAGCATTTGGATGTTCCAGAAGAGTATTGGGAGAATGTCATATGGTCAAGTAGAAACACAACTCGTCGTGTTTGGAGGAGAGTGATGCTGAGTTGCATCCAAAGAACACCATACCTACTGTGAAGCATGGGGGTGACATCATCATGCTTTGTCACTGTTTCTCTGCAAAGAGACCTGGACAACTGATCCATGTACATGAAAGAATGAATGGGGCCATGTATCATGAGATTTTGAGTGCAAACCTCCTTCCATCAGCAAGGCCATTGAAAATGAAACGTGGCTGTGTCTTTCAGCATGACAATTATCCCAAGCACACTGCCAGGGCAACGAAGGAGTGGCTTGGTAAGAAGCATTTCAAGGTCCTGGAGTGGCCTAGCCAGTCTCCAGATCTCAACCTCATAGAAAACCTTTGGAGGGAGTTGAAAGTCCGTGTTGCCCAGCGACAGCCCCAAAACATCACTGCTCTAGAGGAGATCTGCATGGAGAAATGGGCCAACATACCAGCAACAGTGTGTGCCAACCTTGTGAAAACTTACAGGAAACATTTGACCTCTGTCATTGCCAACAAAGGATATATAACAAAGTATTGAGATGAACTTTTGTTATTGACTAAATACTTATTTTCCACCATAATTTGCAAATAAATTCTTAAAAAAATCAGACAATGTGATTTTCTGGATTTGTTTTCGCATTTTGTCTCTCATAGTTGAGGTCTACCTATGATGTCAATTACAGGCCTCTCTCATCTTTTTAAGTGGGAGAACTTGCACAATTGTTGGCTGACTAAATACTTTTTTTCCCCACTGTATGTGTATATATCAGGTATATATATGGCTTCTTATGTATATTAGCAAGGTTTCACAACCGTGCGCAGTCTTTGGGTCAGTAAAAATAGCACGGATGACATACGGATAGGTATCCATATGTCATCTGTGGTTTTCACTGACCCATACATTGAAAATGAATTGACAGAGCCTCAAGTACAGACAGGTATAGGATCTGCTCCATAATTTGCAGCTCTTCAATTCAGCCTGGACACACAGCCGCAAAAACTACGGCTGTATCTATGGGCCCATTGAAATGTATGGGTCTATACTTTTATCTGCAATTGTGGATAAAAAGTATGTTTTTTTATTTGTTCCTAACATCTGCTTTTCCTGCATTGTTTTTATTGTTTGTGTTTTTTTGCTCAGTCATTCACTGTTACACTATGTTAATATCACCATGATATGTTTTCTGTTTTTCTAGCCTGATGAAGGGTTAATATGTCGCAATAAGTATAAATATTGTGAAACAGCAAACGTTAAAGCAAGAGGTGTATTCTTTGAATGTATGCTAAATGCTTAAATTGGATTGGATATGAACACTACAATAAATGTCTACCAATTGACACAATTGCTTATGGAATGCTGTTCCATTCTTCTGCTTACCATTGTTAATGTCCGTTGCTGTCATCCGTCGCAGGACGAGAGCGAGGGACATTAAATGACAGATGCAGATGGTGGCACCCCTGTTGGGGGTCTGGATCGGATGTGACCCATTACAATAAATGAGCTGGCATGATTAAATATGGAGTGCTATTCCATTCTTCTGCTTACTTCTTGCCTGAGGGAGTGTGGCAAGTCCCTCTCAGAACTGGACCCATTGAAGGTGTTACTTGAGTGTGCTGCCTGATATCTTTCCATTAACAATGGTGGTGTGAATGTAGCCCAAGTGTGTTATGTAAAGTGGGGAAAAAAAAGTATTTAGTCAGCCACCAATTGTGCAAGCTCTCCCACTTAAAAATATGAGAGAGGCCTGTAATTGACATCATAGGTAGACCTCAACTATGAGAGACAAAATGAGAAAACAAATCCAGAAAATCACACTGTCTTATTTTTAAAGAATTTATTTGCAAATTATGGTGGAAAATAAGTATTTGGTCAATAACAAAAGTTCATCTCAATACTTTATTATATATCTTTTGTTGGCAATGACAGAGGTCAAAAGTTTTCTGTAAGTCTTCACAAGGTTGGCACACACTATTGCTGGTATGTTCGCCCATTCCTCCATGCAGATCTCCTCCAGAGCAGTGATGTTTTGGGGCTATCGCTGGGCAACACGGACTTTCAACTCCCTACAAAGGTTTTCTATGGGGTTGAGATCTGGAGACTGCCTAGGCCACTCCAGGACCTTGCAATACTTCTTATGAAGCCACTCCTTTGTTGCCCTGGCGGTGTACTTGGGATCATTGTCATGCTGAAAGACCCAGTCACGTTTCATTTTCAATGCCCATGCTGATGGAAGGAGGTTTGCACTCAAAATCTCACGATACATGGCCCAATCCATTCTTTCTTGTACACGGCTCAGTCATCCTGGTCCCTTTGCAGAGAAACAGCCCCAAAGCATGATGTTGCCACCCCCATGCTTCACAGTAGGTATGGTGTTCTTTGGATGCAACTCAGCATTCACTCTCCTCCAAACACGACGAGTTGTGTTTCTACCAAACAGTTCTACTTTGGTTTCATCTGACCATATGACATTCTCCCAGTACTCTTCTGGAACATCCAAATGCTCTCTAGCAAACTTCAGTCAGGCCCAGATATGTACTGGCTTAAGCAGGGGAACACGTCTGGCACTACAGGATCTGAGTCCCTGGCGGCGTAGTGTGTTACTGACGGTAGCCTTTGTTACGTTAGTCCCAGCTTTCTGCAGGTCATTCACTAGGTCCCCTTGTGTGGTTCTGGGATTTTTGCTCACCGTTCTTGTGGTCATTTTGACCCCACGGGATGAGATCTTGTGTGGAGCCTCTGATCGAGGGAGATTATCAGTGGTCTTGTATGTCTTCCATTTTCTAATTATTGCTCCCACAGTTGATTTCTTTACACCAAGCTGTTTGCCTATTGCAGATTCAGTCTTCCCAGCCTGGTGCAGGTCTACAATTTTGTTTCTGGTGTCCTTCCACAGCTCTTTGGTCTTCACCATAATGGAGTTTGGAGTGTGACTGTTTGAGGTTGTGGACAGGTATCTTTTATACTGATAACAATTTCAAACAGGTGCATTACTACAGGTAATGAGTGGAGGACAGAGGAGCCTCTTAAAGAATAAGTTACAGGTCTGTGAGGGCCAGAAATCTTGCTTGTTTGTAGGTGACCAAATACTTATTTTCCACCATAATTTGCAAATAAATTCTTAAAAAATCAGACAATGTGATTTGATTTTCTAGATATGTTTTCTCATTTTGTCTCTCATAATGGAGATCTACCTATGATGTCAATTACAGGCCTCTCTCATCTTTTTAAGTGGGAGAACTTGCACAATTGGTGGCTGACTAAGTACTTTTTTCCCCACTGTAAATATCTATCTAAAATATATCTGTAAATATATATCTATATTTTTATTGCACAAGGAAAGAAGTGTGACAATGGATGATGTGTGGTTTCCACTGTGTAACATAGCTGTGCAGTGTGATGACATTGAGTTATGTCCTTTGCCAACTCAACTGATTTTCTTAAGCATGCTAACTTTTACATAACATGCCTACTTCATATATTCCTATATATATATATATATATATATATATATATATATACACAAATATTATTTATACAGCATGTCTCAATTGTCTCTGTCACACATAGCCCACTCTTTTCATTTGAGATTTACATTTTCACATCAGCATTTTTTATGTATGCCAAGTAATATAATAATTTGCTAAGTGAAAAATGATGCCATTGTGTCTCTTCCTCCAGCATTATGTAGGTGCACACCATGGTTCCTGTCATGATAAGCAATTAGGAAATGGTTGAAAATACCAATGAATGAAATCTTTATTCTGAAAGGCTTCATTGTGAATCAGCTTGGCTGTGACATCCTACTCAGAACATGATGACAGTAAAAAAGGCAAAGCTAGATATTTTAATTTTGTAATGTATGTTTGTCAAGAAGGGACAATACAGTGCAAAAGACCCAAGGTGTAAATTGTGTGCAAACAATGAAGACATTTTTTTCAAATTTGCAAGGTATCCAAAATTTGTCTTAAATGTATGCTATACATGAAATGTATGGTACTTCAGAATGAATTTATATTTTCCTAAAATAGACTTTAATGATTGCTAGGAGCATAAGTATAGGAAGTGAAGAAGTTGTCCTCCTGCAACCTGAGCACGGCTCAAAATGACATGTGATAGTTGGAGGTCCATTATTAATTTTTCATTGGGGCACAGGAGCTTCAAGTAAATTCTCTGTTATCATTTGTATGGCAAGATACATATCACTATTAAGATTGAACCCCTTCTTACCCTATATTGCAACATTGGCCTACCCAGTATAGGTATACAGTGAGTTATCTTACACTGCTTCCATTACTCCCATAGAAATGAATGGTACTATCAGAAACAGCATACTGTAGCTCAGCAAGCTTCACTGTTTCTCTAAATTGTATTTTACATAAGGAGTGCGGCTTGCTGTACTATTGTGTTTCTGTAACTCATATTTACTTCCATTGGAAGCACAAAACTTTAAGTTTAAAAAAAAACCTTGCCTTTTTGCATTGAAAAATGCTTCATTATTAAAAGAGAAGAACTAACAAAATTGTTATTTCCACTTCTGTAATGACCAAGACTAGAACATTTCCATGTTATTTATCCTGTTTGGTGATTGCTGTAACAAAAAAATGAAAATTAATGCCAGAATTTTCATTTTTGTTCTTCTTGGCTCTAAACAAAATATAAAATGTGATTAAAAGTATAAGAAACCCAAAATGGTACAGCTCATCCGATAAAAAAAAAGCCCCTATTCTCTCAACTACAAAATAAAGAAGACATGGCTTTCATAATACAGTGACACAAAAAAATTATTTCATTGTGCAAACCTAGTAAAAAATTTAGAAACAATATACATTTGTACTTATATTGACCTGTGAAATAACTTTAACATGTCAATCATTTTAATTAGTGAACATGACTCAACTAATATATTGTAGACATTCGCAGTGTCAGTGAACGTATCCATGCTGTATGCGGAAAAAAATGGGAAAGCACACAACACTCTACAGGTTCCTTATACTGCATTGCATTTCCCGTTGTTGAGTATACTCATATTGCTCCATCACTACTGCTTTCTCAATTCACAGTCTCAGAGCTGATTGTTGTCAGAACACTTGGCAAAGAGACAACTGAAAGAAGGATAATTGGGTTCTGCAGATGCATAAAACTAGGAGTCCATTGCATAGATTTTAAATATAGTAAAATAGAATACAGCTTCCAATCAGTAATAGACCTCTCTAAATAGCCAACGTAATAGATTGAGGGTAAGATCATTAGTAGGGGCAGTAAGGTAAATGGTTATTAATGGTGTTGTAGTAAATCTAAATATTTTAATCTTGAAAGTATTAAAACAAACATGTCATTTTGGTATACAGTATTTCTCCTTTAGTTACTATAGTAACTGGTATTTGTATCTCGACTAAAATATATATATATATATATATATATATATATATATATATAAATCACTAATGCATATGTTGATTATTCTGTGATTGTGTTCCATAAGCTATTTTTAGCACTAAAATTACAAACTGAAATGTTTAAATTGTAATAGTTGCAGGGGAAAAAATTTTGGTACAAAGCACAGCAGAGGTACTAAAAATAGTCCCTTTCCCCAATAGAGTCTGGAAGAATAAGTAAATATTGAAGGAATATTACATATAACAGAAAAATAGAAAACAGTGGCAAAAAAGATGAATTTTACATAAATCAAATTTTACATGAACATTGACAGCTCTTTCTTTGCAGTAAAAACCCCTCTTAACTCCTTCCTGCCACAGTCATTTCCAGTTTATTCTTCCTCAACTTTCAAAAGCCATAACTTTTTATTTTTTTCATTTGGCATAGCCATTTGTGGGCTTGTTTTTTGTGGGTCAAGTTGTATTTTCTGATGGCACCATTTAATTTTACATAATGTATTGCAAAATGGTAAAAATAATATTTATTTGTTTGTGATGGAATTGGAAAAATGCAATTACACTATTGTTTTATATGTTTCTATATATTTGTATGCTTTACAACTTTTAAAAGAATGAAAAAAATCATTTCCATAGCTATATTCTTCTAACTTCTTTCTATTGCCCTTTACAGAGCTGGATAAAGGCTCTTTTTTGCAGTGGAAACTGTAGTTTTTATTAGTAACATTATAGTCTCACTTTTTGTTCCATTATTCGGAGGGAAAGAGGAGATCAAAAAATGGTGAATTCTACATAGAGATTTTTTATTCTCTATGGCATGCAGGCATACAGGATGTATACTTTAAAATATATATATTTTAATTATTAAGGCATTTTCAAGAATGCTGATACCAATTATGTTTACTTTTTTGGATTATTTTCATATGTAAAATGTGGATTTTTATTCTTTTGTTCTTTTATTATAGTTTTAAAAACTTTATTTTTCTCATTTCTAACATGTGACTGCTTGATCATTTATACAATACAATGCAATATATTAGTATTTTAGTGTATTGTAAATGAGATGTGTACCTATTAAACCCTGCCTCATGCTGTACTTAGCAGGAACCTTAAAATGGCAATCCTGGGAGCCTTTGCAAGACTTTTGGTTGCAATAGCAACCAAATGACACCTTCAATATTTTTACAGGGGAAGAGGTTTAGGGGGTTAGAGGAAGCCATTCCATCTTAGGAGTTAATGTCCATGTTTGGAGCTATCCCTGATCACTGGCACTGTTTTCAGGGATTTTCTGTTCAACACAACTGGCATCCACTGGCTCTGGCGCACATTCAAGTCCCAAGCCAGAGCAATATCTAAACACCCAACATCTACTGCCACAGACCTGCTACCTGCAGTTACTCTTGGTCATTGACCTACTTTCAATGACTGAAAGTAACCCAGGCCAAATGATTTTAACCAGCCAATGACAGCTCTAAACTGATTACAGCTGCCATTGACTGGTTTGGATTAGGCTACTCTTTGAATGAATGAAAGTAATCTGGATCAAATAATCTAAACCAGCCAGTGATGGCTGCAATCATCCTACAGCTGTCATCGGTTGGTTTAGAGTTTGTGGTCCAAATTACTCACAGTCTTTGAAAGTAGGTTAATTATCAGTAGATGATCTTGGATTTTCGGGGGGATGTTGTATTATGCATCCTGCCCCCCAAAAATAGTCCAATAAATAACTTTTCAGGGCAATCACGCTGTAACGTCTCTGTCTGTTCGGGTCTCTGCTCCACTCTCCGCTCGCACGCTTCGGCGCAGGAGGCATGTTCAGTTTGATTCCTTGGTTAAGATTCTTGTTGCTCAGTCTGAACACTGTCCTAGACTATGTAATTGAATTTCAGCCACACCTGTCTCCTGCACCTTATTTCTTTCGGCTTCTCAATAGTTAATCTTAGCCTTGCCTGTGTGATTGACAGTCTGTTGTCCAATCAAGTCTGGGGCAGGTCTTTTCTTGCTATAAACAGGTTGTCAGTTCACATATGGTCACTGGCTATTGATTCTGTCTTGTGACTTGTCCCTGCTAACTCCTTTTCTGCTATTTCCTGTATTCCTATTCCTGACCTCTGGCTCTGTTTTTGACTATTCTCTTGGATTGTGTTTTTGTACTGCATTGCTCAACTGTTACCAAGCCCTTGGCTAGCTGACCTCCCTTTGTTGCTGTTTGTTCTGTCTGCGTTCTGTGTTGTCACCTATATTAGGAAGGGACTGTCGACCAGTTGCTGGCTGTCGCCTAGGACAGATCAGGCAAGTTAGCCAGGGACAGTGGGGGGGTTCAGTTTTAGTGCTCACTGTCTTATTGTGCACCTCCCCCCAGGGTTCTGCAGCAGCACTGGGGAATTTCTCAACTGGCAATTCCCTTACACACGCACTTTCTATTCAGACTAAATTTATTTGTACTGGATCAAATCTGACAGCTGCTTTGAGTGAATCTGACCAGAAATAAATTTTGGGAAATTCACCCATGTGTAGTCTTGACTTTCATACACTGATGGCCTATTTTAAAACTGACAGGTCACTTTACACTAAGGGTTTAAAGGGAGTCTATGAGGTCCAAAATGCCTGTAATGTCCAAATGCCATTTAGAGACCTTTGATAGGAACAGAAGCATAACTATGTGACCACAAATTGATGGAGATAATAATCTTTTAACAGACATGAAAATCAGCCTGCAAGTGCATCTGGGGATGGGCCTAATTTGCCAAATGTGTCTACAGACAGTTGACATTAAAACCGAGGTCTAGGGGTATTTTGTGAATAAAAAGAAAAAAAAGGACCAAAATGATTTTCACTGAGGCTTATCCCATACTTCCTGTTATTTCACTACTGGCATACTATTAAGCTTTGTTAGATAGCTGTGCACATCATCTTTAACATCAATACTGGCATTTACATTTATGGATGCAAACATCGAGCTGCATGCACCTAAAGCCTCCTGCTAGAGCAGACAAACAGACAAAGTAAAAAACAAAATCTCTCATGGCAGCTTTTGACTCATCTGAGCTTTATATTTTTTACAGTATAAAATTGTCAACATAAGTAAAACTGGAATTTTTCTAGTTATAAAAAATTGTGTTTCATGTCATTTTTGCTGACGTAAATTTGCAGAATAGAAATATCTACACAGGCAGTGGTGTAACTAAAGTCTTGTGGGCCCCGATGCAATCTTTTGCCTGGGGCCCCCTACCTCATCCCTACAGAGAATTCTTGATAGTGATGGTTACAGGTGCTAAGGAGCTTAACAACCTTAGTGTGGTTAGGGTAATCTGTGGGTCTCCTTGGCGTATGGGCCAGATGGAAGCTGCAGTCTCAGTACTGATGCCAGTGCTTATGGGCCCCCTAAGTCTCCCCGGACCCTGCTGCGACTGCACGCTCTGCACCCCCTCAAGTTACATCCCTGTAACATAGTAACGCCTCATGGACAGCCTAAAGGTGAAATTCACCAAAACATAATGGGGTATGTCATAGAGACTTGCAAGATCACATTAATAGAGTTTATGAACTGATTAAAAAAACTCTAGCATGCCCAAACTCCTATGTAACTTCTCAGATGTTTACAACCATGTAAATCTCTGGCACCAATAAAATCTAAAAATTATGGTCATTCAGGCTCATAAGGTCTAGAGAACCATAACTATTTTTGCTCTGTAAATTAGTGGTGGCCTGTGATAGAAAATGCCACAGAATTGATCATTTGACATGCATCTATTGTATACCATTTAGGCAGAGGCATAATTTGAAGCTCCTGGGATCCAATGCAAAATCTGTAATGGGGTCCCTACTGACCTTGTGCCATTTAGAATATTGATATCCTTTATGTGGTAGAGCAACTTTGGGGGCCAAATGAGGGTCCGGGGCCCAGTAGTGACTACTGCCTCTGCATCCACTATACACACGTGGACAAAATTCTTGGTACCCCTCGTTTAATGAAAGAAAAACCCACAATGGTCACAGAAATAACTTGAATCTGACAAAAGTAATAATATATAAAAATTCCATGAAAATGAACGAATGAAAGTCAGACATTGCTTTTCAACCACGCTTCAACAGAATTTTTAAAAAAAGAAAACTCATGAAACAGGCCTGGACAGAAATTAATGTACCCTTAACTTAATATTTTGTTGCACAACCTTTTGAGGCAATCACTGCAAACAAACGATTCTTGTAACTGTCAATGAGACTTCTGCACCTCTCAACAGATATTTTGGCCCACTCCTCATGAGCAAACTGCTCCAGTTGTCTCGGGTTTGAAGGGTGCCTTTTCCAGATGGCATGTTTCAGCTCCTTCCAAAGATGCTCTAGGATTTAGATCAGGGCTCATAGAAGGCCACTTCAGAATAGTCCAATGTTTTCCTCTTAGCCATTCTTGGGTGTTTTTAGCTGTGTGTTTTGGATCATTATCCTGTTGCAAGACCCATGACCTGCGACTGAGACCAAGCTTTCTGACACTGGCAGCACATTTCTCTCTAGAATCCCTTGATAGTCTTGAGATTTCATTGTACCCTGCACAGATTCAAGACACCCTGTGCCAGATGCAGCAAAGTAGCCACAGAACATAACAAAGCCTCCTCCATGTTTCACAGTAGGGACAGTATTCTTTTCAAGATATGCTTCATTTTTCCGTCTGTGAACATAGAGCTGATGTGCCTTGCCAAAAATTTAGATTTTTGTCTCATCTGTCCTTAGGACATTCTCCCAGAAGCATTGTGGCTTGTCAACATGTAGTTTGACAAATTCCAGTTTTTTCAGATTCAAGTTATTTCTGTGACCATTGTGGGTTTTTCTTTCATTAAACAAGGGGTACCAACAATTTTGTCTACATGTATAGCTACGTCCCTGCATTTAGGAGTTTAATCATACTGCTTTGCTTATTTTTATACCCGTCTGTAAATACCTGTATTATTTTTCCATCAACACAGCCATATGATCGCTTGTTTTTTGCCATATAAATTGCAATTTTTAATTAAACCATTTTTGGGTACACAAACTTTTATTGTTCTGGGGAGGAATAGAAAATAAATAGTACTTGCACTTTTGCTATTTTGGGAGAGTTGGCTTTCGTTTTAACAGCATTCACTGTGAGGTATAAATGACATGAACTTTATTCCGCAGGTCCGTATAATTACGGCAATGGCCAATTCATAAACTTTTTTACATTTTAATACTTTTGTACAATAAAAACACTTTAAGGCTGAGGCCCCATGTTGCAAAAATGCATTTCTGCAACGGTAATGCTGCAATTTCAAAAATGTATAAATATAATTGGGGCAGAAAGTCCGCAGAGGAAAACTCTGCAGGATTTCTGTGAAAAACGCTGCGGAAAAAAAATCATGATGTTTCTCTGCCGCTTTTTTTTTCACAGCGCTTTTTGGCTCACTACGTGGGGCCTTAGCCTAAAGGAGGACCTTTCACCACCTCCACCTATTCTAGTTTTTGGCATCTGTTAATAGGCGCTACTCCACCAATTCAGAACAGTTGACATTTTTTTTTCTAGCCTCCAGCATTCCCAAGCAAGAAGCACAGTTAGTTTTGATGCCTAATGTGTTATTTAAGCTCTGTAATGTCAGAAGGGCAGTGTCAGGCAGGGGGTGCGATTCAGAGCTCCAATCAGAAGCAGTCAGTGTCAGAGCTCAGAATCACAGCCCTTGGCTGCCCCTGCCTGACAGCGCCTTCCTGACAGTACAGAGTCTAAATAGCATATCATGCACCAAAACTAACAGCGGTGATTGCTTAGGAATTGTGAGGTCTAGAGAAAAAATACAAACTGTGCCGTAATCAATGGAGCAGCGCCTATTAATTGAAGTAAAGAGCTGGACTTGTTGTAAGTAGTGAAAGGTTCTCCTAACACTTTAAGGACACAGCCTAAAAACCCCTGCAGCCATTTTTCCATTTTTGTATTTTACTCCCCACCTTCCAAATGCCATAACTTTTTATTTTTTGGTTCACAGAGCTGCATGAGGGCTTCATCCTTGTGGGACATTGCACTTCATAATGGTACCATTTAATATTCCATGCAATATACTGGCAGTCTGGAAAAAAAAATCAGAATTGGGTGGAATCACAGAAAAACTGGTTTGCGTGACTTTCTTACGTACTTTGTTTTTACCGCATTCACTATGCAGGCAAAATTACATGCTCTCTGTGGTTCGATATGATTATGGCAATATTTCTATAGTTTTTTTTAACCTTTAACCCCTTAGAAATCCTTTTATTATTGTTTTGATCACTTTTTATGTCCAAGCTTTCTATGTATGCAAATGCAGTTTAAACAGAGCCTAAGCCTGAGGCCCCACATTGCAGAAATGCAGTTGGTTTTGTTGCAGATTTTGCTGAGATTTATTGGGCCAAAACCAGGAATGTATCAAGCAAAAGGTAGAAGTATAAGTACTTCCTATATATTTCCCATTCCTATTATGGCCTTTCTTGGCTTTGGCTCAAAAAACTGCAGCAAAATCTGCAACAAAAAATATCTGATATATTCATTGGTATGCCATTATAGCTCTACTAGCTGGCATTTCCCCCTTCAACAGACGGAGTTTCTCAAGATGGAGTTTCTTTCAACTGTCTACAAGCTTCTGACAAACTGGCAAACATATTTTTCCTACTACTGCTTTTAGAATGTACAGAATTTTAATTTATGTAATGTATAGAGGTTTCAAATCTTTCACATTTCTATGACATATAGATTTAGACTTTCAGTTGGCAATTCAAGACCCTGCCATTTCTTTTTTTAGTCATTCTGGAATCTACATATATATGTGGCGTAAACGCCTTGGTTTGCCTGCGACGGAAATGCCGCATAAAAAAACATAGCGATTTAAAGTTACTGTATAATGAATGAGATTCTAGAAAATCCCATCCACACACAGTGTAAAAATATGTGCTGCTGATATGCTGCGAATTCCAAAACCGTTGCGGTTTTGGAAATCACAGCATGTCAATTATACCTCAGCAGACTTTCTGTGAAAAGCGCTGTAGGAAAAACCGCAATGCTTTTTGGCTGCGGGACGCTACGTAGGGCCTTAGACTAGATGAGGTTTTCATTATTTGTACAGATAGGTAAATAACTGTTACTAGTCATATAAACTATGCAGATATTAAATTATGCAGTGACCAAAAATGCTTTATCAAACTCTTTGGTCCACCTAATTCCTAATAATCTTTTTTGGGTTTAGCCCAGGTGACTGTAGGGCTAGGTCACCACTATGTCACCCTCATTGCTTGTCAACTCATTGGGTGTTTGCTGAAGACAAGGATCTGCAATTATGTATTTTAACATTTTTGATCCCTATTGTGTTATCAAAGTCAGTGGTATATAGAGGAGATCTGAGGCATCCGACACAGCGATATATGCCAACTGCCATGCTTGGTGCCATTTTGCCGTGGTCAGTTATATCAGGTTATGACGTGAGGGTGTCATTAGTTCAAAAGGTGATTTTCTACTGATAGACTCCCTTTAACCAGTTCTGGACCACCCATAGATTATGTACATCTGGGCAGTCCACTCTTAACCCTGCACGGATATATATATATATATATATATATATATACATACATTCTTGCAGTGTTAAACAGTTGCATTAAATTGTGCAGCTGCAGAACCAGGGAGCTAGCTGTTACTACCGCTGGACTTCCGATACAGAAGGCTGGGATGCTTTATTACTGAGTCGGGATGTGCTAATTTCTGGGAAGGCATACATCTTGTCAGATTAGACGCAAACACTCTTGGGCCAGGGATTAACAAGACTGTTGTGAAAAATGTCTTGATAACTCAGCCCCCAACAAAAAAAAATACTTAGCAAAAACATGCTTCTGTATATTTCCCATAAGGCAAATTTATATAAATGAAACATTACATGTCCCTAAGGGATACATTGAATAAACTACAATTCATTCTACAACATTTTGCGCTGATTAACATCTCTAAATTCCACTAGTTTATCTTATATTACTAATATCTTTACATATTATACTATCTTCCTATATTTATTTATATTTTTATGCCACTTTTTTAGACTAAATGTGTTGGGTACGTTGCTGACCAATCCATAGCACAAACCATCCGGAAATGGCTGTTTTTGTCACATCTTTCAGGCAACTTTTGCAATGGTTGAGCAACGATGACTGACTGCAGCACAAGAAACTCTGCACTGTGCAATTCACTTTGCAGTGATGGAATTTGGTTAAATCCCTTCCACTACACTGCCACTGCACTTCCCAGTAGGTTAGCTGTAGGCAGTTTTGCAGTGGCTAACCCACTTTACATACACAAGATGTGTCCTCAGCATTAAATGGTTTTCTGGTTTGTGGAATAATGTATGTCTCAGTTGAATAGTGATTTTTTTTTTTTATTATAACCAATGCTACTATACTTTACATCACTGTCATTTTGGCTGCTGACAGCAGAATCTTCTGTATTATGCAAAGCACAAGAATCTATTAAATATCTGCAGACTATTCCATATTGCTTTATACCAATTACTATGAGGGAGCTTGCTTTCCAGTGCTGAAATGTCTGTGAATCCAAAGGGACTTCAAATAGCAGGCACTGCCTTTGTTTTAACTGGGATCCTTTATGTTGTCATTTCTATATTCAGTGCAATTTCTTGCTTTATATTTACATTAGGATAATCCTCCAATTGATTCCTGAAGCTGAGTCTTCCAGTTAAAGGATAGAATGCATGTGAGATACTAATTACAAGAATACCAATAAGGTAAGGCAGCTGAAAGAGAATAGCAATTCCAGATCCAGAAACTGACGATAAATCCCCGGGATGACAGAGGCTCAGCATAAAACAACCTTTTCTTTTTTTTCATATTTCGAAGTGATCTTGAATTAATTGCGCTGTTTAGTTGAACTTTGCTTCCCTTGGTATCCTAGGAGAAAAGTCCTGACAGACTGGGAATTTCATCTTGCTAAGATACCTAATTTGCTGGCAGCTGATTTTAACTCTGTGCAGGCTGATCAGCAGGTTTTTTACATGCTAAATAAATACAAGAAAGAAGGTCACTGTCCACTTTGACAGAAGGTGAAATCCTGTGAAAATACTCAACCTCTGATGTTAGCTTTGAAAAACAATCCCAATTACAAGAACTGTAAAAGTAAATTATCAGCTATGAGGCTAAAACACTGTAGTTTATGTAATAGAAGGTTTCAAATATATAGAAAATTATAGATAGATAGATAGATAGATAGATAGATAGATAGATAGAGATAAAGAGAGACAACTATGAGTTAATATCTGATCCACAGATTCTACTACGACATATTTATTTCAGTTTTATTAAAGATGACCTGTTAGGTCTCCTGACATTTCTATTTCCTTCCCGCAGTGCAAACTTTAATTTTTTTGCTTTTGTTTTTTTTCTTCTCTTCTTTCCACAAACCATAACTTTTATATTTTCCCATTTGCATTACCTTATGAGGGCTTTTTTCTGCAGGAAAGATTGTACTTCCTATTGGCCCCATTTGATATACCATACCATGTACTGGTAAACCAGTAAAAAATTCTGAATGGGGTGAAATTAGGAAGAAAAACTCAGTTGCGTCATTTTTGTTTTGTTTTTACAATAAAAATGACAGGTTACCTTTATTAGTCGCCAGCATCTAACCAACTGCAGTATACATGATTAGTGTAGTGGTTGGGATTTACACACCACTGAACTAACCAACAGCACAGACTGTTTGGCACTCCGGATTTTGATCATGCAGTAGATCAATTTCTTCCTGTAGGTTTGGAATGGGTTTCAAAGGTTTCACCTGCAGTAAAAAACAGCCAATTTCAACTGCTGTGTGCCACAGAGTTGATACCCACAGCTATATGTGGCCTTAACCTTATATAGTTTTGTTACGGTTTATATATTTTAAAAAATGTTAAATTTCTTTCAAAGCAAAATTTTTATTGCATTCTTTGCATCATCCTATAGCATTTTTACATTTCAATCTACTGAGCTGTGTAAAGGCTTTTATTTGCAGTACTTTCTATTTTTTATTGGTACCATTATGAGCTACATATGACTTTTATTCATTTTTTGATGGGGAGAAGTGACCAAAACAATTTGTGCATTTGATTTTTTTTTTTCTGTTAATGCATTCACCATTAGGAATAAATAATTTTGTATTTTAATACTTCAGACATTTTAGGATGTGACAATGCCTAAAATTGCCTCACCTGTGGCAGGATGTAACGAAAGTTCTATGCTGAGAGGCCTGGGAACCCTTGATAGGCCCAGTTGTCATGAAAATTGATCACTGCCGTCCCTTTAACATTGCAGGGGTGAAGATTGTTTTCAAGATGGCTTAAAGCATGACATCTAAGTGGTTAACAGCCTAATTCAGTGCTGGTACTGTTCACAGTTTTTATTGGTGCCTACCTGCTGCTCCTGAGCCCTCTTCATGTTCTACTTTGACATTATGACGCACATGTAGGTCAAATGACAGGAATGGGCTGTTTTAGTAAAAAATTTTATTCCATCTGAAATAACAATCCTTCTTTATCTTTTCTTTCTATTGCCATTTGTCTGTTCTTCCTTCTAGAAATGTGTGAATAAATTGGCAACTGGGTGTTACCAGTAGATGGGGGGGGGGTCCCACACATCTGACACGACCCAATCAGTCCTGACAGTATCAGATTGTGTAGGGACACACTTCTTTGATAAGAGGAATTACAACAATGAGTTGTCAATGTATTCAAAAGATTGTAGAGGAAATAAAAGAGGAATATTTGAACTCAGAAATACAGTATAAAAAAAAACTGTTCCAGAATTTTTATTAGATTAAAAATACAATTTCTTACTGACACAGACATGTTGGGAGAGGTGACAGGTCCTTTTTAAGGC
This sequence comes from Leptodactylus fallax, assembly GCA_947044405.1. Taxonomy (NCBI): domain Eukaryota; kingdom Metazoa; phylum Chordata; class Amphibia; order Anura; family Leptodactylidae; genus Leptodactylus; species Leptodactylus fallax. Next base: position 861,819 of record CAMRHE010000001.1, on the reverse strand, counting down.
TCGGTGGTCTAGGTAGTCTCCATAGGAGACTACGCCACAGATTGCACCTAAAATTGGCGGAGAGCCCTTTGTTTTGGCTTTGCTTTCTTTTGTTCTTATTTACAAAAACCTCAATAAAAACTGACTAAACATAAAATTGGCGGAAAGAAAAGTCCTGCAAGGCAATTTCTGCCGGTTTCAGTACAGTATAAAACTGTCGGAAACAATGATAGTCTATTGATTCGCAGGTAACCGCTTTTTAGGCAGACAGACTCTCCATCTTTCACGTCTCCATGCGGACCCGAATGACGGAGATCTTAATAAGGAGAATGTTTACTACTTCACTTATTATGTGCTTTAAATGAGCCATGCAGCAGTATAGCCAGCAGATATTCATTGCTCCTATTAGACATTAAATAGATTACATAATATTATTTATTATTAAATATGTAATTTATTATGAAAATCTTAATAGCTAATTTATTTTCAGACATGAGTGTGAGCTCTGCCCCCAAGCAATAATACAGTAGTCATAGATTCTCTTCTAACCACCGAACTTGTAATATATTTTAAATACATTAGCCCCTTCTCTCTGCAGCCAATTTTAGTTTTGATTTTCGTTTTTGACTCCCCACTTCTAAACACCATAACTTTAAATTTTTCCATTCACAGAGCCATATGGGGGCTTAATTTTTCTGGGACAAATTGTACTTCATAATGGGATACAATTCAGAAAGGGGTGGAATTGGTGGAAAACTGTATTTGTGATTTATGGGCCTTGTTTTTAAGGCATTCACTGTATATCCAAAATGACCTGTATTTTATGAGTCAGTATGATTTCAGGGATACAAAATTATTTTTTTTTTCATGTTTTACCTTTTACAAAAAATATAAAACTTTGCTATATTCTGAAGCCCGTAAATTTTTTATATTTCCGTGTACAGGGATGCATATGATGTCTTGTTTGCAGGACCATATGTACTTTTTATATATACCAGTTTGGGGAATGTTTTTTGCTTTGATCATTTTTTTATCCAAATTTTTATTGGAGATTAAACAGTGGAAAAACGGCAGTTCAGCATTTTTAAGTTTTTTTTCCGCTTCAGGAACAAGTGTTTTCAAACACAGGACTACCTAATATGTATGTGTTTAACGTTATATATTTTTTATAGAAATCATAGACGGTGAGAGGAAATCACTTAAATTTAAAGTATCACAGACAAAGGTCCCAAAGTCAATGAATAAAATAAAATATAACTTTTATTCTGAACTCTTAAAATATACCCTACACCTAGGGATGACGTCGACACATAAGAGAAAAAGCCAAATAGAAACTAATCCTCCGATACTTCTATAAGGATAGCTGTCTGATAATAGCTGCCTATATCCCCCAACAGTGGGGTTTATTAGAGTGAGACTCTACAATGTAAGTATTAAGTTATTCTCAACCAAAGGACTGCTCACTAACTGGCTCAGCCCCACAGCAGGGTTTCAGTAATAGGACTGTTCTCATATCTATATCCCTTATAGACAAACAGATCTCTGCTAAATGTGTTTACTAAAGATTCATGAGAAAACTCATCGTTCCAGATACCACTATCACATAGACCCATGCTAATGGACGAGTTGCAGGCATAATGATCATCAGCAACCCCCTCAGCCCAATGTCCACAAATATGGTTTCCTGCCCCAAATGACACTATTGTGAATACCTGTACTCATAGGTAAGTGCTCATAAGTAAACACATAGCAAAGGTTGATACATTTTTCTTAGTAAGTATTTCTCAACGCGTTTCCCCTATGTCAATGAGGTTCATCAGGAGAGATATAATGGAAATAGATATAATGATCCAAAATAAAAAAAGTATGTGGTAAAAACCACAATTCCCAGAGCTCTGATGGTGAGCTCCAGTACTATAGCAAGGCCGACGCTGACTGCTGGCACTGCAGTGTCTATTATAGGACTGCGTGTGCCTGTAGCCACGCCCCCTCACACGCCCCTACCTATCAGAGCTGTCCACTGACAAACCGCTCACTCATAGGTCGATCATGAGGGGCTTGTGTAAAAGGGCAGAGTCACTCTATTTAAACAAAGCGGCGATCAGCTGATGGAAAAAGACAGGATGATCCGGAAAGGTAAGTATAGCTCAATCTGTATATTAATCATTATTTTAGCCAAAGAGCAAATTAAGAGTATATGACAATGCAAAACAATACAAACATAGACCCGCAGCGGAGCACGGCATATTAGCTAGTGTTGACCATATTTACATAGATAAACACATAGATGAACGCTAATGTCTCCACCCCCATCCTTATTAATCCTTGGTGTATGTCTTATATTCGGGAGGACGTACTACTTTTATATTTGTCCTAGCTAAAGAGGGGTGATTGAATTTTTATTTCTCTTTTAATTACTTTTTTTAACTGTAATTTTTAGACACATCCCATTCCAATTTTTAGACCCATTGCAGGGTCTTAAACCCCAGGAGGTCTGATCACTAATACAATGCATTGCAAATTTGCCGCACTAGATAGGAAAGCCTGTATTTGGAGTATATGTCAGACAAGCCTGGGAGCAAGGGATCGGCAGCTATGGCAGCCGCTCTACTCCTAAGCAGCCTCCATATTTAAATACCCGACATCTGCTGTATTATGGCAGATGTCAGGAAAGGGTTAATAATATAAGGTTATGTATTTTAATCACACTGACAAATTGGCCATATTCCCATAGCAACAAATCACAGTGCCACAGAGCAGTGTAAAAAAGCTATGGGCAACAAAGCATGTTTAGGTAGCCTCTGCTTTAGAGACCCCTGCTTGAGCAGCCTATGCTTACTCAGGAATGACCAGTCTGCAACTATTTTAATCTAATTTACAGTATGCTGTTTGTAGAATAGTCTGTGGAACCAGATCATCACCCTGGGACATATTTGTATCATGTCCCCCAAACCTTTGTAGGAAAGAATGAGAAACAAATGCTTGATCTTTCCTACATTTGCCACAGGTCATAAAAGTCATAAAAGTTTTAATGTTGCTGCCTTTGATACAATGTTTAATCGTGATTTAGGTCACATCTATTTTCATATTGTTAAAGTATTGTATCTTTCCCATTAACTACAGTAGTGTATTAAATACAACCACTAACTTCAACCTTTATGACATATTTAACACCCTTTATACTATATTTAGACTAACCGTGATCCAGAGCAAGACTTAGAATGTCTATGGATTTCTCTGTGGGTCAGTCTGTTATTGATTATCCATGTACTTTTGCAACTTGTGGGATTTGACTTGCAATAATACTGAAAATAAGTGTTCTATAGTTGCCGATGAACAACTGTGTTGGAAGTTTTACAAATCTACCTTTTACTCGTAGTTTTATTTATTTAACATTTGTTGATATTTTTGGCATAAGCTATAACATATTAATGATGCTAATAAACATTTTTGTTTTAATATTAGTCTTTTATTCTGATTTTTGATTTTTTTGTATTCTATTTTTGGCTATGCAAGTACATAGGCTGCAAGCAATCTCTTTACTTTGATGCTGATAAATTTCATTATGTAATATAAAATCTAATTTTGAGGTGTAAGTAACATACAAAGCTGATATCTAGAACCACAATTATGGTTCTTGGTTTTAAAGGGAATCTGTCATCAGGAAATTGTAATATAAACTAATCTTGTAGGGCTGTTAGCACAGTTTATACTGATTCTAATTCAGGACCGCTGTTCCATTCTTCAAAATTGAAAAATAAAAATATACATTTTTTTCTATGCCAAAGAGCAGAAATGGGCTTTAGGGGCATTTCTTTATATCTTTGGGCTTATTTAATCAATAACATACTGACCCACAAAGAAGTAATAGGAGCAGTACAGTAGCCCCATCTGCTACATAATGATGGTTCTGGTGAACTGCAGCGCCACCTGTCTACTAGCAGCTTCTAGAGGATGCTAGAACAGATGATCTGTCAGGGGTCCAGGTGTCAGATCCTAACAGATCACATACTGATGACCTCTCCTGTGCAGAGGTCATCAGTATGAAAATTTGATTTGAAGCTGGAAAACCCCTATAATTTGCCATCAGAACTGCAATTCTAGGTGGTATGTATCCCAGGATACCACTGTTTGGAGTTATTCCCCTAGCTCCCACTCTGCTCATAATCATCATCATTTTATTTGGACTCTTCCACAGGAGGACGGGCAGCTAAACAGCAGGGGTATGTGGCAGATCCCGGTGTAACTATTGACATAGACTCTGCTTGCTGTGCATGCTCTGCAGGACCACAATGCCCACCCATACAGAATGTGCAGTAGAAAAAAAAGCCACAAAGCAGGAAGTATATGGAGCATATTAAATTTGGCACATCTTGCTAGACACTATTTTCTTCATCTAGCTTGCAGCTAGCCTCCATCCACCCATCACCAAGGACACCTCAATTCTTGAAATGTACTTTGCCTAGTTAACCCTTGCTGTTGTTTGCACATGAGCATATTGCAATAACAAGTAAGGACGGTACACTTTTTGTGTATGACTTCTGCCCTCACAACTGCCCAAACTGATTTTGAGCAGGTGAACGCTATGTAAAAGCATTGTCAAAGCTGTCAGTAAAATTCATACATTTCCTCATGAGAAAAATATCTTCAGCTTCTTAGCATTCACCTTTAATTCCTGCTTTATATCAATATAAGTGCTGTAGGTTGGTGAAATAATGTGATATAACAAGAACTGAAAACATCTATAAATTGATGTCTGGCAGAGAAGTTTGGTTAATTGACAAAGTTAAAGTAATTTCAACTTCTGACAGTCTGGGAATCAATGGCATTTTATTTCTTGTTTGATGGCTTAATTGTGTCTCCTGATAATTCATTTGCCACCTTCATTCACTGTACACTTGTCCCTGCTACCTTCTCCTCGCTTCATTCAAACATTTTCAGCATGCTAATATTTCCTACAATGCTCATTCATAGAAAATTCCTTATTAAATTGGCACTTGGTTTAATTAAATGACAGAATATCTAAATTGGGTAGGGAATAGTTAAAACCCATTGCACAAGCTATCAGTTTTATATTCACATTCAAAGTGCCATGAATCATTATTAGTAATATACTTATCACATCCATATTCACACACATGAATACATGAAGTAGATATCTATCTTGTGTTTTTCTTTAATATGAATTATAAATATGATTATAATAAAGGAACATTATATGTCAAAGTTCTTTACCTTTAACTCCTCCTTGCCTTTGATCCTATTTTGTCTAATATTTCAAGTAACAAGTTACAAATATATATAAAAAAAAAACAATGGGCTACAGCATGAGCTTCTCTGTGTGCAGTATGGCCAAATGATTGTTAAACCCCATCCCTTAGCCATTCCTTAGGTAAAAAAATGAAACAGATCAGCAAAAGAGTAAAGCTACATTCACATCTGAATGTAGCCTTACTCTTGTGTTCTCTGCTAAAAGTCCTCAAGACTGCTTAAGGCTAAGGCCCCACGTAACAGGCCACAGCAAAAAAGCGCTGTGGGAAAAACCGAGATGGCAGCGCATTGTGGTTTTTCCCGCAGTGCTTTTCACAGAAAGTCCACAAAGATTTCCTTTGCGGACTTTCTGCTTCCATTATACCTATAGGGAGACCGCCGGCGTTTCCATAGGTAAAATTGATATGCTGCGATTTCCACAATTGCTATGGTTTTGGAAATCACATCGTGTGTGCTGTGCATATTTTTCCTCAGTGTGTGGATGGGATTCACTAGAAACTGAGAATTTTCCAATATCTCAGCATAGAGTTTTGACTAGAGAAGGGGTGGTAAAATAATATACACTAATATTCACCTTCCTTCATCTTCCCCTGGTCTGGTGCTCCATCGCAGCCATCTTCTGGCCTCTTCTAGCCTCCTGGGTGTCATGATTGACCCCAGGAGACCCTTAAAGAGACCCTGAAGAATAATAATAGCACTTTGAACCAAAGTACTGGTTAGTAAACCTCATGAATATTCATGAAACAAGTGTTGTGTGGTTTGCTATTTTCTATTGGAACCATGTACGATCACAAAAGCAGGACTCCCATTCCCCGATCTGAATAGAGCACATAGGTTGCACTGCATTTTTTCTGGAAGAATAAAAATACTTATCATTTTTGAGGAGCACTTTTTGCCACAGAGGAATGCAAAGTTTAAAGTAATGGAAATAAATAATATATAGGCATAATATGCTAAGTGATTTCTATTTAAGCAGGGATCCATTACTTTAACTGTCATCCGTGTATAAATAGCTAATTTACTGTGCTGTAAAAGTGACATTCTTTATATTTTTTGGGTCAACACGATCATAGCGATACCAAATTTACATAGTTTTTTTTATGTTTTAAAAACTTTAAAATAAAAATTCAAAACTTTTAAAAATACAAAAATTTTTCTTTAGTCTACATATTTTTAGACACCTGCAACTTTTTATGTTTTTGTGTACGGAAGTGTATAAGGCATAATTTCTTTCTCCATAAGATGTTGCTTTTCTTTAATACAATTTTGGGGAATGTCTAATGAGTTTAACAATTTTTTTTTACCGCTACATACATTAGAAATGTTTGTATATTTTTATAATTCGGGCAATTTTAGATGCAGTGATGGCTAATTTGTTTGTCTTTGTTTATTTATATCTGTAATCTAGAGAAAGGGTAGGTGATTTTTTTTTATTTCTATTTTTTTTGTTATATTTTTGAAACTTTAAAAAAAAAATGTTTTAGCCCCCATAGGGGGCTTGAACCTGTGATCATTGGATTGCTTGTCCCATAGACTGCAATACATTGGTACCATTGTATTGCAGTCTATGGGAAGAATCACTGTATAATTATTGAGGCAAGTCTCAATAGTTATCTTCGTATGACAAGACTGAGAACCTTCACAAGGCTCCCGACTACCAGAGACATCGGACAGCTTCCGCGATCTTGCGTGGGAATCATACCAGCTTTTAATTTAAGACGGGGTATAAATGGGGCTGGATGTGGGATCAGAGACCTCAGATGCACCAAATGCCCATGCGCATTAGCACTGGGTGTCCACTGTGTAAAATAGCAGAGAGTTATGGTGCTCGCTCTTGTAACAGTGGGGATCCAAGCAGTGAGTATGCCTCCAATCTAGTGGTTGTCCCCTAACTTAGAATTACCAGAACACCAATTTTGCTGAACTGGCAAAGTAGTTAAAGTAGAATATGCTAATGTACTGTCATTGTGAACACAAGGAGTAAAATACAAAAATATTTATTTTATTATTAGCTTACATATCATCAAATCTAATTTTTGTAGTCAACCTCAAGAAAGAGGTTAAAATATAGTATTTCAGGATAGTCTGTCAGCAGGAAAATCATCATCAAACAAATTATAGTACCTTGTAGGGTGGCTTCTACACTTTCCAAAGATGCCTTTCTTATTCTGACATGTAGCTTAATTTTCGTGAAAATCAGGATTTTATTCTTTTGCAAATTAGCTGAAGAGGGTTTTAGGGGCGTTTCTTCTCCTACTGGGGTTTCACGCTAGATAACCACCCCTGGCGGGAGAAGAAACTCCCCTGAAGCTGTTTTCAGCTAATTTGGATAAAAATAAAATCCTGATTTTCATGAAAATGAAGCTGCATAGCAGAATAAGAAAAGCAACTTTGGAAAGTGTAGAAACTGCCCTACAAGGTACCATCATTAGTTTGATACTGATATTCCTGGTGACAGGCTCTCTTTAATATTAGAAAGCCCAGATTTTTCTCTGTCCATGGTACTGAAAAACAGTCACACTTTAAAATTTTATTTCAATTGACTCTACTAAGTTTTGTGTTATTATTTAAAAACATTACTACATGCCTGCCATTATATTGAATAATCCAAAGGCAACAACAATAATCTAGCCCTAATATATTGTAAATTCATCCTTGCAACTTAATTAACACATAGAAACCTGTGAAAACAATCACAAGTTCTCTTCAAGTTGTGACAAATTTCCATTGTTAGAGCACATGCTGAAAGCTGATAAACTGCTGAAGAAATCCTCTACTTTTGGCATCTGATTTTCCTATCATAAAATGTGTTGAGACATACAAGAATTACTCAATTGTTTGTTTTAGAATATATTTTACAGATTCATAATTTAGGAAAAAAAATTATCTTTCTAGCTACTTATCTTTGTATAATAAATAGGAGAGGAAGTAAGAGAGAAATTGATCAGCTATGGCTTTATGCATATTTTACTATATTTGCTCTGATACTTGTTGGATGGTGGATGAATTTATATATAACATATGTATGAAGCTGGGTAACTGAGTGGCTAAATTAAGTTCTTCATAGCCACCAAAGTGGCTGCCTATAGCTGTATTTTCCCACCCTGATTACAGTAGAACAAAGAAAGTTGAACCGCACTCCAAAAAGGTTATGCTTCTAGTTAGTCTAATAGTGTTATGATTACAAAGTTTCGGGTTAGGATATGAAATTCTAGATGACAATCCATAATAGGTAAATGTATGATTTGTTGGTTCAGGCCCAGTTTTTCTGTGGCACCAAGTGCTTGTTGGCACCCCGAAGAAACTGTATCCAAGTAGGGACTTGTTCAGGCAAGCTCCAGAGTATTTTGGATGGTTAGCCACTTGAGTGAATACAGGACAAATGACCAGACAGTCAGGTTTGGCGCTGAAGTTCCATGTGAGGCCAGGGTCCGAGTTTACAGTGTACTGTGGGTGGTATCATGTTGAGTTTCCTGCTGTCAGACACACTTTAAAGTTGATGTTTTTAAAGCAAGAAAAAATGGCAAGTGTAAAGTTCTGAGTGACTAGATGACAAGGTCAGAGAAACTCCAAAATGGCAGGACTTGTAGGGTGTCCACAGTATGCAGTAGTTAAAACTGTAAAAAAGTGAGGATAACTGGTGAACCAGTAACAGAACCATCGATGACCAAGGCTCATTGATATGCATAGGGAGTGAAGGTTAGTCATTCTGGTCTGATGTTAAAGAAGAAACTGTAGAACAAATAGCTTATAAATTTAATGCTGTCTGTGGTAGAATGGTGTCAGAACACACACAAACTGCATAGCAACAGAGTTCCCATGCTCAGGGCCGGTTTTAGACAAACTGTGGCCCTGGGCAAAATTAAAAGCGGGGCCCCAAATGCTGATATACCAACAACGCCATCATATTTCCAGTGGAAGCCCCTTTAATAACGCCTCCTTTCTGCCCCCAAAACAGTAACAACCACCCCCTCTTATGCCCACACACAATTCAAATGACCACCATTGTACCGCCTAATAGATTTTTGCAACCCATCATCAGTTATTATAGCACCTCCTTATAAATAATAGTCCCTGCTTATAAACAGTGCCTCATATCAGTAGTAGTTACCCCTTATCAGTAATAAATAATACTGCTCCCTTATAAATAGTCCACCTTATTAATAATAGCCCCCCTCATAAATAATAGTTCACCTTATAAATAATATTCCACATTATCAATTTTAGCCCTCTTATAAATAATAGACCTCTTATAAATAATAGTTCCCTCTTATAAAGAGCCCCTTTAACAATACCCTCCTTATAAAGTTTCCCTAAATAAATAAAAGAGACCACATTATAATAGCCACCCATATAATGTCCCCCTTATTATAGGCCTAACATAAATAATTCTTTCCTTATAAGTAATAGTCCACCTTATATATAATAATTTCCTCTTATAATAGCCCCCCTTATAAATAGTTCATCCCTTATACATAATAGCCCTCTTACAACAATCCACCTTATATATAATAGTTCCGCTCCTATAATAGCCCCCTTATATATAATAGTCTCCCCCTTATGAATAACGTTTCCTGTTTATATATATAACAGACACCTCCTTATATATAATAGTTCTTCCCTTATACATAATAGCCCCTTATATATAACAGCCTCCCCCTTATAAGAGCAAACCTTATATATAATAGTTCCCCCTTATAATAGCCCCTTTATATATAATAATTCCTCTCCTATAGTAGCCCCCCCTTATATATAATGGTCCCGCCTTATAATAGTGCTCCTTATAGATAATAATTCCTCTCTTATGATAGTGCTCCTTATATAAAACAGTTCCTCCATTATAAATAATAGCCCCTTTACATATGTCTCTCCCTTATAACAGCCCCCTTATATATAATTGTCCCCTCTTATAATAGCCGACTTATATTTAATAGCCCCCCTTATATATAATAATTCCTCTCTTATAATAGTGTCCCTTATGTATAATAGTTCATCCATTATAAATACTAATCCCTTTATATTTAAAAGTATGTCCCTTATAATAGCCCCTCATATATAACAGTCTCCCCCTTATAGCAGCCCCCTTATAATAGTTCCTTTATAATAGCCCCCTTTCTATATAATAGTACCCTCTTATAATAGTGCCCTTATATATAACAGTCTCCCCATTATAATAGCTCCCCTTGTATAATAGTTCCTCTTATAATAACCCCCTTATATATTAGTTTCTCTCTTATAATAACCCCCTTATATATAATATTTCCTCTTATAATTGTCCCCTTATATAATATAGCCCCCCTTATAATAGCCCCCTTATATAAAATAGCCTTCCCTTATAATAGCCCCCCTTATATATATTAGTGTCATCTCTTATAATAACCCCCTTATATATCACAGTCTCCCTATTATAAGAGCCCCCTTATAAATAATAGTTCCTCCCTTATTTATAATTTCAACCTTATAATAGCCTCACTTATTTGTAATAGTTCTCATCTTTTAAGGGGGCTATTATAAGCAGGGTAGAATTATGCACTTATTTATAATGGGGGCTATTATAAGAGGGAAATATTATTTATAAAGGTGCTAATATAAGAGAAAAACTATAATATATAAGGAGACTAATATAAGGGGGAACAATTATTTATTTATTATATACAGTAAAAAAGCCCCCCTTATATATAATATGTCATCTCTGATAATAACCCCCTTATACATAACAGTTCCCCCTTATATATAGTAACCCCCTTATATATAACAGTTCCCCTTATAAATAATACTCCACCCTTACAATAGACCCCCTTATATTTAATAGTTCCCCTCTATAAATATTACAACCCTATAAATAATTGTTTGCCCCCTTATCAGGTAATCCCTGTCCCTTACCAGAAAACAATAAATCTTTTACTCACCTTACTGCACTACCACGATGAGAGGAGCAGCAGGAGATTCTCCTGTAGTAATGGATCAGGTGGTGTGATGCGATGACATCATCGCATCGCGCCACCTGCGCCGTGATGTCCTGTGCGTTACCGGCGGTCCTCTATGACAGATTAGGGACCTTTCAGCTCCCTGTTCTGTCATAGGATTAAACTGCATCAGCGTGCTGTGCTGTGGAGCTCCCGAAATCCGGAGCATCAGGCTTTTTAGACTGATGCTCCAGATCCCAGGGGCCCCTTTGAAGATGGGGGCCCTAGGCAATTGCCAAGTTTCCCCCCCTTCCTAACGCCAGCCCTGCCCATGCTGACAACAATTCTCTAAAGACAGTTCCTACAATGGGCACTGGATCTTTAGAACAGGACCATGAGGCAATGGCTGGATGAATTACATTTTTTTAACATGTGGACTACCATATGTGTGTGTGCATTACTTACCTGGGGAAGAGTAGGCACCAGAATGCACTATAAGAAGAAAGAAAACTGAGAAAAGATGAAGCTTTGGACAATGTTCTGCAGAGAAAATGAATGGTTTGAGAAATATGACAAGGAATTCAAGATATTGATATGCTGTCCAAATTGTGATAAAGTATCTGTGGCATGTGCTGGAAAAAAGTCTAAGCCATGGAAACTCCACTTACAGGACATGAATCTGCAGCTAAATTCTGGGTTCCAGATACCTTAGGACACCTCCCGAGATTTTGTGGAGACAATGTCCTGATGGGTCAGAAGTTTTTGGGTTCCAAAAGGGGGCACACAATACCAGGTTGAAATTTGCTACACCTGTACAAAGTGGTTTTAATCATGTTTGATGGAAATGGTAGTCATTAAGTCTTTTGTTAGAAGGGTTTTTCCCAGAAACATTTATTCCCTATTCACATGATAGGGGTTAATTGTCTAGTTGTTAGGGGTTTGATTGTTGAGCCCATAGTGTTTATGAAGTTGGGATCCCCAAGTCTCCTGCGTCAATGGTGCAATAGTGTTCATGTGTGACTACTTCTACATTTATTTTTGTAAGACTGACAGAGCAGTGTACTCAATGATCATCATCAATTCAGACATGGGATTCTGGAACCCTGATTCTTGTAATCATTATGGGTCCTAATGCACAGATCCCCAGGATAAGATACTTATCTCCTATCCTGTAGATACTGGATAAATGATATTACTTGGAAAACCCATTTCACTGACTCAGTTGTGCTTAGCATATGCAGTTAGAATTAACAATGTATAGGTAGAATATGATAGCATAATAAACAACCCAATCCAACCAGTGTTGTTAGTATCCAGGTTTATGGTTATTTCCAGTCCTACAAAGACTTGTATTATCAGACCAGTATTGGTTTTAAATATATGCTAGTTGTAGTATCAAAGCAGTATGACCACCTTTAGTTAATGATGCCTAACTCTGTAGATGTAGAGACTGATAGATTTAAGGATTTCATTTACATTGCATCAACATTTTGATAAATAAAATGATAGATTGAAAAGGTAAACTATTTGCAATATGGAATTCATGCAAAATGAGGGTAAAAATGAGTTGCTTGTTAAAATGGATTTTTCATTATCTCATAAGAAACTTAATTTATAACATGTAAAATAGTGCTTGCAAACTTAGGATTTTTCTTACTTTTAATTACCCTCTTTTGCGATAATGTTAACTCAGCAGATTACTTAGGAAATTTTGGGCTGTATTTTCCACTTGACTTATCTTAATCCCCTGATCACACAGAGAAAGTGCAGAATTGCATGCTCGACTCGTTGCATATATTCAAGCATTTTCAGCCATGTGTAAATCTCCAATATTGGGAAAAGTCTGATTGAACTCCCAAAGTGCATTCATGCAAACGCATTATACAGAAGTAAAGTTTTAACTCATTCACGCTTAATAGTTTAGTGAATATTTCTCGCTCAAAGCAGTAAAATGTTTTCTTAACTACAAAAATAATATTGATTGTATGTATACTCACTTTCTTTTTTAGTCTTGCTAATGTCATTCTTTTAGACCATAATTATTGGATTTCTTTTCGGCTACAGCAGTTAATGAATTTATTCTCCATGAGCCTGTAGATACAAATTATTATTAAAATATTGTCTTGTTTTATACAGTAACATATTTCGGAATGTTATACACAAAGGGGCAGTTTTCAATGCCAGTCTTGATATCCCCTGAGCCAGTGGAGGGCATGCATAACAATAATACATTATGATAAGATGCAGGTATTGTCATAAATAAGCGCAGTTCGTGTGCATAAACTGAAATTTACACCAGCTTATAGCTAGTACAGATTTCTGTAATCATTTATGAAAAAAACTTGCAGATAATGATGCCATGATGGTGACCATGCCCCCTTTTTGGTAAAATAGCATAGGGAGATAAATGTCCCACATTTTATACAGATTGTATCAATACTTGCCCAGTGGTGCTTACAATATAAACTCTTGGAAAAGGACAAACCAGAGATAATTTCTTGAGAACTCAAAATTATGGTTCCTAACACAATAGTATGTGCTAAATGTATTGCAACTATTAAAACTAGAGATGGGCAAACCTCTCAAGATTTATTTTGTGTTCAGGTTTGGCTGCTTGGGTTCTTGGTTTGTTTCAGGACAAACAAATTCGGTACGAACTCCTAGGAACCTATCTAGCCAATGTCTAGCTCTCTAAGGAACACACAGCCAAAGTTATGTCAAAGTGAATGTGACATGTATGGCTATGGAAAAATGAATGGTAAACAGAGGATACAAACTCATAGTTTAACCATACTCTGTACTGACACTCGCTTTTACCCATTTAACATTTCAAATCTGTGAGCCCATGGTTTTTTAGATATATATTTTGGTTATATTGCAAAAAGCAATAATTATGTAGAAAAATTAGCCCGTTTTCATGACTTGTTAGTGCTACAGGGGTTAATTGCTATTTGGGAGACAAATTTGTGCCTGTGAGCCACTTGAAAAATGATGAAGAATTGGCTTTTCAAAAAAAAAAAAAAATTATCCCATAATTGGATGAAGGGAGACGGTGACACCACTATTCGGAGGCATCAGCTGAAGGTGTTTGAAAGGATTTGTTTGTGTGAGGATCCATGGATGATTCATTTTGATAAAAGTGATTTTTTTCTACGCTACTGTGGACAGTTTCATCCTTCTAGGTGTTGCAATCTGACCGGCAGCACTAAATACTGTCTCAGCCGTAACACTTGAGGATGGACAAGATAAACCTCCCACTGCAAATTGGGCCAGCTCCTTCTACTGCTCTACCTATTGGCCCAGGAATCCATGGGTTCAGAGTTATCTGCTAGACTATAGGTTCACTCTAGGTACGACTTTACCTGCTGGTGCAAACGGTGGATGTCAGTTGCCTGTTGTGGTTCTGATTAGTACTGCAAGCTGAAAAATGTTTGCTTCTTCATCTTCCAGATACTGTAGTGGGCCTGGCTGCTGCTTTTACTACTAATGACGCACTGGCAGAGGAGGTGGAGCACTGGCTAAGTGAGGTAGACTGGGTGCGAGCAGAGGCCAACTAGGTACGTGTGTGACTGGCAGTTGCAGTGCTTTCCTCAAACACTGCAGAAAGTTGGGTATACAGCCTATCCTCATAATATACAAATTTTTCTTCCCTCTGGAAAGAAAGAATTCACCCATTTTGTCTTTATAGCAAGAGTCTAAGGGCACAGCCATCCAATACTCATCCCTCTGCTTGATGATAATAATACACTTGTCTCTGTATAAGCAGTGGAGCATAAAGCCTGCCATGTTTGCCAGTGTGTGCATGGACCCATTGGCCTGACATGGTTGGTGTTCTTGGCCAGCGTGGTTGTCTTTATCATCAACTTCTTCTTGAAACATATAAGGGTCAGCCTCCTCCCCTGTGGTTGTGACAATCAGTGTGGAACTAGCACTTGGCCATGTTGTGTTTTTGGATTGTGGCCGCTGCCACTCAGAACATTGACCCAGTGGGCCATGAAAGCCATGTATTGCCCTTGTCCATATTTGCTGCTCCATGTGTCAACAGTGGCATGCACCTTTCCCCAGATTGACATATCCAAGGAAAGGCCCACGTTCTCTGACAAATAGCAATATAAATAAGGGACAGTTTTCCTAGAGAAATAATGACAGCTAGGTATCCTCCATCGAGGTTGAGCACATACTATCAGTTGTCGAAATGCAGTGGAATCTAATAAGTGGTACGGCAGAGACTGCACCGCAAGCAGCTTGGCCAGGTGAGAGTTAAGTTGCACAACTGAGAAATTACTGGGCACATATTGCTGTCTCCTGTCCACACATTTCCTTATGGATGACTGACGTTGGCATGGAAGAGGAGGAGGAGGAAGAGAAGGAGAAACAGTTGGTGACAACAACGACCATGTGCTAGTGCTACATGTAGATGTGGCCTGCCTACCAGGAAGATCAAAGGGAGGAATAGGAGAACAGCCTTGCTCACTTCCCCTGCCAGCACCACTGTCAAGTCTATTTTAAGTCTAATAAGAGAGTGATGCCTTTTAATATAAGTAGTTAGAGATGTTGTTCCTACATTCTTGCATAGCCTCAGCTAAATTTATGCTTGCATATCTTGCACATCACCATGGATTTATCGATATAGCAATGTACAAAAATAATTACATGTTACATGTCTATTCAATTCTATTCTAGTACTGCAATACTAATCTCCCGGTGTATATTGTTGATTATCTCTAAGTACTCCTATGACTATTAATCAGTTTTCAATTCTTCTGATTTGTGCTGCCTATAGCCTAGCTTAGTATTAGCTATGAGATACATTGAGATAGATGTGCCTGCATTTACACTATTACAACAAATAAAGACTGGTCACAAATGTGTATATATATTTCATATACAAGTATAAATTGTATATGACATCACTGTAATGTCGACCTGCTACTGTCTATTGGCTGAGAAGCTGTCAGATGTTATATCATGTGATGTTTGAGTCACTGCACAAATGACATCGTCTGCTCTGTATTTCCTGGTCTAACACATGGCAGCAGCCATTTTCTTGTATCCCAGCTATTTTTGTTCATCTGAAGCAAATCGCCATTTGTTGGGTTTCGTTAAAAAACAAACAATTTGGAATATTCGGGACGAACCCAGCTTGTTACAAACCGATTTGCCCATCTCTAGTTAAAACTAAAACATTCAATTGTTCCACCATGCATACAGTACTTTTGACACAAGTGAATATGTTGTGAATACACCAGATAGGGTCTTGGGTGCTCATGAGTTACAAAGCTTGGTACCAATTTGGTGTGTTAATTAATATTATACATATGCTTGTATGAAAGATGATGAAATCCTGTGCAAGACACATACACTACTTATCACTCTAAATAAGTTTTGAGTGATCAAGTGACCTATAATATGTACCACAACATCCAAATTGCAGTATTCAAACCAAGCTGCTTGATACAACAGTCTAATATTGATTGATAGGGAGCTGTCTCAAAAGGCAAAGGATGGATGAAAGTATTCCAAGCAATATTCTTGCTTGGGCATAGCTTGAAGATCTTGGGTCCAAAGCAAAATTGATAAGCAAACTGCCTACTTAGCATTTACATTCATAATACTGATGTCTTATGTGGCAGGGGACCTTGGGGTCCTGCAGGCACGAAGATTAACACTTGCTACTACCTCTGGACTACCATACAGCTATACCCCTCCCTAAAGATTTTTTTAGGTTTATCTAAAACTCTTGTAATAATAAAATAGTAAACTCCTCAAGCTGCACCTATTCTCTAAGGGTATGTTCACACGGTGGAATTTTGTTTTCAAAGGGAGGCAGAGATCGCAGCAGGACTCGATCTTGCAATGGATTCCACAGTTGATTCAGCCACGGATTCCGCGGCTTGAGACTTCCTGCTGATTAGGCCCATTTATCTGGGTCTAATGGGCAGTGGAAAGTCGGGATGGAATGCTGATGCACTGCATCAGCATCCGGTTGCAGCCAACCATGGGTCGAAAATGCCGGAAGCGGTCTACTATGTGCTGCTGTGCACATTACAACCTTGGGAGACAATCAGGAGTTTATTACTCTGTTGTATGGTAATGCAAAGATTTTTCAGAACCCAGAAACTCCAGTTATAAGCAAATCATCATGCCCGGAAAATGTATCTTGTAAGTTGTATAAGAGGACTTGCATATGACTTTACATATACAGACACATCTTCATACACTCGTCGTCTTGATTAGCCATGTTGAGATATGTGTATCACAAGTTAAGCAGATTTTCTAAACATAACATGGTCTCATGACTAGCTATCACAAAGTTATGCCAATTATCCTATTTGTGTGACCACCCAATGAGGAAGGGGAGTGAATTACAGTCATTCAAGGCTTTTGTTAACATGTTGTGATATTGTTTGGAATTGGTTTCAAGACAGATTGGAATCCCTGACTAAACTGGAAGTCAGTTACTTGTAGATACATCATTATACTATACAGTATATGATTTCCTTGTAAATTTGTATAACTTTATAAAACCTCACATATTACTGTTTTATAGATGACGTTGTTATATTCATATTGGACAATTGTTTGATCTGTATTTCTGCAAAAAAATTGGTTTTAAGAGCCTACACAATGTCATGCAAATAAATAGGTAAATGAATGTATGTATGTACTGTATCTGGTTTTTGACCCTTACATTTTGTGGCTAAAATTATCTATATCTAGATTATATTTTGTGTAGTGTATGTCATCTACAAAAATATTAATTATTGTAATTGCACGCTGTTTCTGTGTTATCAAACATACATTGAACATGAACTCTGTTCTATTTAAATATGAAGTATTAGAAAAAGAAATTAAAAACGGTGCCAGAGACAATTATTATTCCGCTCATGTCCCTTTTGAATTGCATCTCTTTTAATATTTTACACCATCAAGCAGACTGCTTCTCCAAGTCTCTGCCTTGTCTATATTTTAGATGATCATTTACCAGGAGACAGGCAAACTTCCCTGCACATTGCTCATATGTGCATTTTACTACTGATCTGTATATATTTCCTGTGCAGTTTGCCCTAAAGCTTCCCTGGGAGAACAAATCATATAATGCTGTCAATTCATATACTTATCTAAAGAAAAACCAAAACTATTTAGAGGACGAAAGTATATGTTGGAAACATGAAGACACATGAGCATATAATGGCTTGGTACAACATTAGAGTAGCCTCTAAATAGCCATAATATGTCACTCATACAAGCATATAGAACTTTACTGTACTTCTGCATGCCTACTATTTCATAAAAAGACATAGGTAGTTGACGTTCTCAATTGGATGTCATATAGCATATATTCAAGCATTCCAGCATATGGAGGCACCATACAGTGTCATACAGTACCTGTTGTTCTTTAAAATAAACCATAGGTTCTTCTGGTACCAGTCTGCAGGTGTCATGACATCAAAAATTGTTTTCAAATTTGTGTCATTTTATGAACAAGTTTTTCCATTTAAAATATTCTAATCTTAAAAAAGAAATCCATCTTTTGGATCACCCATTTCCTTATACTGTGTTACTGCATTGTACTATAAGGATGAATTATGCTTTTTTAGGATATAGATTTTGAAATTATAGATCAACCTAGGTAAAAAAAAATACAATGGCAGTACAGCTGTGTGCTATATTTTGTCTATGTATGGGTGTACTGACAGCAACCACACAGCACAGGTTGCCATAGTCATAAATCTACCATTCAGTGCTTGCCTCACAGAGGAGTAAAACAGTAATCTGAGGTTCTTATAGGTAGATGTTAATGCCATACAGACCTTTATTTAGAAATGAAGAAAGCAAATTTTTCCTAAAATATCAAACTTCATGAATATTATTTACTAGATGACCAGCACTGAAAAAAGTAAAAATATAAGGAATCTGTCTTACATGTGTTATATGTGACTTTTTGGCTTTGCTTTCCTTCTATCATTTCCCATACTGTTGCTATGGCACCTGATCCTTCTCAAAATTCAAAGAGCACAAGAAAGGCATTGAGCATGCTTATACTTCAAGTTATTGAGCTATTGAGCAGCATTTACCCCGTAGGGAGAAATTTTATGGCACAGAAACACAGTCCATGGTTTTTATTAAAAATTTGTAGTTCTGACATTTACAGTGTGTTTCCAAGTCACAGACTAATGGAATGAAAATACAATCAGATGTAAATAAATCCTGTAAAATATGTGACATTGAGTTTACTTAGGCAGCAGCAGCATTAAGCAGAACATCAGTGAAATATGATATTATTTGAATGCTAAAATGAAGAAACTTAAAGGGGGATTTTTATCTTTATGTCTGTCTTATTATCTTGATCACTTTATGACCGATGGGCGTCCATCCTGAGGGCTTCTAACCAATCCTGAGAATGAAGGGACACAGTTATAGACTATTGTTTTACCAAAGCACAGTGGTGCCCCGACTACCAGCTAAGTAGGGAGCTGCAGCATAGCCCTATTAAAATGAATGGGGCCATGTTGCAATTTCTTGTGCAGACAAGTGGATCGAGCACAGCTGTGCAGGGTAAACTGATAGGGAGACAAAGCACAACACAAAGCACTACAGTTCGTTCATTCTCAGGATCAGTAGGTTTCCATATGCAGGGCCGGCGTTAGGGGGCACCAAACTGGGCATTTGTGCAGGGCCCCAACCCTCAAATGGGCCCCCTGACAGTGGAATGCCATGAATTCACTAATGGTTGGCAAGAGAGGTACATAGATGGCAGCCTGCTGATTCTTAAAGAACTGAAAACATCAGTTTTATTAACAAAACAACCTCATGGTCAGTCTCTTCCCTTGCTAAACTTTCTATCATCTGTCCACAACACCCTTTCAGCTCCCTGTTTCTCCTCTCTGAGCTCTGACCCCTCTGTAGTTGCTGTATTCTCCAAGTGATATAGCACTTCTGTAACTGACCTACTAGACAGTTGGTATGCCTGTGGCTGCATATAAGTGATAGATAAGGAGTGAATGGTTTAATCATGTTAATTTGCTACATTTTATAATGCATTTTTTTCTGCCCTGGAACTTGTAGTAACCCAGTCTTCTTACACAGCTGTCTAGTATGAGTGTGTATATCTGTATAACAAGGAATAATTACAACAAATGCCAATGTAAAAGCTTCAAATGATAAAACTCAGCGAACCCCATTGTAAGTCAATGAGATCTCTTAGGGAAAGGTGACGTCTGCCATGAGATAGAGCTGGAAGAGTGAAGAAATCAGGCGATACCTTTTAGAGGCTAACTGAGTATATTTATAAGTAAGCTTTCAGGAGTACTCGCTCCCTTCATCAGCTGGTGTGATACAAGAACTGATTAACAGATTTTTATACACTGGTTTTCAAAGCATTTTAGAGTCCTTAAAAAATTGCAATCTAAGTAGAGAGTTATTTACAACAGGTCAAAAAAACAGTCTGGCTTGTGGTGCGTGACGGGGGATCAGTAATTCTTGCTGTTATCTGTTTGCTATCAGGGGTGTTTGTGACCCTCACAGGTCACACATAGTGTGATTTGAAGCTGGCATGATATTGAGTTCAGTTCATGGTTCAAACATAGTGTGACATGAAGCTGGCATGAATATTAAGTCCAAATTGCAGGTTTGAAATTTTTGCATAAATTTATACTCCAGCCGATATGCAGAACAACTATGTATTCGGACATCTGAAAGGCTGCGGGACAATATGATAAATTTCCTATAACAACAAAAAGAACACAGGAGGAGATACAGGCCCTGAAATCATCATTGGCTAATGACACAGAGGAAATGAAGGCCAGACTCCACACTACTACTGGAAACTTCAGGATATGCTTATTAACAACAAAAGAAAAGCTCCACAGACTGAGACAAAAGGCCTCATTACTACAACCGCAGTACTAGCCCAGCTCAGCAAAGCTGTGTTGTGAATCTTTCCTCTTTGGCCAAACAAACACGAATGTCAGTTCTCTCCAGGTCTCTCCTTCTGCCCCTCGGCACACACTGACCATATCCAACTCTGCAATGATATGGAGGAGTTTTTCAGAAAAATGAGATTAAGGGAATATTTTTATGCAAAGACCCTCCATACAGCAGTGCTCTGAGTGGACAGCCCATGGAATCCTACCAAAAATCTACCTGGCCCCCGCCCTGGGCTTGCAGCACTGGATTTTTGCTGTTTCAGAGCAGTAAAATCAGAATCCTAGAGAACAGAACAGGTGCTAACCTAACCCTGCAGGACAGGGCTATTACTTCACTGAAGAAATCAGGATATAATATCCAGCTGACAAGGGGGCGCTAGTCATAATGACACCTCAGACTATATCCAGGAGCACAGGCAACTGTCAAATCCCATCCATTACTCCAAACTTGGGTGATCCCACAGGGCCTATTGGACTAGAGTATGATCGGAGTTTCCAGTCCAGATCCAGAATCAGGTGGACTTATCCCCCAGTCCCAGGCCGGGCTGCTTCTTTGCTCCCAAAGATACACAGATGGCAACCCTGGGAGGCCTATCATTTCTGGCATTGGGACACTGACAGAACATCTCAGGTTGGGTGGTCTCCTCCCCTTGTCAGGTACTCCGCTATATCCAGGACACCACTGCCTTCTTAACAAACTGAATGCCTTGGGCCCTCTACCTGGGGTACCATTTTGGCCACCATGGTGTGGATCCCTGTATACCAACATTCCTCACAGGTGGAGTTGCAGCATGTCGGGTACACCTGGCAACAAAACCTCCCAACAGACCAGTCGCAGCTCATACAATTCATCCTTAGCCACAACCATTTTACCTTTGGAGAGGATCTATATCTACAGCGTGGGAACTTCATGGGGACCAGTGTGCACCCCAATTGCATCTCTTTATGGCAGTGGAAGGAACATATTTATCAACATGCACCACCAAACCTATGTTTACCTTCGTTATATCGATGATATCCTTGTCATCTGGCTGCAGGTGAGGAGGCCCTACTTCAATTCCATAATGACTTCAATGACTTTCACCCGACCATCAACCTTAACTTAGCTATTCAGGGGTGTTCACTTTCTGGATACCACAATATACATTAGCCACCGGCTACTCACATCTTCCACAAACCCACAGCGCGGCCTACCTGGCGACAGCTTCCACCCCAAGCACACAAGACAATCTATAATCTACAGCCAGGCTATACGATACAATCGTATTTGCTCCGCACAGCCTGGACAAGCACCTCCTGGTCTGGGTTGAATTTCTCAGTTGGGATACAAACCAAAAGTGACGGACAACCAATTAAACAAAGCGGCAGCCATTACCAGAGCAGTCTGCTCACATATAGGGCCCAGGGCCCGGTGCCCCTGTTGTCACCTACAACCCACAGCTGGAGATCCTACGGGTTGCCAAGGAGCTCCAACCTGTACTACATAGGGACAACAGACTCAGGACATATTTCCAGTCCCCCTCTCCTTTCCTTTCGACAACCACCAACCTGGGCGTATTATCGTCCGGGTGCCCTGAAGGCCCCAACTGAATGGCACCTCACCTTGCCTACATAGGTGCATGCCTGCAAGCACATCCACCCGCTGACAGTGTACCTATCCCACAGTCACAACAGGTGCACAGATTAGGGGGACATTTTCCTGCAGGTCTTCCAATGTGGTGTACCTCATAATGTGTGTGCAATGTCCCACCACAGGCCTCTTGTGGGGGAAACAGGGCAGAGACTCAGTCACGAATGAACTCACACAGATCCAATATTAATAACAGCAGAACCGATCTCCCAGTGGCCGCACATTTCTCCGGAGAACCACTCTTTGAAGTTTGCGGGTTGTGGTTTTAATGGGACATTTTAAGACACAAGAGAAAGAAAGAATGGAGTATAAATTTATGCAAAATTTCAAACTCTGCAATTTGGACTTAATATTCATGCCAGCTTCATGTCACACTATGTTTGAACCATGAACTGAACTCAATATTCATGCCAGCTTCAAATCACACTATGTGTGCCTGTGAGGGTCACAAATCACCTCCTGATAGCAAACAGATAACAGCAAGAATTACTGATCCCTCCGTCACGCACCACAAGTTTCCAGACTGTTTTTTTGACCTGTTGTAAATAACTTCTCTACTTAGATTGCAATTTTTTTAGGACTCTAAAATGCTTTGAAAACCATGTGTATAAAAATCTGTTAATTTTCAGTTCTTGTATCACACCATGTCTGATGAAGGGAGCGAGTACTCCTGAAAGCTTACTTATAAATATACTCAGTTAGCCTCTAAAAGGTATCGCCTGATTTCTTCACTCTTCCACTACTTTCAATGGCTAACACGGTACAACATTATACTACTATGAGATAGAGCTGACACTATGTCCTGGTTTCCATTTATAACAGAAACCACGATCGATACAGATGTGAATTGTGTTTATGTTAAAGGTTTGTTATAAAGTGTATTTAAACTACAATGAATGTTTTATATGTATGATAATTGAATTGATGCATACACCCAACCAGTGCTTATAGTACTTATAAGTAAGGCTGGGTTTACGCTTTTCAGATTGTTGATCTGACAGAATGACAGATGCAGACAGTGTACCCTTCATTTGCAACCACCACTCTTCACTGCAATGTTAAAAATATGGGAACTTTCTGTATCCAAAGAATATATGATGTATTGTATCCCAGCACTCACTGGATATACCATGAATGACAGGAGACCCGCTAAGACTCTGTCGCCCCAAGGGTCTGCCAAAACCTGGAGCCGCCCTTGGCTTCAGTAAATTACACAGGTTCTCCTGATACATAGCAGCTACGACTAAATACTGTAGTACAACTTTAATAGCAGCTCACAATGTTTCTTTAACAACCCCTCCACCCTTAACCTCTCCTCGTCAGATAAATAGGGCCCCTGTAACATCACAAATTTGGTCTGTCCAGAAGGCGGAGGAAGGCAAATGCTGCAGATTTCACAGATTGATCCCCTTTCTCTGCAACCATGTACAAGAAGTGTATTTGTATGTGAATTACCTGAACACGACTGTGTAAGATGGAACTCAGCATATCATAGTGAGTTCTGATGCAATGAGTTCCCAAATGGAATTTAGTATCGATCACTACGGTACTAAATTTACAGCTTACATTGGTATAGTAGCAATCTGGTCATTTCCATCATAACTCACTATAATGCACTTCCTTTTCACACAGTCGTGCTGTCCAGAAAATATGGCCCGCAAACATATATTTTATAAACATAACCCAGTTGTTTGAATGTGGCATAAAGTTTTTGTATGTGACAAATACAACTGGAAGACTTTATGTTTGTAAAATGAACATGGAAGGTTCTATCTATCTGCTTCCTGTTTTTCCATTAAAAAAAACAAAACATAATATCCAGTGTTATATTTTCTGGAAAAAAATAAATACAAGGAAAGCAGGCATAAGGAACCTTCCATTTTTGAAATTTGACTGAAACAAATGGAAAGTTTTTTATTTGTATCAATCAATTAGTAAAACTTTAATGTCCATTGTTGTGATCCTCTGATGAATCAGGAAAGACAATATGCGAACAGTTTGAACGTACCCTTAAAGGAATTATCCAACCCTTAAAATTGCTTGTTAAATGTTTTACAATACTACATCTTACTCACCTTTGGGATTTCTGTTTCCTCTGTTTCTGTCTGGTTGTTAAATACTAGCCTCCAATGATGACATTTCAACAGCAGTCATGTGACTGCTGCAACCAATCATTAGCTGTAGTAGACACCGCTAAGGTCACCATTTTTAGTAATGGTTTCAGCATAACCATGGAGGCCAGCATTAAGAGACTCAGGAAACAGGAGTACCGAGAGTCTGAAAGGGAAGTATGACTTATTTCATTTGAATGGGAGTGGAGCTGCAATAGCGCAGCTGGGTCACTACTAGATGTACAGAACCAACTGCGTCTTCTCATTTTAGCTGATAGATGTGGGGTCCAGGTGTCCAACAAATTAACAATCTGTCAAAGGACTGAACATTAATTGACAGTCTTGGAGAACTGTAAGGGCCTTGGAAGGACTAGAGTCCAGCACTGCAGGGCTCTGCAAACTGCCTTCTGAATTATCTGAATGTGATCGAGTTGTAGGTACTATAGTTCAGCATTTGGGGTATCACAGACCTACATGATAGAATGAACATTGACAGAATCACATCAAACTTTCCTATATATCTTTTTCAAAGTATATGAAACTTTTAGCACAAATCCTAATAAACAGACATAATACATACTGTATATTCTGTCGTTCTTGCCCTCAACAGCTGAAGGCTTATCATGTGATATCATAATCACTTCTGTGTAACAGGGATTTTGATTGGCTAGAATGAAGCCCCACATATTCAGACACTTGCACGCTCATGTCACCTGCACCTTAAAACATCTCCAGAATCCGCACTTTTCTCACTATGGAAGCATCAAAAACCTCGTCTTGACTATTGCAATTCTCTATTAATTGGACTTCCTCTTACTAAACTCTCCCCACTACAACATGTCCTTAATGTTGCCACCAGACTCATCTTTCTGTCAAATCAGTACACAGATGCATCTACCTTGTGCCAGTCGCTGCACTGGTTGCTTATCCACTACAGAATACAATATAAAATTATCACACTCACCTATAAATCAATACATAGAGCTGCACCTCTACATCTCCTCTCTCGTCACTGACTACCACCCTAACCGTCCTACCCGTTCTGCCAATGACCTTAAACTTGAACACTCTGCTATCTGAACATCCCACTCCCGTGCTCTACCCCAGACAATTAGATTAATACCCAACTACGGCAGCTGCCATATTGTCCACAGAGATAAAGCACAAGAGTAATGGAAACAGTAAAGGAACATGGGTTAATACACACAAGTTTTTCAATGTTTTGTATTCTGCACATTTGTCCTAAGCAATCAAATATTACTTTCACATGAATATTATATGTCACTGACTACTGACAATTAAGAGCTGAAAAAAACAAAACACACTCACCTTCCTGTTCGGGTCTCTAAACCACCCTCTGCTCGCATGCTGCGGTGCAGGAGGTGTGTTCAGTTTGATTCCTTGCATAAGATTCTTGTTGCTCAGTCTGAACACTATCCTAGACTATGTAATTGAATTTCAGCCACACCCGTCTCCTGCATCTTGTTTCTTTCGATTCCTCAATAGTTAATCTTAGCCTTGCCTGTGTGGTTGACAGCCTGTCGTCCAATCAAGTCTGGGGCAGGTCCTGACTTGCTATAAACAGGTCGTCAGCTCTCACATGGTCGCTGGCTATTGATTCTGTCCTGTCCTGTGACTTTGTCCCTGCTAGCTTCTTTTTCTGCTCTTGTTGTATTTCTGACTTCTGAACTAGGACAGTGTTCAGACTGAGCAACAAGAATCTTATGCAAGGAATCAAACTGAACATGCCTCCTGCACTGCACACTGCGAGCCGAGGGTGGTGTAGAGACCCGAACAGGCAGAGACGTTACACCCAGCAGTAACTGGCCTCAGTGGTCACATTTGCAAGACCTGGTATGTTTCAGCAGGGAAATGTGATCGCTGAGGCCAGTGAAAGATGGACATGATGCCAAATGACCTGTGAAGCAGAGGTGGTGATAACCAGGAGCTACCACTCAGATCAGCTGACCTGTGGGGGTACCAGGTCTCACACCCAATTTAATATTCGTGACCTATCCTAAGGATAGGTCACCAATATTTAGTTCCAGAAAACCCTTTTAATTCAGCCATACAAATGAGATATCTTTCAGCTTAACGCTTGTTCACTCAACAGCTATACACATACACATAAATGATTGGCATGGCTGAGCAGTGCGTGTGTACTGAATAGGAGTGGGGAACATTTGTGGCAATAGTTGATCTGCTTGAGAACAAAAGAATCGGGCACCAGAAATCCAACTGTCTTATCCTTATCGTCCCTAACATTTTCAATCCGGAGAGAGTCAGAAGGCCCCCAAACATATTAGGCAGTTGACAGAATCTGTCGAAATAAGCAGGTTCGGCTGACATGCATCTAATATGTATGGGTTGCTTTAGACCCAAATGCTGTTAGTAGAAAGGGTATTCCCTCTGTAGTTTTTGACATGGCTGCAGCAGGCACATACTCTCTGGGCATACCAAAAAATCACTGCTTTTCCACAACGCAAGAAATTATAAACAATACCAAATAATACATAATAATAAAATAAATGTACCATAATATAGTATATACACTGTGTAGCAAAATACCACTGTATATCAGAATGATCAGATATTATTAAAGTGATACTTAAGTGGATTTTTTTCAGAATTTAAAGGGGTTGTCCAGGATAAAATAGAATCTACACTAATCGACACCCATATCCCTGGGGCGGGTGACCGTCCCAGGCACATTTTCTGATTATCTGGTGACCTATACTCCCCCCCCACCCCATCATACTTACGTGTCTTCCTCTCCAGGCTTCCCTTCTGGGATAGCTCCTCCTCTTCTTTGACTCTGCGGGCTTGTTCGCAGGCCGGAGGTGCCTCCAATGCCAGCGCAGTAGAGATGGCTCCATTCCTACTGCGGAGGCGTCGGAGGCAACTCTGGCCTGTGCATGCGCCGACAGGGGTGCCCTCTCTACTGCACAGGTGTCAGAGGCACCTCCGGCCTGTGCACGCGCCTACAGAGGTGCCATCTCTACTGTGCAGGTGTCTGAGGCACCTCCAGCCTGTGCACGTGCCGTCAGAGTCAAAGAAGATAAGCAGCCGTCCCGCAGAAGGAAGTGTGGAAAGAAGACAGATAAGTATGATATGTGGTGGGGTGGGCTGAGTTAGTTGGGAAGGGCTAGTAATGGGCGAGATAGAAAGGAGGTGTGAGAGAGGAAGGGGGGAGTGGGAGGGAGGTAGTGTGAGTCAGCCTTAAACTACCATGATGTATTGCATTAGCAAAGACAACAGGAAGCTACCCATGTAAATAAATGCAGAAGATGCCAGGAGCTCCCAGAGAAACCCAGAAATCACTGAAAACACTTCTAAAGGTATTTGGGTGCACTTATTAACCCATTAATAGCACTAACAGACCTTTTTTAAAAAAAGATTTTTTTGCCCGGAAAACCCCTTTACTATGACAATATAATTTTAACGTCCTATTCACTTCCCAAATAAAATCAGAAAGTAATTTTTGGAATTTAGCAAAGTATGTGTTAGGGAGGGGTATAACTACTTTCTGGAAAAGGTAGAAAATAATGGGCAACACTATCATCTTTACTATCGCAATTCTGCTTGCCCAGGAAATCACGGGTTTTAGGAAGAGGGTGAGTAAGGAGGACACTATTAAGTAGAAGCAGATAATTTTGGTAAAAGAAACCAGAGCTCGGAACCATGAGGGAGATACCCAGGTCCGAGATACTACCGAAGCCCCAATTAAAGAGAAAAGTTCTAGCCAAAACTGTTTTCAATGATGGGGATATGCCAATAGTGAGCACCTGCGATTTAGACAGATTCATCTTGTAATAGGAAACCTTACTAAAGGTTTCCAAGGCCACGGTGGTTCCCTGTAGGGAGGACAATGGGCTAGAGAGAAAGAATAACATTGTCAGCATACAGGCCTATTTTGTGCGCCAACCTTCCCATGTGAATGCCAACAATATTTGGGTTTAATCTAATGGACTCTGCCAAGGGCTTCATAGCAAAGGCAAATATAATCGGTGATAGTGGGAACCCCTGACGTGTTCCAGTATTGATTGGAAAAGGTTCTGATAAGAACCCTGAGGACAGGAATAAAGGATCACAGATTCCAAATTTCTCCAGCAAATGGTCTAGATATCCTCACTGAACTCTGTAGAATGTCTTCTTTGCATCCAAAGCCAGGAGAAGAGAAGGTGTCTGAGTGCGCTCTGCTCTCTGAATCAGGTCAATGAACCTATGAGTACCATACAGGATGTGCCAACCTGAAACAAAGCCCAACTGATCAGGTTTGATTAACTGCGGGATCATGCACAGAAGGCGGTCTGCCAGTATTTTAGCATAGATTTTAATATCCACATTTAACAGTGAAATAGGTCAGAAGTTCGCTGGAGTGACAGAGGATTTACCTGGCTTAGGCAAAGTAACTACAGTGGCAGTTAACATCTCCTCCCGGGAATCCCTGATCCTCAGTGACCTTAGCAAATATCTTCAGCAGGTAGGGTGATATGATACTTTTTGTAGTAGCTCCCGGTAAATTTGTCTGGACCTGGAGATTTAAAAGGTTTTAAGGAACAGATGGCTTGGTAAAGTTTGGGTAGAAAAAAGGGAGCAGCCAGTGTTTGTTGTTGTTCAGAGGTTTGGAAAAAGGATGTTTGCCAAGAAGCTGTGTATGTCCAATGCGGAAGTTTGATACACCTCCAAATCGTCCATCATATTATACAGGGAATTGTAATAGTTCTGAAATTGATCCGCAATCAATCTAGGATGAATGATTTTTTGGCCCTGATTATCTAAAAGATGGGCAATGTGGGACTTAGACTGAGCTTGTTTAACTTTCTTGGCGAGGAGGGGGGAAGGTCAAAGAAGGAGGGGTGGGAGGGAATATCGGGATAGAGGGGAAAGAAAATAGAGAGAAGAACAGAAGAGAGAGATAAAGATGTGGTGGCATTGGAATTTTTTAAAAGTGAAGTATTGCTGGTAGGCCGGTAGGCCTTGTAATTGGAGCTGATGTTTCCTTATCTCCTTAGATGCAGCTGGGTTGGGGTGAAGTCTATTTTTAGCAGTAAGGGGCGAAATGGTAGCCAACAGAGTGTTAACATCCTTAGATCTCTGATTCTTAGCCCTAGAATATGTCTGTATAATAATGCCACGCATGAACGCTTTATGAGCATTCCATAAGATGCATGGATCGGAGGCTGAAGGGGCATTAATATTAACCCCTTCCCACCAGTGAAAAAAACAGTTTCACATTTATTCTTTTTATAAGTGCTAGGTAATAGAAATCGTACCCATTAAAAAAAATAACCTTAGCAGAAAAGGCCATTGGAATATGTGTCTAGTGCATTAACATGCTGAATTCCATGAGAGAAAAATATCTTCAAAGTACACAAAGGACCAAACAGAAAGCCATGGAAAAATAGTTACAAACTATATTCGCTTTGTGATCAGGCTTACGTACACCAGATGGCTTTGCAGAATATGCTGCACTATAAGTCAACCTGCAGAGCAGCATTGTGGACTTCAAAGTTAGACTCTATTTCTCAAGAGACAATTCAGCTGTTCATTTCCACAGGCTACAAGCAGACTTTCAGGTTGGAAAATGTCAGCGCTTGCACGAAAAGAAGTGTTGCTGGACTACAGTTTTGCTTTTGTTTTTTTTTTTGTAGTATTTCTAAAACACTGAGAGTAAAGGTACATATTCTTAATATTAACAAACAGGAGATCAGATTGGAAAATATAGTGCAATATATTTTATAAATATAATATATATTTTTATTTTACTGTGTTTCAACTTACAAGCAGAAAAGGCTTGCATGATAGGGTTAAAAATAGATCTAAATTACATTACACAGTTGGAACTAAGACATCACTTCCACTATATCGAGTTCTAAGCCTTATGCACATGACCGTCTGCATTTTCAGTGTGCTAGTCATTTTTTAGCACATTAAATGATTATATTCTGCGGCACCATACACATGACTATGTATTATCATGGGCCCATATATGAGACCATGAGCCTGGTGCAAAACTCAGGACAGGTCCCATTATTGCCTGTTTTGCAGCCTGGGTTCACTGAAGCTAATTAATGCCGCCTGTGCCTCCATACATGGTTGTGTACATAAGGCCTAAGGGTGCTATTACACATGCTGTTTTAATTCACATTAATGCATTTGCTTTTTTTTTTCTACACCAATGAACATGCCTAATACTGATCAAAAATGCAAACACTTGTGTGTTTTCAAGAAACTAATGCATAAAAGTGAGTAAAAATACAGATGTTTAATAGCACCCTTACAGCAAAAGACAAAAAATAAAGAAAACCTTAAGCTGATACATTCTGTTTGATATAATGAGATAGAGCTGTAGCTAATGCATTACTGGAGAATTCGGTAAGGGTGAGACACACATTTCCCCCATACTTTCAAAAACTTCTAAGGACTACCTTGAGTTGTAAAATGATCCTCATTTGTCAAATGAATGCTGAAACACTCAGTGGCCCGGATTTACTATTGTGGTTTAGACTAGATACTGGCATAAACATGGCGCACCTTTGGTGGAATGTGGAACATCATGGCGTCTAGTTTAAGCTAAACATTTTTGACATGCTAAACATGTGGTTGTGCATTCTTAGAAAAAAAAGGAGTGGCTTAAATACACCATGATGCACCAAAAATGCATCCAAATAGTGTAAAAAAATTGTGGCTCAATGTAAGCCAATTAAAAGGTGGTATAAACTTAAATTAGACAGTCTAAAGATACAGAAGATTTATTATCCAGCATCTGATGTATTTTCAGACTGCCTGATTACGTTTGCACTGTCTATTAGTAAATCTGGGTCAGTGTGTTACAGTTTATGAACGTCTACCAGAGACTGCACTTTACTACATAGCTTGGTGTCATCGGCAAAAATGTATACATACAAAAAACAGCAATTTTGCCATTTACTTTTTAACTATAAATTTTGCGCGATTCACTATGTGACTTAAAAAACTGATAAATTTATTCACTGGGTCAATATGATTAAATTGATACCAAATTTGTGGGGTTTTTTTCAAGTGTCACCATTTTTGCAAAGTAAAAACTAGGGATGAGTGAGCAGATGGATTCAACCCAAATTTTCCAAAAGTTTGGGTTTGTCCCGAACCCAAAACGTTTGGGGTTTGTCACCCATGAAACACTATTATTCTCTGGGGTCTCCTCAGACCCCAGAGTATAATAAGTGGAGGCCCAGGGGAGGAGAATAAAAATAACAGTTAAACTAACCTTGCCTCACTTATCCTGAGCAGTCCCCCAGTATCCTCTTCTGGCCTCTGCTTGACATCACTGATGAGGCCTGTGATTGGGCCTCAGCGTTCATGTAGGGAGCGCCAACATCATGATACCAGAGGCTGGAAGAGGATTGAAGAGGAGGCCAGGGGACTGCCGGATTTCACAAGGATGACCAGGAAAGGTGAATATAACTATTTATTTTTACTCACCTCCCCTGTATATTATCTAGTGTCTGAGGAATGTATAATAATAGCACTTCCAGTTCATGCTGAACAAGTTTAGCCCAAAATGAAGCAGAAGGGCGAACTTCACAAATATGTATTGAAAAAAAAATCTCATGAGCAACCAAAATCTATGTTTTACAGTACTTTAAAGAAGGGCCCTTAAGGATTGTCATTGTGATTTCCTTTTGGAGACCAAAAAAATAGAATGAAAATGCAAGAAACTGATATTATAAAGACATTAATTACATAAAGACCCTAATAGAAAGGATTTATTACTAGACAGTTGCAGTCCTGTCTATCATAAAAGACTTATCAGTATTATAAGAGCAATGCATTTACATGAGGCTATACATGATGCTTATTCATACACTTTTTATGTGATGTCTAGGCTTCTAAGGAAAATACCTATACAGTATGTCATGTGATTATACATGAAAAATTAGAAGCATGGAACGAATGTAGATAAGTGCTGTATTATTGCTAAATACAATTAAAAGTTTGTACAAATCAGTTATAGATCTACAGTATGTATATAAACCCTCAGACCGACAAAACAGCTCAAAATAGACTGAAGGTTGATTTTGTTTGTCAAGCAGTGTTTATAGGTTAGGCACCAAACTTACTCTGTGCTATCTGTGGAATTGAAAACAGAAAGGTAGTTGTTGGTGATTATTTATTATTAATATTTACAGTCAGCTTCTTAATATAATCTACTGGATTATACTTGTGTTTGTTGCCCTGTGCTAAAGCTATCTCAGATGGCTTTGTATGCTTCACTTGGCAATCTAAAATATGTTGTGAAATAATAAAAAATAATGATAAATAAACTTTCGCTCTTATGCATATGGATAAACAAAATAAATTGTGTCCCAAGGTTAAAACAGCAAGCAAGCCGTGCACAGCACAGAATCAAACATACAGTACACATCATTTCCAACGACACCAAAGGGAAATATAATGATTTACCAGGCTTTAATCAGTTTAACATAGTTTCGCGAATTTTACACCTAAAGGACTCAAATTACTATACTAGTTAGCTACCTGTGAGGAAGCCCGCTTCTGGCAACTGATAATTAATTCTTAAATCTTGAAAGACATTGAGCTTGGAGAACCCCTGAGCACATTTGTATGAAGATTAGACATTGTTTCTTTTTTTCCAGATTTCTTTGAAGTCTTTTCTTCAAAGATTCAAGCCGTTGCTCAGACTGCATAAAACCTCTGTTGATAAAGTTGGCTTTTTCTACATTTTCACAGTGTTAGTCTGCCAAATTTCAAGTGCATATTCACCCCATGGTTAAAATAACAAGCAACAAGCCTAATTAGTAATGCTGCTGTTAGCTAGCACTTGTTGGAATGATGAGGAGCACACAGGGCTTTTAAATGACAATATTACAATGACATCATGCATTGGGGATTACACTGTGTGCTGCAACAAGTGCTGTTCAATAATACCTCTTATCTTATTTTTCTTTTGGCAGGTACTTTAGTATTATGGTAACATACCCACTAAATTATTAAAGGATTACATTATTTTCTGTCTGCATGTAGGCAAGTTTATCAAATTCTCTATCCAAGGAGCATGTGCAGTAAAACAAAACATTCCTTTTCTCATATTGTATTACTTTGTATTGTATTTTTTTACAGGTAGGGAAATATTTATGTTAATATTTAGATAAGTTCTCTGCTTTAGGCTAAGGCCCCAAGTAGCGAAATGCAGCTAAAAAAAAAAAAAAAAAAAAACGCAGCAAAAACACTGACACTGTGGAGCATATTGTACTGTGCGGGGGCCACTGTGGAGCATATTATATTGTATGGGGCCACTGTGGAACATATTATACTGTGTGGGACTACTGTGGAGCATATTATATTGTTTGGGGCCACGGTAGAGCATATTATACTGAGGGCCACTGTGAAGCATATTATACTGTGCATGGGCCAATGTGGAGTATATTATACTGTGTGGGGCCCCTTTGGAGCATATTATATTGTGCAAGGCCCCTGTGGAACATATTATACTGTGCATGGGCCACTATGGAGCATATTACAGTGTGGATCCCCTGTGGAGAATATTATATTATGTTAGGCCACTTTGGAGCATATTATACTGCATGGGGGCCATTTTGGAGCATATTATACTATGTGTGGCCCCTGTAAAGCATGTTATACTGTGTGGAGGCCATTGTGAAGCACATTATATTTTGAGGGGCCACTGTGGAGCATATTATACTGTGTAGAGCCCTATGGACCATATTATTTTGTGTGAGGCCCCTGTGGAGCATATTATACCGTGCGTGGGCAACTATAGAGCATATTATACTGTGTGGGGGCCCTGTGGATCATATTATATTGTGTGGGGCCACTTTGGAGCATATTATACTGCGGGTGCCACTGTGGAGCATATTATACTGTGTGGGGCCACTGTGGAACATATTATACTGTGGGGACCACTGTGGAACTTATTATACTGTGGGGGCCACTGTGGAGAATATTTTACTGTGTGGTGGCCTCTGTAACAACTGTATTGGTATTCTGCGGCACATTTAGCTGTGATTAAATGTGCCGCAGAATACCAATACAGAATCTGTATACCTCCATATCCAACTATATCTCATCTTGTATCCAGGCTAGAGGTGCCAATTGTACAGTTTTCCCCAATAACCTTATCTTTTGGCTATAATATTGTAATAGATCATAGATTGTTATTACAGTCACACTGAGAAAGCTTGAGGACAGGACAACAACCACTTCTTGATACTATTTTTGGTAATTGATATATTACAATATTACAGACAAAACAGACGGTTATTGAGTGAGAACTAGGAGTCTAAGGATTGCCACTGAGTGTGTAATGGGAAAGCTAGTTAGGGAAACAGGGAGGGGGAGTGAGTGAGAAAGGGAGATGGAGTGAGTCAGCTCTGAGTGCAGCCCAAAGATTCATGGGAATTATAGTAAAAGCAGAGAACAGGAAGATGCAGATGTAAACAAATGCAGAGTATGCCAGGAGCTCCTAGAGAACCCAGAAATCAGTCAAAAACGGCTAAAGGTATTTGGGGGTCACTTATTAACCCCTTAATAGCACCAGGAGACCTTTTTTTAAAAATTCATTTTGTGCCTGGTAAACTCCTTTAAAGTACAAGTCAACCCAGCACATAAGAGGTAATGCAAGGTAATGAGAACTCACAAAGAACTACAAGTCACGGGAAATAATAATCTGTTGACCCTAAGACAAACATATCTAGCAGAAGGTCCCATGAACAATGGCATAACAGAACTACAGTATAGTAGATTACTAAGCAAAGTGGATACAAACTACAGCCTCAAAAAGCAAGCTAGACAAAATACAATATTCTAGACATACCAGAATACCTGAAAAGAATTACTCTATAGAGAGGCTAACCAATGAGGATCCCCTCTCTAAAAAAAAAACTCTGCTCAAGGATAAGCTGCTCACCAGTAAATCAGCTGGTGAATAGTTACATAGCAATTTCTCCAAACAATTGAATAAATAGGAGATGAGGACACAGAAGAATTTCTGTTGATCAAAACAAAGGAAAGATTTAAAACTGACAATTACAATAGTGATACTGTTACATCCCTCCCGTTCAAACTTTTGCGCCATCCGCTCGCACGCTGCGGCGCAGGAAGCGTGTTCAGTTTTGATTCCTTGCTTAGGGTTCTTTGTTGCTCTGTCTGAACACTGCTCTATTACCTCTGCTCTGTAATTGATTTTCCACCACACCCATCTCCTTTACCTTGGTTTCGCTCTGCTCCTCTAATAGTTAATTTTAGCCATACCTGTGTGATTGACAGCCTATCTTCCTATCAAGTCTGGGGCGGATTCTTCCTTCCTATTGTTTTATTCCTATTGTTTGCTCACATTCACATTGGTGCTTGCTGTTGCCTTGTGCGTGCTGGCTATTTACTCTTTCTGTTTTGTTACCTGTATTCTTATTCTTGACATCTGGCTTACCCTTTGACTATTCTCTCAAATTTCGATTCAGTAATGTGTTGCTTGACTGTTACCGACCCCTTGGCTAGCTAACCTCCCTTTTGTTGTTGTTTGTCTTGTCTGCGTTCTGTGTCATCACTTATATCTTAAGAAGGGATTGCCGCCCAGCTGTCCTCTGTCGCCTAGGACGGTTCAGGCAAGTAGGCAGGGACAAGGAGGGTTCAGCTTAGGGCTCACTGTCTTGTTGGGCCTCCCCCCCAGGGTTCACCAGCAGCTACTGGGGAATTGCTTCTCTAGCAATTCCCTTACAGTTCCAGTCCACATAATGTTACGTAATTATGGCTGTGTGAATCCAGTGTTCATATCAACTTAAAAAGTAGTAGTAGATTGCATGCTGAACTTTGCACTTCTCAGTGTTGAGATGTTCTTTCACTAGTCAACATTTTTTAACCACACCACTTACAGTTATGGCCAAAAGGTTTGAGATTGGTACATAGTTTGGTGTAACAGAGTTAACCCAAACTTCTGCAATTGGTTAAACTGCTGCAGCATGATATCTTAATGCAGAAGTCAACAAAAAACTGTGAAAAGTAATTTGGAAAACTTTTTTAATAACTTTACATTGTCTATTTGTTGTCTTCTGTGATAAGATGTCACTCTGCAGCAGTGTAACCAATTGTAGACTTTGGGGTTAACTTCGCTACATCTATATATCTATACTCTATGAACAACTAGATTATGAAGAGTAAACAGATGAATTTCAAGAAATTGCAAAGTCATTCCTTGCCATGAAAATTAACTTAATCACAAAAAAATGATTTCCACTGAACTTCAGTCATGTGACAAAATTACCTGCTCTCATCATTTCAGTGATCTTCTCATTAGCTCAAGTGTGAACGAGGACAAGACAGCTGATATTATTATCATGTTACTGACTTATAAGAGCAGACTGGTTGCTTTAAAAGTGGGGGATGGTGCTTGTAATCAATGGGACTGGCGTTTTTGACACACAATGTGACAGGCAGACGGAGAGACTCATATACCTATCAAAGTTTCTTCTCCAGTCTTGAAGCCACACTTATCTATTTTAGTCTGACTGTGTGAGACCCTCTTTCTAATCTCTTCCCTCAGAATGGGCACCTTCTCTTTCTGTCTGAGTTCTTTATCCTGCCTATGAATCATCAGTGACCTCTATAGTTCCTTATGATTGGCTGTCCAATGTCATGAGTGGTTCTTGCAAGGCATTATGGGGAAACCGCCTCATCCCTGAGGCCTTAATGATTTTCCTTCTCTGCTTTCTCCATGCTTTTACATGCTGCCATTTTAGCCACTTTATGTAAATTGAACCACAAAAGGTTCAAGTTCATTTAAATCCAAAATTATTAGAAAAGTTCGGCTGACGCCGGGGCCCCACGTTGCGAAAATACAGCGTTTTACATGACCTGCAACTTGAATGGGATTCTGGCTAATCCCATCCACCCATTGCAGAAAAAAATCCTCAGCGGAAAAGGTGTGATTTCAAAAATGCTTAAATTTTTGAAAATCGCAGCATGTCAATGATTTTCCAATGCAGGGCGGCATTTCCTAATGCAGTGTCCATCTTAAACTAAGTGCATATCAAACAAAGTGCACTTACACATGGCATGATTCTGACTTTCACTCTTCTTCTCATCATACAGGTAACTTCATCTTCCATTCAACTCACCTCTGCTTGCTGTGCAACTACCTTCAACTCATGCTATAAAATTGAATGGTAACTTTGTCATGTATTACACCCAAGTCTTACTATTTACTGAACTCTATCTTAGCCTTTCATGAAGTCTATATTTTTGCAATTCCATGTGTTCTTATCTGTACTTGTAACAGTCTTTTGATGCTCAGTGATATTATGGTAGTCCCCTGGTAAGTGTTTATTTGTAACTACATAGTCCAGTCTCCTCCTATGCCACAGTTTGTTGATTAATTGGTTAATAAGTTAAATTAGTGCTAGTTTTGAAGCTCTGCATCCCTATATAAGTAGATACAGCTCATGGGGGAAGCATTTCCAATGCAGGGGGGTATTTCCTAATGCAGTTTCCATCTTAAACTAAGTGCATATTAAACAAAGTCCACTTACACATGGCACTTATACCCAAAACAATAAGTTTTAACACGTTATGAAAGAGCTGCACTGTCACTTACTATCTTAGCAATTGTCTTCTTGCCAACCTCCCCTCCATCTATACCACTAGTGCACACTATCCACATCAGTCCTTCTCTTCTTCCTTTTCCCATGTACAGCTCTCACACACTTTTCACTCTCTTTAACCACCTTAATCCCTATACATCCACATAAATCACTGAACCACCTTCTGTCTCTGCCCATTTTTCTCCTCCTAGCTGCTGGGGACATCTCTACAAACCCTGGACCTCCTTCTTTCCCTAATTTTTTCTCTTCCTACACCCATAGAAATCCTACAAACCTCATCAATATTTACTGTGTTCCTTGTTCTTGTTCTTCCTCTTGCCGTTGGGGTTCCTCAGGGCTCGGTCCTAGGCCCCCTGCTCTTCTCCCTCTACACGGCCCCCATTGGACAAACCATCACCAGATTTGGCTTCTGGTACCATCTTTATGTTGATGACACCAAATTATATATGTCATCCCATGACATCACCTCTGCACTAATACAGAACACCAGTGACTGTCTCTCTGCTGTCTCAAATATCATGTCTTTGCTCTATCTGAAACTGAATCTCTCAAAGATTGAACTACTGCTGTTTCCACCATCTAATAGATCTGTCCCTGATATCTCCATTGCAGTCTCTGGCCTTACCATAACTCCTAGGCAGTATGCCCGCTGCCTTGGGGTTATGTTTGACTCAGACCTTTCCTTCACCCCCCATATCCAATCACTCGCACACTCATGTCATCTCCACCTCAAAAACATCTCCAGAATAAGCCCTTTCCTTACCAGAGATACACTAAAGACACTTATTGTTGCCCTGATTCATTCTCGCCTTGACTACTGTAACTCCTTACTAATCGGTCTTCCACTTACTAAACTCTCCTCTCTACAATCTATTCTGAATGCAGCGGCCAAGCTCATCTATCAGTCTAGACGCTACAGCGATGCCTCCGGTCTGTGTCGGTCACTACAATGGCTGCCTATTCAATACAGAATACAATATAAACTTATCACCCTCATCTACAAGGCTCTCCATAATGCTGCACCTCCCTACATTTTCTCCCTCATCTCTGTCTATTGCCCAACCCGTGCTCTCCGTTCACTCAATGACCTAAGACTAACATCCTCTATTATCAGAACCTCCCACGCTCGTATACAAGACTTCTCCCGAATTGCACTCCTTCTCTGGAATGCTCTATCCCAGACTATCAGATTAACCCCCCAGCTTCAAAAGCAAACTAAAGATATATCTTTTCAGACAGGCCTATCACAACTCCTAATGTAAACCCTTCTGTAGTTAGATTCCCTAAAACGTACCCTCTGTTCATGCTCCCACATTACCTCACAGGATATGATACCATTTCAGTCTAACTTTATATGTCCAGGCACCACCTGCGCGTTAAAGGACACGACTGGTGACAGCTCATACAGCTTTATATATGTGTAATGACAGTAACCTCTATTACACTGGCATTCTCCATAGAGGTGCAATAGGGCCAGAAAGTTTGCAGAGGAAAACTCTATGGATTTTCTGTGAAAAACGCTGCGGGGAAAAAAAAAAACAAAAAACACTTTTTGGCTGGGTTTGCTTTGTGGGGTCTTAGCTTGAACCAGTTTTTTTTCACTCATCACTCCTGACATGGCTGTTTTAGTAAAAATTTCCCATAAAATAAGAATTCTGGAGCATCCTTTCTTATAACTGTAAGGGAATTGCCAGTTGAGCAATTCCACAGTGCTGCTGCCGAACCCTGGGAGGGAGGGGCACAACAAGACAGTGCACCCTAAAGCTGAACCCCCCCACTGGCCCTGCCTACTTGCCTGACTGTCCTAGGTGACAGCCGACAACTTGGAGCTGATCCCTTCACTAAATAAGTGACACACAGAACAGGACAAGACAAAACAACACAGAAGCAGAGTAAGCAAGCCAAGGGGTTGGTAACAGTCGAGCAATGCAGTACCAAAACGAAATCCAAGAGAGTAGTCACAGGGGGAGCCAAAGGTCAGAAGTCAGAAATACAACAACAGCAGAAAAAGGAGTTAGCAGGGACAAAGTCACAAGACAGAATCTCAATAGCCAGTGACCATGTGTGAGCTGATGACCTGTTTATAGCAAGTCCAGGACCTGCCCCAGACTTGATTGGTAGACAAGCTGTCAATCACACAGGCAAGGCTAAGATTAACTATTTGAGGAGCAGAAGAAACAAGGTGCAGGAGACGGGTGTGTCTGAAATTCGATTACATAGTCTAGGACAGTGTTCAGACTGCGCAACAAGAACCTTAAGAAAGGAATCAAACTGAACACGCCTCCTTCGCCGCAGCGTGTGAGCAGAGGGTGGCGCAGAGACCCGAACAGGCAGAGACGTTACAATAACTCTGTTTTGTACCATACCTCTACTCCTAGAAATAAATAAATAAACAACCGAGTGTTTCAGTCCCTGCAAAAACTAAGCGAATCCCGTCCACACATTGCAGAAAAATACCCAC
Organism: Leptodactylus fallax; assembly: GCA_947044405.1. Taxonomy (NCBI): domain Eukaryota; kingdom Metazoa; phylum Chordata; class Amphibia; order Anura; family Leptodactylidae; genus Leptodactylus; species Leptodactylus fallax. The sequence continues at coordinate 820,913 of CAMRHE010000001.1, read as the reverse complement.
AGCGGAAATGCTGCAGTTTGCAAAATTTGAAAATTGCAGCATGTCAATTATACCTAAGGAGATGCTATAGGTATATGTGAAGCAGAAAGTCCACAGAGGAAAACCCTGCGGATTTTCTATGAAAAGCACTAGGGGAAAAACCGTGATGCTTTCCGATGCGTTTTTTTTTTTACCGCAGCGCTTTTCTGCTGCAATTCGCTACTTGATGCCTTAGCCTCAAGTTGGGATGCGTCCCAACATAGGATGTTGTGTAGGGACACATACCTTTGGCAAGGGTAATACTAACATCCAGTTTTCGATTTATTCCTACATTTATAGGAAGAAAAGCAGCGAACGGCACAGTAAAAAGTTATAAGAAAAATATGCCTGAATTGTTATTTTATGGTAAATGCAAGTTTTAAAACAGACATTTCATAAGAGGCGACAGATCCTCTTTAAAGCACAGGCATCAGACTACTTGCATGTGTACACGCCTCAGATGTTTTCTATTTCAAACCCTTTAATGACCATACCCAAAATTGACTTAACTGCAAAACACATTTTAGTAAATTTGTCCACAAGGTGGTTTAACAGCCCTAATCTTATATCAATTATAGTTTTTAAGTATTCAAATTGATTCCAAAGCAAATTATTCAAATGGTTCCCTATTTTGCATCAGTCTTTTTGGTACCTAATATGTTCGTCTCTAACTATCTCTATCAAGATTGCAGAAGCCAGAGTTTTTAACCCAAAGTGTAAATTTACAAAGATACAGATTTAAAGTCCAGGACCAAGTGCTGTATATTTATGGCACTTGGCTATTATCAGGTTAAACTGCATGAACCACAGCAAGGAACATATTTGTAGAAATTAATCTGTGACATGAGCTTGAAAAATGCATTCTTACTGTTCCCACTATGCTAATGAATGTATATGTACTATAACTTTCTTAGGCCTTATGTTCACAAATGTGTTATTTTCCGTGGACCTAATGTCCATGAAAAACAGTCGTGTCTGTCCGTGATCTATATATGATCTATATGCAGACTCTTAAGTGTGCAAGGTATGACATGCAGTTGCATATGCAATGCAAGTTATTAACACTGGGGCTTCTAGCCAGAATTAATAACCCTTTCTTTAAATATTGAGAAAATACATTTGGTTAATTAGTCACTATTTACCTAAGCCATCTGTGTACATCTTAGCTATTGATTTTGCATGAAAACCTGTCTGGGAATGTTTTTGCAAAGACATGGTTTGTTAAAAAAAAATTGATCATTGAAACGAGTGCCAGCTGCAATATGAGAAAACAATGACATTTTCTTTTGAATTTTTGGAAAAACAAAAGATTCATTGTAAAGGTCAACATTTCCCAGAGACTGGAGTCAGCTGTTGAACAGATGAACTGGATTACTTAATTTTTTGCTATTTATTTATTATTTTATTGCCTTTACATTAACTGCTGATTTTATTGCATCCTTACTATAGTGTTAAATACCAAATAAGACCTTCTGTTCTCAAAGTGGTTGTCTAGGATTAGAAGTAGTGTGATTGAAGTTTATCACCACTGAAATGAATGGAGCTAAGATGCAATATCAGACACTTTCCATGAACAATAGTGATTTTGTTATTGAAAAAAAAAGGTGTAGATTTTTGTACTGTAGCACAACCCATTTTTAAAGAGCTTTTAAAGAGAGGTCCTTATATACCGGGGGTTCAGTGCCCCAATCAATCCATTTGTGCCCGCATTTTAAAAAAATTAAATCTTTATACCAGGGCGTAAACGCCGCGGTTTGTTCGCAGCAGAAATAAATGCAGCGGTTTACAATCACAGCAAAGTGGGTGGGATTCGAGCGAATCCTATCGCCACTTTGTAGAAAAATACACACAGCAAAAATGCTGCGATTTCCAAAACCATTTTGCAGCATGTCAATTATACCTACGGAATGCCAACGATTTCCCTATAGGTATAAATGAAGTAGAAAGTCCGCAGAGGACTTAGTACATTTACTAAGCAAAATGCAACAGAATTCTGGCATGATTTGAACCAAAAAACTCCACTTTTTAGGCTAAGGTTCCACGTAGCTAGCCACAGTGAAAAAGCACTGCAGGAAAAAAAACGCGGCAGAAATGCAGTTTTCCTCTGCAGACTTTCTGCTTCAGTTATACCTATATGGAAAACGACAGCATTTCCGTAGGCATAATTGACATGCTGTGATTTACAAAAACGCAACGGTTTTTGAAATCGCAGTATGTCCGCTGCCGATATTTTCCTACAATGTGTGGATGGGATTACCCAGAATTCCATCTATTTTGCAGGTACTGTAAAATGGTTTTCGCTATGTGGGGCCCGGTCTCAGACACTTTTCTGACCGAAAAAAGGGGTATGGTCTCGTGGGGAATGGACATGACCTCTCTGCAAAGGGACGTAGCCTAAGTTGCGCCTCTGTGCACCAAAAATGTGCCAAGAACTTTTAATCCAAGTAATAAGAGGTGTAAATTTAGACTAGACAGATTAAGATTGCACCAGATTTATCAATCAACATCAGACACTTTGATAAATCTGGTGTAGTTTAAGACTGTCCATTCTAAATTCGTCTAGTTTTTAGACAGTATTAGTGAATCTGCCTCAATGTATTTTCATGGCATTTTTTTCCACAGTGTTTTTTTTAGCTGTAATTCTGCATATATATATTAACCCTTTTGTTAATAAAGTGTCAATAATATTTAGGTTTTCACATTACAGAAATGTATTGATGGAAAATAAATTATTTTAATTATCCAAGATTTAAGTTTTTCACTAGAATTTGTAGCTGTGTTGTGAACCGAGAGCAAGGCAGGTGGTTTGGACTCCGCAACCAGAAATGAACGCACACGCGGTAGTTCAAGAAAAGAATATATATTTACTATAAGTTAATAAAGGCTAGTTAAAGGTAAAATGACAGGGATAAAGACAAGCAAAATATACAATATAGTATGAACAATTTCAAGGCAAATTCTGCAATGGTTTCTACTTTTACTCTGTCCACTTCTGCAGTATGGACACTGAATGAACAATATACTCAAAACTATCCCTAACTGACCCTGACTTCACATTTGGGTGCACCCCCTTTTCCCCAGTGGTCCAGGTGGACCGCTTACAGTCCGTAGAAGCGCGTGGTGGGGCCCAAAGTCGTTCCTTTCTTTTATAGTGAAGCGTCCTCTCCTCACGGTTATCAGGATCTCGGGAGAAATAAAGTCCTCTTTAACAGGGAAACCCAATGAATGCAATGTAATCCAACAGCAGATTCCACTCAGCACACTGACAGTCCTGCCGAATCCATACACTGAGCTGGGATGTAAGCCGGGATTTAGCAGTTACTGTCCAGTACGTCAACAGCACTGCGAGTCTCTATCTGTGGTATCCATATACACAGTCACAATGTCAGTCTCACTGATCAGCCACTGAACACAGTTCCTTTCACGTGGACTCACTAGTCCTGTCGTCTCTTTACACTCTGTTTGTCTCTGGACCAAGATACAGCTTAGCTGTACAGAAAAATATCCACACCAGTTCAATACAACACTTGCCAAGATGGCTGCTGCTCTCTGTCTCGTCACTTCCTGCTTCTCTGCTAACACTCTGTCTGCAGAACAGGCAGGCTGACATAAAAGGTGGGGGTCTCACTCCAGCATCATGTCACAATTACAATGGCTGCTGTCTTAAAGGAACAGAATCACAGAAATACATTCAACATTAACAGTTTATACAGACAAATGAAGCTTAGGACAACATTGGCTGTCTCTTATAGTGTTCCTGTGTTTTATAATATGTTTTCAGGTATGGGCCTACTATTAATATATTGGAAAGACTTATATTCAATGAGTAGGAAAAAAAAAGTTAGAAAAGAATTATACAGCCAAAGTAAAAGATAACAATACACAGTTAACTATAAATTATGAACAATAATGAAAAATAAAATAAAACTAACATTCAAACACAGATTAACACGACATTACTATCTAACACTGGTCTGGTGTTAATTTGATCAAGTGTATTACTTGTTGATCCCTGTTTTAACTAAAATGAGTTTCCCATCTCCATCTCTCAGCTAGTCTGCTATCTCTTCTTCTCACTTCCTGTATTCTTCAGTAGATATAGACATTGCCTTTGCCATGAAAGATTATTTCTTATGATTACTAGAAATCTAATATAAATGGAGATCAAATAATATGCACAGTAAATGTATATTACATTACACAGGTTTGGAGAGAAAAAAAAAAACTTACATGCTGCTAGGATGGAGAGTGCAATTGCAGTGATCTCAACACTTATCTCTGTGAGACCACCAGAACCTCCTCCTGTCCAAGCCCTTATCAGAAAAATGCAATTAGCTGACCTAAGACTAGGACAGGGGTGTCAAACTCATTTTCACCGGGGGCCACTTCAGCCTCACGGGGTACCTTGAAGGGCCAAGATTATTTTACACGTGTATAAAAGTAACTTCTCCTTAACAGTTAAGCGAGCTATTAGACAGTGTATAATATAAACAGGCGCCATAGCCCCTATTTATAGCGCCCCATTTACACACACTATAATGTTCCACAGCAGTCCCTGCACACTGTATTATGACTCGCAGCTGCCCCTGCACACAGTATTATGCACGGTATTATGCTCCCTAGTGGCCCCTGCACACGGTATTATGCTCCATATCGGCCCCTGCACACGGTATTATGCTCCATAGAGGCCCCTGTACTGGTATTATGCTCCATAGTGGCCCCTGAACTTGTATTATGCTCCACAGTGACCCCTGCACTGGTATTATGCTCCATAGTGGCCCCTGTACTGGTATTATGCTCCATAGTGGCCCCTGCACTTGTATTATGCTCCACAGTGGTCCCTGCACAGGTTATTATGCCCCATAGTGGCCAAACCATGAACTATTATTATACTCTGGGGTCTTTTCAGACCCCAGAGTATAGTGAACGGAGACCCAGGGGAGGTGACAAACATAAAAACTAGTGTTACTTACCTATCCTGGACACCGGTGCACTCCTTGCAGCTTTCGGCCCTGTTTAATTGCGCACACACGTCACGTGATCAGGCCGGCGACGCGGCCTAATGACGTCACCAGAGGCCTCAAGCCTGCTCAGAGTAACACCGATCACAGGAGAGGTAAGTAGGATATGTTTTTATGTTCCCTCACCTCCCCTGGGCCCCCTGAAAAGACCCCGGAGTATAATAATAGTAGTATTTGCTGCCCGCGGCCTCACTTACCGATGCCCGCGGCCGCTCACAGCGGCATCCACGTCCCTTTCTGCGTCCCATAGCAGAAGGGGAAGTGGAGGCGGCCACAAGCAGACGCGGGGTAGGTAAATAAATAGGCCATGACCTGCTAGGGATACACCATGGACTAGGACACCCATGGACTAGGACCTAATAGCAGGAGATAAAGGCTCTGAGAGCAAACACAATCCAGAGAACCCAGCCCCCTCCCTTCCAGAGAGCAGTGAGTCACGTCATCCATTCTGAGGTCAGATACCAGGCCAGGGACCAAGGCAATGTTTTGTAAGCAATGGGAGAAATAATTTCACATAGGCGATAAACATAGCAACATTTCTAAAGCAATGTATTTAATAAACTTCTGGAATTTACATAAGCTAGAAGTTTAGCTAGGATCCTTGAGATGGGAATACACCTTTAAAGGGATTGGAATCACATCTATATTATTGTAATACTGCTTCACTGATCTCATTCAAGGGTATGAAGCGTGTGGATCCAAATGTTTTTTCTTTTTAACAATTATTAATTCCCTCAGGTACATAATCAATCAAAATAATATTAATGGGATCATCTGTATGTTTTATGGCACAAACAGATTACTGATGGTAAAATTAGGTCCATTTGTGTAGAGTTGTGTAGTGCTCTCTATATTGCAAGGAGCATTTGCATTCTATTAGATATTCAGCAAATATGGACTGGCACGTTAAGCAGTTCTTAAGCAAAAAAATCTCCCCTATTATGTTGACCATCCTATAGTTATGTTGTATTATTTTGTAGCAGAGGCATTTTGATTTTAAATATTTAAAGCATCCAGCTGCAGATCTGACATTGGGATGGATCATTTTATGTTGTCCTAATTGGCTTGTGGCCCGCATCAATGCAGAGGCCCGAGGATTGTAACAATAGATGTGTCAGTAATGTCCAAAAGAGGATCCCATATAAGGAAATACCAATAGTCCTTATTTTCTGGAAATCCGTTGAATAAGTGGTGATAAAATTGCAAGAAAAGGATCCTAGGATGTTGATTTATTTCTTCCATTCTCAAGGTCAATAGTGAGAAATCTTTTTTGGATGGGGTGCCGATTTCGAAAAAAAAAAAAAAAATCAAAGATGTAGTACTTTGTGTGCTATGCATTAATTGTAAGGATATCAACCCCTACATCAAAGTCATATAACACAAACCATAACAGCAATCGATTAGTTAGTCAATTAAACTTACATTTCAGTGTGATCTTTGTCCTTGACATATTTTTAACCTTCTATATGCACCAGGACATATATGTACGATTTGGTGTACTTGACTAACTATGGCTGTCTCTCTAAAGCAGAGCAGCCACACTAGCTACCTGGTCTATGCTGTTTCGTTATGCTGATCATGCTGATCATGGGCATTTAAACACTCAGATACCGTGGTCAAATTCGACCACAGCATCTGAGTGGTTACTTTCACTTTCCTTATGATGATCAGTAACAGGGGATCCCACCGCAGTGCCATCGCAGGAGCTGTCCCATTCTGAAGGCTCCTAGCCCTGCCATAGTAATACTGAAGTCTGCCTGCAGCAGGCTTCAATAGTTACATAGTGAATCTGCCATAGACTGCAATACGGTAGTATAAATGTTTAAATCACCCCCCCTTTCCCTAGATCACATATAGATATAAACAAATAAAAGTAAAACTAGGCATCCCTAAGTCCAAAAATACCTAAACTATTAAAATATAAAAACATTTGTCTCATAGCAGGAAAAAAAAAACCCAAAATGGCTGAATTGGCGTTTTTGTGCCAATTTGCCTCCCTAAAAAAATGGAATAAAAAGTGTTCAAAACATAGATTCTCCAACATGGTATCTATAAAAACTACATATTTTCCTGCAAAAAAAAAGACAGCTTACACAGCTCCGTTCACTGAAATATAAAAAAGTTACAGGTGTCAGAATATGGTGATTCAAATAAATTTTTTAATTTTTGTAAAGTTATTAAAACATGAAAAAAAAAAACTACATAAATTTAGTATCAACATGATTGTACCTACCTGGAGAATAAAGCTAACATAGAATTTTTGCCGCATTTTTACTGCAGAGTGGAAGCTGTAAAAACAAAATCCATAAGAAAATGTCGGTACTACTTTTTTTTTCAATTCCATCTTATTCTGAATTTTTTACCTGCTTCCCAGTACATTGTACAGAATAATAAATGATACTATTTCGAAGATCAACTTGTCATGCAAAAATCAAACCCTCATATGACTATGTAAATGGAAAAATTAGAAAGTTCTGGCTTTTGGAATGCATGGACTTAAAAACGAAAACACAAAAATGAAAAATGTCTGCATCACCTAAGGGTTAGGCAAAGATGATCCTTATCTATTAAATACAACTTTTGGCTGAACATGGGGCTATGAGTAGTCCGCAGTATGTCTGCTTTGTGTAGAGCAGAGGATGCTTCTCACATAGGCCAGTCTTTTTGTTGAAGAAATCCTAATACATTTTATCATGTTGAATTGAACAAAGGCAGGTTTATGTTATACTTTGCATAGGCAGTTTCTGTCTCCTAACTAGACTGCCCCTTGACACTAGTACATAATGCCTCACACTCCTAGTACATCCTCCCCTTCAACTGAGGTTGCCACCTGGAGCAGTATGTGTTAAGACAGCAGGTAGAGCACTGTGCTAGGCAGATTCGCATGTTGTGCCAATCCCAGGTGGGTTGCTGACCCCTGCTCTAGGCTCAAAATACTCTTACTGGCTTAATCTACTTGCTCTCTGGTAAGCATCACTAATCATTTGTCTTAGGTGCTCTTTTTCTTTAAACATTTTAATGAAAACCTTAGATTCTTCCCTGTATGACTAAGGCTACGGTCACACTTGCATTGGGTGACTGTTCGGAGATTCCAATTCCAATTCCAATTGAAAGTAGTGCAAGTAGGACTTTTCTCTCCGTATTTTTCAGGCGGAAAACAGGCAGAAATCCATCAGACCCCATTATTGTCTATGGGGCCCGCAGGTAACCGCTTTTTAAGTGGATTGGGTTTCCGTATTTCGGGTCCCAAAGAACGGAAACCCCAATGCAAGTGTGAACCTAGTGTCACTTCTATATCCAAAAACTCAATCTATTCTTCTATGCTAAAGTGCATAGCTATTTCCAAACCCCTAGTATTGAAGCTGACACTCTTACAAAATTTCAATACTGACTCCTTGTTTCCTCTACATACCATAAATCTATTTACCGTCTGTAAAATATTAACCTGTTGTATATACTCTTTGGTATGATATAAACTGTACAGTCTTAGTGGCCATGTCCGTGTCAAGTCACTGATGGTACATATGTGTATGAAATAAAATAGTTATTGACCAGAATGAATTATAAAATAATCAAAAGGAAACAATCACCCATTCATCAAATTAAAATTTATCAATAAAGCAAAAGCCCAAGATTATGTGGCATTTTTGAGTACAGTGAGGCTTCATCCATAGTGAATAAAAGGTAATCCTCCTCCCAATCTAATTTCTATATCAATTGCCCTGAGTACTTAGGTTAGCTGGGAAGACCAACTACATACTGTTGTAAATAAATATAAAAAAAAGTGGGATAATGGGTATCTGATTTTGTAATTGAAACTATCTGTCGTCTTGGTGGGTTCATTGGGCTCATGTGCATTTTATGCAAATCATAAAATAGGGTACTGCTGGAAATGGACTCACAAGGAAAGTCTTCTCTTTTGAAAGAATCCAAGTTTTTTCTGTTTCTGTAATTAGAGATATCCAACGAAAAAGAAAAAACATGGGTAATTGAAGACAATAAATTAAAAAAAATATATCAAAGTTTATTCTACATGAATTAAAAATATAACTACATCAATTCATAAGATGAAAAGAACAAGCAGTACCCTAACATGTAGGTGTCAAACAAGAGACGGAGGTAGTATTACTAGGAAGAACCCTAGTATCTCATGGACAAGAAACAAACCATATGTAAAAAAGAAAGAAGGAACAACTCCATACCTATAATAGTGATCAAAATGCATATAAGACAGTAATGCTATATAGCGTGTAGTCGATGAATAAATAAGGTGCAGTTTATAGTAAAACCTTAAATATGCAAATGCAGCTACTTCTTTACAAGGATCTAATCTTATACATAACTACGCAATCTTATAGACATATCTCACTGAGTTATGGAGTGATGGTAACACCACGTGATTTAAATAGCACATACAGTATATATCCTGTATTATGTATGCTAAACATGGACTTGCCGAGTAAAAGAAACATACCCATGAGTATGCTATTGGTATATGCTACCTCTGCCCACTGACACCTGCTGATTCTTTTTGGTTGAATATGTTTAATGTTTTGGGTCTATAGTACGTTATTGTAAGGGCAGTTACAATAGTATTGGAGACTAGTATATGTCATTATACTTTGCTCGTTTTCTGGATCCCTCAATAATTGCTGCTCTGTGTTTTTTCTTCTGTAATTAGAGATATAAGACTTCTATCCATTTCCAGAAAAGGATCAAAGTTTATTTTCTTCTAATATCTCTCATCTGATAATATCCTCAATTCTTCCTTCTGGTAGTTTTGAATCACAGTTCCCCTCCTTTATCTGCTGCCCTGTGTTATATATAATTCTATTGTCCAACATCCCTTTACTACTCATTTCTTTGCTAAGTGTAGTTTAGATTTAAAATAAAAGGCTGTCCTTCTAACCTGTAGCTTCTAATGTGTTTTCATTCTCTGTGTATATTCTGATATCCAGTTCATATCCCCAATCTGAATTTTTTAACTGCATCTACAACATATCAAATAATTCTAAATGAAGTTCTCCTCAAACATAATATTGTATGCACTAATTGAAGAACACTGGTAATTTGGTTATAATTTCAACTATCATATTAATATATAACATTGTCAAAAAGCACAATATAAAATGTTGATAGTAAAGGTGAACTTGGTGGTATAGCTGAGAGAGTGAATGTGTCGAGAAACAGGAGAACAGACTATGAATACATACTGAGAACGTATGCAAGTGGGATCTACCTTGGTAGGTACATTCCTCTACATGTTATACTCACCGTCAGTTTTCTTTTCCTGCTCTTTGATCATGAAGACACTGTAGAAATAATTTATTATCTTTCCCTCAAACACCACAAGCTTGTACACTGCAGCTTATGATCCATTGTGGTTAGCTACATCAATATGTTATGAAAAAGATTAAATCACTAGACACAATGATGGTATAACATCAGATACTATAACAACATGCTTGCTTCTGTGGACATGTAACTGTAGTATCTTTATCCTGTCTAAAAGGAAGAATCCAACCTTTGCCTTGTAATTATAGATTACAAGAAGCTTATCTTTCAAAAATGTTAAAGTGTAATATATACCACAAATAGAAATGTAGTTGCATTTTTTCTGTATAAAGATGTGCCTTTCATGGACAAAACAGTGTTATCTTTGAGATATGTTAGCTTATCACTGAAGTGTAAGCATAACTGTAAGTAGGCGTAGTAAGTTGTTTCTGCTTATCAAAGCACAGGGATAGGATTGCTTTTATAATAAATTCAATTTTTTGATGCTATCAAATCTTTAAAGCAATTCACATCACAAACTGGTATACTATTCAGTTTCAATAAAAACAATTTAAAAAAATATTTTCTTATGTAGTATACCAGTATAGCAGGGATGAGCTTGTAAACATAATGGATCATGTAAATAATCTAGCTTTATAAGCATATACTGATTCAGCATAGCTTTAAAGTATATGTAATTGGCACTGACAGTTAGCCGTCAGCACTGGGATGGTGGCAATATGACTTCTCCACTGCAGCTGGCACCTCACTGTTCCACAACCAATGTGTTACTACACCAGGCCTGTCTTCTCCTGAGCTGCTGCCCGAGTATTGATGCTTGTGAGTCACCTGAAGCCATCCACAGTCGGTAAAGGACACATGGACACTTACTCCTCACCAACTGGCAGCAGTGGAGTGGTGCTGTACCTCAAGCTCTACAAAAAGCTTCCAAGCATTCCAAGATGACCTTTTCGCCAACAAGCATTCCGCCCACTCAAGCTGACCTTCAAGCCTGCCCACTCACCAAGAGTGTGGGAATGGTCAAACATTAAGTCATTCTGTCCTCTGTAACCTGGGAAACATCTGGTGTTGCATTAGACTATTTGATAAATCAGGTGCAGTTTAAAACTGTATTGCCTAAGTTTGCACTGTCTTACTTTTAGGCTAAGGCCTCACATCACGTTTTTTTCTGCAGTGTTTTTCATTGCATTTTTGCAGAGCTTTTCTCTGAAGACTTTCTGGCCATATTATACCTATAAAGAAAACTCCAGCGTTTCTGCCGGTATAAGTGACATGCTTCGATTTTCAAAACTGCGGGTGTTTTTTCTGCAATGTGTGAATTGGATTAGCCAGATTCCCTTTCACTTTGCAGGTACTGTAAAATGCGTTGTAAAAGCTGTATTTTCACAAAGTGGGGCTTCAGCCTTAGACAGTATTAGTAACTGTGTCCCATTGAATATGCTCAACAAGGGAAAAATAATAAGCTATTAGGTACTATCTTAGTTTACTATTTTTGTTTACCTTTGAAAGTAAATTAGATTAGTGCCTTATAAAACGTAAGTCTTCTAAAGTTTTCTCAACAGTGCCCTACTTTTTAACAAAATCCAACTAACTTCACATCATGTTTGAGGATTATATTTGGTGAGATAAACAGTGTAGTTGACTTGCATGTACAGCACATGACCTTTAGGACCAGTGATTGACTTCAGCAGTCACATAAATTATATACATGATGTCATTGCTGTAGAACCATTTGGACAGCAGCACTAAAGTGAAAGGGTGATTTACCAGGTGAGTACTGATTGATTTTTTTTTATTATTATTTTTATTACATACTCTGCTTGTTTGCAAATTTCAGAAAATTCTGGACAGCCCCTTTAAGGTAACATATTAATAGGAATGATTTTTGTAGTAAAATTGTTTTCTACATTTTACATTGCATTATGTTTGTTTAAAAAAAGACACTAATTGGAATTGGGCAAAGTCATTTCTTATAGAGCCAGAAGTCTAATCATCTTGAATTTCCCATAGTTATTGTTTTTTCTTGGTCAGGTTTCTTTGCTTTTTCCAAGCCAGATGGCATCCAAAATAGATTAGCATAATTAGTTCCTAATTTCACTAGAACAGGTTTTCTTCTCAATCTCCCTCAAAATCCCAATTTATTGGAAGGTTTTATACTCCTTGTCTCTTCATGACTATTCTGGTGGTGCATTTCAGCTTAGCTTGATTGATTGTGAAGAAATAGAGCTTTATGAGGCAGCCTATGAAAGTTCTATACATGTAACATATAATCATAATTTCATCATTTAATGTATGTTCCTTTTATACCTTCTAGTATAAATTGTTTCCATTACATGATGTGTAACATCCTAGCAGATAAGCATAGCAAATAACTGTTTTTAGATAATGCCTCAGGGAAATCCTGGCACCATTTTATTACATAAAATATTTTTGTAGAGATTCTGAAAGTGCTAGCATTATGTTAGCTCTAGCATAACTGAAGCATATTGTGCATCAGTCTTGCCTTCCATCCTCCACAGAGAACAGTTACAAATGTTCCATCCATGGGCATAGCTGCAAGGGAAACAGGCATAGCATCTGTAATGTATGCTTGGATGAGGTCACTATGTAGTGATGCTTGGATGAGGTCTTAAATCCTCCCTGACACATATTAGGACACCTGTATTACAAGTGTCACATGGAAGGTAGAGGACCCTGTTACAGAATTTGCACAGGGACCCAGAAGTTTCAAGCCATCCCTTTAGTGATCACTGTGGGTGAATAATGCAGAAAGTGCAATACGTTAAAGAAAGCTGAAAGTGAAGGAAAGGGGGTAAAGTCACAAAGTGCATAATGGAGACCGGAATTTCATCTCCAAAACATTGTTTGCTGCTGGAGGTGGTCGTGCTAAAGAAAAGGACAAACCTAACTCTGGCTATGGGGCTTTATGGTTACCTGTTACACCCTTGATTGAAACTCTTAGCTTCTAAAATGTTAACCATTACGAATCGGACTATAATGAAATCCACAACCTCCTCATGCATGATGTTTGCTAGTCAAAACCTTTGCTTTTGCAAAAACGGCCATACCAGTAAATGTGTTACATTTGTAGTAGGCCATATTGCCTTCCAGTTGAACAACATTGAATATAATTGGTAATTGTAGCTCTGGGGAGATTTCTCAAAGCTGATACCTTTTCCATTAAACTGGTCATGTAAGATATAAGATCTTGTACCTTAAAGAAAACCTGTCACATGGAAATGCAATTCAGTCTGTAGGCAATGTGTTATAAAGTTAAAGGAGCAGAACAGACTATTATATACTTATATGGGAAATGATTCTGTATAAATTGACATTTATTCTTTTAAGACCGGGACCCCATGCGGCGTTTTACGGTCACTGCAAGGTGGATGGGATTATAACGAATCCCAGCCACACCTTGCGAAAAAATACAGAGTATACAGTCATGGCCAAAAGTTTTGAGAATGATACAAATATTAATTTTTACAAAGTCTACTGCTTCAGTTTTTCTAATGGCAATTTGCATATACTCCAGAATGTTATAAAGAGTGATCAGCTTAACAGCAATTACTTGCAAAGTCAATATTTGCCTAGAAAATGAACTTTATCCCCCAAAACACATTTCAACATCATTGCAGCCCTGCCTTAAAAGGACCACCTCGCATCGTTTCAGTGATTGCTCCATTAACACAGGTGTGGGTGTTGATGAGGACAGGGCTGGAGATCAGTCTGTCATGATTAAGTAAGAATGACACCACTGGACACTTTAAAAGGAGGCTGGTGCTTGCCATCATTGTTTCTCTTCTGTTAACCATGGTTATCTCTAAAGAAACACGTGCAGTCATCATTGCACTGCACAAAAATGGCCTAACTGGGAAGAGTATTGCAGCTAGAAAGATTGCACCTCAGTCAACAATCTATCGCATCATCAAGAACTTCAAGGAGAGAGGTTCCATTGGTGCCAAAAAGGCTCCAGGGCGCCCAAGAAAGACCAGCAAGCGGCAGGACCGTCTCTTAAAAGTGTTTCAGCTGCGGGATCAGGCTACCAGCAGTGCAGAGCTTGCTGAGGAATGGCAGCAGGCAGGTGTGAGTGCATCTGCACGCACTGTGAGGCGGAGACTCTTGGAGCAAGGCCTGGTCTCAAGGAGGGCAGCAAAGAAGCCACGTCTCTCCAGAAAAACATCAGGGACAGACTGATATTCTGCAAAAGGTACAGGGAGTGGACTGCTGAGGACTGGGGTAAAGTCATTTTCTCTGATGAATCCCCTTTTCGATTGTTTGGAACATCTGGAAAACAGCTTATTCGGAGAAGAAGAGGTGAGCGCTACCACCAGTCTTGTCTCATGCCAAGTGTAAAGCATCCTGAAACCATTCATGTGTGGGGTTGCTTCTCAGCCAAGGGAATCGGCTCTCTCACAGTCTTGCCTAAAAACACAGCCATGAATAAAGAATGGTACCAGAATGTCCTCCAAGAGCAACTTCTCCCAACCGTCCAAGAGCAGTTTGGCGCTCAACAATGCCTTTTCCAGCATGATGGAGCACCTTGCCATAAAGCAAAGGTGATAACTAAATGGCTCAGGGAACAAAACATAGAGATTTTGGGTCCATGGCCTGGAAACTCCCCAGATCTTAATCCCATTGAGAACTTGTGGTCAATCATCAAGAGACGGGTGGACAAACAAAAACCAACAAATTCAGACAAAATTAAAGCATTGATTCTGCAAGAATGGACTGCTATCAGTCAGGATTTGGTCCAGAAGTTGATTGAGAGCATGCCAGGGAGAATTGCAGAGGTCCTGAAGAAGAAGGGTCAACACTGCAAATATTGACTTGCTGCATTAACTCATTCTAATTGTCAATATAAGCTTCTGTTACTCATAATATGAATGCAATTATATTTCTGTATGTGATAAAAACATCTGACAAACACACATAAAAACCAGAGGGCAGCAGATCATGTGAAAATATAATATTTGTGTCATTCTCAAAACTTTTGGCCATGACTGTAGACACGATGCGACTTCCACGATGCGTTGTCGACGTGGTTTTTCCTGCACTGCTTTTTTGCAGTGGCCTGCTACGTGGAACCTTAGCCTAAATCTCTTATTCTGAGTTTAGTTGTCATGTGGGCGGTCCTAGGAAGTGATTGATAGCCTACCCTGTATGAATGACAGATAACTGTCAATCTACACACAAAAATTGGTTAGCACTGCCAACAGTTTGAACAAGAAATGCAGGAGCACAGTGCTGTGGCTGCAACACAAATGCGAACACAAAAAAGTTGCAACAGCACTCTGCTAGCACCAAGAGCATTACTGCAAATACCTACTGTATATAAAAATACATGAAAATTATGTTCTTGGTGTATACATTTTGATTAAACTGTAATTGTAAGCTCACCTGCCACATGAAGGTGACCTCTGTTAGGTGGGTCCCTACGCAAAAATGGCTCACTTCTTGGGGCCTTGGTCTCCCATGAATTAAGGGCCAATGTGTTTTCAGCCATATCATGTCTGGCATACACCATAAATAGCCTCCACTCTCTGGACCTGTGCCCTCTGAATGAATAGGGGAATGTAGTTCACTCATATTATGGTCTAATTAAAATGAGCCTTTGACAGATGGGGGGCATACACGAACCAAAATGGAGGTCATCCACACAACCCATAAGTGTAATGGAATAAACACACAAAAAATGGTTGTCACTGCCAAACAATGTAAACAAGAAATGCAGGTGCACATTGGTGTGGCTGCAACACAAATGCAAACACAAAAAAGTTGCAACAGCACTCTGCTAGCACCAAGAGCATTACTGCAAATACCTACTGTATATAAAAATACATAAAAAATTAGGTCCTCATTTTTGTGTATTTTTATATACAGTAGGTATTTTGAGTAATGCTCTTGGTGCTAGCAGAGTACTGTTGCAACTTTTTTTTTGAGTTCAGATAATAGTGATAGAACCACCCATATGACAACTATTAATAAGCAGAAATGTAAATAAATAAATTAGTAATTATGCTGAATCTTTAGTTAGAGCCTCACACACTATTTAATGTGCACTTTCAAAGCTAATAGATATTATGTGCCAATTTTATATATATGTTATATGAGTAATTTGCAACCTCCGGTACGCCACCTCCCGAGACAGTGACACTTTCAGGCTGAGGCCCCACGTTGCGGAAACGCAGCTTTTTTTGTTGCAGATTTTGCTGCGTTTTCTGGAGCCAAATCCAGGAGTGGATTAAGCAGAAGGTAGAAGTATAAGAGTATATTTCCCATTCCTTTTGTAGCCATTCTTGACTTTGGCTCAAAAAACCGCAGCAAAATCTGCAACAAAAAAAGCTGCATTTCTGCAACTTGGGTCCTCAGCCTTACTTGCCTTCTATAAGACTGCCATAAAGGCTTAGAGATGGTGCTGCGCACTCCTAAAGTGAAGTCAGGTGTGCAGTGCATCAGTTTCAGCTTTAGTCTGAATTTGATAGCCAGACAGATACAGTGGGGAAAAAAAAGGATTTAGTCAGCCACCAATTGTGCAAGTTCTCCCACTTAAAAAGATGAGAGAGGCCTGTAATTGTCATCATAGGTAGAACTCAACTGTGAGAGACAAAATGAGAAAACATAACTAGAAAATCACATTGTATTATTTTTACAGAATTTATTTGCAAATTATGGTGGAAAATAAGTATTTGGTCACCTATAAACAAGCAAGATTTCTGGCTCTCCCAGACCTGTAACTTCTTCTTTAAGAGGCTCCTCTGTCCTCCACTCATTACCTGTAGTAATGGCACCTGTTTGACATTGTTATCAGCATAAAAGACACCTGTCCACAACCTCAAACAGTCACACTCCAATCTCCACTATGGTGAAGACCAAAGAG
Organism: Leptodactylus fallax; assembly: GCA_947044405.1. NCBI lineage: Eukaryota > Metazoa > Chordata > Amphibia > Anura > Leptodactylidae > Leptodactylus > Leptodactylus fallax. The sequence continues at coordinate 803,699 of CAMRHE010000001.1, read as the reverse complement.
CTGTGGAAGGACACCAGAAAGAAAATTGTAGACCTGCACCAGGCTGGGAAGACTGAATCTGCAATAGGCAAGCAGCTTGGTGTGAAAAAATCAACTGTGGGAGCAATAATTAGAAAATGGAAGACATACAAGACCACTGATAATCTCCCTTGATCAGGGGCTCCATGCAAGATCTCACCCCGTGGGGTCAAAATGATCACAAGAATGGTGAGCAAAAATCCCAGAACCATACGGGGGGACCTTGTGTATGGCCTGCAGAAAGGTGGGACTAACGTAACAAAGGCTACCATCAGTAACACACTACGACGCCAGGGACTCAGATCCTGCAGTGCCAGACGTGTCCCCCTGCTTAAATGCTAGAGAGCATTTGGATGTTCCAGAAGAGTATTGGGAGAATGTCATATGGTCAGATGAAACCATATTAGAACTGTCTGGTAGAAACACAACTCGTCGTGTTTGGAGGAGAGTGAATGCTGAGTTGCATCCAAAGAACACCATACCCACTATGAAGCATGGGGGTGGCAACATCATGCTTTGTGGCTGTTTCTCTGCAAAGGGACTAGGATGACTGATCCGTGTACATGAAAAAATGAATGGGGTATGTATCATGAGATTTTGAGTGCAAACCTCCTTCTATCAGCAAGGGCATTGAAGATGAAACGTGACTGGGTCTTTCAGCTTGACAATGATCCCAAGCACACTGCCAGGGCAACGAAGGAGTGGCTTCATAAGAAGCACTTCAAGGTCCTGGAGTGGCCTAACCAGTCTCCAGATCTCAACCCCATAGAAAACCTTTGGAGGGAGCTGAAAGTCCGTGTTGCCCAGCGACAGCCCCAAAACATCCCTGCTCTAGAGGAGATCTGCATGGAGGAATGGGCCAATATACCAGCAACAGTGTGTGTCAACCTTGTGAAGACTTACAGAAAACGTTTGACCTCTGTCATTGCCAACAAAGGATATATAACAAAGTATTGAGATGAACTTTTGTTATTGACCAAATACTTATTTTCCACCATAATTTGAAAATAAATTCTTTAAAAATCAGACAATGTGATTTTCTGGATTTGTTTTCTCATTTTGTCTCTCATAGTTGAGGTCTACCTATGATGTCAATTACAGGCCTCTCTCATCTTTTTAAGTGGGAGAACTTGCTCAATTGGTGGCTGACTAAATACTTTTTTTTCCCACTGTTTTTCATCATTAATCAAAATTAGTAATAGAGGAGGGGGCTGTACAAATTAAGGGGCCATTTACACTTTCCAATAATTGTCAGCTAAATGCTCATATGCCAGGCAACTATTCCTCCTAATCCCCCACCCTCCACCTCTTCATACACATATACTCATGCCCATTAGGCTTGGCGGAACATTGATGTGTTCTGAATTGGGAGAGAAGAATAAGCTGCTGCAACTTATACCCCCAAGAACAAAAGTATTGGACATTAAAACTTAACGGACCAATTCCTTTATCCTTATCATCATCTCTCAGGGGAAAGTTTCTGAAACTTTCATACACATATAATAGTTTCCTGGTCCTGCTGAAATCGGTGGGTTCAGCTGACTACTCTATTGTGTATGGGGGGAGGTGGGGAACTTTAACCATTAACTGATATCTTAAAAGTCACAAACGTGGCATTTCAAAAAACCATTTATGAACCTCTGTAAAGAATATGCAGTAATAGCATCTGCGGGATTTAACCCAGCTTCAGTAATCTTACAACTATGTGCACTTCTTGGTCACTGAACTGAACATACAGCCTTTAGACATTGCTCAAATTTACTATACTTTTCTAAGAAGATGTCTGTTGCAAACAGAGGCGGAACTTCAAACTTCTCAGCCTCAATGCAAAATCTGTAATCTAGCCCCTACCTACCTTGTGCCATTTAGCGTAGTGGTATATTTTATATAGCAGAGGGAATTTTTGGATCCCCTGAGGATCCAGGGCCCAGAAGTGACTGCTACAGATTCACCACCTATAGCTACTCCCCTGGTTGCAAATGTGAAGTCTGCTTACTAAAATATATTGGGACAGATTTAAGACTGGAAATTTATATGCTAGTCTTAATAAAGGCCCTGACAGGTGCCAGTCATGTCCATGCACAAGAATAAATATCTACACCAGTTAGGAACTGGCATAGTTTTCCAATATAACTCAGGCCAGAAAACTGGGTTGAGTTATAATAAATATGTTGGGAAAAGGCATCCCTGTCCCAGCCCACCCTTCTCTGGCCACGTTCGCAGAAAGCAGCAAGGAAGGTGCAGAAAATGGGATGTGTGGCATCTCTGGCACAAGAGAGTGTCGTGTGCCAAAGATAAAACACATTTTCACACATCACACACTTGAAATCTGGCGTAGATGTGTTAGGGCTCCTGCACACCACTGGGTGCGGTCTTCAGGTCGGTAAAAATGGCACACATTGGTATCTGTGTGTCATCTGTGGTTTTCACTGACCCATACAATCCATATGAATTGACAGAGCCGCAATTATGAACAGGAATAGGACCTGCTCCATAATTTGGCCTGGACACACAGCTGCAAAAACTACGCATGTGTGTCTGGGCCCATTGAAAAGCATGTGTCCGTACTTTGATCCACAATAGTGGATCCGCAATTGCACATCAAAAGTATGTTTGTGTGCATGAGGCCTTAGTGAATTCACCTGGTTATCTTCAGTGATAAATATACCAAGATAAACGAAAACAAAGAAAATGGGAGTGGCACTATCAGTCAAAAAAAACTGCAAAGTATAAAAGTATATCTTTATTAATAAATATCAATAAAAACAGAAATAAATAGATGAGGCAAACAGAATGAACACGTCATACAGGTAACACAGGCCCCACCACCCCCAGACAAAGGCTTAACGCCGAAACGTGCGTTGAGAGTGTGTGTCAGAGGAACGGAGGCCATCATTTCAATACTCCATTATGGGTATGTTATCTTCTTTTCATTGCATACTTTTCATGTCTCATGCAGCATTCCTGCTATAGTTTGCCTAGTATGGCTATTACACTTTGTACTCATGGTGAATTCCCCGATGTGGGGGTGCATGGTGTTATAACTCTTTGATTTAACATCCCATGTGGTGCAGCATTTTCCTTATTCATGGTTTGTGATATGAATATTTACTATGGTATAATTATATTTGGCCAGTGTTACCTGTCTGATGTGTTCATTTTGTTTATCTCATCTATTTATTTCTGTTTTTATTGATATTTATTAATAAAAATATACTTTAATCTATGTAGTTTTTTTGACTGATAGTGCCACTCCTATTTTCAGTGTTTTCGTTTATCCTTGTATAGGTGTATTGGCACGCTTGTCAGGGTTATTTAACTTTCACTGGCGTTCAGTATGGTTTATGGGTGGTTGCTTTGATGCTTCCTCCCTACCCCATTGTGTATTCTTTTGCTATGTTTTGTGTTTTGTTGTTGATAAATATAGTAAACCTAACAAACAAGGCAAATTTCATAAATACTGCAATAATGTTTCTATCTGTACATCTTGCAAGAATTTGTATTTAAATGACATTTTAGTGCCTCAAAACATTTGCATAAGAAAATGAATTTACTTTATGAGAGATAATGTCAATAAAGTATAGTTCGCACCATTTTATTAAACACGAGGTTTACTGTGAGTAAAATTAAGTATATTCATCAAAGAAATTACTTTTCCATTACATTGTGTCTAGAACTAAGTGGTTTTCATTTTAGTTTGACATGTTATTGTGTTGAGTCATCAAGCAGTGGTAAATATGGCATATGAAATATTTTATAATATAGGTTATCATAGTTCTGTCAAAGTGTGCAAAAAGAAGATGCTGAGTTACTGCAAGCAAACAGTTACAAGTTGCTACATGTCTAAATAACAGAAATTAGAAAGCTCAGTGAACTGTAATAAACTAGTGTCATGCATGTGGTCCCTAATCCCTATTTAGCTGCATTTATTAAAAAATCAGGCATATATTAAACACAATGGAGTTCTGCTAAAAAGGTAAAGGTTTAGTTTTCATAAGCTGATGTTTTATATGTATATAATGGCCATACATTTTGTTAGATAAAGGAAACTGCAGAAAGCTCTGAAGTGCTTCCAACTATGGACCCAACCATTGTCTTTAAGGCTGAAGCCCCATGTTGTGAAAACACAGCGTTTTTGCTGCTGCAGAAACGCCATGGCAAAAAACATTGCAAAGTGAATGAGATTCTGACTAATTCCATCTACACATTGCAGAAAAAAAAATCCACTGCAGAAAAGCTGCATTTCCAAAAATGCCCATGTTTTTGAAAATTGCATCAATTATACCAGCAGAAACGCTGGCATTTTCCACATAGTTTTAATAAGGGAAGAAAAATCCGTTGAGAAAAACTCAGCAAAAACGCAAAGAAAAATGCTGCAGAAAAAAACATGATGCATTTCCGCTGCATTTTCCACTGCCTTAAAACCAGACACACTGCCACAAATGTTTCTTCAAAAAACACCAAACCTGTTACACTTGTAAGTCCCCAAAACAGGATCATTTCTGAAGTGCTTGTAAAAGCCATTACTTCTCCATATACAACTGCTATGTGGTTATAAAAACACAAGGAGGCATCTTCCCCCAAAATGACTTAATTTTTGAAGTGTTTTTAACCCCTTCCCACCGCAGCCATTTTTTGATTTTCTATTTTAATTTTTTACTCCCCACCTTCCAAAAGTCATACTTTTTTTATTTTTCAATTCACAGAGGTTGTGGGACAAATTGTACTTCACAATGATACCATTTAATATTTTGCATGATGTACTGGGAAGCTTGAAAAAATTTCAGAATGTGGTGGAATTAGAGACAATCTGTGTTTGTGCGACTTTCTTATGAGCTTCGTTTTACGGCATTCACTGTGCAGCCAAAATGACATGTTACCTGTATTCTGTGGGTCGGTACCAAATGTTTGATGTTCTTATCTCTTTTTATTGAACATTTTATGGAAGGCAAAATGGCAAAAAAAAAAAACAGTGGCTCTGCACTTTTGAGCTTTTTTTCTGCTACAGCATTCAGCTTATGGAAAAAAATATTTTTATAACTTTGTATATCTGGCATTTTCAGAGGTATGGATATCTAATGTGTACGTGTTTTGCATTATTTATTTCTATTTCTGATCTAGGGAAAGGGGGTGATTTGAACTTTTGATATTTTTAGTTATTTTTTTTTCATTTTTTTGGGACTTTTATTTTTAGACATCCTAGGGGGTCTTGAACCCAAAGGGGTCTGATCACTAATACAATACATTGCAATGTTAATGCATTTCAATGTAATACAAAATCTGCATATTTTGATTAAAGGCAGCCTAGCACAGCCTGTAATAGAAGTAATGTAATGACAAGCCTGGGAGCCTTCAATAGGCTCCTGGCTTATATGGTAATGGATCACCACCCCTGGATCTTATCTTGGGAGCCAGCGATTGTCCTCAAAATGCCACCGTGAAAATGGCGCCTTGGTCAGGATTGAACAAGGCACCAGAAGGGTTAATGCCCACAATCAGTGCGGGCACTGATTGTGGGCCTTACCGCTTAGTCTCCGCTGTATAATACATTGGATGTCGGGAAAGGATTCATTTTCAAACACACCAAAAAAATAAAAAAATGTGACAATGCACTGTAGAGTTAAGTAAGCTGTCCGTTTCCACAGCCTACCATACCTTTTTTTCCCTATGCATATATGTTACTGCCAATTTGACATTACTTTGCCTGTGTTTTCTGTAGAGTGGTAGAAATGGCATACAAAGGGTCCTAGGAGTGCAGTGAGTGTTGGAATCTATGTTTTAAGGCAATTTAAATTCAGGTTCAGAATGAATTTATTCAGAACAAAACAAATCTTGAGAAGAAGAAACAAAATTTGTGAGGTTTAAGGATGACCAGTCCAGGTGAAGCATTATATGTTGATTTTGACAACAGAATGTAATGACAGACATGGAAAGGAAATTGCATCTGCCTAGATATCTGACTGCTGTCTCATCATTTAACTAACCAAATCAAGCAGGTTGCTCAGAAACAGCTGTAGCCAGTCACAATAAAGGTCAGCGCATCTGCTTTGTACTGTATCCATTCTCAAAATTTCAGGCATGGATTGCATAATTCTATATGAATCTATATTAACTACAGTTTAGTTGTACTTTACAAGTTATTGAATATAGTACATAAAAAGAATGGCCAATAAAGGGACACTGCATTATACCCTAGTTAAAAATTTAAGATCATGGGCAGCACAGTGGCTCAGTGGATAGTGGAGTCCTGGGTTCGAATCCTGCCAAGGACAACATCTGCAAGGAGTTTGTATGTTCTCCCTGTGTTTGCGTGGGTTTCCTCCCAAAGACATACTGATAGGGAATGTAGATTGTGAGCCCTATATGGGAAAGTGACTGTCAATGTCTGTAAAGTGCTGCAGAATATGATGGCACTATATAAGTAACCATAATAAATAAATAAGATACTAGTACTCCGGTTGGTTTTGGTATTTGACTACTTTGAAATTGTAATGCTTATAATATGTCTGTCTATATAAGACCTACTTCACACCCTTTTTTTAGAGTTTTAAAATGGCATTTTGTACAGGTATTTTTATGTTGTTTTTGTAGTTCTATAGATATAAAATGTCAGATGTCTTCATGTTGCGGCATGTTAATTTCAGCTTCGGAATCGTGTTTTCCGTATATATATTTAATAGAGGAAGAAAAAAATGAAGAGAAAAACCCAGCAAAAACACAATAATGTTTTCACTGCATTTATTTCACAGTGTTTTTAGCTGTGTTTTGCTAGGTGAGGCCTTACCCTAAAGATTTCTCAATGACTTTGTTGTTTCCATTACTGGGTCTAACAATATGTTGCTTATCATCATTTTCCTCTAATCCCATCAACTCTTTTGATCTTAACTTTTTAGTTAAGTAAGTCTTCACATAATTGATCAAAATATGACAGCTTCGGTCCAGTCACTTTGCTTTAAGTGGATGAACAAGGTTGGTTTTGTTGTTCTTCTTGCTGTCCACTGAAATAGTAAAGAGAGTCTACCACCTCCCCCAAACATAGTCAAATCATCACCATGTTACAGAGTGTTACAGAGCACACTATGTGGATAAACAAATTACCTTTCTTATGTATGTTACTATTGTCGATTTGGAGAAAAACAACTTTGAAGTCTGATGCAAATGCGCCAGTTGGTGCACTGGGGGAGGCCTACATCTCCATGCAACACTGCTCTTGCCACTTAAACACCTACTATCTCTGCCCCATGCAGTGCGGGTTGATTCTCCCAGTGCTATGCCATCACCCACCCTACTTGAGCAGCAAGAGCAGTTCTCCAAGAGAAAGGCCAGCCCCCATTGAACTAGCTGCCTCATCTACACAAGTTGTTTTTCTCCATATTTACAGAAGTGACCTACATAACATAGGTATGTTGTTTATGGCTGCAATGTGCTCTGTAATGTGGTGGCGGCAGTTGACTATGTTCCAGTAAGGAGTTAGACTGCCTTTAAAGATCTTCTCCAGCTTCCAAGAAACCAGCTTCAAAGTTTTTGCATGTTGTTTTTCTGTCAAGGTTTCTATTTCATAAAGAGCTTTAGAAAATACCATCTTCTGGAAATTCTGCTTCAGGAAAAGGCCCAAGTATCCTAAACTGTCAGTGATTGATAATACATATAGACTAGTCATTACTAGTTTTCATTATTTTCTTTATATTGCAAGCATTTATCATAAACTCATACAAGTACATGTCAATTTAAAGAGGATATTTTTGTACACAAAAGATCAACAATTTGTTCCTTGTTGGTCTATGTTGGTCAGAATACATAAAAACCATCAGTTTTAGTGACATTTACATTACAGTAGTACTGCCTAGTGAACAGCTCTCGCAGCAACTATTAATAGGCAATAATGACACTGCTTGCCAGACCAGAAGCAAAATCCTCTCCCATGACTGCAATGATTATTACCATCAAAATGACCATCAAAATGTCATAGACGTGTTTTTTTTGTTTTTTTTTAATAATTATTGTATTTTTTTTCTCTTGTTTGAAAAGCTTTTGTTTGTTAGTAGGGGGTCCAACTCTTAAGGACAGGTCAATAAAAAAGAAAAAAAGATAACCGTGTTAAAACCTGCTACAGTTTAGTTGGGCACCTTTATATTATGTAATAAAGTACATTTTTTACAATATTCAAATTCAAATTTTACTTATGAGGTCAGGGCAGGCACTGCTATTAAAATCAGAAAATAATCTAAATGCATTAAATACTAGTGAATCAGTTATGGGAAAATATGTTATTTGTCGTTTCTGCTCTGTATAGATTTTGAAACTTTTCAGGATAAGCTACCATGCCTGTACACGAGGTATAACACTATTTTTGGCCATGATATTTCTTATATTATGCAGTTTTTAGCAGTTTACCTTTCTCCATGCTGTAGCTAGTATTTGCAGCCCTCTCAGAGCTTGTAGGTGAAGACTAGGAGCACAACCCGGACCATGGCATATCTAGAGAAGTACTGCCCTGTATTGACATCATAGAAAATTCTAGGGTCAGACTAAAAAACAAAAAAACCATCTTTATTGTCTTATCTCCCTCTGCCTGCTCACTCCATAGACTTCTATAGAGATTAGCCATCTGAGTCATGTGAACTGCAGTCCATATCAAGAGACTCACATGGATTTTCACAGTGAAACTCATTTTAGCAGAGGGACTATGAACAGGGAAAGACAATAATGAGAGAAGAAATAGGCAATTCTCTCTGATAAGATATATTGCAAAGTTTCTTAGAATCGCCTGTACTATTCTTTTGTGCATAGTTTGTTAAAATGATAGTGCCTACTTAATCTGTTTACAATGGTTTTTAAATTATATTAAAAAACAAAGTCTTTTTCATTCTTTAGGGGCACGAGGCAGGGGTGTCCTCTGTCATCAATGCTGTCCCTCTGTTATCAATTTGGCACTGGAGCCCCTGTCATACCTTTTGGAAATTTTTCTGGGTATTTCAATGGGTAGGCTTTTTTTTTTTGCAGATGACATATTACTTTTTATGGTGCATCATGGGAGGAGCTTATTCGGGTGTTATCCATCAGTACATTCACAGTGTTTAAGTTGAATCTCTTCAACTGCAAACTTTTGTATCTGGGAAAATGAAGGGCCTATTGGGGAGAAGATACAGGACAATTATCGGGTATCTATATAGCTAAACAACACATAAAATATTTGGGCATTAAATTGGGCCATACACAGAAATCAGTCTACCCTCCACTCCTTGACAAAATTATATGGGAATTAAGAGGATAGTAGTCTCTGCCTCTGTCTTTACTAGAGCCATTTACTGAAGATGATAACCATGTCTAAGCTGCTATACCCATTATAGATGCTACCATTGCTGCTGGAACATACTGATATATGTCATTTAAATAAAGCAATCTCGGAGTTCCTGTGGAATGGCAAAAGGCCCGGGATTCATTTCAAGAAGCTAATAGCTTCTATGGAACAGGGAGGTCTAAACACACCAAACATTAGGGTGCATAACTTGGCATGCCTGTCACGCAACATCTACGATTGGGTCAGGGAAACCAGTCTCTATTCAGACCATGTGTTGGACATGGAACTTTGTGCTTTATGATCCCCCGGTGACCTATTACATGCCCCACTAGGATTGGTCCCCAGCAGGTTAAGCCTGGGAAGCCCCACATTGCAAAAATGCAGTGTTTTGGCCGAGGTGAAAACGCTGCAGCAAAAAAACACTGTATTTTACATTATCTGCAAAGTGGATGTGTTTCTGGCTAATACCATCAACACATTGTGGAAATGATGTGATTTCAAACAGACTTTCATTTTTGGAAATCGCAGCATGTCAATTATACCTACGGAAACACTGGCGTTTTACGTATAGGAATAATAGAAGCAGAAAGTCTGCAGAGGAAAAATAGGCTGTCTAGTCTAAAGCAGTCATTGTTAATGTGGGAAACAATTGCCATGTGGAAGGCCCTACGTAAAAAGTTATGACTGTCATACAGGGTCTCTAAATACTTACCACTGTGGTCCTCCCTGGACCAGTGGAGATTGAATCAGGGCTTTTGGGCGTAGTGTGATATAGACATCCAACGAACCAACACAGAACCTTGTTGGCTTGACAAAGATGAACTTATAATACTACTTAACCACTTCCATACCGCCCATAGACTATATACGTCTGGAAGGTGGTTGTCAATTTCTGCAAGGATGTACCAGTACGTCCAAGCAGAATTCAGCAGCTGCACAAAATCGTGCAGCTGCTGAAACGGGGAGCCGGCTGTAACTTTAGCCGGAGCTCCCAGAGAGAAGGTAGGGAAGGTTTATTACCTTCCCTGCCATCCCGATCGCTGTGCATACAGCGCTCAATGAGCTCAATGAGCCATCTTGCGGCTCCCCTCTGACCCGGCGGTCACATGATCCGCCGGGATCAGAGTTTGTTAGAGCTGCTGGGTCCTACAGGACGTTTTACAGGCAGAGCAAAGTGGATGGGATTCTAGTGAATCCCATGCCCACTTTGCGGAAAAAAAAAACGCTGCAGACACGCGGCGATTTCCAAAACCGATTTTTGGAAATCGCAGCATGTCAATTATATCTACGGAAACGCCGGTGGTTTCCCCATAGGTATAACTGAAACAGAAAGTCCGCAGAGGAAAACTCTGCAAACTTTCTGTCTAAAATGCTGAGGGAAGAACCGCGATGTGATTCCGCCATGGTTTCTCCAGCAGCGCTTTTTTTTGCTGCGGGACGCCACGTGTGGCCTTAGCCTTAAAAAGTTTTTTAGTAGCACTTTGTGTTATTAAATAAAAAAAAAAATGAAAAGTGAAAAACAGACACGTTTCCCTCCTCTTTTGTTTAGATTTTCCCGGATATAAAAAAAAAAATTAAAACACATGCAAAAATAAAAACAACATAAAAATAAAGCCCTATGTGTCACCGAAAAAAGACGCAGAAATTAGTTGAATAACGCATATGATAAAAATGTTACCGCACAAAAAACCCCCGAAAATGTGTCTGGTCTGGAAGGGGGGTAAAGCATCTGGTATGGAAGTGGTTAAACCAAACCCACTTCTTGCAACTTACCCAAATTAGATATTCAGTAATGCCCAAGATGAGGAATGTCCTAAATGAAACATCCCAGAATAAATTAGACAAGATATTGCTATATGACTATATTTGTCCCAACATATCACTGATATATGCTGACTGCAAGATCAACGGACTATTATCCATCCTGGTACTCTCTTTGCTTATTGACACTGACAGTTTAACATAGCTGATACAGGTAAGAGAATCCTCCATGGCTGGAGTATATTCAGAGGCTTGGTTTTACATGAGGGTTGGAGGGACACACACTATAGAATCATGTGTAAACCAATTGTGGCCTTCAATATTCACCCCATCCACACTGTTCAACTGTCAACAATATAGGATGGATTTACATCACGGGATGTGGTCAGAGCTGCTAATCACAAGCCTGTGAATTAATTCTGCCCATGTGGCGCTTGAATATTCCACTGCATCCTATTTATTTCATGATTACGAGGGAGATGAGACATCTCCTAGAGCTCTACATAGCTTACCCAAATAGTTTCACTCTATCTGCATAGTCACAACAAGGTGCTTACTACAATAAGGTCCAACACCACCACAATCTTAAGCCATCGTAAACATCTGATACAGATGGAGCGGATGGAGATGGAGAGGAGGAAAGACTCCCTAATGGGGAAATTCTTTCATGAATAGAGTTTATTATATACATAGACAAATGTATATACATATATATATATATATATATATATATATATATATATATATAACATTTCACTACAGATAAAAGGATCAAGTTGGTGCTCTCTTTCACTTTAACTCAGTGATATCTCTTGGAAAACCTGAAGGGGTCTTTGGGACAGTTAAAAATAGACTGAGTGGCTTTGTAGAGCCCTATCTTTGACCCTCTAGGATATAAATGTTCTGCTCTACTTAGACAAAGATTGAAGATAATGTCACACACATAGAATGCATACAATATATTTGCTTGCCCACATGTATGTGTTGGTTGAAATATTAGGTTCTGCATACTCAGTTGGCTTTGTGCACTGTATTCTGTGTTTATATAAAACTAAAATTTTCTTAAAAAAGGAAAAATATTTTGTGAAAATGCTTTTTGTGTGTATTAAGTGACATAAATGTGGTCAGCGCTCCACTGTATAGTGTATGCTTATTAAATGTGTACTGTATATTTCATTGCTGCATATTAATTATTTATCAAGGTTGTGGATTTGCTGTATTGTGAAAAAAGTTGACTTTACAGCAATACTCACTTCAATATAAACTAAATTAAAGCTTAGCATTTGTAAATTGATCCTCTCTGACCCTAACATTGATACAGTAATTGGATTAATGTCCTTACTTGTCCAGTACTTGTCTTTTATATCCGGAGATATCATTACTTCATAGAAAAGGCACTTAGCCTTAAAATAGCAATTATTTTATTAACATTATTCTCAATGTGAATTATGCCATAGATACCTGTATTGCTGACTGTATTACCATAATTATTATTAATTTATGTATCTATAGTGCCCATTAATTCCATGGTACTGTACATTTGTGAAGGGGTTTACATAAGCATGGGGGGGGGGGGGGGGGGGGGGGAGTTTGGACAAGCCAGCTTCATTTTGGAAGAGGTCCTGTGGACTGATGAAACATAAGATTGACTTGTTTGGTCAGGGGGGGGCCGCGGTGGCGGGTCAACTAGATGACTAATCTGATGCAAATAGGAACAAGAAACCCTGTCGGCGAGCCGTGCTTTGGGGCTGTGTGGCCAAGCCGGGGCGGATCTTGTAAAGTGAGGATCGCAGACACGCTCCAAACTCCAGGCATCACGCAGAGGAACAATACAATGTTCTGGAAGGCCATCCCAGTCCCCAAGGCCTGAATATCTATAAGGGAACGTCGGCAGAGATAATTTGAAGGGGCTGTCCATGCTCGGCGACCATCAAACTTAACTGAACTGGAATTGTTTTGTAAAGAGGAATGGTCAAAATACCTTCATCCAGGATCCAGGAACTGATTAAAGCTCAGGGGGGGGTGTGGGGTTGGGTTTTTTTTTTTTTTGTTTTAGTATGAGTGGGCCCCCATTTATGAATGGGTTGGTTTGGGTGGGGGGGTTTTTTTTGTTGGCATTTTGGGTGGGTGTTTGGTGGGGGGGTTACTTACATAAACAATACAAGAAAACAAAGGTTTCCCACCACTAGGTGGCCAATCCGGTGCCAAAAGGGACCGGGCCCCCGGCCCCCAGGGTCTTAATTCTATAGGGGAGGGTGGGCAGAGATAGTTGGTGAGGGTATCAGGGGGGTGGGGGATACACGTGAGATACCTTGAATGTGGTTGTATGAAGAGCGAAACAGAGCAGAGTGAAGAAGGCCTTATGTAGAACAAGTTGTAATATATTTGACACTATGGGAGGGATTTCTTAAAATTAGCATTTCATAGGCCAACTTATATGCTTTTGGAGGAGCCATTAGTGGTATAATGTACAATAGCAACAAACTTTGGAGAATGCGTTTACGATATATAAAAATTATTTACTTAAAAGTCATTGGAAAGTACAGAATAAAATTATAGATAAATACAACACAGTTCAGTAGTTGATTTGCTCCATTGAAATCTCTGTCTTCAGTATGAGCGTTGTTATATTTACATTGCTGTTCATGCCTCTGTGTTTTTTCTGTTCTTTTGTGATAAAATTCCTAATAAATAAACATTTATTAAAAAAAAAAAAGTAACCACCATCTTCAGCAGCGATCCTAAAGGGAGGGAAAATTCTTCTCCTTCATTGGGTGTTCTCTTGAGGTTTTCTCAACAATGATGCACAGAAAGTAGTAACCAAAAGCAATTAATATAGTTATACACTTAATGACAATGGTTCTCAATGAACTTACAGTCTAAGGTCTCGGAATTAATCTATAGATCAATACTAACAAACAGTAGTATTATTGCCACAAGGTAGAAAGAATGAATATATGTACACACATTATGAAACAGCCGCTTGCCCAAGTCGCTGAATAGTGCTTGTGTAGCCCTATTTGGGGAGGGGGGATTATGAGTACTATCCCTCCCACAACAGACTCTGGTGCTGACCTGTGTGTATAATGGGACCTGGAAGGGAAGAGTGGGAACATACTGTATATGAAGTATATCAGTGCCTCCACCCAGGATAGAGCCTCTGTATTACAGGGAGGATCTCTTCCTGGGACTTACCCATGAAGTACAGTTAGTAGCCTCAACAAGGATTACTGTACTAATCTCACAGTTATATACCCGGGTATATATATAGCTAGCAAGAGTTCTGTGCACAATACCTCCAGGCAACAAAAGAGATGATCCAGGTGCAGGGGCCTGTGTGGATGACTGTAGATCCTCAGAATTTTCCAGGAGATGACCCACAGCCGATCAGGAGATGATGATGACACTTGAGGAAAGGATTTTTCCCAGGCAGCAAACAGGACAACAACAACAGTAGTAGATGCAAGCCTAACTGCCCTAGCACTGAGTCCTTAACCTGCCAACTAATCTACCAGTGCAACTGGGCCTTTAACTATCTAGTGGGCCATCAGAAGCCTAAGCTATCACTATCCTGAACTATATACTGATCCCTAACTACAGTTACTAGATAGCTCCTGTGAGTATATGGGTAACACAGAGCAGAACTACCAGCTCTGTGTGAGGGAGATAAAGAGGAGCAGTTGGCAATCTGTTCCTATACACTCCAGCTTCACTAGCTGATATAAAGGATATACTCAAAGATACTCAAAGATCTGCTTATCTATTCCTCTTAGTTGTAGAGATTACACCTGCCACTTGCCTTAGACTGCTAGAGACATAAGATGTCTCCTCACTGCAGCTCTGTCCCTCATGGTTCTGAATGACTATGTTTACAAAACAAACCTTGTACTGAATCACTGGGGTTTCTAAGGCCAAGCAGCAGGGGCAGAGAGGCTAAATACACTATACTAGAATGAACTAGCCAAAGCTTGGGCCAATCAGCTCAGATTCAGCTAGTCGATCAGAGGCTTTCCTGCAACTGGAGACAGGGTTACTACATTGGGAGCCTATTATCTCAGAGCAGTAACAGTTGAACATACATACACAACCAGCTAACTATGCTCGTCCTCTGAATGCCACTGGGTGTAGAGGCATACCTCCCAACAGTAAACTATGGTACAGCTGGAGGGTGACATTAAACTGGGGGCAACTAGAGAGGGACATTATTGTCTGCAGTTTAATGTCCTCCTCCAGCTGCCCCAGTTTAATGTCCCCCTCCAGCTACCCCCACAGTTTTAATGTTTTTCATCATTTGCCCCCAGTTTAATGTCCCTCTTCCAGTTGCCGCTAGTTTAATGTCCCCCTTCCATCTGCCCCCCCAGTTTAATGTCCCACTTCAACTGCCCACCAGTTTAATGCCCCCCCCCCTCTATCTGTCCCCAAAGTTTAACATAAAAAAAAACACTGATACTCACCTCTCCTTGCTCCCCTGCTGCTATGTAGAATATTCTGCTCCCGGAGGCTTCATGAACTGCAGGCACGATGTAAGTGATGTCATTACAACGCACCTACAGCTTCCAGGGCCGGAGCACACAGGGGCACAGTGGTGAAGGGAGCAGACGGTTCCTGCTTCACCACTGTATTCAAGTCATCTGCGTCCTCCAGATGTAAGCCGTGTACCGGGGTGAGCTCCCAAGGACACAGCGAAGTCACGAACAAAGGAAGCGACTCCAAATCAATTTAGTAAAAACAAGATTTTACTTAGTGTAGTAACACCCCTTTACCAAAAAGAACACTCCCAACTATTTACATAAACTCAGTCAGTAAGCTGAGACCCTGGTGTTGTACAGCACGGTGCCCTCCAATGTGTGCTTCCAATACACTCCAAGCTTTTACCTATCTGCAGGCTGCAACTAACCAGTCGCTTGTTACCTTTTTATCACCCTAGTCACAGGAACAATTCAGTGAGTGTGATAGGGGCACCGGCGGTATAACACAAAAGCTTACAAACTTATCAAAATATCCCTATTCCCCCCAACCAAAGTACAACAAAGTAAATATAATAGTAGGTCAGCTTGCAAGCCAAAGAAATGTGACAATGTATAAAATGTCGCTTCTAGACTTCCTCAGAAGCTCCTCTCTGGGAGTTACAACTCACTAGAATTCTCTGAGTCCTTACTACCAAATAGGTAGCTAATTCACCAGTAGTGTGGCCTGTGAAGATGAGGATGCCTAACTATTCTAACTACAGGCCCTTACTCAGTCCCAAGCAATTTGCCCCAAAAATGTAATGCGGTGCGTGCACGATTATTTCTCTTACTGATAAGGGTCTGTTGGGTACCTTTTGCGTTTGTCTGGAACAGCTGGAAGCGGGGCTCATCCAGAAAACATGCAGTCTCACTGACAGGGCCACTTCTCAGCCGGGTCCTTGATAGCAATTTTCAACTTAGGATGCTGTCTGAACAAACCCTTGGACAGTCTCTGCTTCAGCACCACCTTGCTATATTTCTGATCCCTTAGGAATCGAATCCTCCTTCTCTCACTTAAGTCCTTCTTCTTCTAAAACCTCAAGGCACACTCCTAAGATGGCTGCCACACACACTCTGCTCCTCCTTCTAGTTCCACCTCTGCTGAACAGGGTCTCCACGTCACTACTCCAGGGAATTACAGAATTATAGTCCTTCCCATTTCTGAGGTAACAGTGGCCTTTTGTGGTCAAACAAACAAATGTCAGTTGTATAAAAAAAAAAATAAACTTATTTATATAAACAGGTACTGTACATTAATAACATGAGGGCTGTTTCCCCATCTTACACAGACGCAGATGAGTTGAAGTCGGGAAATACCTCCTGCCAACTGGGACAGCGGGACAGGACCCGGAATCTGGGACTGTCCTGCTGAATTCAGGATGGTTGGGAGGTATGTAGAGGTGCTGAGCAGGAGTTGCCGCTGTTCATTCTCAATAACAGGCAGTGAGAAGGTCAAAAGCCCTCCCAGTAACACATTTCTAGACAAAATATCTTTTTCAGACATTAACTCTTGCATCACTTATCATAAATACATGAACTACACAACACTGGCTGAGCAAAATCTAACTTGTTATATGCAATATACTAAAGACAAGGGAAAATAACAGAAAACATTTAAAGCATGTAATGACTATGCAATATCAGTTTCACTAGCGCATATGCATTCAGACAGCATATACACAAATCCTACATATGTAGTATCACGTTAACCCTTTAACTGACTTAGTGTGTCACAATTTACATTAAACATGAGTATAAAGCATATAACATGGGGGGCAGCCTGTCATGAGTACCTGGCGGTATGGCTGCATCTGCCAGAGCATCCGTTTTTTGCCTGTGATCTCTGCACATTGGGATCTAAATTGCTCCTGACTTGGGGTTTGGATTTTAACTACTTTTTTTTTCAGACTGGGCAGTGCCTCTCTCCTCTCTACCATTCAGTATATATTCACTGCTTGGCCAGGCTGAGAATGCATACCTATGAAAAGTTCAGGTGCAATAGTGTTCACCCAAATATACTGTATGCACACACATTATTAAACATTATTTTGATCTATAGTATATATCATAATATATATCCTTGATAGCTGCTTTGTTAGGTGGAAGTTAGCTGCCTTAGTTTAAGACCAGATATTGCGGATAACCTACTTTTTTGTTGCAGATTTTGCTGCGTTTTTGTTTGTTTTTTAACCAAATAAAGGCGTGGCTATAAAAAAAATGGGAAATATCTAGGAAGCACTTATATTTCTCCCTTCTGCTTAATCCAATCCTCACTTTGGCTCAAAAAAAAATCACAGCAAAATCTTAGTCTTAGGCTGAGGCCCCACGTTGCAGAAATGCAGCTTTTTTTGTTGCAGATTTTGATGCGTTTTTTTGAGCCAAAGCCAAGAATAGCTACAAAAGGAATGGGAAATATATAGGAAGTACTTATATTTCTACCTTCTGCTTAATCCACTTCTGGCTTTGGCTAAAAAAACTGCAACAAAATCTGCAACAACTGTGTAAACTGTGTTATTTGGCTGCGGTGGAAACGCCACTGCAAAAATCGTGGCATTTTACAATATCTGCAAAGTGGATGGGATCCTGGCTAATCCCATCCACACTTTGCAGAAAAAAATATGCAGCAGATATGCTGTGATTTCAAAAACGGTTGCGTTTTTGTAAATTGCAGCATGTCAATTATACCTACAGAAACGCTGGCGTTTTCTGTATAGGTATAATTGAAACAGAAAGTCTGTGGATTGGATTGGATTCTAGAAATCGCAGCATGTCAATTATACCTATGGAAATGCTGGCGGATTCCCTATAGGTATAATTGAAGCAGAAAGTCTGCAGAGGAAAGCTCTGCAAACTTTCTGTCCAAAGCCCTGTGGGAAGAACTGCAATGTGTTGCCGCCCCAGTTATTCCTGCAGCGCTTTTTTGCTGCGGGACGCCACGTGGGGCCTTGGCCTCAAAGGGTTTTTCCCATCTCTGCAAATCTCTTTTGGGAAGGAAATAACGGCTCCCAAGTCCCAATCATTAAGGAGGGGCTTATAGGAACAGCAAACCATTGATATTCTACACTTTTTCCCAGTAACTACCATAGAGGAAAATTTAAACTATGGGCACAGCCTAGCATATCTAGTTATGCTGTTTTATAACAGTGAAGCTGTAGAAACAGCATAGCTCAGCACTGCTACTCTGTTTAAGTAGCTCTTATTCTCCTCTATGGAAGTTTTGGGAATAATGTAGAGCGGCACTGCTCAACTGTTCCCATAAGTTTCGGCTGTAGGGATCGGGACGTGGAGCACTTATTTTCATCTCAGCAGCATTTTGTTTCTTATGCCAATGCAACTATGTACTTCAAAAGGTTTGTGTCCTTGCAAAGGGAATATTCTGCCAAATTTGGTATTTTTGGTACAACTCAATAAGTCAATACATGAATGAGCAGTAAGAAAAAGTAAATGTTTTTCCCTGAATGAAAAAGGTCGAATTTGTTTACTGTGACCTTTAACAGATGTGAACTGTTGTTATTTTAATAAACATATATTGTGATATACACTGACTAGGCTGGCATACTCCAAGTTCTCATAAAGATCTGGGTTAGTTGTTTACAGGTTAGTCAATTGTTTATGAGTCCCGCAAAAAACTTGAAAAAAATACCAAAAATATACTGCTTGAAGGATCATATCCAGAGAGTCGTTGTGGTCAATGACTGCTGTTTGGACTGATCCCCAGTTATTAGTAGTGTAACCCAAGGGTCATTTCTGGATCTGCTATTATTTAATTTATTATTGACATAGATGAAAGCACTGTCTCTATTTTTGCAGATGATACCAAGCTATGCAGTCTATGGAAGATGTGCATAGGTTAGAAACTGACTTGGACAGGCTGAATGCTTGGGTATCCATTTGGCAAATAAGGTTAAATGTGGATAAATATAGTTTTGAACCTTCATAAAAATAATCTGCATGTAACATATGTCCCAGGAGGAGTAAAGCTGGGAGAGTCACAGGTACAGAAGGAGTTGGGTGTACTTGAAGAGCATAAACTGAATAATAGAATGCAATGTCAATCATGTAAGAGGTATGGATTCACAGGATAGGAATATAATATTACATATTTAGAAAGTATTGATGCAGCCACATCTAAAATGTGCAGTTCAGTTTTGGGCACCAGTTTGTGGAAGGGGTGCCCTAGAGTTAGAAAAGATACAAACGAAAGCCAAAAATATTCATAAGGGTCATGGAGGATCTTAGTTAAGAGGAAACATTAAAGAGCATCTATCACCAAATACAAAACACAAAATGCCATGCATCATTTGATTTTCACTGTACCCCCTGATCAGTGTGGTGTTTTTCTATTTTTAAAATCTGTCCACCTGTTCAAAAGATATGGTCCCTGGAAGATTACATGTAAACTAGTTCTGATTCACCAAGTGGGCAGTAACTCTTTATTTTCTATGAGAAAAAAAAAACAAAAAACAGAACCCGCAGCTTAAGACACTTAGCTGATCATCCCAATTCATCTGGGTCTGATCAGTTGTGGTGGAGCTTTCACTCAGGCAGGACCCATCCACCTCCTCCAGTTCCTCCACACTGGGCCATTTACCACCCCTATTTCACCAGGGCAAGCCATTACTTACATCCCCCTCCCTCATTTCAATGTTGTAAGGTCAAGTGCACAATGAGTAGCACTGTTGCATATGCTGGAGTGTCAATCTGAGCAGCTGCATATGATTACTGCATGCAGCAAACCACAGACACAATGGAGTGAATCACTGGTCTGTGAAATGAAGAACAACAGTTCTTACATCAGTCATAATGATCAGTTTAGGAAGATATTCTAGCTTTTCAGCTGGCAGGCCAGACACTCTGATAGTGTGCCGTAAATTTTTATTGAAATTTTGTAAATTGTCACTCCGCCAACTCGAAGTTGATGTGGCAAATGGTCCCATATAGGAATAACCATCAGGATGATCCAAGTTCTTTTCTTCCTCCCAAGTGTTATTTTCAGGATCAGAATCCTTTCCAATTCATAAGATATTCTAGCTTTTTCAGCTAGCAGGCTAGGTACGCTGATGGTGTGCCCCAAATTTTTCTAGAAATGTATAGTTGGCAGTGCCACTCTCTTGGCATAATAAAAGAAAAGAAAACAAACAACCCCACCATTGCTTCTTCCAATGTTGGTGTGACAGTCTGCTCCCGTAAAGGGATAATTTTTTTTTTTTTTTTTTTTTAAGCCAATTCTTCTTCACTTTTCATGTGGCTCACGGCCACAAATTTGTCTCTCCAAACTACAAGCTGGTAGCACTTACAAGCTCAATTTTTTTTTACTAATTTTTCTACAAAACCATTGCTTTGTCCAAAATAAAAGACCATGGGCCTAAAAGACCACAGGCAAGCACCTTTCCCCAATAAAAAGGTAATTTTTAGAGCATTTTAAATGTTAAATGTGTAAAAGCGAGCGGCAGCACTGTGTATGGTTAAACTTGGAATTATATCCAAAATTCATCCTGCAAAAACAAGCCCTCACAAGCCATTTTCATATACAGCCTGCTAATATGATTCTGTTGGTGTCTATGGATCACATTTGTAAAATGAAGGCACAGTGCAAGGGCTCATGTGCAGTTGTTTAGATAGAGGCATTCTAAACTCCTAGCTGTCTGCCAGAGATTTTATTTATTTATTATGCTTACTTATATAGCTCCATCATATTCCATAGCGCTTTACAGGCATTGTGGTCACTGTCCCATATAGGGCTCACAATCTACATTCCCTATCAGTATGTCTTTGGAGTGTGGGAGGAAACCGGAATACCCGGAGGAAACCCACGCAAACACGGGGAGAACATACAAACTCCTTGCAGATGTTGTTCTCAGCAGGATTTGAACCCAGGACTCCAGCGCTGCAAAACTACAGTGCTAACCACTGAGCCACCGTGCCGCCCAAATGTACCAAAGTTATTAAGAGGCAAGTGCCTCTTAATAATTTTGAAGTATGTAAAGCCTGTGGGGACTAGATTAAGACCAATGTAACAAATGCTGGTCTTAATACATTTCCGCAATGTCTTGTCTGAAAATGGTATTAGAAAAGGACTTTTTAACATATAATCTTAAAATGAAAATTAAAAATGTTCTTGAAATCTCTTGAAAATTAAATTAAACCAATCACAAATTCTCTCTCTTTATTAAACTTTCCATTTTGCCTATTAACTTGCATAATGTGATGCAGCCTCTGCTACAGGGGTTTAGGTATAGGGAGTGCAGACTTAGTAGTTATACCAAGACCCTAATTCCCAAATGGGCCCAAAACCCCTGTGCCACAAGAAAAGTACAGTATCATAAATGGCACATGGTATATGGCTTGAGCTTCAAGTCATGTATCTGTCCTGTTCTATAAACTATACATCTTGCCCATATTTCCTAGAGTATGCTTACCTCTGGGCAGTAGTCCTACAGACTGTTCTTCCTTCATTAATGTTATACAAATACATGTTAAGTGCTGGCATAGCCTTTGATGTCCATTGTAATTTTGTAGACTATCTTGCACAACAAATAATTGTTTCTTTCTTACCATTCATTGAAATTTCTATCAATAAGTTTCTTTAATTACTATTTCCAGCTTCCTCACCTCTAAAATTCTATTGTAAGTCCCATATGAATGGCTTGATTTATAGGGCTTTGTGGGTGGCATTAACACCATATAACTTAATTATCATTTTCTAGCCATCATAAAATGACTGTGAAAGCAGTTTTGAATGTTAGACTGAATTCTGATGGTGATCATTTTAATAAATCAGAGAAGATGGATTCCCAGATATTGTGGTTTTGTGGTTATGGTACTTGTCACCATACGTTATTAAAGCATTCCTCTATAAGAATATAGTCATGAACAGTCACTGAGCTGCATCTATTAAACAGTCTTTCATCTCCGCTTATAAACCATCTAAAATAATTGCTGTGCTAGTGAAGACCTGGGTTGTATCTTTTATAATGAAAATACATTATGAAAGCTAAAGCTAGCTTGGCTCTTGGAGCAATAGATTGCTCCTTAGCATCATTTCTGATATTGTCTTTTCTGTAATGTTTCTAAATCCTTGTGGATTTCCATGTTCATTGTAGAAAACAGAAAAGCAGAGTGCATTTGCAGCAAATACATGCTATTAATCAAAGATGACATGGTCTTTATAGGGTATGCAGCAAGGATAAAGAGGTGTTTGTGGCTTTGCTGAACAATGGTATACAATATAAATTGTTCTAATTCTATATCAAATCAGAAACATGTGTAACATACATTTTTAGTACCCCTAGATTTTGCCAGCCCTCAAGATAATTTTCTAAATATTAAAATGTGTATGTGTTCAATTTACCGTGCTTTTTACTTATGTTTCTCAAGATAATTTGCAATTCTTTTCAACACAGTCACTTTCTAAAAATATTCTTTTCTTTAGCTATGTTATTTCTTGCACTGTTACAGTATGTATGGGGCAAAGCCATTTATATTCAAGTAGTTCTTTAAATGGTTTTGGAGGGAGTTGCATGAATCAGGGTAAAGGTGAGGCCACACAAAAAAATGTGAAAACTGTTTTTTCTGCAGCATTTTTCATTGAGCTAGTGCTGTGTTTATCTCTGCTTTTTTTCCTTCCCTTACTAAACTATAGGGTCTAAAATTAAAATGCTGCTTTCTGAAGGTCCTTTTTTTCGACAATGTTTCAATGAGATTAACCAAAATCTCATTAGGTTTGCTGGTACTGTAAACTGCAATGTTTTTGTCCACTGCAGCAGCCAAAAACACTGCGTTTCCACAATGTGGGGCTTAGCCCTAAAGGGGTTTTCCGGTAGTCACAGCATATGGATGACATATATTATGTTCGAGGCTAAGGCCCCACGTTGCAGAAAAGCAGAGTTTTTGGCTGCTGTGGAATACCACCAAAGTGATGCATTTTTGGCTGATGCAGAAATGAAATGGAAAGGCAGCATGTTGATTTTATCTGTGGAATCACAAGTGTTTTCCTTGTATATTTAATAGGGGAAAAACACAGAGAAAAACACAGATTTTTTTTTGCTGTGTTTCCCTACATGGGGCCTTACCCTAAAGATGAGCTATGAGCTATCCTTACCCTATATAGATATTTTATCAACATGAGATTAGTTGGGGTCTGACAGCTGCGTCAATGCACCACATTTTGGAGCACAAAGACCAAAGAGTTCAAACTTACTCACAATAATAAATGTTGGCCAAAGTTTTGGGGAAGAATTGCTCTATAACACAGCATACGAGGGAATATGCCATGGGTTCACCTCATTACATATTTGGGATCCATAACGTTTTTTCTACATGGATTTAAAGAAAAAGCTAAAAGTAGTATGTGTAAAGTTTCTCTCAAACAAAAATGCTTAAAAAATGGCTACAAAACTGCATGCGCGCTTGTAATCTAAGATGCTGAACTAGGACATTTGTGGAAGTCAGTATTGAATGTTTTGTATTGTGAAGATTGTGATTTAGTTTCTGCCCTGGAAATCTACAGCAAAAGTATATAAAAATTCAAATAAATAGATTTTTTTTTATAAGTTAAAGCCCCACATAGCGAGCCGCAGCCAAATAACGCTGTGGAAAAGACTGTGACGGAAACGTATCCTGTATTTTCCCGCAACATTTTTCACAGAAAATCCGCAGAGTTTTCCTCTGCAGACTTTCTGCCCCTATTATACCTATAAGGAAAACGCCAGCTTTTCCGCAGGTATAACTGACGTGCTGTGATTTTAAAAAACGCAAGCGTTTTTGAAATCGCAGCTTTTCCAGTGTGGATTTTTTTCTGCAGTGTGTGGATGGGAGTAGCCTGAATCCCATCCACTTTGCAGGTACTTTGTGTTTTTGCAAAGTGGGGCCCTGGCCATAACTATAAAAATAATCTGTGCAGATCCCAGAAATGTTGTGGCAATTAAAATCCAGAACATTCCATATCAGCAGGGGTTTGCCTGTGAAAATTGTCATGTATTTATTTTTTATTGTAATAGGCAATATGTGTACAAAATCTGTTAAGTGCATACATTAAATATGTTGAGTGATATGACACATGTGAATTTATGTGGCAATTTTCCTGATTTTTGGCCAAATCATGGCGTTTTTGCAACATAGGGCCCTGGCCTTAAAAGTATTCTTAAAATAAGCCATAAAGCAAAAGAGTAACATTACACTGTATAAAAAAATAAACTTGCTAGCTCTTGTCGACCACAGGTAAAAGAATAAAAGCTTGCGGAATTACACAAGCAATTTCGTCTAAAAGACAGAGGTACAATTTAGAAGACACAATCAATTATGTTTTATTAATGTTATTTTAATACACGCTGTGGTCCAGTAATCCTGATATGTTCAGCGCTGTGCTGGAATGAGTTTATAGCAGAATGTAATTTGCAGCAGCTTCTGCTCACTTACAAAACACTTGCTATGTTAATTGTGATTTCACACTTGACAGACCCTGCTTGCCTCCAGGTAACTTTCACTTCATAGAACACTTAGTATCTCACCAGCGTGTTCTATTTAATATTTCTAGCACTCTGTGAAGCCTGCAGGTAGTCACCTGAATACATGGGATCATTAACCCTCAATTCATCAGAACACATACAGTACATATACGTATATATACAAAACTAAAGTCAACAATACATATACATATTACAATCGTATGTTGCATAAATATATGCTAGCTAAAACCAGTGTGTGGGTCCAGAAACAGAAGAGATGCAAATCTTTCCATTATACAGTTATGTTTTTTCCTCTCCCTTCTCAACATAGGTCCAAAACTGACTTGCTAACAAAGAAGCTTTACTCATAGTGGTAAACCATTAGAAAATGAAAAGTGGAAATGATGCCTCATGCCCTCAAGACAAACACAACAAAACCACCAGTATGACATTTATACATTTCAGTTTTACCATTACTATGCCATTGTATAGTCTGTATGCTATGAAAATGATGCATTGAACAAGCTTGCTTCTATCATAGACGACAGTTCATCACATCATCAAACTTGCTGTACATTGATGCTCTTAAAACAGCAAAGGTATTACATCAACCAACCAACGGGCAATTTAACACAACATGTCATCTATTTTGCAGAGGTGGTGAAGGGTCCATGTTGGCCAAACAATGTTGTTGACTTCCTATTACATGTAATAATAATGCTACAGCTACTATTATAGACAATGGCATTTCAACTTAATCCATTTCTGAAAAACTACAATGTACACACATGGCGACATAAAATTTCTTAGTGCATTACATACAGTATATTTATACCAAAGATAAGCAACATGTACTAATGTTTATGGTCACATAGGGAGTGTCTGATATTGCAGGTTATTGTCAGTCAGGGTAATGGGATTGAACAATAACACCAACAATAGCACATTGCACTGTTTTTGGGAAAAATTAGACCCACTTTTTTAATCCTACAAATCCCCTTTAATTCTGAGGTCTACCTTAACTTCTTCCTAGTAGAAGGATCTGAGGTGTGTGTGGATCCTATATACACAAAAATTAAAACGCAGCATTTTACAGTACCTGCAAAGTGCCTAATCCACACATTGCAGAAAAATCCACAGCGGAAAAGCAATGTTTTAAAAAACGCTTGCCTTTTTGAAAATCGCAGCATGTCAATTATACCTGCGGAAACATTGGCGTTTTCCTTATAGGTATAATAAGGGAAGATAGTCCGCAGCGGAAAACTCTTCAAAAAAGCAATAAACAACACTGCTGAATGTGATGTGATGCATTTCTGCTGCATTTTTTTCCACAGTTTTTTTTTTTTTGCTGAATTTCGCTGCATGGGGTCTTAGCCTAAGGCCCTATTATACCTATACGGAAACCACCAGCGTTTCCGTAGATATAATTGTCATACTGCGATTTACGAAATTGCAGCATTTGCACTGTAGATTTTTTTTCTGCAATGTGTAAATGGCACAACCCCAATTCCAATGAAGTTAGGACATTGTGTAAAACATAAATTAAAACATAATACGATGATTTGCAAATCCTTATCAACCTATATTCAATTGAATTCACTACAAAGACAAAGATATTTAACGTTCAAACGGATAAAGTTTGTTTTTTGCAAATATTCACTCATTTTGAATTTGATGCCTGGAACATGTTCCAAAAAAGCTGGGACAGGGGTATGTTTAACAATGAGTGACATCACCTTTTCTTAATAAGCGTTTGGGAACTGAGGACACATATTGTTGAAGCTTTGTAGGTGGAATTCTTTCCCACTCTTGCTTGAGGTACAACTTAAGTTGCTCAACAATCTGGGGTCTCCGTTGTCGTATCTTCAATGGGAGACAGGCCTGGACTGCAGGCAGGCCAGTCTAGTACCCGCACTCTTTTACTACGAAGCCACGCTGTTGAAACGTGCAGAATAAGGCTTGGCATTGTTTTTCTGAAATAAGCAGGGACGTCCCTGAAAAAGATGTTGCTTGGATGGCAGCATATGTTGCTCCAAAACCTGTATGTACCTTTCAGCATTAATGGTGCCTTCACAGATGTGCAAGTTACCCATGCCATGGGCACTAACACCCCCCATACCATCAGAGATGCGACCTTTTGAACTTTGCGCTGATAACAATCCAGACAGTCCTTTTCCTCTTTGGCTCGGAGGACACGATGTCCATGATTTCCAAAAATAACTTGAAATGTGGACTGGACTGGGTGTTGTTGATATATGGCTTTTGCTCTGCATAGTAAAGTTTTAATTTGCTTTTGTAGTTGTAGCAACAAACTGTGTTCACTGACAATGGTTTTCTGAAGTGTTCCTGAACCCTTAGAGTAATATCTGTTACAGAATGATGTCGGTTTTAATGCAGTGCCACCTGAGGGATCGAAGGTCACGGGCATTTAATGTTGGTTTTCAGCCTTGCTGCTTACTTGCAGAGATTTGTCCAGATTCTCTGAATATTATGAGGATATTATGGACTGTAGATGATGAATCCCTAAATTCCTTGCAATTGTATGTTAAGAAACGTAGTTCTTAAACTATTGGAATATTTGCTCACGCAGTTGTTCACAAAGTGGTGAACTTCGCCCCATCCTTGCTTGTGAAAGTCTGAACCTTTCAGGGATATTTCCTTTATACCCAATAATGACACTCACTGTTTCCAATTAACCTGTTCACCTCTGGAATGCTCCAAATAGGTGTTTTTTGAGCATTCCTCAACTTTCCCAGTCTTTTGTTGCCCCTGTCCCAGCTTTTTTGGAACGTGTTGCAGGCATCAAATTCAAAATGACTGAATATTTGAAAAAAAAAACAATAAAGTTTATTTGTTTGAACAAATATCTTGTCTTTGCAGTGTATTCAATTGAATATAGGTTAAAGAGGATTTGCAAATCATCGTATTCTGTTTTTATTTATGTTTTACACTATGTCCCAACTTCATTGGAATTGGAGTTGTATTAGCCAGAATCCCATCCACTTTGCAGGTACTGTAATACGTGGCGTATTCGCAACGTGAGCCCGGCCTAAAGGAGTTTTCCAGCCGCAATGATCTGTGAAGGTCTGACACCCAAACCCCACACCAATCAGCTGTGCTGGCAGCCTCCAGGAGCCAGAAGCTGCTGTTGCAATGGTCAGTTTTCATAATGTGAAATGCTCTGCTTTTCAGACAGATAGTCATACCACCAAAAATCTTTGATTTATATAGGAATAATTTTTTAATCGTCCTTTAATTTATTATGGACGTTACAAGGCTAAAAGCGATTTTTCCAGATTAACAAGAAAATTTCCCAAACCCATTGATTAGGGGCTACTTCAGTTCTAAAGGGGATTTTAAAGGACTATATATTATAAACCCCCATAAATCACCCAATTTTCAAAACTGTACCCCTTAAATAATTCAAAACAGCACTTGGGAAGTTTCAGCATTTCACAGGAATTAAAACAATATGGAGGTGAAATTTAGACATTTCATTTTTTTTCAATAATGCATTCATTTAGTCCTAAAATTAACACATTCACAAGGGGTTAAAGGAGAAAATGTATCTCATAGTTTGTTGCACAATTTCTCCCAAGCACAGAAATACCCCTCATGTAGGTGTAGATTTTGTGTGGGCACATGGCAGCGCATGGAATGGAAGGAGCGACACTAGGTGTTTGGAAAGCAGATTTTACTGGAATAGTTTTCGGGTGCCATGTCTCATTTGCAGAGCCCCTAGAGTACCAATACAATGGAAAACCTCCAAAAGTAACCACATTTTGGAAACTACACCCCTGACAGAATTTATCAAAGGGTATAGTGAGCTTTTTGACCCCACAGCTTTTTCACGGATTTTACTAACATTGGTGTAAAAAATGAAAAATTACTAAAATGTCACTTTATCCCCAAAGTTTTAATTTTCACAAGGGGTTAAAGGAGAAAAAGCATCCAACAGGTTGTTAAACAATTGCTTATGAATACAGCAATACCCCATATGTGGTCGTAATCTTCTGTATGGGTACATGGTGGGGCTCAAGATGGAAAAAGTGCTATTTGGCTTTTGGAGGCTGGATTTTGCTGGAATACTTTTTGGGTGCCATGCCATATTTCCCTTCCCTTCTGTGCCCAGGTGTGTCCAAACAACAGTTTATATCTACATATAACATTAAGTATGTTATCCTGGTTACAACAGTGTCATACATGTGGGCATCAACTTCATTTTGGGCAAAGATGTAGAAGAGTAATATGTGACTTTTAGAGCGCAGATTTAGATGTTTGGAATCTGGATGCCATGTCATGTTTGCAGAGCCTTTAAAGTACCAGTAAAGTGGAATTCCCTAGAGAGTGACCCCATTTTGAAAACTGCACCCCTCAAAGAATTTTTGAAGGGGTGTAGTGAGCATTAGTTTCCTAGACGTAAATGCACAGCGGATGGTAAAACGTGAATATATAAGATGTGCGGAGTACATTGGGAACACCTTATTCCCTACTATTTCCCCAGTAGTTCCTATGATTGGGAAGGTCATTCTGGGGGTCACTTCTGGTGTATTTTCCATTGCAAGCTCTAAATCTGGGGTGTACCCTGATATACGCTCACATAGCTAATTTATATTGTTTTTTTATGCGTTACTAATTTTGCTGAATAAAAATCTATTTAGGGAAAAATCTATTATTTTTCCTTCGCCATCTTCTGAGAGGCATGCAGTGAAGGAGGGGGGTAGGTTCCCCAAGGTATGGACTGTCTGCGCTCTTGGGAAGGAAGATCTTAGGTCACTCTTGTAAATAAAGGTCTCTTTATTAGGGTACGGAAGGTACAATGCGTTTCGGGGAAGGACTCCCCCTTTTCAAGTGCAAATATAGATAAAAACCACTGGACTGGTGCTTGATTAAGAAAGACATAGCTAGAAGCGGAAATGAGACTTCTTTAAATACCTGGGTGGAGGAAGTTTAGGAAGAACTGGAATAGCAAATAATAGAAAAGCCCAGGATCCATAAGAATCAGAAACTTTATTTCCTATCCTGTTCCCTTGGGCAGCCTTTGCTTGGCTTTATTTTACTTGCTGCTGCTTGTATCACTGTTATTTACATGCAGTGAATCTGTGGACAATCCCTTGATTCATCTGCTTGCTCTCACTATCCATGTGCCCCTACCTTTTCCCTTTTTGTTTTTGTGAGTTTCTGAGAGGCATTACATTTTTATTTTTCTATTGAAGGAGATGGTTGAGGGCTTATTTTTTGCAGGAAAAGCTGTATTTTTTATTGGTACCATTTTGGGGTATATATGACTTTTTGGCACTTTTTATTCCATATGATCTGAGGCGAGATGGCAAAAATGGTTACTTCTTGCATTTTTATTTCCGTTTTCTTTTTCCGATGTTTATCATGTGGGTTAACTAACAGTTAACTTTTATTGTACAGTTTGTTACGGACATGTTGATACCAAATATGTAGTGTTTCATACTGTATTGTATGTTTTTATACCGTATAAGGGAAAAGGGGCATTGTATTGGGGGGGGGATTTCTTTTTTTATTCTTGTAACTATTTTCTTTTTTGACATATTTTATTTGTCCCAATAGGAGGCATGAATAAGTAATCTTCTGATCGCTGGTTCAGTGTCGTACACTTCAATACAGAAGTATTGGCGTGTATAAAGGCTGCAGACTATGCATAGGCTGACAGACAGACCTGCATAATCGATCCTGCACACAGTATCAGAAGACCTGATGCGCAGATCGCCGAATAAGGATCACGGCACCCAGGAGACAGAATGGGGGGCCATAGAGGTACTGAGTTGCTAGGGCAACCCCTTAGATGCTGCGGTTATTATTGATCGTGTCAGCTAAAGGGTTAACACCTGCATTTAGAGCTCAGCTTACAGCTGATATCCGCTCTTGATGTCAGCTTCTGAGACATTACCATGATGAAATAGTACGTCATGATGCAGGAAGGTACACCTTCCCTTGACGAACTATTACGTCATTTTGCGTTAAGGGGTTAAGTCTAGAGGTAGAAAGTATGACATTTCTGACTTTCATCTTCACTTTTATGCTCTCCAGCAAAATGAGCAATGAAGAACATGATGATGTTTTTTTAAGCATAGAGGACTGTTATACCTTATTGGACACTTCTCGTACATATTGGTATAAATTATATCATATCTATTTCTTCCCATGCCATAGGACTTTTTCATACCTTCTTTGCACTTTACAGCATGTAATAATAAGTGATTTGACAGAAAGACATCTAAACACTTATAAGCTCCAGAGTTGCAATAAAAATCAATTGAAATTTCTTATAGAAACTGTGATCTTAACAGCATCTGTGCAATCTCCCACATAGTAAATCTTTAACGTGTGAAAACTCCACTTGTACCAACCACCTTTTGGGATATGTAACTCAATTTCCCTTTACATTTAATCCTTGACCTGATAGAAAAGCAGTGACACAAAAGGTTCACTGGTGATAAAGGATGCCAGCTCTCCAGCTGAATTAGTTCTCGTTTTTTTCTTCTTCCACATCACAGTAATTGCACTATTCTTTAAGATAGCAGCTCTTACCAATATCAGAGGTGGTGCGCTATTTTACAAGATCCTCCTGATTAAGCTGTTATTAGATTTCATATGTATTTCCGACTGCATTCAAATCAAACAATGAACAAGAGCTCTTGAGATTTTTTTTTCCAGAGAGCTTCATTTTTCAAGGCTTAAAAATACCTGTAATTAAATTCTGACAGAATTGCAGTGTTTGAAATAAAGAGTATAATAAAATGTTTTTGTTACTGATTTTTTTTTTTTCTAGACTCTTAAAAACTATACAGTTTTTTGGCCAGGTAGCGCCTTCCATACCTCATCACACACCTCATGTGTATCCATTAATTCTTGCTAAAGATGAATTTAAAGTCCAAGACTCACATCTGTTGGTGATGCACAATGTTGAACCCTTTAGAGATAAGGGCACAATTATATTTGCAGTGACCTATTTCTTGAAATATTATCAAAAGTAAAGATGAGCAAAACCTCTCAATATTTGTTTATTTTAGGATCGGGCGGCTCGGTTCCCAGATTAATTTTGGGTCTGACAAGTACGGTATGAAAAACACCTTAAATTGGCTTAAAACATAGCGTATAACATGACCTCCTTTGGATCCTATTTATCCAATGTCTATCTCTCTATGGGAGCAGAATTCCACACCAACATAGTATTGGCATTGGAAGAAGCAATGGTGGGATTGTTTGTTTCATTTTCTTCTCATTATACCACTGCACTGGCAACTATAGAATTAGAAGAAAAATTTGTGCCACGATCTCAGCAGGTCTACTGCTTGAAAAGTGAAGTGATAAATAATTGACTTCATATAAAAGCCACCAAAAATGTTCCCTTTATGGCAAGAGATGTAGTACTAATGAGTTACAATTACAAGATATGCAGAAAAATTTGGGATCAGTGTGCCTAGCCTGCCAGTTGAAAATGCCAGAATATACTCTGAAATCAAACAGATTCTAAGACCATGAGAAAAGCACTTGGGAGGCAGAAAAGAACTTGGATTATACTGATGGTTATCCCTGTATTTGTGCACATGCCACATCAGCATTGTGTTGGCGGGGTGACAATTTACATAATTTCAAGAAAAATTTGGGCCACACTATTAGCGTGCCTGGCCTAGCTGCCAGCTGAAAAGCTAACATCTCTTCTGAAATGGAAAGGATTCTATGACCCTAAGAACATCACTTGGGAGACAGAAAAGAACCCGAATTATCCTCCTGGTTATCCCTTTATAGAAGCACATGCCTATGTTCTTGGGATCTATCTCTCAGTGCTGTGTAAGATTTAAACTGCTAGTTCTGCTGCTCTCTGTTGTCAGCCAGTTCCTGAAATATCTAATATTTGCTCCAGAGACACTATAATTACACTCCATTTTTGAAAGACTAAGGCCTAATGCATAAGACAGAGTGTGCAGGCCGCGGCTCTCCCGAGGTGCCATCCAATGATTATAGACCAGGTCCTATCCTGCTCCATGTCATCGAACAGATCAGATCAGAAGCCCCATAGAGGTAAGTGCATCATGAAAGGCACTCGCATGTCACTCTGAGTTTTATCCAAGTGCATTCTTCTGC
This sequence comes from Leptodactylus fallax, assembly GCA_947044405.1. Classification (NCBI taxonomy): domain Eukaryota; kingdom Metazoa; phylum Chordata; class Amphibia; order Anura; family Leptodactylidae; genus Leptodactylus; species Leptodactylus fallax. Next base: position 770,547 of record CAMRHE010000001.1, on the reverse strand, counting down.
AAAATCGAAAAAAAAAAAAAAACCCTGCTCGGATAGCACACTCAGTTGAGTGCATGGTGTCTCAGAGAACGGGATGGTTTGTGGAATAGGGGATGTGAAAAGAGAAGAGGATAAGACTGAGCCCTCAGGAACCTCCGACAACAAGGGGAAAAAAGCGTTATTTGTGGGCAACATGATATAAAGTAGAGGGAGATGTGCAGTTTTGTGGGAAAAGATTCAGTATAACTTGTTTTTTATTTATTTAAATCTCTGCTTTTTTGTGCTTGAGAATCTAGTGGGCAGTCCTGTTCAGTGACTGACAGCTATTTTGATTGGACCACCCAGTGGACTCCTTAGCATAGAAGGGATTTTAATAATAAAATACAAGGCATACTGAATCTTTTCCCACAAAACTATATATCAATCTGCTCATCTCCTGCTGCTCTGTAATCTACTGACTGCAGACCTGACACAATGTTCAACATGACAGGTTACCTTAAGTGCTTGCAGCACTTTTCTCTCCACATGTTTCCGCATATTTCTTGTGGAAACCGAACGGAAACCACACGGATCCCATTATAGTCTAAGGGGTCCAAGCGAGCTCCCCGAATGGAATCCCAAACGCAGATGTGAACCGGCCCTTAGTTGCTGATGTACAGTGTTTCTTGCATGCTGACAGTAGTTGTCCAGCTGATAAATGCAGCTGAATGGCTAAAATTCAGAAGCTCATGGTATTGTCCACATTTAATAACAAATGAAAAGTATATTCATTTTAGTTTTGAAATAATAGTAGATCAGACGTGTACATGACAAGTTCAAGTTTGGTACTTCTCAATTGTTAACATTCTTTTAAAAATATGTGTGGCTTGCAAAATAGTATACACTCTGTAAGCTTTAGACTTATGTCATCCTCAAACTACCGTAGCTGCACTGTAGCTGTCAGCCAAACAACATCTATTTTCAATGTACATGACATAAGTTCATCCTCGTGGATAACAATTTAGGCACTCAGTACTCCAAGGATATGATATGGGCGGTGACTGACAATGTCTGTAAAGCAGTGTGGAATATGTTTCCACTATACAAGTAAGAGAAAGAAAGAAATTGAGTTAATTCAGTCACATAAATTGGTCTTATCCATGAGACCCCTGTTTCCTTTCACCTTCATTAGTTTTACTGCTGTCACTTCCTTTATTATACAAGCTCTGGCATGGGCCCTACATATGTATGAGCTTGTTACATGTCACTCATGGATTTTGCTTCTTTTTACATAATGGATATTTAGTTTATATGTTGCTGTTGTCTGAAAATAAATATGGTCATTTTGTATATCTTAACATTTATGGTCTTCAGATTACAGACTAAAATGAGTAGCCATACTCATTTAGTTAGTGAAAATGAAGATGTGCAAAGCAAAATTCTCTAGGATTTTTAGGTTTGGGCTTAGCTATAACAATTTGTAATGGTTATCATATAAAACAATTTGTTCTTTTCAAACTTCTTGACTGACCAAGTATTTCAGAGAACAGACAAGCAACCTTCCAGTGACCCTAAGACAGGACTCAAATATCACAGCATTCTGAATCTGTCAAAGAAAGACTTACAGTTCTGTCTTCCTATTGTTGGTGGTGAGGGAATAATAGAAGAGATCAGCTGACAAAAATTCATCACAAAGCTATCTATACATGTGGCTCACAGGGGCACTAACTCTAAACCAGGCTGTTTTATTTTGGCAGAGTTCAAAAGGGAAAATCTTATTTCTACTGCTAAATTTTAGGAATGATATACAAGCTCTCAGAGCTTCAAACAAGATTTATGAAGTAACTCTACAAATTGCATCGTATTTCTATCCTAATAATAACCATTATACTATTATTATTAACAATAACAGAGAAGTTCTTGACCCATTAAGTGAAATTTTATTAAATATACATAGAACAATTTGTAAACATGCTTTTATGGGTAGAGATGCTTCAAGAATATATGCAAACCAATTACATCATTGTGCACCTTAAAATAAAACATTAATAAGATGTATAATTCTCTATCAAATACAGTAATGTGAATGCAAATTTTACCAGTATGATTTGTTTAATCAGATAACTCTGTTGATCGGTCCCCAGTGGGAATTTATGGTGCTTTAGGCTTTGAAACAATTTGAATTATAAGTGTGAAAATGTTAAATATTTCAGAATCAGCACTGGATCTCCTTCACACTTGTTATTTTTTGGCCACCTTAAAAAAAAAAAAAAAAAAAGACATAAAAAAGACATTAAAAAAACATTCCAAAAACTGAAGTATGGATTAAACAGAAAGTTTCAGTTTCTGTTTCAGAAATGTGGTTTTTAAAAAGTGCCACAGGGATTATAAATGGCAAAAAAATGAAAAGAAAAAAGTGTTTAGTGAACTAAACAGTCTTTAAATAGCCCCATGCCAGTTTTGCAGCAAACATTGCACTCTTTTTAGCATTTTTCAGTCACTCACACAACTCATATTTAAGAATACTTGCATACAGATCACCCAAGATGCAACACAAGATACAGCATGACCTTCTTAATAATTGTGGCACATCTGATGCCAGCAGAGAACATGTTAAGACCAACATATAAAACACCAGTCTTAATGAATGTGTCCCATTGACCCACATATATTTTTTTCTGGTGCATTCTACTACAGAATAATGCTAATGAATTATTTCTTAGCCATTTCTGTCTGAATTTAGAGCCGTTTGCAACATACACATAAATTTGTGAAAGTGTTGAGAAAAGTGGGTTTACGGTTTGGCCCAGCATTCACATACATTTACCAAACACATTTATAAATGTCACAAAAAAGTAACAAATGACAAAAAATGTAACTTCTTAACGCCACATATATCCTAATGTAGAGAAAGAGCCATCATTTTAGTAAAGTGGCATCATTTTAAGCAATATATAGTGTCTGTTGACTTATGATAATGTATACTTATCGTTTAAAGGGAGTTTATCATTGTTTTTTTTTATTTTTAACTAATCCCACCACTATATAGCCTTTAGAAAGGCTATTCTAGGCATACCTGTGGTGGAAAAAAAAATTGATTTCGCCATTTCGACAGAAAAACTTTTTTTGGTATATGTAATACAATCTTCTCGGAGCACACCCGCATCATCGCCAACCAATGTTCCTCACCACCCCTTCTTCCACTGTAGACATCTCCTCTTCACTGCTGTCATCAGCAGTCTTTCTCGTCAGTGCGAATGAAATCTTAGCATACAGCGCATGCGCGATATTTCATTCACACCAATTTTTACTCATCATGGCAATAGGATTCCTCAATACCATCAGAATTCCCAACAGATTTCTCCCTAGTGCCCCTACCAGCATGACAACAGCAGCAGACCCTCTACGACTGCTACCTTCGCCATCACCAACAGTGTCTGTTCTCATCCAGCTCATCAAGAAGAGGAAGAAAAGTCTTGGGTATGAGAAATATCTCTCTCCACAGAGGTCACATGACTACTAAGGAATGGCATCTGTTTCAGAGAAGATGAAGAAGACATGGAGATTACATTGCAGAAGAACAACATGGTAAATTACATGTTACAACATAGAAGGGGGGAGGAGAAACACAGAACTGTGATTCAACATTTGTGTTTCATTGGCTTTCAAAAACTTCATCTTTATTCTCTGGAAGGACATCAGCCCTGTAACTAATGGCAGACCTGCCAAGATCAGAAGTAGCGTGCTCTTGCCACCCACATTTTTATTGCTAGTGTTAGTACTTGCACTAATGGAATGGCATGACAATAGCACAAGTGTTTCCTCCTCCAACTTTAGCCAGTCCCCTGCCCTGTTTTTTCCAGTCATTTTATTTCGCTGTTTATATAAACGTGATTGGTGACATATCTGACACTGTGTGTATTTGTTTTGTTTTTTAACAAAAAATTCTAGTTGAAGAAAATTTGGAAATAAAATTAAATTTAGCCTTGAAGGGGTAACCTGGCCAGTATTAGACTAAGCATGGAATGCTCTATCCTGGACTATTAGATTAACCCCCAATTTCCACAGCTTCAAGTGTAAACTAAAGACATATCTTGTCAGACAGGCCTGTCACAAATCCTAATGTAAACCCTTCCGTAGTTAGAATCCCTAAAACGTACTCTCCTCTGTTTAGGCTCCAACATTACCTCACAGGATATGATGCCGTATCAGACTAACTTTATATGAACAGGCACCATCTGCACGTTAAAGGACACGACTGGTGACGTCTCATACAGCTTATATATGTGTAATGACAGTAACCTCTATTACAAAATTGTCTGACCATTTCACAAGCAATGCTATGTCTGTTGCCGCCCCTGCTACCTCTTGTGTCACCCCCTCTACCTCATAGATTGTAAGATCTTGCGAGCAGGGCCCTCAGTCCCAGTGTGTGAATTGACTATTTCTTTGTAATGTATCTCATTATGAATCAGTTTGTTCATCTCTAGAAGTGATGATGGCATGACCACCAAATATGTATAAATGCTAGCTAATAGCAAGCCAACAACAGTCCACCTTTAGGACATGCATGGTGCACCTGGTTCAATATTCTGGTACAAAATGTTATGCACTATTTCAGGGTAACATGCAATAAAAAATGTACAAATACAATAATAAATGAGGGTCAATGGCAGTGATGTATGTAACAGATTTATCAAATAAGGCATATGTCATCAGTTTTAACTTTAGTAGAAACGCCAAAATATTTGATAAATGTGGGCCAGTGTGTTCTAAAATGCCACAAAAACTTGACCTAATTTCTGTATGTGAATTAGTCTTTCTGTAGTATTAAATACTGAATTAAAGGGATTCTTAACTCTGCATTATAACTTTAATGTTGTAGCAATGCAACTACACAGGCAGGGCTAATTTGTTTAATACAATGCAAATGTAACCGATCCTGTAGCAAGACTGAGAAGAATAACTACATTGGGATTACACGTCTTTGGTAGTAATAATAATGATTGCTCAGGTATTACATTTTCACTTCCCTTGTCGAGCCATTTTGAAAGGTTAAATCCTCTTGAATGTAGTAACCTCAATGAATACATGTTTTGATGTAAAATATCTTCTTTGTAGTAAGCAAAGCTAATATGCTATTATAAAGTCAAATATGCACTCAGCTTTATTTGTATTCTGTTAAATTACATAGAACGTGCTATTATCATCACATAAAAAATACAAAGTCACAAACTTGCAGCGCTGGGGTAATAATGCTTGACTTTAGACTAATGGACTTGATGACAGGCTTATGGTGATAATGTAATGATACTTTGATTACTAGTTATAAATTGCTGGAGTCACTCAGCAGGAAGTAAAGTGCTTTGCCGACAGTTACAGCAAGTCTTAGAGCCTAGAACAAGATATTTAATGGTGCAGTGCCATTCCTGACAGAATGCCTATAACTTTGGGCACACTTCTGTTATAACAGATTGTCTCTGTTATTTCTTTATTTAAAATTGTTTAAAACATTTATAAGAAGAAGAGGGTGATTAGTTGATGAATTTATATAACTTTGCAACCATAATAGTATGCTACTATAAATTAAACAATTGATTAAGCATATAACCCAAATTTTTTTCCTGATCCACTTCTACCAGGAACAAAAAAATTAGTATTAGTATTAGTATGTAATATTCAGTAATCTGGAATAAATAATCTGTAAATGTAAAGATGATTACATACCAGTAAGAAGCCAATATAGTTAAAGGGGTTGTCCGGCCTAAAATTTTATTTATTAATTAGACCAGGGGATGTGAAAAAAGTAAAAGAAAACCATACTCATCTGTCCTTGGTGCTCCGACATGGTCCGGTCCTGCAGCTCCATTGTTGTTTTCCGGTGGTAGTATCCTCCCCACGTGACAGCTGAGGCCAATCATCGGCCTCAAGAAGGGAACTGGAGACATGCCCGGTTCTTTTCCTGAGGCCGCTGATTTTCCTCCTCAGTCACATGACTGCTAAGGCCAATCAGTGGCCTCAGGCAACAAGAAGGCAGCCGACTGGACTGACCTGGGAGGACTCGGGGACAGGTCAGTATGTTTTTTTTGGTTTTTGTTTTTCTTCACCTCCCCCCGGCCTAATTAGAAAATATTATTCGGCCGGCACCCTTCCCTCCCGCCGGGGCCCCCCCCCCCCCTTTCGGCCTGGCCGGGTCTTAACCTCTTTGCAGGACCCTTTTTTCTTCATGATGCTACCATTAGTTATTCTGTACAATGTATTGGGAATTTGAAAAAAATTCCGAATGGTGTGGATTTGAAGAAAAAGTGCATTTGTGCGACTTTCTTACAGTCTTCGTTTTTACGGCGTTCACTGTGCAGCCAAAATGACGTCATATGTATTCTATGTTTCGGTACGATTCCAGGGATACCAAATTTATATGGTTTTATTTACATTTTAACCCCTTAACAAAAATACAAAACTGCAAAAAACATTTTTTTTTCTAAAGGTCACCATATTCTGACACCCGTAACTTTTTTATACTTCCGTTTACTGGGATGCATAGGGCTTCTTTTTTTTGCGGGACCAGGTGTACTTTTTAGTTGTACCATTTTGGGGAATTGCTATTGCTTTGATCACTTTTTATTCAATTTTTTTTTATCAGAGGCAAAACTGTGAAAAAACAGCGGTTTGGCACTTTTGATTTTTTTTTCCCGCTATGGCGTTTACCGTATGGGAAAAATATTTTTATAGATTTGTAGACTGGGCATTTTCAGACACAGGGATACCTAATGTGTATGTGTTTCACAGTATTTAAGTACTTTTATATGTGTTCTATGCAAAGGGGGGGTGATTTGAACTTTTAATATTTTTTTATTTTTTTATATATTTTTTTTTTACTTTAGAGTTTTTACATAGAGTAGCCTGCAATAGAAACTAAGGAAAGACAGGCCTGGGAGCTTTCAGAAGGCTCCCGGCTGTCATAGCAATGGGATTCCAGCCCCGAAGCTTGCTCCGAGTGCCAGCGATCCCGGGCAAAATAGCGGTGCCCCCGCCAGCTTTGACCAAGGCGCCAGAGGGGTTAATGCCCGTGATCAATGTAGGCACTGATTTCAGGCATTAGCGCCAAGTCTTTGCTGTATAAAACAGCAGAGACCTGGCGGCTATGGTGGCCGCACGACTCCCGAGCGGCCGCCATGTTTAAACACCTGGCATCCGCCGTACTATTATGGCGGATGTCGGGAAAGGGTTAAGGAAGTTCACATCTACTGTATGTAATAAAATTATGAAAGGCCCTATACGATGACCATAGCAACCAATGACAAACACAATGGATTTTTCATAGCTGTCTATATGTACTCTAATAAGTCTTCATCTAAACAATAGATATTGATATTGCTATCAAGGAGAAGGGATCCATGAAACCTAGTACAAATATAAAGGGTAGGCAGAGTAAAAAGTGCTGATAACATAAGCTCTACATTTTATAGTTTTAAAATCCTCTGACAGTATGGAAAGATATTCAACTTTTAAGGACCCCAAATGTTGGAGAAAATGTTGTGAAGTGTGATAAAGATAAAGGAAGGGCTAATGGAAAGGGCTAGGGGCATAACATACCATTAGTCTGATAGATACCTAAATCTTACCCCTAAATCTTACACCTATCTTACCCGCTCCTGCCCCTCCCCACACCTCCACGGGACACTATGGAATGCTCGCTCCATACGCAACAAACTTGACTACATCCACGACCTCTTCATTTCTCATAAATTATCATTTCTTGGTATCACAGAAACGTGGATAACACCCTCAGACACCACCTCCCCTGCTACCCTCTCCTATGGAGGTCTGCAATTCTCACATACTCCCCACCCCAACAATAAATATGGTGAAGGTGTAGGCGTACTCCTGTCTGACAATTGCTCCTTCGCCCCAATCCAACCGCTACCTGCTCTCACCCTCCCCTCCTTTGACGTGCACTCTGTTCGCATTTACTCACCCTCCAACATCCAACTGGCCGTCATATATCAACCACCAGGACCTACTGTTGCCTTTATTGACCACTTCACCACCTGACTAATGCATTTCCTATCCACTGACACCCCCACCATCATCATGGATGATTTCAATATCCCCATTAACACAAATCACCTACCCCCGCTTTCAGTCTTCTGTCCCTCACTGCATCCTTTGGTCTCTCTCAATGATCCTCCTCTTCCACCCACACAAAAGGGCACATGCTTGACTTCATATTCACCCACCTCTGCTCTCTAGTCAACCTCTCTAACTCTCTGTCCACGCTATCTGACTACAACATGCTGACATTCTCTGCCCTCTCATCTGTAATAGACCCCCCAACCACTAAAACAACACACCCTCGCAGGAACCATAATCTCCTTGACATCCGTACGCTCTCAGACTCTCTCCTACCGCTCGCTGACATATCCTCACTCCAGGACGCAGATACCGCTGCTGACTTCTACAATACCATCATCACTTCAGCCCTTGACTCTGTGGCCCCCTTCACTAACACCAGAGCCCGACTGATCAATAGGCAGCCCTGGCACACAGACCTGACTAAAAAACTGAGACGTGCCTCACAGGTCGCAGAACACCTCTGGAAGAAAAGCCACTCCTAGGAGGACTTCCTTAGGTACAAAGAGGCAGTTCTCACATTCAAGAATGCACTCACCTCTGCAAAGCAGGTCTACTTCTCCACATTAATATCTGCCCTATCCCGCAACCCAAACAGCTATTCACTACTTTCAACTCCCTTTTCCGTCCTCCTGCACCCCCTCTGACATCACTTATCACAGCTGATGACTTTGCCTCTTATTTCAAAAGCAAAATTGACACCATCAGAGACAGTCTCACCCTACACCCCGACAACCACTCGATCCCACTGCTTGGTGCTCTTCTTCTTTAACCTGTTTCTCCACCGTCACTGATGAAACACTCTCCACCCTAATCTCTAAATCCCACCTCACCTCCTGCGCGCTTGACCTGATCCAGTCACATCTCATCCCCAAACGCTCTGAAGTCATTACTCCTGCCCTAACCCATCTCTTCAACCTATCCCTAACCAATGGATCCTTCCCTTCTGCCTTCAAACATGCTACTGGTACACCTATACTTAAGAAACCTTCCCTCGACCCGTTCTCTCCAACCAAATATCGCCCCATCTCTTTGCTCCCATACGCCTCTAAATTGCTGGCGCAACACGTCCACTCCGAACTATCCTCCTATCTCTCGTCCAATGTGCTCTTTGACAGACTACAGTCAGGTTTCAGACTCCATCACTCCACCGAAACTGCCCTAACCAACGTCACTAATGACCTTCTAACTGCCAAAGCCAAGCGTCACTAATCTGTCCTCCTCCTCCTCCTCAACCTCTCCTCTGTCTTTGACACAGTCAACCATTCCCTCCTGTTAGAAACACTCTCATCTCTTGGCATCTCAGACCTGGCCCTTTCCTGGATCTGCTCTTGCCCCCCCTCCAGTCCACCTTAAACTGTGCTGCTCGCTTAATACACTTCTCCCCCCGTTCTTCATCGGCCACTCCCCTCTGCCAATCCCTTCACTGGCTACCCGTTGCCCAGCGAATAGAGTTCAAATTACTAACGCTGACATACAAAGCCATCCACAACCTGTCCCCATATATCTTCGAACTAATCTCCCGCTACCTGCCCACACGTAACCTCCGATCCTCCAAAGACCTCCTACTCCACTCTGCTCTTATCCGCTCTTCACACAATCATCTCCATGACTTCTGCCGTGCATCCCCCATACTCTGGAACTCATTATCAAGACACATAAGACTGACCCGAACAATCACAAGCTTCAAGAAGGCCCTGAAGACTCACCTATTCAGGAAGGCCTACAACCTCCAATAACACTATTGTCACCATACCACCACCTGAACAGCCTCTACCCCCACTTTCTGTCTCTATCCCTCTTCCCTCATAGATTGCAAGCCCTTGCGGGCAGGGCCCTCTATTCCACTGTGCCAGTTGGTCACTGTTAGTATTATATTTGTTTTGAATATCTTGTGTACTGTATGTAAACCCTCAAATGTAATGCACCATGGAATTAATGGTGCTATATAAATAAACAATAATAATAATAAAGATACAGATAACTAATGCCAACAAAGACAGCCATATTTGGTACAGGTTGTGGTGCTAATATAACAATTTAAGAACCTGGAGTGTCTGAAGAAATCTTGGATTTGATTGTTACAGTTGTTTTCAGGCACACAATCAAGATGTCTGTATAATAATACTGCAGAAATAAACTATTAGCAACAGATAATAAATATTTTCTAGTCAGAAAGGAATGTAAAGTATACAGTATACTGTGCATAATAATGTTACCTATAATTTTAAAGATATTTAGTTTGGTGAGGGTGGAAGACTGATTTGCCAGATAGCAAATACCTACATGGCATTATTATTGGTTTGGGAGGTATTTTCAAACTTTAAGTGATTTTTTTTATATCTCTGCCATTAGTGTTTTAATAGAAATACATTCGTACTGTTCAGCTGCTAGCCCTCTAAACTACTTATAACCTTCCATCCTCACCAGGCTAGGTATCTTTAAAATTATAGATGACGTTATTGTACTGTATACTATATTGTATATAGCCATCTTTTAAAGGCTTTTCTTAAATTCAGAATCCATATTAGAAAGAACTTTGAGCTGTTCCTACTAGGACCTGCCTGTCCCCGTTTTACACTGTTGGCCATTCATTTGAATGCCTAGCATATTATATTTCATCTTCTCTGCTTACAATGTTTACAACTATTTTCAGCTTTCAGAAGCTGGAATTTTGGAAACGTTCTTTGAAGAATGGTTGTCCTCAGGAGACAATACTTTTAAACATAAATAATCTTCAGTATTATTTTTCCTTGTTGATTGAGCAGTTAGTTAGCCTCACCTCATATGTACTTCCAAATTGATGTGTGACTCACTGTATTTTACTTGTGAAGAAGGTAGATACGAATTCAAATACTGAGTATACAGACACAATGAAAATAAAATCTTTTCCGTGTTATCAAGATTAGGAGAAAGCTAGAAATAAGAAATGTCTAAGGACCTTAATCCACCCCTGCCTTATAAGACAAAGCATTCTATTTGCCTTTCCCCAAAAAACACTTCACAGACTGTTTGTGTATTATACAAAGTACTCTATTTGGGTTCAGCAAAGGAAAATGACTTTATGTTTTAGTAACACCAATATATTTGTGTTTACAGATTATTATTATTATTTTCCCTGCTCAGAGAAGCCAAATGCTGATTACCACATGTCCATAGCTATTGGTGATGCTTACTCGCGTAGTCTCATTAATTTTAATGGACATATTTGTTTCGTTATGTGACAATCAACCAAGGACATTTCTCTAATTAAATCTCCAACTTGGATTATACCCTGCAGCAACTGCTAGTAACTACTGAAGTTATTGTTTGACCAAGCGAATTTGCTTAGTCTTAATGCATGCTTCTAATCCCCCAATCACCTGCAAAAATGCTGTAACCGTAATTATAGCTTTCATTATACACTGGCAGCATAGTCATATCATATTGTATATACGTGTACTCAAATGTATCAGATTGTTTTACAATGTAGCAATGTACTGAAAATTTAAATACATTTACTGAAATGTGTTATATATTATTGAATTGCACAAACATATGTGGTAGTATTAGACTATGGTGTAATGCACTGTACTAAAAGGGTTTTACCACATGACCTTTAATATGTATGTGTTAAATAAACTACAATGTTTCGTAGTATAATGTATTACATAACTTGTCCATTAGGTGACATTTGCCCTGTATGTAAAAAAATGGGGTATGTAGTAATGAGAAAGTCATGTACATGTGACTACTTCATTTGTTCATCTCCAGGTGATGACCTATAGGCATCATAAGTTCCAGCTTTTCCTCGTGTGCAGGATGCAATAAGTTATAATTCATAACTTAGAAACAGAGAAATTGAATTAAGATATCATATGTATATATCATATAACTTTGAAGTTACATATTCCAGGAGATCATAGATAGATACTGTAGATACAGTTGTGCTAAAAAGTTTACATATCCGGCAGATTTTTGGGGTTTTTGGCCTTTTTTCAGAGAATATGAATGATAACACAAAAACTTTTTCTCCACTCATGGTTTGTGGTTGGTTGAAGCCATTGGTTGAAGCCATTTATTGTCAAACTTCTGTGTTTTCTCTTTTTAAATCATAAAGACAACCAAAAACATAAAAATGGACCTGTTCAAAAGTTCACATACCCCAGTTCTTAATACCGTGTATTGCCCCCTCTAACATCAATGACAGCTTGAAGTCTTTTGTGGTAGTTGTGGATGAGGATCTTTATTTTCTCAGATGGTAAAACTGCCCATTCTTCTTGGCACAAAGTCTCCAGTTCCTGTAATTTTCTGGGCTGTCTTGCACATACTGCGTGCTTGAGATCTCACCAGAGTGGCTCAATGATATTGAGGTCAGGAGACTGAGATGGCCACTCCAGAACCTTCTCTTTCTTCTGCTGTAGCCATTAACAGGTCGACTTGGCCTTATGTTTTGGATCGTTGTCATGTTGGAACGTCCAAGTACGTTCCATGCGCAGCTTCCTGACTGATGAGTGCAAATTTGCCTCCAGTATTTGCTGATAACGTGCTGCATTCATCTTTCCTTCAACTTTGACCAAGTTTCCAGGGCCTTTGAAGCTCACACATCCCCACATTATCAGTGATCCACCTCCGTGCTTTACAGTAGGAATGGTGTTCCTTTCATCATAGGCCTTGTTAACACCTCTGAAAATGTAACGTTTATGGTTGTGGCCAAAAAGTTCGATTTTTGTCTCATCGCTCCAAATGACCTTGTTCCAGAAGTTTTGAGGCTTGTCTCTGTGTTGTTTGGTGTATTGAAGGCAAGATTCTTTGTGGCATTTGCGCAGTAATGGCTTTCTTCTGACAACTCGACCATGCAGCCCATTTTTCTTCAAGTGCCTCCTTATTGTGCATCTTGAAACAGCCACACAGATAGTTTTCAGAGAGTCCTGTATTTCATCTGATGTTATGTGTGGGTTTTTCTTTGCATCCCGAACAATTTTCTGGGCAGTTGTAGCCGAAATTTTGGTTGGTCTACCTGACCGTGAGTTGGTTTCTGGGCATGTTAGCAGGCCAAAATCACCAGGGTATGCGAACTTTTGAACAGGGTCATTTTGATGTTTTTGGTTGTCATTATGATTTAAAAAGAGAAAACACAGAAGTTTGACAATAAATGGCTTCAACCAGCCATTAACCATGAGTGGAGAAAAATTTTTTGTGTTATCATTCATATTCTCTGAAAAAAGGCCAAAAAACAAAAAATCTGCCAGAGAATGTAAACTTTTTAGCACAACTGTAGATAGATAGATAGATAGATAGATAGATAGATAGATAGATACATAGATTATCTATTCATTTGTATGTTTATATAGTGAATGCATGTGCTGTGGTTGACGTATGGTAACAATTATGTGACATAAGTCTCTCTCTTGTATCTCTGTAGGAATGTGATGATATTACATCCACCAAGTGACTATGGTATGGATGAGCTATAATTTGCAAGTGCAACCTTTATACCAAGAAGTAAAAATCATGAAGACGTTTTCCAGCCTTCAACTGGTTGTTTTGGCCTTATTTTCTAAAGGAGCTTTGCTTTCTTCAAGTGATCACAACTTTGTGAGGAAAGAGATCAAGTTTGAGGGTGATCTTGTATTAGGAGGTCTATTTCCAATAAAAGAAAAGGGCACAGGATTAGAAGAATGTGGAAGGATTAATGAGGATCGGGGCATACAACGCCTGGAAGCTATGTTGTTTGCAATTGATCATATTAACCGAGACAGTATGCTTCTTCCTGGAGTAAAATTAGGTGTTCATATCTTGGATACCTGTTCTAGAGACACCTATGCTCTGGAACAATCCTTGGAGTTTGTTAGGGCTTCATTGACAAAGGTGGATGAAGCAGAGTATGTATGTCCAGATGGTTCACTTGCCATTCAAGGAAACAGCCCGTTACTTATTGCTGGAGTAATTGGTGGTTCATATAGCAGTGTATCTATACAGGTAAGCAATATAATGTACAGTATTTGTTTGCTCTAAGCAATATAAAGAAATGCAATTTATGATTTAAACATCAAAATGTGTTTCATAATAAAATTACTATAAATGTGTTCATGAAAATCACTTCAGTATTGGTAGTCCTATTGTATTATTTACTAAAAGGTCAGTAAAGGTTGAAGGGTGTCTTTCAATGATAAGCTCTACCAACTTCACATAAATGATACCTGTGAATGTGGTTTCATTATAATGAGGAGGATATCCTTATGCAGGCCAAGTACTTCACTTTAGCTTAGTTAAGATATGGACTCGGTGTTGGGTTCTTTTGAGAGGATGCTCTGTGCTTATATTTCAGATTACTGTTTCATGTGCAGGTCCAGAGATTTGTAGAATTTGACTTTATTTAATAACATGGTTGTCAAAATTCTGGAAGTTAGAGATGAAGTGGACTTCTTCCACAAGTCAATGATCAACTGTGAAGATCATCAATAGGATCTCAGGGTATAAATGTAAACTATCTTTTAAGATAATTCTTACTGTTTCTTTTATATTCCTTATCATGAGAGCACCTGAGAAGAATCTGCCAAAATCTAAAAAAAATATACATTCCAGAGAATGTACACATTCTAAATGAGAAAGGTAAATGTCAAGAAATGCTGGTGTACAATACATGCAAGCTGACAAGACTTCCAGAAGAAGGGAGAGAGTGACACTTTTCATTATATATTCTAAGAATGTTTATCATCATTTCATCTCAAGCCTGTCATGTAAAAAGATAGATATCAAGGCATGAAGGAAAGTATGCAACCCTGTATCAGAAAGCATCCACCTCAGAAATTGAAAATCTTTCTACAGCAAGTAGGTCATTTGACAGATCTCTAACATCCTAGAAGGTGCAATTCAACTTATAAGATTCAGATTCTGTAAAAGTCACAACAAAACAATACACACCCTATGGGGAAATAAACTCAAAGGTACGTGCATTTTAATCAGTTTATACTATAATCAGGTCATACTTATACCTATTAGTATTTTTTAATATCTTGTGTTTATATAGCTCCAACATATTCCACAGCGATGTACACAATGCACCTACAAAAACACGATAGCAAAAATGTGTACTCCCATTCAGCAGTTTTCATAAAAATCATTTATTTTTTAAGTTATTTTTAGTTTCACTGCCTTAACATCTTTAATTACAGTGTACACAGATTACTATTATAAAATATAATGTAATAAACATCTTGGTGGTAGATAACAATAGGAAAGTGGACACATAGAACTTATAGAAGCTTTGCAAAATACATTTCTGGCTTGCTATACAGTAGTTGCCTTCTTCACCAAGAGATATACACTTTGACTTTTATACCCATGCTATTATACAACTGAATGTACACTGTTGAAAAGAAAGATTTCAGCAGAGCAAGGCTTCACTAGGGTGAGCTAGCCCATGCCATACAGCTTCATTGATGCAAATACTAGCTGTAGTTAAAGGGGTCTTCCCATCTGAGTAAGTTATGTGCTAACCACAGTTATGCCCTATGCCTGATCAGGAGATTAGGGGAGTTTTGTCCTCAACTCATTCTCAGTGGAGCTCTGGTCAGATTTTTGTTTGTAATAAAAATAGAGAAACCTTATGGAAAGTCAGATTGAACTATAGTACAGTTGTGCTAAAAAGTTTACATACCCCGGCAGATTTTTTTTTTTTTTGGCCTTTTTTTTCAGATGACCCTGTTCGAAAGTTCACATACCCCAGTTCTTAATACTGTGTATTGCCCCCTCTAACATCAATGACAGCTTGAAGTCTTTTGTGGTAGTTGTGGATGAGGCTCTTTATTTTCTCAGATGGTAAAACTGCCCATTCTTCTTGGCAAAAAGTCTCCAGTTCCTGTAAATTCCTGTGCTGTCTTGCATGTACTGCGTGCTTGATATCTCCCCAGAGTGGCTCAATGATATTGAGGTCAGAAGACTGAGATGGCCACTCCAGAACCTTCTCTTTCTTCTGCTGTAGCCAATGACAGGTCGACTTGGCCTTGTGTTTTGGATCGTTGTCATGTTGGAACGTCCAAGTACGTCCCATGCGCAGCTTCCTGACTGATGAGTGCAAATTTGCCTCCAGTGTTTGCTGATAACGTGCTGCATTCATCTTTCATTCAACTTTGACCAAGTTTCCTGTGCCTTTGAAGCTCACACATACCCACATCATTAGTGATCCACCTCCGTGCTTTACAGTAGAAATGGAGTTCCTTTCATTATAGGCCTTGTTGACACCTCTCCAAATGTAATGTTTATCGTTGTGGCCAAAAAGTTTGATTTTTATCTCATCACTCCAAATTACCTTGTTCCAGAAGTTTTGAGGCTTGTCTCTGTCCAGTTTGGCGTATTGCAGGTGAGATTCTTTGTGGCATTTGTGCAGTAATGGCTTTCTTCTGGCAACTCGACCATGTAGCCCATTTTTCTTCAAGTGCCTCCTTATTGTGCATCTTGAAACAGCCACACCGATAGTTTTCAGAGAGTCCTGTATTTCAGTTGATGTTATGTGTGGGTTTTTCTTTGCATCCCAAACAATTTTCCAGGAAGTTGTGGACGAAATTTCGGTTGGTCTACCTGACCATGGTTTGGTTTTTACAGAGCCCCTGAGTTTCCATTTGTTAATCACAGTTTGAACACTGCTGACTGGCATTATCAATTCCTTGGATATCTTTTTGTATCCCTTTCCTGTTTTATACAGTTCAACTACCTTTTCCCGTAGATCCATGGACAATTATTTTGCTTTCCCCATGACTCACAATCCAGAAACGTCAGTGGCTGGAGGAAAGATGCAACAGTCTGTCTGGATCCCAGAAACTCTTTCAGCTTTTATGCACACACACTGATTACAAGCAAAGAGGTCACAGGTGAGGATGTTACCTTTACTAGCCATTCAAACCCCTTTGTGTCAACTTCTGGGCATGTTATCAGGCCAAAATCACCAGGGTATGTGAACTTTTGAACAAGGTCATTTTGATGTTTTTGGTTGTCATTATGATTTAAAAAGAGAAAACACAGTTTGACAATAAATGGCTTCAACCAACCACTAACCATGAGTGGTGAAAACGTTTTTGTGTTATCATTCATATTCTCTGAAAAAAGGCCAAAAAACCAAAAAATCTGCCGGGGTATATAAACTTTTTAGCACAACTGTATATAGAATTAAAACAAAATCATATCACTATATATAAATCAGTCTTCATAGTAATTGCCAAAATACCTGATCCACATTAGATTAAAGTTTTGAAGTGATAAATACCTGTATTTTGTATTTTAAAAAATATACATAAAGATAAGTAGACAAAGATACTAAGAACATTGTAAATTAGGTTAAATAACCTATAGATAACCTATAGAACTCTTAAAAGCAAAAGCTTATATAGTAAAGCATGTATTAATTAATGAAATTGAAAGTGACATAGAGTCAGTTTACCGTATACTATTTATTATATGTTATTGTAGAGTAAACTTAACTGACAGAGTAAGGCCAATGCAAATGAAATTATAAGATGCATTAAAATGGGCTAGATATAATAAAACTTTAAATCATTACTTAGTTTAGATATAACAAATGTGTAGAGTATAAAAAAGACAAACCTGAACAGGAGATGGCTTAAAGTTGAGCAACAAAAAGATTAAATTAACAACACAATTACCACAATATGAAAAATTTACTAAGATAAATGCACCTGTTATGTCCGTTCTAACTCCTGTGCCTTCCGCTGGCCGCATTGTACAGAACAGGAGGCGTGTCCGCTCATGATTACCTGCTCCCAGACTCTTGTCATTCTGTGTTGGCATTGTTAAGGGTTAACGTTTGTGTGCTTTGTGATTGACAGCTTATCTGCCAATCAAGCATGGGGAGGTTTCTGGACTTCCTATAACTGGCCATCAGCCCAGAAATGGTTGCTGGCTATTGTGTCTCTGACCTTGCTAAGCATTTTCCCTTGCTCTTGTGTTATATTTACTGACCTCTGCTTTTTGACTTTTACCTACTCTTTTGGATTGTGATTTGGTACTGTTTGTCTCTCTGGCTTGACCCTTGGCTTGCTGACTCCTCTTCTGTGTTGTGTTGTCTTGTCCTGTTCTGTGTTCACTTATCTAGAGTAGGGTTTGTTGTCCAGTTGTCCCTGTCATTAGGACAGTTGCAGTAAATAGGTAGGGACATGGGGTGGGCCCAGTTTTAGGGCTCACTATCTCTGTCTTCCCTTTTCCTAGCAGCTGCTCTTGGAAATTACTTACAGGCAATTCTTAATGACAGCAGAATTCTGGTTCAATTTGCACAAAAAAACTGGCATACCAGTTATGTCCATTCTAACTCCTGTGCCTTCCGCTGGCCGCATTGTACAGAACAGGAGGTGTGTCCGCTCATGATTAACTGCTCTCTGACTCTTGTCATTATGTGTTGGCACTGTTAAGGGTTAACGTTTGTGTGCTTTGTGATTGACAGCTTATCTGCAAATCAAGCATGTGGCGGTTTCTGGACTTCCTATAACTGGCCATCAGCCCACAAATGGTTGCTGGCTATTGTGTCTCTGACCTTGTTAAGCGTTTTCCCTTGCTCTTGTGTTATATTTACTGACCTCTGCTTTTTGACTTTTAACTACTCTTTTGGATTGTGATTTGGTACTGTTTGTCTCTCTGGCTTGACCCTTGGCTTGCTGACTCCTCTTCTGTGTTGTGTTGTCTTGTCCTGTTCTGTGTTCACTTATCTAGAGTAGGGTTTGTTGTCCAGTTGTCCCTGTCATTAGGACAGTTGCGGCAAATAGGTAGGGACATGGGGTGGGCCTAGTTTTAGGGCTCACTATCTCTGTCTTCCCTTTTCCTAGCAGCTGCTCTTGGAAATTACTTACAGGCAATTCTTAACGACAGCAGAATTCTGGTTCAATTTGCACAAAAAAACTGGCATACCAATATCAGCTAGTTAGAACATAAATTGAAAACATAATAAAGGCTGACCTTAAAATTAATTTAGGGTACATTGACTGGTATACGTAATAATTTATATACAGTTAGACATTCGCAGAGGATTATTTGTGTAAAACACAGATTATTGATGGAAGTCTGAAAGAAGTCTCCCAAGAGTGCACTATGGTGAAGAAAGATTATGGAGAGTAAGACCTTGTCCTGTCCACCCAAGGTGCCAAACCTTTACAAATTTCATACATTAATAAAACTGTAGCCTAGACAATTATTCTACTTAATAAAGTTGTTTAACTCTATCGATCCACATGGACATAGTATAACTTAGTGGATCCCTATTGAGCCAGTAAATGGAATCAACACTTTAGCTGTCATAATCAAGAGTAGGCAGGTTTCTTTTGGAAAGACTACAGTGGGACAAGGTGAGGTTCATTGGTTTTAGTTGGGGGCTAAAGAAAAGTTGACTCTGTATATTTTACCAGTATGTGCTTCAGTTTTCTCCAGAAGTACAGGACATTCTCACCAAATATAAAATATAGAGCTGGGGTAGTGATCACATCTCCAACATATATCAGGGAAGTTTCAATGCACTTTGACTACTATACCTGGGGAGCTGTACCACTTGGTAAATCATTTGAATAGGTACTCTTGAGTTCATGCGCACATCTAGAAAAGTCATATGCGTTTTTAAAAATCTGTTTGACCTCTGAGGGCGCAAAAGAGATCTTCAGTTCCCTCTTGCCAAAGGAAATAGCCAGAGTGTTACTTATTTGTAACTTTCTATATAATTTGGAGATCAAGTGAATAGTTTGGATAGAAAAATTCAGAAGCGGCTCAAACAATGTCAGACACTACCAGAACCTAGGAGAGCTCCACAGTTTTTAACAAAGTTAATGTACTGTATAGGGATCTAGGGGACCACATAGTGCTCAGTTTTAGGGCATGTAGAAATGACAGAGTGAAAATAGTTTAGCCTTTATGCAGGTCACATATTTGTATATTTGGGAGAGAGGACCATATTCGAAACCGGTCTTCATATTTGTTGTTTATTTTATTATTATAAAATAATTATATAATATTATTATAAAATAAGCTAGTAAGCTAGCTGGGCTGAAATGAGAGAGGAATGGCATGAAAGAGTATACTTTATTGATTGAGTGCCAAGTGTCAAATATTCCTTTCAGTAGAACATTGTTTGGAGTTGTTTGTGATGTTGATAGGCTTGGCTCCTATAGTTGAGCACAGTCTACTGTTTTCAAGTTGCCTAGAGCTATGTTTCTAGTTTCACCTAATTTATGATTATTCTTCAAGAAAATCTCAAGAAGGTTTTAAAGGGAGTTTATCATTGCAGAAATCGATTTTTTACTGACCTCATGTTGGAATAACCTAAAGGCTATTCTACTCCTACCTTTAATTCTCTTCTATTCCCCGCCATTTTTGAATTCTGAAAATTTACAGTTAAGCTGAATTTTTAGAAAATTTTTAACAAACTTGGCTCATTTCAAATTGGTTCATTCATCTCTAATATTTTCAGTCCATGCAAAAACTACAGCATTTTCCTCAAAATACTATGAGTGAAACTAGATAAAAGAAATATTTAAAACGCAAAAGTTCTAAGAGTTAGATGTCATTGAAGGACAAAGCTAAAATATGTTTCTAATTTAGGTGGATCCCTGTAGATTAAAGACCTAGAGCTTGAAAAATGACAACACTTAGAGAAAATCTTTCAGGGAATGCAAAGCTTGATGAACTTTGTGCTCCCTGAGTGCACGGAACTATTTTCACTTCAATTAAGTTAAGTTCAAGTAATTGACATGTTGAGACACATGCAGCTAGCAATTCCTTGGCCACCAGATATAGATAAACAGCAGTCATGTCCATGACATTGAGTTAATTTTGAGCTTTAGACAAATCTGAAGAGCTGCAAATAAACCATGCAAAGATTGTAAACCTTTTTAAATACCAATGTGACCTTTAGATCAGTAAACTATAGCGTATACAGTATGTCTGTTCAGTTTATCGAAGACATGCATTATTGATCATTTATGCATACAGTATATAGTAAGCATTTGTTTTATAATATTTCTCCCTGTCCTGACATCTGCTGGTTTTAAACATGGCGGCCATTCAGGAGCTGAGCAGGTGCCATAGCAGCCAGGTCTCTGCTCTTTCACACAATAGAGACACAGCAATAATGTGACTGAGTCAAATGTGAGGCATCTGAAGAGCAGTGTTGAGTGTTGAAAAGGATCACTGTTCCCCGAAGTGAGCTTTTATTAGATGCTGTCATAGGCAAATCACCCACATTTCCCTAAATCGTATATGAAAATAAATAAACAAATGAGGTATCCCCGCAACCAAAAAAAGGAGAAAAATATTTATCTCATATGGTGAATGTCATAGCGGGTAAAATATTAATGTGGCTTGCCTCCCCTAAAAAATTAGATAAAAAGCACAATTTGCCCCACAGAAAAAGACACCTTACACAGCTCCATATATGGATGTATAAAAAAAAGTTACAAGTGTCAGAATATGACAACTCACAGATATCATATGTAGTGATGTCATAATGATAATACAGGTTTCCATAGCAGTACCCTAAATGTAGAAACAACTGCTTATGCATTCAGGACATAACTTTCAGACTAAATGTGTTGTTTAGCAATGTTGGGGGATGGGGAAATGTTTATTTCTATTTCTTGTATAGTGGCATCTTGCATGCAGTTTTACCATATTTCGCCTTCATCTTA
Organism: Leptodactylus fallax; assembly: GCA_947044405.1. NCBI lineage: Eukaryota > Metazoa > Chordata > Amphibia > Anura > Leptodactylidae > Leptodactylus > Leptodactylus fallax. Next base: position 748,798 of record CAMRHE010000001.1, on the reverse strand, counting down.
TTCTAAGGAGTTAATCCATAAGGCAGAAGAAGTTGTTTCTGTTCTCCGCTTACAGTATTTAATCCATATGGAGATGGAACATAGATTGCTCTGTGGCACATTTCTCACTATGGAGCATGTCACAATCTGCATTAAATGTGTATGTAAATAAGGAAATTCTATTCTGTGTGTGTGGAAAGTCTGACCTGTAGATACATCATGACAGAGAAACAGTTACCCATTTAGTTGCTATTCTTCCTGACCTCAGTTGTCTTGTTTTTTTAGCTCCCATTCTTCTCACTTGTATAAGGAGAACTCTAGTAACTGTGAATCGGGATAATTAACTCTTTGACTGCCCAATACCTATACCAACTCAAGTCTCAGTAGACCTAAATTTTTTTTGCACTTTTATGCTGTTGCTTCTTTTATACCAATATTTGGACCACTTAAAGGGGTTGAACATGATAAATTGATAATTCCTGGCTAAATCCCCCATGCTCCCTTTCCAACTTTCTAATATATCTTTTTTTATCCATATTGTATAAGTCATGTGACCTACATATATAGGTAATGTGACCTACATATATTACATTTTTTACCTTTCCGCTTATGTAACGGGTCATCGGTATAATCCATATAATGACCCGTTACATCAGTGTAAAGGCCTCGCCCCCAGCCCCATTGTGCTTACCATTTCCTCTGGATCCGGGCCCACGCGTCATCCAAGGAAGGCCGACTTCAATTCTTCTGTGTGCCAGCTCCTCACGCACAAACAATAGTACCTGGGAAGCTGGCACACAATACTTACCTATCTTCTTTTGCTTCTGGTCCGGAGCTGAGCCGTGACGTCACTTCCGGAAGTGACGTTGGGCCCGACTCCAGGCAGCGTGGAAGGCCTGCAGCGCTCCAGGACACATCGGGAAGAGGAGGAGACAGGAAGAAAGGTAAGTATTATGCGGTGGGGGCGGGGGAGGGGGTGGGCTGAGTTAGTTAGTTGGAAAGGGCTAGTAGTGGGTGTGCTAGCTAGAGAGACAGGGAGGGGTTGTAAGGGAGTGAGAGAAGGAGGGGGAGGGAGCAAAGCATTATGGTAGTTGTAGGATAGAAGCACAGGAAGTTACACCATGTAAACAAATGCAGAAAATGCCAGGAGCTCCCAGAGAAACACAGAAATCACTCAAAACACTGCTAAAGGTATATGGGTGTACTTATTAATCCATTAATAGCACTAACAGACATTTTTTTTTTAAATAATTTTTGCCTGGAAAACCCCTTTAAACATGTGAGTTTTTTGAAATACATACAGTAATATAAACATATATTTTAGAGAGGGTAAGAAATGAAAGATCTATTTTATTTTTCTTTGAAGGGCTACATCCACAAAAATGACATAATGCTGCATGCGCACCAATAAGACTTATATATACTACTGTACTTACTATTTATCAAACAGACTGTTAGTTGTCTCGATATTTCAGTCTGTTACCATAATTCATTTTACATCTAAAGCAGCATAAAAAGCATGGTTAGAAAGTCAAATAAATCAAGGATTGAGGACACTAATGTGTATGTCATAATTTCATACCTTTGTATTTTTCTGTCCAACTGTGCTACATCTTATATAAAGGGAATTAAGGCACCAGAATGACTCTCTCTGATATACTTTACAATATCGTATATGTCACAAAGGCACCAAGGATTATTTAGAAAAATGTTCCCTCCTAGCATATGTATTGGTACATATCCACATTCTAATTTTGGCTTATAAAATTTCTCTTTGCACAATCTTTAGGTTTACTTCCTTTGTAAATTCTGTCAAAAAAGTAAAACTGAAATTGGGTTATGCCACATAAGTGATTTATCTCCTATTCATAGGAGAGGGGATTAATTGCTGAATATTGAGGGTCTGACCACCGAGACCTCCTCCAATCCTTAGAGCGATGTGTTGTACCCCCATTGTGAATGAACAGTTGGACACAGAATATACACCCCAGTTCCATTAACATAAATGGGAGTGCTGGAAATAGCTGAAGTACAGCACTTGGATATCAGAGCTCACATGGCATACTTAGTTTAATAAATTCAGGCCAATGTGTCCAGAGGCTGGTGTCCACCCATGATCATTAGCTCTGTCCCACTGTCTGGATCTTCATGTACACAGGTGATATAGTGACTCCAACTATTGTGCAGACTAAGTAAGGATCAGCGAACTAGAAACACCTATTTCTTTTTGACATTGGACACCCTGGGTGGTCGTTTTAAGAAGAAGAGTATTGAAATAGAATCCCCTTATTTTTCTCACCATCCCAATTGTTAAAATGACTTTATTAGTTCAGATTGTGCGTAAACTGAGAACACTAATATAAGTTAAAAACACAAAGTATTGTCCTTATTATACAGTATCCCTAGGGGAAAAGAGAGCAAAAATAGTGTATTGGTCAATCCTATGTACTTTTAAATACAGGAGGCCTTGAGGAAGCGTTATACATTCAGAACTGTAACCTTATTCCCCATGTCGATGTAAGAATAGACTACCTTTATACATAGATGGTGAGTGCTGCAGTTTTATCTGCTTTTCTGTTTCATACTTGAATACTGTGCTGCTGAGCACCTCCGAGGATGTGATCTGTGCACTCCCGCTTGATTCAATTGTGCTCAGTGGATACAGGACAGTCTCAGATTATTACATCTTTGTTTTGTATGTTAGTAAATGCATATACCCAGAGGCGTAGCTAGCAAGGGGGCGGGCCCACTGACTTTGTAGGGCCCACTCCGGGGCCACCACAAGTGCACACAAAAACTTCAACTGTATCGGCATCTGCAGCACACCGATGCAGTTGAAATACATGGTAGATCAGGAAGCTATTAGCCATAATATAACCTGTACTTACAGAGCAGTGATGGGGGTCCGGGCCTCCTCCTGCACATAGCCTGTGCGCATCTTCTATTTTCTTGCCAGTGGTACCATAGAATAGGGGGTCAAGGTTCCAGGAGGAAAGTAGAAGATGCGCACAGGCTGTGTGCAAGAGGAAGTCCTGCCCGGAATCTTGACCTCTATTCTATGTTTCCAGTGGGAAGAAAATAGAAGATGCGCAGAGGCTGTGTGCAAGAGGAAGCTCCACCTACCCCATCACTGCTCTGTAAGTACAACTGTATAACTATACAGAGCAACAGAATATGGAATGGTATGTGGGGGAGGGGGACTATAACCTGCAGGGGGTGAAATTAGCTCTCTATTACAGTAATTGTGCCTCCCACAGCTAACAGCATTACTTATGTGTGGGGGGGGGGGGCTATTAGGCTACTACTACTGTAATAGTGCCCCCCATAAGTAACAGAATTACTTTTGTGGAGGAGGGAACTGTTACCTGTTGGGGGGGTGCTATTACAGCACTATTACAGTAATAGTGCCCACCACAGGTAATAGCATTACTTATGTGAGGAGGCTATTATCCATGGAGGGGGGCACTATTACATGTGGGGTGGCCCTGTAACCCAAATCCCACCCACAAACAGCACCACTCCCCCCCTCCCCCCACTGGGCCACTGAAAAATTGTTTTCACTGAAATTGGTCCTTGGTGCGAAAAAGGTTACAGGCTCCCTAGCGACAATTAAGACGTCAGCGTCCTGTCGCAGGCGGGTGCAATGACGTCACTACTCCTGAGCTGGGAAATAGGCTGCAGGATACAGCAAGGAGAGTCAGCGGTGGCAAGTCCGAGCAAGGGAATCTTAGGATTATTGTTTGGTTTTTTTTGGGGGGAGGGGGGGAGGCTTTAAAAAATTTTAAGGGTCAATAACCATAAGGGGTCATTAGGGAAAGCTGGAGCATTATTAATATAAGGGGGCTATTGGGAGGCAGTATTTATGTAAGGATGTAAGAGGGTATTGGGTGGGCATTATTGATTTAAAGGGGTTGTCCAGGAATTACAGTAATTGGGCAGTAGGCCGAGGAAGGTGAAACATAAAAAAACCCAACATACTCACCTGTCTCCAGTTCTTCGATGCCCCCCACCGCTGTCAAGTTGAATGCTGCTCACGGGCTTGTTCTGGCGGAAGTTCAGCAGTTCAGCAGGTACAGAAAAAGGACCCGGGACGTAACCCGTGACGTATGCGAGTGACGTCCTGGGTCCTTTCCTGTGACTGTTGAGGACACATGCAGCAAGGACTTGTGCCAGAACAAGCCCCCGGGCGATGCTGGACCTGACAGCAACGGGGGACACCGAAGCACCAGGGACTGGAGAGTATGTTTAATTTTTTGGTTTTTTTTGTTTCACCTTCCTCGGCCTCCTGCCCCACTTCTGCATTTCCTGGACAACCCCTTTAAGGGAATATATAGGAGAATTATTAATTAGGGTGCATTATTAGCTGAGGTATTATTAATTTAAGCAGGCATATAGGAGTATTTTTTTTTTGGGGGGGAAAGGGGGCATTATTGATTTAAGGGGGCATACAGGAGTATTATTAGGGGGTTCAGAGGAGGTATTATTGATTTAAGGGGGTATATAGGAGTATTATTAATTGGGGGCACAGGGGCATTATTAATTGAGGGGCACTATTAATTTAAATGGTTGTGCTATGATAAATTTTAAAGCAAGCGTTATAATGTACATTCCCCCCTTTACCTGCACTGAGCTGTCTATCACCATTGCTTGTATACTGAGCAGCTGCAGAAAGATGTCACAATGGCGGAACCACAGCAGCCCAATACAATATACTGTTGTACTGTAGAAAGAAGTGATTGGCTGCAGTGGTCTCGTCAACTTGACATCAGTGCTGCATCTGCTCCTTATGCAAATAGTGCAGTGAAGGTGATGGCTGGCCCAGGGCAGGGACAGAGGGGAGGATGCAGGTAAGTGTCCTGTCCTGCTGCCTGCATTAATACTTCTGATCCCGAACAATCCCTTTAAGGGGGCACACAGGAGGAATTAAGGGGCATTGCTAATAACATACAAAAGGCAGGTATCATTCGTTTACATGGGATTTTTATATCACGTATTTTATAATTGAGGTAGCAACAGGATGGGGACTTTGTATAGGCAAGGAAAATGTGGGTCACATGTTACAACTTTTCCCTGTACTGTATTTACTTAAACTGTATGCAGAGCCCTGTGTACAGCCAGTATTTATCACTACACAGTCACCGTATAGTGATAATATTGGTATAACCAGGTAGGGGGCCCACTTGGATATGTTTGCCCCCCCTGTTCCGAACCCCTAGATACGCCTCTGTATCTACCTATATTATACAGATATATATATGCACCAGAGCTGTCTGTTCCATTCAATGTGTATCAGCTGTTGAGAAGGACTGATCAATGGGGGTGCTGGGTGACAGACCCCCAGAGATCTAATTTTAGTGACTTGTCATTAGGATAGGTCATCAATATTTTTTTGCCCTGCAAAACCTTTATCTGATCTCCAGTTTGGTTAGCTAATGCAATTTTTCATAAAAGCAATTCAACACAATATCACAACATGCTAACTAAAGCTTTGAAAGTCTGCACAGCTTGCCCTCATTCCCATGAGGCAACCACACAGATAGACAAAAAATGTGGTGAAATGATTTTTTATAATTCAGACCAAATAAAAATGTCCTACCTTTTTGCAGAAATGTGGTGACCAATACAATCTCTGTTGCAATCACTTCCTTACTGGTCCTTATCATGTGCCGTTCATTTTTCACATGACTTCAGGTGTTAGAAACACCCACCATGAGGGTGATGTCATCACTAATGAAAGCAGCATTTGTCTAAACTTTATTGACAACCAGTTTGGGGCTGATCCTGATCACTAGACAAGCCAGCACCTGGTTCACAGCAGTGATTAGAGGCAGCAGAAGCAGCACGGGAGACAAGCACATTTTTTTATTTTTAACAATTCTGGCCTCTCCCTTGTCTCCATCAGACAGGCATTCTTCCATGAGTGGCCAGAGGGTGTCATGGACACTGATGGGCTGGCAGCATGGTAGATGCATAAGGTGAGTGAAGGAGACAACCAACAGATGCACAAAAGATGTGCAAAAGTTTTCAATGCTTTATCATTAGCATTATGCAGGGAAAATTGCATGCTTTATAAAACATGTGTGGGTTTCAAAAACATATATTATATATATATATATATATACAGTACAGACCAAAAGTTTGGACACACCTTCTCATTCCAAGAGTTTTCTGTATTTTCATGACTATAAAAATTGTAGATTCACACTGAAGGCATCAAAACTATGAATTAACACATGCAGAATTATATACTTAACAAAAAAGTGTGAAACAACTGAAAATATGTCTTATATTCTAGGTTCTTCAAAGTAGCCACCTTTTGCTTTGATTACTGCTTTGCACACTCTTGGCATTCTCTTGATGAGCTTCAAGAGGTAGTCACCTGAAATGGTTTTCACTTCACAGGTTTAATAAGTGGGATTTCTTGCCTTATAAATGGGGTTGGGACCATCAGTTGTGTTGTTCAGAAGTCAGGTGGATACACAGCTGATAGTCCTACTGAATGGAGTGTTAGAATTTGTATTATGGCAAGAAAAAAGCAGCTAAGTAAAGAAAAACGAGTGGCCATCATTACTTTAAGAAATGAAGGTCAGTCAGTCCGAAAAATTGGGAAAACTTTGAAAGTGTCCCCAAGTGCAGTGGCCAAAACCATCAAGAGCTACAAAGAAACTGGCTCACATGAGGACCGCCCCAGGAAAGGAAGACCAAGAGTCACCTCTGCTGCGGAGGATAAGTTCATCCGAGTCACCAGCCTCAGAAATCGCAGGTTAACAGTAGCTCAGATTAGAGACCAGGTCAATGCCACACAGAGTTCTAGCAGCAGACACATCTCTACAACAACTGTTAAGAGGAGACTGTGTGCAGCAGGCCTTCATGGTAAAATAGCTGCTAGGAAACCACTGCTAAGGACAGACAACAAGCAGAAGAGACTTGTTTGGGCTAAAGAACACAAGGAATGGACATTAGACCTGTGGAAATCTGTGCTTTGGTCTGATGAGTCCAAATTTGAGATCTTTGGTTCCAACCACCGTGTCTTTGTGCGACACAGAGAAGGTGAACGAATGGACTCTACATGCCTGGTTCCCACCGTGAAGCATGGAGGAGGAGGTGTGATGGTGTGGGGGTGCTTTGCTGGTGACACTGTTGGGGATTTATTCAAAATTGAAGGAATACTGAACCAGCATGGTTACCACAGCATCTTGCAGTGGCATGCTATTCCATCCGGTTTGCGTTTAGTTGGACCATCATTTATTTTTCAAAAGGACAATGACCTCAAATACACCTCCAGACTGTGTAAGGGCTATTTGACCAAGAAGGAGAGTGATGGGGTGCTACGCCAGATGACCTGGCCTCCACAGTCACCAGACCTGAACCCAATCGAGATGGTTTGGGGTGAGCTGGACCGCAGAGTGAAGGCAAAATGGCCAACAAGTGCTAAGCATCTCTGGGAACTTCTTCAAGACTGTTGGAAGACCATTTCAGGTGACTACCTCTTGAAGCTCATCAAGAGAATGCCAAGAGTGTGCAAAGCAGTAATCAAAGCAAAAGGTGGCTACTTTGAAGAACCTAGAATATAAGACATATTTTCAGTTGTTTCACACTTTTTTGTTACGTATATAATTCCACGTGTTAATTCATAGTTTTGATGCATTCAGTGTGAATCTACTATTTTTATAGTCATGAAAATACAGAAAACACTTGGAATGAGAAGGTGTGTCCAAACTTTTGGTCTGTACTGTATATATAAACAGAGATACTCACGTACATATATATATATATATATATATATATATATATATATATATACTGTATATAGATGTATGCATATATATGTAGCTATATAATGTGTGTAGATATATATATATATATATATATATATATAGAAAAACACACACATAAATATACATTCATAAGTAAATAAGTAAACTGGGAAAAGCTCTGACACTCACAACAAGGAACTAGAGACCAGAAAGTATTGCATGAAAATATGACATCCAACAGAAGGCACATGAGTTTCCCAGCTCCTTTTCCCATAATGCCTTGTGATATGTAGATGCTTAGTAGAGGGCAAAAGGCAATTCAAAACTCTACACACCTTCACTGGTGCTCTCCCCAAGGAGAGATAGTCCCTTCCCTGAGCCACTCATTGCCTCCCACAAAGCCAGCCAGTTCACTTTGCTCTGCACTGTTGAGGGACAAAAATCCCGTAACGGTGCTGTATGCAGATAAGTGAAATTGGCTTGGCTAAAATCCCATTTGCTGTCTCAAGACTCAGTGAGTCAAAAGCAAATTGAGGATCTGTTACATCCAACAGAGGGCGCATGAGCTTCACAGCTCCTTTTCCCATAATACCTTGTGATATGTAGATGCTTAGTAGAGGGTAAAAGGCAATTCAAAACTCTACACACCTTCACTGGTGCTCTCCTCAAGGAGAGATAGTCCCTTCCCTGAAAATATGAGAAATGGTAAAAATGGTTCAAACATACAGAAAGGTCCTCAGTTATGCTTATTCATTCATATGAAAATCATTTTCTACCTTTAGTCACATTTTCTTAATCCCTGAAAATCCCTTTAATTCCATAAGGATGCAGGAATTAATGCTTTTTTAATATTTTCACCGTCTTCCAAAATTCATAACTTTTTTATTTTTTCGTCGACCTAGCAATGTGAGGGATTATTCTTTGCGTGACGAATTATACTTTCATTTGCCACCATTTTGTGGTACATATCATGTTTTGTTTAGTTTTAATTTACATTTATATTTTTGGGGGGTCCATGTTAAATAACCCACAATTCTATCATAATTTTTGGCATTTTGTTTTTACGGCGTTCACTCTGCATTCAAAATTACATGTCAGCTTTGTACAGCAGGTCATTACAATTATGGTGATACCATATTTATTTGGTTTTTTATCACCGTATTCTGTACTGTTGATGGAGTCAGGACTCTTTATTTGCGGGGCAAGTTGTACTTTCTATTGGTACCAATGTTTGGTATGTATGACTGTCTGATCACTTTTTATAGTTAATTTTTTGGGAAAGCAAAGTGACCAAAATATGTAAATTTGCGCATTGCGGTATATATATATATATATATATATATATATATACCGCAATGCGCAAATTAACATATTTTGGTCACTTTGCTTTCCCAAAAATTTACAATAAAAAGTGATCAGACAGTCATACAGTGCCTTGAGAAAGTATTCGGCCCCCTTGAACTTTTCAACCTTTTGCCACATTTCAGGCTTCAAACATAAAGATATAAAATTTAAATTTTTTGGTGAAGAATCAACAACAAGTGGGACACAATTGTGAAGTGGAACGAAATTTATTGGTTATTTTAAACTTTTGTAAAAAATAAAAAGCTGAAAAGTGGGGTGTGCAATATTATTCGGCCCCCTTAAGTTAATACGTTGTAGCGCCACCTTTTGCTGCGATTACAGCTGCAAGTCACTTGGGGTATGTCTCTATCAGTTTTACACATCGAGAGACTGAAATTCTTGCCCATTCTTCCTTGGAAAACAGCTCGAGCTCAGTGAGGTTGGATGGAGAGCGTTTGTGAACAGCAGTTTTCAGCTCTTTCCACAGATTCTCGATTGGATTCAGGTCTGGACTTTGACTTGGCCATTCTAACACCTGGATACGTTTATTTGTGAACCATTCCATTGTAGATTTTGCTTTATGTTTAGGATCATTGTCTTGTTGGAAGATAAATCTCTGTCCCAGTCTCAGGTCTTTTGCAGGCTCCAACAGGTTTTCTTCCAGAATGGTCCTGTATTTGGCTCCATCCATCTTCCCATCAATTTTAACCATCTTCCCTGTCCCTGCTGAAGAAAAGCAGGCCCAAACCATGATGCTGCCGCCACCATGTTTGACTGTGGGGATGGTGTGTTCAGGGTGATGAGCTGTGTTGCTTTTACGCCAAACATATCGTTTTGCATTGTGGCCTAAAAGTTCGATTTTGGTTTCATCTGACCAGAGCACCTTCTTCCACATGTTTGTTGTGTCTCCCAGGTGGCTTGTGGCAAACTTTAAACCAGACTTTTTATGGATATCTTTGAGAAATGGCTTTCTTCTTGCCACTCTTTCATAAAGGCCAGATTTGTGCAGTGTACGACTGATTGTTGTCCTATGGACAGACTCTACCACCTCAGCTGTAGATCTCTGCAGTTCATCCAGAGTGATCATGGGCCTCTTGGTTGCATCTCTGATCAGTCTTCTCCTTGTTTGAGATGAAAGTTTAGAGGGATGGCCGGGTCTTGGTAGATTTGCAGTGGTCTGATACTCCTTCCATTTCAATATGATCACTTGCACAGTGCTCCTTGGGATGTTTAAAGTTTGGGAAATCTTTTTGTATCCAAATCCGGCTTTAAACTTCTCCACAACAGTATCACGGACCTTCCTGGTGTGTTCCTTGGTCTTCATGAGGCTCTCTGTGCTTTAAACAGAACCCTGACACTATCACAGAGCAGGTGCATTTATACGGAGACTTGATTACCCACAGTTGGATTATATTTATCATCATCAGTTATTTAGGACAACATTGGATCATTCAGAGATCCTCACTGAACTTCTGGAGTGAGTTTGCTGCACTGAAAGTAAAGGGACCGAATAATATTGCGCGCCAAGACAATGATCCTAAACATAAAGCAAAATCTACAATGGAATGGTTCACAAATAAACGTATCCAGGTGTTAGAATGGCCAAGTCAAAGTCCAGACCTGAATCCAATCGAGAATCTGTGGAAAGAGCTGAAAACTGCTGTTCACAAACGCTTTCCATCCAACCTCACTGAGCTCGAGCTGTTTTCCAAGGAAGAATGGGCAAGAATTTCAGTCTCTCGATGTGTAAAACTGATAGAGACATACCCCAAGTGATTTGCAGCTGTAATCGCAGCAAAAGGTGGCGCTACAAAGTATTAACTTAAGGGGGCCGAATAATATTGCACGCCCCACTTTTCAGTTTTTTATTTTTTACAAAAGTTTAAAATAACCAATAAATTTTGTTCCACTTCACAATTGTGTCCCACTTGTTGTTGATTCTTCACCAAAAAATTTAAATTTTATATCTTTACATTTGAAGCCTGAAATGTGGCAAAAGGTTGAAAAGTTCAAGGGGGCCGAATACTTTCGCAAGGCACTGTACATACCAAACATTGGTACCAATAGAAAGTACAACTTGCCCCGCAAATAAAGAGTCCTGACTCCATCAACAGTACAGATATATATATATATATATATATATATATATATATATATATACAGTCATATGAAAAAGTTTGGGCACCCCTATTAATCTTAATCATTTTTAGTTCTAAATATTTGGGTGTTTGCAACAGCCATTTCAATTTGATATATCTAATAACTAATGGACACAGTAATATTTCAGGATTGAAATGAGGTTTATTATACTAACAGAAAATGTGCAATATGCATTAAACCAAAATTTGACCGGTGCAAAAGTATGGGCACCTCAACAGAAAAGTGACATTAATATTTAGTAGATCCTCCTTTTTCAAAAATAACAGCCTCTAGTCGCTTCCTGTAGCTTTTAATCAGTTCCTGGATCCTGGATGAAGGTATTTTTGACCATTCCTCTTTACAAAACAATTCCAGTTCAGTTAAGTTTGATGGTCGCCGAGCATGGACAGCCCGCTTCAAATTATCCCACAGATGTTCAATGATATTCAGGTCTGGGGACTGGGATGGCCATTCCAGAACATTGTAATTGTTCCTCTGCATGAATGCCTCAGTAGATTTGGAGCTGTGTTTTGGATTATTGTCTTGCTGAAATATCCATCCCCGGCGTAACTTCAAATTCGTCACTGATTCTTGTACATTATTCTCAAGAATCTGCTGATACTGAGTTGAATCCATGCGACCCTCAACTTTAACAAGATTCCCAGTGCCGGCATTGGCCACACAGCCCCAAAGCATGATGGAACCTCCACCAAATTTTACAGTGGGTAGCAAATGTTTTTCTTGGAATGCTGTGTTTTTTTGACGCCATGCATAACGCCTTTTTGTATGACCAAACAACTCAATCTTTGTTTCATCAGTCCACAGGACCTTCTTCCAAAATGAAGCTGGCTTGTCCAAATGTGCTTTTGCATACCTCAGGCGACTCTGTTTGTGGCGTGCTGTCAGAAACGGCTTCTTTCGCATCACTCTCCCATACAGCTTCTCCTTGTGCAAAGTGTGCTGTATTGTTGACCGATGCACAGTGACACCATCTGCAGCAAGATGATGCTGCAACTCTTTGGAGGTGGTCTGTGGATTGTTCTTGACTGTTCTCACCATTCTTCTTCTCTGCCTTTCTGATATTTTTCTTGGCCTGCCACTTCTGGGCTTAACAAGAACTGTCCCTGTGGTCTTCCATTTCCTTACTATGTTCCTCACAGTGGAAACTGACAGGTTAAATCTCTGAGACAACTTTTTGTATCCTTCCCCTGAACAACTAAGTTGAACAATCTTTGTTTTCAGATCATTTGAGAGTTGTTTTGAGGAGCCCATGATGCCACTCTTCAGAGGAGATTCAAATAGGAGAACAACTTGCAATTGGCCACCTTAAATACCTTTTCTCATGATTGGATACACCTGGCTATGAAGTTCAAAGCTCAGTGAGGTTACAAAACCAATTTTGTGCTTCAGTAAGTCAGTAAAAAGTAGTTAGGAGTATTCAAATCAATAAAATGATAAGGGTACCCAAATTTTTGCACCGGTCAAATTTTGGTTTAATGCATATTGCACATTTTCTGTTAGTACAATAAACCTCATTTCAATCCTGAAATATTACTGTGTCCATCAGTTATTAGATATATCAAATTGAAATGGCTGTTGCAAACACCCAAATATTTAGAACTAAAAATGATTAAGATTAATAGGGGTGCCCAAACTTTTTCATATGACTGTATATATATATATATATATATATATATATATATATATATATATATATATTATTTTTTTTTTTTTTTTTTTGTTTTTTTGTTTTGTTTTGTTTTTTTTGTTTTTTTTGTACGGCATTCATCGTCCAGGATAATTAACGTTATTTTTAGATAGTGGGGACTTTTTATTTTTGTTTGCATTATATATTTTTTAAATATAAAGGTGTTTTATTTTACTTTTTATTATTTGATTATTTATGTGTGTTTTTACTGTGTGTGTGTTTTTTTTTCACTTTCACTTGAAGCTGGGATCTCAGATTCCCTGTGCAATGTACTGCAATACATAGTATTGCAGAACATCGCACAATAGTGATCCTATTAGAACTATGCATATGCAGTCAGGAGGCTGTAGCCCGGCTTCCTGGCTGCCATGGCAACCTCTTGAAACCCGCGATCTTATCACGGGGGGATGTCGAGGGGCGACGGGGAAGCCGAGTGCCGGAAGTAATGCTACAGCTCCTCCTCCTTTTACGGCACTGAGCATTAAAGGGGTATTCCCATGAACATAATCATATTTATATTTGTAGATAATGCAAAGTTAAAGGTTTTTGCAAATATAAGTAGCTAAAAATCCTGCAGAGTTTTAAAGATTTTCTCTAACTATGCTAGTGGTGACAGTCTGTTCACTGTTGATCGGTTGCCAATGGATACGATCACGTATGCAGAAACTTTCTATGGTCTGGAACTTGTCAGGAACCCAGCCATGATTTTCTTATTGTAGCTAGTTTATCAGGCAGGGACATTACATGGATCAGGAGATATCTCGGCTACAATAAGGCAAATCATGGCTGATTTTCTGACCTTAGAAAGTTCTTGCATTCATGGCCGTATCCACTGGCAACCTATCAAGACAACAACTCATGACCACAAGATGTTTAGAGAAAATCTTAAACTCTGCAAAATTTTTAATCACTTATATTTGCAAAAATGTTTAACTTTTAGTTATCTACAAATTTAAAAATGGTTATGTTCATGGGAATACCCCTTTAACTATACGCTCAGGGCGACGTAATAGTATGCCACAGAGCAGGAAGGGGTTAACTTATCGCAAGATCATGTTGCTTTTAGAATAACTTTATTTTGTCATGTACATACCTGAACTTGTCTTGGCAAGAGGACAGCCAAGGAAGGACACACATGTGTAAATTTAATTGATGTTAACAGCTGTAATGATCAATACAAAGTAGGGCTTGGACAAGTGGCTGCAGTCTACTTAGCTGCAAAGATAAAAGGGCAATGTGTGTGGTAGGACAATTACAAAAACTCTTTTGTTGTAACAGACCCCCAGCAAGCTGACCAGAGTTTATCCAAGCCCAGCTACTTTCTAGTTTTATTGGTATTGATAGTGCCCAAGCAGAGGATGAGTAATTCAATAGGCGTAATATTTATGTTTAGAATGGTGGCAGACAAATCTGCAGTGGCCCTTCTATTCTTATACTCTTCATTGTGTGGCTGTCCCTGCATTATCACTTAGGTTCAGTTGCTCAAAGGACAGAAATCTAAGTGGCAGTTCACATCACATTCCTGCTGTCTGTTTTAGTAGTAAACACAGATACAAACATGCATCAGTTTTTATATTAAGAAACTAGATCTGTTTGGTTGAACGGGCTAAGAATAGATGGACTACCTCACAAGATTCCTTTCGACGAATATTTGTGAGATTGATTCTACCACTTTACCTATTACCAAAAGTGCTATTATTATGATACTATTATTATACCAAAATATAATAAACGGAGGCCCAGGGGAGCTGAGGGAAAATAACATACAGCTATACCCACCTTGCCTCACCTTTCCTGGGCATCCGGTGGTTCTCTGGCATTTTCTGTCCTCTTATGGCCCCTGTATGACGTGATGCGCTTCTAGTTAACTTCTGAGGCCCAACAATAACATCAGCATCATAACATCAGCATGACTCCCGGGGACGCTGGATGCCGAAGATTTGAGAAATAGCTGTTTGTTATTTTCCCTCACCTCCCCTGGGCCTCCACTTAGTATACTCTAGGGTCTGAGGAGACCCCACAGGATACATTTTTATCCCTTGTTCATTTGGACAGATGAAAAAGCGTGGTATGCCATGCTTTTCTTTCTGTTAAATGCAACGGATTATGACATCATGGAGGTAAAACTGAGTGAAAAGTACGCACTTTGGACATCCCTTTTACCAAGAGAAGTCAATGGGGATGTTTAGCAACACGTTTTAGCATGGTTTTTCTGTATCAAAATGTGTCTGCTCAACGGAAATAAAAAACGTGATGTAAACGGACCCTCAATCTTTTTGTTTTTCTGTGATTAGTAAGCATATTGTATCCCTGTTACTTTTTCATAGATTATAAACTCTTGAGAACAGGGCCCACTTTCCTATTGCTTGAATTGATGATAAATTTTGTGTGAAATGTAATGCAGGGCCGGTTTTAGACAAAGTGGGGCCCTAATTTCTAAGACATACAGTGGTGAAACTACCACTATAGCAGCTGCTATGGGGTCTCTGACCATAGGGGGCCTGGTGGGCTCCTGCTGCTTTTGTTTTTTAAATAGGCCTTTAACTGTTGGAGTTACTCCAGCAGGAAATAGGCCCTATTTACTTACTGGTCCCCACTCCTGCCCACGGTCACCCCCACTTCCCCTTCAGCTCTCCAGGAGGCCCCGTGCGTCCCACATCACGTTGCTGACACTGAAAAGCGTCAGGACTTTGCTGATAGGGGCGAGCTATGGAATGCATGGGGATAAGTAAGTACGGCTGCAGTACTTGGTATTTGTTGGGCGAACCGTGCGAGGTTTGCCTAGCAGTTTCTCTCCAACAAACTGTTATTATTATACTCTGGGGTCTTTTCTGACCTCAGAGTATAATGTTCAGAGGCCTGGGGTGAAAAAAAAAACTGTTTTATTTACCTCTCCTGTGCTCCAACGCGAATTCCTGTGGGTCCAGCTGGCGTCATTGACGCACAATGATGGTGACCTAACCCACGTCTGTGATGTCATTGAAGACAGCAGGAAGTAGCACTGGAGCACAGCAGAGGTAAGTAAAACCATTTTTTTTTCACTTCCCCTGGGCCTCCAAACATTATACTCTGTGTTCTGATGAGACCCCAGAGTATAATAATAGTCCATGGGTCATGATCCACAAAAATTTTCTCTCCACCAATTTCAAGAGGACCTTTCACGTCCTCTGGTACCCACGGTTTTATATACCACTGGAAAGCTGACAGTACATTGAATTCAGCGCACAGTCAGCTTTGATGGTACATGCCTGGATTCTGGAGATATTGTTGCCGTTAGTTTCGGCCCTAATATCCCTTCACCATCAGAGGGGCGGGTCTTACTGCTCAGCATCATTACTGGGAGTAAGGAACGCCCCCTCTGACAGTACAATGCCATAGAAGAGTACAGTCAGGGGGGTGTTCCTTACCGCCCAGCAATGACGTTGAGCAGTAAGGCCCGCCCTTCTGATAGTGGAGAGATATCTGTGCCGAAACTAACGGCACCGATATCTCCAGCACCTGAACGCACATCGGGAAAGATGATAGTGCACTGAATTCAATGGACTGTCAGCTTTCTAGCAGTATATAATACCCCAGGTGCCAGAGGATGTGAAAGCTCCTTTTTCAGTTTTGAAATGGTGGACGCCATTCTAGTCAATGGGGTCCACCAGGGTCTGTGTGTAACCTCTAAAACAGTGGTCTGGCTTCCCTGGTGGATCCGAACGACGGAGAGGCCAGAGCAGATGTGAACCTAGCCTAAGAGTTTTCAATTCATTTTAAAATGACAGTTTTTATCTGGCTTCATCGTTTACATACAGTCATATGAAAAAGTTTGGGCACCCCTATTAATCTTAATCATTTTTAGTTCTAAATATTTGGGTGTTTGCAACAGCCATTTCAATTTGATATATCTAATAACTGATGGACACAGTAATATTTCAGGATTGAAATGAGGTTTATTGTACTAACAGAAAATGTGCAATATGCATTAAACCAAAATTTGACTGGTGCAAAAGTATGGGCACCTCAACAGAAAAGTGACATTAATATTTAGTAGATCCTCCTTTTGCAAAAATAACAGCCTCTAGTCGCTTCCTGTAGCTTTTAATCAGTTCCTGGATCCTGGATGAAGGTATTTTTGACCATTCCTCTTTACAAAACAATTCCAGTTCAGTTAAGTTTGATGGTCGCCGAGCATGGACAGCCCGCTTCAAATTATCCCACAGATGTTCAATGATATTCAGGTCTGGGGACTGGGATGGCCATTCCAGAACATTGTAATTGTTTCTCTGCATGAATGCCTGAGTATATTTGGAGCTGTGTTTTGGATCATTGTCTTGCTGAAATATCCATCCCCGGCGTAACTTCAAATTCGTCACTGATTCTTGTACATTATTCTCAAGAATCTGCTGATACTGAGTTGAATCCATGCGACCCTCAACTTTAACAAGATTCCCGGTGCCGGCATTGGCCACACAGCCCCAAAGCATGATGGAACCTCCACCAAATTTTACAGTGGGTAGCAAGTGTTTTTCTTGGAATGCTGTGTTTTTTTGACGCCATACATAACGCCTTTTTGTATGACCAAACAACTCAATCTTTGTTTCATCAGTCCACAGGACCTTCTTCCAAAATGAAGCTGGCTTGTCCAAATGTGCTTTTGCATACCTCAGGCAACTCTGTTTGTGGCGTGCTTTCAGAAACGGCTTCTTTCGCGTCACTCTCCCATACAGCTTCTCCTTGTGCAAAGTGTGCTGTATTGTTGACCGATGCACAGTGACACCATCTGCAGCAAGATGATGCTGCAGCTCTTTGGAGGTGGTCTGTGGATTGTCCTTGACTGTTCTCACCATTCTTCTTCTCTGCCTTTCTGATATTTTTCTTGGCCTGCCACTTCTGGGCTTAACAAGAACTGTCCCTGTGGTCTTCCATTTCCTTACTATGTTCCTCACAGTGGAAACTGACAGGTTAAATCTCTGAGACAACTTTTTGTATCCTTCCCCTGAACAACTATGTTGAACAATCTTTGTTTTCAGATCATTTGAGAGTTGTTTTGAGGAGCCCATGATGCCACTCTTCAGAGGAGATTCAAATAGGAGAACAACTTGCAATTGGCCACCTTAAATACCTTTTCTCATGATTGGATACACCTGGCTATGAAGTTCAAAGCTCAGTGAGGTTACAAAACCAATTTTGTGCTTCAGTAATTCAGTAAAAAGTAGTTAGGAGTATTCAAATCAATAAAATGATAAGGGTACCCAAATTTTTGCACCGGTCAAATTTTGGTTTAATGCATATTGCACATTTTCTCTTAGTACAATAAACCTCATTTCAATCCTGAAATATTACTGTGTCCATCAGTTATTAGATATATCAAATTGAAATGGCTGTTGCAAACACCAAAATATTTAGAACTAAAAATGATTAAGATTAATAGGGGTGCCCAAACTTTTTCATATGACTGTATATAGGAAGAATCTTAGGAAATATAACGGTGATCATCCTGACAAATGTAATGCAAAACTGCAGTAAATACTGACACCATAGCAAAGAAAATATATACTGTATGAAATTCTGGTTCAAATTTTGGATACCATAGGGAATCTGTATTACTACACATACACAAACAAAAGAGAACATGTACACACACAGACACATAGACACACACAGAACATGTCCACACACACACAGAACATGTACACACACAAACACAGAACATATACACACACACAAAGACACACACAGAAGATGTATGTACGCACACACACATATACATACACACACACACACACCGAACATGTACACACACACACATGTATATACACACACACACAAGACACAACACATACCTGGAGTTGAGTCAGGGATCGATTACTCTGGGCTGCAGCAGCCCAATGTAGTTGATCAGCCCCTGCAGTGCAAGACTCCGGGAGGAGGAGGAGGAGCTGTCGGCCTGCGCGGGTAAGTGAGAGAGGAGAGAGAGGCAGTCAGCACCTGGCAGCCCAGGGGGCCTCTTAAATTTTGGGGGCCCTGGGTGATTGCCCAGTTTGCCCCCCCCCCCCAACACTGGCCCTGATGTAATGTGTGTAATTTCTAACTTTTGTTTGAATATGTGAACTGTATGATTTATAGAATATGTTGATGATATACAAAAAGTATACAGTGTTGAATAGGATAGTATTTAAAAGGAAACTGTCACATGTAAAATAAAGTACAATCTATAGGCAGCAGGTTTTTAGAGCAGGATATGTTGAATAGATTTATATATTTGTTATGGTAGAGTCTCTGGAGCAAATATCAAAAAATGAAGGATCTGACTGACAACAGAGAGCAATAGAACACAGCACTAAGAGACAGATTCCAGACACTGCAAAGCCAGATGGATTTTGAGATCCAAGATGTTTCCACAGAAACTGGTACAAAAAAATAAATGCTCCACAATCAGAAGTCAAACCAGAACCCATGATAAACTTACAAGGCAGCTAGGAATCAGGGGGATAAATAAGGAGAGGCCAATAGTCAGTTCATGAGGAAATGTCAGAGCCAAAATCAGGAGACAAATTGATTTCCAGTATCAAGCCAGAGGTCAATATAAAGCAGTGTAGCACAAACAATTAGGTTATGAGAGCCAAATTAGGTAGAACTAACTAGAAGGCACCTGGCTGGGGAGGAAGAGGGTTGAAATATGCCTCCTCAGCTGCTAATTGGATAAATTCTGACACTACAGAAGCTTCCCAGGTTGTCATGGTAACCTTAAAACAATAGTAGCTAAACTGAGAATCCTAACGATATTGTTTTGTGGGAACAATTTGAATATAACCTGTCATTTATTGATTGAAATTTCTAATCTTTCTATATTGAAAAGTCAAGGAAGTGGTCCTATTAGTGATTGACAGCCTCTCTTTTATGACTTGTGTAGTGATACAGTGAAGGAAATAAGTGTTTGATCCCTTGCTGATTTTGCCCACTGACAAAGACATGAACAGTCTATAATTTTAAGGGTAGGTTTATTTTAACAGTGAGAGATAGAATATCAAAAATAAAATCCAGAAAATCACATTGTATAAATTTTATACATTTATTTGCATTTTGAAGAGAGAAATAAGTATTTGATCTCCTACCAACCATTAACAGTTCTGGCTCCTACAGACCAGTTAGACGCTTCTAATCAACTCGTTACCTGCATTAAAGACAGCTCTCTTACATTGTCACCTGTATAAAAGACTCCTGTCCACAGACTCAATTAATCAGTCAGACTCTAACCTCTACAACATGGGCAAGACCAAAGAGCTTTCTAAGGATGTCATGGACAAGATCATAGACCTGCACAAGGCTGGAATGGGCTACAAAACCATAAGTAAGACGCTGGGTGAAAAGGAGACAACTGTTGGTACAATAGTAAGAAAATGGAAGAAATACAAAATGACTGTCAATCGACATCGATCTGGGGCTCCATGCAAAATCTCACTTCATGGGGTATCCTTGATCATGAGAAAGGTGAGAGATCAGCCTAAAACTACATGGGGGGAACTTGTTAATGATCTCAAGTCAGCTGGGACCACAGTCACCAAGAAAACCATTGGTAACACATTACGACGTAATGGATTTAAATCCTGCAGTGCCCGCAAAGTCCCCCTGCTCAAGAAGGCCCATGTGCAGGCCCGTCTGAGTTTGCCAATGAACACCTGGATGATTCTGCAAGTAAATGGGAGAAGGAGCTGTGGTCAGATGAGACAAAAATTGAGTTCTTTGGCATTAACTCAACTCGCCGTGTTTGAAGGAAGAGAAATGCTGAATATGAACCAAAGAACACCATCCCCACTGTCAAGCATGGAGGTGGAAACATTATGTTTTGGGGGTTTCTGCTAAGGGCACAGGACTACTTCACCACATCAATGGGAGAATGGATGGAGCCATGTACCGTAAAATCCTGAGTGACAACCTCCTTCCCTCTGCCAGGACATTAAAAATGGGTCGTGGCTGGGTCTTCCAGCAGGACAATGAGCCAAAACATACAGCCAAGGTAACAAAAGAGTGGTTCAAAAAGAAGCACATTAAGGTCATGGAGTGGCCTAGCCAGTCTCCAGACATTAATCACATAGAAAACTTATGGAGGGAGCAGAAGATCCGAGTTGCCATGTGACAGCCTCAAACTGTTAGTGAGTTAGAGATGATCTGAAAAGAGGTGTGAACCAAATTTCCTCCTGACATGTGTGCAAACCTCATCATCAACTACAAAAAACGTCTGACTGCTGTGCTTGCCAACAAGGGTTTTGCCACCAAGTATTAAAGGGGTTTTCCGCGCAAAAATTTAAAAAAAAAAAAATGTCTCTTAGTGCTATTAATGGGTTAATAAATGCACCCTTATACCTTTGGCAGTGTTTTGAGTTATTTCTGGGTGTTTCTGGGAGCTCCTGCATTTGTTTACATGCTTCAGCCTCCTGCTATGTAACTTCCTCAGTAACCCCTCTCACCTCACTCCCCCCTCCTTCCTCCCGTCTCTCTAGCTATCCCGCCCTTCCCTACCTACTCAGTCCAACCCCCAACCCATATTATATACTTACCCTCCACGCTTCTTTCGGTGAGACGGCTCCTCCTCCTGTACTGATTCTGTCTGTGCGCGCTCTTCTCCATCGCTGCTTTGTTCTCTGCAGCGATGATCCACCTCTACTGCGCATGCGTGGATGCGCAGTATTGGTGAATTATCGACAGCAGTGCGTACAGCGCTTGGAGAAGAGTGCGCACAGACAGAATCAGTACAGGAGAAGATGCTGTCTTGCCGGAAGAAGCGTGGAGGGTAAGTATAATGGGGTGGATGGGGGGGAGTAGTAGTGACAATCCATTTCCGGAAATGGGGAGACGGATTGTCACCGGATAATCAAAAAATGATATGGGTAAATATACATTTTTGATTAATGATGTTATTTAGAAAGTAGGAGACGGGAGGGTGTTTAGATTAGTGTAGGGATTTCCAGTTATCTTGGACTACCCCTTTAAGTCTTGTTTGCCAGAGGGATCAAATACTTATTTCTCTCTGCAAAATGCAAATAAATTTATAAAATTTATACAATGCGATTTTCTGGATTTTATTTTTGATATTCTATCTCTCACTGTTAACATTAACCTACCTTTAAAATTATAGACTGTTCATGTCTTTGTCAGTGGGCAAACTTACAAAATCAGCAAGGGATCAAATACTTATTTCCTGCACTGTAGCTGTCAATTACTGATAGGACCACCTTCTTGGCTTCTCAGTATATAAAAAGCATAGATTTAAATTACTAAAAATAAGTTATAATCAGTTTGTTTCCACAAAACTATATATCAATCAGTTCAGCTGCTTCTGCTATATAACATACTGTTTCCAGATTTTATTGCATTTTTTTATGTGACAGATTTGCTATAAAGAAATCTATACTGTCAGCTATACTGACTGAAAGGCAAGGCTCTGATTGGACCCTTGTTAGAGTTAGGCTAAAACTGATGTGGTAATTGGAAGATATGGACAGTACAATCCATTAATGGCTTTAGATTAAATATATGCACTACTGTGTAAAGGTTCTAAGCAGGTGTGGAAAAATTTTGCAAATTAAGAACACTTTCAAAAATAGAAGTGTTTATCTTTCTCAGTTAACAAAATGAAGTGAATGGGCAAAAGAGAAATCTAAATCAAATCAATATTTGGTGTGACCAGACTTTGTAGAAATAATTGATATGGCTTCCACAGAGCCCTGATCTCAACATCATTGAATCTCTCTGGGATTACATGAAGTGACAAAATGATGTGAGCAAGTTTATATATCCACCTAAAATCTGTGGTTAATTCTTCAAAATGTTTGGGACAACCTCTATGCTGAGTTCCTTCAAAAAACTGTGTGCAAGTGTACCTAGAAGAATTGATGCTGTTTTAAAGGTAAAGGGTGGACACGCTAAATGCTTCCATTTTATTTATTTATTTTGCTATTGTGTCAGGGAGTGTGTGGTGAACATTTTTGTAATATACTTTATTAACTTAGCAAACTTCCTTTTAATATAAAACAGGCTGTAAAGTTCCCATTAACAATGCTCTGACTAAGTATTGCCAGTAGTATAATGTTGTACCGTGTTAGCCATTGAAAGTAGTGGAAGAGTGAAGAAATCAGGCGATACCTTTTAGAGGCTAACTGAGTATATTTATAAGTAAGCTTTCAAGAGTACTAGCTCTCTTCTTCAGACATGGTGTTATACAAGAACTGAAAATTCACAGATTATTTATACTCTATACACATGATCTTCAAAGGATTTTAGAGTCCTTAAAAAAAACCAAAACAAAATGCAGTCTAAGTAGAGAAGTTATTTACAACAGGTCAAAAAACAATCTGGAAAGTTGTGGTGCATGACAGAGGGATCTGTTATCTGTTTGTTATCAGAAGGTGATTTGTGACCCTCACAGTTCATACATAGTGTGACATGAAGCTGGCATGAATATTAAGTCCAAATTGCAGAGTTTGAAATTTTTGCATAATCTTGTATTCCGATTCTTTCCTTTTCTCCTGCGTCTTAAAATGTCCCATTAAAACCACAACCCGCAAATCTTCAATAGAGTGGTTTTCTCCGGAGAAATGTGCGGCCACTGGGAGATTGGTTCTGCTGTTATTAATATTGGATCTATGTGAGTTCATTAGTTGACTAAGTCTCTGCCCTGTTTCCCCCACATAGAGGCCTGTGGTGGGACATTGCACACACATTATGAGGTACACCACATTGGAAGACCTGCAGGAAAATGTCCCCCTAATTCTGTGCACCTGTTGTGACTGTGGGATAGGTACACTGTCAGCGGTGTGGATGTGCTTGCAGGTCATGCACCTTTTTTGTAGGCAAGGTGAGGTGCCATTTTCAGTTGGGGCCTTCAGGGCACTCCGGACAATAATACGCCTCAGGTTTGGTGGTTGTCGAAAGGAAAGGAGAGGGGGGACTGGAAATATGTCCTTGAGTCTGTTGTCCCTCTGTAGCACAGGTTGGAGCTCCTTGGCAATCCTTCATAGGATTTCCAGCTGTGGGTTGTAGGTGACAACTAGGGGCACTCGGGCATCTTTCTAGGTCTCTCTATATGTGAGCAGACTGTCTCTGTTAATGGCTGCCGCTTTGTTTAATTGGTTGTCTGTCACTTTTGGTTTGTATCCCAATCAGAGAAATTTCGTCCTCAGATCCAGGAGGTGCTTGTCCAGGTCTGCTTTGTCGGAGCAAATACGATTGTATCATATAGCCTGGCTGTAGATAATTGATTGTCTTGTGTGCTTGGGGTGGAAGCTGTCGTTTCTCAGGTAGGCCGTTCTGTCTGTGGGTTTGTGGTATATTGATGTGAGTAGCCGGTGGTCTTTGATGTATATTGTGGTATCCAGAAAGTGTATTTCACTCCCTGAATAGCTAAGTGTAAGGTTTATGGTCGGGTGAAAGTCATTGAAGTCATTATAGAATTGAAGTAGAGCCTCCTCACCTGCAGTCCAGATGACAAGGATATAATCGATATAACGAAGGTAAATTATAGGTTTGGTGGTGCATGTTGATAAATATGTTCCTTCCAGTTCTGCCATAAAGAGATTTGCATACTGGGGTGCACATCTGGTCCCCAGTATTGCCAGGGAGACTCTGTCTGGACACCTGTACTCAATGCAGCATGTAAAGCTTAAGCATTTACCAAAGGAGTAGATGGTCACTTCAAATAGCTGTATTTCCAATTTTATGCCACATAGAAAAAATAGTTCTGGAATCATAAGAAAGCTGAATTTCTCAGCTTTCATATATTGCATATTAAGTTCAAATTACTGACTGTGTTTTTAACTAGTAATATCTTAGGTTCTGTTATAGTTAGTACTTAAGAGAACCTCAGTTTATGATGCCAGAACCATTTTTCTAGGTGGTATAAAATCTGAGATACAGCCATTTGAATTGATTCTCCCTTTTGGTAAATGTTTTAGGTATACTTATTCACAATTATTATTATTATTATTATTGTTTATTTATATAGCACCATTAATTCCATGGTGCTTTACATTTGAGGGTTTACATACGGTACACAAGATATACAAAACAGATAATACAAACATTAACCAACTGGTACAGTGGGATAGAGGGCCCTGCCCACAAGGGCTTACAATCTATGAGGGAAGAGGGATAGAGACAGAAGGTGGCGGTAGAGGCTGTTCAGGTGGTGCTGTGGTGACAGTAGTGTTATTGGAGGTTGTAGGCCTTCCTGAATAGGTGAGTCTTCAGGGCCTTCTTGAAGCTTGTGAGGGTGGGGGACAGTCTTATGTGTCTTGGTAGTGAGTTCCAGAGTATGGGGGATGCACGGGAGAAGTTTTGGAGACGATTGTGTGGAGAGTGGATAAGAGCAGAGCGGAGTAGGAGGTCTTTGGAGGATCGGAGGTTACGTGTGGGCAGGTAGCGGGAGATTAGGTCGGAGATATATGGAGGGGACAGGTTGTGGATGGCTTTGTATGTCAGCGTTAGTAGTTTGAACTCTATTCGCTGGGCAATGGTTAGCCATTGAAGGGATTGGCAGAGGGGAGCAGCCGATGAAGAACGGGGGGAGAGGTGTATTAAGCGAGCAGCACAGTTTAAGGTGGACTGGAGGGGGGGCAATAGTGTTTGCTGGGAGGCCATGGAGAAGGGTGTTACAGTAGTCTAAGCGGGAGATTATGAGGGCGTGAACTAGCATCTTTGTAGTTTCGGGGGGTGAGGAAGGAACGGATTCGGTGGATGTTCTTGAGTTGGAGGCGACAGGAGGTGTTGAGGGTTTGAATGTGCAGCTTGAAGGATAGGTCAGAGTCTAAGGTTATCCCAAGGCAGCGGGCCTGTGGAACTGGGGTGAGAGTGGTTCTATTAATTTTGATAGATGGGTCAGGTAAGGGGGTCGTGCGTGGAGAGGGGAAGATTATGAACTCCGTTTTCTCCATGTTGAGTTTGAGAAAGCGGGAGGAGAGAAAGGAGGCTATGGCTGCTAGACATTCTGGGACTCTGGACAACAGGGAGGTAATGTCTGGTCTAGAGAGATATATTTGAGTATCGTCAGCATAGCAATGGTAATGGAAGCCATGGGATTCTATTAGTTGGCCATGGCCTAGGGTGTAGATGGAGAACAGGAGGGGTCCTAGGACGGAGCCTTGGGGGACACCTACAGAAAGATGGCGTGGTGGGGAGGTGGTGTGCAAGTGGGAGACGCTGAATGTACAGTTGGTGAGGTATGAGGAGATCCAGGAAAGGGCCAGGTCAGAAATGCCAAGGGATGAAAGCGTTTCTAACAGGAGGGAATGGTCGACTGTGTCAAAGACAGAGGAGAGGTCGAGGAGGAGGACAGAATAGTGACGTTTGGCTTTGGCAGTTAGGAGGTCGTTAGTGACTTTGGTTAGAGCAGTTTCTGTGGAGTGATGGGGTCTGAAACCTGACTGTAGTCTATCAAAGAGCACATTGGACGAGAGATAGGAGGACAGTTCGGAGTGGACGTGTTGCTCCAGCAGTTTAGAAGCGTACAGGAGCAGTGAGATGGGGCGATAGTTGGCTGGAGAGGACGGGTCGAGGGAGGGTTTCTTAAGTATAGGGGTGACGGTAGCATGTTTGAAGGCGGAAGGGAAGGATCCATCAGTTAGGGATAGATTGAAGAGATGGGTTAGGGCTGGAGTAATGACTTCAGAGAGTTTGGGGATGAGATGTGACTGGATAGGGTCAAGCGCGCAGGAGGTGAGGTGGGATTTAGAGATTAGAGTGGAGAGCTTTTCATCAGTGACGGCAGAGAAGCAGGTTAAAGATGAAGAGCACAGGACAGTTGGGTAGAGTGGTTGACGGGGGTGTAGGGTGAGACTGTCTCTGATGGTGTCGATTTTGCTTTTGAAATAAGAGGCAAAGTCATCAGCTGTGATAAGTGATGTCGGAGGGGGCACAGGAGGATGGAGAAGGGAGTTGAAGGTAGTGAATAGCTGTTTGGGGTTGCAGGATAGGGCAGATATTAGTGTGGTGAAGTAGACCTGCTTTGCAGAGGTGAGTGCGTTCTTGAATGTGAGTACTGCCTCTTTGTACCTAAGGAAGTCCTCCTGGGAGTGGCTTTTCTTCCAGAGGCGTTCTGCAACCCGTGAGGCACGTCGCAGTTTTTTAGTCAGGTCAGTGTGCCAGGGTTGCCTATTGATCGGTCGGGCTCTGGTATTAGTGAAGGGGGCTACAGAGTCAAGGGCTGAGGTAATGGTGCTACTGTAGAATTCAGTGGCGGTATCTATATCCTGGAGTGAGGTTATGTCAGCGAGGGGTAGGAGAGAGAGAGCGTGCGGATGTCCAGGCGATTAAGGTTTCTGCGGGGGCGTGTTGGTTTAGGAGTTGGAGGGTCTATTACAGAGGAGAGGGCCGAGAATGTCAGCAGGTTGTGGTCAGAGAGCGTGAACGGAGAGTTAGAGAGGTTGACTAGAGAGCAGAGGCGGGTGAATATGAGGTCCAGCGTGTGCCCCTTTGTGTGGCAGAGGAGAACCATTGAGAGATTCCAAAGGAGGTAGTGAGGGACAAGAGACTGTAAGCGGGGGGGTGGTTTGTGTTAATGGGGATTTTGAAATCCCCCATGATGATGGTGGGGGTGTCTGTGGATAGGAAGTGCATTAGCCAGGTGGTGAAGTGGTCGATAAAGGCAGCAGTAGGTCCTGGCGGTCGATATATGATGGCCAGTTGGATGTTGGAGGGTGAGTAAATGCGAACAAAGTGCACTTCAAAGGAGGGGAGGGTGAGAGCAGGTAGCGGTTGGATTGGGGCAAAGGAGCAATTGTCAGACAGGAGTACACCTATGCCTCCACCAGGTTTATTGTTAGGGCGGGGAGTGTGTGAGAATTGCAGACCTCCATAGGAGAGGGCAGCAGGGGAGGTGGTGTCTGAGGGTGTCAGCCATGTTTCTGTGATACCGAGAAATGATAATTTATGAGAAATAAAGATGTTGTGGATGTAGTCAAGTTTGTTGCGTACAGAGCAAGCGTTCCATAGCGCACCAGGGAGGGTATGGGGGGCAGGAGCGGGTGAGATAGGGGTAAGATTTAGGGGGTTTCGTACGCTGTTGCCGGTTGTGCGGAAAGATTCTACAGCAGGAGAGTGTTGGGGTGGTCCAGGATTAGGAGATATGTCGCCAGAAGTGAGGAGTAACAGGAAGAGGGATAGCAGGTGTAAGTAGGAGAGAGTGTGGGGAGGTTGTGTGTGTCTGGGGCGGAAAGCTTGTAGGTGTGTGAGTAGCTGCGCAGAGAAGGTCAGATGGTGGGGTAGAATAGATGGAGAGATAAAGATATTCTTAGTGACATGGCTGGTTTGGGGTGGTAGAGTGGTTTTTACAAGTATGGGAAGGACAACAGTGATTATAGTGAGAAGCATTATGTGGCTAATTGTTTGGTTTTCATTTAGTGGGTTGTTGTTACCTTCAGTTCCCTTCTGGTCCAATTCTGGTCTATACACTTAAAATCAGCACTTGGAAGCAGCAAAATGACCAATACACTTACATTTATACTAGCTAGCAATACATTTGTTTCATTATGATCAGGTGTGAAAAAGGGGGGTGGGAATACTGAGATAGAATGAGATAGAATCAGAGACTCTAAGGAAGGCCCAGGTGAGGAAAAAAGGGGGAGGAACCAGCAGGGAATGGAGACAGTGGCTACAAAGCTCAAATAGTTAAATCAGAGTGCATAACTATTGGATAGCGTAACATATACAGATAACAGATAACCATATGTGTAACAGATGGATTACACATACCAGCAGATAGATATAATAGAATCAGCAAGCAGAGGTATATTATGAATGGAGTAACAGATGCATTCAGTATATGGGTCCAGATGGATTACACATACCTATGGATTACAGATGGTATACAGGGTCAGATGACAATTAGATGCAGGATGACAGTCTATTGCATTCTATTAAATTCTGGCCTAATTCTGGTCTATACACTTAAAAGCAGCACTTGGAAACAGCAAAATGACCAAGGCCAAATGACAATACAACTGTGTAGAGACTTCCCCTAGTAACAGCTCAGTTAGAGGGTTGCTACGGAGAATGTCACAGACTGTTTTATATTAAAAAGGCAGTTAGGATAATATACAGTGGGGAAAAAAAAGTATTTAGTCAGCCACCAATTGTGCAAGTTCTCCCACTTAAAAAGATGAGAGAGGCCTGTAATTGTCATCATAGGTAGACCTCAACTATGAGAGACAAAATGAGAAAACAAATCCAGAAAATCACATTGTCTGATTTTTAAAGAATTTATTTGCAAATTATGGTGGAAAATAAGTATTTGGTCAATAACAAAAGTTCATCTCAATACTTAGTTATATATCCTTTGTTGGCAATGACAGAGGTCAAACGTTTTCTGTAAGTCTTCACAAGGTTGGCACACACTGTTACTGGTGTGTTGGCCCATTCCTCCATGCAGATCTCCTCTAGAGCAGTGATGTTTTGGGGCTGTCGCTAGGCAACACGGACTTTCAACTCCCTCCAAAGGTTTTCTATGGGGTTGAGATCTGGAGACTGGCTAGGCCACTCCAGGACCTTGAAATGCTTCTTATGAAGCCACTGCTTCGTTGCCCTGGCAGTGTGCTTGGGATCATTGTCATGCTGAAAGACCCAGCCACCTTTCATCTTCAATGCCCTTGCTGATGGAAGGAGGTTTGCACTCAAAATCTCACAATACATGGCCACATCCATTCTTTCAAGTACACAGATTAGTCGTCCTGGTCCCTTAGCAGAGAAACAGCACCAAAGCATGATGTTGCCACCCCCATGCTTCACAGTAGGTATGGTGTTCTTTGGATGCAACTCAGCATTCACTCTCCTACAAACACGACGAGTTGTGTTTCTACCAAACAGTTCTACTTTGGTTTCATCTGACCATATGACATTCTCCCAATACTATTCTGGAACATCCAAATGCTCTCTAGCAAACTTCAGACGGGCCCGGATATTTACTGGCTTAAGCAAGGGGACACGTCGGGCACTGCAGGATTTGAGTACCTTGCGGCGTAGTGTGTTACTGATGGTAGCCTTTGTTATGTTGGTCCCAGCTTTCTGCAGGTCATTCACTAGGTCCCCCCGTGTGGTTCTGGGATTTTTGCTCACCGTTCTTGTGATCATTTTGACCCCACGGGGTGAGATATTGCGTGGAGCCCCTGATCGAGGGAGATTATCAGTGGTCTTGTATGTCTTCCATTTTCGAATTATTGCTCCTACTGTTGATTTCTTCACACCAAGCTGCTTGCCTATTGCAGATTCAGTCTTCCCAGCCTGGTGCAGGTCTACAATTTTGTTTCTGGTGTCCTTCCACAGCTCTTTGGGCTTCACCATAGTGGAGTTTGGAGTGTGACTGTTTGAGGTTGTGGACAGGTGTCTTTTATACTGATAACAATTTCAAACAGGTGCCATTACTACAGTTAATGAGTGGAGAACAGAGGAGCCTCTTAAAGAAGAAGTTACAGGTCTGTGAGAGCCAGAAATCTTGCTTGTTTGTAGGTGACCAAATACTTATTTTCCACCATAATTTGCAAATAAATTCTTAAAAAATCAGACAATGTGATTTTCTAGATATGTTTTCTCATTTTGTCTCTCATAGTTGAGGTCTACCTATGATGTCAATTACAGGCCTCTCTCATCTTTTTAAGTGGGAGAACTTGCACAATTGGAGGATGACTAAATATTTTTTTTTCCCCACTGTATATGTATACATTACCGTTCAAAAGTTTGGGGTCACCCAGACAATTTTGTGTTTTCTATGAAAACTCACATTTTTATTTATCAAATGAGTTGCAAAATGAATAGAAAATATAGTCAAGACATTGACAAGTTTAGAAATAATGATTTTTATTTGAAATAATAATTTTCTCCTTCAAACTTTGCTTTCGTCAAAGAATGCTCCATTTGCAGCAATTACAGCATTGCAGACCTTTGGCATTCTAGCTGTTAATTTGCTGAGGTAATCTGGAGAAATTTCACCCCATGCTTCCAGAAGCCCCTCCCACAAGTTGGATTGGCTTGATGGGCACTTTTTGCGTACCATACGGTCAAGCTGCTCCCACAACAGCTCAATGGGGTTGAGATCTGGTGAGTGCGCTGGCCACTCCATTACAGATAGAATACCAGTTGCCTGCTTCTTCCCTAAATAGTTCTTGCATAATTTGGAGGTGTGCTTTGGGTCATTGTCCTGTTGTAGGATGAAATTGGCTCCAATCAAGCGCTGTCCACAGGGTATGGCATGGCATTGCAAAATGGAGTGATAGCCTTCCTTATTCAAAATCCCTGTTACTTTGTACAAATCTCCCACTTTACCAGAACCAAAGCAACCCCAGACCATCACATTACCTCAACCATGCTTGACAGATGGAGTCAGGCACTCTTCCAGCATCTTTTCAGTTGTTCTGTGTCTCACAAATGTTCTTCTGTGTGATCCAAACACCTCAAACTTCGATTCGTCTATCCATAACATTTTTTTCCAATCTTCCTCTGTCCAATGTCTGTGTTCTTTTGCCCATATTAATATTTTCCTTTTATTAGCCAGTCTCAGATATGGCTTTTTCTTGGCCACTCTGAAGACCAGCTTCTCTGGCGTTTTGGAGGTACTATTTAATGAAGGTGCCAGTTGAGGACCTGTGAGGCGTCGATTTCTCAAACTAGAGACTCTAATGTACTTGTCTTGTTGCTCAGTTGTTCAGCGGGGCCTCCCACTTCTCTTTCTACTCTGGTTAGAGCCTGTTTGTGCTGATCTCTGAAGGGAGTAGTATACACCGTTGTAGGAAATCTTCAGTTTCTTGGCAATTTCTCGCATGGAATAGCCTTCATTTCTAAGAACAAGAATAGACTGTCGAGTTTCACATGAAAGTTCTCTTTTTCTGGCCATTTTGAGAGTTTAATCCAACCAACAAATGTAATGCTCCAGATTCTCAACTAGCTCAAAGGAAGGTCAGTTTTATAGCTTCTCTAACCAGCAAAACTGTTTTCAGCTGTGCTAACATACTTGCACAAGGGTTTTCAAGGGTTTTCTAAACATCCATTAGCCTTCTTACACAGTTAGCAAACACAATGTACCATTAGAACACTGGAGTGATGGTTACTGGAAATGGGCCTCTATACACCTATGTAGATATTGCATTAAAAACCAGACGTTTGCAGCTAGAATAGTCATTTACTACATTAACAATGTATAGAGTGTATTTCTGATTCATTTAATATTATCTTCATTGAAAAAAACTGTGCTTTTCTTTCAAAAATAAGGACATTTCTAAGTGACCCTAAACTTTTGAACGGTAGTGTATATTACAAAAATGGTTACCAAACACCCTCTGACACAATAGTATACAATAGTTTAACTTAAGTTTCTCTTTTGTACATTCACTTAGCATTTTGTTAATTAAAAAAAATATATATTAATGATTCTATGTTTGAGGCATTCTTACTTTGAAGCATAGACATAGAATTATGCTGCTAAAGAAGGTGAGGGTTAATAACCTCATAGACACTTGTGATATATATAGTAGTCTCTCAGAGGACACTACATGAGTTCAAAATTCATTATATCTTCAGACAATGTGAATGCTTGAGTATGAATTATTCTGGAGATCAGTAGAGGCTAATTGATATTACTGATCAAACACTTTACATGCATTCAGTTCTTAGCCTTACATTTCTTGAAAATATTTTCAGGTAAGGGAAGGTTGACAATGACAATGACAATGATTTGTAATGCGCTTTTCTCGCAGGGAGTGTTGTGAAATAGGGGAGTTAGTGGCTACCATACAGGCACTCATCCATAACACCTACAAGGGTGTTTTACAGGAAGCCAATTACCTATCTGTATATTTTTGGCATGTGGGAGGAAACTGGAGTACACGGAGGAAACCCACGCAAACACGAGGAGAACATACAAACTCAATGCAGATGTTGCCTTTGGTCAGATTCAAACTCAGGATCCTACCATGCTGTCCCAACAACATGAAACCAGAACTGCATGAAATAATTGCTCAAAACTACAAGTTGGCTTTTAGAGTTTGACAAGACAAGTCCATTTTGAACTGGACAAACATATATGACCTTATTGCAAGAAAAAAATTGAATTGTTAGGGTCTTGCCAGACGTAGCAATACCATCACACTACTAAAGGGGTCTGAGAGGAAGGACAGAGACAAGTGAGCCCTAATCTCACCACAGCCACTGTCTCTTCCTATTGCCTCAGTTACCCTAAACGGTAAAAGGACAACTTGAAGATGAGCCCTATACTGAGTAAAGTGACACACAGAACAAGACAAACCACAGAGAAGAATGGTAAACAAGCCACAACCAGTCACAACTAGAGAAGCAAAAGAAGCAAAATCCAAGAGAGTAGTCACAAGGCAATCCAAAGGTCAGAGATAATAGCAAGGTAAATATCAGAGGTACAAAGAAAGCAGGCAAAGACAGTGCAATAACCGGCAACTTGCTGTGAAAGTGACATCCTGTATATAGAAAGTCTGGGCCCAGCCCCAGACCTGATAGGCACACAGGCTGTCAATCACACAGGCAAGGAAAAGATTAACTCTATGCGGTCCAGAGAGAAACAATGCTCAGAACACAGGTGTGGCTGGGAATCCATTACACAGCAAGGGAACTAGGACCGTGTTCAGACTAAGCATCCAGAATCCTAAGCAAAGAATCAAACTGTGGACGCCTCCTACGCCGCAGCGTGCGAGCAGAGGGTGGCGCAGAGACCCGAACAGTCAGAGACATAACAGAAATGTTGAAAAACATTGAAGATGTTAATCCTCTATCAAAACTCCTCGTGACTTTCAGCGTTAATGAGTTTTTTGGAAGACGTCAATATTTATGCATGACTTGAGTTTCAGAAATTAGAAATTAAGTAATCATAAAAACAAACATACTTTTTAGCACTAGGTATATTTCATCCCACGTAGTACAAGTGAAAATCTTCTAGGTTATCAGAGGTACTGTTTGACAACAATACTTTTTAATTTCCATTTACTTTAATACAAAAATGTATTTAAGAAAATTAAAATAACATAACACAACTTACAAAAAAGATGACTCAACAAAATACTTGGTGATTGAAAGAGAAAATAACAGCTCCCAGAGGATGTAACTTTGATTAGGACCCAAAGCCATAGCACAGAATTGCAAATGCCAGGCGCTGTGGCACAATACTGATCAGTGTAGCAGTTAGGGGTAGTCTGGATTAGAAAACCCATTTTTAAATGCCTTATTTTCTACCATGTCTGTTTTTATAAATGCTTGAATTCTCAATGAAACAATAATCCTGAGCATATTTCTCATAACTCTCCATTGTGCAGTTTGTGTGGTGCTTACACTAGAATCGTATAAATAAATTGACAACTGGGTGTTAGCAATCAACTTGTGAAAGTGATGTGTTATTCCCTAAACAATCCTGCACTGTCATCACTGATTGAACACTGTCAAACGGAGTAAGGACACACCTCTTTGACATGGAAAATGGTAATGAACAGTTTTTAATTTATTTATAAATTTCTAGGAGGAATAACAGAGGAACGAAACAACACAAAGTAATGAGAAAAAGATGCTTCATAATTGTTATAATATGGGGAATACAGTTAATTACGCAAATAGACATGTCAGGAGACAGAAATGTCCATTAAATGTAAAAAATTCCAGCATCCGACGATAATAAATAAGAATTAACTTTTAATTCGAAACATGTTATAACAACAGTAACATATAGTTACATGTGGTGCAAACAAACAAGTTTAAGCTACACAAATGTTCTCATTACAGCACATAGTATTGGTGGTGATGGGATTGGTGGTGTGGTAGGACTGCGTGTCATCCCTCATTTACTCTGACCACTTCTTCCACCCCTTGAATCCTATCCCTCCTTACCCTTCAACCCTACACCCCCTCCCCTCCTTCCCTTAAAGGTTTAGTAATATATTATATTTATATATGTTACTGTTAACAACTCCTGATACAATCTTTGTTGACCTTCTTAATGGTTTCCATTAGACAACTGAAAGGTGATATAGATTTAGACCAGGCAGTCTAAACTTGCACCAAAAATGCCTCATGTGTAGCATGTCTCTGAAATGATAACTACTTTGTAGCTTACATTTTGATTAGACAAGACATATTTTGTATAAAGTTAAATATTACTACAATTCTTCTACCAGCAAGCTACTGTATACCAAAAGACAACATAGGAATATGATATCCCACCGGTGGGTAATCTATGTTTTCAAATAAAGAAAATGAGTAGAAATGAAAAGCACTTACAGTGCAATATAACAAAGATTCTGGTCTACAATACAATAATCCTCAATACCCAAACTACTCTATCTATATCAAAATAACAGTATTCCACAGTTTCTATGATATTATGGGAGCCAAGTAATCCCCAAGCTTTATATGTACTGCATTATGACACCTCTGAAGTGCTCATGCTGTAGTAATAATACTTCCTAAAGAGGGAACACTCTGTTTGCTGTATAGTACAGTATGTGTAATTATATCATACAATTCTTAATTAATACTATTATACATAAATTACACCTAATTGAAGGACTTACAATGGTCAAATAATGAATCCATGTGGCACCACAATACAAGTGCCATACAGTACCCAAATAATGGTAGCAGAGAGTGCAAATGAAGGAGCTTTTTCAGGCTTCAGTGGATTTGTGATATTGATGACCTCCCCTATCATCAATATCAGATTTGTGGTGATTTTTTTATTAGTTACTGGCTTTGACTAGTAACTAATAATCAGAACAGGCTGCAATGAAAGAGTTAATTTCACATGGCAAATTCAGAGTAGTCTTATCATGCCCGTAGCTTAATGAATTGTTATGGTGTCACTACTGTACAGCAGCCAAGTTATTTCTGTAATCAATTTATTTATGCACATTGGGGGACTTCTTGTGTTGTTTTTGAGTTCAGAAAACATTAAAATAACAAAGCATATGTTAATAGAAATCTGCATTCATCCAGGAACTGAAAAATGGCAATTAACATGCTCAGAATAGCCCAGAGGTGTTACTGCTAGTTTAATACCCTTTCCTTTTATTTGCTTTATAATGAAGAAATGACATTTATTGTCGTAGAAGAAATGTATTCCACAGAGGTGCAGGTAAATTATGCATTTTTTGTTTAGGGGAGTGAAAGGGACTTTATGAACTGTGCAAGGGTCTTTTGGCAGAATAATGTTGGATCCATTTTTCAGATACATATCAGACTTGCTGGTAAATAAAACAGTTCATCCCCATCAAATTTTGATGTGCAGGAATATCAAGGGAGTTGAGTTAGATATGTCTGTAGTCCTGCATATTTAGTCACCACAAACAGCATTAATAGCAATAAACCTCCTGCCGCTAGGAGCTGTTTTATTTAGGGACAATACGCAAAGCAACAAATGTGTATGCAATGCATACAGATATGGTTTTAATACTTTATACCGAATGAAAATAATTATTTATTCATATGGTCTTTTTACAAATGGTCAATAAGTGGAAATAAAATAGTACATACAAAAATACCATCTAGAAACCATGTCAGATATTTGTGCTTAATTTGTGTAACAGCCAGATAAACTAAACTAAGTAATGGAAAATAATACAGTAAAATGCATAACATAAATCCACACAAAACATAGATATACATTAAATTACTACTGTATGTTACTTGTTTTACCTGTGCAAGTTTTCATGTTTTCATCGAATATCCCTTATCTTGATCATATATTCAAAGCAGTTGCACATTTCTGAATTGCACCCCTGTACCCAACAGACCACCTGGCCTTATAATGGGGTCCTTTGGGTTTTGGTAGTGTAGTATATAGTGCTATTTTTGCCTTTAAAATGACACAGCTCCACAGCTTAAACATGGCTCAGTGGTTAGCACTACAGCCTTGCAGCGCTGGAGTCCTGGGTTTGAATCCTGCCATGGACAACATCTGTAAGGAGTTTGTATGTTCTCCCTGTGTTTACGTGGGTTTCCTCCCACACTCCAAAGACATACTGATAGGGAATATAGATTGTGAGCCCTATATGGAACAGTGACTGTCAATGTCTGTAAAGTGCTGCGGAATATGATGGAGCTATATAAGTAAGCAAAATAAATAAATAATAAGTAAGTCAATCACAATAACGTCATATTACATATCTGGCATTGCATTGTAGCTCCCATTATAAATAGAAGCCACAACACAGATGTGAACATCTATAAACAATCTAATATAGATCACATTGATGCCTACTATAACTCTACTGAGCCTTACAGGGTTTTGTCATTCAAATTCCATTTAAAATTAAAGTTGTTGTCCACTTTCAGACCATGTGATATGCATGCTATACCTTTGTTATATGTGTCACTTTTGTAGATTTGGGGGGGAATATTGAATTCTTAAAGAGGACCTTTCATGTCCTCAGGCACATGCGGTTTTACATACCGCTAGAAAGCCAACAGCGTGCTGAATTCAGCGCACTGCCGGCTTTCCCGGTATGTGCCCCAGGGATGGAGATATTGGCGGTGTAAGTTTCACGGTTTACTGTCAAAAAGGCGTTCCTGACAGTCTAGCTGTGCTGTGAGGAACACCCTCCCTGACAGTTCTCGTTCATAGACTTGTACTGTAGGGGCGTTCCTCACAGCTGGGCGCCCCCCTGACACGTCATGGGGCGCCTCCGCCCAGTGAGACGCTCAGCTGTGAAGGAACCCCCCCGCCGCGGGGGGCCGGCGGGCGGCCCCCTCTGACAGTACAGCGCTGATGGGACCCGAGTAAAGAGAGAGGGGGGGGCGCTGTTGTTGCGCGGCGGTGGGTTTCCTGGGGGTTGGAAACCCCGCGTGCGCGGGGGGCGAGGTCCTCTTTAAGCAAATTAGGCGTTTGTGCTGGGGATGCTCCCTGGAGCACGGCCTTGCTGCTCAAGTACAATGGGTGATAGAAAGGACTACTCCTACTGCCCAAGGCGGCACAGGCAAGCAATATAAGGGGTCTGACTGGCAAGAGCAATGGTTCAAGGAGCTGAAGGCCCACCTCCAATGCACCAACTGACTCATTTGCATACGACTTCAAAGTCGACTTTCTCCAAATCTTCAGGCATGACATATATAATACAAGTATGCTGTATATCACTATAATGTGCTCAATAACACAGTGGTGACAGTTTATTATGTTTGGGGGGAGGTGCTAGATTTCCTTTAACCTCTTAATGACACATGATGTACTATTACATCCTCACAGCCTAGGCCTTAACGCAAATGGATGTAATAGTATGTCACTATTTGAGCAAGCGGCATCGGGAACAGGTATTAGCTGTAACTGACAGCCAACACCCGCTCCATTCTCCCCCGGTCGGAACTAAGCTCCACCATGGCATCTATGGGGCTGCACCATAATAATGTCCCCCCATCTCCCCCCCCCCCCGTGACTAGAATGGGGGGTGCCGATATGTATTTTCAGCAGCCTGGGGTCTGGCCAGTGACCCCGGGCTGCCAGGAGCCCCACATATCTGCTTGATCCTGCCCAGATGGCAGGAAGTCAGCCTATGCTTACCCTAACTTCCTCGATACACATGTATACACATGTATACACATGTATACACATGTATACACATGTATACACATGTATACACATGTATACACATGTATACACATGTATACACATGTATACACATGTATACACATGTATACACATGTATACACATGTATACACATCACATGTATACACATGTATACACATGTATACACATGTATACACATGTATACACATGTATACACATGTATTGTACTGAACTAGGATCAGAGCATTGCTGGTTCAAATCCCCTAGTGGGAAATAAAAAAAAAAGTTTAAAAAAGTGCAAATAAATAAATAAAGTGTGTGGAAAAAAAATTAATAAATGAATAAAACCCCCAAACACCCCTTTCTTATATAAAATGAATTATATAAACAAAAAATAATAAAAAACAATACATATTTGGTATTGCAGTTTCTGTAACAAACTGCACAATGAAACTAAAACATTATTTAACCTACATGGTGAACTTCGGAAAAAAAATAATGGAAAAAAAAAACACCTGAAGTATGTCTATGAGTGTTTCTAGTCTCTCCCCATAGGTATTTAGAGAAAGATTAACGCTACTAAACATTGCACTCATAGACAAAAGTGACACCAGTAAGTAGGAATTGGGAGCTTTATATCTGTATACTATATAGTTAAATCTATACAGCATTATCAGAGCCGGGTGGGGCTGTTATGTTCACTAGCTGTGGTTCCCTGTAGCCAGCTATTATATAGTAGCAATCCTTGACAATTTAGTTTAAGAATGAGAATTGGTGCTTGTTCAGACTTGAATATCATGCGGTTTTAGCCGCTGTTTGGGAACGGAGCTCCACACTGGTTTATTTCTTCTCCTACAATATATGCAATGTTCAGTAGTGTTAACCTTTCTCTAAATACCTATGGGGAGAGACTAGAAACACTCATAGACAAAAGTACACTAGTAAGTAGGAATTGGGAGCTTTATATCTGTATATGATATAGTTAAATCTATAGAGCATTATCAGAGCCAGTTGGGGTTGTTATGTTTACTAGCTGTGGTTCCCTGTAGTCAGTTATTATATAGTAGCAATTCCTGACAATCTAGTTTAAGAATGAGAATTGGTGCTTGTTCAGACTTGAATATCATGCAGTTTTAGCCGCTGTTTGGGAACATCAATTATATGAGATACAGCAGTTTGGCAATATTAGCTCATTAACAGGTTCAAATTTTGGAGGTTTTCTATATACAATCATTTATTCAGACTTAGGTATACATCTTGAGCTTTTATTAGAGATAGGTGGCTACTTTTAGCCATTTTTTATATTTGACCGATTAAAAGTTATGTTTTAGTTGTTCATATTTTTTGTTTTTTGGTATTTTGGATAGTTGAACAACACCTTTATCCTTCGTGATATATTTCTAGTATAGTTTTTTTACCACTAACATGAAGTACAATGTGTCATGAAAAAACAGTCTCAAAATCATTTGTGTAAGTTAAAGCATCTCAAGGTTATTGCTATATAAAATGACACATGTCAGTTTTGAAAAATGAGGCTCTGTCCTTAAAGGGGTTGTCCGGGATAAAATAAGAATTAACCCCTAAGCTAAACCCCCTCCCCCCGCCTAACTTCTAATTTACTTATATTAAAAAAAAATCTATAATTACCCATATGTGACCTCCCCAGGGACACTTTCTGATAATCCAGTGACGTTCTGGTTCCCCGTTACCCCTTTAAGGCACATTTAAGCTGTGTCCATAAGGGGTTAAGCCAGACGGAGACTGGCATAGATTTTAACTATAGCTTGCACTACTTTTCTGGAGTAAGTTATAATAAATTTGCAGGGTCAAGGCATTTTCGGATTCATCCCTGCCCCACTCTGCCTTCCTTTTTGAAAAGTCAAAAAAGTCACAATTTTTGTTCAAACCAACATGTACAACAAAACATGCGACTTTTTCATGCCTTGCACGGCAGATAACCCTAATACAGTAACCCTAGATGAAAAGGAGTCATGCATGCAAGTTCATGCAACAGGTTAAAAAACACGATTCATATTTCAAAAAGAAAAAGCCAGAGATACTTCACTGATGCTACCAGTTTAAATAAGTGATAAATACCACTGTTTCGGGTGGACACACCTTTTTCTTTGCTCTGACATTTTGTGTACACAAATTTCGTTTTTAGATAAAAAATTTTTAGATCAGATCATCAGTGTATAGTGAAAGTTTGCTTGTCCAGTTGCAGCTACTTATTATTATGCTTAATACCATAAAAGCTCCATTTATTGTCATTTAAATTCAGAAGAAGTATTATTTCCTAAGAAATTATTTTTCATAAAGTTATTTTTTTATATTCACAGGTGGCAAATTTGCTGAGACTCTTCCATATTCCTCAAATAAGCTATGCTTCCACTAGTGCCAAACTCAGTGACAAATCAAGATATGACTACTTTGCAAGGACAGTGCCACCAGATTTTTATCAGGCAAAAGCAATGGCAGAAATCCTTCGTTACTTTAATTGGACATATGTGTCCACAGTTGCTTCTGAAGGAGACTATGGGGAGACAGGAATTGAAGCCTTTGAGCAAGAAGCAAGACTGAGAAACATTTGCATTGCCACTTCCGAAAAGGTTGGGAGATCGAACATGAAAAAGTCCTATGACAATGCTATCAAAGAACTTTTACAAAAGCCCAATGCAAAAGTTGTTGTTCTTTTCATGCGGAGTGACGATACTCGAGAGCTTTTGGCAGCTGCAAACAGATTTAATGCTTCATTTACATGGATTGCCAGCGATGGGTGGGGTGCTCAAGAAAGCATTGTTAAAGGCAATGAGCATATTGCATATGGGGCAATTACTCTAGAACTTGCCTCACATCCTCTTAAAGAATTTGATAGGTATTTTAAAAGCCTTAATCCCAGCAGCAATCATCGAAATCCTTGGTTTAAGGATTTCTGGCAACAAAAATTTCAATGTAGTCTCCACAATAAAACTGAAAAACCATGTGACAAGCGTCTCAATATTAACAGCTCTAACTATGAGCAAGAATCAAAAATTATGTTTGTGGTGAATGCTGTGTATGCCATGGCACATGCACTACATCATATGCAACGGTCTCTTTGCTCAAATACTACCCAACTGTGTGACATCATGAAAACTGTAGATGGTAAGAAGCTCTACAAGGATTATTTGCTGAAAGTTAACTTTACAGGTAAGTCTTTACGCAGAGTCTTATTCTTTTCAATGTGCACTAATTAAACAAGCTATTTGAATTAATGAATTTTATTGGTTTTTTTATTTTCGATTTTCCATCTGCTTAAGCCATCTATACTATGGGAGGAAGGGAAACAATTTACAAACAATGAGATGGATAAAAAACATTACACAGAAAGCATGATCCCAATGATTAGAGAGTACAGATGTTGCTCTACATAATTAGATGCAAAGAGTTTGGATGTAAATTTAAATTCCCCATAATTTCTTTTTGAATGTAAACTGCTTCATAAAAAGAAAAGGAAACAGTAAACAACTTAAGAAAAAGCATTGTCTTCTACCCCAGGCATCAAGAAATAAAACACCAGGAGGGGATCCTAATGTTGAGGCAAACCTTCTGCTATCTTATATTGGGCTTTTTAAGGTCAAGTTCTATAACATTTTGAGAACTATAAGTTTAAAAATGACCTTCAGATGTCTTTTGTTTTTGCAGTTGTACATAGATTTTACCAAAATGTGGAAAATGATACTTCTTCTGTTGATCTTACACTTGTATGTGTATTACCTCAGTCAGCCATCATAGAAACTAGTTTTTCCTAGACACTGGGACATAAAACACATTTCTTTTAAAACATCTGCCATCTGCTAAAATTTAATTAAAGGGACATGTTCTAATTGCAGAATTGTCAACCCATTTATTTAGTCATGGGAATGAAGGAACTGCCTGTGATATCTGTGTGCATGGTGAAACATACAGTTCATACAACCATCACAGACTGGCCTCTGCTTTTTCTTTAAAATGAAAATCACAGAGAGGTCCCCAATGACCTATTTTTAATTTTTTTCACCAGATCTGGAGATCTTTCAATTAAAATAGCATTATGGGACAATGCTTATTCTTAGAAATGTATTTCAGTAATTCACAGACGACCTCTACAGTCAGCCTCTGCATTTACAAGCCTGGACCTAAGACAAAGGCAGGTTATAACAAAGAGTTCTGGATGGTAAAAATGGGTTCTAGTGCAGTAAGGGTAATATTCCCTTTTCTCTATGGTCAAATTGTGACCTAGAGAAGTGATTAAATAAGTGGGGTACTATGAATAGTTAGCATGATTTTATCAGTTGCTAGCCTACTGGAAAATATATTGATTTGTGGCAAGTAGTTTATTGGTGTTTTATGTGAGTTGCACTATTTAGAGCACCCTGGAGAGGCTAGCACATCGCAAAATAGCATAAGTGTATAATTTCTTGAATAGAAAAAGAAAGAGATGATTTGCCATGATACGCAAAAGAGAAAAGTTTTGCTTATGGCAGATTTTTCCTGTGTACAGGAATTAAATCCCACTTACCAAATGAGAAGAACAAGGAGTCAACTCACAATCTGTTATGAATATACAATGATGGTGTTATTAATTCACTGATATTGTCATTGAACATTGGATTAATAGCCCCTTCATAAGAAATTACTTTTTAAATTTCCAGTTTGCTGCTGGTGAAGCAGAAACTCACAAAATAAACACAAAATTCATTTTAAGTTATCTTTGTAAAGTACTGTTTTAAAAAGAAAAACATTTCATTTGCAGAAATATTGCAATTATTTGCTTGTAATAGTATCCATTGAGTGGTTGTCAAAATATATAGAGATCTCTTCTTATCAGTCTAGTGAGGATCTGTTAGACATGCATGCACAGTAGAATACAGTACAGCTTCTGCTGTATTCTCAGTGGAAAAAGCTGGTATGTGGAACCCTTAAAGGGGTATTCCCATGAGCATAATCATATCT
Organism: Leptodactylus fallax; assembly: GCA_947044405.1. NCBI lineage: Eukaryota > Metazoa > Chordata > Amphibia > Anura > Leptodactylidae > Leptodactylus > Leptodactylus fallax. The sequence continues at coordinate 705,365 of CAMRHE010000001.1, read as the reverse complement.
ATATTTGTAGATAATTAAAAGTTAAACATGTTTGCAAATATAAGTAGTTAAAAATTCTGCAGCATTTTAAAGATTTTCTCTAACCATCTTAGTGGTGACAGTCTATTGTCTTGATCGGTTGCCAATGCATACGACCACAAATGCAGAAACTTTCTATGGTCTGGGACTTGTCAGGAACCCAGCTATGATTTTCTTATTGTAGCTGGGTTATCAGGCAGGGACACTACATGTATCAGAAGATATCCCGGCCACAATAAGGAAATCATGGCTGATTTTCTGACCTTAGAAAGGTCCTGTATTGATGGTCGTATCCATTGGCAACCGATCAAGACAACAACTTGTGGCCACAAGATATTTAGAGAAAATCTGTAAAACTCTGCAAAATGTTAAATTACTTATATTTGCAAAAATGTTTAAGTTTTAATTATCTACAAATATAAAAATGGTTATGTTCGTGGGAATACCCCTTTAAGGCTGAACATACTGTAAGCCTCCTTCTGCTTGTACAAGCTATTAGATAACCTCCTCACCAATCTCTAAGGCTCTCATCTTTATAAGGGACAGAGATAAGAATGAACATTCAGGACAGAGCTGCAGCGACAGGTAAGGTGGTTATCTAATGGCTTCTCCCCCTCACTGCTTGGTGGCTATAAGTAGAAGGAAGTCGACAGTAATATTTTATATTTTTATGCATGTCCACTGGCCAGTTACTGTTACTGGACAATTATTGTTACCGTCTGTGCGTAAGCAGTGATTCATGAAGATAACTGGCTATTCTAAAAAGACCTTAATAAATCTAGCAAAAATGTTACACTCTGTCTATTTAGTAGAAACAAAAATGATTATTTTCACTGATAAATGTGTTTCTATATGTAAAGTGAAGTGACAAGTTTCATCGGGAAACGTGTGTGGGAGTTAATGAGTGGGTTTGATAACATCTTCATATCCCGTCAGAGAAATGTAAACAAATGTGTTACTGTGACAAACTGTTAAGGAATTTTTTTTAACTAAGCTGACTGCTAATGTAAAATTAAGGAAATACTAAAAAATTATGTCTCTTCACCACATATAAGTTAACTAATTTTCTGTTGCACAATAATCCACTTAGCTATGCCCTATTTAGTGGTTACTCTACATCAGGGGTCGGCAACCCCCGGCACACGTGCCAAGAGTGGCACGTGAGGCTTATTTCCCTGGCACGGCAGCGGAGTCCTCGCCCAGCAGCTTCGATCGGACCAAACATGGCCGAAACGAAACTGCTATTATTATACTGTGGGGTCTCTCCAGACCTCCGAGTATAATAAGCGGAGACTTAGGAGAAGTGATGAAACATAAAAAACAATGATACTCAAATTGCTCCCTGTGCTACGCGGCGGCTGTGCGATCTGCAGGCGCTTCCGACAGCTAAGAGGGCCTCAGAAGTCACGTCCGGCGTCATTACGCATAATGACGCGACGTGACCCCAGAGACCCAATCAGTGGTCGCTGACATCAGGCAGAAGCCCGAAGAGAACAGAGCGGCAGCGGAGCGCAGAAAAAGGTGAGTAGCATTGTTTTTTTATGTTTGTCACTTCTCTTGGTCCTGCACTTATTATACTCGGGGGTCTGAAGAGAGCTTTGGAACATAATACCGTGTGCAGGGGCCGCTATGGGACTTAATACCGTGTGCAGGGACCGCTATGGAACATAATACCGTGTGCAGGGACCACTATAGGACATAATACCGTGTGCAGGGGCCGCTATAGGACCTAATACTGTGTGCGGGGACCGCTATGGGACCTAATACCATGTGCGGGGACCGCTATGGGACCTAATACCGTGTGCAGGGACCACTATGTGACATAATATAGTGTGCAGGGGCCACTATAGGACATAATACCGTGTGCAGGGGCCGCTATGGGACCTAATACCGTGTGCGGGGACCGCTATGGGACCTAATGCCATGTGCGGGGACCGCTATGGGACCTAATACCGTGTGCAGGGACCACTATGGGACCTAATACCGTGTGCTGGGGCCACTATATGACATAATACCGTGTGCTGGGGCCACTATATGACATAATACTGTGTGAAGGGGCCACTATGTGACATAATACGGTGTGCAGAGGCTGTTATGGGATATAATACCCTGTGCAGGGGCCGCTATGGGACATTATTCTGTATAACGATGTGTTTTCTGCATTAAGGATGTGTTTTTGCACAGAAAACACAGGCATTTTTTTTGTGCAAATATGCACTATGTGCACGCGTTTTTACATTGAAGTAAAAGTTCCAGTGGCCTAAGACTATATTTGCATCCAGATACACAGTGTGTTTCCACCATAAGGATGCCGCCATACGGTGCTCCTGGACACATTTACCACTAATTGGGGGCTGCACATGTACTTTCATTGCTTCTAATCGGAAAGGACAGGAGTGTCCCAGGAAATAGTAGTAAACACATGTGTCCTAAAGCATCTGGTGGCAGCACTTCTGTGATATGGTTTGTGGTATATGACTTTAGTTTAGGGGTTGTCAGACTTGCAATTATTGACCGGCACTCCGAGTACCTCATCTTTGATTTTTTAATTAAAATCGGCACGCCGAACAAAAAAGGTTGCCTACCCCTGCTCTACATAGTAGTCATACATTATGTACAGCATATAGGGTAAATGGCCAGTTTTGTAGGATAAACTTGGCTACTGGATGATAAAATAAAAGAAGGGGAAAACTGGGATCAAAATACATTCAAGGCATACAGAGTATAGCAGGCCACATTCACATTTGTGGTAGATAAATCTTTCAGAATTAAGTATGGCGCTCCACTATTTGTTTAGCAGTTATAGATTATTCAGCGCTAAATCAATTAAAACAATCTAAAATCCATTTGTCATTGTATAAGTATCTAGACCTCTTTTTTTCTATCTGCCATTTCATAGGTATATACAGTAGTTAGTACAGTTGAAAAAAGATGTATGCCCATCAAGTTCAACCAAGGGTTGTTGAAAACAACCAGACATGTCAACTCACTTGGGTTTCCCCCGGTTTTCAGGTCCTCTCAAATGGTTACCCAATGAATAGTCGCTTTCACCTGGCTGACAGTTGATTAGTATTTACTACGCTGTGACGTCACCTCCGTGGAGTTAATATTCATTTTTCCAAGCTGCAATATGACGTGCACTGTGGGTTTTCAATACACAACATGGCGACATGCACTGCAAAGGCTGCAAACAGTGGAATACAAGTGATGAGAAGTGGTATGCAGGAATTTCAAATGGAGTTTGTTTCAGAGGCTTTAGTGAAAACACAATGCTGAGTTTCTATGACTTAAATTCAGCAGCATGTCATTCCTTTGCCACCCCAGACTTATGCTATTATTTTACTTAATAGGATTAATTTAACGTCATTTTAGTGTAAATGTACAGTATTTGTCTTTTTAGTTTCAAAATCTAAACACAGAATTCTATATAATTGTGGAAAAAATATATATAAAAAAATACATTTGTACTATAGCACATTTGATTTTGCTCAGTTATTCCAAATCTTGTACACCTTAAATAAAACACTGTAAAGTAATAAAACTGATAGACAAGATCAAAAATCTGCAGAAAAGAATCGACAGCTGGAGAAGGAAAATCATTAAACAGCACCAATCACTAATGCATAACTAATTGGAAACTAATACTACATTTGCATTACATACAATCCATAAAACTTTTAATTATAATTACATGCTGCTTACAGTAGGAAGGACAGGAGAGGAAAATGCCTTTGATTTCCATTATTATAGCAAACAGCAACCTCTGTTCTCCTCTGAATGGCCAAATGTGGCCCTCTGGAAAATTTAAACATAGTTATGTGGGAGGTGGATGAAGTCTGGCTCTTCTAGACAGGATACTAACTACATTACTAACCCATGCCTTTTGAATAGGAATAACAGTGTAACAGAGGGGGTTTGCCACTGTGCACATCTCTTCATGATATCTTAAAATGTAATTCATGTCTACAAAAAAAGTATCATGGTAAACCATAAAAATTCATATAATAAATTGAGTTCTACCATTTCTACCTATGATAGGTTGTATAGTTGAGCAATTCCCCAGTGCTGCTGAAACCTGGGAGGAAGGGGATGTCAAAGACAGTGAGTCTTAAGTCTCTGCTGGGCCTGAACAATGGACAGCCCAGGCAGATGTTAGTTTTAGCATTACAACCACATTGGTAAATTTTTATTCTGTTAATATGTTATTTCTCTCCTTCTTTCTAAAGAGTGTGGTGGTTTGTTTGGCTAGGCTAGATAAACTGCTGCACACATCAATATAGGACACAGCCTTGCTGATGATACAAAAAGTAATTGTTTCCACAAATCATTTACTGTAGAAGTTTACAAGCATGTCTTCTTTAGGCTGGTTTAACATAAGTATTTTTACTGTGTTTTAGGCTAAGGCCCCATATTGTGGAAAAAACAGTTTTTTTTGTTACAGATTTGGCTGCATTTTTTTTTGAGCCAAAGCAAGGTACTGATTGTGCAGGAGGGAAAAGTATAAGTTATTCCCTATATTTTCCATTCCTTTTGTAGTCACTCCTGGCTTTGGTTCAAAGAACCGCAGCAAAATCTGCAAAAAAAAAAAAAAACAGCTTTTCCACTAGACGGGGGCTTAGAGTTAGGCAAAGGCCGCGCGTTGTGGAAACACAGCTTTTTTTGTTGCAGATTTTGCTGCGTTTCTTTTTAAACAAAGTCAGGAGTGGCTTGAAAAGGAATGGAAAATATAAAGGAAGGTCTTAGACGAAGGAAGGTCTTAAATCTACTCTTGACTTTCACTAAAAAAAAAAAACGCAGCAAAATCTGCAACAAAAAATGCTGCCACACGTAGCAGGCCACAGCAAAAAAACTCTGCAGAAAGGACCGCAATGGAATCACATTGCGCTTTTTTTAGCAGTGTTTTTCACAGAAAGTACGTAAAGTATTCCATTATACCTATATGGAAACCGCTAGTATTTCCGTAGGTATAATTGACATGCTATGATTTACAAAAACGCAACTGTTTTTGAAATCACAATATGTCCACTGCCAACTTTTTTCTGCAATGTGTGGATAGGATTAGCCATTTAGTCAGCCACCAACTGTGCAAGTTCTCCCACTTAAAAAGATGAGAGAGGCCTGTATCATAGGTAGACCTCAACTATGAGAGACAAAATGAGAAAACAAATCCAGAAAATCACATTGTCTGATTTTTAAAGAATTTATTTGCAAATTATGGTGGAAAATAAGTATTTGGTCAATAACAAAAGTTCATCTCAATACTTTGTTATATATCCTTTGTTGGCAATGGCAGAGGTCAAACGTTTTCTGTAAGTCTTCACAAGGTTGGCACACACTGTTGCTGGTACGTTGGCCCATTCCTCCATCTAGATCTCCTCTAGAGCAGTGATGTTTTGGGGCTGTCACTGGGTAACACGGACTTTCAACTCCCTCCAAAGGTTTTCTATGGGGTTGAGATCTGGACACTTGCTAGCCACTCCAGGACCTTGAAATGCTTCTTACGAAGCCACTCCTTCGTTGCCCTGACAGTGTGCTTGGGATCATTGTCATGCTGAAAGACCCAGCCATGTTTCATCTTCAATGCCCTTGCTGATGGAAGGAGCTTTGCACTCAAAATCTCACGATACATGGCCACATTCATTCTTTCATGTACACGGATCAGTTGTCCTGGTCCCTTTGCAGAGAAACAGCATGATGCTGCCACCCCTATGCTACACAGTAGGTATGGTGTTTTTTGGATGCAACTCAGCATTCACTCTCCTCCAACCACGACAAGTTGTGTTTCTACCAAACAGTTCTACTTTGGTTTCATCTGACCATATGACATTCTCCCAATACTCTTCTGGAACATCCAAATGCTCTCTAGCAAACTTCAGACGGGCCCGGATATGTACTGGCTTAAGCAGGAGGACACCTCTGGCACTGCAGGATCTGAGTCCCTGGCAGAGTAGTGTGTTACTGATGGTAGCCTTTGTTACGTTAGTCCCAGCTTTCTGCAGGTCAATCACTAGGTCCCCTGTGTGGTTCTGGGATTTTTGCTCACCATTCTTGTGATCATTTTGACCCCACAGGGTGAGATCTTGCGTGGAGCTCCTCATCGAGGGAGATTATTAGTGGTCTTGTATGTCTTCCATTTTCTAATTATTGCTCCCACAGTTGATTTCTTCACACCAAGATGCTTGCCTATTGCAGATTCAGTCTTTCCAGCCTGGTGCAGGTCTACAATTTTGTTTCTGGTATCCTTCCACAGCTCTTTGGTCTTCACCATAGTGGAGTTTGGAGTGTGACTGTTTGAGGTTGTGGACAGGTGTCTTTTATACTAATAACAATTTCAAACAGGTGCCATTACTACAGGTAATGAGTGGAGGACAGAGGAGCCTCTTAAAGAGGAAGTTACAGGTCTGTGGGAGACGAAAATCTTGCTTGTTTGTAGGTGACCAAATACTTATTTTCCATCATAATTTGCAAATAAATTCTTTAAAAATCCGACAATGTGATTTTCTAGATATGTTTTCTCATTTTGTCTCTCATAGTTGAGGTCTACCTATGATACAATTACAGGCCTCTCTCATCTTTTTAAGTGGGAGAACTTGCACAATTGGTGGCTGACTAAATACTTTTTTTCCCCACTGTACATTGGGTTTTTTTCTTGGCATTTGTTTTATTTTTCATGGTGGTTTTTTCTTTACATTTTTCAAAATGAAGTATGCTCTAGGTAATTTCATTATAGAAAAAAAAATGCAGTATGCTCTAGGTAATTTCATTATAGAATAAAAAAAACACCATAAAAATGCTGTGTGAACAAAAACAAGTGAAAAAAAGGGGGGAAACTCCCAAATAACGCCATAAAAATGCATGTAATATTGGTGTTTTTCTGTTTATTTTGAAGACAGCCATGCAAAAGCTTAAATATGTGTGAAGGTTAAATTGAGCTAAAATAAAAAATTACATGTTCTTCAAACCAAAAACTGCAAAATTATTTAAAAATTGTGATCATTCAGTGACCGCACTTCTTGTCTAAGTCTACCTACACATCTGCGTCAGTCTCCGTTCAGAGTTTCTGGCGCAGAGTCCAGCAGAAATTCCAGAAGATAAAGTCCTGCGATACTAACTTTTTCATCTGGTGATGTCTGTTAAAAAATGAATTCTAATGGGGTCCTCGAGAACCATTGCAGTTCGTCATTTGAAGCATAAACCTTTTCTAGTTTATGAGCCACTTTATAAATATAACAGGTCACATTGAGCCACACTGGATGTTAATAAAGAAATGTTTATTATATAAATGGCAATGCCAACATTCAGAAATATTTTAACAGTACTAATGCCACTTGGGCATAATAGTACATAAGATAAATACACATATTGGGACAGATTTATTATGCCTTGTATGCCAGTTAGCATAAAAAACATTTTTTTTTTTTTTGCACAAATCAGAATTTTCACAAAAATTTGCAACTTGAGCAAAAGGCACACGTATAAGTACTTCCTATATACTGTATTTCCCATTCCCTTTGTAGCTATTCTTGGCTTTGGCTAAAAAAAAAAACGCTGCAAAATATGCAACAAAAAAAGCTGCTTTTCTGCAGCGTGGGGCCTCAGCCTAAGTGGGTTTTACAGGACTTTAATATTCACGACATATCCTTAGGATAGGACATCAGTACATGATTGTTGAGGATCCCACTTACAGCATCCTCATGGCCATTCATCAGAAGTGGCTACTTAAGTGATCCTTCTTCCATTGCTTCTTCTTCGTGACTGTGACATTCTATTCTGAAATGCTAGGCAAAGTCGCTACACAATGTATGGCGCTGTACATGACAAACAGTAGAGAAGAAACAACGCATGTCAGAGTCCTGAGGCCCTTTCATACAACTGATCAGTGAAGGGTGCCAGAAATTGGATCTCTGCTGATCTGATAAGTCCTTATTAAAGTCCGGGAAAGCCCCTATAACAAATTTCTAATTGCAAACTATGGCAATAAACCTAGTATGAAAGCAACTGGCTATGTATGGCCAAATGAAGAAGGTAGATACTGTATTGTGTCACTGTAGGATGCTTACAAAAATTATTTTTCTTAACAAAAGCAATAACACATCAGGTCACCAAGGGAAATATTTTTCAAGCCGGAGGGTGCAGATCACAGTAAAATATTTCACATGTATATAGGAAATCAATAGAGAGAATTTCCAGTTTTCAATATACATTTGCTTACAGCTTATAGTCAGCTATGACATGTAAGTACCCCTCACACTGAGACATATACTACAAACCCCAGAGAAGTTAATATTAATAAAAGAGATATAGCATTGTTCTGCATAGAACCAATTTAAGACAGTTTAAACCAAATCTTTTATGTGGTTTTTCCAGTTTGTTACAACTAACAGAAAATTATTGGTCAATTTGGATAAAAAAAATTATGTTCTTAACCATTTAGGGCTAAAAAATTAAGAAAACAGCACTATATATCTTGGTTAGGTTAAACACTGGTATAGTAAAATGAGTAGTTGTGGGGCTTCCTCTTTAGATGTTGTACCTCATTGGTACAACCCTATAATAGAGCATGTATGTAATGAGGATGCTGTCATATTCCATTGTGTGCAAAGCACTGTTCTCTGGGGATCCTGAGAATAAGCAGACAACTGGACAGAAAAGTGGTCATAACCCTCATCTTGATAAAGAAGCTCCCAGAACACAAGTTTTTACAGCTTTATTGGATATCTGAACTACTCTGGTTCAGACTTGTTTAGACATTCAATAAAGCTTTACTGGGGTTGTTCCACAATAAAAGGTGACTGATAACTGAAGGTCCCATCAATGGGTCTTCCATTAGTTCCAAGAATGGGAGTGTGACATCCTCCTTGCAAATGGAGTGACAGTTGCACTTGTGGAACTCCATTATCTTTGTCAGTCTCATATACTTTAAACAGTATATATGGGACACCAATTCTCATGGTCAGTACTGGCCCCAGCATTGGTACCCTCAGTGATTAGACATGTATCACCTACATAAGTTGCTATCGAGGGACAACCCCTTTAAAAAGTTTTTTTTAGCTATTTTTTAGCTTTTTTTACATCTATAAGGAGAATTCCTACAGTATTTCTCTTCATTGGCAACATTGAAGCAAAAACTTGAAATATCTTTATGTTTCTATATTGAAAATGTAAATTGTGGAGCACTAGAAACAATTATTTTCCTGTTAGCATTGTATTGTCTTGTTAATTTTAAAACTGTACATAAAGCTCTATGGAATTAAATGTCATCTTTTGTAACAACAGCACAAGCAATGGCCTAGAAGTGACTTGTCGGTGACGACATTCTTACTATTAGTAGACTAGGAACATTTTAGTTACATGTGGTGCATGTCCCTCATAGCTCTGTCCCATGACATCAAAATATTCAGAATGTCTTTACACCTTTGATGTACATTCATAGTGATGTGTTGGTACACCTAAAGGGCAGATATGTTGCTTTCACATAGCTAGAACACTTTTCCTATATTTCAATTGTGCAGTTTTGCAAATGTCTAGAGTGCTCTAATATAGTAAACCTGCTATAACCTTTTTATACCAGTTATTTTGGTAGTAGAGATGAATTCAGGGATTGGTGGCAAACAGTATTTGTACAGTATTAGGATAATGAATAATGAGCATAAAATATAGCCATAGATGAAAAAAGACTCATGGCTAGAATTGAAGGGGTTTTCCCATCTCACTGTTTCTGCAGCTTTGCCTGCTGTCTCTTCTTCTCACTTACTGTATCACCCCCCCCCCCCCAGCTTGCTGAACAGGACACTATGAAGTATCACAATACTTATTATGATTACTACTGTAGAAGTCTAATATAAATGCAGATCAAATAATATGCACATGCTTCTAGAGAAAGGACTCAGTGTTATCTGTGTGTTTACCTAGAGAGATAACAGACAGAGTTTGCTTTATCAGCAAACTACAATTAGATAAACAGCAGAGCTGTAGATAACAGTGAGAGCAGTGAGTGATGTCACTTGTCTTATCACACAGGTCTGTGGTTATGGAAACGCTGTGTAAACAATGGGAGATATCATTTCACATAGCAGGAAAACAAAGCAGTATTTCTAAAGCAATATATTTAGGAAAAGTCTTCAATTTACATAACCTACCAGTATAGATAGGTTCCTTGAGATGGGAATACCCCTTTAAGTCTCATAACCTAGAGAAATGATGCTTTCACATGGTAAGGAGAAGGGGCTGTTCCATACAGACAATCCATGGCCATATGTCCTATTCATACATACTGTTATCATAGAGAGGGTTCCTTGCCTGGACAGCTGTTGCAAAGAATAGACCCTGCTTTCAATCATTACCACTATGTATGTCTTGGTTACCATTTTATTTCTATTAGGAATCTTAGTGTTTGTGTTTCTGTTTCTCCACCTTGCAGCCATCGCTTTAAGTTTACCATGCCCACTAATCAAACTCTACCGGGGTTTGCTCAGCGCATCAAAACCTTGAGACGTAGACAAAATCAAAGTTCTGCTTCACCATCCAATCTTGGCTTTCGCATAGACATTTGCCTAAGATTGTTTCTGTAGTTCGGCTCCATGTGTTCTTGTGTTTACCCCTTGTAACTCTCCCTGACTTTGCTGATATCCTAGTTTCTGACATTTGGCTTGCTCTCCTGGATTATGGCCATAGGGTTCTGGTTTGGCTCTTTCTTTGCAGGTGTGGTTATTTTCTAGTATCAAGTTCTGACTTTGCAACCTGGATCTTTAGTGGCAAAGCCCAACTTGCTTTGCAGCAAGCTCTGGTGAAAATATCAAGGGTACCTTAGATTCCCAAAATGATATTGGATTATAGGTACCTGCCTGCTTGTCGACAGTAGACTTTATCTATTTCATAACAATTTTGTTTTAGCAGCAGTGATCCCATGAATGTTAGTGTATCATCATTCAAAGAAATGGTTTTGCAGATTAAACAACCACTTTAAGAACAAGACAGTCTTACAAAAATGTATGATACCACTTTTAGATTATTTAAAATATGATCCAAGTATTTTCATAGTGACGAGCCAAACTGTGTGTAAAGACTCTAAAGTGATAGTCTTGGCAAAAATTCAATCACATCCCTGAACCTAAATGTACAGGTAGACACAGAAAATATGTAAATTAGACTTTGGGGCTGGGATGTGCTCCTTCACTCTATTTTACAGCCTAGATAATCACTGTAAACCTATTAAATATTATTATTAAGCGTATATGTAGATTGTCTGTAATGAGTTAATAATTCCCCTATTTTCATTATTCACATGACAATTTAATAATATAGACAAATAAAAGGACGAATAGATAATAGATAGAAAGATAGATAGATAGATAGATAGATAGATAGATAGATAGATAGATATCTTCCTATGCATTATTCCTTAGTACAACAACAAAGCGTTTTCTATTCAAATATCAAGGCGGACACAGTGGTTGAACAAGAAGTTTGGCAGCAAGTCAAGCTGGAGCCCATGTCAGTTTGGTCAGATATTTGAAGATCACATAAAAGTAGAAAACATTGTGTCCTGAAGCTGTGCTATGCCTTACTGGTTACCAATTTGTGCTGGCATATGGGATTCTTTCATCTGGAACCTCAAGGTCTCAAATGATTGCTGAACTGGCAAAGAAACATTCATATCAAATTTTATTTCAAGAATATTTCTTCTCATCCATCAATATCAAGCACATGCACCTCCTCCACCTACCATGCTGTGCAGGCTCAAGAAAGGACATTCATAGCAAGATTTGCTCTTCTTGGTTCATTCGCTTCTTAATGAAAGTGACAAATGAGATCAGTTAAAAAGCCTGCTGTATAAAATGTAAGTAATTCTGGCATCTATTTGTATACAATGTGTAAACAATGTATAACATTCATATATAGTTTGTATATGTTAGATATGTTGTGTGTTCTCTTGATGGACTCTGCAACATAAAAAATAAATACACTCATGAACACTCATGAAAATGCAACACCAAAAAGAAAAAGTCTTGGAATTATGGAAATCACAGTAATAATAGTCCTTTAATAGTCCTACAATGGAGAAATTCAGATAGACATGTTAATGATAAGAAAATTAACCCCTTAAGACATGGTCCCATTTTTCAAAACTTTAAATGCCAATAACTTTGAGACGCTTTAACTTACCCAAGTGATTTTGAGATAGTTTTTTTGCGATACATTGTACTTAATGTTATTTCTTTATAAAAAAAATAATAGGAAATTTGATAGAAATAGAAGAATTAGCAATTTTCAAAATGTGAAATGCTCAAATCCTTTTTGGACAGATAGTCATACCACCCAAGTACATTAATAAATATTATCTACCATTTCTCTGCCTTTTATTTGCATCTTTTAATTCTCCTTCAATTTATGGAAAATGCAAAAATGCAGTGGAAATTAAATACTGTTTTTTTCTGCAGCAGTTTTCATTGTGTTTTTGCTGAGTTTTTCACTGCAGATTTTCCTCCCTTATTAAACCTATAGAGAAAATGTGAGTGTTTCCACAGGTAGAATTGACATTCTGCAGTTTTCAAAAATGTAGGCACACCCAGGTACTTATAGGTGTTGACAATCTCGATGCCCGTCCCCTGGATGTCCACTGGTTAGAGAAAGAGAGTGGTAGAGCGATAGCAATAGCAAACCAAGGAGGAATAGAATATCCATTAGTCAAAAAGAGGTGGTCGGGACTTATGGTTTCAAATATTTTTTTAGATCAACTACATTGCATTTTCCCCTGTCATTTTGTACCATTGTATATATACATATATAGATATGTACAGTATATACACATATAGTAACTCCCAATTTTCATATGAAAGATAGAGGAACAAATTCTGTGTTATGTTAAGGCCCCATGTTGTGGAAACACAGCATTTTTTGTTGCAGATTTTGCTGTGTTCTTTTCAGCCAAGTTCAGGAGTGGTTTGAATAGCAATGGAAAATATAAAGTAAGCACTTAAACATTTCCTTTGTGTTAAATCTAATCCTGACTTTGGCTCAAAAAACCACAGCAAAATCTGGATTCTGGCTAATCCCATCCACTTTGCAGGTAATGTAAAACGCTGCATTTTCACAACATGGGGCCACAGCTTTAGACTGGGTTTATACATTGCTTTTTGGCCAAAAACTGCCTGCATCTTATAATTTCTGTAGCGCCTAGCACATTACAATGCATGTCACCTGTATGGTAGTGTCCATTAAATGAAAAACCTCTGGTTTACTGGTCACTAGCATATAGGTGAAATGCATAATAATAACTGCATGCAGTTCTTCAGTAATAGAGCACCATGTAAAGCCAACCTTACCCTGCATTCACACTTTACCTGTGACACTTAGTCCATTTGTGTGCCGGATTTACCAGCCTGAACAGTATGCTAGGAGAGGAACTCCTAACACTATAGTTATCTATGATGCTAGGAGTCCCTGCCTCCCAGCAACGTACTGTCCAGTACTATAATCGGTAGCAGACATTATGTTGTGTGACTGCAAGATTAGAAATCTCTTCTAACATTATAGGTTTTTCAAATAGTCCTGAATTAGCTCAACAGTTTTTGCTGGGCTCATTACGATTGTATCAAAGTCTGTAGTTACTGCCTGCAGACTAGTGTTTGGGCTTAGAAATATGTATCTGAAAAGCATGTGATCTAAAATGAATGCTGTAACAACAGACACTGCAAAACCTGCACACAGTAAAGACATTAGACATGCAAACATGTGGAATACTATGCAGTAATCTGGAGTCAGTAAAACGTTTGTGCTTCTTAAAGAATTGAAGGTACTATTAGATTGGGTTACTGTATACCATAGCTTGACTGGCTAGATTTTTACTAGGGCTAAACCCCATTGATGTTATAAGCCAATTATTCCTCAGAGCAGAAGCCAAAAAGGACATAGGGTAACACATATACTCTTGGTTTATCATGTTGATTGCGAAACGTGCAGAGCTGTATCTTTAGCAGTTACCTATGACAAACAGTAACAAGATTCCTCATTCTTGGGTCCGTTTATACAGACATGTACAGACTAGGAGCTGTCAGTCTGCTTTATACCACTGTATGGAGTGTAGCATAGCTGGTTGTGGTAGTGGAGAAATATGCAAATATTGGCAGGGTTAATAGAATCAGCAGTAATATTAGATACATCTCTGAGTGGCACCAAAGGTGACTGCTTTCATCAGAGTCTGAGAGATGCTCTTTTTAAGCTCTTATTAGGATTCAGGCTTCACTGCAGACTTCTAGCAGAAATCTCAAAATTGTTTATTAAACCTTTAAAATGCATAGGTAGGTACCTGATGGTAGGTATGTCTTATGAAGCGGAATAGATTATTGGGAAATAAATTAAGCTTCTCTGTCTTCCATTATTAAAGGTTTGACAATGGCTGAGGCATAAATCAATGAACTGCAACATTTAGAAACTGCTTAAATAAGCAATGCCTAATTCTCTGTTATAAACGGTAACATTTGTGATGTGAACTAGTTTATTTTATGAGGCTTATTAGCAACATTATTGAAGGAATATGTTAAGCACATAGATAAAAGTGGATGTATGTTACCACTAGGTACAGATAATGCTGCTGAGAGTTTAGAACACACAAATAAAGCTGCCCCAGTGATTTTATAGTACAGACAAGGCACACAGTGATCTCACAATACTGAGATAATGCACGCAATGATGTCACAGTACTGGAATAATGCACACAGTGATGTCACAATACAGAAATGCTGCACACAGTGAAATCACAGCGCAGGGATAATAAACAAAGCGATATCACAGTATGGGAATAAGACACACAAAAATTTCACTGTGTACACTGTGACATTACAGCATATGAAGAAAGTATCATTATGATGTCAAATACAGGATTAATGATCATAATGACAATCATTTTATTTATATAGCGCCTACATATTATACAGCACTTTACAAATCAAAGTGTACATGAACAGACAATATCAGACAATACAGTGCAAGGAAATAATTAACATATAAAACAATAGGAGTGAAGGCTCTGCTCACAAGAGCTTATAAGGCTATGAGGAAATAAGGGGACACAAGAGGTAAGAGGTCTTGTTTGGTACGATGGTCCAGCCATCTTTTAATAAATACGGTCATATAAATGAAGATGTATGCCGGGCTGGCATTGGGGGAGCAACATGGGCAAATGCCCAGGGACCCCGGGATCTGCAGCACCAGACATTTGATCTGATGACCCGGATGGAGGGGAGCCCTAATTACCAGTGTATTGGCGTGCTATGCATGCCGATACTGTGGACATCTATGCTAGAGCAGGGGGTATTGACTATACTATGACGCTGAACTGATACCAGGGCCCATACCAGGGTTTTTCCGTTGGTGGAAGTTGCAGTTGAATGGTTGTGGAGTTAAATAATGCAAATAGCTTTTGTGTTAGTTATTTTCTTCTGTCTTGGTAGCTGAGACGCTGTCTCAGCTACAGTGTCTATTCACTACTACTTTAGTCTACTTCTATTTCTAGTTGTGTCAAAGGTTGACACTTCTTCCTCCCTTTCTCTATCTCTCTCCAGTGTTTACGGGCAGCACGGTGGCTCAGTGGTTAGCACTGCAGCCTTGTAGCGCTGGAGTCCTGGGTTCGAATCCTGCCAAGGACAACATCTGCAAGGAGTTTGTATGTTCTCCCCGTGTTTGCGTGGGGGTACTCCGGTTTCCTCCCACACTCCAAAGACATACTGATAGGAGAGTAGATTGTAAGCCCTATATGGGACAGTGACTGTCAATGTCTGTAAAGCGCTGCGGAATATGATGGCGCTATATAAGTAAGCTTAATAAATAAATAAAATAATAAAATATATTACAACAATTCTTATAGTGAAGTTTTGCAAATTTGGCGCACATTGTCACATTTTAAGCCATGCTTCAAGCAAGATGCACTATAAAGGCATGTATGCCAATTTTTTTTTCTTTTAATGAAAATTGCGCCAGGCATACTAATACTGTCCAAGTTTTAGACTTGACTTAAACTAGACAGTTTTGAAATGTGCCAGATTTACCAGCATGTTTGATGCTGCATTGTAAATCTGACCCATTGCTAGAGCTTGTTCACACGTTTTCTAAAGGCTGTCACACTGAGAGTGAATGAGTGTATTCGCAAGTTTGTTTATTTGATGAACCTAAAAAAATGGTCAGTTACAAAAATGAACATGCTCTATCTTTGTCTGTTTTTAAGAACACATTGAGCCAACATAAACTGACATAACCCAGACTGATGTCTGAGTTAGGTCAGTTGAAACAGATCAGTAGGTTGGGTCAAAAAAGAAAGACCAATGAAATTCATCCGTTTTTAATGGTCTGTTATAAATGAAGGCATAACAGATGACTCTTGGCCATCAAAAATGAACAGACACAGAAAATTTTCACAATGTCTGTCAAAAACAGACATGTGTATCTGTTAAAAATAGAATGGTCATTTGTGTAAAGCCTTAGACTGCCTAGTCTATGTTTACACCACTTATAAGTTGGTTTAATTTCCATCAAAAAGTGTCAAAATTTTGGTGTATGGTCCTTCATATTAAATCCCACCCCTTTCTGACAAGCCCCACCTCCTTCTGTAAGCTGTCCACAGCAGCTCCTCCTGTCCACCTGTCATACCAGGTGTAGAAACTGTCAAAAAGTGTATAAATTATCAATAAATATACTGTAATGCATGTACTACTGGTTTTGGCACAAATTACACCAGAATTCTGTCATGTTTTTAATAGTAAATCTGCCCCAATGTCTTAAATTTAACACTAAACTAAGCCCCGGTAAATGAAAGAAAATTCTGAAGTTATTGAGCCTAAAGAAGACTGAATCCTCTAGGGTTTGTTTTTTTTTTTAACTAGCAGGTATAAGTTTGTTCAGTTTTCCTAAAACAAGACATTTACCTATATAAAAACTTAAAACAAACCAGGTCATCGAATTCGGTCAAATCACACAGGTAATAACATTGTTCACAATTAAGAAGTAAGCTTCATCTGCATAACAAAGTGAATATTTTAATGTAATGAATATTCTATAACCTTTTATTGGAAGCTAGATAACTAGGACAGTAAAATAGATAATGAAATATAAATTTTGAATTATGGCCATAAACAGCTTGAATGCATTATTTGAGCAATAGTGGATCATAGATGCTTCATTGTATAGCTCAGTAGCATAGTCAACAAGTAACTAATACTGTATAACCACTGTTTGTGTGTTAGCTAAAAGGAAAAGGAATTAAATTTTATACACTTAAGCCTTATTCCCACGTCTGCAATTCTCATACATATGGTGTCCACATTTTTCGCAGAAACCATACATACCCATTCATTTCAATGTGTTTATGCAGATACAAGCACTTCCTTTGGTTTTCATTGATGCTGATGTATCATGGATGCATCACATCAATGAATGTCTATGGGTCTGTGAAAAAAAACGGATGGCATTCATGTGTCATCTGTTTTTCATGGACCCAGAGACATTCAAAATATAAAAAAATAAAATTAAAATTTAAACAAAAAACTTGGGTAAAAAGTAGATTAACCACAGACCACCATCCACAAATAAGGGTGGGGTGCTGCCCATGAAAAACATGGACCGTGGATATGAATAAGGGTTTATTTTTGAGTAAGGATAATATTTTCCTATTGTCTATTTTTATTGTGCCATATTGTAAACATTTGCAACATTTTACAGAATATGCTGCACAAGCTACCAGCTCAGTTTGAGAATATGTCTTGTCATAGGTATTGTCTACGTTTTTTTCCATTGCACATAATCTACTTTGGTATCACACAGTATTGTTATCCTGATATGTATGATTATGCTGTGTATATACATACAGTTAGTGTTTTATGAGGCTGCGTTCTATTGTGATGAACCCATTTTGAAAGAATACAATTGAATATGTATTAATAGGTAGTACTTTTTTGTAATGTCACCACAGAACTCAACATAAATAAATCAGTTGTATGCATTTATATAAAATTCTCTATTGTGATATAACAAGAGAGTGCACCATAAAATATTAAAACAATCTAATCCGTATATAAAGATCATGTTCTATTGTGATGTCAGAATTAAGCAACCTCCAGAGAGAAAACCATATAAAATAATAAGGTGTGTGTGTGTAGTTTCTGCTCTATTTTGGTGTCACAATATAATGCATCAAAAATAAGAAGCAACACCAGATGCAAAAAAAAACCCTTGTAACGAAAGCTCTTGTTAATGGGTCCATTGACAATCTTATGTCTATAGTGTCAGCCTATTGAAAGGATCAAGTTTAATCCTTCATGTACTAGAGTGATAAACAGTATTAAAGGGAGTTTAGAAGTTGCTTATAATCTGACCCTACTGAAATATACATCCATACTTGGCTAATCCAAGTATCCAGCATCTGAGGAATCATGTACAAAGACAGTTAAGAGTATGGCCTCTTTAAAAGCCTTGGTGAAAGAATCAAAAATTCTGAAAAGTGTAATAGAAATGAAAATTTTCTCTAGCTATCCCAGTGCCAAATTGTATTAATGTATGTGATACACCAATGTACACTCAATTCATTTATATATTGGATTCAGCATTCCACATTATTTATTTATTTTGCTTGTTCGGCATATGCACTTATTTATTTGGTTCAGTTTTTGTATGTACTGTATGATCTATGCACAATCTGTGGTATGATCTGTGCACAATGTTTATTAATATGACTTGTAAAGTTGTAAAAGTAAAAGTTTAAAAATTTTGTAGAACTAATTAAGAAGTATCCATGCACCCCCCTCCCCCATTTGCTTCTACTGAGATTCCCAAACACAGGTAGATCTTCTGCTGGTTATGAATGTCAATCAACAATATAGCAAGTTGATGTGTACCTCCATTTAAGCAACCTTGGGTATTTTATGCTGCCAAATAATATGTTACTGACAACTGATGATGTTTTCCATTCCCACTTAAAAGATGCACTCAGCTGAGAAACAAACATTTGCCCAGTTGTCAACCGATCACGGATTTACACAATGCAATGTACAGGAGCAAACATTCATATGAACACTCGTTCACCCGATGATGGGACTTGGGTAAAAGTGTCCAAGCCACCAATGATTTTTTTTTTATACTTTCAGTCCCTCTCTACATTTCCAGGCCTTCACTAAACTCCCACTGTCCCATACTCAATCTTTGGACTGAAAGTTGTCTTCCAGTTTAAGTAGCTAGGTATCCACATAAAACGCACGTGTCAGAATGGTGGAAACTAATGTAATTCTGCTACAGACTTATTTCAAAGAGAAATTTAAGATATGGTCAACTCTCCCTTTTTCGGTACAGCTGGTCACATCAACCTTTCAAAGATAGCTGTCCAACCTAAAAGCTTATATGTACTACAATGCATCTTCTCTCCAGCATATTTTTTTTTCATAACCTATAGTTTCAACTGATCATATTTATTTACAGTTAGCCAAGCTACAGTGACCCAAGGAGATGGCTACTTGGCACTGTCTGATATCCATCTGTATTACTTGGTGGGAGCTAAAATATCTTGGACTCTGGCTTGCTCCTAATACCCTATGAAATCCTGAATGCTGCCTAGGTGCTTTTCTAGATTTGTCTAGCCTGTGTTGGATGCTGCATATGTGCCAAAGACCATGATGCTACCAAATCACAGACTAGCCCCCAAGATATGGAATGATGTCCTGAAATTGTCATCCATGGACCATGTTAGTGTGGAGATGCTTCTGTGGCACAGCAGCAGTCTTCCACACTTGCTCCCAGGAAGAATATTGCCCTCCAATAGATGGATAGAAGGCTTCCTAATGTTTAACCTGGAAATGCCTGATGAACTCTGTTATTCCTTATAAGCACATAGTCTACATCAGGGTGCACAAGATTCTCTGGTCCAAGGAGCACACTGTTAGAGGGTTACACTCCCAGGCTATATATTCAAATTTAATGGGTTATTCCCATCAAACATATTGACAGTATATGTTATAAATAACTCACATTTATCCAGAGAATAAACATCTCCCACTACCCATGTCACACCACAGAAAATCAATTGAGGTGAGTAGGCATTGTAGTTTATGAGAGTTATGGATACTACAATGCATACTGCCACATTAATACAAAATCATCTTTTTCTCTCTGGAGTACTGAACAGAAAGGAGCTCTCAATATAGGAGTGCCAGATATGTTTGGGGCCACATAAAATAGCAATACTTGATTCATGTGGTCCCGGGGTCGCATGTTAAGCACCATTGGTCTGCATCTACAGACATTTTCCTACTAAGTCTTGAGACTTATGGTCACCACTTACTACCTTTTTCTATGAATTAATATGCTACTGTTACTGACTACTGCTTGCATGGCATCACCCTCCATGCCATCTCTTTAACTGTTATCCTTTGATAAGAGAAGCCATTTACTTTCACTGCTTTAAAGTGAATGACAAATTGCACATTGTTGACTGTTTTGATGCCTGAGTATGTTGTATTACATTCTTGCTCATGGGGTACATGTTCCATCATATGCATTTGACTTGTGCATTATATTCCATATCAAAGTGTCTATCTGAATTCTTTAATAAAATGACTAAAAAATAATAATAATGGAGCAAAAGTACAACATAATATTTTAACATTTTAATTGGATTGTCCCAGAATTGTTATTTTGTGGGAAATATACAGATTCACTTCAACAGAAATATCAGGAGCTCTGTCAGGTCCTCCTTAATACCACCACTCTCATCTTATATTGAAGACATGGTATCACATTCTTATAGAAGCAGTCCAGAAAAAATAAAATGTTTCATCCCTACACACTCTGTTATGTTGCCATTCCATAAAGCTCTGGACAAGCAGATATGCATTTCTTTGGGACACTCAGCTCTTTCAGGGTTAATTGGATTTCTGTTTTCTACATCCAACACAAGCAAAACCCCAACTGTCACTGTCTCAGAATCCTTATCAGACCCCTCTGCTTTCATCTGATAGGGCCACTAGCCTCTTAGACTACCATATGCATAGTGTGCTGCCGTAGTCTGTATAAGATTACACTCTAAAATGATTATTAAAACTGCACTTTTATAGTGTGTTATTAAAACTACATATCACATAAATCTAAATTATATACTGTATAATACAATGGCCAATTCAAATTGACCACTGGATATAGAAAGATTGCATGCATGTTTTATGGCCATGTCTGTGCAGAACCAACAAGCTTTGTCTACAATACATGAGACTGCTGATTTGTGTTGGGTAGAAAGGAACTAGAATGTCACTGTAGACAAGAATTCTTCATAATAAGATGGCATGTCATTTGGACAGAATCCCAACATTGTTATTGTGGAATACATTACCTAAAAATACAGACAGATGAAGCGCTAGCAGGGGTAATTAGATGACAAGCTTTCTATGTAAAATATACAGTATTGTGTTTGGACATGAGCTATAAGCCCTAATTAGGGATAGTATAAGGTAATGGTTATAATAAATATGGAAAATTATGTTTGTTTTAGCTGGAGAAAGCAGCAGGAGACAACATTAATTTCTTCTTCTTTCCATGAAGTGAAGGCAGCACAGGGAATAGTCCTTCATAAGGATTTCAGGTGCTGCTGAAATACTTACTAAGCAGTGAAGCCCTCAGGGTAGAGTTTGGCTGTTCAGGTCTATCAGATAATTTCCTTTGTAATTGTTCTTGGACGGATAATGTTATAGAATCATTTAGCGATCCGAAAGCAATCGTTTCAGATTTTGGCTCTGACATTGTGTGTGAAGCTGTCTGCTAAAATAGACCATGTTAGGAAACTTTTTACAATACCACTTTTATAAAATTTAAAAATATACCACTATACCACTTTTTTTATAAAAAATAGAAATTAGTAAGTTACAAAAATAGCAAAGTAAAGTTGAAGCAAAAAATTGAGAGATAGACAGATAGACAAAAGCATCACTCTTTTCTCATTGTTGTTATGAACATAGTTCAAGGTTAGCAATACAGTCCAAATGATGTTGCAGCCTGCCAATAATTCCAGTGAAAAAGTGAGCATTACTGTATAGGGCTTTTCACAAAATACCTTTCTAAAAAAACACTGCAAAACCTTTTGAGATAAATATATACTACTGTCTAGCACTACTACTCGGTAGTGGCATCAGCCATCTTCTTCGGAGTGGCCTGCTGGGGGAGCAATATATCAACCAGGGACAGAAATAAACTTGACAAGCTGATTAGAAGGACCAGCTCTGTCCTGGGGAGCCCACTGGACCCAGTGCAGGTGGTGGGTGACAAAAGGATACTGTCCGTGGTGAGCTCCATGCAGAAGAAGAAGTCCCATCCCATGCATGAGACTGTGATCGCGCTGGGCAGTACTGTCAGTGACCGACTGCTCCACCCTAAGTGTGAAAAGGAGCGCTATCAGAAGTCTTTCCTCCCCACCGCGGTTAGGCTGTACAACCAACACCGACCTAAGCGGAGATCATTACATACAGAGAACTGAAATATCTCTCTGCCTGTTAAATCCCCCCCTCCTCTGCTACTTCTTATCTGTCTGTCTACTATCAATGTAATGCCTCTTACCTTGGAACATTCCTGTACATGTTGTATTTGTATTTGTATCTGCTTATCTTTGCTGCTGTAGCACACTGAATTTCCCCATTGTGGGACTATTAAAGGACTATTATTATTATTATTATTATTATTATTATTATTATTATTATACTATGTGGGTTATCTTTTGTGCGCTACTATATGAAACAGCTACTGTCAACATGAATTCTAACGCCATCCTTCTTACAGAGCATCACAGAATCTCTTTCAGACATGGACCATTTGTTTGTGGCCTAGAGCAGGCCTAATGCATATACATATGTATACTTCTTTGCATACTGGAAAAGGAATAAACAAATACAATAGGGCACATTTATCAATCCAAGTCTGACACTTTTCTGTCTACATTTACGCCAAAATTCATAGTGCACAGCATTTACAACATTTATGAACAGTGTGCACCAGAAAGAAAATACAAATAAGACAGGCTAGACACTTTTGAAAAATGTGCACCACAATGGGCGTGGTTTAGAACATAATGGGTGTGGTTTAGATGTGTCTAAGTTTACAACACATTTATGAAACAGAAAATAATGAATATGGCGCAGATATCCTGTGCAAAGTAGACCAAGTTTAAAATGGTGTAAAGAATTTACAACACTTTACTAAATGCGCCAAAAATTCCTGTCATGCACCACATATTTGTCTCAATAAGTGAGGAAAGATTTGTGTCTGCTAATGTTATGCCAAGAATTGCAGGGTATTTGATGATGCGTGAGCCAAATATTTGTTCCTTACAGTCTGCAAGATAAGATTTGTGTCTACAGATTTTGTCTACATGTTTTGCGCCAAATATTTGCCTCCATTTTTGCGCCAAATATTTGTCTCATGGTGAGCCAGAAATTTCCAGAAACCCTCCATATTTATGAAAGTCCGTACGACAGATTCTTAAATATGTCTAAAACTACAAATGTGCAAAGATAGACATTATTGATAAATGTGCCCCAGTATGTCCTCCTTGGTGGAAGAAGGAAAACTTACTTTAGTGTCTCCTTTTATATAGGAGCTACCTATAGATCAAAGCCTGTATTGGTCTGATACCAAGGAGTATAATATCGAATTAAAGTCAAGCCAAAGTATCTCTGCCAAAAAGAAGATATTATATTCTATGTTATCTATGTCAAAAGATGTGTACTTTTAGGGTAGCATAAGTTATGCTTTTTAAAATTTCAAAAGTATATAATTTAGCATATGTTTTTTGGTCAGTGCTATGATGCCTAAATGAGCTCCTCGGCCTCTTGGCTAAGATCAAGTGTAGTATCTGTTCTTATCAGTAACAGCCAGTAGGTTGGTTCCGCCAGTGGGATTGACGACCCCACTGTAGGGAGCCAACTGAAGACTGCGAACATGAGTCAGAGAACCACACCAGGGCTTGCAGGGGACCCTGGTAGATCGAAGCCAAGGGGCTGGGAAGGCTTTCGAAGGTCTCATGGTGCAAGTGCCTCTGGGGACGGTGACTCCAGAGGTGCCTTAAATCACTGGGCGTGGGAAACCCACTGAGTATGGCACATTGCACAAGCACTTGAACACACCTTAGAAGCACTCACCCTATTGCTTGGTTTATCCAGCATGGGTAATTTTTTATAGATCCAGCGGATAGACCGGGCCAGTACACTGGCACTCTATTCACTTATTTATTCTTTTTTGTTTATCACGTTTTGTCACCTGTTTGTCACTGTTTTTGTGTGGATGTAGGGGTGCGGAAACCCTTTTGGGTCCTACCCGAAGTCTAGGAGTTGGAGTGTGTGGCCCTCGGGTTCCCTCCTTCTTTGCTCTCCAGTGCCTGTCTCTGCTTTTGTGGAGATAGGCAACAGTTGCAGGCTCAGTAGTACTCTTGGGGTGGCAGCCCTTGAGGAGACTGATGCAAGTAGCTGGCTTGGTAGTACTCCTGGTGGTGGCAGCCCATGGAGGAAACCAAGTAAGTCACTCACCCTTCTGTTTAGGCAGTTGGGTTGGTTCAGCCCCCTACTCTTGTGCCTTTTGGCTTTGAGTTTGGGGACAGTTTCGGAGGGCCCTTTCTCTCCGGAGAGGGATTTTGCGATAGACCGCATCCTTTGCACGTTTTTTCAGTGGCATCCGTCACTTTTTTCTGTGCACTGGTGTTTTCGTTGGCACAGCTTTGAGACCTTCGATAAAAAAAAAAAAAAAAAAAAAAATGTCCTCATAATAACCCCACATAATATAATGTCTTCATAGTGCCCCCAAAGAGTATGATGCAACCTTTGTGCCCCTAAAAGAGTATAATGCTTCCATAGTGCCCCTCCCCCAAACAATACAATGCCTTCATAGTGTCTCCATCTCCATACAGAATAATGCACCATCACACAGTTATTGCACTTACCTCTCCACAATCCTCGATCCTCCTCAGATCTGTTGCACATTATTTCCAGGAAGTGGGCCCAAAGAGGAAAGGGATTGGGGAGCAGTGAGTATAATATCAGCCATTATCTATCAGAATAATCTAACAGGTTTCTGGGAATTTAAAAATCTTACCGATCAAAGATTTTTGGTAACTGCTTGGGACACTTATTTGGTTGGATTGACCTTAAAAAGTAGGGATAGTCCCAGCAAATTCCATACAGTTGGTAAGTGTAAGTTTGCAGGAAGACAAGTACAACAATCTGTCTTAAGGCTGATGAAGGGGCTTTGTTATGGTGGCTGAGCACTGTGCCACATTTCCACAGAGGAATGGACTAGTGAGGGTAGCAGGTCTGTTACAACTGCCTTGAGACATGCTAATGGGCTGAGGCGAGTGACTGCAAGGACAAGTCACACCTGACTATCCTGGACTGAAAGTGTACCTGTGCAGGGCTAGACTGAGCAATGGACTGAGTGACCAGCTGTCCTGAAACCTATTAGAAAACCTATACTCACAAAGGTGTAGAGTAAGTGTATTGAAGGGGCAAAGGGAGGCAATTCCCAGAATGTAATTCCTCCTCCTAGTGGTGATGTGTCATTCATGAACTATGAACTGCCTCTTTTACCTGAACAATAGGATTCGGCTCCTGTCTAAAAATGATAGCTCAGTTAATACCACCCTCTACACTGTTAACGTGCCCATAAATTAGGTAAACCTACCTCTTTTAACCTGACGATATGATGTGACTGACTGTTGTACTGATTAGAATTATGTGTAACCAATCAGGTGTTATAGCAGCCTGGCTGTAGCAGAGTCACTCTGGGGCAATCCAGCCTGGTGAGAACTCGTGCGAAGGTAGAGTTCACCACAGTATAAAGTCATGCCTTGTGCTTTCAATAAAGCTATTGTACTGCAAAATCTGAGTCTTCAATATCAGTGTTTATCCTCCAGAAAACTTAAAATAGCGTAACCTATCCAGGAGCCTCTACAGTCTCAGAGAGTGCAAGGAAGGTAAGTTTGCCCTAGAAGGAAGAGAAAGAGGCCCCAGGATGACTGTGTCACTTGTGGTGCTTTGGTCAAAAGACATAGACCTATCCCTAACCACCCTTTCATGCTCCCATTGCCCAAAGCAAGTTACTGTCACTGAGGGTTTGAGTGAATGAAGCCCTAGAACAGCTGACAAAGCAAGTCAACCAGTGACTGTTATGGGGCATCAATCAAGTACAGACAACAAAATATGAGGGGACCTTGCAGTATCAGCAAGTCTACATTTGGCTCCTTTGCTGGTTTCAGAAAAAGAGTCGACAGGAATTGCTCAACAGTTAGTAGAAGAACGCTGATCTGAAATATGACGTTGGACAGAGATTGGTGTTGGTGTTGGCCACCTGCTAGGAATCTCAGTATGCAGAACTACTCACTGCTGTTGCATTAAAGTTGTCATGCCAACATATGAAGCTTTCTGCAGCTATCAGGGCTCTGTTATGCTAAACCAATCAGCAGATGTGAAGGGATATTCTCATCTTCCAACATGTGCCTGCTATTAGTTAATTGTACTAGTTAGGCTCCAGAACTCTGTTCATGCCTGTTTGTTTGCTATTATACTGACCTTGGCTTGTTTACCGGATATTCTCTTGTCTTCTGATTTTGGCTTTGACTGTGAAATCTAGGATTGATCTTGGACTGGATATGTTTACTCTTTTGTTTCCACTCTCCTGGTTTGACCTGCATTGTGAGTACTGCTGTAGATTCTGGTTTTGATTTCAGATTGCAGAAGAATCTATTTCTTACACTAAGCTTCTGGGGTGATAACCGGGGCCTCAGATCGTGCAAAAACCATCCAACCTTGCAGAGGGTTCCGTTTAAGTCCTGTGAGTAACCTTAGACTCGATCTCCCACTGCTGTGTCTCTGGTATGATACAGTTTCTGCATATTTTTGGAAATTGCTCTTGTGGCAATTCCATAATACCACCTCAAATGAGCTTCTGAATGAGTGGTAAACTTCCTGGAAGAGAGAAAATAGAATAAGGACTGCACATGGGGTAACTCTTGTTCCCCTTTACAATACTGTTTGTATTCTGCCCTTTTGTATCTGCTTTTACTTCCATTGTTGTGTACTCACATTCTCCCTACTTGTGATTTACACTTGTTTTGCTTCTTTTATTGTTGCATGAGTTTGGGCAGAAACATTGAATATGTTTGTGTAAAAAACATCCACTTATCACTTTAAGGCTAAGGTGCCACATAGCAGAAAGGCAGCTTTATTTTTTGTTGCAGATTGTGTTGAGGAATTTTGAGCCAAAGCTAAATGTGGCTACAAATAGAATGGGAAATATATAGTAAATACTTATACTTCTACTACTACCACAGCAAAATCTGCAACAAAAAAGCAGCTTTTCCGCAATGTGGGGAAGGGTTTTCCAGTTATCATCCACTTGTTTTCCAACATCTCAGCATAGAGCACCCCCTTTACTTCTCTCTAACAATGAACCAGTAATTCCTAGCCTTAAAGTTCATTGATTTAGCCATATACTTGCAATCTAACAGACAGTACAAAGGTGATAAGGCCCACTTAACCCTGTGGTATGACCACCCCTATGTAGCATGCTGTAAAAGTTAAAAAAAAAAAAAAAAAAAACCTAAACTCACCTTTATTCCCCTCCTCAGCTCCAGTTCCAAGGGTGTCCCATCCCCCATAGTGTCTACTTCCTGTTCCATCTATGAGGTGTCAACACAGGGGAATTTTACTGTGGTGCCCCACTTTAGTCAGTGAACTGATAACTGAAATTTTGTTTCTGGTTTGTCTTTTTTCTATTTTTTTTTGTTTGTTTATATAGATGTGAGCTAGTTAATATTACACGGTGAGACACTAGGCAATCAATTATTCAAAGGATATTACTGCATGAAAATGGAGATTATATCTCCTCTATTTAGCATTCACTATTTAATTAGTACTAGTCATTACTGGTTTCATGATCCTATAAGTCCAGGTCACTGTTCTAATATGCAGGCTTCTAATTAAATATATTTATCACTGATTCCTGTGAGGTTTATTATGATGCATCTCATGAAAGGTTCTATACTATGCACATGAATACAAGCATCCAACTGAATGTATGGTCCATATATACTGTATTTTGTAATATATACCAGTACTTTGTTTTCAGTTGTATCATAATCAAATTAGAACACACACATGAATACATGTAAATACCATACATTAATGTACACCTTTTATGTATGCTGTATATGCCCTTAAGCAAGAATAAGAGATAGATTAAAATAAGTAGGACAGCAGGATCAGACTACATGTGGTTTGGATCAGACTATATGTGGTGATAGACCGACACCATTAAGTAAATAATGTGCAGTTTCCTTCACTGTAAAAGGAAAGTAGTCAAAGGTTAACACAGGCTCCTTTCACATAATAAGCACTCCTTGGAGCCACACAGAAGATCTTTCTATTAAGGGCCAGTGATGCAAATGTATAGCACAGTGGTCATACAGACACAAAAGCTGTGCTTGACAGTCAGCTTCCCATGGCAATGGCCAAAATTAGAGTTAACTCAGATCTTGGTTGTTTAATAACTTAGATGTCACAGTCAACAGTGAGGCAGTAACCAAGGCACCTAAAAGATCAAAATAATGGGGTTCACACATCACTTACCCTAATAATGGCATAGAAAAATGCAGAACACAATGGCCCATTTGCTTTTATCCACATTACTTTCCACAAAATTCTAAAAAGTTGAACACTAAGATACAATATAAGTATACTATATGCTTTTATATAATGGGATTTTTCTATCTTGTCATTTAAAGTGTAACTCCCTTCTTTTTTTGCTCTTGTAATGGGGGTGAAATGAAATTTTTTGTAATATACTTTATTAATCTATCAAACTTCCTTTTAATAGAAAACAGATTGTAAAGTTCCCACTAGCAATGCTCTAAACTAAGCATTTCCAGGGTGACTCTCTCTTCAGCTCTGCATATTCACAATACAAATGTGTACAGACTTTCCCTAGCAATAGCTCAGTTAGAGGGTTGTTAAGGAGAATGTTACAGCCTGTTTTCTATTAAAAAGGAAGTTAGATAGGTTATTAAAGTATATAATGGTCACCAAACACCGCCCAACACAATAGTGGGAAAAAAATGGGAGTCACACTTTAAGACTATATCCAGGAGATGCCTGATGCAGGTCATAGCTCTGGGACCCACATCTATCAGATGTTTACAATATGACATACTATGGATATAATAATAACCACAAAGAGAGGAATGCGCATGTTTTCTTGCATCTTTTTAAAATAGAATAAAATGACAATGTGGACCTCACACCAACAAGACTTGGATACCTCTGCTTTATAGAAATGCTGCATTTTATATGCATTTGATGCATAATACATTTATAACAGCAGTGTATCCATATTTTCTAAATATTACTTTAAAGAAATATTGTTTTATTAAATGTATAAATACAAATTATTTTTATTTTTCATGGCATTACACAGAAAGTAGGTTCTGGCTAGCATAGATGTAAAGTCTCTCATTTTTAAATCTCTTGTGAGTATAAATTATAAATTACACAGAATGTTTTCAAGACAGACCAAAGTGTTTAGAAATTTGTAATTATCTGAATGGAATTTTAAGCAGTCTATTCTGAATTCACACATTTCTTTGTAGACTGTCTGTCAGCTGCTTTTGAACTAAATGAGTCTTGCAGTCCATCCTGCAAGTCACCGCACACAAAACAGCTGGCGATCTGTAAGTTACCAAAGCGTAATCTATATATTCAGGAGCCCTGACTTTGTATCTCTTTAGGAATAAATAATAGTGTTGGACTGGGATGCTTAGGGCCCACTATACAACCATTGTACATGTACAATTGTACAAATATTACCTGACACCTATTCACAAATTTCTAAATCTGTGTAAACACTGATTTGTTTGTCTAGTCTTTCCTCAGACTGTTTCTGTCCTGTAAACCCTTTCAGTATCCTGTTTACTGGTCCTTACCTTGGAGGAGAGTGAGCTCACATCAGTCATTGCCCCTAGTGATGCTAACATTCTAATTTTATTTTGTTTGTATCCTCCCCTGGGTCTCCGATCATTATACTCTGGGGTCTGCGGCATAATACTGTGCGCAGGGGCCACTATGGGGCATAGGGGCCACTATGGGGCATAATGGTGTGTGTAGGGGCCACTATGGTGCCTAATAGTGTGTGGTTTGTGCGGGGGGGTTGGAGGGGACAGTCCAGGGGGGGGGGTTGTGGGCGGCAGTTCGGGGGGGGGGCCCATGTCAAATGTTCGCCTTGAGGCCCAGCCATTCCTAGTTACGCCACTGGCTGTAGGGGTACAGAGAATGCAGTCTGTCCTATGTCCTTGTGCTTGAGGGGACTTAAAAGCCACCATACTACACAGAGGAGTAATTTGAAGCTCCTGGGCCCCAGTGCAAAATCTGTAAAGAGGCCCCCACTGACCATGTGCTATCTATAACACAAGTGTCTTCTTAAGTTGTAGAGAGGACTTTGGGCCCCCTCAAGTTCCAGGGCCATGCTACCTCTGCACTCCCTATAGCTATACTCCTACTACTGCATAAGAAAACACTAACATTATAATACATGATCTGGATTTTGTATTAAGGACCAGGGCTAAAAGGTAAACTGTCAACCAGTATATCCTCTGAAAACATGAGTCTAAAAGGTCCAGCACAAGACATCACCATTTCAAGCAGATCTGAATCACTTGCAGTTATAGACAAATTAATTGAGAATTTATTAATTATTTGACCAATGTATGCAATGAAAACAGCATAATATACAATACAGTTAAAGAGAACCTTTCACCGCCTCCACAAGCTCTTTAAACAGGCTTTGCTCCACTGATTCTAATACTGTTGGATTTTTTTTTCTCTAGCCTCCACTGTTCTCAAGCTACTGCAGCTACTTTCATTGCCTGATATGCTAATAAGGCTTTCTACTATCAAGTGGATGGTCTTAAGCAGGAGCAGACAAGGCACATCATTATGATATCTGACACTGTTCAGCTGTTGCCTGTGATCACCATCTTGACAGAAGAGAGTTTGAAATTTGTTTGGTCCAAACTGAAAGAGCTTTCATTATAGAGGTTCGTAGGTAGGGAATCCAAAAAATCTTGGGTTTGGCCGAACCCAAGAATTTTGGAAGGTTCAGAACAAACCAGGCTTGTTACGAATTGTCTCACTCATCTTCAGGAAAGATCATAATTATCATATTAGGTGGCAAAACCAAATGTACTGATTGCTCGGGAAAAGTAGGGGTTATGGAAAAAATATACCTACTAAAGCATAGAAAGAACTGGAGTTGGTGGAGGCGGTGAAAGGTCCTCTTTAAATGAAGTATTCTAAATTTATTGTAAGCCTTTTTCACCTGCCCAAATGCCATTGCATGAGTATTACATTATATTATAGTGTATGTAATACACTAAATTATATTTTGTCTACATAATTCATCAGAAATTCTTGCTAGTATCATGTCACCTAGATGTGACATCTAAAAACAGAATGAAAACATTAAAACAAATCACAAGTCAATCATTGCAAGCATCTGAAATGCCTCAATAATAATAGAGACACCATTTTAACAAAGTTAGTATAAAATATTAAAATGTTACTATTCAAATTATGAATGTAGCAATTTCATTAGTTGATAACAATCAGGTTAGCCACATATTTAGATATCTAGAGAAATCCTTCAACGTGAACTCACCTGTAATACAGTAGCCTGCCTTTTCTTTCATTTTAATATCAGTAAAAAAAAATACACTTGCCTAAAAGGCCTCATAAAGTGCAACTGTTGCTAGGATACCAAATATCAGACTCATAGTGATATGAGATTTCAATAAAAGTACAGCTTAAGATAAATCAGAAGCTTCCCCTAATACTGAAATGGGGTCTTTCATTGGATATAATGTTAGCAACTGAATATTGCCCTTTCCTCTAGGAGTCTTAGGCTGCTTTCATTCTAATTATCTCTTTTGTGGACTATAAAATTTGCATGTTGTACATCCTAGTGTATTCCCGCTGTGCTATCTGTGTCTAATCCATGTGCATGTCATCCGTTTTTTTTTTTTTTTGCGTGTTTTTCCTTTGCAGTCTTCTTTATTTTCCAACATTTATCTGTGGAAAAGCACACAGCACACAGATGATGTCTGCGAGGTGTCTGTTTTTTTCACTGACCCATAGAATTGACTTGCCCAGACAAGGAGAGAAAAGAGAAAAAACAGTGCATGCCACAATTTTCTCAGTGGCTCTCAGTCCTTGAAAAACAGTGGACATGTGAATGGCTCTACTCACAGAACATTAAGAACGCATCATTTAATCAGCATTTTTGGGGGAGATTTTTCAAGACTGGCATTTCCTACACCAGTCTTGATCTCATCTGTGTTGGAGTAAGATATGCCTCATTTATTAAAGGGGTTGTACCGTGAACTGAAGACCACAAGACCTTTCTTGCCCTCCACAGTCAACCTGAGTGCACCAGAGAAGGCTGAAGTACACCACTCGACTATCTCTGATGCTCTCATTACAGTGAATGGAGCACTGACCACCAGGTGCTCAGGTGCAGTATGGAGTGGAAGAAAGGTCCTGTGGTCTCAGTTTCATGGCACAACCCATTTAAGATGTATGAGCACCTGAATCTCTAATCTACACCAACTCGGAGCTGCCATAAATTCAAGCTATAATTTACACCATTTCCTGGTGCAAATTATAGCACATTTTTGCAACAGTGGGATGTCACGTTCTCAGTAAGACTTGCCCTGGCGTGCTCACTTTTCATAATGTGGTATAGGGGCACATAAGCCACAAACTTTGTCACAGAAATGACCTAAAATGTATCTTTCCCAATCTGTTCTTCAAAATACCTTTCTTTGGAGTGATTTTATAACCAACATTCTTACCTTAATGGTCAAGAGGTATATAAATTTGATTTGGGACTTAGATCTAAGCTTATTTATGTAGTTATCACCATATATTTATGTAAAACTTTTCATGGAGGAGAGTGAGCTCACATCAGTCATTGCCCCTAGTGATGCTAACATTCTAATTTTACTATTAAAGAAGCCCTACTGAAAAACTGATCAGCTGTTTGAATGGGCTTCGGTGCTCCAGTACAAGCACTGGAACAGTACAGCTCCATACACTGGGTAGTGGCCGTGAATGGTCTTGTAGTGCACCACCCATTTACTTAAATGTGAGCAGGGGTGTTGTACCATTCATCTCCCCTGTTCAGTACACAGAGATGCGCTATTTCAGTACCTGTTCTGCAGCACAGTAGCCTGTTCCAACAGCTAATCATTGGAGGAGCAAGAATCGTTTCCCCCACCGATCTGATATCGATGATGTATTTTAAAACAAAGTGATTGACCACACTGGTTCAATAATGGAAGGGGCTGGAAATAGTTGATATTACCCAATCAGTACTCTAATATGTTTCTTAAGCATTTTTGCCTTATAAATCTGGTTTTGTTCAATGCAGAACTAATCAGAAAACAAAGAACATAGACAAAATGCCAAAAAATAAGACACAAAATCCACGATAAAAATACAAATCTTAAGCATAAATACTTAAGTCATAAAATACCTAAATAAAAGGAAATGGTGAAAGGTCACAAGACAAAAAAGATTCTGAGGCTGTAGTGTATCAAATCAGTTGCATACCATACCAACCTATAACACCAAACAATAATAACTACACAAAAGCTGTGCTAAGCACATGCATACAATATTAGTACAATGGTGGAATAAATGTATACTATATATTATCACAGACAGACCGCAGACGCCTGCCCCAACGCATGTTTCGCTCACACTCTTATTCTGAGGGTTCCAGATGGTATAACAGGTCACATATTTATAGAAGTGCAGCATCCCAGAGGCTGCTGCTTTAACTTGTTTGTCTTTTGTGCCTCTGGGTTGTGTTGGTACGTCCCGTTCCATGTTCAGTGTTACTGTTATGCAGCTTTTCCCTTATTTTCCCCCCCTGCAGTGTTCAAAACCTTACCTTGGTACAGGCCACTGGGCGGGGTTGTGGGAGACTCTAGTCTCCCAGGCGACGGTTGAGCTCGCAGTCTAGTGAGTGCAGTTGGCGTGAGAGGGTGCAGAGTCTCCCTGCATCCTGGAGCTGGACTAGGGCCCAACGGTCGCCTTCAAAGCCTCCAGGAGGAATATCCAAAGACAGCCCTGAGCAAGGGAGAGAAGCTGTCTATACTTGTGGACATTTTCGTTGCCGTGCCAGGAGGAGCAGGAGAGGACCCTGACAGGAGGACCACGTGTGGGCCTAGTCTACAGGTAACCAGATCCCTGTCAGGACTCCCTGTGACTCCATCCCTAGTATACCTAGTTGGGAGAGGCATGAGAGGAGGAGTAGTGGTGGACTATATCGCAGAGCCTGGCAACTCCCATCCTCCGGTCTCCTTCATCTGGGTTGCGTCATAATAAGCCACCAATCACGAACAAAAAAGCACATAGGAAGGGGATAATGATACATGTAACACATACCTATAACAAAGATGGCAGCCAACACATAGATGCCTCACATGGCACGGCACAATACTCACTTCTCAATCCACCAAATAGGAGGAAAAGGAGCCACCATGTGGGTGGTAACTTAATGACATCACCAATACAGACAAAACATGGATTAGGTATGGGGATAAGAAAGTGGTGATGCTGGTGATACACTGTGTGACCTCTTTAGCAGACCCTGCGCTATGCTGACATTAAATTACATAACCATAAAAAGATTTTTCAACATCACAGATAACTCACTTGTTGACTTTATTTCCTATGTAATATTTAATAACGAATGTAATAATTAACAGTATATACTTTTAGTTATTTAAGCAAGATACTAGTTTAGTTTATAGCATTACGCTAGCTATGCATGAATATCTGATTTTTACTCTGAAAGCTGAATTGTAACATTCACAACTTAGACGGCATTGCATATAACCAACCCATCCAGTTTATCTTTTCCCACTTCAGACTTGACTGATAGCTAGAGAAGACTTTTCACCTAGATGAGACAAGGCATGTCACACGTATATAATACTATGGCTTCAGCTCCTTAAGTAAAGCCATACATAAATAAACCAATTACACTGACATTTATTCACCTCTGGGGATGCCACAGTGTTTTTGGCAGGAGCCTCACAGCCATTCACTTCCGTGAGATAAAATCATCAAGACAAAGCGCACACCAGTCATTCAGCTCATCACATTTATGGCCTTTCCAAGAACACTATAGAGACACAGTCAATCAAGCTGTAAGCCAGGGGACATTTCTGAAACTTGTAAGAAACTGAGACATGAAAGTTGCAGTCTTTCTAATCCTATGATTTTTTTTTTGCTTTAGGAAGTTTTAGTAGGGGAAATTAGAGTGTAAGGTTTATATTATATGGCAGACATAAGTACAAACAGATAAATCCAGAAGGTGCTACACATTCCAAAACTATTGTCAGTTTTGTGATAGGGAAATCCAGTAAAATGTTCATCCTGTATGTCAAATGATTTATGTGAGACAATCACATTGGTAAAATCTGTCTTCTAAGACCACCACTTATTTCCAGATTGGGTTTTATAGAAGTCAAGTACAAGCTCCTACTGGAAAGCAAGTTTTCATTGGTTTAAATAGTACTTTGCTTACAAGGTTTGAGTCAAATGTAAAAGTCCTTTTTGTGGTCTGAAATAATTTTATCTGGAAAACTTTGACTAGGTCTTTGGAGGACCCTGGGCAATACCACAGGATTTTAGAAACGATAACCAATCTTTCTGTGAAAAGCTTTTATGTAAAGCAGAGTGGGAAGCAACCAATCTGTCACTTCTCCAAAGGGTTCTGTCAACATATTCCATAGCACTGTACAGCAATTGTAAACTGTCACATCAATACCTGCTACCTATTGGACAATTTCATTTTCATTCCTCACACTTACACAGATTAAGGTCAGTTTCATAGAAACACGTTTGAAGAAACCAAAGTACATAGAGCAAACTTTATATAGATGATGTCCATGGTTAAATCAAAGCCCAGTATGTTAGTGCCGTAATGCAACATGGCTAAGCACTAAGTCTGTGTGCTGGAAAAAATAAAGCTAAAATCTGATTGACTGCTAAGAAGAACTCCACTTTCATTTAGTTCTCAAGTTTTGATAACATAATGGCATTAACCAAGCTCCCCCATGTTAAGACACTCGGGGGAATTTATTATGCAACGTGCTCCAGTTTTCTGTACCTGTATGTCTTTATAAATTTGTTGCATCTTATTCCACTGCAACTTGGACAAAGACTGGCATATGAAATGCAGATCTTAGTCATTCCTCCTATTATATTTATTATGTATGTTAGACTAAACAGCAATTTGTTGGATGTCTTCCTTAATTCTGTCCTTTCCATTTTTCCCACATATTTCTGCAGAACAGGTGTGCTCACATACACTTCCGACAATCCAGTGACATGTTAAACCTTACTGAACTAATTTCACAATTAAGCATTAAAAGACTATACTTATGTGCAAGGGCTCCTTATCACCACATTTCTATGCATGGCTGACAGCCTGCTCAGTGCTCTCAGAAGTTCATTTTTATTGTAGTTTTCTATAGCTGTTCTTTAAAGCATTTTCCTCCTTCAATCAAATAGATCATAAACATGACAGCAATACACCTCTCACAATAACGCAAACCATGAAACTGGAGAAGTAGTTGTCCTGCTGTGAAAAAGCTTTTCAAGAGTTTTAACATGAATAATGTAAACTGCTTCAAATAAATCCACTGCAACTCAACCATCATTATGAGCTGTGATATTAATATTGAACAGGAAACACGTTGAATGATACTACTTCATGTTGTGGCAGTAAAAGAGAGATTCTCCAATATGAATAGGAGATGATGGATCTCTTCACAAATATTTCTAGCATCACATTTTATGAAGTAAAGACCAATAAACTCCAGTAAATCACAACTGAAAAGTAAAAAGGAGCAAATCGTTTGGTTGCTTTGGACCATTGCACCACTTTAATCTTACATTAGTTAGTCTAATGAATGTGCCTTTTATTTAGTCCCCTGCTAGTCTCTGCTTACATACAGTGGGGAAAAAAAAAAGTATTTAGTCAGCCACCAATTGTGCAAGTTCTCCCACTTAAAAAGATGAGAGAGGCCTGTAATTGACATCATAGGTACACCTCAACTATGAGAGACAAAATGAGAAAACAAATACAGAAAATCACATTGTCTGATTTTTAAAGAATTTATTTGCAAATTATGGTGGAAAATAAGTATTTGGTCAATAACAAAAGTTCATCTCAATACTTTGTTATATATCCTTTGTTGGCAATGACAGAGGTCAAACGTTTTCTGTAAGTCTTCACAAGGTTGGCACACACTGTTGCTGGTATGTTGGCCCATTCCTCCATGCAGATCTCCTCTAGAGCAGTGATGTTTTGGGGCTGTCGCTGGGCAATACGGACTTTCAACTCCCTCCAAAGGTTTTCTATGGGGTTGAGATCTGGAGACTGGCTAGGCCACTCCTGGACCTTGAAATGCTTCTTACGAAGCCACTCCTTCGTTGCCCTGGCGGTGTGCTTGGGATCATTGTCATGCTGAAAGACCCAGCCACGTTTCATCTTCAATGCCCTTGCTGATGGAAGGAGGTTTGCACTCAAAATCTCACGATACATGGCCCCATTCATTCTTTCATGTACACAGATCAGTCGTCCTGGTCCCTTTGCAGAGAAACAGCCCCAAAGCATCATGTTGCCTCCCCATGCTTCACAGTAGGTATGGTGTTCTTTGGATGCAACTCAGCATTCACTCTCCTCCAAACACGACGAGTTGTGTTTCTGCCAAACAGTTCTACTTTGGTTTCATCTGACCATATGATATTCTCCCAATACTCTTCTGGAACATCCAGATGCTCTCTAGCAAACTTCAGACGGGCCCGGATATTACTGGCTTACGCAGGGGGACACATCTGGCACTGCAGGATCTGAGTCCCTGGTGGCGTAGTGTGTTACTGACAGTAGCCTTTGTTACGTTAGTCCCAGCTTTCTGCAGGTCATTCACTAGGGCCCCCCGTGTGGTTCTGGGATTTTTGCTCACCGTTCTTGTGATCATTTTGACCCCACGGAGAGAGATCTTGCGTGGAGCCCCTGATCGAGGGAGATTATGGTCTTGTATGTCTTCCATTTTCTAATTATTGCTCCCACAGTTGATTTCTTCACACCAAGCTGCTTGCCTATTGCAGAGACAGTCTTCCTAGCCTGGTGCAGGTCTACAATTTTGTTTCTGGTGTCCTTCCACAGCTCTTTGGTCTTCATCATAGTGGAGTTTGGAGTGTGACTGTTTGAGGTTGTGGACAGGTGTCTTTTATACTGATAATAATGTCAAACATGTGCCATTACTACAGGTAATGAGTGGAGGACAGAGGAGCCTCTTAAAGAAGAAGTTACAGGTCTGTGAGAGCCAGAAATCTTGCTTGTTTGTAGATGACCAAATACTTATTTTCCACCATGATTTGCAAATAATTTTTTAAAGAATCAGACAATGTGATTTTCTAGATATGTTTTCTCATTTTGTCTCTCATAGTTGAGGTCTACCTATGATGTCAACTACAGGCCTCTCTCATCTTTTTAAGTGGGAGAACTTGCACAATTGGTGGCTGACTAAATACTTTTTTTCCCCACTGTAACTGGGCATGCGCGTATATTCTCCTTGCGCATGCCCAGTACATCTTTTGAAGCCATCTACACCCTGGCCTCAATGAATCCGCGCGCATTGGCGCTTTTCGCGCAATACAAATTTTAGAACGCTATTTATATTCTAATGCCGCGGGATTTCAAATTTGAACAGCTCTTTTGGAATCTAAAACTCCTCTTGGAAGGAGGTAAGTTTATGCAAATTTTGTACTATTTACATGACAGGGCCACATTATAGTATTCCAATGTTATTTTAAGCAACTATATATCAATGCTACTTCATGTAATTAACCTGCCTTTTGAGTCTATGACTATCAAAAGATGTTTATTTTATAGCATTAATTTATTGTCTAAACTTATTTGCTGGAATTTTTGCTATCGCTAATGGATTCTTTAGAACTACTGAGTACAAAAAAATTTCATTCTATTCATTTATTTATTGATTTAGTTATTTATTTATATACTTTTTAAATATGACTTACTTTTAAGTCATACTTGTTGAATATTTCCACAATGACTTTTAGTACCATTATTTTATATTTTTATATAAAATGGGGCCTTTTATATGAATGGGGCCTTGTATCATGAGATTTTGAGTGCAAACCTCCTTCTATCAGCAAGGGCATTGAAGATGAAACGTGGCTGGGTCTTTCTTTCAGCATGACAATGATCCCAAGCACACTGCCAGGGCAACAAAGGAGTGGCTTCGTAAGAAGCATTTCAAGGTCCTGGAGTGGCCTAGCAAGTCTCTAGATCTCAACCCCATAGAAAACCTTTGGAGGGAGTTGAAAGTCCGTGTTGCCCAGCGACAGCCCCAAAACATCACTGTTCTAGAGGAGATCTGCATGGAGGAATGGGCCAACATACCAGCAACAGTGAGTGCCAACCTTGTGAAGACTTTCAGAAAACGTTTGACCTCTGTCATTGCCAACAAAGGGTACATAACAAAGTATTGAGATGAACTT
The DNA here is from genome assembly GCA_947044405.1 of Leptodactylus fallax. NCBI lineage: Eukaryota > Metazoa > Chordata > Amphibia > Anura > Leptodactylidae > Leptodactylus > Leptodactylus fallax. Next base: position 665,688 of record CAMRHE010000001.1, on the reverse strand, counting down.
TTGTTATTGACCAAATACTTATTTTCCACCATAATTTGCAAATAAATTCTTTAAAAATCAGACAATATGATTTTCTAGATATGTTTTCTCATTTTGTCTCTCATAGTTGAGGTCTACCTATGATGTCAATTACAGGCCGGCCTCATCTTTTTAAGTGGGAAAACTTGCACAATTGGTGGCTGACTAAATACATTTTTTTCCCTACTGTACTTCATGTTCCGAGCTAATGAAATGAGCGGTGAAATCGCTCGTTATTCAGAAATTCATATACCAAATGGATATTTAGATTTAGGAATGATGAGGGGCTGGTATAGAAGATGTTTTAGAAGAATTAATGAATTAATTTAATAGGTGGAAGAAAAATGAGAGGTACTCACAGATATATGAAGGGATAGGGTGTTACAGATATATGAAGGGATAGGGTGTTACTATATTTTCTTTATGTGAGATTAGTTATAGAATAAATACATAATTGGTGGATAATAATATTAGCGACATATACGATACATATCCATATAGGAGAATTCCATAAATACACCCATATAAAGGGTATTGTTATATTGCACCAAAGTGCTTAAATTAGATCTTAGGGAAGAAGAAAAAAATAAATAAATAAATAAAAAATACAAATAAATAGTGTTAGAATACAATAGAACAATTAGTATACAGAACCACGTGGATTTTATCTTATAGAGTTCAACATATTAAATGTGTTCCGTTTTCTTAGAATATTAAGAATTAACATTGCTAGAATCCCGTTATATCTTCCAAGGCTTCATTGAGCCCTTCAGGGGCCAGGGTTTTCATTTTAAATATCCAGAACATCGCTCTCTGTTTCAAAATATTAAATCTGCTGGAGTTTTTCGTATTTACATGATCAATTGGGGTTATCATAAAACCTTTAAAATCATTCTTATGTTTGACAGCGGCATGACGGGACACACTATGCTTTTGGAACCCATTAGTTACATTTGAACAGTGCTTGTTGATTCTTTCACGTAGGCACATTATGGTTCTTCCTATGTATTGAAGACCACATGGGCCTCCTCGCGCATGCCCAGTACACCTTTTGAAGCCATCTACACCCAGGCCTCAATGAACCCGTGCACATTGGCACTTTTGCGCATGCGCAATACATTTTAGAATGCTATTTATATTCTAATGCCGCGGCACTTCAAATTTGAACAGCTCTTTTGGAAGAAGGTAAGTTTATGCAAATTTTGTACTATTTACATGACAGGGGCACATTATAGTATTCCAATGTTATTCTAAGCAACCAATCACTATATATCAATGCTACTTCATGTAATTAACCTGCCTTTTATAGCATTAATTTATTGTCTAACCTTATTTGCTGGAATTTTTGCTATCGTATTATTTATATACTTTTTATATATTAAGTCATACTTGTTGAATATTTCCACAATGACTTTTAGTACCATTATTTTATATTTTTATATTATATATTTTCGATTGGTATTTATGGATCTTATTGTTGTTTGATGTTTTATTGTAGTGTGATACACTTGACAAAAGGATTTGCAGGTCATGAAACGCGTTGTGTGTGCTTACTGTACCATACCTTGGGAAATAAATCATTTTTGCTAATATCCTTGGATCTGCGCAGTCAGTGTATTTTGGTCCAAATACCTTCATGAATATAATTATGTCTGATTTGGAAATAGTAAAAGCATATATAGTGCAATATTAAAAATATGTAATCAACAAGACACCGCAGGATTCTCATACTCCTGTGTGGTTATTGTACTATATTGCACTAGGTGGATCAGTTCTTCTGCTGTGAAAAAAAGAGGGGCAGACTTTCCCACAAGCTCATTAGTTATACATTAAGAATTTTGGGAGAGGGGCTCCTCTTTTACAAAAACCTTATTTTATTAACTTGAATGTATTGAATACTTTAAATAAGTACTAGTTTATTTATAAACCAACATTTAACAAAACAAAAATGCAAAAAAAATCACATATGACATAGCTGGACACCAGCAATAGGCAAACAAAACCTTTTTGTCAGAAATCTTTCTTTGGCTGCAGTCTGCTTCAGTCTTCTGAAGCAGTCTGCTGTTCTAGTGCAACTATGTACTTTATTTGATACATTGTTCTATTTTCTGTAAAACAGTGTGTAACAAAGCTAAATGATAAATCAAAATTCAACATCATAAATCACACAACTGCTAAAAAGGAGCAAGTAACTAGAAAATAGCATTGTTTCACAGTCACATGCACATAATAAAATGTTGGAAACAACTTAGCTTTGCATGTATTTGATTTACTGCACATACAATTAGTATACAGAATATTTCATAGGGTAATTGATCATTGCATACTCACACAAGGGCACACAGAAGTTGTACTTACAGGGAAATAAGTGTGAAATATTGCTGTTGACTTGGCTAACAAGGAATCTCATTTTTCATGGTTTGGATTTTTACATAATTCACTTGGTTACAATAAATTACCATCTAATAATACTAAATAAACTATTAGTGATGACTGAAACCTCAGGTGTGTATTAAACATTGATTTTAGCAGTAGAAGTATACTTAGAAGTATGGTGAACATGATAATTGTGGATCATCTGTCAGAAATAGACTTTTTAGTTTGAGTCTCAACCTAAGAGCCATTACTTCTATTATCCATTAGATAGTATTCTAATCTGCAAAATCCAGTAAATTAATGTTGGATTTTTTTATCAATAATGTTGATGTAAATAGAAAAGTTAAAGAGCTTGACTGCTCACTGTATGGGCAGGATTGAAGTAACTCTCAAATAAAAGTCTGCTTCAAAATTTGACTACAAGCTTCGCTTTGTCCCTATTTCGTCTGACAGCAAAAATATAGCACCTCCTAAAATGGCATCATTGGACCTGTTTAGTATACCATCTGGATTGGGATCCCCTTGTAATCAGTTCATAGTAAAATGGATATTAATGCAGAAGACATCCATGAGGGTGGCTTCATACATTCCAGCCCTCAAATATGACTTACATTTTGTCCATTTGTCATGGGTGACATTTCCAAACAGAGTGTTAACTTGTCATATAGTTTATCTGGTAAAATTTCAGTTATACCCACAAAACCAAGTGGCCCTTAACAATCATGTTAGCAGTCAAGTGGTTTCAGAGACAATTATGGACAGCATGCCATGCTAATTTGTGAATGGTGTTTTCTGTGGTTGATCCGTTTTTTACATCTGTAAAAAGATCAGCTTTGTTTTTGTTTCATTTTCTACACTTTATATGTCTCTGTTTGCTTCCCATATTTTGAATGGTTTGGTCATAGATCATAGACATGGGTTATTATCACCCTGCTAAAATATTTTAACTTTCAAAACATATGAAGGAAAATGCTAGTCTAAAATAAAATCATGGCTGTACCAGAGCATCTGTATGTATTCCCTAGCTGTGACCAGAATTTGTTCATCTAAAAAGAGACTTTTTAAGTTGTATCAGTCAGTGGCTGACAGGTATCTGTCCTTTAACCCTTTAAGGCTGCAGTTTGCATGGGGACTTTTTTTTCTTATTTTCCTTTCCTGCTTTCAAAAATTCTTATTTAAAGAGTACACCAAAAACAGTGGTACAACAGTTGTGACAGAACAAGGTGTAAGCAAATGCAATACATACCACGGTAGGACATAAGCACCAGCAATTTTTCAAATAATGGATAAGGGAAGAGGTGGAATATGGCGAGCGTGGGGGGAGGAGTGGGGGTGTTAGTACAAGGTAAGAATAAGTGGTTAGGGTGGCCACTGACACAGAGTCCCATACAAAAGTAATCCTTGATAAAGAAAAATAAAATGTAGACACTGAGAAATTGTGAGTCATCTCTTGCAGACAAGAAAACATTATTTGTTAGCGAGCCAGGGGAACCATATCTCTCAGTATTTACGGTGGGTCTTCTTCAACTAGCTGTACAATTCTTTAAATCTTAAGAACTGATGAAGTTTCTCGCACCATTGGGAAATTGTTGGAGGGGTTTGTTGCAACAAAAACAATGGGATGAGTACCTTAGTTGCTGCGATCAAGTGGAGGATCAGCATTTGGGACTAAATATCCAAGTTAGCTAGTGGCTTAGTGAAGACTACGTCCTCAGGTGATTTTTAGTTCAACTGTTTCCAGTAAAGGGCAATAAGTGGGCATGACCACCAGATATGGATTAGGGAACGTTTATCTGAGTTACATATCCAGCATGTGTCCAAGATAGACCATGTTCTCACTTCCAGGTTGGGTGCCTGTACCATATGGATAGTAATTTAAATTGATTCTCTTGGAGACGCACACAAGGAGAGACATCAAAGGAGTGGGAGAGGATGTGCTTGACATCAGGATCTGCCACGTCCGCCCGGAGGGATCTGAGTTCATGTAAGACCAAACACTTTTTAGAATTGGAGCCCAGACCCTTAACATTCAATGTGACAAACTTAGCCATGGGGGATCCATAAAAGAGGTATCAGCAAATGTATAGGAGAAAATGTAAAGGCAGATCTCACCCAGCCCTTAGGGAAGGAAGTCGGCATTTAGGCTCCCATGGAGTAGATCCTGGTGATCAGTCGCAGAGGTCGAGGGACTCCAAACCTGGAAAGGGAAGGGGGAAGGGAAGAGAGGGGAGGGGAGAGAATAAACAAAAAAACTGTTAACAGTACAACAAAAAATAACTGTATCATGGGCAGGACTAAATCTCTTGATAGGGGGCTAAGGGTAAAAACTAGAGCTAATGCAGGCAAACTGACCAAACGGGTCCAAAAATAGGACCCACCACTGGGTAAAGCCCCCACAAAGGAGGGGTGGGAGGGGACCATCAGTAGACGGACCAGCTATAGGTATTAGGGAATGGTACTAAACTATATAGGTAGGAGGGAGGGCAGCTTCCTACCCTGCCTGCAAAAAGCAAGAAAAACCTGCAAGAAAGGGACCAAAAATGAGTAAGAAAAAACACAATAATGAAGCGGCAGTAATAGACAAGAAGAACCGCGTTAGCAATGGTCAGCCATTTAGAAATACACGAACGTGCTCCACCTCGGGACCTAGAAAAATGGAATGAAGAAGGAAAAGTCAGTGCACTGAGGGTGGGGGATCCACCTGTTAACGTCCGGAAGCAGCACCAGGAGAAGGCAATTGTCGTCTCTTTGTCTTCAGTTGAGACCACACCGGAGGTGGTGGTGGAGGAGGAGTGGCCGAACGGCCATTGAACCTGGCAGTCAGGGCAAAGGGGAAGCCCCACCGGTATGGTATCTGATGTTCCCGTAGCAGCTGGAAGAAGGGACGCAGGTGTCTTAGTTTCTGCAGAGTTATCCATGAGAGATCCTGATAGAGTTGTACCTTTGCCCCATCAAAATCAAAGTCCTTCAAGGGTCTGGCCCTGGACAGGATCGCCTCCTTTAGGGCAAAATCATGCACACAGCAGATAACGTCTTGCGGATTAGGCCCAGACTAGAGGTGCCAGAGGAGCCGTGGTGCCGCTAGAGGGATGCAGATTGGCCGCCCGCGGCCGGGACAGAGGCAGCTGGGAAGCTGGCGCGGCCTTGGAAGATGGCCGCTGCCTCATGGAGGCCTAGTAGCAGCTGATGGTGGAAGCATGTAAGACGCGAGGAGGAGCTGCAGGAAAACACGACCAGCTACATCAGGTCGTAGGCCACCTCCAACAGCATTTTAAGATCTATCTTCAGGTCTTTTCGAAGCATGTTTGGGGTCATTGTCCTTCTGGAAGACCTATGACCTAGGACAGAAACCCAGCTTTCTGACACTGGGCCATACATTGCAACCCAAAATCCTTTGATAATCTTCAGATTTCATGATATCTTTCACACAGTTAAAGTATCCAGTGCGAAAGGCATCAAAACAACCCCAAAATATCTTTGAACCTCCACCATATTTGACTGTTGGTACTGTGTTCTGTTCTTTGTCTATTCCTTTTTCGGTAAACAGTAGAATGATGTGCTTTACCAAAAAGATCTAACTTGGTCTCATCTGTCCACAAGATGTTTTCCCAGAAGAATTTTGGATTACTCACATACATTTTGGCAAACTGCAGTCTAACTTTTTATGTCTCAGTGTCAGCAGTGGGGTCCTTCTGGATCTCCTGCCATAGTGTTTCATTCCATTCAAATGTCAATGGATAGTTCCTGCTGACACTGATGCACCCTGTGCCTGCAAGACAGCTTGAGTTTCTTTGGAATTTGTTTGGGTCTCCTCCTCCACCATTGCTCGCTGGCTACCGTGGCACCCCCTTAGACCACATAGCTATGGCAACCCCTCGGACCCCTCCTGTGTCCGCGGCATGAAGGTGCCGTACGATTACGGTGCTGAGTGTTAACTATATACTCAGCACAACATAATAGTATAGAGAGGGAAGGGGTTAAGGGAGTCTGCCATCAGCAGAATTATTTCATATTCTGTTGTAGGGGCTGTTAGTGGCATGGTGAACATATCTTTCTGATTAAAAGTGCAATCTTGTGGCTGAAAAATCAGCTTTTCATCCATATGGAGATAAGCATTTCTGTGCACCCAGGCTATGCCGCATCTCTCTGTGAACTCATTTTTGCATGTCACCTTCATTTGTCTTGTCAAAGGGGTGTGTCCCTACATAGTCTGGCTCTGTCAGCAGGGCTTAGATAGTGTCAGAGTTTTAATGGACACAACAAGGGTAGCAACCAGTTTCAAATTAACACATTTCTAGAAGGAAGAACAGTGGAACCATACAATGTTACAATGTTGAGTTATTATTGTTATTTATGGGAAATTATTTGCTATAACATGACAGGAGAGGTAGCAACTCCTTTTTAAATCCCATCACCACTGATATGCTTCATAAGCCATTGGTGTAAGGGAATTGGTAGAGGAGCGATTCCCCAGTAGCTGCTGGTGAACCCTGTGGGGAGGGGCACAACAAGACAGTGAGCCCTAAGCTGAACCCCCCACTGTCCTTGGCTACTTGCCTGAACTGTCCTAGGCGACAGCCAGCAACTGGGCAGCGATCCCTTCTTGATATAAGTGATAAGACAGAACGCAGACAGGACAAACAGCAACAAAAGGGAGGTCAGCTAGCCAAGGGGTTGGTAACAGTCAAGTAACTCAGTACAGAATCAAAATCCAAGAGAATAGTCAAAGTTAAAGCCAGAGGTCAGGAATAAGAATACAGCTAACCAAACAGCAAGAGTAAATAGCCTGCACGCACAAGGCAATAACAAGCGCCAATGTGAAAGTGAGCAAACAGTAAATAGGAAGGAAGAACCCGCCCCACACTTGATAGGAAGACACGCTGTCAATCACACAGGTAAGGCTAAAATTAACTATTAGAGGAGCAGAGGGAAACCAAAGTAAAGAAGATGGGTGTGGTGGAAAATCAACTACAGAGGTGAGGGAATAGGACAGTGCTCAAACAATACCAGTAGTACCCAAAGGAAGGAATCACAACCGGACACGCCTCCTGCGCCGCAGCATGCAGCCGTAGGATGTCGCCAAAGCCCAGACGGGCAAGGATGTTACAGTTGGCTTTTCATTTTCATTTCATTTAGGGGAAACTTTGTTTTGACTACTTTACCTTCTTGTCTACATTGTAATTTGCTGTAAAGTCCTGAATCGCTCTACACTAATAAATAACAGATCTGTGACAGCACAATTCACCTCTCTTCTTCGCATGAGTTGTAATTGCAGTTTGCTCACAGTTCATACATGACAGCTATACTTCCCCTCAAACAATTGAAAGAGCATTAACCGAGAAATACTTGAACATTTTCAACTGTGCAGACTTCTGCCCAGATGTCTGTTGGGCAAGATCACCACCTATGGTTTTTGTGTCATATTATGTGCTCCCTTCCCAGGCTTTCTACAACTGGGAGACACTCAGAAGCACATGAGATGTAAACTCGGGCATTTAGCCGCTAGCAAAAGAAGGGACCTGAATAGACTTTCAAGAATGTCAAGAGAATGCTTAACTATTGACCTGACACTTGTGTATGCTGATCAGAAATGGAAAATGGATTTTATATGGATGGTAAAGAGCACAGAAGAAATTGATAACATGAAATCATATCAACATCACTTAGTGCACATGAAAAGAGTAGAACAAATGTGGTTAATGTGGAAGAATTAGTATCATTTGTCCTTTGGACAAGCCATTTACATGTATACTTCTAGAATCATATTAAAATCTTAAAGTTAGGCCACCTCTAATGATACAGTAATTGTCATTTTGTATGCACTGGATTCATAAACTGTCTGGAATAAATTTGTATGGCCTCCAGACTTGACAGCCTTTGGACAGGAGTCATCTCAATGCCATGATAAAAATGGACATATCAGGTCACAAAATGTCACATCATATTACATTTGATTCTGAAGATAGAAAGTTTGTTCATGAACATATTGCTGACAACAGATGAGGACATGTGAATTAGGCCAAACACTGACTAAATTCTACATTTTCCAAAATGTAGGCAAAGATTTTTGGATTAAGGTTGTTATGTTTTACTGCTCAGAAATCCTAAAATCATAATATATTTTAAGTACTGTGTTTCTCCAAAAATAAGACCTACCCCCGAAAATAAGCCCTAGCTAGTTTTTCCAGGTTTTTTGGAGTAGGCTTGAAATATAAGCCCGACTCCAAAAATAAGCCCTAGCTAGTTTAACCCCTTCCCGACATCTGCCATGCGATTACAGTGGATGCTGGGTCCTTAAAAATGGCAGTCGTTCTGCTGATCGCATATCATGCTGCGATCAGTGTCTACTCTGATCATGGGCATTGTTGAGTGTCACCCCCCTCCTTCCCAACAAAGTAGCACAATCGCCGCAGCTACTGTACCAACCCGGAGCTAATGCCTGAGATCAGAGTGGACTCTGATCACGGGCATTGTTAAAGGGTGACCTTTCCCCCCTTCAAAGGTAGCACCACAGTCCCCAGGGCCAGTCCCATCCCCCTATAGCTACTGTACCAGATCTCCTCTGTAATGTACAACAGAGACCCGGAGTTAATGCCCACAATAAGAGTCTACTCTGATCGCGGGCATTTTTGAGTGCGCCAGTCTGTGACCCCCCTAAAATCCACCCCCCCAAAGCAGAGCAACTATGCCCGGGGCCGGTCCCCACCAGCCCCGTACCTCCCTCGTTGCAGGTTGCCTCCCGCGCAGTGAGATCGCAGGATCCGACCTGTTCCTGTGACAGCCGGGAAACAGGTCTCTGAAAATAAGCCCTAGCCCTTTTTTCAGAGAAAAAAAATAATATAAGATCGTGTCTTATTTTCGGATAAACACGGTATAAACAACTGGGGTAAAGATCACTATAGTCAAGTAGAACAATGTTAGTAATTAGAGGTGAATAAATCAATTCAGCAGAAATGTACAATTTTCCCAGAAGTTTCAGATTTCGCTGAGTCTGAAATTTTTTGGATTCGTTACACACAAATTGTTCAAAATGCAGGCCACAGTATACATATCAGAAGAAACCAGAGAAGGATCACAAGTATGCCAGCTTTTGGGAACCCTAGCCTGCACAGGGCAAATATAACAATCCTGAAATGGCTCCCAAAAAGATGACAGTGCAGTTTTTTGTTAACACTAGCCAACATCAATTTACACATAACCATATCTGTTGCTGTCATATTGACATTTTAATGCTGTCTTGGTTTTAAAGAGTTTCATATGGGTTAGATAGAGACCTAGAAGACCTCAGGGTGTCATGCACATCTTTTCAGGACAGGCTGGGCCAAACTGAATCTGACAAAATTTAGGAAATTTGCTCATCTCGTAGTAAAAACAACATAACATAGATGTTGAGAAAGTATGTGTTGGAAAACCTCATGACGCATATGTGAAATGTGGTGAAAAATGGTTATTACAGGGGTATTAAATCTCAGGCATACGGAGGCACCTGGTTCCTCTTACAACAAGCTATATTTGCCTTTTGGCACACTAGGCACAGGTGGTCCTACGTCATTGGGTAGTTGTTGATCAAGGTGTATAAGCACGCTAGCCACTCTTAACAGATCAACAGGAGACTGCATAAGGGACCACATGAAATTTTGAAGATCTGTTCACATGGTACAATGCTGCATGGTAGCTGTGATTGCTGTGACTGTGGGGTGGCCCAGAACCTCAGGTCTCAGCATACTAGCAGAGGTGCTGTTTAGCTGCTGGGTTATTCCCTCTGTGAGTGCTGTGCTGCGGTGGTGGCGATCCTCAGTCAGCGCCACACCCAGTTTTGTAGGGACTGACTATACAGAGTTGTAGTGAAGTGGGCTTATACACCTTATTCAAAATACATACTAAGAACCTCGTATTTGATTTTGCCAAGAATCATAGCTCAATGTATAATATTGGGATGTGCAGTCCACATCTTTTTTTCTAAAATGTTGTTATATATGTGGTAACTTAGGTGATAAAGATGAAAGAGACACAGGACCCATCAAGTCTAACCTATACTTCTATAGTTCAGAGGAAAGAAAAACTCCTACAATGATGCCATTTACCTCATATTAGGAGGCAATCAGAACAATGTTTTCACCTTTTCTCTTACTAGGAGGGAAAAATTGAAGACATGAAAAATCTCTGAATCAACATCTTATCTCAAGAAATGCAATTTGAAAATTCCATAGCATTTATATATTTATTTTTATGTGTCTATGCTGTTTAGAAATGTTTGCAAATACTGTATACCAGGATATGTTCTTTTTTTTTTTTTTTTTTTTACACTCTTTTCTTTTTCAACAGCTCCATTTATCCCACCCACTGCGGACAGCGTTGTGAAGTTTGATGCATATGGAGATGGCCTTGGTTTATATAATGTCTTCAATTTTCAGTATAATAATGGCAAATACTCATATCTAAAAATAGGTCAGTGGGCAGAGACCTTATCACTTGATGTAGATGTCATACAGTGGTCAAAGAGTATGGTGCCAACATCACAGTGCAGTGATCCATGTGCTCCAAATGAAATGAAGAATATGCAACCTGGAGATGTCTGTTGTTGGATCTGTATTCCATGTGAAACATATCAGTATCTTGCAGATGAATTCACATGTGCTGATTGTGGACCTGGACGTTGGCCCACCTCAGATCTAACTGGATGTTTTGACTTACCGGAAGACTACATTAAATGGGAGGACGCATGGGCCATAGGCCCAGTAACAATTGCATGTCTTGGTTTTTTGTGTACATTCCTTGTTGGAGGAGTCTTTGTCAAGCACAATAACACTCCTTTAGTCAAAGCATCTGGGCGTGAACTCTGCTATATCCTTTTGATTGGAGTTTTTATGTGTTATTGTATGACATTTTTCTTCATAGCTAAACCTTCTCCGGTCATATGTACTCTACGACGTCTGGGCCTGGGGACGTCTTTTGTAGTTTGCTACTCAGCTCTATTAACAAAGACAAATAGAATTGCCCGGATCTTCAGTGGTGTGAAAGAAGGTGCTCAAAGACCTAAATTCATCAGCCCAAAATCTCAAGTCATAATTTGCCTAAGTCTCATCTCTGTTCAAATTGTTATTGTTTCTGTATGGCTTATGTTGGAATATCCAGGCACCAGGCGCTATACTCTTCCAGAAAAGAGGGAAACTGTCATATTAAAATGTAATGTGAAAGATTCAAGTATGCTGATATCTTTAACATATGACGTGGTTCTAGTGATACTATGTACTGTATATGCCTTTAAAACAAGGAAGTGCCCAGAAAACTTCAACGAAGCCAAGTTTATTGGATTTACAATGTACACAACCTGTATTATCTGGCTCGCATTTCTTCCAATATTCTATGTGACGTCCAGTGACTACAGGGTAAGTTTAGTTATATTTACATAAAACTGCTACTCAAAAATAGCTATCCATGACTTACTGTGACATACATAAGTACAAAAAAAATTTAGCACTGTTCTAATCTCCTAAAAGAGGTTGCCTGGTAAACTAAAAAACTACAGATCTATTTGTGTGTTTACAGGTGAAAAAAACTGTATACAAAGCTGTATTTTTAGTTTTGGCTTCAAACCCCTGCTTTTCCCGATGGATATGTCAGTGGAACATTGCTGTGTATAAAGTAGCAGCAAGACTTCCCGTCCACCAATAATGTGCCCTCCCACTTGCCCTGCCCTATTTGATGGAGCATGCTGGTCATTTGTAGAAACTGCCTGCTCATATCTTCAGCACAGGCAATGATGAGTCTGACATTATGCCTTCACTGTATTAAAGATGGACACTTAGTATCTCCTGCTTTACCTTATAATTAACACAACATGGAAATTATATTGCATTGTGAGTATTATATGATAGTACTATTATTGTTCTTTTGTTATGGTCTGTATATTATTTCATTCTTCTTCTAGTATTTCTATTACCTAGTCTCTATAACACTCCAGGTACTTCAGTGAATTATAATAATAATGATAATACATTTTTTTTATATAGCGCCAACATATTCCGCAGCACTGTACAATTTGTAGGGCTCAAGTACAGACAAAAAGCTACATTACAAAGAAATAGTCAATTCACACAATGGGACTGAGGGCCCTGCTCGCAAGAGCTTACAATCTATGAGGATTGCATATACTGTATCAGCTTTTTCTAATATATTCTACTTCACTTGACCCATTTTAAGATTTAACATGTTTATGATACTTTGACCTTCCTATTTGACTCTGTTACTCAGGCTACTGTTAGATAAATTCTTGTTATCGGTAGCCCATATATACGTCATGTATCAATACAAACTGTTCTTCCATATAAGCAGTGTATCCCGAAGATGACGGTTCAGTGAAAACATAACAATTGAATTATGTTAATTCTGTTTCAGGTCCAAACTACAACCATGTGTATTTCTGTAAGTCTAAGCGGTTTTGTAGTCCTGGGATGCCTGTTTGCCCCGAAAGTTCATATCATTCTATTTCAACCACAGAAAAATGTTGTAACGCACAGACTCCATTTAAATAGATTCAGTGTGAGCGGCACTGCAACCACGTACTCCCAATGTAAGTATATTATATTTCATGACCATTAGCAGCTTCCTTACGCAATTTAAATAACTTATCTACATAACACAAACTTCACATACAGTACAAAATATAAGTCTAGCTATCTGTAGTCATCATTCTCATAACATTATTAATCACTTAGGGAAGTACGTTCAAGATTTTAGAAATATATGCAGTTTTATTAAAATTTTTAGTTCTAATTTTAGTATTACTTCCCTTCCTGCAACTAGAGTGGACCTTTCACCAGGACTAAAAAGCTCAATGACAGGCGCTGTCATCCTGAATATTTTGGTATTTTGTTTATATCCATTTAGCAGTTCCAAAGATATAAGCCCTTTAGTGTTGATGCAAATTAGGTTATACTTGTCAAGTGGGCAGGCATTGGGCTTTTCAGACCTGGTGACAGGTACCCTTTACAAAAAAAAAAAAAAAATGTATTAAAAAAATTGTTAGTTATTGCAGCTCTCAGTTGACAGTGATGGCTTACAGTGGTGTAAAACTACATCAGATTTTCACTCAAGTCCTAACAGTAAAGAGAACCAAATCAAATTATCAAATATCACATATCTGTGAGTGCTAAAAGTATCTAGCCTTTGCTTTCAGTATCTCGTATGACCCCTTGTGCAGCTAAACCTGCATCTAAACATTTCTGGTAATAGGAATTTTAATTTTGGTGGGTTTCCTCTCATGGACTGCATGCTTCTGATTCTTCCACAACATTTCTATTGGATTAAAGTCAAAACTTTTACTTGGCCATTGCAAAAATTTTAACTTTATTCTTCTTTAACCATTCCTTGGTAGAACAACTTGTGCGTTTAGGGTCGTTGTCTTGCTACATAACAGAGTGACAATGCATTATACAGCAAATCATTTACAACTCAGCCATGGCTCTACCTTTGCAATAATCTACTTACAAACTAGGGTTTTCAAAAGGTTTATGCAAAATGGTTACTGAAACAATTCACAGAAGAGCACAAACACAGAAATGTTTAGACATCTGCAAACAAAATTTGGACTAATACTGAGGCCCTGTGAGGATGAAGATTCACGTCTGATGAAAACAGTGGTGAATTTATGGCTCATAGCTCAACGTGAAAGCTTGTTGACAGATGGACGAAGTGCATTGAAAGCATGGAGAATATGTTGCAAAATGATGTATTTGTCTTTTCTGAAACTTACTTCAAATAAATTTTAAAGCCAGCATGTTGATTATTTTTGACCAGTGCTTTTAGGACTTGTGTGAAAATCTGATGTAATTTTAGGTCAAATTTATGCAGAAATATAGAAAATTGACAGGTTCACAAACTTTTAAGCACCACTGTAAATCATTGTCAGTGGAGAGCTGCTATAACTAACAAATACACACACTAATTTACATGAATGATACTGTGCCAAGTCCTGCAGTCAGACCTCTTCCAAACACATAAGAGCAGCTTATCTGAAGCGTAACCCATAAATGTTATTCCTTGAAAACATCTTTAACAAAACAGGACCCTATTTCAACATAGCTGCATAGTTATTTTCATATATCCATGGACAAAAAAAAAAAAAAAAAAAAAAATCACTTTTGCTCCTTGTATGGTCCAAAACATTTGTCTCATTTATCTTCTGCATTGTCCAGCAAACTATGGCTCTGTTCTCTCCATGTTTGAGGCTTCTGTCAGACGCATATGAAAAGATGCTAATGGGTAATCACCACCACCTCGTTGTTGGCAATATGGCTGCTCCCTCTTGGCTCTGCTGTGACCGACACCACACTTCTCACACTGCTGTCCCCAGCCTGCCTTGTCAAAACTGCTGTCCAAACACAGTCTCTCTGCATCACCCAAGCCACCCACTGGCAATGATGAACAAGCAGACAATGGACTCACTGAAGCTTGCAGATACAGTGAATGGAATTCTTTAGTGACAGAACAGTTGACAGATGAAAAAATAGATGAACATTAGGCTTAGTTTTGCTAAATTCCAGTCCACGGCAAAAAGAACTCTACCACTGTAGAACTCATCCTCCTACTCATAAGTGTACTTTTGGTGTGCCACTTTATAGAATTGAATGGCTTCTCTATAGCTATCAGTCTTCTCCACTCCTTAGGCTTTGCCAACAACCCTCGAAGCTTGCCTCTTCTTCTCTAGTATACCCTCAAGCTGTCCTCCTCACCTACAACCTAGCCCATCACACCTGCTGTCCTCAAAGCCAGCCCACTCATCAAGAGCATGGAAAAGTGTCCTTAAAGGGGTATTCCCATGAACATAATCCTATCTATATTTGTAGATAATTAAAAGTTAAACATTTTTGAAAATATAAGTAGTTAAAAATTCTTCAGAGTTTTAAAGATTTTTCTCTAACCATCTTAGTGCTGACATCTGTTGTCTTGATCGGTTGCCAATGGATACGACCACAAATGCAGAAACTTTTTATGGTGTGGGACTTGACAGGAACTCAGCCATGATTTTATTATTGTAGCTGGGTTATCAGGCAGGGACACTAAATGTATCAGAAGGTATCCCAGCCACAATAAGGAAATTATGGCTGATTTTCTGACCTTAGAAAGGTGCTGCATTGATGGTCGTATCCAATGGCAACCGATCAAGACAACAACTTGTGACCGCAAGATATTTAGAGAAAATCTTTAAAACTCTGCAAAATGTTAAATTACTTATATTTGGAAAAATGTATAACTTTTAATTATCTACTAATTTAAAAAAAGGTTATGTTCATGGGAATACCCCTTTAAATACAGAGCCATTCCCAACTTGAGCAGTATCTGATGTCATTGGGTTATAGCATGGGCAAGCAACAAACAACTTCTGCTACAGTGCAACGCACAGCAGCAACTTCATCACGCGCCCCAGGGTTGCCTGACATCATGATGTTTGCAAGCCCCATGTGACTGCTGCGGCCAAATCACAGGCCTCAGAGGTAGCCCCAATGTGTGTGACATCAGCCAGTGGCCAGAGGAGGCCTGAAAAGGATGCCAGAGAACCACTGTACGCCACAAGTATGATGAGGCAAGGTGAGTATAACAAATTATTATTTTTATTCACCTCCCAGAGGAGACCCCAGGATATAATTATAGAGCTTCCATTTCATGCTAAACCTCATGAATATTAATCAAAATGAACCTTGTGAGGATCGCCCATCTATGTCTCCAATTAAAGTCTCTGCTTAGCTATACAGTGGCATTTGTGGCATATAGGCTGCAAACTTAAAAAAAAATTTATAATACATGGTATACATTTTTTTACAGAGGCTCACTGCATAGAAAAGCATAGTCGGCTTTCTAATACAGTTTTAAAAAACAAGGCATGCCAAGATATAACTATTTTATGGACTCCATCAGTTATATAAAGGCCTATGGGTATGTTCAGCATATGTGCTGGAAGGTTCTCTGGTGCATATTTGAAAAGTTAAATGAAAATAGCATATGAACAGAGCATTTACACTGCAAGATAACACATTTAGTAGTAATCATGTTGTCAGCAGATTCAATGTTCAGTATAAATGTTACATACTATAGTTATATAGTAGATTATATTGGATGAAGACACCAGTCCATCAAGTCCAACCTATAACCCTACAGTGTTGCTTCAGAAGTGGGGAAAAGTGCCCCATGAGGTTTATGCCAGTTGCCTCATGTCAGGGGAAAAAATTCCCGTGACATGGGGCAACTTGTCCTTAACAAAAACTAGAAACCATAACCCGTGATATTTTTCTGTTTGAGAAAGACATCCAGGCCCTTGCTCAATGAATCCACTATCACCACTTCCTGGGGCAGTGAGTTCCATAGCCTTGCTGTTTTTACAGTAAAGAATGCCCCCCTCCTTATGTTGCTGGTGAAACTTTCTCTCTTCCAGACGTAGAGGATGTCCCTTTGTCACTGTCACTGGCCTAGGAGTAAAAAAAATCATTAGGAAGTTCTTTGTGCTGTCCCTTCCTGTATTTGTACATTGTTATTTGGTCTCCCCGTAGACGTCTTTTTTCTAAACTGAATAACCCCAAGTTTATTAATCTGTCGTTGTACTCCAATCTACCCATTCACCTAATAATCTTGGTTGCCCTTCTCTGTACTCTCTCTAGTTCAATTATGTCCTTCTTTTATACTAGGGCCCAAAATTGGGCGCAATAGTTGTGTGTGGCTGTACTAGCGATTTTCATAGAGGCATAACTATGTTCTTTCCATGAGAATCTATACCTCTTTTGATGCATTCCATAATTTTATTTGCCTTGGCGGCAGCTGCCTGGCACTGGTCACTAAAGGTAAGCTTACTGTCCACCAAAATCCCCAAGTCTTTTTCAGTGGCAGTCTTACCCAGTATTTTATTATTAAGTACATAATCATACATTATATTTCTTCAACCAAAATGGATAACCTTACATTTATCTACCTTAAACTTCATTTGCCAAGTCTCCGCCCATGCTTGCAGCTTCCCTAGAACCCCTTGTAATATTCTATTATCCTCTTCATTTTTGATTACCTTACAGAGTTTAGTATTGTCTGAAAATATAGACACCCTGCTCTGTAAACCCTCTACCAGGTCATTAATAAAGAAATTAAACAGGAGAGGGCCCAATACTGACCCTGTGGCACTCCACTGGTGATTTTGACTCAGTCTGAGTATTTACCATTAACAAGCACCCTCTGTTTCTATCAATGAGCCAGTTGCGAACCCAAATGCATATGTTTTCCCCCAGTCCCAAGATTCTCATTTTGCATACCAACCTTTTATGAGGTACAGTATCAAAAGCCTTTGAAAAGTCCAGATATACTACATCTACCGCATTACCCATGTCCAGTCTAGAAGTGACATCTTCATGGAAGCTGATCAGATTAGTCCGACAGGACCGATTTCTCCTAAATCGATGCTGATTGGATGTTATAAGATTATTTACATTAAGATACTCCAGGATTGCATCTCTTAGAAAACCCTCAAATATCTTAGTCAGCACCAGGCTCACTTTTAGACCCCTTTTTGAAAATTGGCACGACATTTGCTATGCACCAATCCTGTGGAACAGACCCAGTCATTACTGAATCCTTAAATATTAGATATAAGGGTCCATCTATCACCTTGCATAATTCCCACAGAACTTGGAGGTGTATGCCATCTGGACCCGGCAATTTCTCTCTTTTAGTGTTTTGAAGACGGTGCCGCACTTCCCCCTGGGACAATCAGGTGACATTTAATGGAGAGTTTACATTACCCTTAATCATGTTGTTGTCCATTGGATTTTCTTGTGTAAACACTGTAAAGAAGAAGGTATTTAATGGATATGCCTTTTCTTCATAATCCTCCACCATTACACTCAGATTATTTTTGAAAGGGACCACATTGTCAGTTTTTATTTTCTTATTATTTATGTAATTGAAGAATAATTTTGGATTATTTTAGTTTCCTTGGCAATTATTCTCTCAGCCTCGATCTTTGCCTCCTTTATTTATCTTTTGCACAATTTATCTTTCTCTTTATAATATTTTAATGCTGTGTCACTACTTTGCTTTAGTACTGTAAATGCTTCTTTTTTATCCCTCATTGCACTCCTTACTGTTTTAATTTCTAGCCCACTTATTCCCATAAGTTATATGCTTTTTACTGGTCCTATTTAGAATGTTTTTAAAAATGTCCCATTTTATTAGTGTTCCCATCACTTTAAGGACATTGTCCCAGTTTATGCTGCTAAGCTCCTCTCTGGTTAAAATTGCCCTCCCTGAAGTTTAGCGTTTTTGTTCCCCCTCTACTGAACATCTTGTTAATGTGTACAAGAAAACTTATTATGTTGTGGTCACTATTACCTAGATGATCCCCAACCTCCACTTTTGACAATGTATCAGGTTCATTTGTTAAAATTAGATCTAAAAGTGACTCCTCTCTTGTTGGGTCCTGCACTAGTTGTGCAGGACCAGCTCCACCCCCAGTTACATTATTTAACCCTCTTTCCATTTCTACACTATCTTGCTCTCTACATCTGTTACCCTCCCCCCAGTCCCTAGTTTAAACACTCCCCCAACCGTATAGCCATCTTCTCCCCCAGCACAGCTGCACCCTCCCCACTGAGGTGCAGCCCATCCCTACCATAGAACCTGTAGCACGGAGCGAAGTCTGCCTAGTTCTCCAAGAACCCAAACCCCTCCTTCCTAGACCAGTTTTTGAGCCACTTGTTTACCTCCCTAATCTCCTGCTGCCTCTCCTGTGTGGCCTGCGGTACAGGCAGTATTTCCAAAAATACCACGTGGAGGTCCTTGCCTTCAGCTTTCTTCTTAGATCCCTGAAACTCCTGTCATTTCAGGACTAACCTCCCTGGCACTCTTCCCTCTACCCCACTGCTTTCTAACTGTCACCCAGCTAGCTGCCTCATGTTCCTGCACCTCCATGCTACCATCCCCCTCTGCACTTACCCCAGCGAGTTCCTGCTCTGTGAGCAACAAACTCCTTTCCAAGTTATCAATGGATCTCAGATTTGCAATTTGCGCATTTAGATCCATGATCTGGGCTTCCAAATGTGCAATGTGCTTACATCTTGCACATCAGTATTGTCCCTCAAGCGGATGCTCGAGCAGAGAATACATGTTGCAAGTTCCATTGCATGGAGCACATCTTAACTAATAGGGATTATTACAGCAAAACAAAAAATACAAGTAAAATAAGCACAATTCAAATAAAAGTGTATAGGCTCAATTTTTTGTGTGTGTTTTCTAAAATCCCTGACTCTAAAGTCACTTAATCTTAAATCACACTTAAATCAAAACCACACTTAGAATCAAAAGACACTCGCAAGCTCACACACTCATTTTATAACTTAGCATTTAAAACTGTTCTCAGGTGCACAGAAAGCTGAAACTGATTCCTCTGGTTTCAAAGGAATCAA
The DNA here is from genome assembly GCA_947044405.1 of Leptodactylus fallax. Taxonomy (NCBI): domain Eukaryota; kingdom Metazoa; phylum Chordata; class Amphibia; order Anura; family Leptodactylidae; genus Leptodactylus; species Leptodactylus fallax. The sequence continues at coordinate 645,853 of CAMRHE010000001.1, read as the reverse complement.
TTCTGCCTGAAGATATGTGCTATAGTAAGCAACTATATATATATATATATATATATATATATATATATATATGATATAACAGCATCCCTCTAGTATATTTAAGTATACTGTGTCTAGAACACTTTAAGAATGGCTCTTGTACATGCTATGCTTAACATACTTTTCCATCCATTTTCATTTGTCTTTGACATAGTGCAGGTTCCGCATCAAGTGTGCTGTCAATACTCTTCTTCATTTTAGCAATCTTTGCAGAGTGTTTTCCTAGAAATCTTTATTATCACTCTAAAAAGTACCAGTACCAGTATTGGAAGCCTTCAATCGATGAGAAACACTAACGTAGACAATAAAACCACTATGGAGCAAGCACAGCCAGACAGCTAAAGAGAAATATCACACACACACTATTGTATTCTACAGTAACATGCTCCCATGAAGTCTATCAGTCAAGTCACTATGGCTCACACTAAATTATGGTACATTGAAACTGTAAATGCAATTCAGATTTTTCTTTTTTTGTTAATCTGACACTTAGTTAAAGGAGTTCTACCACAAAAATTATTTATCCCCTATCCATCCAACGATGAGACCCCACCCAGTGGTGAACTTAGCCTCTTTGCTGCCTGAGGCGGACTATAGAAAGGCGCCCCCCCCCCCATAAAAAATTTAAAATTGCGTTTCCATGCTACTAGCTTCACACGCTGTTATTGTCGTACAATAAACATACTCAAAGTTATAAAACAGTTTTTAAGAATTCTTCTTCCTGCATTACTTCAGTATCAGATCAACAACACGGCATTAACAATGACAATAACTTCACACATCTTCTGCTTGGTGGATGGACGAGCCCACGTGGCCCCCATTCTCTATAATAGGAGCGCCACAGATAGCTGAGTACTGTACTTCGGCTATCTTTGGCACTTCCATTGAAGTGAATGAGAGCCACACGGGTTCGTCCATCCACCAAGCGACACACTTATATATATGGCTGCTGTCAGGCTGTATTCCAACCCACTGTGGGAAAAAAACCCAATTCTCAGGCTCAGTGGGGGTCTCAGCAGACAGACCCCCATCAATCAGGTATTTATCCTCTATCATTTAGGTGAATACAGGGCAGTAACATTTTGTGACTTACAGGTGACGTCTCTGACTAATCGGTCACATTTCCCTTCTCTTCCCTCTGGACCGCCATGACCACTTCTTCCAGCTGTGACTTGTCTCTGTAAAGTTTGCAACACAGACATCTTTGGCTACTAACTTTTCCAGGCATCCAACCCACATTGTCCTCACCTGCACACCCATCCTGCTGCTACCCCAATTATAAAATATATAATATAACCCTCCATAATGAATAATACTCACAAGTGCATTTTTATACTAATAATGTTCGTGTGTACCCTGTATAAATAGTGCCCCTTATCAATGCCCCATAGGTTTCCTAATTAAAAGGTTTTCCAGGTCATTAATAAAATAATCAGTGGGGCTCAAAAACCCAGGACCCCCACTGATCAGCTGTTTGAATGAACCCTGGTGTCTGTGTAAGCGTAGTGACCGCTTCTCTGTTTACATAGTGTCATTCATCTCATAGCGGCCATGTAATGTAACTACAGCCTCATCCTATACACATCTATGTGACAAGACTGTAATTACATCACATGGTCACTATAAACAGACAGCGTGTGATATAAACAGGCACCATAGCTCCTTCATACAGCTGATCAGAGGAGGGGTCCACTGATCTCTTATTGATAATCTGTCCTAAGGATAGATCATCAATAAAAATGAGCTGGAAAGCCCCTTTAATAAAGTCCAAGTGCCACCTTAAAGGGGTTGTCCAGAATAAACACTTTTTTAATATGAGGCTGGGGAAGGTGCTCCGGTGTCTCTCAGTGCATTCCAGTCCTGCTGCTCCAGTGTTTTCTTCCCCACAGCCCTGTGACGTCCCGTGTCAGTGACCTCAGTGGTCATGTGCGGTGGGGACTTCTGCCAGAAGAAAACACCAGAGCAGCAGAACCAGACAGCGGTAGGAGACATCGGAGCACAAGGGACAGGTGTGTAGGTGTTTTTTTTTTTTTTAAATACAGTATTACACGGTAATATGGCCCACTGCAGCCCCTGCACACGGTATTATGCCCCGCAGCAGCCTCTGCATATAGTATTATGCCCCGCAGTGGCCCCTGAACACGGTATTATGCCCCGCAGTGGCCCCTGCACACGGTATTATGCCCCGCAGCGGCCCCTGCACACGGTATTATGCCCCGCAGCGGCCTCTGCACATGATATTATGCTCCATAGTTGTCCCTGCACATGGTATTATGCTCCATAGTGGCCCCTGCACACAATATTATGCTTCATAGTGGTCCCTGCACACAGTATTATGCCTCATAGTGGCCCCTGTACTTGGTATTATGTCCCATAGTGGCCCCTGCACACGGTATTATGCTCCATTGTTGCCCCTGCACACGGTATTATGCTTCATAGTGGCCCCTGCACACGGTATTATGCTCCACAGTGTCTCCTGCACAAAGTATTATGTCTCATAGTGACCCACCCATGAACTATTAATATACTCTGGGGTCTTTTCAGACCCCAGAGTATAATGATCGGAGACCCAGGTGGTGACAAACATAAAATCAGTGTTACTTTCCTGGGCTCTGGTACACTCCCTGCTTTCGGCCTTCTTCAATATCGCACAAACCGGCGTCGCAACATAATGACGTCGGCCTGGCTCATAGCCTGCTGGGAGTAACATCGGATCGAAGGCGAGATGAGTAACAATGGTTTTTATGTTCCCTCACCTCCCCTGGGTCTCCGATTATTATACTCCGGGATCTGAAAAGACCCCAGAGTATAATAATAGTAGTAGTATTTGATTGGGTTTGCGGGCCCGCTCCTGCTCACAGACGCCTCCTCTTCTTTTCCGTGACGTCTGCGTCTCAGCGTAGGAGGCGCGATGACGTCATTGTATCACCACCTGCGCTGAAATGCAGAGGTCTCGTAAACCAGCCCAGGCCCTGCCCAGCTTCTTTTTTTTTTTTTTTTTTTTTAAGCAGCCTGTCCTGGGCTGGTCTACTTTAAATAAACAATAAAAAATGAAAAAATGCCGTCCCCCATACAGTGTCGGATAGTGCCGCCTGAAGCGGCCGCCTCACTTCGCCTCATTAGAGGTGCGCCCCTGACCCCACCGATCTTGAGAAAAAAAAGTTGTTTTAACCCATTGTGAATTTACTTGTAGGTGCAAAATGCAGGTTTCCACTCCATTCACTTGAATGGGAGTACCGGAGTGGCCTTGAGCGAGAGCACACACTCTGCATCCACATCTACATTTACAACAGTGGTAAAACACCCCTGTACTCTGGTTTAGTGGGAGACTCAGTGGTTGGAAACAACTGATCAGTAATTTAACCCCTGTCTCCTAGTGGATAAATAATTTTGTAACATAACACTTTGAGGCCGGGGCCCCACATGGCGTAAACGCAAAAAAAACAACAGAATTTTACACTCCCTGCAAATTCCATCCACACATTGTAGAAAAATACACGCAGTGGAAATGCAGCGATTTCCAAAACCATAGTGGTTTTGGAAATCGCAGCATGTCAATTATACCTACGGAAATTCCGCCGATTTCCCTATAGGTATAATTGAAGCAGAAAGTCTGTAGAGGAAACCTCTGCAGACTTTCTGTGAAAAGCTCTGTAGGAAAACCATAATGTTTTTTCCAGCAGCACTTTTTTTGCTGCGTCCCACTACGTGGGGCCTTAGCCTGAAACGTAAACTGATAACTAGGATTGATGCAATTAGTATCAATGACAAATGTATATGATTATTGCTTATGCCACTTATGTGTTTGACAGATACCATAAAGCCAAGAGATTTCTGCACACATTTTGCAGTCAAAAAAGGTTGACAAAATCAAATTATTATAAAATATACAAAAATTACTGTGTCCCATTTCATGCACACATTATTTACTCTCTGATTTTTCAAAAGCCTTTGTAGCCACCTTCTTTTAATGTCTGATACAATAATGGCCTCTGCAGTCCCTGGTAATGCTTGGTAAGATTATTGGCCACTGTGTTACTGTTTTCAATCCACTGTCAACTTCTGGACCTCCCAGCTCTACACTTTTATCCCTCTACAACACTATATATACTGAACTTCCTTTACAGTCTCACTACATTTCACGCACAAGCTTCTGATTTTCTTTATGCACAGTAAACATTCTTTCATGACCCACCATAGAGAGCCAACTTTGCTTCCTGTCAAATCATTGATCTCTACCATGGACACTCTGCCACTAGACAGCTGGGGCTGTATGCTGTACATTCAGTTCTTCAGCTGGACAGGAAAGAGAGCTAAATAAGAGGTGGCCACATGTTTTGTCACATCTACTTAGCAGTCTCTTTCTGAAAATCTATAAATTCATTTATTGGGCCTAAGTCATAATGTCACTATCATAATGGATTCAGAAAAAGATTCATTAGGACTTAGAATCCAATTATCCCATGAACTTAACCCATTGTATTGTTCTATCCATGTGAAGTGATTGACTGTCGTATGAGAAGCTTTTCCATTGATCCTAGTATTTGAAACCAGTGTGGGAAGATGGTTCACCATTTAGAGATCAGATGTCTGACTCATGAGTATTAAGTATTCCTTGCCTGTATTTAATGATTCTACTAAATAATTATGTTATATTTATCTGTGGAATTTTTCTTTTTCAGCTTCGGCCAGTGCACATTACACACCAACCATTTGTAATGGAGGAGAAGTTCTAGACTCCACCACCTCATCCTTATAAACATATCTGTCCTTCTGTCCTAAAGGTTTTTAGACTGTTAGAAAATATGCACTTGTTGTGCAGACCTGTCTTTTTTTTTTTTTTTTTTTTTTTAGAAAAGAAATATTTTTGAGGACTGTCTACAATGATGTTCTAGAGCTTTTTAGATTGATTCGATGACCACTGTAATCCACAGTTTTAAAACCATGTAAATAAGATGTGTAAACTACACTACTTGCTGTGTCCACTGAGTAACTATGGCATCTGCCATTTACTATATGGGTTATTTACTTTCCTATGACATTTTTGTACGCTGTTATTGTTGTAACCAATTTTAGAATGCATTTAAGTTACTTATAATTACATATGTAACTGGTTGTTATTGCACAACTGATACAGTATTAATGTAAAGAAGCCAGTGATAAAACCTTTGTAGAGGTTTATAGCATGTATTTTTTGGTACTTATATACTGTTGTGTTGCACTGACTTGAAGGTTTTTGGAAACATAATAAAGTACAATGAATGTATGGCTTCTAAAGTATCCTGCAAATGAGCGAGCCAAACATGGACACAATGTGTTAATTTTTACTTAATACTCTATACATTGGATATTTAATGTTTTGTGCACTTTTTCCTAAAAAACACTGGAACAATATATATCATCAGTATTGTACATTGCAATGACAATTTTTTTTTATGTTTTTAATGCTAATCTTCATAACATCAAAAAAAAAAAATGTAGGGGCAGCCAATTTTGACATACTGTTTATAATAGAAGATTATGATCCTGAATGGTATGTAGAAACTTGTCTTTACATAAACCATAAAGGACAATAATGTTTTCATTAGGGACCACACAACCCAGTCATGATATTGTTTTAATGAAAATATTAGTTATAAAAAATGTCCCTAGAGCTGTTTCAGTAGAGAAATTCATATGCATGTAAAAATTGAACATGGGATTTTATCTTGCCTTTTCTCGTTCAAATTGAAAAGAAAAATTCAGTAAAAACATGAGAGCTTGCTATTGTTTAAAAGATGTGCAATATGTTCTCAAAAAGACAAAGGATGTTCTAAAATCTCATAAAATACACAATTAAAATAAATGTATGTGAAAGAAAAGTCATAATTTACCAACTGAGTACCGTGTCTGACAGCACAACCAAGAATAACACTTTTACTAAAAACAAAAATACATGTAAACTCAATACTTAAAAATGTTTAAGGCTAGGTTCACAGTTGCGTTGGGCTCTCAGTTTTCTGGATCCGCCGGGGCTCCTGAACAACGGAGAGCCCTTATGCTAAAACAGTGGTTACCCACAACCCCATAAAGTATAATGTGGTCTGCCAAGTGTGCGTCGAGTTTTCGCCATTTTTATACTGAATGGAGGACTTTTCTCTCCGCTAATTTTAAGCAGTTTCTGCAGCGGAGTCTCCAATGGAGACTCCGACGTAGATGTGAACTTAGCCTAAGACATAAAATGTACTTGCACCTTTCCGAAAATAGTGCTCCTCTTGTTCGTGGCTGCAATAACAGACACATCTGATGGAGAGCAGTGACCCTATATCTGGAAGGAAGCAGGTCTATTTTTGTAATTGCACCCAACCACTTTAGTTAGTTTCAAATGACAACTGTGAAAAGAAAATGATCTTACTATAGAACTTTATTTATTATAGATTCTTTGTAAGCGTATGTCATAGTGTAATATTTTAATTGTATTTAGGGTTTTAGTTTTTTCAAAAACGCTTGTGTTTTTGAAAATCGCAGCATGTCAATTATACCTGCGCTGGTGTTTTCCGTATAAGAAGAATAAGGGCAGAAAGTCCACAGAGGAAAAATCTGCGAAAATGCAATGAAAAACGCTGCGAAAAAAAAACAGCAATGCACGCGTTTTATTGCCTAGTTTTGCTACGTTAGGCCTTAACCTTATTTAATCTTTTAAAGGCGTTTTCCGCATTGGACAATCCCTTTTTACCTTAAAGAGGACCTTTCACGTCCTCAGGCACATCCGGTTTTACATACCGCTAGAAAGCCGACAGCGCGCTGAATTCAGCGCACTGCCGGCTTTCCCGGTATGTGCCCTGGGGCTGGAGATATCAGGGGTTGTAGTTTCACAGTTTACTGTCAGAAAGGCATTCCTGACGGTCTAGCTGCGCTGTGAGGAACGCTCTCCCTGACAGTTCTCGTTCATAGACTTGTACTGGGGGGGCATTCCTCACAGCTCAGCGTCATCGCCGGGCAGTAAGGAATGCCCCCTCTGACAGTACAGCGCTATGGACGAGTAAAGAGAGAGGGGGCGTTCCTTACTACCCGGCAATGATGCTGAGCTGTGAGGAACGCCCCCCCCCAGTACAAGTCTATGAACGAGAACTGTCAGGGAGGGCGTTCCTCACAGCGCAGCTAGACTGTCAGGAACGCCCTTCTGACAGTAAACCGTGAAACTACGACCCCCGATATCTCCAGCCCCGGGGCACATACCAGGAAAGCCGTCAGTGTGCTGAATTCAGCAAGCTGTCGGCTTTCTGGCGGTATGTAAAACCGCATGTGCCTGAGGACATGAAAGGTCCTCTTTAAGAATTCAATATTCCCCCCCAAATCTACAAAAGTGACACATATAACAAAGGTATAGCATACATATCACATGGTCTGAAAGTGGACAACAACTTTAATTTTATGTATGTAAAACAGTATATACATGAGGACGTGAAAGGTCCTCTTTAAAGGTTTCCTTATAAAAAGCTGATTAAGGTTAAGTCCCCACGTTGCGGAAACGCAGCTTTTTTTTTGTTGCAGATTTTGTTGCAGTTTTTTGAGCCAAAGCCAAGAACACTTATACTTCTAAGTACTTCCAATATACTGTATTTACAAGTCGTTTTGTAGCCATTCTTGGCTTTGGCTCAAAAACTGCAACAAAATCTGCAACAACAAAAAAAGTTGCGATTCCCCAACGTGGGGCCATAGCCTAAAGGGTATCCCACTTCTGTAAACTGTTAAAGGGGTTGTAAAGAATTAGAAGACATGTCTGATTACTGTTTTGCAGGAAGTGATATAATGTCTGTTGGTCACATGGTGATGCTGCAGCTCACTTCCATTCATTTTAATGGGACTGAGCTATAGCAATGTCATGTGACAGATGTTAACTCACTTCCTGAGAGGAAAGCTGCCATGTCCTCTAATCCTGTACAACCCTCTTAAGTACTAATAAATAAAATTAATTAATTAATGAATTATGAATTAATTAATTCAAATTTAAGACATATCTTGAAGCCCTTTAAATGCACCCAAAAATAATCACAAAATACATCAAAATATACACATGTTCTGAGTATTAATAAATACAAAACAGAAATCCAATAAATGGCTAAAAACATGAAGAGAAGGAGGTTGTCACCTTACTGCCACTATGTCAATAAGTACAAATATCGTAATTCCAACATGTGACAATAATAAATATATCAAAAGTTCATATAAACAAATCAATTATCATAACCATGTATATTAGAATACCTAGTAACAAATAAACATGATTCACTATAATGTCATGAATTCATATTCAATATCTAAACATTCCTAAACAGATGATATACATGATTGCAGACATATATATCATAACACAAGTGTGTGAATTTGGAACCATGATTACATCAAATATAGAACATAGGAATTCATGACATGTATAAACTATGACATACAAACTATCACCAATACATGTAAAGGGGTTCAATTCATAAGAATAATAAATATAACAATCTTGATATCAATATAAATGCATGTATATAAAAACAATATATTATCTAAATACCTATACAGTATTATTAATATATATGAAGAGCTCCCACATTAAATATGTTACTCTAATTCAGTCACATACAGACGTAATGACAGCTATGATATGAATGGCAAAGGAGAGGGCACGACCTCCACCTCGAGCCCCAATTTACGTTTCACCCCAGCTTCAAGACATAACTTGCCCTAACCCTCCAATTTACATAGTACTGGATAGTGAGAAGAAGAAAGTGATGCCAAATATGTTTTATAGATGTTAGGGGAATTTTTCAAGCTAAAAATCTATTTCAGAAAAAAATATTTAAAGGGCAAATGCATTTACATTTCAAAATCAATTTGTTCCTGGAGAAAAAAAATCCATCAAGATGTTATGCACAGAAATACTGAGCAATGCACATGAGCCACAATGGATTTCCATGCCAGGAGCCTGTAGACATAGATTGTCTGCTCATCAAGTAGGCCATAACTTAAATCCTGTACAGCTTTAAACATTCTTGCCTGCCCTTACAAGAAAAAAAGGAACAAAGTATTATGTAATGTACTTTTCCAATATACAAAAATGCTCATACATTTAGCTGTGGACTAAGCAGCTGCCAGACACCTGTCCCTGGGAAACAGTCAGTAGAAGGCCAGTTCTGCAGAAATCAGAAGGTTTGACTGACTCTCATCTAATGTGTATAGCCACCACCTTGCACACACCCCACATTGCTGAGAATGCCTAATTGACAAGATAAATACATATAATTTACATATGAACACACACTTTTCAGGGTATTCATACTGTATGTACTGTACATTATTGCTTTAGCAGGTACTGTACAGGCACAAAGCCATGGTGCCTCTGCAGCTTTAAGTAAATCTCGTAAATCTGGTGGTTGACATTTGTTAAGCACAGATATTCCAAAATATATATATATATATATATATATATATATATATACACACACACACATTAAAAATAGCAGAAAACTTGTTTATCAGGCTATTTCCTTATAGAAATACATAATGCTGAACTACATGGATCACAGTACAGTGCGGCTTATGGCTCTGTTTTATAGACCATACTACAAATCATCATATAAAAGAGGCCTAAAATTGGGTGAAGCTAATTTTCTATAGACATTTTCCCTAACTGAACTAGCACCACCAGGAAATTAGTGTGGTGTCATTGAGGTGCCATGCTTGATATTCTGCAAGTTGAGGCATAGCAAAAATTCTCCTTTGCTTTGGCTCTTTCAATAGTGTGTTTCAAAAAAATATGAGTCTCCTGCCAAGAAAATATTGTCACTGTAAATCATTTTCCTTGCGTGAGAACACCCCTCTCCCCCTTCCTGCATATGCAAATACATGCCAGCTTTGTCACCCCTAGTGAAGCGCCTATGCACCCATTCAAGTGCATTTATTACTGTATAGCAAACTTAGTTGTTGTGGTGATTATTCCATGGTGACTCTAACATGTTCCCCCATGAATATTTAAAATGAGAAGCTCTAGTTTTCAATGGAATTCCCCTTAAACACATACATATGCTTATTCTGCTAAAAAAAAAACAAAAAAACAAATAGCATTGAAAATAATGATAGTTTACCATTACTAATTTTTTTTTTAAAAAGAGAATCAAATATAGAGCATGTAAGTAGATGTATACAATGATCTCCTAATATATATTGTTTGAGCAAAGACTATCCCTTTACATCTTTACATACATGACATATTGTGTATGTTGCTGGACATGATGTGCACAGTATCTCCCTTTGAAATGTATATAAGCACAAACAGAGCACAACTGATAGAACTCATAAAGGAACAGATTGCAAAGCCATTGGAATAGTGGAGAGTTCAGGTGTTCAAAGAGACAGCACCAACAAAAAAAAAATAATAATGAGATTGTAAAGCACAAGACATCTTTTGGTACCTCTTGGATTGTTAAAATATTTTTTTTCCATTTCCAATTTTTTTTTAAACTAGAATGATATGTATAACCAAGAATGGAAATATTAAAGAAGATACCTTCTGGATATTTGTACTTCATTAAACTGTATATGCAGAATTTAACCCTAGGGGACACTTAAGCTAAAAGAGTGCAGTTTTTTTTTAGACAATATTGTTAATAAAGACAATGTAAATCACTGTGGTCACATTATCTCAGATATGTGTTCTAAATTGTTACAGACTTTTGCAAGATGTGTAGACTATTCGGTATACTGTACTAACCTATGCTTCATATGCTATTACTGCAGTGTTGTATAGGACATGGAAATCAATTAGTATATTTCATAAAAATATAATCAGTATGACAGTATGATGTTGTAATGGCAGCTTACACAAATTATTGTGAATGGAAACTTTTATAAGTTCTGTACGGTGGTATCTATAGAAGGCAGTGCTGCTTGTCTTGTATAAAGTACAGAATGTTCATTCAAATTCTTCCAATAAATATTTTTATGTTTGACTAAATATTTCTAGTTTTTAATTGTTTATGAATATTACCAACTAGGAACTGCTAGGTCCAACATTACATTATCATTTAGGATAAAATAGCTATTATGGTACTCACAATGTGTGCTTCTGTTCATTGCTATAATACAAATGGCTGCCAAAGGGTTGCCATTGCTGTCAACAGAGGCTAGTCAATGCTAACACACTGTTCCTTCAGTATCCTTCCCACATCCCTTACACATGACATCATTTCTACCCAGTGGCTTAACTAAAGTCTTGTGGGCACAGGTACAAACTTTGATTGGGACCCCCTCCCTACAGTGTATTCTTGATAGCGGTGGTTATGGATGCTGCAGCGATATCTCAGATACTTAAAAGGGGTTCAGCTATAGTACCCACAGCTGTGTTTATCAAGAATACGGTGAGTGAGCAGCACAGTGCCCAGCATGTAAACAATACTGGGAACTGCGTGCTCTGAGAAACAGCTGATCTGCAGATATTCTAACAGTCAGTCAGAGACCCCTGCTGATCTGCTGAAGGGACCATGGGACAGAGTGCCCTGACCCCTTCACTATTTACATTGCACAGAATCTGTTTTATAATGACCATGCAATGTAAGTACATCCTGTAATAACATTGCATGGCTACTATAAAACAGATACTATGCGATGTAAATAGTGAAGGGGCCCCACACAGTATAATATGCTCCCCATAGCCCCCACTACAGTATAATATGCTGACCACAGTGGCACCACACAGTATAATGCTCTACACAATGGCCCCACACAGTATAATATGTTCCCAAGAACTCCCTCCCCCCAGTATAATATGCTCTGGAAGCCTCAAGTCACTCCAGGTTCATTTCGCTGCTATTAATATACACTTGGGTCTCTTTAAGCCCAATAGTATAATAAGTGGAGGCCCAGGGGAGGTGAGTAAAAATAACAAACACTTATATTCACCTTACTTTATCTTTCCTGGGCATCCTCACTTCAACTGTCTCCATTGTCCTCTTCAAGCCTCTCCGGCCTGCGACTGGTTTCACCCTAGGGGTCACCGTTGAGACTTGTGTTTGGGCTGCAGAAACAACGTGGTGCATACCATGCTCAATCACAAGCCCCAGCAGTGTCCCCCGGGGAGATTGACGTCTGCCGCAGACAGAAAGAGACCAGAAGAGAATGCTGGGAACCGCCAACCGCCCAGGAGAGGTCAGTATAAGTGTTTGTTATTTTTACTCAACTTTCTGGGCAGGTTTCTATTGGAAAGAGGCCATCAGCATGTACATGCATCACATAATGTTGGACGCCTTTCTATTAGCACGTTGTCCACAGGCAGCAGAGATGAGTGCGGATCTCTGCTGCCTGAGATGTATAGCAGAGAATCAGGCTTTCCCCAACTGCTATCATGGTGCTGCGGAGCATCTCCAGCTGGCTACGGGTGCCCTACTTCTCTGGGCCCGGTAGTCACACTCCTGCAATTGCAATCATTACACCACTGTCTATACCTCCTCTATAGAGGCAGCATATCTCTTTTTTATAATTGATGTATAGTACTTTTAGTATAGCAATAAGTAGTGCCTATAGCATACAAATAATAGTCATAGCTCATTGATCTATTAATAAAGGCCATCAATTTTTACTCCTGGATTAACTAAATCCTGTGCATAAAACCATCCCACGGGGCTAGAGGGCAACTGAAAAGTCCAAACTTTGTTAAGAGGTCTAGCACAAGGATGATCTGTTTCATGATAGATGGTGTGCCCAAATTATGCATTTTGAACGAAGGTTAGCTCTTATTGATAGTGTATATGCACACTGACTACACAAAGCAATTTAAAATATTACAAATACCTTTTCACTTCTGGGGTGAAGCATTTGTGAAACCATCCCATAAACAAGACAGATGTCACCCAAGCTTTTTGAATTTGTTGCCAAAAGACAGCCAGAACATTTTTGTTTTTATTTTTGACATTGCATGAGTTCTTTGCTCTATGTGTAACAGCTAGCTGTATCATATGGCCTGCAGCATAGCTACATAGTATCAGAATTAATCTGTTATCCTGTATGTCCTGGTGCCTGCTTTGCACTTTAATAAATATAGGTTCTGTCGGGAATCTTTTTCCAGAACAGCCCAGTCTCATCACAGTTAAAGACTTGATTTCAATGGAATTCTCTCTGTTTAACACCTTCCTGACATCTGACACACCTTCCTAGATCTAGCCTCAATAGCTATGTAGCAAAAGTCCCTGTATTGCAGTCTATGAGACATGCAATCAAAAGATTGTAGGTTCAAGCCCCCTAGGGGAGTTAATAAAGTAGTTATTGTAGTAATGGCACCTGTGTGATATTGTTATAAGTATAAAAGACACCTGTTCACAACCTCAAACAGTCACACTCCAAACTCCACTATGGTGAAGACCAAAGAGCTGTGGAAGGACACCAGAAACAAAATTGTAGACCTGCACCAGGCTGGAAAGACTGAATCTGCAATAGGCAAGCAGCTTGGTGTGAAGAAATCAACTGTGTTAGCAATAATTAGAAAATGGAAGACATACAAGACCACTGATAATCTCTCTCGATCAGGGGCTCCACGCAAGATCTCATCCCGTGGGGTCAAAATGATCACAAAAACGGTGAGTAAGAATCCCAGAACCACACGGGATTATATATTTTATATATTATTACTTTTGTCAGATTCAAGTTATTTCTGTGACCATTGTGGGTTTTTCTTTCATTAAATGAGGGGTACCAACAATTTTGTCTCCTTTCTCTGCCTATATCCCGACAGCTTTCTCCAATTCTAATGCCTACTGTAGCGCACAAATCTCTGATTCCAGCTCCAGAATTTTCTTCACTGCCACATTCTTCACTGCCAGCGCCCTCTAGGTTCACACTCTCACATATATATATATATATATATATATATATATATATATATATATATACACACACACACACACAAACACATACTTTGTGGGGACCACAGGACCGGAAACTATAAGATACAAGGAAGGGGGGCCCACAAATTTTGCCAGTATGAAGCTCCAAAATGTATGATGGCAGCCCTCTGTGCTATGTCTGTATCACAGCTTTCTCACTTAAATTTTTCAAATGCGTGAAGTGTTCCATGGCCTAGTCATTCCCCATAGAGTACAGTGAAGGAGCTGTGATGTAGGCTATTACCAGGAGGCTGTTGTGTGGGCCCTAGGCACTTCAGTCTGATAATGTTACTGTACCATCACTATCTGTAATAATACTGTATAATGTTGTACCGTGTTAGCCATAGAAAGTATTGGAAGAGTGAAGAAATCAGGCGATACCTTTTAGAGGATAACTGAGGATATGTGATAGTGAGCTTTCGAGAATACTAGCTCTCTTCTTCAGACATTGTGTTATACAAGAAACTGAAAATTCACACACTTTATACAAATCCACTTTTTGAATACCACAATATACATTAAAGACCACCGGCTACTCACATCAATATACCACAAACCCACAGACAGAACGGCCTACCTGAGAAACAACAGCTTCCACCCCAAACACACAAGACAATCTATTATTTACAGCCAGGCTATACGATACAATCGTATTTGCTCCGACAAAGCAGACCTGGACAAGCACTTACCGGATCTGAGGACAAAATTTCTTCGATTGGGATACAAACCGAAAATGACGGACAACCAATTAAACAAAGCAGCAGCCATTAACAGAGACAGTCTGCTCACATATAAAGAGACCCAGAATGAAGCCTGAGTGCCCCTAGTTGTCACCTACAACCCACAGCTGGAAAACCTATGAAGGATTGCCAAGGAGCTCCAACCTGTGCTACATAGAGACAACAGACTCAAGGACATATTTCCAGTCCCTCCTCTCCTTTCCTTTCAAAAACCACCAAACCTTAGGCGTATTATTGTTCGGAGTGCCCTGAAGGCCCCAACTGAAAATGGCACCTCACCTTGCCTCCAAAACAGGTGCAAGACCTGCAGGTACATCCACACTGCTGACAGTGTACCTGTCCCACAGTCACAACAGGTGCACAGAATTAGGGGGACATTTTCCTGCAGGTCTTCCAATGTGGTGTATCTCATAATGTGTGTGCAATGTCCCACCACAGGCCTCTATGTGGGGAAAACAGGGCTGAGACTTAGTCAGCGCATGAACTCACACAGATCCAACATTAATAACAGCAGAACAGATCTCCCAGTGGCCGCACATTTCTCTGGAGAGGACTACTCTATTGAAGATTTGCGGGTTCTGGTTTTAATAGGACATTTTAAGACACAGAAGGAGAGAAAGGAATAGGAATATAAGTTAATGCAAAAATTTCAAACTCTGCAATTTGGACTTAATATTCATGCCAGTTTCATGTCACACTATGTATGAACTGTGAGGGTCAAAAATCACCACCTGATTGCAAACAGATAACAGCAAGAATTACTGATCCCTCCGTCACGCCCCACAAGTTTTCCAGATTGTTTATTTCTTGACCTGTTGTAAATAACTTCTCTACTTATATTGCATTTTGTTATTCTAAGATCCTTTGAAGATCCATATCTTGTGTGTGTATAAAGAGTGTGTGAATTTTTTGTTTCTTGTATAACACAATGTCTGAAGAAGAGAGCTAATACTCTCGAAAGCTTACTATCAAATATACTCAGCTTCTAAAAGGTATCGCCTGATATCTTCATTCTTCCACTATCTGTAATAATACAATAAACATCATAGGTGGGACTATCCATAATGCCATACACATCAGTGGTTCCTGTATCATTGATAGCTGCAATAATACAGGAAGCACAGTGGTCCATTTATGTTAACTGCGGTTTACAAGAGCTAAGTGAAACCACAGATATGGGGGTCTTGACTTTCTGTCAATGGAAGAGCATTTTATTATTAGATTTTTGTTTAAAAAGGTACCCAGCTAAACATGTTTACCAACTGTGTGATAACAATGTATAAAACTTGATATAAGAATAGGAATATTAAAATAAAACGTTTTCAGTTCTGATATTTCCACCATCCCTTTTCATAACAAAGAGAAAGAAACTGAATATATAACAGAAAAAAAAATACACAATAGTATAATAAATAACAACTGTGTCCCACACAAAAAACTACTGTGCTTAAAAAGCCGCTCCATAAAGCTGCACCCTGGGATTGTAAAGTAGAGCAAAATAGAAGGTATAAAGTGTTCCCAGTCAGACAGTTAAGTTATTCATAACTCCATAAAATAGAAAGGCAGAAGCAAAGTATAAAAAGCAACAGCACTAAAATATATGAGAATGTGGGGGGAAGGGTGCTGCAAAAAGGTAAGATACAATGAGACCTATATTTCATATTCAGCAGTCTATTGATTCTACTCAATAGGTGCTCTTTATTGCACACTACCAGGCTTGACTTTCAGAAGTGTTGTAATTGGATAACCTCTGCAATATATCCATCAGAACTCAACATTACTTTATATTGGTTTATATTATAAATCCATCTAATGTTTTTTCTAATAAAATTCATCTCCATATAGCTCTTTTCATAAATGAATCCAGTTTGGTATTTTAAAATGCAGATATGGAAACTTTCATTGAGAAATCCATTATTCATACCTAGAATGGATAAAGCTAACTAATTTACTTTTACTGTAAAAAGATGGTCTTGCGCATTAACCCATTATGGTGCTTATTTCTAAAAAAGTATATAAAAAAAAAAAAAAAAAAGCTGCATTGCCAGGTGTGATTCCTTTATCAAATTTTCCAACACATTTCTCCTTTGAAAATTATCAAAAAAACATTTTCACATCCAACCTAATTTTTTTTACACTATGACAGGAGTGTGAGCTATTGAAGAATCTGGTCCATTGTGCAAGAGACTTATGTACAGTTTGTAAAGTATGGCGGTTAAAAATAAAATAAATAAAATATATAATAGGGAACTGGGACAAGAAAGTAGAAAAGTGCATGTAGAGAGATCTCAGACACACAAACATGAGACTAGCATCATTTTATAGACAATCATTTTGGCTCATATTTAGCATATGATTAGTTATGCAGATTATTGTCATGTAACAGCATTGTTACTGTTTTGCTCCTAAAATTCTAAATTCATTTTTTTATTATTTTGTTAGTATTTTGTAAGTCCACCTTTGACTTTCAACACTGCACGAATCCATCTGGGCATGCTCTTGATCATACTCAAGGATGTCTTGACCAAAATCTGATCCCAGGTCTCTTCTACATGTTCCCAATGTTGGTGTATACTGGTTGACTCACTTGGGTACGAATTCGACTTTTGCTTCAACTTTTTTCCTCAACCACAAGTGTTCGATTGGGTTGAGGTCTGGGGACTGTGAGGGCCAATCCAGCACCTCTACTTCATTGTCATTGAACCATTTCTTCGCTAATCTCGACTTATGCTTTGGGTCAATGTCCTGCTGGAACACTATGTTGCCCTTTTTATACCCACCCATAGTACTTGAGTATATGAAGTAACTCTTTTTGTAGGATACTCACATAAAGCTCAGCATTGAGACCACCATTGATCCTGGTCAAGAAACCAATGCCATTGGCTGTGAAACAACCCTATATCATCAGGCTTCCTCCACCAAACTTGACAGTTCCTTCAAATTCTTGATCCATTAGCCTCCTTTTCCCTTGTTTACTTCAGACTCATTTGCACCAAAGTTCAGTATATTGACTTTTGTCTCATCGCTTCAAATCGCCTGTTTCCAATCTTTTACGGCCCACGTTTTCGTACCAAACTCGAGCAGACGCTTCTTATGACGATATTGAAGTCGAGGCTTCTTCACCTTTTTTCAGGCCACCATTACAATGCGTGTCGCATGGTGCTCGCATGGATGTCTGTGATCTCACTATTACGACGCATACGAGCCACCTCCACTACCGTGTTTGTCGTGCCAGAACTGATAGACCTTGTGATGAGTTGTTTTGTTGATTCTAATATTTTGCCTGGACATTCAGCTCTTGGTTTTTGAATAGATGGATGGATTTTATTTTGTATTCTTCCAACTGTCATGTCACTCCCATGATGCAGTTTGGCAATTTTCTTTGCCGAGAGACCATTATCGATGAGCTGGATGATGCTGTTCCTCATTTCTTGGGGAATTTTCTTCATGCCTGATCCTCCATTTGAACCATTGACCTTTCTCTTGGGAATCAACCTAATAAGACACTGAGCTATTAGGGAATGTGAGAACAGGTTGTAATTTGTAGTATTCAAGAAGAAAAAGATTTTTCCACCACTAGGAGCAAAACAGTAACAATGCAGTTACATGACAAGAATCTGCATAACTAATCATATGCTAAATAGTTACAAGTCAAATTTATGTTAGAGATAGCCAAGAGGATTGTCTATCAAATGATGATAGTCTCACATTCCAAGCTGTAGTGGATAGTGAGATATGGAGCCTGAAAGTCAAAAGTTCAAAACATTGTTACAGTTTTGCTCTATACCTTACTGAATAGAACTGTACCCTTTATTGTTCCAATAGTAAAAGTGCGATTGTAATCTTAAATACTAAAAGCATACAGACATCACAACAATGAATTCCATTAATGGAGGTGGGGTGTCCCCTATTTCCCCACTTTTAGTATGATAAGTGTAGTCTAGCTGGACTATACTTTATTGAGGGTTGATGTTCTGAATAGACATACTCAGTTTCAAATAGTGTCTGCAGACACCAATCTAGTTAAAGGCTATCCTGCAACTACACATGGCACAGGCGGCGCAATGACGTCATAGCATTGCGCCTATGCCAAGACGCAGACGTCCTATGCGTGAACCCTGCAAATAGAGTGTAGGGTCAAGAAGAGGAGGCGGTGGTGGCTCCATTCACCAAAGGATCACAAGTAGGTGAGTATACCTTTTTTTTTTTTTTTTTTTTTTTAAGTGCAGTTGTGGGTGTTTTAATAGTATAATGGGGGAGTTAGGAGGGAGAATTATAAGGGAGGATTCATTAGAGGACATTATGACGATGGGGGGGTCATATGTATAAGGGGGCATTGTGAATGTAAGGGGGGGGTCATTTATATAAGGTCTATTAGGGGGCATTATGAATACAAGGGGGGAGGTTATATAAGGAAACATTAAGGGGTATCATTTATAAAAGGGGTCATTAGAGGTGCAGTATTTATGTCAGGGGTAATCAGGGGCATAATATGAGGGGGCAATTAATTGAATTAAGGTGGCACTTGGGCTTTATTACTTTATTAAGACTAAGGCCCCACATAGCGGGCCGCAGCAAAAAAGCTCTGTAGGGAAAACCGCGGCGGTAATGAATAACATTTTTTTCTTGCAGTGCTTTTCACAGAAAGTGAAAAACTCTGTGGACTTTCTGCTTCCATTATACTTATAGGGAAGCCGCCACATCCCATCCACTTTGCAGGAACTGGAAAAGGCGGCATTTTTTCCGTGGCGTTTACACCATGGCCACACCACGGCATTTACGCCATGTGCGGCCCCGGCCTTAAGGAGTTTTCCACCTCATTTTTATTGATGATCTATCCTCAGAATAGATCATCAATAGGAGATCAGATTCCCCCCCCCCTCTGATCAGCTGTATGAAGGGGCTATGGCGTTCGTTTATATCACACGCTGTCTGTTTATAGCGACCGTGTGATGTAGTTACAGTCTTGTCACATAGACGTGTATAGGACGAGGCTGTAGTTACATTACATGGCCACTATGAGATATATGATACTATATAAACAGAGAAGGGGTCACGGCGCTTACACAGATACCACAGTCCATTGAAACAGCTGATCCTCGGGCTCCCGGGTATTGGAACCCCACCAATTTTTTTTTACCTTTTAACTAGGAAACATCTGGGGCATTAATAATAAGGGGCAATATTTAAAGGGGGTATACAGGGAAGTTAATTTAAAGATGCACTTGGGGGTATTATTCATTATGGGGGGTTATATTATATATTTTATAATTGAGGGTAGTAGCAGGATGGGTGTGCAGGTGAGGACAATGTGGGTCACGTGCCTGGAAAAGTAAGAAGCCAAAGAAGTATGTTCTGCAAACTTTACAGAGACTGGAAGAAGTGGTCATGGCCGTCCAGATGGAAGAACAATTGGAATGGAAATGTGAATAATTAGTCAGAGATGTCACTGGTAAGTCACTAAATGATTCTGCACTGTATTCACCCTGTGTACAGCTAATATCTACCTCTATACGGTCACCGTATAGTGATAATATAATGTTTATCCCCCCTGTGCTCAACCCCTAGCTACTCCTCTGTACACATAGTATTACAAACCACACTAGTCCCTCCAGTATAATGAACTATATTCAGCAGCCAGTGTGTGAGAGAGCCCATCTCTGCAAATGAGCCTAAACTGAGGAGGCACCAGCACATTTGTGCTATATCTTTGCACTGCCATATTAACAGGCAGCCAGGAGGGAGGCTCTCAGCTTGTATATAACACCTGCAAACAGTCAGGCTTTTGGTGTGATTTAAACAGGGAATATAAGGCCAGCATGGCTGGTTCAGTGTCAGCACTGACAAAATGTATAACAGGTGGTGTATATTCTATCTCTCGCTCTGTCTCTCAATTATTCTATCTCTGACCTAGTCCACATGCCACAAAGCATTATGGGAAAGGAGCTGGGAGCTCATGCGCCCTCTGTTGGATGTAACAGATCCTCAATTTGCTTTTGACTCACCGAGTCTTGAGACAGCAAAAGGGATTTTGGCCAAGCCAATTTCATTTATCTGCATACAGCGCCGTTTCGGGATTTTTGTCCCTCATCAGTGCAGAGCAAAATGAACTGGCTGGCTTTGTGGGAGGCAATGAGTGGGTTATGGACAGGGACATCTCTCCTTGAGGAGAGCACCAGTGAAGGTGTGTAGAGTTTTAAATTGCCTTCACTGGTGCTCTCCTCAAGGAGAGATGTCCCTGTCCATAGTCCACATGCACCACCCAACGTACATGTCGGCAACTGAGTGCTGGCTTCACCTGGGGGACACAAAAAAAATGTTCCATTCCTATATGAAAAATAAATATTTTCTGATACTTATCTATGGGCAGGGGCTCAGTCTTTACCAGAATTATTGATCCTGAAAGTGGTATGTCGCAGGAAACAGCGAGACCACTACTCTCTCTTGCAGCCCACAGTTATTTTAGGTGCAGCACAGGTGTAGTCACTTGCCCATTGGAACTCAGAGTCCAAGAGTCTTTCAGGTATCCCACGTTCATAATCACCTCTTACTGGTCACAAGTTTTATTCTATCCTGAAGTGGTGTGCCAATTCATAAGAAAGGGGTCATATTCTGTGTAGGTTCCATAAGAAAGGGGTCATTTACTGTTGGGGGGAGGGGGTCATACACAATGTGGTGGGCCAGAAAAAGGGGGTCATATACTGTGTGGTGGGCCAAAAAAAAAGGGGTTGTATACCATGCGGGGGCTGAAAAAAAAAAAGGTGGTCGCAGAAACCTGAGTGACAACTGGTAGAGCCTGTTCAGTTATATAGTAGTAATAGCACCATCATTGTAAGTTTGCCATTCAGAAGTCTAGAAAAGTTCAGTGTCTGCAATATCAGTAGCAACCTAACTTTTCACACATGGGAAAACTAAGTGTTAAGCAATAGCCACAATGTAAATTAAGCATTTATCTATTATCCTCTCATACATACAGCATGTACAGTATCTGTGTATTTATGGTGCTCAGTGAGGTTGTGGACAATGGAGTAATGTCTGGTAGCTGCATGTGTCAGTCACAGGTTGGGGTCAGAGGTTACTAGCAATAACACTGCACCTTTTCACTCCATTGTTTACATCAATGATTCCTGGTGTTGGCTCTGGCCAGAGTGAGCCTCCTTGAATTTAATATTTGGTGTGGGAAGTCTGTTGGTCAGGATGACAAACAGGGGGTGACTCTGCTCCAATGTTTAACAATACAGAAAATAGGACAAAAACCTAGGATTGTAGCGCATAATAGGAGTCTAGCCAAGTCATCCAAGCAGTTCTAATAGGTTCGGTTACGGTTAAGTAAAAACTTATTTGTATTCCCAGAATTCCAGATCTTCAAATTCTTGTCATATTTACAAAATATGGACCATCTTGTTTTTTTCAAATTGATTACAAAAAAAAGTTGAAAAATAGGTATATATTCCTCTACGAAATTGATTGGATGTGATGCAAGTTAGTGAAATAAACTTTTAAAGGGGCTGTTTGTTGAGCATTAATTAACTTACCTGGTCTCCGGGCTGCTGCTGATGGACCTGGGGATTCCGGTGATGTGACATGATCCGAGGCAGCATTCAGCCCCACAGGTTGCTCTGTCCCCTCCTCTCCCAATCTCACAGGTAATTAATTACCTGTGCTAAGGGGGCTGGCTTTACTATAGTCAGTCAGCCCCTATAGCATATGTAATTAATTACCCAAGGGCAGAATGACCATCATCAGGAACCCCAGGACCAGGTAAGTTAATTAATACTCCCCCAGACAACCACTTTAAGCTAAAATTTAAAGTGATACTCCACTTTTTCTCTGCATATCTTTTAGGTTTAAAAGTAATTGGTAGTTATTTTATAATATAGTTTTTATAGTGTATTTTTCTTTTATACGTAGCTACAATCTCCTACATAGACTTAAAACATGGGGTGAATTTACTATTGTAGTTTCAAATCTATCTTGGTTAAACGGTCTCAAAATCAAATTGGTGCATTAAGTTTTCAGTTGTATATTTTATCAGCTGTACTATACCATCAGTATGTGGTTTGTATCTTCTAAACATTGCAGAAGCCATATCATAGTAATGGCTAAATCAGCAGACAGGATCTTATCTGGTTTCTATAGGCATTTCCTAGTACATCATCAGGAGAAATTGGACACCTCTAATAGCAAAAAACAAACAGCAGCATTCGCTAATAAACAACTTGTTTTATATTATTTTTCATTCTTTCACACAGTTTTCTAACTAATTGAATGTAAACTGGTATTGTTCTGTTGCTGCTTCATGCTAATTGTCAATGCACCTGAATGTATTGGTGGGAATTGGGTATATATTGTGCTGGGATCTGACCATGACAAAGAATTGATGACTCAATTCAAAATGCATAAGTTTTCTTAGGGGTGTATACCTACGTTTTAACAAGATAAATAAAGCTTGCTTCTATCTTTCCAATCCTTTCTATCCTCTAATTTCCAATATGTTCTTTTAATTAACTATTAGGGATTTGGGGAAAACATCTATAAATAAAAGCAAAAGTTGTGTAAGGAAACACTTTTCTTAATTTATCATGGGAGTAAACAGATATTTAAAGAAGTCAGTAAAGCATCTGTAATAATCTGAACTACAAGCTGGAGACTGTAAACCAAGCTGGAAAGCGGGAAGGACACAGCTTGACTAAACGATATTTCTGATACAGAGAAGCTATATAATTCGGGATTGAACAGATGGAGGAAGACATATGATATAAAGCTGGACCTCAGACAGAGAGGCAGCAGGACATGGCCACACCAAATAGCATTACAGACTGAGGAGATACAGCAATGCCAACCTAGTCTGCAAGCGTTCAGGCATTGCATTGGTAGGAAAGCTGGAATGCAGAGATAAAGAGATGGTAGACATCTGTTGATAATCATGTATTCTGTAAATAGAAGGCTGTACATTTATATTCTAAAAAAGCCAGTGAAAATAATGTATAGCATTTACAACATGTAGGCTTCTAAGATTCTTATCTGCTTGAGAGAGCTCTGATATCCTAAACAGTATGTGTACCTGAAAATTCCTGATCCAGTATCCAATCTATTTAATCTTGCTAAGCACCGTGTACAATATTACTTTCATTACTATTAATTTAAGTGCAGACGATATACACAAAGTTTAATATACCATCATCACATTTGCATAGTGAATTACTAGGGGCAGTATAGACTAGATAAGTAGCCTAGAATAAATATAATAATAAAATTCACATGCTTGCATACTTACAATTCACATACATATTATACATGTAATCAGATTGGGTATGACTACTAGAAGAAGGAAATCGCTGAAAATGTTGTGATCTATTTTATTAGCAGAGAGCGGCTGACTGGTTGGGTGGTTCGGTTTCTGCCTAGCAATAACAGGTACTTATTTGAGCTTAGCTTCAATTTGTTATTTCTTTTCATGACCCCGTGGGGTCAAACTGATCACAAGAACGGTGAGCAAAAATCCCAGAACCACACGGGGGGACCTAGTGAATGACCTGCAGAAAGCTGGGACTAACGTAACAAAGGCTACCGTCAGTAACACACTACGCCGCCAGGGACTCAGATCCTGCAGTGCCAGACGTGTCCCCCTGCTTAAGCCAGTACAAATCCAGGCTCATCTGAAGTTTGCTAGAGAGCATTTGGATGTTCCAGAAGAGTATTGGAGAATGTCATATGGTCAGATAAAACCAAAGTAGAAATGTTTGGAGGAGAGTGAATGCTGAGTTGCATCCAAAGAACACCATACCTACTGTGAAGCATGGGGGTGGCAACACCATGCTTTGGGACTGTTTCTCTGCAAAGGGTCCAGGACGACTGATCCGTGTACATACATGAAAGAATGAATGGGGCCATGTATCGTGAGATTTTGAGTGCAAACCTCCTTCCATCAGCAAGGGCACTGAAGATGAAATGTGGCTGGGTCTTACAGCATGACAATGATCCCAAGCACACTGCCAGGGCAACGAAGGAGTGGCTTCGTAAGAAGCATTTCAAGGTCCTGGAGTGTCCTAGCCAGTCTCCAGATCTCAACCCCATAGAAAACCATTGAGGGGAGTTGAAAGTCCGTGTTGCCCAGCGACAGCCCCAAAACATCACTGCTCTAGAGGAGATCTGCATGGAGGAATGGGCCAACATACCAGCAACAGTGTGTGCCAACCTTGTGAAGACTTACAGAAAACGTTTGACCTCTGTCATTGCCAACAAAGGATATATAACAAAGTATTGAGATTAACTTTTGCTATTGACCAAATACTTATTTTCCACCATAATTTGCAAATAAATTCTTTAAAAATCAGATAATGTGATTTTCTGGACTTGTTTTCTCATTTTGTCTCTCATAGTTGAGGTCTACCTATGATGTCAATTACAGGCCTGTCTCATCTATTTAAGTGGGAGAACTTGAACAATTGGTGGTTGACTAAATACTTTTTCCCCCACTGTGTATATAAGTAAATATATATATATATATATATATATATATATATATATATAGATATAAAACTCAAAAAAAGCATTTGTAGCAGCACCAGCAAAACTGGGTATCGTCCCATAAATTGCACGGCAGAAACCCCTCTCCAGCTAGAAGGGTTCCTAATAGAAAAAACAATCCAGTCTGCCAGCAACTTGTAAAGATGGAAAATGTCCTTTTATTGGAAAAGTAATACACCACGTATCGGTTCTCACAGGCACTTGAGAAAGGTTCCTGTATAAACAAAAAGGTGTAGCAGCACTCTGACACAGCACAAGGGTATATAGAGAACAGAGATAGCATTACTGCTATTATTGGCACCTACAAATTAATATGGTGTATAAACTAAAATTTTGAGGTTCTTAGTTATACATATTTGATCAAACAGTAGGAAGCCCACCTGCCCCGACAATATAGCAGTAATGCTATCTCTGTTCTCTATATACCCTTGTGCTGTGTCAGAGTGCTGCTACACCTTTTTGTTTTTATACATTTTACCACAGTAGCGTGCACCTGTTCACATTGGGATGTGCTGTCTGAATCTTTTTCGAGTGTGTACTGCATGGGGGGTGTTGTTCTCTCTAATTGGACTTGCACTCCCATTCAATTGCACGGGTTTATATAAGTGGAATAGAGGATATTTCTCATTTCCCCATTTTTTTTTCCACTCTGTCTCCACCCAAAATTGACTCTGACTCCACAGCCCAGCAAAACGAGGCAGACCACATACCACATACATTTACACTGTTTCTTTTAACAAACTGGGCTTTTCCCATCTACCTCTCTCATCAGCTTTGCCTGCTGTCTCTTCTTCTCACTTCCTGTATTCTTCAGCAAGCTGGTGGGTGGACTTTGTTTGATGAACAGGACACTATGAAGTACCTCGCTAGATATAGACATTGCCTTTACCATGAAATATTATTTATTATGATTACTAGAAATCTAATACAAATGGAGATCAAATAATATGCACAGTAAATGTATATTACATTACACAGAGTTGGAGAGAAAAACAAACTTATATGCTGCAGGAGAGATCAGACTCAGGCTAAGTTCACATCTGCACTGTAGTCTCTATTGGAGACTCCACCACAGAAACCAGTGGAGAAAAAAGTGGCAGTTTACAACTATGATACCTGACTCTGACACCTGACTATATGCAGTTTCTGGGCTGGTTGAAAAACTCAGATGACTTCTGACTTTCATCTCTGTGTCACAAGTCAGCAGTCAGCTATGAAGCACATACAATGTTACACTGTGTGCCTCCTAATGATTGGCCAGGATTACCAACCTCTGAGTGAACTCACTGCTCACACTTAGGAGTAGAAGATACATTGTATAAGGCTGCAGGCTGAGAAGCTGCATGAGGTCTCATGAAAAGAGGTCTGACACAAAGTTGTCTGATACCTGACTCAGAGATGAAAGTCAGAAGTCATCTAGGTTTTTCAACCAGCCCGCATACTGCACAATGTGAATGGGACCTGTTTAGATGCCATTCACTATGCTGTGCCAGTAAATTGCCACAAGTTAGCCACTGACAAATTTGTAGATAGCCCAGAGGGATTTCACTGGGATTTGAAATGTTGTTCATTAATGTCCTTTTTCACCAAATCCATCACATGTCTTTTTTTTTTAGCGGACAGAATAACGCGGGGTGCAGGCATTAACCGTTCATTATTTTTTAACATTAATGTCTATGGCTAACGGACAGTAATGGACGGTCATCCGTTATACTCTTGGGTTTTTTCTGCATATGCTCAGAGAGAAGAACAAAAGAATAAGCAAAACGGACAGTCTAAAAAATGGACACATTAACATACATCAGTTACCGTTTGTTATGATAGGTGTCCATTTTTTTTTTATGGACCCTATCAGAACAGATATCCAACAGTAGTGTGAACACCCCCTAAGGGAGCAGTAAAAAGGAAGTATTATTTAGGATAAGTAAAAGTCAGAAATGTCTGTGCCTATTGATGCACTGAAATGATTCTTCTGCCACTATTGTGAGGAATGAGGTCTGAAGAGTCTGAAGCCCCTGTAAAGTACAGTTATATAGGGGGTGGACCTCATCTGTTGGCCAATCAGAAACTGCATATAGTCAGGTGTCAGAGTCGTAAACTGCCATTAATCTGATGTTTGACTCTGATACCTGAGGATGTCCTAATAAGGACACTGTACCTCCTGACCTGTTATCACAGGAGAGGGACCAAGGAAATGCTGAGTAAACAAAGGGAGGAATAATGTAACATGGCAGGTAAACAAAAATAGCATTGCTAAAGCAATGTATTTATGAAAACGCTTGAATTTGTACAAGCTAGCAGTATAGTTATGATCCTTGAGATAAGAATACTCCTTTAATGTATTCTTCCTTAACATACATAGTGCCCACCTCAACAGATCAGTTTAAATGTCCTACTTTGTTCACGCTTCATCTTTTACTAAAAATAAAAAGCCTCATTTGCTGCTGTGTGGTTCATTTTCTTAAGTAGAAAGTTTTAAAGAGTCTTTTAAAAGTTGTCATTCTCATCATCCACTATGTACATAAAGGGCAAGATAGGAAAGCCACATAATTTCAGGGAGCTCATCAACAAAAGACACTGTATATAAATTGTGGGGATTCTACCATGTACATTGCGTGTGATTCCTATGCTTTCCTGATTATTCTTTGCAGCCATACATCATTTTAAAATAATTAATTACTTTTTGTATGTTACTGTTCCTATTTTACCTTGTTATTTTCTTCATACTGTATATCATTTAAATTATATTTATTTTAAAGCTAAGCCCGACTGAAAGGTAAATCATGACCTAATGGTTATATATTTTTTTTTTTTTTTTTTTTTTTTTTGGGGGGTGGGTTTTTGGGGGGGGGGGGGGAGGGGGGGGGGGGGGGGGGGTTTGGAGGGAAAGGGGGGGGGGAAAAAAAAAAAAGGGGGGTTTGATTTTTTTTTTTTTTTTAAAAAAATTTTTTTTAATAAAATGGAAGGGGTGGCACCCAAATATTTAGAAAAAAATGATTAAGATTTAGGGGTGCCCACTTTTTCATATGCTGTATAGTGAATTCTTACTATAAATTTGCCATTAACTTTTACATTCAGTAAATCTACAAATAAGTTGTTTAAAGACCTGCCAAACAAACAAGAGGGAGCTGTCCAAGGTGCTGAGAAGATTACTGCCTCTCTCCTGAGATCAGGCAGCTTTATATATTACAACTAGTTCTTCTATTTACTTCATATTCCTCCAATCAAAATACATTCAAGAAATATTTTCTAGAAACTAAATGTGTGAAAGTACCATCAATAAACACATCTCTCTGACTTTATGACTTTAACCTATATATCTAAACCTGCATTTTACTGTAGCAGAGCTGAATTTGGTATTTTAATGTTTTTGTTCACCCTGATAATTTACTAAAATTCAGAGACATTGGCTATTTAAGAATAGATATGAAAATGTGATCTTCATGACACATTTTACTGCCATCAGTTTTTAATTCAGTGTAGCACTGAAGAAATCTACTGGTACATTTATTATACATGTCTCAATTTAGTTTTTTGAGCACAAAGTGGTATACTGCTGCAGATGTCTAAAACTCCGTGTAGCTCCTCACAACCTTGATAAAATTCTCACAGTAGTATTAAAAGCATGTTCCCATAAACCAAAATGCCAGCAATTTGCAGTGGTATAATCCATGGTTGTGTACAGCAATAAATGGTTAATAAGCAAAATCTTGGTGCTCTATGGTAGCAGAAGTTTTAAAATATAACTATGTTTACACCAAAGATCATTGAAGAGGCATGAAAAGGTTTTATGGACAACCCTGGCAGCAACTAACATGACTGCTTACAGTTTCCATGTGGTAATAGAGTTTAACACCTCTAATAGCAAAAACAGCAGCATTCGCTAATAAACAACTTGTTTTATATTATTTTTCGTTCTTTCACACAGTTTTGTAACTACAGTAATGTAAAATTACCAGACTGATTTTTTTATGCATGAATATCAAGTCATGCGAACTCTACCGAATATGTTCTCAAGAGTAAAGGTCATATATTCGCAAGTTCATGCATGTGAGTATGTTGATATTACCATGGAAACCACAGACCAAGAAATTGCTTTCTTTTTTTTTTGTCAAAATTCTGTTACTCTTTGATGGTCAGGATAGTGAATAAGGCCCTGCTCACAGTATCTGTAGAATATAAATTCTCTTGTATGCCCTGAGGATCAGATCGCAGTATAAGGCAGAGAGGAATCATTCCCACAGAAAATTATATTAGAAAATGTTTGCTCCCTGCTTTAAATCTTGCTACAATCCTCCATTTGCTCTATAGAGTTATACTGTAAAAAGGATCTTCCATATGTCATATGCAAGGCTGTCACAATTCATTAGAAAGCTAAAACTGATTTTCAGTGACTCCTGTACAAATGGAAACCATGATGGCA
Source organism: Leptodactylus fallax (assembly GCA_947044405.1). Taxonomy (NCBI): domain Eukaryota; kingdom Metazoa; phylum Chordata; class Amphibia; order Anura; family Leptodactylidae; genus Leptodactylus; species Leptodactylus fallax. The sequence continues at coordinate 616,220 of CAMRHE010000001.1, read as the reverse complement.
GGTTGGACCCAGTTAGAAAGTGAATTAATTTTCTATCTAATATATAACATTTACACAACATACTATAAATGTCATAGAAATATAAAATAATGCTGAAGATAATGAAGATAAGTTACAGAAAGCTCAAAGGCAGGACAGAATGTTACTATAGCAAAAGGTTACCTGCACAAGACATTGTGATACTAAATTTGTGCCAAAGCACAAACTCAACACTCTTGCATTGATACAGTCACATCTACTATACCTATATGCACAAATATACCACATTATAATAAATATTTTGATTGAATATTATGTTATCTTCACACATATGATTAAGTAAAAAACATATTACCTTAACAGCCGCTCAATGTATGTTTATTAAATGGTATTGTAATGTTGACCCATATATTATAGTGTAAATTCAGTGATACCATCAATTTTATAAAACAAGAAACCAATCCACTGCTGAAATATAAACATAGAAATGAGAATGCTGCCTTCTAGTGGTGAAATGAATTATTTCACTTTCCTAAATTAATGAAATTAAATATTGTTTTCATACATTTACTCAACTTAGTTAAACCGCAATTAAATGAAATTTTAAAGATTTATTACCGCAGCATTCATTTTTTTACTTATTCACCCCTTTTAGAAGCACAACTGTGACCAGACTTGATTTACATATATATTAACATTTTCTCAAGTTATGGCAATTATATTTTATAAGAAATATTGTAATAATGCATCATTGGGCTCAATTTCAAAACAGATTTTCATCCAAAGCTTGTTTAAATGAAAGCAGCTAAGAAGTAATGAATTGGATTAATAGATAATGAGAATAAAAATGTGAACCCACTGGAAATAAGTGAACGATTAGAATTCCAATGTTTTAATAAGGAGGATCATTCTCCTACTAGAAGTGGTCTGATTTAGTTCCAGTTGTTGAATCATCAAGTCTTCTGCAATAAGCTGAATGAGATTGCATTTAATTAGACACCTAGATATGCTTCATAGCCCCCAAGTGTCCCAGAATCAGCGAGACCTGGATTACAGGCACAGTCCAACTGTTCCTGTTGCATTGTAGAGTCCCATGAGCCAAATGAGTCCCTTTCAGTATCAGGTATTATACTAATATAAGATTGGGTTGTGGATGTCATTGTATGGTAAATTGGAATATTTGGCCTCAGCTAAAATATTGAAAGGAAACATGAGCTATATGGTCTGGTCCTCCACCACACTCCCTACATAATGGCCACTTGGTGATGCTATCTGGTCGAAAAAGGTGAAGTAGTGAGTGGGTATGCATGCAAGTGGTTCTGTTTTACGTCTAAGTAAGTCTCTAGACAGCTGTTTCCATAATTTCCACAAACCATTCAGTGGCCCAAGTCTATGCTAAGTTGCCCTTCCTTTGTGACCGTGATAGGAAGTAAATTGGTGTCTAGGTCCCATGGGTGGTGTGGGTGTCTCCAAAAAGTTTTTTGCCCAGTGGCTACCACTAACCTTAATCTCTCCCTAGATTTGACTGTCATGATATAGGGGCTATATCTGTCCAGATGTTACTATTCATAGTAGTTTGGAAACCTGTGGACACCTTACTTAAAATGTACACTAATATACTTATATTAACACAGTTCCAAAACACATCCAAGAAATGTCATTTTAATTTTTTTCAGAAAACTATTATTTAAAGGCAGAGATGTAACTTGAAGCTCCTGATCCCAATACAAAATGTTATATCAGAAAATAGCAAGGTCTGGCTGTAACAGAGAGCAGTAGAGCTAGCTGTTTAAATCCTATGCAGCACTGGGAGATAGGTCCCAAACACCTTCACCAGTTCCTGCCACAAGGCCAAATGGACTTTGCTGAATTTGGGGTCCAAGTTATCACCACAGAAACCGTACGGACAATAAATGATCAACTCTCAGAAATCAAACCAGAACCCACGATAAACTTGCAAGGCAGATCAGGGTCACGAGGACAAATCAGGAGAGTGAATGTCCAGGCCAGTAGTCAGTTCAGGAGAAAACATCTGAGCCAGAGTCAGGAGACAAGCAGTTTTCCAGTTTAAAGCCAATGGTCAGTTCCTAGAGGTCAGTATGAAGAAGTGTAGCATAAAGAATCAGGTAAGAAAGTCAAACAAGGTATGCCCAGTTGCAGGCACCTGACTATGGGGAAAGGGAGTTTAAATATGCCTCCTCGGATGCCAATTGAATAAGCCCAGAGAACACTGCAGAAGCTTCCCAGGTCGTCATCGTAACCTTAAAGAAATAGTAACTGAACTGAGATTCCTGACAAAAAATATGTAACAGGTTCCCACACTTACCATGTGCTATCTATAATACTGGTGTCTTCTTATGTTGTAGACAGGCCTCAGGGGACCTGAGGCTCCAGAGCCTGGTAGCAACTGCTATTAGTGCACCCCTATAACTATGCTCCTGCCTAAAGGCTGCACGGTTATATGGACAGTTTTGTGAACAGATTTCATTTTGCTGACCTATTGTAATGGACCATTGAAATATAGGTCATGCTCTATTTTTGTTCATTTTCACGGCTTCCTCTATACACTGCAATGTATGAGGATTCCATGAAAATGGATGCCCCTTGGGTGTAAAACAGCCGTGAAAAATTTTTCATGCCTGTTTTCACCCATGGTTGTGTGAATCTAGGCTTATTCTTATAGGAATGCACAAACAAGTCTGGTCCAGACAGGAGACACTTTAGAATCTGGAGAGTCAGAGTGCAAGTCACGTGAAATGAGAAATCCGCAATAAACCACCCAGTAATAAGGTTAACTGCATAGCTAGTTACCTGATGTATTTTATAAATGGCAAACAATTAACCAATTTCCCAGAGTGCTTTGATAAAGTGGCAAAAATGTCATATGTGGGAACAGTGTGCAGCAATACAAATAAAAGCCTCACTGCTCACACAATTGATGGATATGTTACAATAGATCAGCATGTTCCAGATTTTTATATTGTTCAAAAACTTGTAGCTTTCTAATGTTAGAATATATACTTGACATAGCCAACTAGTAAGTTTATTTGGACATCTTCTATACTTTTTGTATCCGGTTTCATTGGCATTGCCTTTGTCCCAGAGAAACTGCATGGTCCTACTGTGCAGCACTTGTGATAGCCTTTTAATAGTATATTTTCCAAAAGCTTCATGTGTCTATTCCTGGATCCCAAAGAACCAAAGCAAGTAATTCATATACTGAAAAAAGGAGCTACATGACACTCTTTTTATATTAATTTTGTAGCTTACTAAATACAGCAGATGTAAACCTATATGGACTATAAAATCAATACAACATTAGACAACCAAAGATTTTTTATTAAACAATATGTCAGAATTGATAAAGCAAATATGCCATATATAATACCTTTCACAGGACAAACCCTAAAAATAATAATCCTTCAAAATGGATAAAAATGTTCAATAATGTTAGAAAAAAAAACTCAACTACATTACATACAACACAGACATTTTCTAATGGTAGAAATATTAATTGTGAGGAGAGCAATACATTTGTTGTAAAAGAAGGAAAAAATATTTATTTAAAATAATAGACTTTTTTCAATAAATCATAAACATGTATATATAAAAACACAAATCTAAAATTCACGTAACAAAATGTGCACTAACTGCAACAATTTTTTTTTTAGATTTTATATTTTTATATACAGTGTATTTAAATATTCTGTATTGATTCCCTTGGTAAGCAAGAAGGCAAAAATGATATGATTGACATATACTCCAGAAAAAGCCTAAATCTGTGGAGTTTGTATTTTGATTGTTAGGCAAACTACCATAACATATGGTGAGATTGTTTAGTTTATAATCTTCCATAAAGAAAAATGGCAAAAGTCTGGGATTGAGCAGGTTTTCCAATCCCATGCATAAAATAAAGCAGGAACCATTAACTTACCAGAGAAATCCCACTCCAACTCTACTCCTCCAGTAGTACTCGCATTAGGGTGCTGCAGCCAATCCCTGGATTTAGAATTGATGCTGGCATATACAGCAGCAGACCACTAAGGCTAGTGATTGCCTACAGCATTCACTTAGGTGTAAAGCAAGTCAAAGCTGAAGTATAATCAACATAGACTGCTGCACTAGAGTGGGACTTATCAGGTGAGTAATGGTCATTTTATGCATGTTCTTCCATGAGCATAACTGTTTCCAACCCAGAAAAACCCATTTAAGTTCTACTTTGTTGGAATTTAGCATCATGCAATGTTGCCTTTCTCCTAGCACTTGGCTAGAAGCCCCCTTTTTTCTCATAGAAGGTATAACCATAACTGCATAAGCTAAGCCATTTACTAGTAATACATTACCATATGACAATTCAATGCGAATAGTGAAATTAGGCTTAGTAGTATTCCAGGTATGACTGCATGCAGATTTCATTGTTACTGTGGGTAAATTTAATGCCATTTGAAACCGAATATATACTCCAATGACATCAATAAACCATTAAAGTCAAGTTTCATTTTTAAATCAAGGACTGCAACTAACACGGTTAAAATATGTCTTAATGAATTCATGAAAGTACAAGGCACTAGCTTTGAGCAGCTCACTAAGGAGTACAGTCACTGCATCCTTAGAGTGCAATATATATATGGCTGTGCATTTATAGTGACTACACATACAGAGCTGACTTGTTGGGGCTGGGGACCGGAGTAGCTTCTTTTGCACATTATTCATATATACTGTAGATTACTGGGTAAACATGACATACTGTATACTTTAGCAGTGCTACTTAGGGCTCAATAATACAGGTCTGGATCACCTGAATACATATATTGTCCAGTGATACCAGAAAATGTAAACATGGAACAATGTTAAAGTATTAATAAAGTTGTGTTGGATTTAATAGCATAGATTTTGGCTCCCAGATTTGAGTCCCATGTAAATGCTGAACTGAATGTTTCACTGGACTGTAGAAGAGACAGGTACAGTCTTATAATGCATACTTTCATTTAACTTTTCAAGATAAGCTGTTATGTGTGTACATGAGGAGTAACACTCTTTCTGGTCATTATAGAACTTCTATTGTGCAGTTTTTAGCACTTTTCCCTTCTTCATGCTGTATCTGGAATTTGCACTCCTCTCTGAACTGTTGGGTGACTAGCTGTCATAAACTGCACACACTACAAAGACTGTCTCAGTCTTTCAGAAACAGGCCCAGGATCATGCAGGAGATATCTATATAAGTACTGACAGGTATTTGTGTGAATAAAGTACTTTGGTTGTGATAGAAAACTCTAGGGTCAGAAGCTGTCTTTCTTGTGTTGTTATCTTCCTCTCTTGCAGCTAACTTCCCCTCCCCTCTCCATAGACTTGAGAGGGGAAATTGAGAGGGGAGGGGAAAACATCAGTTTCTACTTAATGTTTTAGCAGAGTTTTTTGCTATTGTGTTTTGGGTTGTTTGGTGAATTTCTTTGTAATATACTTAACCTATATAACTTCCTTTTAATAGAAAACAGGCTGTAAAGTTTCTACTTGCAATGGTTTAAGCAATGCCAGGGGAGTCTGTTCCCTGGACCTGAACTCAAAGTATGAAGAGCTGTAGCATTCACCAAAGGGAGGATGGTCACTTTAAATAGCTTTATGTCCGGTTTTATACAACCTGGAAAATGGTTCTGGTATCACATGAAAGCTGAGATGCTCTAGCTATAAGAGCAACATAGATATCACTAGTTAAAAAAAAACAGTCAGTAATATGAATTATCTGCTGAATGAACTGCATGAACTTTTAACTAGTGATGCTAGATCTTTTACAGCTAGTACTGCAGTCTTCACTTAGCTATGTGATACCGGAACCATTTTTCTGCATGGTATAAAACCAGAAATACTGCTATTTGAAGTGACTAGTCCCCATTTGGCAAATACTACAGCTCTACATAGTGGCAATACAAATGTGTACAAAGTAAAAGCTCAGTTAGAGGGTTGCTAGGGAGAATTATGAAAAACTGGTTTCTAGTAAAGGAAGTTAGATAGGTTAATTAAGTATATTACAAGAATGTTCCCCAAACAACCCCTAACACAATAAAAAAAATAAGTAAAATGGGAGTTACACTCTAAGCAACAATCCAAAACCCACTGAACTATTTTGGTTTTTAATAATATAAATAAAAACATCAAATTCCCATGATGGGGTCTTCCCTAACATCATCATTTGCACATAAATGATCTGCCCATTTACTGCAAAAAAACTACCAGTTTATACTGGTACGGGTCTAATTAGGGTCCAAAACACAAACCCAACCCAATAAATTACACACAGTAATAAAAGCTATAAAGTGTGAAGATGACAAAACATTACCTGTACATCTCTTACTACAGTAAACCATTCTTTGCTTTAACAGTGATCAGTAGGACAAGTAAGAAATGGTGAAAGATTTTAGCATTTGTTTGCATGGGAGAATTTTACAATCATTTACAAGATTCTCTTACCAACATTTTCTTCCAAAACAGGGAGAATAGTTTTACAGTGTTTTTTTTCTGCCACCAATGCCACTAACCATTTTAAATACATCATATAATTCCATATTCCTTTCCTATAGAGCTTCCTATTTCATTAGATATAGTGCAAGATTATCCAGATGCTCAGGTCAAAAAGGGTTTGAGTCAGTCCTGTTTATTGCAATGGCCTCTTTAGTAATTGTATCCCTTGCTACAGAACCCAAAACTTGTCTTTATATGGCAACAGGTCACATCCTAGTACATATGAATTTTGGCAACTACTTCTCTAGAAATAATATATACATATTTTATGGTATCCAATGAAAGTATGTAAGGAGCAGCCCTGTAGCAAAACCCACTGGATGGATGCAAAGTTTCGGAATAGCCAACCATCCCACTTTTATCTACAATATATCAGGAATAGAAGAAGTAACCAGACTACAAATTATCCTCCTAGAGCTAAGGCCCCATATAGAGAAATGCTGTGAAAAAAAAAAAAAAAAAAAAAAAAAAAAAAACCCAGCGTTTTTTTTCACAACGTTTTTCATTGTGTTTTTGTATCATTTTTCTCTGCTGTTTTCCTTCCCCTATTAAATTTATAGGGGAAAATGCTCACGAATCCAAAGCTAAAATTAACAAGCTCTTTTTTTCCCGCAATGTGTGTATGGGATTAACAAAAATCTCATTCACTTTTTAATTCATTGTGCTAAAATTAACAAGCTCTTTTATTTTCTTCAATGTATGTATGAGATTAACAAAAATCTCATTCACTTTGCTGGTATTGTAAAGTTTTTACTCCTGTGTTTCCACAGTGTGGGGCCTTAGAATAAGAAAGCTTTTTCACCCAATTTCACAGCAAAGGTACACTTCCCCAAACCATGTGCTTTCAAGCTTAACCCCTTCCCCACATCTGTCGTAATAGTATGTCAGATGTTGGGTACTTAAATGCGGCGGTTGCTCGGAAGCTGAGTGGCCACCACTGCCGCCGGGTTTCTGCTGTATTATACAGCAGACACCCGGTGCTTATGCCCACGATCAGTGTGGGCACTGATCGTGGGCATTAACCCTCCCAGCACCTCAAAGCTGACTGAGGCGCCATTTTTCTGGGGATGGCCGGTGTTCCGTTGGCATGACAGCCAGGAGCCTACTGAAGTGCCGATATTTTTGCAATGCATTAGCATTGTAATGCATTGCATTATTTATCAGACCCCCTGGGTTTCAAGACCCCTAGGGGGTCTAATAAATACAAAAAAAAAAAAAAGTAAAAAATAAAAATTTATAAAAAAAATAAAATAAAATAAAAAAATATTAAAATTTCAAATCAACCCCCTTTCCCTAGAACACATATAAAAGTACTTAAATACTGTGAAACACATACACATTAGGTATCCCTGTGTCCGAAAATGCCCAGTCTACAAATCTATAAAAATATTTTTCCCGTACGGTAAACGCCGTAGTGGTAAAAAAAAAAAAATCAAAAGTGCCAAACCGCCATTTTTTCACTGTTTTGCCTCTGATAAAAACTGAATAAAAAGTGATCAGAGCAATAGACATTCCCCAAAACAGTATAACTAAAAAGTACACCTGGCCCCGCAAAAAAAGTCACCCTATGCATCCCCATACACAAAAGTATAAAAAAATCTATATTTTTTTGCAGTTTTCGATTTTTGTTAAGGGGTTAAAATGTAAATACAACCATATAAATTTGATATCCCCAGAATCGTACTGAAACATAGAATACAGATGACATGTCATTTTGGCTGCAGAGTGAACGCCGTAAAAACGAAGCCCCTAAGTATATCGTACACATGCACTTTTTCTTCAAATCTACCCCATTCAGAATTTTTTTCCAGTTTCCCAGTACATTGTACAGAATAATAAATGGTAGAATCATGAAGAAAAAATTTTCCCACAAACATTAAGACTTCATATGGCCATGAGAATGTTAAAATAAAAAAGTTATGGGGTTTGGAAGGGGGTTGTCAAAAACAAAAAGCAAAAAATCGAAAAATTCCTTCGGCGGAATGGGGTTAAAGGGTTTTTCCCACGAAGATAGTCATATTTAAATTTGTAGACAGTTAAAAGTTAAACATTTTTGCAAATATAAGTAATTAAAAATTTTCAAAGTATGCAATTACAATGTTATCAGATAACCTTCATGATCCAACAATCTATTGTCACAAGCAGAGGTCCAAAAGAACTAAAAAACGTATCTTTTAATATAAATATTATAATAAATATTCATGTTAAGAAAAAACACCACCAATTTAAGTGCACATAACAAACCGTGCTCTAGATAAAAGAGGAATGGTCTTACTCGGACCTCCTGAGAGACGATGGGGACTCAACGGGACTTGCAGATGAAGGGCTGGTGTAATTATACCCTATGTCCCACAATGACTTCTGTCCTTACAAGGACAGTCCCTGTCTCTCCCTATCAAATTAAATCCTTTTCCCTTATTTCCATCATCCCAATGCATTTCATGTCCCAACAAGATGGAGGGGCAATCCTCAGGGGATTTATGAGCTCAGTGGGGAGTGGAAGCCCTTCAAGCTGCTCAAACATACAGTATGTCTCCATAGTGAGCTTGCTGGTTGTAGGGCTATAGAGGTAGATGCTCCACCCTGAGTGCAGGGGAGCATCCATTTTAGCAGTCCCGTTGAGTCCCCATCATCTCTCAGTAGGTCCGGGTAAGACCACTCCTCTTTTATCTAGAGTACGGTTTGTTATGTGCACTTATATTGGTCATGTTTTTTGGCCACCTTAACATGAATATTTATTATTATAATTTATCTCAAAAGTTACATTTTATAGTTCTTTTGGTCCTCTGCTTGTGATAATTAAAATTTTTCCCGGAACATGCTAGTGGTAACAGTCTTTTGTCTTAATGAGTTTCCAATGGATAAGTCCATGAATGCAGCAACTTTCCATGGTCTAGTACTTATCAGAAACCCAGCCATGATTTCCTAATTGTGGCAAAAATTATCAAGTAGGGGCAGTACAGGAATGAGAAGATAACCCGGTCACAATAAGGAAATCATAGCTGGGTTTCTGATAAACTCCAGACCTTAGAAAGCTCCTGCATTCATAGTCATATCCATTTGCAACTGATCAAAACAAAAGACTGCCATCACTAATATGAAAGAAATATATAAAAATAATCTTTAAAATTCTGCAAAATGTTTAATTACTTATATTTGCTAAAAATTTTTAACTTTCAACAGTCTACAAATTTAGGCATGGTTATGTTCATGGTAATACCCCCTTATTAGTGCATTTATTAAGGTTTATTATTGGGTGAAGACACTTTCTTAAAGTGAATATCTTTGGAGTTCTACTTACTCTTCTGGTGCTGGTACATTTTACTTTATCAATATGACCTTACAATTCCCACAATTACGGGTAGGTTTGCACTACCGTTATTTAAGGTCTGTTGCTCTTATCAGTCACAGATGCCATCAAGTGACTGTCTGCATTCACCCCAATGTAAAAAAAAAAACAAAAAAAAAAAAACCATGATGAAAGCTTTTTCCCTTCAAATTTTAACTTTTCTGACAGAAGAGAAAAGTTGTGCATGCAGAACTTTTCTTCTATTACAATAGTAAACAAACATGGCTGAAGTCAGTGTCCATCAAGTTGTTTACAATGGAGTGAATGGTACTCAGTCTGGGTCCATTACTTTGCTACAGTTAGTGTCCGTTGCTGTCATGCTATTATGGATAGCAACAACGGACATTAACAACAATAAAGAAAAAAAGAGAGGAACTGCTGCCAGAAATCTCTTGTAGTGACTTATCTCTCTTGAGAACAAAAGAAGTGGACATGTAAAATTCAACATGCTGTATCCTTCTGTCCACCATCATCATCTGTTGGGGAGAGTCAGGACACCCCCATATATGCATCAGATAGATGTTGAGGTCCACCAAAATTTGTCTATTTAGCCAATGTTAATGTAATGAATTTTAGATAATTAAAGGTTTCTCATGAATGAAGGCGAGCCGCAATACAAGAGATATGCCATGGACTAAAGTAATGCTGTTCCTTGAGAGAAAAATGGGCCCTTTTATCAATCATAATCTACCCCATTGCAATGTGTTGTTGGGCCAAAGCACCCCCAACAGCTTGCACATTCAAAGCCAAATATCTTGAGGTAAATTTGCTCCTTCTGAAACCACTAGAGGGTTATATTATATTTTGATTGCAAGTATTATTAAAAATTTCCCATACTATGAAAAACAAAGCAAAAAACACCATATTTTTTATCTTGTTTCCTTCTGCTGCAATTTTAATTTGAAAAACTGATTGATATTTCTGTGCATCAAGAGTCAGGAAAGGTTAAACAAAAGACATAACATACATGAGCAGCGCACAATAAGCGGAATATCTTCAGCATTACTTTGCTCATCCTGAGTTGAATTTGAATTCTAAATTTCCACATATTTCATTTTTGGCAAAATACTCTGTCAGGTAATAAGGCAGCCAATATTTTTACTATGTTATGAAACTTTTCCGTGTCTCATTCATCTTCATTGGTACCGTATACAGATTTCTTTTTATGATATGTTTTTCCTACAAAATTTTCACAGTCTGAAAGGCAATGTCTAGGCTTCATATATTTTGTGGCCGTGAGGATTTCAACTGTACAGATTCAAAACTGTGTTCTTTCTCCTATAACAATAAAAACATTAAGCACATGGTTATTATTCACTTACATAAAGAAAATTAATAACTTTATATGGATTTTCTTAAATTTAATCTTACATAAACCCTAAATATAATCTGCACTCCTGACCGCCATCTAGGAATCAGAAGGAGAGAGAGGCTTCCTGTCTAGCAGACCCTGCTCATCCATTAATTTGAATTACTGGCATGTAATATTACATTTCTCCTACAAGGGTTGTCCAGTTTCAGCATATAAATGTTATTGCTTGTGCTAAGAAAAATTATACAATTTCCCTATATACTTTTTGTATCAATTTCTCACAGTTTTCTAGATCTCTGCTTGCCGTTATTCATTCTTTGCTTCCAGTGGATAAAAATCAGTCCATGGTCATGCGATGGACACACAGGTACTCTTTACAGTCAGGGCAGAGTTTTCGGAGCTCTGTCTTGTAACAAGCCGTGCACCTGCGTGTCCATCACATGACCATAGACTGACTTTTATCCACTGGTACAAAAAAGGACTGACAGCAAGCAAAGATTGAAAAACTCGTTATGAATTAATACAGACAGTATACTGTGAAAATGTATAACTTTTCATTATACAAATAGTATAATTTATTTGCTGAAACTAGACAACCCATTTAAGCATTGAACATATATAAAAGAGGTGCGTGGGACAAGAGCATATTATGTGGTTGCTGCTGCTAACCATAATATTATTCCTTTTTTTTTTACAAGCCAGTCACCCATCAGCTGCCACTCATACTAGAGACCGGGCTTTACTAATACTGACCACTAACCAAGCTTATAATTAGTGCTTGAAAACTGATGTATGTGCATCTACCAAATCCAAGACCTACTGGGTCAATCGCAACAATAGATTATCCAAAATCAATTATAATCCAAAATGATAATCACAATAATATATTAATATATAACTTTTCATAAACTGGTTAAAAAATATAAATATCACAGAAATAAATTCCAAACATAAAACAGCACAAGTACAAGCCCTCAGAATATCAGGCACGGCAGCCTGGAACAAGATAAACCAACCAGACATTTACCGTGATTCAGATGATACATATGCTGCTGAATACCATATACCAGAGGGAAAAAGGGTAATCGTGGTCCAAGGTTCAATAGTCCTGGGGGCACCCGTGCGAAGGGGCTATGTAGGGAAGCCCATATATCACTGCTATTCCTATTAGACCCTATAAAGAAGGTAGAGCTAAGTTGTCCCTAATAACCTATCTCAGGGCCACTGCCCTAAATCGCATGTGACCCCAACTGGAACCTGGCCCTATTATTGTTAGTCCCTATTAATATCCCTTCTAGCAGAAAGTGATGTCAAGAAACAAAACAAAACAGTACAATATTGCGCCTAAACGAAAATAAAACTCAAAATTAACCAAACATGCAATCCCGACATGCATGTTTGGCTAAACTCATCAGGGGATGTAGTTGGTAACTAGGAGTCTAGGATATACCATCACATTGCCAATGCCTAAAGAAGTATGGAACATAACTCTCAGGTCAAAAGGTGTCCATGAAAAAATAAACTTTCTAAGTAGGAGGCAAGAAAAATATGTATATCCGAAAATGGGACCACAACACACCTACCCCACTATGACGTGTAAAGAAATACAAACAATATAGTCATGCGTTGTCCATCACAAAACACAGCACACATGCAGGTAGCGTGCTTAACTCCTTATGGTGTTACAGATATCAGTTAGCTAGTCACAGATACAAAACAACACCATAGTATATTGAAGAGTGACCCTAAATGGGGGAGATAGCACAATTAGAATGCTACATATATAAACACCCCCCCCCCCCCCAGATATATGTAGTGCCAAACATACCAAACATTTATTTCTGTGATATTTATATATTTTTTAACCTATTTATTAAAAGTTATATATATATATATATATATATATATATATATATATATAATAGATTATTGTGATTATCATTATGTATGTGCATCTAGCCTTACCTTTGTTGCAAGTGATTTCAGTTTTCCTAGCAGTGACTGCTTATTGGAATATACCACATCATCTTCATTGTCTTCTCCTTCCATTATAGCACAGCTGTCTGGAGCTGGAAGCTCACACTCCTTGGAATTAGCAGTCATGATAAGTTTAGAATATTTGTATTCTAGCCTATGAAATAAATACGTTATTAACTTAACTGTTTATACAATGGCAAAAATTGAAAAAAATATAGGCTATGTTTATTAGTAATTGGGTTTAAATTAAAATGTTTTCACCATTTATCATAGTACATGGCAAGCTGCAGAATGCCATTCACTGCAAAACCCATTAAAGAGCTATATCTTCTAAGCTCAGTTATGATGAAATCACGGCTGATCTACTATATGTACAGTTCGTCTACATGTAAACTAGGAAGATCTTGTGCAAGAAGTATGTTGTGTCATACTTACTTCTGATTTTTTTTCCAGAAGTAGCAAGTCAGTGCTACAAGAAGAACTGCTACAAAGGCACCAACCCCTGCGCCCACTTTCAGCCAGAAGTCTATTGATTCACATGCTGCAGTTCTTTTGTCTGGAAGGGGGACACCTTGCATGCAGAGTTTGGGCTCATTCCAAACATAATGTGTTTCCTGTAATATAAACCACATGAACTGTTACATCCAAAGTTTTTAAGTAACAAATTTAAAGGAGTTGTCTTGAGATTTAAATACTGAAGACCTATTCTTGGGATAAAACATCAATATACAGGAGTGTACAGACCCAGACAACTCTATCCATTGTGTAGTGGCCATGTTGGGGTACTGCTGCTCAGCTCCTGTCTTGTCAGTGGTCTAGGTGGCTGCTCGTCTCCTCTGTCATGCTTGTACACTGCAGTTCTATATACTCATATGGCTGCTCTGTGTAACCACAAGCTCAGCGCCTTCACCTTAAGGTCAGTGTATAGAAGGCTTATTACCCTCTCATTGATGATATAAGCAACTTATTCACCATTGAAAAAAATATGATTCTTAGGAAATTGTCACATATATTGAAGGATGTGAGTCCATGTTAGGAGACCCTAGAGTTCTACGTCAAATGAATTATTATCCATGATAGGGACCTTACCTTATACTATAATAAGAACATAAAAAAACTATACTATAAAAAAAAAAAAAAAAACACATTAGGATCCATAATTCTGTAGGCGGAATCCGCCTTAAAAAAACGCCTCCCATTCATTTCAATAGAGTTAGTAGCAGATTTTTTCCTCAAGCTGATTTTTGAAGCTAGAGGAAAAATGTGATATGACCTACCTTCAGCAGGATTCCGCCTTGAAAAAAACCCATTGAATTCAATGTAAGCAAAAAAAAGGCGTTGTGGTTTTTTGCCACGCTAGTGGTTTTTTAAAGCAGATTTTTGAGGTCCATGCAGTGTGCTGGAGTAAAAAAAAAAACTGCATCAAAAAATGGCGACAGCCACCACAGAGTGTAAAAAAAAAAAAAAAAGTGTAAAAAAAACGTATCCTAATTCCTGAAACAGATTTTTTTCAGCCTGCAAAAACTCTATGTGAACATACCCTTATGGTGGTTTTTAGATAACGAAAATTTACAAAATGAGGAGAGGCCTAAAAATAGACAATACTTAGGCGTTATTGCTATTATATGCCATTATAAACTGTGAAATTTGAAAGTTTGTGAATATGGTGTATATATAGCAGACTTGATATCAAAGCATAGCAAACAGAGTTGCCATTTAAAGCATAGCTTACAAATCTAACATCAAAGTGATAAAAAAGTGATAACATGTAGAAGAGGTATAGTCTAAATATGGAAATGCAATGATCAACATAAGCAGCAATCTTATAGACCAGGTGGTGACCACTCCTTACATGCAAAATAACATAGCTTAACAATCTATAAGATAAATACCTGGTGACCCTTTTTACAAGCTCCTTCTAGTTTCTGGTAGTCATTTTCTGTACAAAGAGGGCATGCTTCTGCTGTCTCCCAGAGAAAATAAAAATTGCATCCATCACATGTACCTGCAGGACACAGCCTGAAAAAGAGAAGCAAAAGTATCCATATATATATAATACACTTTATTATTTATTAAATGGGGACAATGCTGTAATACTCAGAATAGCACAATGAAAACTACCTCAAAACAGCTGAACAATCTTGGTGCCTTTAGTCAGACTCACACTGATATAAAATTGATGGCTGATTTTAAAGACAGGTCATCGATTGTAATGACCTAGATAACCCGTTTCATGGTATAGGACACACTTTATTTATTTAAGGACAAAAACGAAGAAAATAATGTTCTAAAAAGGGTTGTAAAAGTGACAATGAAAGGAAATTTACAATAAGTTACAAAAATGAACTGCAGCAATAATTACCTGGACACTGAAATATCTCCCTGACCAGGTTTTGTGGGATCACACCTCATAGCTATAACTGTAGCTCTTCCTTTTTCACATGATGAAGTAGCTGCAGAAGATCTGTGTGAAATACAGTAATATTAATTCCTTCAACAAAATAAATTCCACTATTTAACACTTTCATATCAATAACATAAGTAAGAAAAGAAAAAAAAACTTATTTAGACAATGTGATGCCTTAAAAACTTCCTGAAACAGCCATTTTTGTTTTAGTTTCTGAATTCCAAAAGACTTAAATTTTTTATTTTTCCATTCGCATAGCTATATATGTTTTTGCAGGATAAATTGTACTTTCTAATGGAACCATTTAACATTCCATATGATGTATTGTGAAGCTGGAAAATTAGTAATTGATTACAGGGGGAAAAAAACACAATTGCACCATTTTCATATGAGTTTTATTTTTACAGCATTTACTGTACTGTTACCATTATTGTGTAATCATACTGACCCACATTAACAAATGTAACATTTCATTTTTTATGTACAAAAAATGGAAATTCAGGAATTGAGATTTTTTCCTCATGACGACACTCACCATAAATACATTTAATGGTTCAGTCATGGGGAAAGGAGGCGATTCAAAATTTAAATGAAGTTTTACGTGGAATTTTACAGATGACTAACCATTAGCATAGGTTATTAATATCAGATCAGAGTGGGTACAAAGGTGAAGATAAGTACCACAACAAAAAAGTATAGTTTGTTGTGTGTTTTATATTTCACTATTGGATTTCAGCTAACATCTGGCCAGATTATTTACAGAAAAAAACACATAAAACTCACAATACAGTATACATAACAGCAAATAATACAAAACATACTTCTGACGCACTCCATAAAAATAAGAAAATCATTCTAGGATAAACAATTCAGGATATATATAGTGGTAATGTTAAATGATGAGGTTTAGTTGAGGGACATAATAAATCATTCCTAAACAGGTAATATCATTTCTAAAATTTCATTGTGCGTCAACATGTCTAAATAACATTGCACATGTATTGTATACTACAAAAGCATCGTTAAGGTAGTATGCCTGAGTATACGCCGGGGGTAGTCGGGGGTGAGTCGTGATGACTCACCTGGTATGTCAGAGAACTATTCTTGAGGGGGATATATAGTTCAGATAAGAGCTCAGTCCTTAGAACCTGGGGGAGGGATGAGTCAGTGGAGAATCGCACCATGCATCCCACATCTTGGTGAGCATCTGTGGGCAGTCTCTGTGCTTGTACACCACCTTCTAATATTGTATGTTATGATTAACCAACTTCTTTCACTATCCCATGGTCAGGAGTTTATCCCCATCCACCTAACCCAAAATACATAGCCTCGGTGTAGCTGGCACTGGATAATAATTCACTGGCACTCATAATAATTTTGGACAATGTAGTAATGACCTCCCTCCAATCAGGCCCACACTAGGGCAGTCCCAGAGCATGTGCCACAAATCTGCATGTGGACTTGCACAGCTGTGATAACAACGGTCTATCGTCAGGAACCTGTTCCATCTTATGTAAGCACATAGATGATCAGAAAGGGTCAGAGACTTCCTTAACCTGTTTCTTTCTGGAAATAGTGTATTAGTGACAAAATCATGCTATTTTAAGGGGTCCAACAATCTAATAAAATTGAGCTGGACACTAGAAAAAGATAAAAGTAGTAATAATCGCCTTCTGATTCATGATGCTCCTGTTACAATGCTTCTCTTTCCCCTGATGATCTATTCCCCGTTTCCTGGCCTCCATTGATGACATACTTACATAGACTTGTGACTGCTGTATCAGCGACGTTGTCAGTACCACTAAGGTCAGTATATCATCACTAGAGGCCAGTATACAAAGACTGCTGGAGGCCCAAGAAACATTAGAACAGGAGCAGCTGGGATTGTTGAGGTGAGTATTTCTTCTTTTATTATCTTACATCAACAGGCTTTCAAATATTTTAAGTTACTGGGCAATTTCTTTAAGAACTTAGCAAAACAATTTAAGATGGCTAAACATTATAATGTACTATGCAACTTTGCAGATTCATCAACCTCATAAGAAAAATAACTGTGTTGTCAAATGGCATTTTTCAAACATAAACATTAATAGTCAAAATGGCTGTTTAAACCACAGCTTCAGTGTTTTGATAACTTACTTATAAAAAAAATTTATATCAGGTATTTTTTTCGGAGAAGGAAATATTTCAGGTTTAATGGTGATTCCATCTAGACTTCGGTCAATGGTAGCACCTGCATTCACAAAATAAAAAAAAATAAAAAAGTCAAAAAAGACTATTGACAGAATTGAAATATATGCTCCTTATTATTATTCATTAATGATTTTTATAACATAAAGTGACAGAACCATATTTTGCCTTTGTTGGTATATTTTGGACTCCACTGATACCAGGAGTGTAAACGCAGGAGTAGTGTAAAAGGAGATTAAAGGAGTGTACACTGTATTTCTTTAATATAATCCCAATATAACTGCACAAGTCAATGTAACCCTTGCAGATAGAATTATCTGCTCAGATGTGCATTTCTGCAAATTGTAACATCTGCATTTTCATCAGGAGAGTAAATATGGAATGGCCACTGTAATCTTTTTCAGTATATATAGCTAGGAGTCTGTCAGCTTTGCAGATACTCTAAGCAATGAAAAGACATATTTGTTGTCTATCATTTCAAAGAAGAGATTGTCAAGTTCCAAGCAAAACCTAAGGGATGCCTATTAATTCAGTACTAGCGCGATACAAATATAGTGGTCAGAGTCAGCTATTCACCTCCTGTAACATTATGAGCGAACACACAAATATCCAAAGGGTAAGATTTTTGTAACTTTGTAGACGCAGTTAGATGTTACAAATTCTTATTCTAGAATATAAACATACTTAAGGCCATTTATAATAATCAACCATCCACCTTATTCAGACTATAGTAAACTAGATCTGTAGGGTTCATATCTAGCTAGGATCCTAGGTAGAAATGAACCCTACCTATTGAAACATATTCATCATGTCTGAAAATGAAGGCAGTGATTAGATATGTTGCTATGGACAACACTTCCAGTACTTGTTGGCACTAGTTTTCATACATGAGGCCATATGTGGAAGTAATTGATAGTCAATGGAGATTTAAGTAAGTTTCACCGCAACTGGAACACAGTTTCTGTCAAAAAAAAAAAAAAAAAAAGCATACATGGTGCTCACACAATTCAGTATGTATGCATCAGCATAGAAGGGAATTCTTTACTTTAAGAGCAGTCGGTTATGGAAATTTTTGCCAGAGGAAGTTGTCTTGGGTAATTCACTAAAGGAAGGTCTCAGATTAAGTGTAACATTATTCAGTATTACAGACTATAGTTTTAGATTTCTTGAGATGGGTCATTGATCCATGGATGTATTCTGAAATAATATTTCTTTTTTTTTTCCTAAGATGAGGCTAATTGGCTCTATCTCATGGGGTTTTACCTTCTTCTGCATCAAAAGTCCAGGACAGTAGGCTCAATTGTATGGTTGTATGTCTTTTTTAGCCTTACAGACCAAATTATTAGATTTTAAAGGTGTTTTCCATGCTAAAAATATTGGAGAGGCCATCATTATCAGATCAGTGGGGATCTGACACCCAGTAATATCAATGATTATCTCTTCTCAGCAGCTAATACATAGAAAATGTGGCAGGAAGCAGACAATGCTGTTCTATGGGTAGTGGTTAAACCAGGTGTGAAAGATCCTCCGTGCGCCAAACCCGCGTTGGCCACACCCTGAGTCCTCTTTCATATAAAAACCACACTCACCGCCAGTGAGTGCCGGGTTCACCAGATAAATACAAGACAAGCCTTCTAAATTTTATATATTTATTAACCCCTAAATGGGTCGGTATTAAAATCTAACATATACAGATCAGAACAGATATGCAGACATATGCAAGCATTAACAGTTACTAGTTGCAAGAGACAGTACAAATAAAATAAAAGGGATTAAAGGTGAAATGATTACTTTACCACACATGTCCTTAATGTGGTTCTGTAGTCCAACACTCACACATGCTCTGTCATGTGTGAGTAACCAGTGGAGGCTTTTCAGCATGTGGCATTAAAACGATAATCCCGCCTGCATGCTCTTCACAGTCTCTCAGCATTAGTCCAGTAGTCTCAACAGAATCATATCACAGCAGCCTCTCCTCATGGTCTGTCTGTGTCAACTCCCCCAGCATAATCTCCATAGGGTAATCTCTTACCTCATCTTTTATACCCTTTAGGCCACCTCCCAGAATGAGGTCACCGGCGACAGTACGTCTGATGAGTTAATTCAATCACATTCAGACCCTTTGTATGTAGATGAGACAAAGTGAATTGATACACTGTTATCAGTCATATCTGATCAACAGCCCAGGCTTGAACAATGCACTATTGTTTGATCAGCCAGGGCTGTATAGGAATACAATGGAGCCCTATTGTTCCAGCCTGACTGCTGCTGCCAATATGCACCTAGGCTTGTAGCTGCGCACAGTATGCAAGCAAGCAAGAAGGGATATCCTATACCCAGAGACCAAAATACAGCTGAGTTATGGCCATATTTAGGCAGAATCATCACACCTCCCCCTTTAGATGGGGCTTGCAGGAAGTAGGGGCCTACGTCCCTCTTCTGAAAGCACCTCCGCCTCCAGCTCCTCAGGCTCTGGCCCCAAGGCTTTCTCACCTTCCCCCCGGGGTCCCAGCAGACTTGGGCCTTGTCAGACTCTAAGGGTGGTTGAGCGCCACGCGCCTTCAATATGTCCAGACTAGGGTCAGCTTGGACAGCATCTCTGAACTCTTGGCTGGAGTGAGACACAAGAGAGGTGCATGTTACATAGCTGCCGGCCCCTTCTGTCTCTCTAGTCTGACTAGGGACACTTCTAAGGCCCAGGCTCTGAGCCACGTACACTTGGCTACCTCCTGCCTGTTCTGGGTCCGCTTTCTGAGTACTGGCACCCTGTGGAGCCACACTCCTGACCTCAGGCCCTTGGGATACCATTCCAGAGATCCCATCCCGGCAATCTCTGCTCTCCTGGCTACCCTTGGCCTGCTCTCTCAGGGTCTTCCCCACACTAGCCGCTAGTTGGGAGAGTTCTAGGGGGTTCTGCACCTCCCCCTTTGCTTCCACACCTAGGGGCACCTCTGGTTCTGGTACAGGTATGTTTGGACCCTGTCCTCCCTGTACTTGGGTGGGTGATGGTGATACTTTGGGCAAATGACTGAGATCATGCTTCCCCAAAACATCCCCCCACAATACATTGACAGGTAATACATTGGACATACCCTCTTCTTGGATCACATCTCCAGTACCCCATGCCATCTGCACTTGGGCCATGGGCACTCCTGGAATAGAACTGGACAGAAGAGATGTGTATGTCTCATACAGGCTGGACTCCTCCGGCTTCAAGGGAGTGAGGCTAGTCATGGCGGTCTCAGCACCGACTCCAGGTGGTGTAGGCAACGGTTCAAGGGTCGGAACGCCCTCCACCCTTGTAGCACTCTGGCTGCGGGCTAACACCGCACTACCAGCAGTCCGTCCCTCACCTGGATCGGCCATGAGATCCCCATAGCCTACCTGACCACCTGGCACATGGTCAGTAGTTGGGTGCTTATCGGATACACTGGGCGAAATAGTAGAAGTCGCTTCCAGTGACTCGGAAGAGCTACCCTGTACATTTTCACAACAAGCATTGGCAATTACATTGACAGTACCTTCATTAGCAATTGTTAATTCACACCGGACCTCAATGAGATTTGTGGTAGACAGATTAACAAGCTGGGAGGGTGACGCCCCCGCAGATGTGGGTGTGTCTACAGACTTAGTCTCATTGGTTCCTAGCACCGGAGGAAACAAAGCATCACTAACATTTTTGCTGAGCTGGGTTGCAGGAAGTTCAGTTGCATCTTCCCTGCTCTCAGCTGAAGGCAACTCATTAGCATTTACATTAACTGCCATGGGAATTATCTCAGAGAGGGGGTTACGGGCCCTCTCTGCAGATATGACAGACACATTATCAGCATTAATCATAGACAGTCCATCACAGTAAATTGGGTTGCTCCCCACCCCATATTGGGACATCATAGGTCCTACATCAGTTCCCAACAGTACATTAGCAGGCAAATCAGTGAATAGTCCCACAGTCCGCATTCCTTTTCCTGCACCCCCGTCCAGATACACAGATGGGCCACCTGCTGTGGCTTGGGAAGCAGGGAAGTTCTCAGGGCGGTTGGGGCACTCCTTCTTGAAATGTCCTGTCGGGTTACAGGCATGGCCCCAACGCACCTCCCCTTGGGGTTTGGGGAAGGTCACTAGGGCGCCCAGAGTTCTTGGGACAGGGGAGGGACCACCCGGGGCATAGTGTAGTCTCACCCGACCTGACGACAGACGGCTGTGGTGAACTCCGGCCTGGCCTCTCGTTCCAACTTGAGGGTCTGTGCAGGGTTGTTGGAGTTTGCTCTTGCTGGGAGAGCTCCATCCTTTTGAGCTCAAGCTGAAACTCCCTCTCGGCCTGTTGCTCAGCAGCCTGTCGTTCAGCAGCCTTCCTCTCTCTCTCTGCCTGTCGCTCAGCAGCCTCCCTCTCTCTCTCTGCCTGTCGCTCAGCAGCCTCATGATCAGCCTGCCGTTCTCGTTCTACAGCTTCCTGAAACCAGTGCAACGCCTGCTGGTATATGTTAGGGTCCCTGGTGCTTAAGTGCTGCAGGGCCATTTGCCAGACTGAAGCCATTCCCCCAGCAAGGCTGAGGCTACTGGTTCCTCCTGGTGAAGTAATCCTTGGGACAGGGCTGCTTGCCACACTTCCTGGTCTAGCCCCAAAAACAGGACTCTGCATAGCTGTGGCTGCCTCCATTTCAGCCATACGCTCAGGATCTCCAAAAGCCTGGTTCTGCAGTTCTGGAGATCTGCTTCTGAGCCCACTAGCCATCCACTGGTATTTGCCAAATAAAAGATAGGATAGAATACAAAGAATAAGGGAGGGGAACAGCACTGTATCAAACTTTCACTGTATCTTAATGCTTGCTTTAATACCGAGCTTGTCTCATAGGATTACCATAATCCCCAGCATGTGAGTGATATAGGTCACCAACACACACTGTTTATCCTAAGATCCCACCACGCTGCCACCAATGTGAAAGTTCCTCCGTGCGCCAAACCGCTTTGGCCACACCCTGAGTCCTCTTTCATATAAAAACCACACTCACCTCCAGTGAGTGCCGGGTTCCCCAGATAAATACAAGACAAGCCTTCTAAATGTTATATATTTATTAACCCCTAAATGGGTCGGTATTAAAATCTAACATATACAGATCAGAACAGATATGCAGACATATGCAAGCATTAACAGTTACTAGTTGCAAGATACAGTACAAATAAAATAAAAGGGATTAAAGGTGAAATGATTACTTTACCACACATGTCCTTGATGTGGTTCTGTAGTCCAATACTCACACATGCTCTGTCATGTGTGAGTAACCAGTGGAGGCTTTTCAGTATGTGGCATTAAAACGATAATCCCGCCTGCATGCTCTTCACAGTCTCTCAGCATTAGTCCAGTAGTCTCAACAGAATCTCATCACAGCAGCCTCTCCTCATGGTCTGTCTGTGTCAACTCCCCCAGCATAATCTCCATAGGGTAATCTCTTACCTCATCTTTTATACCCTTTAGGCCACCTCCCAGAATGCGGTCACCGGCGACAGTATGTCTGATGAGTTAATTCAATCACGTTCAGACCCTTTGTATGTAGATGAGACAAAGTGAATTGATACACTGTTATCAGTCATATCTGATCAACAGCCCAGGCTTGAACAATGCACTATTGTTTGATCAGCCAGGGCTGTATAGGAATACAATGGAGCCCTATTGTTCCAGCCTGGCTGCTGCTGCCAATATGCACCTAGGCTTGTAGCTGCGCACAGTATGCAAGCAAGCAAGAAGGGATATCCTATACCCAGAGACCAAAATACAGCTGAGTTATGGCCATATTTAGGCAGAATCATCACACCAGGTTACTGCAGTTCAGCTCTCATTCACTTGAATGGGAGCGAAGCAGCAGTAACTCAGCTTGGCCACTACACAGAGAACAAATCTGTCTGCTTCTTGCTCCATTCTCTGTGTACCAGCTGTGGGAGTGCTGTATATTGGACCCCCACCAATCTGATATTGATGACCTATCCTATTTAAGCTGAAATATTATATTTTTAATAAGAGAACAGTGAAGGCTGAGAAGACAAGTGAACCCCTTTTTTGTAATATAAACCTATTTGAAAAATGGATATCAGAATATACATTTTGTTCATTTTACCTTTTCCAGTGTTTCACAAAATCTATGGATCTTATACTACGATAGAAACTATTCTCTATTTAATACAGCTCCTCTATGTGAAAATAAAAGCTAGTTCTTATCAACTTCCCTGTTCCTAGCATTGACTGAACAGTCATCCAACTACATCACAGAGCAACTTTCTGTTAAGGTTGGAGATAGCCTGCAATATGTAAAGTAAGGGACATTTCTAGTAGATAACCATTGTCGTTTTATACTTGTATTACCTAGAAAAGCATCTGCCAGGCTGACAGACTGAGATGACAATGCTGTACGGAATCCTTTGCTGTCTGAGGGGATGATAGTAGACTGACAAACAAAGGTCTTCACAAAATTAGAAACGTCCTCTGCTTCTGCTTCCATTTCTTTTGTCGTGACATCAGTAATGTTGTCAGTACAGACTGCCATCTTTTCTCCCTTTGACAGACAAAGACACATTTACCATACTTAAAGTAAACTTTCATTCACTTCTTTTATTGAATTACTGTGTATACTACTTTGGTATAGAATCTGACCAAAACTTAAAGAGGTCATGGCAATTTGCTTTGTTTGAAGCAATGCCTGTTTTCTGCTAAATCCATTATATATTATTGTTTAGTACTATCTACTATAAACATGTATTTTCTCAGCTTATTAAACATTTTCTGTCTAGTAATTCTTCAGTTTCAGAAGTATTCAAATGGGGCCAGGCTGCTGATAGTTGCATGTCCTCGAAGTGGGACTATCATCTATCTCCAAACCTGATTGTTGGGGGTGCCGGATTTTAGACCTCTGCCGATCGGATATTCATGAACTATCCTAATGAAAGGTCAACAATATATTTCATTTTATACCAATGTTTTTTAGCTTTTTGATCCTTTGTAATCATAACGTGCATCCAAATTTTAAGCTACTGACAATGAAATTTATATTGAAATAAAGTCTTTTCTTTGAAGTATTTTATATCTTGACTACTAAAAAGAATTATGAAACATACAAAGACGTGTTAGGTTCATGTTAGGTTAATTCTTTACAGCCACAAGTAATGGTGACAGTACACCACAGCTAGGTTAACCTGATTCTCACACATGCAGACTTCTGATACCTAATGGAATGTTTCAGAATATGTATTTTATCCTTTCTACCTTTCATCCATGTCAGTACTCCACCTTCTCTTATAAAGCCTGGGAACTTACTCCATTGCCACACAAGCTGATGTTGAAAAGATGAAAGTATTTTGTTCCCTTCGAAGTAAAGCTGGGTCCATTTATGAGAGTTCCTACACTGCTGAGATTGTTAAAGTTGTACATCAAGCTCTGGTTTTCATGCATATAGGAGAAGTAGCAGTCACTGTAACAGGCCGAGTGATCCTGAAAAATGAAAACACAGATTTTTCAGTTGACTGGCAACATTTTTTATGTATACATCAAGGTGGCAAAGCTGTTTCGCCCTACCTCTTAGCCACCTTTATTTATGACTATGTATATTCTTGCTGTATGAAAAGATATGTATAATGGCATATAAGATGGTGAGTGCTGCAGTGTATTTTTTCTATTTTTCGATGCCTATAGTGATATCTTTTACTGCTGAGCACCACCCTAATTCATAAAGGGGGACTCCTGACCCTAGCCTCCAATTTCCAAAGAAAAGGTAGTGCCACTCTTTTTTGGCTCTATTTGTTGTCAATTCATCAACAGTATCTATTCATAAGAGGACAGTTCATGAAAAGTACAACTAACTATTGTCCGTGAAAGTCTGGTATACAAATGCAAAATCGGTGAAAAAGCACAAATCAGCAGAACTGCCTTTGTACAGTTATATGCACTAAGCAGGTGCGTACAGTATATTGGAAATGGCAAACATTTTGGTAACAAGTTCCAGTTCTGTATTAGATCTAATAGTAACACCCTTCATAATCTGAAACTCTAAATCCCTCTCCAAGGCCCTTTTTTAAACTACACCAATTATATAGAATGCACTACCCCAGACAAACAGGTCGATTACCAATATCCATAGTTTTAAGTGTGCCCTAAAGCATATTTTATTATGCAAGCCTATCCCATTCCCTAGCCTATCACTTTTCAATTTCCGTTCTTCAAAATTTCTCCTCAGAATCTGATCCAACAGTAATCCCTGCACTCCATTCACTCAAATGTACTTCATCCCTGTGAATTCACAAATACAGGCTGGTGAAGCAGCTTTATGTGTATTACCTTATAGTATTTAGTATTAACAATGGCTAAAGCAATGTATAACACAAGCCTTTTAGGTCATCCTTATTTCCTCACAGATTGAGGAAACACCGTTCTCACTCCTATTGTTTAAATTATTTCGTTTGCTACTTTTCTTCCCCTCATTTGTAAAGTGCAGTGGAATATGTCCAAGCCATATAAATACAGATTATCTAAAATTAAAATGATCTTAAACAAAAATTTCCTAGGGTTTTGACCCTACTGCTCCTATGCAGACATATGTAGCCATGGCAACAGACTACAAATACTCCCTGTGTAGTTTGATTCTGCATTTATATTTCCCTCCACCTCTCCCTTACTTCTTGGTAACATACGTTTGGTAGGTTAGCAAGAAGCAGGCAACATACGGAAAGCACTATAACTGCAGGTTACAGAGTTTGTAGTCTATTACTATGAAGGACATATAGTTCTACACAAGACATTATGGCTGTAGAAAACTAACCGAATAATAACTGAAATTTTTAATCAAAACAGTTGATATGTTGGACAGAGCCTTTATAACTAAAAACTCATTTTTAAAAGCAGAGATTCACTTTAAGTAGTTTTAGCCATTGGTGTTCTCAGCATCCATTCTAAATCAGTGGTCTCCAATGTAAGTGCTGCAACAGCCATTAAGGCCTACCAATAACTGGCAACAATTCTCTAAGCCAATAGACAGTAATAAGTAAAGGATGTCTTCACAAGAAAACAAGAAATAATTGTACCTTATTGCTTCTACTTGAAGGACCACATGGGATGCAAGCCTCTTTTCCATTCACTTGATGAGGAGATAAGTATGTGTTAGGAGGGCATTCCTTACATGTGCTGCTCTCCTTATCAATATAGTGACCAGCTGGACAAGGAACACAAGATGATCCAAACTGCTGAGAGCCCATGGCACAAGCACGGCAACTTGATGCAACTCCATCCATGACATTGGTGGCAGTTATCGAATAGATCTTTACAACATCCTTTACATAACGTCGGCTCTGAAAAGAAAGTAGAGATTCAGCAAAAAGATATTGTTTCACTCAGTCTGTGTATAAATCAGAATAATGTAATCCCCTCACCCTGCCGTTCAGTGCAATATTATCCATTTGCATACATTAAAAATGTGATCAATGACCTATCAAGTGTATGGTGACAATCTTATTAAGAGTTTATTATGGCTGTGCCTGCACAAACAAGCAGAAAAAAACAGTTCTCATTATTTCTAAAGATAACGGAGAGCAAATGAAAATAGCACAAAGCAACACATTTATGCAGGCGTCTCAGAAGATAACATATTACAAAAATTTGTCTTTGGCACTAAGGGTGAATACATTTACAATGTCTGGATCTCATGAAATTAGAGAGTCATTTCCCAACATGCCTATGCAAAAGTAAAACTGTAAATCAATTTGCAATCATTGCACTAAACTGTTCCAATTTATAGTAGCAGACGACCAACAGAATGTGCTTATGGATAATATATGAGACTTCTGTATTTTATATGCCTACCATACAAAGCTTGAACAGAGATGTAACAATGTAAGATAATTTACAATACAATTTCTTCTCCAAATGCTGTTCTTGGCAACCATGACTGCATAAGGGAAGTATTTTTTTTTCTTTGCATATGTCCACATAAGTAGTTATATGGGCACAGTATATTAATCTCGATGTTCTAGATTCTAAAGTAATAATTTGCTTAGAATTTGTATTCTTTTTAGTCACAAGGCATATGCATTACAGTGTATATATGTGTGTGCATGTGTGTGAATGTATATATGCAGGTGGATCGCAATATGTACATCTGTGTGTGAATGTGTGTTGTATATGTGTGTACTATGCAAGTGTGTCCATGCTCATGACCGTGAACCTCTTTCCTGTATAGAATCCTGTGTTGGAGGAATTAGTGTGTCGTACAATAACTGAATAAGGAACAACATAAGAGCTCAACCACTTAATGTACAGTACGATGCTGAACATTACAATGTAATGTGGTCAAACTAAGTACTAATTGCCCAAATGGGTCACTGTATAAAACTTACATCTTGGGCCTGATTGGTCCTCTGGAATGCCCAGGTAAACATGTACGTTGCATTCTTAGGTATGATGTGAGTATAAGACTGCTTATCTCTGCTTCCTCCCCATGACTCCACCACACTAGTAGTCTTTCTGTTAACATCCTGTGGGGATAAAGAATATATATTCAGCCCATTCAATAATATAGAATAACAATGTTTACTTTAAACAACTACTAAGTTAAAATGTAACTGAATACAGAAAGGCTGACAAATACATATAGGTAATTGTAAATCTGGCAAAATATGAGGACAGTGTATGAGAAAAATGGTAACAAAACTGTTAGTAAAACTTGTAGTTGTGTATTAGAAAGTAGACCTGATATGTGCCATATTATTATATAGCTTGTCCATCATTTCTTTGTCCATGAAGTTTTTATAACTTCCACAATGCCTAAAAGTTTTCATACACACACAAAATGTCATGTTCAAATTGTCCCTTTCATCCACAGGGGTGCTAGTACATATTGTACATCAGACAGAGATAGTTTCTGTTTTATCTAACACTGGCACAGTAATGGTAGGTCATAGTACAGATTTATTTATGTTGCCGTGAAATACCACTGCATGGCAAGGAAGTCACATTATACTGGTCACCAAGATAGGACTGAATAAGATACATAGTGATTTTTTATTTTTTTTGTTAATAGATAGGTTCACTATTGGTTAATTCTGAGGTGAAAATAGTTGAGTGTTGTATGAAGAGAAAACAGAAGGGTCTGAAGTGAATCTCAATTTCCTCACTTACCCCAAACAGCTTGCACTAAACATAATCTCTAACTAAATTTCTTACACATGAAACTACGATTGAAATCATCGATATACGTTATTGGGACTGTACAAATCTTCTCAAACCACCATATAATTATATACAGACTCACTCACCACCATGAAGTACAGTACACAGTCAGCAGAACAAATGGTTTCAAACACAAAAGTGATCCTGCCCATTTCTGCACTATTCGCACCTGATGTTGGAGGTCTGAAAATGGCAAAAGATAAAATGTGAGAACAGTTACTACATTCTGTATGGATAAAGGTAGATTTCTCAGCTGGATTTCATTTTTATCTTCTGTTCATTAACTGCAGAGAACTAGAAAAAAATGGCAACAATTAGATGATCCTAAACACCATATTAGAGCCGTGCATTAGAGCTCATTCATCGCCAGTCAGTATGATTTACGTGAGCTGCCATACTGTCATCCATCCTACCTGAACTCTTTTTTTTTTCTGCAGCTACAACAAAAATCTGAGCGAAAAATTTCCCATGCATGCAAACAAGGCTTCAAAAACCCCACTAACATGCATGCAATACATATTTCACATGAATCTGAGAGGAGAAATTGTAACAAAATCTGCATGACATCCTACGATTGTGAACACATTTCTGTCATCAGTTCTGCAGTTGCAGTAATAAATAGTTCTTCAACAACAGTTCTCTTATGAAATATTGAAAGTATCAGAACAAGACCTCAACATTGTTTCATAGCTTACTTGAATCCAGGAATATGTAAATTTAGAAGGAGGTAGTCATTGTCAGATCCACCGGCTCCACTCTGGACATGATCTCCAGCAACTTCCCAACCTGTAGAATATATAATTCAGTGTACAGTCATATTAAGGAATAAATGAACTGTGGTAAGTGAACATAGGAATAAACAATAAGAAACATGACTTTGTGGAACAAGATATTTAGTATGTGTTCACATACAGTACTAATCTGCTGCATATGAACATAAAACTTAAAACACATTTTACATTCCCCTCGAGATTGCATGCTCTTATCCCACAGGTCCCATCAACATGCTGGAGATGTGGGGTGGAGGAGGGCACCATGTTACACATTTTTTGGTCTTGTAGCGCTCTATCCCCCTTCTGGGACGGGGTTAAGAGGATTATTTCTCAAGTAACTGAGACTTCCCTCCGTCTGGGCCCTGCTCTGTTCCTCCTCCATAATTGTGAGTCCCCGATGCATATCTATAAGCGCTCACTGCTTCGATTTCTAGTCCTCGCGGCTCGAGCGTGTATCCCGCAGTTTTGGAAGCGAACTGAACCCCCCTCTCCCTCTGGGTTCTGAAGGGATTATGCGTATGGAGAACCTTACCTCTTTCCTGCATGACACTGATCAAACTTTTAGCAAGACCTGGTTCTACTGGATGGAATTTCTGGACCCAGATATTGTTGCTGTATAGTCCCCATCCCCCCCTCCCTAATTAACAATTTTTTTTTTTTTTTTAATTTTCTTTTTTCACCTTCTCTTCCCTTTCGCTCTGTGTCTGGTTTTGTCGTCTCGCCCCTCCTTCCCTTCCTCCTTCTTTCTTCCCCCCTCTTCTTGTCCTTTGACCTCTACTCGGGAATCTCCCCGTTATTTACAGTATAAAACGTTACCGCTGCCGTTGCAGCTATATATTTTCACTGTACGTTCTGTATTCTGTATTTTATGTCTTTTTGGAAAATCAATAAACTTTGAATTGAAAAAAAAACAAAAAAAACACATTTTACATAAATTTGTAATTGCCATATTTTTTTTTCGAATTCCACTGATATAGCTACCTTGTCCAAATAGGACAAAGATGTAATATTATTTATATGCTACAAGTAAAATAACATCTTCACAAATACAGGTAGGCAGGTGTAATATATTAACTACATGACTTAGTGACTGTTTCATAAATACAGGAATTATCAATACAAATGCTAGTAGTGAAGAATACTGTTGCTTCTCTCCAGTGATAAAGAGCACTTTAACCCTCTTCCAGTGTCATAGCTACAGGCTCTGCTGGGGTTACACTAAAAGTTATGTTCTGCTACATGAGAGATCCATAGGTGCTTCTGCCATATTTAAGGACATGGAACCTTTTGAAAAGATACATACTATATTAAGATATATAGAGTATACTATGAGTAAAAGTGCACTTTAAATGTTTTTACTTGGCAGTACCCATCCATAAATTCAGGCGTACTGTTATAGAAAACAGGGCAAAAAAATAATTTGACTTCTAGCAGCTAACAGAATACAGAAGACTTCATATTAAATGAGGGGAGCACGCCTCTCATCTCTCTTAAATAGGACAACATAGTATGACAACTGATTCCACTTTAACTAATATTTAAAGCTTTAATATCTATTAACAGTGTTTTTCATTTTAGGAAAAATACTGTTGCAATTGACCAATACATAAAATGTGTCCAGCAGAGGGAGCTATTCTATTAGAAACCATTTAAGGCCGAAACAAGCTATTATTATACTCTGGGGTCTCTTCAGACAAATCAAACATGTTTGATCAGACAGTTCAAACATAAAAAAAAAAAAAAACATATAAAAAACAATATTAATCACCTCTCCTGTGCTCCGGAGCGACTCCCTGTTCTCTTCAGGGCTTCTGCCTGATGTCAGAGACCACGGATAGGGCCTCAGGGGTTACGTTGGCATCATGATGCATCATGACGCCAATGTAACCCCTGAGACCCCACAGTATAATGATAGCTAGTGAGTGGCGTTTTGGGTTTGGCGGAACCTGAAATTTTTGGAAAATTCATTGGGATACTATGCTGCATGGAGGGGCCATTATGTGACATTATACCGTGTGGAGTGGCCACTATGGATCATTATACTGTGTGGAGGGACCGCTATGAGACATTATACCACATGGAGGGGCCACTATGGGACATTGTACCATGTGGAGGGGCCACTATGGGACATTATTCTATATCGTGGTGTGCTTTTGCACAAAAAAATGCAGGCAGTTTTCCAATAAAAATGCATGACATGTGAACACAGCTTTACATCAGAGTGAAAGTACCAGTGGCCTAGGACTGGATGCAGCTATAGCTATAGCTGCATCCCGATACATAGTGTCAGCACCCTAAAGATGCTGCCATACAGTGCTCCTGGACACATACATTTACCACTAATTAGGGGCTATACATGTACTTTTATTGCTTCTAATGGGTAAGTACAGCTGCGTCCCAGGAAATAGCAGCAAACACATACATTCAGAAGCATCTCATGGCAGCACTTCTGTGATATGGTTTGTTGTATATGACTTTAGTACCTAATTGCAATGGTCATGTATCACAGATAAAATTGGGAAGAGGTGCAATAGTCAAATTCCAGTTTCTCAACTAGACTAGCTGTTATCAAAATGAAGTGAGTTTTGTCAGCATCCATTAACATGACTTTATTGGAAACTATATATACTGCCACATATCAACCAACACATGGATCTTTGTCAAGTTTATTAGCACTTGAGAAAGACCCCTGAGTTGGTCGATATTGTGATTTGTTTGAATTGGTGACAATAAAGTGATATTATTGAATGGTGGAGAATCTCTATTAATATTGATGACTGTATTTTAAATTCCATATTTTACATTGACATTTTAACAATACATAATTTATAAGTAACACGTGTCTGGACGCCTGCGGTGGCTCACCATTCATTCCATCACATTTTGAGTTTCCTACATTAAAGCAGGATGTCTTCATGTTGGCAGGAAGAACATTCCACCATTTATATTCAAACCCAAGAACGGGCTCAGTTCCGGCAGCACATGGCTTACACTCTGTAGGAGAAACAAATCCAAACTATAGTTCAATATAGCAAAAATATACAGGCATATTATGAAATACTTCAATACTTCAAGTTTGAAATCTTTAAAGGGGTTTTCCAGGACTTATTAATTGATGGGCTATCCTTGAAAATCTGTGGTGGCCCGATACCTGGGACACCCATGGATCAGCTGTTTGATGCAGAAGGCACTCCACATCACAGGCTACGTGATGTCACGTTCATAGGTCACATGGTCTGATAGCAATTCAGTCCCATTCACGTGAATGGGCTGAGCTGAGATATCAAGCACAGCTGCATCATAAATGTATGGTGTTGTGCTTGGGAAGTACTGAAAAGGCTGTAGCGCTCACCCAAACGCTGCAGTCTCTGTGAACAGTTAACCAACCAGTGACCCGAGTGCTGGACCCCTAACGATTGATTGATGACCTGTCCTAATTATTTAGCTTGGAAAACCCCTTAAATATTAATCTAAAATCATGTAAGACATAGGGTTCTAATAGAATTATATACTTTTTAAAACAGGGTTGAATAATGCAGAATATACAGTCATGTCGGTAAGCGTTGGCACCCATGAAATGTTTTCACAAAATTAAGTATTTCTCCCAGAAAATTATTGCAATTACACATGTTTTGTTATACACATGTTTATTTTGTTTATGTGTATTGGAACAACATAAAAAAGGCAAATTTTACATAATTTCACACAAAAAAAGTCAGAGAGAAGTGCTATTCCTTATCCCATAAGTCAAAAATTTGTCACATTTAGGAAAGGTTGCTGAATACCCTTAATCTCCTTATAGAAAACTAATAAAATATAACTTTTATTGATTCTGCTAAAATGTTTGCGTCCAAGTAAAGAAAATGAAATGAAAAGCTTCCACATGCAGTGGATAGTGGTTTCTAGCCTATCCAAAATATACATGAAGGCAGAATCTCTCTAGTCACTAAATGAGTTCACACAAAATTCCAAAAATAAGTTGGACAAAATTGTTGGCACCTTTTCAAAATTGTGGGTAAATAACTTTATATAAAGCATATGATGCTCATTCAAACTAACCTGTGGCAAGTAACAGGTGTGGGCAATATAAAAATCACACCTGAAACCAGATAAAAAGGAGAGACATTGACTCAATCTTTGCATTGCGTGTCTGTGTGTGCCACATTAAGCATGGCCGGCAGAGCGCAGGACAATTCAGACCATCTTCAGTAGCTTCTCCATTGGTACCTTGGCATCCTCGTGCAACGGGAACCGCTTTTTTTGGAAGGTAATATCCTTTAAAGCATCAGTCACATCACAAAACTAAAAATTTATATCAGGTATTGATCCTATGATGTTTTTTCTTTTACTAGAGTTTTAAGAATATTATCTATATATAGAAGTTTATATTAATATAGGCTATCATTGGTTTGGGAATGTTTATCAATCTAGAAAAGAACTTAGCAATTGCTGCATATAGGGGACTTTCTGTTCTCCGCCCCTAAAGGGTAGGTTTATAAGAACCTCATTTGTGAACCTTATGTCATGGGCATTGGATTTGAGAAAGGGGTTGTGAATCCCAAAACGCGTTATCTTTGTACAGATATTACAGCATTTTTTAATTTTATTTTTTAATGGTATTTAATAAATTATACCACTGTTTATCAGTTGGTTAATGATTTTACCAAGAAAATAGAATTTTGTGCAACATATCCATCAATAGTGAAGAGCACTAGTGGTTGTCTCTATTATCCGATACATACATGGTATGATACAGATTTATTGACAAAATTTCACAATAAGCATGAGAACAGAAAGAAGATTTGAGAACCAAAATTGTGGAAAAATATCAACAATCTCAAGGTTACAAGTTCATCTCCAGAGATCTTGATATTCCTTTGTCCTTTGCGCCACATAATCAAGAAGTTTACAAACCATGGCACTGTAGCTAATTTCCCTGGACATGGACAGAAGAGAAAAATTGACAAAAGGTTGCAACGCAGGATAGTCCAGATGGTGGATAAGCAACCCCAATCAAGTTTCAAAGAAATTCAAGCTGTCCTGAAGGCTCAGGGAGTGTCAGCGTGAACTGTTGACATTTGAATGAAATGCTATGGCAGGACACCCAGGAGGACCCCACTGCTGACACAGACATAAAAAAAAATTATACTGCAGTTTGCCAAAATATATCTAAGTCAAAATCCTTCTGGGAAAATGTCTTCTGGAAAGAGGAGACCAAGATAGAGCTTTTTGCTAAAGCACATCGGTCTAATGTTAACCGAGTCCTACAAAGAAAAGAACACTGCACCAACAGTCAAATATGGAGTAGATTCAAAGATGTTTTGGGGTGTCTTGCGGCCCCTGGCACTGGGTGCCTTGACTGTGTGCAAGGCATCATGAAATCTCAAGGTAACCAAAGGATTTTGGGTCTCAATGTAGGGCCCAGTGTCAGAAAGCTGGGTTTGCATCCTAGGTCACGGGTCTTCCAGCAGGACATTGACCCCAAATGTACTTCAAAAAGCACAAAGAAATGGATGTGAAAAGCACAAAGAATGGTGGCCAGCAATGAGTCTGGATCTAAATACCATTGAACACCTGTGGAGAGATCTTAAAATTGCTGCTGGGAGAAGGCACCCTTCAAATGTGAGAGACCTGGAGCAGTTTGCAAAAGAGGGGTCCAAAATTCCAGTTGAGAGGTATAAGAAGCTTGTTGATGGTTATAGGAAGCAATTGATTTAGCTATTTTTTCCAAAGGGTGTGCAACCAAATATTAAAGTTGAGGGTGCCAGTAATTTTGTCCGGCCCATTTTTTAGAGATTTACGTGAAATTATATAATTTTTGGCTTTTTTTTTTCTCAGTTTTTTTGTGTCATTTCAATACACACAAATAAAGTATATAAGTTTAAAACAATGCATATGTAATTGCAATAATTTTTTGGGAGGAATACTTCATTTTCTGGAAAAATTTCAGGGGTGCCAACTCTTACGGCCATGACTCTACATATCCATTAATCTCTATAGCCACCTTTCATGTGCAAACTGTATGAATGAGTATATGTAAACATACATATTACCCTGTATTCATGATCCCAGATATTAGCGTTCAGCAACCAGTGTTAATACAGAATATTAATGTATTAAAGGGACTATCTGGACTAAAAATATTGATTGCCTATCTGAAGGATAGGCTTTGAATATTAGATTGGTGGGGAACCAACACGTGGCACCCTCACCAATCAGTTTTTCTCAACAGCTGATACACAGAGAACAGATCAGGAAGCAGACTGTTCCATTCTCTGTGTAGTGACTGAACCAAGTCACTGCAGCTTAGCTCTCATTAAAGAGAATGGGAGCTGACCTGCAGTAAGCTGATCTAGATACTACACAGAGAATGGAGCTGTTGACTTCTTTGTGTATCAGTTGCTGGGAACAGCTTATCAATGGGAGGTTTCAGGTGTCAAATCCTCACAGTATGATGATATATTCTTAGGATAGGTCATCAACATTTTTAGGCTTTAGGCTGAGGCCCTGAAACACAGCTTTTTTGTTACAGATTTTTCTGTGGTTTTTTTTTAAGCCAAAGCCAAGAATGGCTACAAAAGGAATGGCAAATATATATGAAACTCTTATACTTCTACCTTCTGCTCAATGCACTCCTGACTTTGGCTAAAAAAAAACAGAGAAAAATCTGCAACACAAAAAGCTGTGTTTCTGCAACGTGGGGCCTCAGACTTAAGGGCAAGGTTATCAATCTGTAGTCCATGTACCCTAAGGTGTATACACCATTCATCTAGGGGTTACCCCTATAGTCCTCATACTATCCTTTCAATAGGTGAATAATCATAACCTTGAGGGAATTCTGATGTAATTTATTTAAGCACAGTGTATTTGGCTTAAAAACAATGAGAGACACTATTTTAGAGAATACCTTTAATATTTGAATATAAAATTTCTTAAGGATATGTTTGAAGTTAGAAGTGCAGAGCTGCATTTCTACAACAAAACAAAAAAAACACATCCTAACCATATGTTAAAT
Organism: Leptodactylus fallax; assembly: GCA_947044405.1. NCBI lineage: Eukaryota > Metazoa > Chordata > Amphibia > Anura > Leptodactylidae > Leptodactylus > Leptodactylus fallax. The sequence goes on along the minus strand of CAMRHE010000001.1, from coordinate 579,499 downwards.
GGGTTGTCTGGGTTCAAAAATATTGATGACCTATCCTAAGTATAGGTCAACAATATGAAATTGGTTGAGGTCTCATACCCCACACCCCAACCAATCAGTTGTTTTCAGCAGTTGATACACAGAGAATGGAACATAAAGCAAAGAGCTCTGTTCTCTGTGTAGTGACCACAATAAGTACTGCAGATCAGTTCATCTGAATAGAAGCTAAGCTGCAGTGACATTTCCACAACTACACAGAGAATATGCAGTGTTCCATTCTCTATGTCGGATAACCACTTTTCTGATATTAATGACCTATCTGTATTTTAAGCCTGTCTATCAAAGCCCTATTACCTATTATTGACTTATTATTAAGTCAATTATTGGAAACTTCTGTTCCTAGGAACATTGCTTCTCAATAACAGAAAAAAAAAATATTTGTTGTTTGATCACATTATTTATGCAGCATATACAATCATCACTTATTGTCAGCATGTCTCCCTTGTAAGCAGGGCAATATGCTGCAAACAATCATGTATACATGTACATGTAACAATCATGAAGGAATTGTTTATCCTCAAGCAGCAGCGGCAATTGCTCCATGTAAATGCAGACAATGATCAGGAACACACTTTCTTAAACAAGTTGTCCAGGATCTGAAGATTTTTGATACTGATGACCTAATCCACAGTATATGGTTTCTGGCGGCTGATCAGTTCGGAGATAGGGCATCAGAATCAAAAATCTTCAAATCCTGGACAACCCCTTTAAGAACATCCATCCCATGTAAAAGGGGCCCTATTTTGTTGTTACAAAAAACAAAACAAAACAAAAAAAAAAACAACACACACAACACTGCAGAAAATTTTCTTGCCATCTGTTTGATCGGGTTTTCATTGTTTCTGATAGGTGAAAAATTACAGTCTGCTACACAATTTCAGTTTTTATTTTTTACATGCAGTTTTTATAGTTTGCTGTTTTCTCTCATTTACATCAATAACCAAGGAGCGGCAGTGTATAAGACTAGCGCAAAAACACAGTAATATAGAACCATAGTAATAATTATTGAGCAATTCATATCAACATAAACTCACAGACATCTCACCTTGTGTGCCATCAGAAAAGGTCCCAAATTGGCAGGGTGAACAGGTCGATGTACCATTGCTATAGAAGCCTGGGTTGCAAGGTGGACAATCTTCCTTATTCCCAGAAGCTGGAAGCTTCACTGCATCAGAGATATCCTCTCTGCATATCTTTGGCTCAATCCATTTAGACATGATTTGAGTCTGAATAAACATGTCAAACAAACCTATGTCAGTTTTATTTTCACAAATGTTGTGCCACAGAAGATAGTCAAATATTTACCAAGTTTATTAGAATTATCCTGTCACTAGGCAAAGGAAAGCAACATTCTAACAATAAGAGTTCCAGTGAAAAATGTAAAGTTTATTCACCCAGCATGTTCAGTACAAAGACAGTTTCAAATTGAGAGGCTCCACTGATGGGTTAAAACGTTGCTGCACTACTAAGTGTACGACATGCAGGTGTATAAAATGCACCAAAGCGCCTTCAAACATGCACTCACTGGCACCCATCAAATATGGCATTGATAGGCTATGCTCAGCCACCAGTATTGTGAACACAGAAAACTCCTTTAATAATCCAGTAACAGAATCTATAAATGCCATTAGAGGTGGAAGTATGTTTTGTTAAATAGACGGCATCATAATGTAGAGCTTAGAGCAGATATACATTACCTTCCCTTCATTGTCACAAGCAGTGTGTATTTGAAACATATCTTTAGCTGAGCATGGGGGACGATCTAAACACTTGCTTGCTCCTTCATCTGAAAGGATATAAGATTTACTTTAATGACTGAAAATGAGAAAGAATAAAAATTCTGATTTCTATGTGACTATCAATAAAAGGAAAGATTTTCTAATGCAACTCTTTTTGGCCAGCTTGCAAATCTCCATGGTCTCTAAATCTTATGCATGGAAAATGGAGCTAACCCCAAGAAATAGACAACTTCAGTAAACTTCTATTGCATAAACCAGGTGTGTTTATTAATGTCATGACCATAAAATACCTGAGTACTGTGTTTCCTGTTTACATTTAATGCACTCCCTTGCTCCTTTGTCAGAATATGTGTTCCTGGGACAGATCTTGCAAAATGAAGATCCTGGTGTATCACTGAATGTACCAGGCTTACAAGGAAAGCATTCAGATGTGTATGCGACTCCTGTAACAAGACAAAATACATACGGTAAAAATTGATGTTTTAATAAGAAGTCGAAGGCTTAGTTCACATCTACGACAGAGTCTGCATTGGAGACTCTGTTGCAATGTCTGCCTGAAATCTGCAGGCAAAAAATGCCTGCATGGAGAACTTTTCCTCCACTGGTTTCAGTTGTAAAATGACGGACACCCGATGGACACCATTATATAGTCAATGTGTTTTGCCGGGCTCTGTGTGTAACCTCTATTACAGCAGTCCGACTGTCCATTGTTCTAGTCCTCTAACAGACCAGAACAACAGAAAAGTGACGCTAGAGTGAACCAAGGACTCTTGATTCACTCTAGCATCACCTTTCTGTTGTTCTGGTATGGTCAAATATGAAACAAAAAAGAAAAAAAGTCACCACAAACTGCAGAAAAGTTAAAAGTTTAGTTAAGGCACTGCCATGAGAGTTGCTTAAGTCTAATACAAACTTATTCTCTACTGGCAACTATTTTGGCGGTTCCATTCCTTACACTGCCGAGCAGCTAAATGTGGGTAGAACTCCAATGTGACTGACATATCTGCTGTGAACTGTTATATCATATTATTCCACATTCCTGTGTTGGCTGATCATTTTGTACATAAACACATATTTGGTCTACAGTAGTCTTGGGAGGACCCTTTGAGGGCTGTACTCAATTCTAAAACAGGGCATGAAGTTACAAATTATAGTATATAACCCCATCAAATGGTATTTTTGAAACAATTCCACCTTTTGTGAGTTGACCTTAAAATTGCCTACTTCATTGGGAAAATTTACAAGAAGTCGGTACTGTATTTTACCTTCTATAGTAATGTTCTTTATCAGGACAGGCTTCACCACCTTTGATCCCAGAAGAATGCCAGTAGTTCTCCAATACAAAATGTTGGTTCCTGATTTTAAAGCCACCTGCAATTATAAAATCAGAATGTTAAATAAAAGTAGAATTGAGAAGTTAACTATTTATTTCTATTTAACTATTTATTTTAACTATTTAACAACAGAACATTTTACCATTAAAATACCGTTACTGAAAATGAACTGGGGATGTTCTAGGCCAGATGGCTGACCCCCTCACACCCGTTTATACACCATTCCCAAATTAGTTCTATCTAATGGCAAACTGTCTGAACACCCCAAATATGTTCATAAAATATTTTCAACTTTCTAGTCTCATCTATATAACAGTAGAATTAGCTTTCAGAGACATAGGACCTAAGCGCTTCTTAAAGATAATCTGTTACCTCATAAGGACCTACTGGAAAAAGAAATTTACTTACAGGATGTGTTGATGTTGATCAAAACAACCGCAAAAATACCTGGCCCTAATGGCTTTTCTAATTTATATAATTAAAAAATGGCTAATCTCTTAGCTTCCCACCTTGTACGATATTTCAGTTCAATCTATCCACCATGCCAGAAGCTCTCAGAACTCTTTCAGTCATTCCTAAACCAGGCAAAGACCACTCACATTGTATTTATAGGCCCATTTCGCTCATGAATTTAGAAATTTATGGCAAAATTATGGCTAATTGGATAAATACTTTCCTTGAGGGCTATCAGGTGGAGTTTATACCTAATTGATTAACCTACGATCAAACCTGTAGACTGACAATCTTCTTGATTCCCTCCTGAAGGGAAGTTTCATCTACGAAACAAGTTCTCTGCTTATCATTGGACCTATACAAAGAATCTGATTCTCTCAACTGGGAATAGTTTTTAACAGGGTCAGACTGGCCCACCAGGGAACCGGTGAATCCCCCGGGGGGCCCCGAGCCCTGACTATTAGTCCTCATTTTGCCAATGCAAAGGTCAGGGGCCCGATTGGGACAGTCAGGGGCCCAAACCAGGACAGGGGCTGGATTGGCAACCTTGGGGGCCCAAGACAACATTGTAATGATTAAAGATGGCCGGCTGCTGGTGCTGCGCAGCGGCAGGAGTAGGGCCGCTTTAACCATAGGGCCAACAGTGCCCCCTTTGGACAGCAGGACAGTCCTACATTTGCTGTCCCGCTATCCAGGGCAGTGGGTCTTGATGAGTTGCAGACAGTGATGAAGCAGGGAGCGGACGGCATCCTACCTCATCACCCAGCTGCTTTCTTTGCTCTCGTTGTTCTGGGAGCAGGCGGCGTGATGTAGTGACGTCACTTACATTGTGCCTGTTACTCCGTGAAGACTCCGGGATCAGAGAAAGGAGTGAATGGGGAAATGGGGAAAGGTGAGTATTAAGGTTTTTTTTTTTTTAATGTGATATATACAGTGGGGGACACAAAACTATGGAGGCAACCTGGGGGGACATGATACTGAGGGGGGCAACCTGAGGGGGCCATGTCAGTGTGGGGGGACATGAATTTGTGGGGGGCAACCTGGAGGGGGACATGAATCTGTGGGGGGACATGATACTGTGGGAGTAACCTGGAGTGAGGGTATACTGTGGGGGCAACCTGAGGGAGCCATGTCAGTGTGGGGGGACATGAATTTGGGGGGGGGCAACCTGGAGGGGGACATGGTACTGCGCGGTGACTGGTTTCTGCATAGGAGCCCAGACCAGCAGTGTGAAAGGTAAGTACAACTTACCCACGCAAACAAAAAAACAACTTTTCCCCCTATTTTGCCTCCAATTATTTCAACTTCACTCTGATAACTACAACCCCCATCAGCTCCAGATGCTCTGGGTCTGTTGAGAGTTGTATTCCCCCCTTCTCCCACCCCAGCTAATTTCCCACTGTATTGTTATGCTTGTGCCTGCTCTAGGGCTCCAGCATAACAATACCTAAGTCGCAGAAACTCCAATACAGCTATAGGGAAAACCCGTAAAGGGGACACTGTATGGGCATACAGCGGCGCCTTTATTATTCTCCCCCATACAGTGGCCCAATCACTGGTCCCCTATACTGTATTGGGGCCATTATATTATGGGGGGAAGTGGTGGAGGCCAATAGCCTGGGGGACATTAAAAGGGTTGTGCAGGATAACATTTTTATTTTTTTTTTTATTACCCCAGGGCAGGTGAAAAAAAATAAAACCCCCAAATTTCTCTCCTGTCCCCAGTGTCTCCCAGCGTGGTTCGGTCCTGCAGATCTGTTTTCTTCCAGCGGAAGTACCCTCTGCACTTGACTACCTGTGATGTCACGTGACCCCTGAGGCCAATCAGCGGCCTAAGGGAAGGGACCTGCGACATCACAGCCAGTGAGGACCTCCGGCAAAATACAGCGAAGCTACAGGACCGGACTGTGCTGGGAGGACACCGGGGACAGGCGAGTATGAAGTTTTTTGTTTTTTTATACTGGACAACCTCTTTAAAGTGTGATGGGGGGCTATATTAAAGGGGTTGTCCAGGCATAATGGTTTGTCCTCAGAATAGGCCATAGATACCTGATCTGTACGGGGCTGACCCCGGACCGATCAGTTGTATGGAGCCACTTCTGGCACCTGTCCTGTACACAATACAGGGCCAGAAACAGAATGCTCTGTTTGGGCACCTTCACTGCATATCAGCATTTATTGAAGTCAGTGGGAGCTGAGCTGCAGTGAAGGCGCCGGGCGTCTAAACAGCGGATGGAACTTTCTGCTTCCGGCCCTGTGTTGTGTACAGAACGGGCACCGGAAGTGGCTCCTTACAGCTAATGGGACCATGTGTCAGCTCCCTACTGATCAGGTATTTATGGCCTATCCTGAGCATAGGCCATAAAAAAGATTAACCCTGGACAACCGCTTTAATATGCCCCACACAGTTTAATGTCCCACCCCACAGGATGTTAGCCCCCATCACTGCTCCCACACAATATAATGGCTCCATTACTGTTCCCCATACAGTATGGTGGACCAGTGAAGAGGCCACTGCATGGTGACGACCAGTGAAGTGGCCATAAAAAAAATTTGGCCCAGACAACCCCTTAAATGAGGTTGTCTATAAATTGGAGTAATCACTGTGGCGGCCACCAGGGAGGTGTAACAAGAATTTAAAAAAAAAAAAAAAAAAAGTATACTCATCTGTCCCCAGCAACCCGTTGTCCCTTGCCTGTGTCTGTTCGGTCTCATGGCGGAGCCTCATTTCTGGAAATCCTGTACCTAATTGGTCATAGCGATCACATGAGGTGCAGGACTCCCAGCAAGAAGACGCCGGCACGAGACTGAAAGGACACTGGCAGCCGACAACGGAGCTCCAGGAACAGGTGAGTATGCTTTTTTATTTATTTATTTATTTATTTATTTATTTTTTATATTACACCTCCCGCCCGTCACATGGGTTGCTCCAATTCCTGGACAATCTCTTTAAAGGATTTATCCATCTTTCTAATATTGATGGCCTGTCCCTAGGATAGGTCATCAATATTACATCTGCGATGATACAACAGCCAGGACCTCTGCAGATCAGCTTTTCCAGGACAGTGCGGTTACAGGTTATGGTAACAATTCCAGGAGACACACTATTCACTTGCCATACAGGGTGTAGCGGTATGTTTAGGTAGTGCAGTGGTGCACATGGTATGGCGGGTGAGCAGCATGGTTCCTGACATGTTAATACCTTTAGCCTCCCTGTCTCGGTAGCGCTGATCTGCAGGGGTCCTGATGGTGGGCCTCTAGAAACAATTCCACTGGTGGGCCCTAGACATCCCAGTCCGACACTGCTTTTTAACATCCTAGAAGATGAAGTTTTGGCTCGAAATTTGTAACTTTGCTTCACATTATCTATTCAACTTCTACTGCGAATGAAAGCATAGGTTTTCAATCCCCTACTTTTCTCTTAAATTAAGGTACACGGCAAGGGTGCCTCCTTTTCCCTAACTTATTTGTTCTAGCCATTGAGCTATTGACCCACCTTGATCTGGAAGAACCCAGAGATCAGGGAAACTGAGGTCCAAGATCAAATAAGATCAAATCCATAAGTGTGCTCTATTTGAAGATGATATCATGCTCACATTGGTATCACCACTAAATTCCCTCCCTAGTCTCTATCACACTCTAGATGTCTTTTCTAATATCTCTGATTTGACTATCAATCACAATAAATCTTGGATTTGATTTGATTCAGCTTGACCTGATTCCGCGCCCTAGCTGTCCTGCTGATATTATATGTACTGTATTGTATGTAAATATATGGAGACCCAGATTTCTTTTCTTTTTGCGATACGCTGTTATTTCTTCTGATTTGCATGTAGCATACAATGATATTATTATGTTTCTGGACGTGATACATTTAATTGTTCAATGACAGAGTAAAAAACATAATAAAAAAAAAATACAATATCTTGAGATTCCCATGACTCCTACCTCCACTTTGCTCTAGACTAACTTTAAACCCCTAAGACACAAGCTGAGGAAGGACCTGGTGGAATGGTCCATGTGGAATTTGCCCTGGCTGGAACATATAGCAGTAATCAAGATGAAATTCCTACCAAGACTCCTGTACTTTTTTCGTGCACTACCTATAGATGTACCTTCCTCCTATCTTAAACAACTTCGGAAAGAGGTCCTCACTTTTGTTTTGGGTCCAAAAAAAATGCAGGACCTCTCCGAAGGTCCTCTATACAAAAAGTTCTCTATCCAAACCTACCTCAACTAACTACCCTAATCAGGCAATCTAGTGTGCCCAGCTGGTTTTCAGTGGTACAGGCTGCCTGCCCTACCTAGAGACTTGCTGATGTGGTTGAAAAAGACTGTCCACCTATATTATTTCCACACCTCTCTTTCTTCATACTTCAATTTCCTCACCTCCCAGCTGCTTGACCACTCCAGAACCCTTATTTGCCGCTGGGTATGCAGCATCAGGCGTTCGGGTGGTAGATGGAGAAGGGATTTTATAGAACCGGAAATTTCTTTTATAAGACTTCGCTATAGGACATAACTTATGTTTATATCCATCGAACTAGCATGCATAACTCTATGGTAGCAAGATCTGTCTAAAACGTTCTAATGGAAAGAATGGCGGGACATGGCAGAAAGGACCTATAAAATTTCCATTAATATTAGGCATTAATTGGGACAAGTTACAAAGTAATTCCCCAATTGTACCTGGTACCTAGCTAAGATGTTTCACTAAGGAACTTCACCTCAACAGTCCCTACTAAACAAAATGATCCCGGGGATCTCTAAACAAGTCCTTCGGTTTGATCCATTTTTGTTTTTGGCCACAAAAATTGTCATAGCAACTTGCTGGAAAAAGGCAGTTGTCCCCCTGGATCTAGTCAAATCGAAGCTGAATTGCATCATGATTAATGTTCATTTTTATTACATCCACCAAGATAGACAGGACTACTTTCAACCCCACTCCATGACACCTAACCCCCCACTGCTCTATTTTGAGCTATATTATTTAACTTTTTGACCCCTATACCCTTTTCCCCCCATTTAATTTAATGTGCCACTTTGTGAATGTTGATTATGTCAAAAACCATGCTGATTCTTTTTATTCTGAAAATTCTGAATGTACTATTAGACTTATATTGAAAAACTTAAAAAAAACAAAAAACTAATGATACTAAAATAACACTATTGATATACTGTACCAGTGGCATATATACCGGAGTAGCAGTGGGAGCGGCTGCCACAGGGCCCCGGACATTAGGGGACCTGGCAGGCACCTGATGTTGTTTTGTTTTTTTTGTTTTTTTTTAATAGGCCGTTAACTGCTGGTGTAACACCAGCAGGTAACGGACCCTATTTACTTACCGATCCCCACTCCTGCTCACGGCCGCCTGAGCTTCCCATTCTGAGGGGAGGTGATGGAACATAAAAAACACCGTTACTTACCACTCCTGCACTTCGGCAGGCTTCTGGCCTCCTTGGTGACGTCCAGGCCAGCGTCATTATGCGTTGCGACGCTGGCTGTGACGTCTGGTCCAATATTGAAGAAGGCTGAAAACTGGGAGTGCACCGGAGCCAGGGACAGGTAAGTAACACAGTTTTTTAGGTTTATATCCTCCCCTGGATCTCTGATCATTATACTCTGGGGTCTGAAAAACCCCAGAGTATAATAATTGTCCATGGGTGGTCCACAATGGGGCATAATACTGTGTGTGCAGGGGCCACTATGGGGCATAATATTGTGTGCATGGGCCACTATGGGGCACAATACTGTGTGCAGGAATGAGGGGAATGCGGTTTGTGGGGGGGGGGGGGAAATGTCAAATGTTTGCCTTGGGGCCCAGCCATTCCTAGTTACGCCACTGTACTGTACATATATATCTATACAACACCAATTAATAAAGTTGGAATGCTGTATAAAATATAAAGAAAACAAAAATGCAATGATTTGGAAGTCTCACGCAACCATATTTTTTATTTTTGTCACAATAGACAATAGAACACATATCAGAAGTTTAAAGTTAGACATTTTTCCATTTCATTTGAAAAAATTAACTCATTTAGAAATTGATGACAGCAACACATCTCAAAAACGTTGGGACAGTGCCATGTCTAACATTGTGGCACATCCCCTCTTCTTTTCAACAGTCTGCAAATGTCAGGTAAGTGAGGAGATCTGTTGCTGGAGTTTTGGGATAGGAATGTTTTCCCATTCTTGTTTTATACAGGATTCTATCTGCACAACATCCCTGAATTGTCTTTGCCTGATTTTCCGTTTCATAATAAGCCAAATGTTTTCTATTGGTGAAAGGTCTGGACTGTTGTGGCCTTAAGTTTGTTTAATATTGACCCCTGATGAGAAACTCTGTTTCAAAAAAGTGTAAAGGGTCTTATATCCAAAACATGGGTAGGAATTAATTACACTGCAGTCACTAGCTACAGGGTCTTGTGGAGCTAACAGTGCTCCTGGGCGTTGCGCTGGGGTCGGTTTGCACAAATGTATCAAAATCCCTGCATCTGTCTGGAAATACTGTTGCACCTGTATAATGGAACAATTTTTATTTTACATGACACACTAGGTGTTGTACACCTATTTATTTTAAAGAGACATAGTAAAAGTTTTAGCTCTCTAGCACAGTTTATTTTCAGTGATACTCTAGTGAGCATAAAGGCATGGCAAACTGTTCATAGACCAGTGTCTTTTTATACACATTCATGTGACTAAGTTGACCCTGTTTATCATTAGTATCACATACTTTTCCAGCCTTTTGTTAACACTTTCCCAACTTTTTTGAGATGTGTTGGTGCCATCAATTTCTAAAGGAGTTATTTTATATATGATTATTCTGGTATGTGTTCTATGTTCTGTAGTGAATAAAATATAGTTATGAGATTTCCAAATCAATGCATTTTTGTTTTCTTACATTTTGCACAGCGTCTCAACTTTGATATGATATGAGAAAACGTAAAATAACAAGTGATGTCCTACTGGGGCTATGTACGGTGCTAACTGCTATGCTGTGTGCCTTGTGTTTTATCCTACAGAAAAAAAAAGCTACGAGCCAGTGCTATGTTTTATGAAATGGTTTTCACACAATACTTTTATGTTCACTGGAACCCCCATTGTTTACCAGGACTCAAGAAAACCATAGAAGTTCACTAATCTGTTGCCAACTATGGCAGGCATGTTAGCTTACAAAGAGCAAACTGATATAAGTAAAAGTAACATTTATAAAGCTATAAAAAAATAACAACATTAAGAGAAAGTCGCTGCAGTGCACCACAATTTTGTTTTCAAAAGTTATCACAAATTGACATTTTGTTTTCTGGTTGCCTTTTAAATTTTGTCCGTTGAATCATGTCCTACACAATGAGATACTGTATACTGATTTCTGTTTGGTTAAGGACTATATCTTCGTAAAAACATTAGGATAACTAAAAATTCATACCGAATGATGCATCCATTCGCTGTTCTCAGAGAGTTTCACCCACTTATCAGACGCAGAACTTGTTTCCTGACACTGGTCATTTTGTATCTGGCAAAGCAAAAACAGCCAATAAATAAATAAAAAGTTCTTGAGGCATAATGCATGCTACAAGCTAATATAAAAAAAATAAAACCCCATAGCTTTCCATTAATGAAGGGTGATTTTCACCAAAAAATGAATATTTGGCTAAATCCCAAGAGTAGGTCTGCAACTCTCTTAGGCCCGGTCACAACTGCGTTCGGGTTTCCGTTTGGGAAGTCTGTTTGGGGACCACCCGAACGGAAACCTATACGCATAAAAAAGTGGTTTACCTGGGAAACCCGCGGACCCCATAGACTATAATGGGGTCCGTGTGGTTTCGGTACGAAACATGCGGAGAGGAAAGTGCTGCTTGCATCTCTGTACTAAGGCGCCATCTAAAACACCAAATGCTGCTGCAGGTACATCATGCAATTCTGTAAAACTAGTGTCCACATGGCTCTGCCACGTGTATGTGACCTAAAGGTAAATCCATCACAAGTTTTCTAATTGGGAATTATAATAATCCATCACTTAGCATTTCCTCTATAAATGAAACTGGAGGGAAGTAGTAAGGTGATAAATGTATATCACATAATATATACGGTATCAAAATGCTTAAATTATTCTTACAAAGAACTCAAAAAATATGTTGTTGTCCAGGTATTGATAGTCAAAGGACACGGAGCCAGCTTTCTTCAGGTGCACAGCATAAATAAGGGACACAGTGCAGTCATCTCGATTTGATTCAATGTAGTTTCCTCGAGGAATCCAAGACGAGCTGATTATACAAAATATAAGTAGAATAGCTGTTAGTATCAGTTCACTGCCTGTCCCATAAAACATCATGCCATCTTCTGAACTGGCAAAACAATGTCAATGCATGAAACAGAGTGTAGTCTACAGAGGTTATCCTTAAATATATCCAAGCCTGGCCTTAGCGTATACAGCTCTGTGAGTGGAAGTATATTTTGCCCCCCCATCCCTATTCAGGTAAAAAAAAAAGAAGACTGTTGGTGCTCTGGCTCAAACCTAGAAAAATGCACCTAACGCCGGGGCCCCACGTGGCGTAAACAGTCACAGGAAAGCAAATCCCATTCTCACTTTGCGTTAAAATACGTGCTGCGGATACATGGCGATTTCCAAAACCGTTGCAGTTTTGGAAATCACGGTATGTCAATTATACCTATGGAAACGCTGGCGTTTTTCTATAGATATTATTGAAGCAGAAAATCTGCAGAGGAAAACTCTGCGAACTTTCTGTCAAAAACATTGTGGGAAGAACCGCAATGCATTGCCGCCACGGTTTTTCCTGTAGCGCTTTTTTGCTGTGGGAAGCCACGTGGGGCCTTAGCCTAAAAAAACATTTTACTGTGTTTTTCTTATGGGGCTAAATCTAAGAAAATTTATACCAATACTCTGGATCTTGGTAAACTTTTACCTTTACTTTGAGCCCATGATTCTTTAATTTCATCATCTTTATTCTGTATTTGAGGATTACTGTATTGTGTTAATGTGGTTTTCCGGGACTCGGTCCAGGGTCTGAAGATGTGCCAAATGTATCAAGAGTGGTGCATACCTTATGATAGATTTGGTACATCTTTCTAGAAGTTACAAATATTTTTCCATTATGCCATCTCTTTTAGGTTTTATGGGACATTTGATGGCCTATCCTTAGGATGTAGCAGAGTTAACCCAAACTTCTGCAACTGGTTAAACTGCAGCATGATATAATAGAAGACTAATGAAAAGTCATTTTTAAATGTTTTTACAATATGTTTTCATTTTGTTGTTGACTTCTGTGAAGAGATATCACACTGCAGCAGTTTAATCAATTGCAGGAGTTCGGGAGAACTCTGCTTCATCTGTATATGAAAAATGTACGAAATGTACAAAAGTAACATTACAGGATTGCCAGGATCTTTTTCTGTTGAAAGCCCTATACTGTGGCAAATAGCAGGGCAGATAAGGATAGAGCAGCTAACCTTAAATGCACAGTGCTTTTGTTTACTGTTAAATAGGAGTCATTCCGTGTCAAGTGGACCAATTTTAAAGGTTGTCCCCCACCTCACCATCTCAGATTTTGATGAAATTTGGTACATAGTTTCTCTATGGTATAAAACTAAGCTGTGCAAAATTTTGGTTTAAAAGACAAAAATTGGAGGTTCTAGGGCACCTCAAGTAAAGGGTTGCAAAACGTCACTTGAGCAAAAATGACATTTTGGGCCAACTTCCAGAAGCTGTAAACATGGAAGTTTTAGTAGTATAAGGGAGATATTTGGAGAACCTGCACAACTTTTAGGGCTTAATGATCTGGCAAAACCCCATGTTCCTAGTCCTCTTACTTTTTGCATGGTTTAGGCTCAAAAAACGGCAAAAATGAATTTACAGTGATTTTGAGGCTGCTGTATAAAAAGCATTTTTGCCTAATTTTTGATGCTAGGCTTACTTTGATGCCTACAGTTCACTAAGAAGTCAAACTGTAGCAAGGGTGCAGTGAAGAAACACAGCAACAGACACTCAGGAGCCAGGAGGTACCAGAAGCGTGCAATTGGGCAATGAAACAAACAATTCTGCCTTGCAGCAGGGTCCACCAATCATAATTGGCCAAGTCGGTCATCCTAACTGACTGCAGTTTTCTTTAAACCTGTTATGAAACCAGGCCTCATCCTTCCACATCCTAAAAAAATTCCTGTTTTTTCATTTTCTTGAATACAGTTTTATAACATAATGTGTTCTTTATTTAAAAATTTGGTGTTTATTGAAAGAAGAATTACTTTTACTACACTTGTATCAAGGGTGTAGTGAAGAAATCACAGGCTACTGCCCGCAAACCGTTGAGGGCATTTTTTCAATCCTTATATGAAGAGACTCTGAAATGAAAACAACATATTCTGATAGAAGGAAATCTGCTCTTTCTAATGGTGCTAAAAGAAAGAAGATTGAAGCTGTCCCACTGGAGCTATAGGGCATCAAAGATAGCCAAAATTAGGCAAAAATGCTTTTTATCTTAAATTTGAAAGCTTATATTTTTTCAACCACTTGAAGGAAAGTCCTGCAAATTGGAAGGCCTCATTACAGCCAGGTATTTAGTACACCTACCAAAAATCAACCTGAAAGGCCAACTAGTTTTGACACTACAGCAGCCTCAACATCACTTTAAATTCATTTTTGCAGTTTTTTGAGCCTAAACCATGCAAAAAAGTAAGAGGACTAGGAACATGGGGTTTTGCCAGTTCATTAAGCCCTAAAAGTTGTGCAGGTTCTCCAAATATCTCCCTTATACTACTAAAACTTCCATGCTTACAGCTTCTGGAAGTTGGCCCAAAATGTCATTTTTGCTCAGTTGACGTTTTGCAACCCTTTATTTGAGGTCCCCTAGAACCTCCAATTTTTAGTCTTTTGAACTAAAATTCTGCACAGCTTAGTTTTATATCATAGAGAAACTATGTACCAAATTTCAATCAAAATCTGAGATGGTGAGGTGGGGACCCCTGGTCCACTTGATATGGAATGACTCATAGTACAAATGCACTGCTCAGCTGAATAGCTCATAATGCCTCCAGGTGCAGGAAATATATAAATGTATAGAATAAACATGGTTTGACAGAGAGGCACTGATACAGACAAAAAAATGTGTCATATCTGTAAAAAGGCATAGCCTGTTAAGATAACAGTCTGCTTGGAAGCCACAGGCCCCAGCCATTTTCCTCCTGATTAGATAATGTTAATGTTTAAGCTTCCATGCTAATAATATTTCTTGGGTTTCAGGAAAGCACATACTTATCACAGCTATCAGGTCTGTTTCCAGAAAAGTCACCAGTGGTCTCCATAAACGTGGCCACATTGGAAAATCCTGATGGCATCTCATCCCATTCATCAAACTTGATCCCAGTTCCTAATGAGTACGTTCCTGCTGCACACTCTGTGCATGACTGGGTTTTAATATCCAAGAACTGGCCAGAATCACAGGAAAATGCTGAAAAACATAACGGATTGTCAATAAGCTGTAAGGAAAAGGTACTCCATACTTTAAGTAAATGAAACAAACTAAACACAGAACAAGAATCAGTAATATTTTCTGAGTTTATCATGATTTATTTCATGAAACTGGTCAATCAGATTCACAAAAATTTAGAAAAAGATATACTAGACTGATATGACTGTGTACAGCTTTAGCAGAGCACCAAACACTATCACCATATGTTCACAGACTATTAAGTTTCTTGGCATTCCTTTAGCTGAGAATTTCAGGTCAGACTAGTTAGAGATAGTTTCTAACTTGCTCTTCCTTACATATGTTTTGTAAGGTTTCCTAAGATTAGATTCAGCTCACTTGAATTTTCAGTGGTCATGTGAAATGAATCAACCCTGTTCCCCACCATTCAGCTAAGAAGTAAACCTACACTTGTGTAAAGGTATAATACTGCCTATTGTGCACCATAAAAGAGAAATCAGTAAAAAGATCTTTATGACAGCCTTGACACGCCCATACATATTATACTTGTTAACATATAACACCCCAAGAATGAGTTGTTGGAATCGAATGAAACCTTCTATGTATGAATGTAATGATGATACAGTATATGTCAGTGATGACAATATTAGAGCAAAAGGATAAGTTTATCGGGAAACTGTACAACTGAAAGGAGGTTCTAGTACCCTGCTGGGCCGACTCTAGCCTGGACACAAAATGAGATATACTGTTGGGCATGAAGGCATACAGGCTCCTTATGGTATCCTGTGGCACATTTGCCCACAGATGTTGAACCTGGGTCTTAGTTCCTGCACACTCGTGAGCTGCCAAAGATGGTGTTCCACTTGGTCCCATAAATGCTGACTAGGCAGCCAAAGAAGTGTTGTAATCTGACGGAGACATTCCTTGGAAACCCTTGTTATTATCCTTCTGAAAAATGCCAGTTGGTAGCCCTGCCAACACATGCAGCCGCAGGATGTTGTGCACATATTGCTGAGCTATTACAGCCTATGCAAACAGCAGTAAAAGAAGATGAATTGAGGCGGACTTCCTCCTCAGATTCCTCTTCATTTTCTAACCCTCCAAAATAGAGCTTTGTCTTAACATCAAAGCTTTCACTCACTGATCAGCTGCGGGTGAATGGGGCTGATCAGCTGAGCGTTGTAGAGACATGTTTAGACAGTATACTACCCAAAGGAAGCTTCTGAGAACCTTTTTATAGGTCAGCAGAGGAAGCACTTTTATGCTCTCTTGTGGCAAGATGCAGTGTCTAATCAGACCACACTTGTAATAATTTATAGATCTCCCTGAAATAGAACTGCATGCCAAGTTTTCCAGCAATTCAACATTTTTACCTGGGTGTGTGAGTTTTTTGTTTTTTTTTTATTAATGAATTTATATGAAAGTCAGCTGGGCTGAGTGCATGTGTATGGTTGAATCAGGAGAAACAGCTGTGGGCCAATAAAAAGAAAATGTTATGGACAAGCTGCAGTTTTTGGAGCTTTTTTTTGAGCCAAAGCCAAGACTGAGTGCAAATGGAATGGGTAATATAAAAGTGAAGGGTTTAGTGTATTAATTCTCTGTTCTGCTAAATCCACTCCTGGCTAAAAAAAAAAAAACGCAGCAAAATATGCAACAAAAAAAGCAGCTTTACTGCAACATGTGACCTCAGCCTTAGGGCTTATTCCCACATCAGTGATTTATGAAAGTGTGAGGTCAGTGTTTTCCACTGACAGCACACAGACATTTTGATTTTATGGCTGTGTTGTCAGTGGTTCATCCATTTTTTCACATCAGTGAAGACTGTATCAACCATTTTTAGAAAAAAAAATGTTATACTTAAGGTCTGTGAAAAAACGGGCATGTGAATGGAACTATTAAATTCAATGGATATGCTTGCCATGGGCATGGAATGTGGACACCACACATATGTGATCTGTTGTAATCAGGACCAATACCAAAACCAAAAACGAAGGTATGGAAGGAAAGGATCCACATGGTAAGCACGGATCCTTTCCTTCCATACCTCCGTTTGGTTTTGGTATTGGTCCTGATTGCAACAGATCTACCAGATGTCCCAGTGACGGTGATCCCAAAGCTACCACCTCATCAGCTCTGTGTTTTTCCATTCAGTGCTTCAGGGAGTTGTGACTCATTCACAACTCCAAAAGGTGAGAAGTGATTTTGTAATCTATCCACCTACATAATTATTTGGCGATATTACACAGCATGTCAAATTATACCTACGCCGGCAGTTTCCCATAGGTAGAATAGAAGCAAAAAGTCAGCAGAGGAAACCTCTGCAGATTTTCTGTGAAAAGCGCTGTGGAAAAACCACGGTGTGTTGTCGCCACAGTTTTTCCTGCGTTTTTTGCTGCAGCCTGCTACATGGGGCCTTAGCCTAAATGTTGATACTTAGTGTCTCCAAAACAAAAAATAAAAAATAAAGAAAAACTACTAAAACAGATCCGTGCAGTCTCAAAAATTGACACATCCATAGATTCAGTTGGATTTTAGCACTGTATGTATTAGATTTGCCATGTGAATTATTGAGTTTCACTTGTTTACCATTTAACTGCTGTTTGTTTACTGCATAAGATTTACTAATCTTGTCTAGTAGATGATGCTGAATGATAAATCTGGTGTAACTTTTGACTACACCACTAATTAGTTGGTTTATGTTGTCACCATGCCCCTTTCCTGCTAAGCCATTCCCCATTGTTGAGAGAGGCACAAAAAGCTTCCAAAATATTTATTAAAAGTGGTTTGAGGCATGCAAACACAGGTGCACAGCTCGTTACAGTCACAGCTAGTAACCAACCACCTGTATTATAATAAGTGGTGCACCTGTGTGCTCATCACATGACCATGGACTGTATATCACATGACCATGGTCAGATTTTTATCCACTGGAAGTAAGCAGAATGAATAACAGCAAGAAGAGATCTTGAAAACGGTGAGGACTTGATACAGAAAGTATACTGGAAAATTGTAGAACTTTTCATTATACAAGCATTAACTGAACAATAACAACTGAAATTGGACAACCCTCTTTAAATTCCCTGTTTTTGGAGGAACTGGCACGATAACTATTCAGAGATTTGCCAGAGGTGTTATCCAGCTAGAGGGACATACTGGTTTGGTCTGCATTATTCAAGTGACTTTAAAAAGACTAATCTACATTTAGCCAAGAAAGAAATCTACCTGAGCTCTAGAAGATGTGTAAGAGTACAGGCACACCAGTACATATAAAGGCAAGCTGCTTTCATCTCTGACCCAGAGCTGATTTTTTTTTTTATGCCAGAAAGAACCTTACCTGATATATACCTAATTTATCATTATTAAATAAATCATTACTACTTTTAGTATAGTTCACCGAACATGTTAGAAAAAAGTATAAAACGTATCTTTTAATATAAAAATCAAAAAATCAAAGAGACTAAAGGTGCTAGGAACACCAGCAGTGGTGTATCACAGCAGTGGTGTATCGCAGCAGCAGTGTATCGCATCAGTTTAAACAGCATGTGAAATTTGTAGGGAGCTAGGACACATTCGTATGTCCATAAAAAGGGCACAAATGGTGTGAGTATATGTGATAATGCACTCAATATGTCCCTCAAAGATCTGACTCCCCAATATATCACATCAAGGGTCAGTAATATTGGTACATGGAATATAGCAAGACTACCCAAAATGAATATATGATCCCCCAGGGATGAGGATACTGGCCTAATGCCACACCAACACTCCTCAGTGGCTCAGTAATGGGTTAGTCAGAATCCAAGGCTGATACTGCTGAATCTCCACTAGACTATTGCAACCCTCTGAGTTGGAGTCAGAAAAAAAAGTCAGTGACTGACTTCTAAATAAAAAAATATATTTGTAATTATTGATATTGTATAATTAATTAGATGCATAGTTTGTTAAATATTTACTGTTCTTTCATAGGAATTCAGTCACTAGCTTTTTTCATGAATTAGGAGTATTAATACTTCTATTTGACCGTGGGTGTCTGACATTTCAGAAGTGCGTTAGAGTCAGAGCAGGAGTTGGATTCAGGCTGTGTAAAAATAGAGGAGTCTGAGTCAGTGGTTTGGCCTACAGACTCCACGGCCTTGCTCTCTCCAGTAGGTAGATTATTTTCTGCAGGAAAAAAAGATTGAGCATGTTGAAATCCAACATGCCCGATCCTTTTACCCCACAGTAAATAAGTTGCTGCCAAAGGAGAAATTAAATGGTTGGGACATTAAACAGGATGTTCAGGATTATTTTATGGCTTGTCATCAAGATTAGCCATTTGTATTAAAGAGGACCTTTCATGTCCTCAGGCACATGCGGTCTTACATACTGCTAGAAAGCTGACAGAGCGCTGAATTCAGTGCACTGCCGGCTTTCCCGGTATGTGCCCCGGGGCTGGAGATATAGGCGGTGTAAGTTTCACGTTTTACTGTCAGAAAGGCGCCCTCCCCGACAGTTCTCGTTCATAGACTTGTACTGGGGAAGGGGGGGGGGGGGCGCGTTCCTCACAGCTGAGCGTCATCGCTGGGCTGTAAGGAACGCACCCTCTCTCTCTGTACTCATCTATAGCCCTGTACTGTCAGAGGGGGCGTTCCTTACTGCCCGGCGATGACGCTCAGCTGTGAGGAATGCCCCCCCAGTACAAGTCTATGAACAAGAACTGTCGGGGAGGGTGTTCCTCACAGCACAGCTAGACTGTCAGGAACGCCTTTCTGACAGTAAACCGTGAAACTCACACCGCCGATATCTCCAGCCCCAGGGAACATACCGGGAAAGCCGGCAGTGCGCTGAATTCAGCGAACTGTTGGCTTTCTAGCGGTGAGTAAAACCGCACGTGCCTGAGGACATGAAAGGTCCTCTTTAAATGGGAGGCTGACAGCCGATCTCGCTAGAATTAGCTGTTCAGGTTTCTTTCCAACACCTGTACTATACAGTGGTGTAAGAAGCAGAGAGCTCTGTATGGTGTACAGCAACCAGGTGTTGTTATTGCAGTTCTGCTCCCACTGAAGTCAATGGGAGCTTAGCTGCAGTCTCAGCAGCTGGCCCCAATACAAGGAATGGAGCCAACTGCTTCCTTCTCTGTGCAGTGCATCATATATGTGCAGGAAGTGGCCTTGTACAGCTGATCCATGCAAGGGCCACCTAAAAGTACATACAGACGTAGACAAAATTGTTGGTACCCCTCGTTTAATGAAAGAAAAACCCACAATGGTCACAGAAATAACTTGAATCTGACAAAAGTAGTTTGCCAAACTACATGTTGACAAGCCACAAAGCTTCTGGGAGAATGTCCTATGGACAGATGAGACAAAAATCGAAATTTTTGGCAAGGCACATCAGCTCTATGTTCACAGATGGAAAAATGAAGCATATCTTGAAAAGAACACTGTCCCGACTGTGAAACATGGAGGAGGCTCTGTTATGTTCTGGGGCTGCTTTGCTGCATCTGGAACAGGGTGTCTTGAATCTGTGCAGGGTACAATGAAATCTCAAGACTATCAAGGGATTCTAGTGAGAAATATGCTGCCCTGTGTCAGAAAGTTTGGTCTCAGTCGCAGGTCATGGGTCTTGCAACAGGATAACGACCAAAAACACACAGCTAAAAACACCAAAGAATGGCTAAGAGGAAAACATTGGACTATTCTGAAGTGGCTTTCTATGAGCCCTGACCTCAATCCTATTGAGCATCTTTGGAAGGAGCTGAAACATGCCGTCTGGAAAAGGCACCCTTCAAACCCGAGACAACTGGAGCAGTTCGCTCATGAGGAGTGGGCCAAAATACCTGTTGAGAGGTGCAGAAGTCTCATTGACAGTTACAGGAATCATCTGATTGCAGTGATTGCCTCAAAAGGTTGTGCAAGAAAATATTAAGTTAAGGGTACCATCATTTCTGTCCAGACCTCATGAGTTTTCTTTTTTAAAAAATTCTGTTGAAGCATGGTTGAAAAGCAATGTCTGACTTTCATTTGTTCATTTTCATAGAATTTTTATATATTACTTCTTTTGTCAGATTCAAGTTATTTCTGTGACCATTGTGGGTTTTTCTTTCATTAAGCGAGGGGTACCAACAATTTTGTTCATGTGTGTAAATTAAAAGTCCCAGGCCAACCCCTTTTATAGTCCTAGGGCCCTCAGAGAGCTCCCCCACTTTTCAATCCCAGGATTGATAGTAATCCTTACTATGTATGTTCCCCTGCTGGCCCTCCATTTCCATAGTGGACATTACGTGTCGTTAAACCTATGCCACCTCTCCTAGACGCACTAGACTTAGAATATGCCGCCACTCCAAGAGCACTGTGATCTCCTAGCCAAACCAGACACCGGTCAGCCTCTTCAGCAGAGTCCCCTTTAGCTGATGATCCACCTTTGTACTGGTGGTCCCGCATGCCACAGCTGCCTAAAAAGGTTTATAGGACCTCATTTCTGAAGTCAAGTGAATTCATCCTTCACCTGGAAGTCTTGTACAGTAGTGCCTCACTCTAAAGCCCTGATGCAGTGCTTCCGGGTGGAGGATGACATTGACAGACATGCGCAGTACATTCAGTACTGCACTTGCCGAACCTCTTGAAAAGGGCTTTAGGGGTGTTTACTTTAAGCACACACAGAATCCCACACTACAAAGTAAACTACCCTAAAGCCCTTTTCAACTCATTAACATAATTATACAACAATAAAATTCTCAGGAGCTGAGCAGCAGTCAAATATAACACAGGCATATTTGGAAACCGTGTCAGAAGTCCTACAAGGTGCTGTGAGTAGATTAATGTTGGTGTTTGTGCTGACAGACCCCCCCTTTAATTCTTCTACCATGGAAGGCTAAAATGGGCCTTCTTTTTGAAAGCCACACAGCAGGTGCACATTA
Source organism: Leptodactylus fallax (assembly GCA_947044405.1). Taxonomy (NCBI): domain Eukaryota; kingdom Metazoa; phylum Chordata; class Amphibia; order Anura; family Leptodactylidae; genus Leptodactylus; species Leptodactylus fallax. The sequence goes on along the minus strand of CAMRHE010000001.1, from coordinate 557,591 downwards.
TGTTTTTGTGTTGACAACAGTCATGATTCCTCATATGGGCATCTATTTTTTATCATCTTTCTACTGGAGGTGCTGCTTGCTGCAACTGGTCATAACTTTAGTAGTTTAGATGGAGTAGACCACCTTTATAAGTGGAATGATTTTCTACCAACTCTGGGTTGAGATACTCAGCAATTTCAGCTTTGTACGAATTGTTTTTGTCTTTTAAGTTTATTTTTGTATACTCTGTTCTCTTTGCACAACAGTGTTACCATTCTCTACGAGGTGGCTGGTGGAGGAATAGCCAGATAAAGATAGACCAGATAAAGCAATATACCTTGCCCTAACATCAAGAAGTATGAGTGACAGTCCTCAGTTTTCGATGGTAAAAGACGGCTGACACTGCAGAAACTGGGTAAATCTCAGACAGAAATTGTGTTACTTCAGAAGACATATATTGCAGTCTCAGGATCTTTTAATTTTGAAAAAAAGATGGTATCCCCAAACAAATATGGTGAATGGTCCAAATAAAATGGCAGGAGGTGACCATATCTCCTAAATTATACTAAGGCCTCCATAGGTCAGTTTGCAGTATGGTTCTATACAATCTCTGATGGGTAGACAATCCCATATTGAGTCACTACACCTTTTATCCCTACCCCCATGACATTCACACTCAAACCTATCTCTTTGGAAACAACCCAGTTCTGCAATCTCTGAAATGGGTGGCCAACGGGATATTACATGGTCTGATCATGTCCTAGTTGTTACCAAAACTGAGGTGATTCCTCCAATCAATCTCTATATATTGAAGGCTTAATAAAACCCTTTTGAGTGATTCTGTTATGCAAGCCGATCTTCAGTCCTTCCTCTTTATTTTGAGGAAAATGTTCCAACTGTTCCATCTCAAAGTGATCTGTGAGAAGTGCATAAAGCAGTCTTCAGAGGGGAATGCATATCTATGGTCTCTAGATGCAAAAAGAATGGTAATGCCAGTCATCTTCGGTGTGACAGAGAACTGTGCAAATAGGAATTGGCCTAGGCCCATCGCCCATCCAAATCCCCCCTTAAGAAAGTACAGTCATGGCCAAAAGTTTTGAGAATGATACAAATATTAATTTTTACAAAGTCTACTGCTTCAGTTTTTCTAATGGCAATTTGCATATACTCCAGAATGTTATAAAGAGTGATCAGCTTAACAGCAATTACTTGCAAAGTCAATATTTGCCTAGAAAATGAACTTTATCCCCCAAAACACATTTCAACATCATTGCAGCCCTGCCTTAAAAGGACCACCTAACATCGTTTCAGTGATTGCTCCATTAACACAGGTGTGGGTGTTGATGAGGACAGGGCTGGAGATCAATCTGTCATGATTAAGTAAGAATGACAACACTGGACACTTTAAAAGGAGGCTGGTGCTTGCCATCATTGTTTCTCTTCTGTTAACCATGGTTATCTCTAAAGAAACACGTGCAGTCATCATTGCACTGCACAAAAATGGCCTAACTGGGAAGAGTATTGCAGCTAGAAAGATTGCACCTCAGTCAACAATCTATCGTATCATCAAGAACTTCAAGGAGAGAGGTTCCATTGGTGCCAAAAAGGCTCCAGGGTGCCCAAGAAAGACCAGCAAGCGGCAGGACCGTCTCTTAAAAGTGTTTCAGCTGCGGGATCGTGCTACCAGCAGTGCAGAGCTTGCTGAGGAATGGCAGCAGGCAGGTGTGAGTGCATCTGCACGCACTGTGAGGCGGAGACTCTTGGAGCAAGGCCTGGTCTCAAGGAGGGCAGCAAAGAAGCCACTTCTCTCCAGAAAAAACATCAGGGACAGACTGATATTCTGCAAAAGGTACAGGGAGTTGACTGCTGAGGACTGGGGTAAAGTCATTTTCTCTGATGAATCCCCTTTTCGATTGTTTGGAACATCTGGAAAACAGCTTATTCGGAGAAGAAGAGGTGAGCGCTACCACCAGTCTTGTCTCATGCCAACTGTAAAGCATCCTGAAACCATTCATGTGTGGGGTTGCTTCTCAGCCAAGGGAATCGGCTCTCTCACAGTCTTGCCTAAAAACACAGCCATGAATAAAGAATGGTACCAGAATGTCCTCCAAGAGCAACTTCTCCCAACCGTCCAAGAGCAGTTTGGCGCTCAACAATGCCTTTTCCAGCATGATGGAGCACCTTGCCATAAAGCAAAGGTGATAACTAAATGGCTCAGGGAACAAAACATAGAGATTTTGGGTCCATGGCCTGGAAACTCCCCAGATCTTAATCCCATTGAGAACTTGTGGTCAATCATCAAGAGACGGGTGGACAAACAAAAACCAACAAATTCAGACAAAATTAAAGCATTGATTCTGCAAGAATGGACTGCTATCAGTCAGGATTTGGTCCAGAAGTTGATTGAGAGCATGCCAGGGAGAATTGCAGAGGTCCTGAAGAAGAAGGGTCAACACTGCAAATATTGACTTGCTGCATTAACTCATTCTAACTGTCAATATAAGCTTCTGTTACTCATAATATGAATGCAATTATATTTCTGTATGTGATAAAAACATCTGACAAACACACATAAAAACCAGAGGGCAGCAGATCATGTGAAAATATAATATTTGTGTCATTCTCAAAACTTTTGGCCATGACTGTAATAGACATGAGGTCCCAGTTAAAGGGCTAAAGTACTCATAAAAGTGGAAAGGTTAATTCACTACAAAGATATTATAAATACAGCAATAAGTCCCATACATATTGGCTCGCCAGCTGAGGGTCTATGCTAACACGTCAAACCCTCACACAGTAAAGGACTCAACAGAAAATATTTATTACAATCCAGAAAAGTTAGCCCAGATATTTAGCGAGTATTACTCTTTTCTATATTTTCCTTTCCCAACTCTGCCAACTGATGACTCAATTGCACACCAACTTTTGGATTCTTTTCTTTCCATTTGTTCTCTGTCCACCCTTTCCACATAGGCTCTGGCACAGTTAAATCAAGAGATCACCTTGGAAATGTTTGGCATGGTTGTCAAGGCGCTCCAGACCGGTTCCCTTGGCCTGGACAGGTTTTCATATTTACACTATAAAACATATGGAGAAATATTGTTCCCACACATGATCAAACTCTTTTATGCATTTTTAGACAGAGAGGCAATTACAGTCATACCAAAGTTGGGTAAGGTCCCCTTTGAATGTGCCAGCTATAAGTTGATAGCCTTGTTGAGCTTTGATTTAAAGATATTCACCAAATTGCTGGCTGACAGGTCGAGTTTTTGACTACCTCATCTTATGCGTAAAGATCAGGTGGTGTTCATCCAGTTATGGCAAGTTGGTGACAACACCAGCAGGGTAACTGATCTGATGAAAGCAGGGGTGAGGTGGAGGCCATTCTTTTAATCTTGGATGCTGAAAAGGCATTTGATCACCAAACCTGGACTGATCAGGCTTTGGTTCTGGGGCTCCTTTCCACAGGCTTTGAGAGGGCTCTGCTCTTCCCCAGGGTGTTGATTAGGTTGTCTCATGTTGATTCCTCATACCCAACTACAAAGAATGGCGCAAGTCAGGGCAGTCTACTTTCTCTGCTCCTATACATGCTTAGTATAGAGCCTTTGGCATCTTTGTATCCCCAGATATCCAGGGTCTTATGATATGGGCCTTTTAAGATATCTCTTTTCAGACATGATGTCTTGACCAATGCAGCCAATTTCGGTCTATCAGAGTAATTCCACTAAAACAGAAGTCCTCCCTATTAATTTCTCTTCCCTGACATTATCCACATTCGCGAAAACACTTAGGGATTCACATTACTTTAACTGTTCCTCCCTGTTTCAGGCAATTTATTCCCATTCATTAGACAAGCTGAAATGTTACTGATGATATGGCAGCCTCTTCATATCGCACCACTGGGTTGCATTACTGCCATAAAAATATCTGCACTACCTAAGTTTCTCTATTTGTTTGACATCACTATGGATTCCCATCACTACTGTAAGGGTTATCCAGACCACCCTTGTTAATTTTGTATGGGAAACTGAACACCCAAATTTATTCTGACATTGCAAGCTTTGGAGGAGGAAATGGTCCTCCCAGACATCACTCTCTAACTATTATGCTTCTCAACTCAGTCACATCACTTCACAGTCTACCCTACAGGCTTACAATAGGTGGAAAAACTATGGCTGATCCCAATCCATCATAGTAACTTCATGTGGAGACCCCATCTGAGTTTTCATTTCACAACCTCCTTGGCCCTATGCAATTCACTAGAGAAAGTTAGTTTAAATATAGAGTTTGCTTTCAGATGGTCACCCTACAATCACCTTTCTTGTTTACTACACACATTCCACATAGCTTTACCTCTGTAATCTCCCAGCCCTCATTCACAGTGGGGTTGTTTTTTCTCAGGGAAATATGTGACCCTTACATGAGGAACTTGCATACTATTTTCACCCTTCAGGAGAAATAGTCTAAACCTTCAACAGCATTATTTAGCCACCAGCAAATTAGTAATTTCTTTCTCTCTCTCCTACTCGTTTTGAGCAATTTACATGGCGCATCTTTTAAGGGTCTCCCATAGCAATAACATACTTAAAGATTTTAAAGCCGTGACCCCCCCCCCCTTAAATATGCCTTTATTTCCCATGGGAGTCAATGCTCGGAAGGAAACTTACTCCTGAGCAATTGGGATTGGTCTGTTCCAGGGCACAAAAAAAGCTCTATATGCTCCTTACACAAAGAGAATAAAATTAATATTCTCATGACTTGGTATCACACTCCGGATTTTCTTCATAAACTAAACTCATCTATTCCCATCATTTGCTGGCATCATAATGCCCCTGGAGGTTCTTTATATCATATATGCTGGAAATTCCAACTCACTCTCCCATACTGGAATGTGAACAGAAACCTGATTAAAGGTTACGTTCATATCTGCAGCATTGCAGTGTCCGACAAAAAATTGGAAGAGGAAAAAGACTTTTTCCGCTTCCGGTTTCAGTTTGATAATGACTAACATGAACAACAGAGAGGCAATGCTAGCGTGAATCTAGCTTAAGGACATGCTGCCTTACACCCCATTGTTTACCTCCTGAACTTACCCCAAAAGCCCAAAGTAAATCTGGTGTCAAACTACTCCTCCAAGTTTTGACTGCAGCAAAATGTCTAATTGCACTGTTTTGAAGACACACTGTTCCTCCTTCCAGGACAAACCTCTATATTCAAATTAAGTACCTAAGCGCAAAGGAACAAATCTGAGAAATTCTACAACGATTGGTCTCACTAGGACTTATTTCATAATAAGGCTCATTTTTTTTTTTAAGTGCTTCACTCCTAACATGCTGAATTATACTACAAGCTATGCAAAGTTACCCCTATTTTTTGATAGTGTGCATCTTATTTTGTACCTCTCCCCCTTTTTTCAGTTTTTAGCCTTCCCCTTAATATGTATAAAATTATATACAGAGTTGAAAACAATATATGGTAATGTTGGCTCAACTCTTGAAATATGATGGCAGGAAATGGGAAAGAATGAGAAATTACATGCAATTGGCGAGTATTCAAAAAAGTCTCATCAAGACAACCCATTTTTCCAAATTGCAAGTGAACTGGTGATATCATCAAGGGTGAAGTTGCAAACAGATCATACATTTTTCTTTACAATAAAATCATGGGAAAGCATGAGTACTTTCAAATGCCATGCCAACATGAATGGCCAAATGAAGTATTTCTCCCAGAAAATGATTGGACTTACACATGTTTTGTTATATGCATGTTTATTTCCTTTGTGTGTATTTGAAGGACACAAAAAAACTGAGAAAAGGCAAATTGGACATAATTTCACACAACTCCAAAAATGGGTCAGACAAAATTTTTGTCACCTTTTCAAAATTGTGGGTAAATAAATTTTATTTCAAGCATGTGATGCTTGTTCAAATTTACCTGTGGCAAGTAACAGGTGTGAGCAATATAAAAATTACACCGGAAACCAAATAAAAAGGAGAGAAGTTGAATCAATCGTTCTATTGTGTATTGGGGTGTGCCACACTGCATGGAGAACAGAAAGAGGAGAACAGAACTGTATGAGGACTTGAGAACCAAAATTGTGGAAAAAAATATGAACAATCTCAAGGTTAAAAGTTCATCTCCAGAGATCTTGATATTCCTTTGTCCATGGTGCACAACATAATCAAGAAGTTTACAACTAATGGCAATGTAGCTAATCTCCCTGGACATGGACAGAAGAGAAAAATTGATGAAAGGTTGCAGTGCAGTATAGTCTGCATGGTGGATAAGCAGCCCCAATCAAGTTGCAAAGAAATTGAAGCTGTCCTGAAGGTTCAGGGTGCATTAGTGTCAGCGCAAACTATTCATCGACATTTGAATGAAATGCTATGGCAGGACCAGGGCTGTTTTAACCCCCCATTACTACCCGCTATAGCACCCATCTGAAAATTGCCAAAAAAAATGGGATTTTATATGGTGAGATTCAATGGCTAAAAATGTGTTATCTGACTGATGGAACTTTTCCGCCTGTCAGAAATGTTTTATACGTTCACCTCTAGTGATAATCATTATTGCTATTATTTTAGCGTTTTACGGATATTGCTAGAGAGGCAGTCGGCGTATTTTACTCTATAAAGATCAGGGAACAACAGGATAGGGACAGTGAAAAATGTAAAATTTATTGATGACTTTGAGTATGTGTAAGTGTTTGGTGCAACTCTTTTGGTGCTGCGACCTCGACGACGGTAAACGTCTGGGTCACAGCGCCAATAAAATTCCTGGTTATGTTCAGAGGGGTATTACAGAAGAATTAGGCTCAGAGGGGTAGGCTCAGAGGGGTATTACGCCCGAGGTGACATACAGGTTATTCACAGACATTGATGAGTTATCATTGTCTCTGCATTCTGCAGCTCTACTCCTTCCTCCTTCACACAGTTCTAAGATGCTGCCTGAGGCTGGAGGACAGTTTAGAGCCCAATATCTCAGGATCCGTTAGGGCTATGAAGATGACCTTGATTCTTTATATAGATGAGAATTTCATCTTTAAAATGATCCCAAGATCATCATGATAGCCCTTACAGATTCGGTGCAATTTGCTGTTAAAAACTGTCGGGAATTGAGATCTGCATTGGGATCTCAATGCTGAACATTGTTTTCACTAATGAATCGCCCTGGATCTGTAATGGCTGTCATTATGATCTTGGTATCATTTTAAATATCAGATCCTTATCTATATAATGAATCAAGGTCATCTTCATAGCCCTAAGGGATCCTGAGAAATCGACATTAGCAGCAAAGATGTATTACATACGTCCTCAGACTAAAGTCCCCCCGCAGTTGTCCCTACAGTTTAATGTCCCTCTCCTACCACAAAAAAAAAAAAAAAACAAAAAAAAAAAACACACACACACACACACTCACCTCTCCTCGCACCCCTGCTTCCTCAAGTCCAGAGTCTTCAGAGAGCTGCAAGCACGATGTAAGTGACGTCATCATATCGCGCCTTTAGCTCCCGCGGAACAGAGGGGATGAATGGTGAAGCAGAGAGCAGACGGCTCCCTGCTTCATCACTGGTTTATAGAGGACGGTTCCAAGTACATGATGTCCTTGATATGCATGTTATGGTGTAGGACAATGGGCATATGGAAATGACTTGTCATATTAAGTAACCTTTTCCAATCCAATGTGAAAGCACTGATGGCCTCAGCAGCACCCAAAGTTTTCCCTTAATTTTGAGGGGGAATGTAGTTCCAGCTCTGAATTAGCTTTATTGGGTGTCCCATGAGCAAATAGTTATTAAACTACCAGTACTTACTTTTAGGGGTTTTTTTTGGCCAAATTAATGTGATTTTACATAACTGCCAGTATATACAATACTTAACAAAAGACAATGCATAAAAAAAGGCTGGTTATTCAGTACCTAACAATGATACTTTACTAGCATACCACAGTAAATAGTTATGGGTTTTGGGCCTATACATGTAATTTTTGCTAGACAGTTGCTATACTGACAAGCCATCCATATGAAAAGGTATTAGCTGTACGCAGGTCTCCAGTCTCATAAACTATACTTATATCCAGTTGGTACTTGTCTTAATTAATTGCAGAAGATGAAGTTCTTTTATCACCGAATTTCATTTCAAGAGAAAGCAAGTGGATTGCAAAGCCTGCCTGTGAGAACTGAATATGGGAAACCTTCTGGAGATCTGTCTTGCTAATATAAAAATACATGTTCTACTTTAGACAGCCTGCTTGTGGCTAGGGGGAGGGGGAGCAGTTGCTAGGTATTGCTATGACAACCAAGAAACAAGGAAATCTAGTCTCATTCTTATCCTTAAGAATATAAAGGGGTAATCTAATCAAAGTAGTCTTTATTAGTAAAATCTATAAGTCTATGTCTCCTGCACTCTATGAAACGGAGTAAAAGAGGTCAAATGCTCATTATTAATAAATATAAGAAAATGGTTAATGCTAACAAGCTAAGAAATAAACCATTTACCAATTCACACTGAGACCTCAGTTGAAAATGTCCTTTTTTGCCTATAGCTTACAATAAGTATGATCATGTAGTTTACCAAGAAGTGGAGGAAGAAGGAGTGGAATAAGGCTATAGTCGCATGATTCTGGAGAGTTAGGTGTGAGGTGCAAAACAGACCGAGGGGCAACCATTTTTACGGATTCGCCATACATTTAAATGTACGGAGGGATCCGTGAAAACAGCTAAAAATAGGACACAACCTGTATCTTTATGGTTCGTAACAACAGACTGACAAAATAACGGTCATGTGAATAGCCCCATTCACTGATATTAAATTTAATGCTGCTGTGCAATGTCCGTTGTACGGAGTCTGTTTGGCCGTCAAAATGGGCAAAAATAGCACGTCAGTTTTTTATGGCAATGAAAAATGGACAGTCAAAAAAATTGACATGTGAATGAACACACTGAAATCAATGTGTTCTCAAAATTGACGTGTAACGGACGATGCAAAAACATCCATCACAAGTCTGTTTTTCACATTTCATGTGGGTCATTTTCAACTGAGGCCTCAGTGTAAATTGGTAAATGTTTATTTCTTAGATTATTAGCATTAACCATTTTCTTATACTTATCAATAGTTATGCAAAACCGATGATATTTGACCATCAAAAACAGAAAAACAGAACAGAATGTTTGATCCATCAAAAATGTCAATGTTGTATGCAAGACAATTGTGACAAATGGATGAAATAGTCCATGTTTTTTCAAGGCTATTTTGCATCCATCTACTTTCACAGATCCCTCATTGACTTCAGTCTATTGAGGAAACCATGAAAACTGACAAAGACAGGACATCTATTTTTTTTTTTATGGTCCATTACAACAGACCATGAAAAAAAATTGACTTGTGAATAGACACAATGAAATCATTGGGGCAGATTTTTGAAGACTGGCATTCTCAACATAAGTTTTCATATCCCCTTCAGTGGGAGGCACAGGGTGCGCCTTATTCATAAGGAGACATACACCTCCTCATAAGTCAGGCACACCCTCCTTCTAGTTTGCACTGTCTAAGTATAAGTATCTGGGCCACAGTCTTTTATACGCTGTGATAAGTTGCAAACTCTGCAAAACACCCCTGAAAAACCATCCTGAACACTACTGATGTAGTGTATTAATTTATGAGTGAAGAGAATCATTGGTGAATAAAGATCGGGGTTATTTTTAAGAGTAGTTATCTACATATTCCTATATCTAACACATATTCAATTTTACAGATCATTGAAAAGGGCAACTGTCTGCCAGTGCCGTAAGTGAATATACTTTTTTTAAGACTTAAAAACATCAGTTATCATATATTTATTTATGATATATAAATGTAATAATCACCTGAATTTTTTTTTTTTATTATTTGTATTAGTTATTTTTTTTCCCAAGTGTAACAATAAATAATTACAATAAAACAGATCAAACAATTGGTACAAGTGCTCAGTGACATAAAGTAACGCAATAAGCAATAAAACATACAAATGATGGAATAGCCTGCCAGAGAAGCTGAAACCTGCTATTTCTGTTTGAAACCACAAACTGCAAAATATGGGAAAAGATAGAAGGAATAAAAAAAAAAAAAAAAAAATTACGGATGGACATACGAAAGGATTTCCTTCACATAGTAGTCATAGTGACCTATCAAAGCAAAGTGTTATATGGAGTGCAGGCACCTATCCAGTGAAGCTGGGGTAATAGATTCTAGCCACAGGAACCAAACCCTGAAATGTATCAAGTCTACCTATTAGTATGGAAGTGAGGTTTTAATTACTACAAGGAAATAAAAGGTATACAGATTAGCAAGGTCACATCCCACTAGCAACAAATCATTGCAACCATCTGTCCTACATAGAGTTAATAAATTATTGATAACATTTGATCTTGTAACGCATAATTATGTGATATCTCTCATCTCTAAAAACCCAGGTGGAACCAGACTTCAGAGTGTGGATTTGTGAATAAAAAGCAGTTATATAATACAGTATATAAACAATGCATAAAGTCAATATTTGTCTCTAAACCAGTTTATTGTTTTTCTTTGTGCCTTTTGTATATGTTTTAGAACCTGAAAAAAATACAACAATTGAAACAAAAATAGTAAGTCAAGTTAGGGTCAAAAGTCCAATACTGCCAGAATATCTAGTATCTGTCCACAAAACCTGGATTAAAGGGTTTAACTGCAACATAATACATAAACAGATGTCTGGATGTTCTGCAGTCTCCATTGTCAGTACACCCTGTGCATCAAGAACACAGAAAACGTGACATTTTAAGATATTATATACATGTACACACATACATACATGGATGCACTCATATATATATATATATATATATATATATATATATATATATCTCTCTCTCTCTCTATATATAAAAATGAGTTTTTGTCTGTCTGTTCTTTATGTGCGACCAAACCACTGGACCGATCTTCACCAAATTTGGCAAACAGGTACATCAGGTGTCCGGGAAGGTTTTAGACCGGGTCTCAGCTCTCTAGAACGTATTGTTCCTGAGACACAGTATTCCCAAAAAATGAGCTGCATTAGCCAATAGACCCCTGCAAGTCTTTTACTCCATATTCCAACTGCCATACACACGGTCACATGTCACTTATCAGCGAATAGAAGCTCGCAGGCGCTTAGTCTCCACATGCACACAGCTTTACTCCAGGTTTCCATAACAACCCAGCCATTTCTCTTCACTGCTGTAGGTCAGCTTTAAAGGGGCAGAGCACTGTGGATGATACTGTTACACAAGGTCACATACACAAAGCTTTACTCCAGGTTTCCATAACAACCAATCGCAGGTTTGTCACTGATATCCAAACTGAGATACACATGATCACATGACGCTTATGGACCAACGGAAACTCGAAGGTTCCTTAAATATTCAGTCGTATGATGTGTATCAGCCAATATAACTTCACATTTAATTTACCAGGTTTCCATAGCAACACAGCCATAAATAGACTGTACCTATACTGGATTGCCATACTGGATGTCAGCATTCTTATAAATTGAAACATATTTAAACTACACACAAATGACATACAAAATAGACCAGTGCCAATTCTTATGGGGCCACTATATAAACAAAAAATGAAATATACCCGTGCGAAGCCGGGTCCCTCTGCTAGCATATTATATATATGCCAAGGCGTTTTAACCACCACATTTTCAGTGCTGTTTCAGGCAGAAGGTAGCGATTTTAATTATATCTGTGTTCTTAGGATACAGACAGAGTGGATACAATGATGGAGCATAGCGCCATCAGCTTCATGCTCCATAATTCAACCTGTGGTGGATGATGTCTGCTACAGGGAGGCGCAATGAGTGCCAAGCTGCAAACATCACTGCATCCGGAGCCTGCAGGCAAGTCCGTGGGAATGGGGTTGAATATAACTTTGCTTTTTTTATTTGTATGTAATACTGGTGACTGAAGGGGAAGGGAGATTTATGTGGAGGCTACTTAAGGGAGTATGTCTGTGTGTGGGGGCCCACTTTGGAAAAGTCTGATCTGGACACAATAATCTATTAAAATGGCCCTAATATGTGCCCATATACAGTGGCATGCAAAAGTTTGGACACCCCTGGTAAAAATGACTGTTATTGTGAACAGTTAAGCAAGCTGACGATGAAATGATCTTTAAAAGGCATAAAGTTAAAGATTAAACACACTTTTCTATAATTTTAAGCAATATCAGTGTATTACTATGTTTGAGTACAATTTTAGACTGAAAAAGGAAAAGGAGTACCTTGCAAAAGTTTGGGAACTGTGAAAGACCGCTGCCACCAATGTGAAAGATCCTCTGTGTGACAAACCGCTTTGGCCACACCCTGAGTCTTCTTTCATATAAAGACCACACTCACCGCCAGTGAGTGCCGGGTTCACCAGATAAATACAAGACAAGCCTTCTAAATTTTATATATTTATTAACCCCTAAATGGGTCGGTATTAAAATCTAGCATATACAGTTCAGAACAGATATGCAGATATATGCAAGCATTAACAGTTACTAGTTGCAAGATACAGTACAAATAAAATAAAAGGGATTAAAGGTGAAATGATTACTTTACCACACATGTCCTTGCTGTGGTTCTATAGTCCAACACTCACACATGGCATGTGTGAGTAACCAGTGGAGGCTTCTTGGCATGTGGCATTAACTCCTAGCATGTGGCATCACAGTACAATAATCCCGCCTGCATGCTCTTCACAGTCTCTCAGCATTAGTCCAATAGTCAATCACAAAAATCTCCTCATGGTCTGTCTGTAACAACTCTGTAGCATAATCCCAGCACAGTCTTCATAGCATGATCTCCATAATGATAGTCTCCTGCATAATCTCCTCCCACAGACCTCTTACCTCATCTTTTATACCCTTTATGCCCCCTCCCAGAATGAGGTCACCGGCGACAGTATGTCTGATGAGTTAATTCAATCACGTTCAGACCCTTTGTATGTAGATGAGACAAAGTGAATTGATACCCTGTTATCAGTCATATCTGGTCAACAGCCCAGGCTTGAACAATGCACTATTGTTTGATCAGCCAGGGCTGTATAGGAATACAATGGAGCCCTATTGTTCCAGCCTAGCCGCTACTGCCAATATGCACCTAGGCTTATAGCTGTGCACAGTATGCAAGCAAGCAAGAAGGGATATCCTATACCCAGAGACCAAAATACAGCTGAGTTATGGCCATATTTAGGCAGAATCATCACAGGAACCTATGTAGATTTGTGTGCTAAGATAAACTTGACAAGGTCTCAGAATTTAATTAGCCAGTTAGGGTTATGGCTTGTTCACTATCAATTGTTAGGAAAGGCCAAGTGATGCAAATTTTCTAGCTTTATAAATACTCAGCCTCCTCTAATCTTGTGCCAAAAAACAGCAGCCATGGGTTCTTCTAAGCAGCTGCCTAGCACTCTGAAAATGAAAATGGTGGAGGCCCACAAAGCAGGAGGAGGCTATAAAAAGATAGCAAAGCGTTTTCAAGTTGCCCTTTCCTCAGTTCCAAATGTAATTAAGAAATGACAGTTACCAGAAACAGTGAAGGTCAATATAAAGTCTGGAAGACCAAGAAAAATTGACTGCAAAAGACCTTCAGAAAGATTTAGCAGACTCTGGAGTTGTGGTACATTGTTCTACTGTTCAGTGATACCTGCACAAATATGGCCTTCATGGAAGAGTCATCAGAAGAAAACCTCTCCTGCGTCCTCACCATAAAATTCACCATCAGAAGTTTGCAAAAGAACATCTAAACAAGCCTGATGCATTTTGGAAACAAGTCCTTTGGACCAATGAGGTTAATATATAACTCTTTGGCCACAATGATCAAAGGGATGTTTGAAGAAAAAAGGGCACATAATTTCAGGAAAAGAACATCTCTCCAACCATTAAGCATGGGGGTGAATCAATCATGCTTTGGAGTTGTGTTGCAGCCAATGGCATGGGGAACATTTCACGGGTAGAGGGAAGAATCGATTCAATGAAATTTCAGCAAATTCTTGAAGCAAACATAACACCATCTGTAAAAAAGCTGAAATTGAAAAGAGGATAATGATCCTAAACACACGTCAAAATCCACCATAGACTACCTAAAAAGGCGCAAGCTGAAGGTTTTACCATGGCCCTCACAGTCCCCTGATCTGTACATCATTGAAAATCTGTGGCTAGACCTCAAAAGAGCAGTGCATGCAAGACGACCCAGGAATCTCACAGAACTGGAAGACTTTTCCAAGGAGGAATGGATGAAAATCCCTCAAACAAGAATTGAAAGACTCTTGGCTGGCTACAAAAAGGATTTCCAAGCCATGATATTTGCCAAAGGGGGTGCTACTAGGTACTAACCATGCAGGGTACCCAAACTTTTGCATCGGGTCATTTTCATTTTTTGTTATTTTAAAAATGTAAAATATGAAAATATTTTTTTTTCCCCCAAAAAAAATACACTGGGAATGTGGTCATCTTTAATGTTATGCCTTTTGAAGATCATTTTATCTTCAACTTGCTTAACTGTTCACAATAACAGTCATTTTGACCAGGGGTGTCCAAACTTTTGCATGTCACTGTATATTACAAATGAATGCCATTCATGGTGATTTATGAAAAGTAAGGTGTTTTCTGTAATGCTTATCAGAGTTGGAGAACCCCTAGTTGAGGAATCTTGGCCCATTCCTTCAAGCTGAACTTTCCTCAAGGTTATTAACTTGATTTGCATTAGGAGACTAGAATGAGCATTTCTGGGCAGATTTTGTGTTCTTTGGGTCATGTTATTGCTGAAGATTCAATCATGCCCAGATTTTAGCCATATGTCCGATTTTCCCCAGAGTTCCTAGAATACTCAATGCATCAATGATCCAGCACCATATTTGACAGTATGTGTGAAATATTGCGCTGAATTTAGAGCACTGTCAGCTTTCCCGGTATGCACCCCGTTAGTTTTGGCACTGATATCTCTCCAATGTCAGAAAGGGGGCCTTACAGCCTAGTGTCATCACTGGGCTGTGAGGAACGCCCCCAGACAGTATTCTTCCATAGCCTTCTACTCTCAGGGAGGGCGTTACTCACAGCCCAGCAATGACACTAGGCTCTAAGGCCTGCCTTTCTGACAGTGGAGAGATATCAGTGCCGAAAATAACGGTCTTACACCTCTCCACTGGAATTTTGGACCACTCTTATGCAAAATGTTCCAGGTCTTTCATATTTGAAGGGTGCCTTCTCCCAATAGCATTTTTAAGATCTCTCCACAGGTGTTCAGTGGGATTTAGATCCGGCCTCATTGCTGGCCACTTCAGAACTCCACAAAGGCAGTATTACGAACCCTGTATAGTCTCTCAGCCTCCACTTCACATCCCACTCTGTCTGTCCCTTATAGTACTAATAAAGATCTCTCCCTCAAACACTAGTGAGTTAAAAATAAAAAACAAAGGAAAAATTGAAACGCGTTTCACCTAGAATCCTAATGATGTCGGATCATCAGGGGTCTTAGATAGGTAGAACCTCTTGGTTTGAGAGTTTAAATGGCAGTGGGATGTGAAGTGGGGGCTGGGAGACTACACAGGGTTGGTAATACTGCCTTAGTGAAGGCATACCCTTGCTCTTATACTGCTGGGAATTGTAGTCCACGGAGCCGTATATGGAAGGCGACACGCAGCCCTCTAACTGCAGTCCCATATATAGATATGGTCTCTGCTGGACAATTTAAACAACTCAAGCAGTGAGACATTTTTTATCAGAGTCAAAGGAATTTAGATGAGATCACAGAGTATTTAACTCCTTTTTGATGCTTAAATCCCTCGTGATATTAACATCCCATCTCCCCAGTTAAAATGCACTCTGCATACTGAGTTATATGCCCAACGGACCACCTGTAAACGCTTTGACTGATATACAGTGGGGAAAAAAGTATTTAGTCAGCCACCAATTGTGCAAGTTCTCCTACTTAAAAAGATGAGAGAGGCCTGTAATTGACATCATAGGTAGACCTCAACTATGAGAGACAAAATGAGAAAACATATCTAGAAAATCACATTGTCTGATTTTTTTAAGAATTTATTTGCAAATTATGGTGGAAAATAAGTATTTGGTCACCTACAAACAAGAAAGATTTCTGGCTCTCACAGACCTGTAACTTATTCTTTAAGAGGCTCCTCTGTCCTCCACTCATTACCTGTAGTAATGGCACCTGTTTGACATTGTTATCAGTATAAAAGACACCTGTCCACAACCTCAAACAGTCACACTCCAAACTCCACTATGGTGAAGCCAAAAGAGCTGTGGAAGGACACCAGAAACAAAAATGTAGACCTGCACCAGGCTGGGAAGACTGAATCTGCAATAGGAAAGCAGCTTGGTGTGAAGAAATCAACTGTGGGAGCAATAATTAGAAAATGGAAGACATACAAGACCACTGATAATCTCCCTCGATCAGGGGCTCCACGCAAGATCTCACTCCGTGGGGTCAAAATGATCACAAGAACAGTGAGCAAAAATCCCAGAACCACACGGGGGGACCTAGTGAATGACCTGCAGAAAGCTGGGACTAACGTAACAAAGGCTACCATCAGTAACACACTACGCCGCCAGGAACTCAGATCCTGCAGTGCCAGACATTTCCCCCTGCTTCAGCCAGTACATATCCAGGCCCGTCTGAAGTTTGCTAGAGAGCATTTGGATGTTCCAGAAGAGTACTGGGAGAATGTCATATGGTCAGATGAAACCAAAGTAGAACTGTTTGGTAGAAACACAACTCGTCGTGTTTGAAGGAGAGTGAATGCTGAGTTGCATCCAAAGAACACCATACCTACTGTGAAGCATGTTTTGGGGTTTGGGGTTGTTTCTCTGCAAAGGGACCAGGACAACTGCTCCGTGTACATGAAAGAATGAATGGGGCCATGTATCATGAGATTTTGAGTGCAAACCTCCTTCCATCATCAAGGCCATTGAAGATGAAACGTGGCTGGGTCTTTCAGCATGACAATGATCCCAAGCACACCGCTAGGGCAACGAAGGACTGGCTTCGTAAGAAGCATTTCGAGGTCCAGGAGTGGCCTAGCCAGTCTCCAGATCTCAACCCCATAGAAAACCTTTGGAGGGAGTTGAAAGTCCGTATTGCCCAGCGACAGCCCCAAAACATCACTGCTCTAGAGGAGATCTGCATGGAGGAATGGGCCAACATACCAGCAACAGTGTGTGCCAACCTTGTGAAGACTTACAGAAAACGTTTGTTGGCAATGACAGAGGTCAAAGGATATATAACAAAGTATTGAGATGAACTTTTGTTATTGACCAAATACTTATTTTCCACCATAATTTGCAAATAAATTCTTTAAAAATCAGACAATGTGATTTTCTGGATTTGTTTTCTCATTTTGTCTCTCATATTTGAGGTCTACCTATGATGTCAATTACAGGCCTGTCTCACCTTTTTAAGTGGGAGAACTTGCACAATTGGTGGCTGACTAAATACTTTTTTTTCCCCCACTGTATGGTCTGAGCTTAAAAACTCATAAGACCCTTTGATGTAATCTCAGACCTCATTGGTTGTTGATATACGGTAGCACTTGGTTGCACTATTTTGCACTGTTCCGACGTCAGTTTTAATCTTATCAATAAAAGTGAAGTTTTATTTTCTTATTATTTAACTCTATCTTGATACTCCAATATACAATTAAACTGCGATAGAGATTAAAGCAGGGTCTAATCTCCTGCTAACTCTACCTATTGGTCTCCTGACACACAGATTAGCTACAGTGCTATGGGTTATAAACTTCTTGATTATGTTGTGCACCATGGACAAAGGGACATCAACATCTCTAGAGACTGACTTGGAATCTTGAGATTGTTGATATTTTTCCACAATTTTGGTTCTCTAGTCTTCAGACAAAGCAAAGATTGACTCAACTTCTTTCCTTTTTATCTGGTTTTTATATTGCCCACACCTGTTACTTGCCACAGGTGAGTTTGAACCTGCATCACGTTTGAAAAGGTGTCAACAATTTTTTCTCGTGTGTGAAATAATGGCCAATTTGCCTTCATGTGTGTTGGTCTAATACACACAAAGGAAATAAACGTGTATAACAAAATGTGTAATTGCAATAATTTTCTGGGATACATACTTCATTTTCTGGAAACATTTCAGGGTTGCCCACACTTACGGCCATGACTGTATATTTATTTTTGTCTAGTTATCCACATTTATTCCCAGTAATTTTGTATTATGAAGACCTTTCCTGCAGTAACATTTTATAAATAGAAAAACATGTTTGATCACTTAGGCAGAAAGCTTATTTATTGTGTAATGAAAAGTTTGTAACTTTCTAATATATTATCTCTTTAAAGTGGTCCCAGTTGGCAAGAGCTCTGCATAGCTGTTAAAGGAAATTCCCTACAACAAGTGCTGCTCACATAGCTGGTGTTTGCACAACTGTAGCTAAGAGCTATTTATCTCTAGAGTCAGGACAAGCTACAGATATCGGCTTCTGATAATTTACAGAGACATTCGGCTATAATACCAGAGAAGAAATGTGCCATATTACAGCCTTAAAGGGGTTGTCCAAGGCTTCATTTTGAAGGCCTATCCTAAGGACAAGTCACAGATATGACAATAGTAGGGGAACAACGCTCCAGCATCCCATCGATCAGAAAATATCTGCAAAGTGTATAAAGCCGAAACAGACAGCTCAGTACATTGTGCAGAAATCAGCAGATCAGTGCAAGTGCCAGGTGTCAGATTCAAACCAATATGACCTATCCTAATGTAGGCCATTATTATGAAGTCTTGTACAACCCCTTTAAACAGTATTTCCTTCATAGCTCTGCTTAAAGGGGTGTTCCAGTTCTTTGCGGGCAAAAGGTCAAGAAAATCGGGGAGCCAAATAAATGCTCTCCACTGGGTCCCCAGTCAAATGGGTTGGCAAGTATGCAGTCTTTATTATTTTAAGCCTAGCTAGGGGTTAAAGAAAAGAACTGGAACACCCTTTTAAACATATGTAGAATGAGCATTCATTTATGGATTGATGGCATTGAACTGTGACAATGATACAGCTATTCATATCCTCTCATAACCGTGCTCCATCTCTATTACCTATGTTGTGGTAACACTGCCAGTCATTGTAACTGTTGTGTTGTTACCACAGTGATAGACCCCCAACAATGCGGCCATTAAAGCTTAATACCACTTGTGGACACATGACTTTCACCTTGCTGTACAACAGCACTAATGACCCTTAGCAGCATGAAGCTCATTTAGTTCTCCATTACAAAGGACGCAAGTGATACACACTGCCTATATAATACAATGATTGAAATCTGTCCTGGTCATGTTATGGACACACAGGTACATAGCTAGTTACAAGACACATCTCTGTATATGTATTGTAATGGACCAAGACTAGGACAAAGTTTCATTATTTGTAATGAAACAATGAAGGTTCCCTTTCCAGACTGAACACAGAAATGTTGAAAACCATAAGAAACTGATTGAAACTTTTTATCATACAGTGGTTAGCAAATAAACAATATTAATGTATCAATTTATTAGTATTCACTAAACATTGCCATGTTTGCATGTAAAAGTCAACATGATTCACAAACAAAATTAAATACTACAGTTCTATAGTACAATTGTTATGAGACGCTTTTCCAGGCTACAGGTAGCAACAATAATATAGCTAGCAGAGCATGAATATAGTTACTGAAGCATATAAGCCGCACATGGCTACAAGGTCACCATGGCTTTGTATTGCTATGAATACCATAGTGGGGCTAAGGCCACACGTTGTGGAAAAGCTGCATTTTATTGTTGCTAATTTTGCTGTGTTATTTTGTTAGCTAAAGCCAGGAGTGGTTTTAGCAGAAGGGAGAAGTATAAGTTTTTGATTCATATTTTCCATTTCTTTTGAAATCACTCTTAGCTTTAGCTCAAAATATGCAGCAAAATCTGCAATATGTGGCCTCAGTCTAAAACAGATCAATCACTTATATATGTCAGTGCTACTTACTGCAATCTTTTCCTTTAACTGGATCTGGCAATCCAACGCATTGCTTTTGTGGATTTGGTATACCAACTCTCCACCTGGATCCAGTGCTGTCACATTCTGTGTATTCATAATGATAGTCACCCTATAAAATTCAATTACATTGTAATTATCAGAGCATTGTAGACTACACAGACACAAGGTACACGCATCCATTTCCCATTAGTACATTCATCCACAAAAGCATGACACCAAAAGTCACACTAGCATTCATCACTTCTATTTTCATGTATTCAGGGTGACAGAAGTTTACAACAGTGCATAAACTCACCAACACACTAAACCCCACATACAGTTTGGTATAATTATAGATATATTAAAATATCAAAATTTATTTCCCTTCCCATCTCATGTTAATGTTAGAATTGAGTCAAGAACAGTCAGGGTTCAACCCTTCCCTCTAATAATACAGAACAGAATGATCTGTTCATAGCAAGGAGATATTTCTACATTTTACAATTTATCTTTGTGCAATATTGAGCATTGCTGATAAAAGTGCACCCTATAAAATGGCCCAATTAAAAGGGATTTACCAGGCTAAAAATATTGATGACCTATTCTAAAGATAGGTCACTAATATCAAAATCTGTAGGTTCTGACTCCCCACGCCCCCACCAATTTGCATGGAGCTGGAAGCAGGTAGCAATGTTCTCAGTGTACAGTAGTGTCTGAACTGAGTTATTGCAGCTTAGCTCTCATACAAGTGAATGGCAGCTGGTTTGCAGTACCTGGTCTGGCCACTACACAGAGAATGGAGCGGACTACTTCCTGCTCCACTGTCTGTGTATCAGCTGTTGAGAATGGGTGCCAGGTATCAAACCGCCATTAATCTAATACTGGTGCCCCATCCTTAGGATAGGTCATCAATATTTTTAGCCCAGAAAAAAAAGCCCTTTAAAGTCTACTCGTCATATGATGCGTGGGCCATTTATGACTAGCTTTACTAGTTATAACAGCAGAAGTAGCAAACCCGGAGAGTTTATTCCTATAAAAGGAAAAGGTAATTGGTCACTGCTCTATGAAGGGTGGAGGTGCAGCTGGAGAATGAAACTATATGCACTATTTATCTTAGCAAACAAATGAACTCAGGGCACTGTTTGGTATTATGAGGATACTATAAGACTATTTGAACATTGGATGACTGTGTGGACATTCTGTGGCACTAAGCACTGACTGGAACAATATATGCACTATATAACCATCTAATGTCTATAAAGGTTTCCTACTTTACCCCAATGGCAAATGACAGGGGAAAGAAGAGACAGGTATTTTTTTAGTCTCAGGCAGATAAGCCTTGATGTATGGCAATTGATAAAGGTGGCCATAGACATTAGATAAATGTTGGCCAAACTAGCCAATTTATGACTTTGTTCTAACTATCCCAGACAGCAGATGTCAGGATAAAGAAGGGGCGGCCATGAGATAAGATGCTGTCAGAGCTATCTGCTAGTGACTTCCCACTCCCCCCTACTGCATGTTAGGCCAATGCCTGAAATGTATGGCCAGCTTTACTGGGCACATTTGCTTCTACATAAGTCAATTTAAAATAAATATCTGCTTTTGAGTAGGATTATATTGCTTTTGAGTCTTTAAATGGCTCTAAAAGTAAAACAAATAGCGGCAAATCTGCATTCTGCAAGCCAGGCACAGTGAAAGAGACTTGGATCTGCATTCAGTTAATGAGTAACGGAGTGGGAGTCAAATGGCCAGCAATTTACTGCCTTGTTCCAAATGATTGAGCTACGGTCTCAATATCTCAGAATGACTCTGCAAGTCTGAGTCTGAAAATATCATAATTCAATAGTTCCAAAAGATGTCATTACTATCAGCAATGCACGATGACTGATGGGAGATTGCATAAAAGAAGAATGCATATAGAGTGGACAAATATGGTTCAGTTTCTCAGTCTGATATTGGAACTGAAACAATCTGTGGGAGATAATATCAATTGTTTCCAATAAACTATACTGGCACCCTCATCAAGGCTGGGGAATTCTCTATCTCTCTACTTTGTCTAGAATTTCTATATATTACCATATGCGTATATTTTTTTATATTGTTACCATGTTTACATTGGTATCCCATAGGAACTTAAAGATGTTGTCTGGGCAAATAAATTATTTTTAAAATAGGCCGGGGGGGTGGTTCCCTTCCGTTGAGGTTGCTGATTAGCTTTAGCAGTCACGTGTGGCAGGTACTTCCAACAACGGAGCTGCAGGACTGGAACGCGCAGAAGCACCAGGGAAAAGTAATTATGATTTTTTTTTTTTTTTTCATTTTTTCCACTGCCCCTGGCCAATTAAAAAAATTATTTGGGTGTCCATTTTTGCCTGTACAACCCCTTTAATTTCCCTACCACAAACACGTAAATAGCAGATCAACTGATTCTCCCATTTATGCATGGGTTTTACATATGGTATTAAAAACTAAACTCTTCAAGAGCTAGAAAATATGCAATAAATAAATCTTCAAATCAATGTAGACAAATAATCTAACAAAGTTTAAGGAGATAGCGGTCACCCAAACAGGCCATCTGATACCTCATGTATACAGCCTGCTTATGGATGGGGGATATGTGGAATAAAGGATATTCTTTACAGCACTGTGGCCAGGTAACTAGCGCATAATAAATACAGTATACATTTATTTCCAAAGAAGGGGAGTATTACTAACTATTAGGCAACAGAAATGAAATTAATGGGCAGATATAAATGTTTGGACCTGATTTTTCAATTGAAAACAGGAAAATCAAAAACAAAATTTAGGTGTGTAAACCATTCTAACTTTAGGGAATCAGTGTAGAATCTACAGTGAGAAGTAAATATGCAGGAAACTTCTATCATCACCAGGAAACAGATGAGACACGCATTGCAAGTCCACAGCCTGGGGGGGGGGGGGGGCGGAGGAGAATGAATATTCTGAAAACACACAAAAAGTCTTCTACAAATTGCCAGCATCAACAGTAATATCTGTTTTACTGACACAATGTAGGATCAGCGTTAAAGGTAATAGGGGCAGACGTCCATCTAACTATCCAACCCCAGATTTGTTATTTTGTGAGGAAGCAGGGAGTTCTACATTTGTAACTACTGTACTCAAGGAATTATTGGCTTGTCACATGGACGTTACATTATTTGGGTCCATATCTATATAATAGGGACAATTATATTATTTAGATCCCTTGGATATTTGGGAGTAAGTGTTCCTTTCTGGTATTTTATTCTACAACTAGAGAGGTTCTGCCATTATTTTGGTCATGAATGGTGACCCGAAAAAAGGTGAAGAAGCCTTGACTTCAATATCGTCATAAGAAGTGCTGTCATTCAGTGATATGCCCTGATCCGGTGGGGAGAGTATTAGTTACCCTCCACTAACTCAGGATATTCGCGCTAAGAACATTTCCCTGGACTAATCATTATATCCTGAATGATCTTGCGAACATTCATTGAAAGACAGAGTGTGAAGACTATTAGATTACTCTAAATTGCCTATTGACCATTCAATCCTGAAGAGTGTGAAACTTTGATACCTCACTCCCAGACTTAATGCTACAGTAACTAGGACTCACATTATATATGTTGCCTAGGGCAGCATACCTGTGTTTAGGGTTCTTAATTGTACGACCCTTTATGAGAGCTGAATTTTATATGCACTTACACAGTTTGGTACGAGCTCACATTTTGTTAGGGACTGGGATATATCCAATTAGATCCCTACATCTTTACTTTAACAAAAGATACGCTTTCAAAGTTTTAACATGTGAATTAAAGTTTCTATTTTACTTTAGTTTATACATACTCACCTTACAGAGACCTAAATTTTTGTGTGTATATTTGATTAGAATTAGAAGCTAGTTTACCCTGTCATATTTGACTTTTACGTGGACAGCGAGCACAAGCATAGTAGCCCAAGGGTGAACAAAGTGGACAATGTCAACCAAAACAGTTGTCCATTTGGTGAAGTTTAACAACGCATGACTAAAGATAGTGTCTGCCCGAAATGTGTCAGTGTTCCTGTGTGCACGTAGTTTTAATTGTCTCAGATAAAAACTCCATTTTTATTGGATCAAAAGGTGTGTTGTTGCTGTTTTACAATTTGACCCTGGTTTACGTAGCAACAGGTTTAAGCCTACTTTAAAAAAAAAAAAACATACTTTTTTTGTGCAAGCACACTAAACTTTATCATGGCTTAAAGTGCAGTAAAAATTCTTAGTAACTCTAGAGAAGTGTGACCAATTTATGAACCAGTGTGAGACATTTTGATAAACTGATCCAAAAAAACTACGCTAGTGAAAAAATAAGCCAAGTCAGTAAAGTTGCATAAAAAACCCACTCTTGGAAAATCGGCCCCAATATTTCCTACCAAAAATAAGTGGTAGTGGTAGCAACATTGTATAGAAAAAAAAACTTAATTCATGCTATGAGTCATGCTTTTGTCTGAGATATATAGAAAAATTTCCCAACATGTATCTATTGTATTCCACAATATATTCATGCAGCGGTATACACTGATGAGCAAAAGGGTAACAAAGTTTTGAACTTTTGACTTTCAGGCTCAATATCTCACAATCCACTACAGCTTCGAACGTGAGACTACCATTATTTTATAGACAATCATCTTGGCTATCTCATACATAAATACGACTTGCAACTATTTAGCATATGATTAGTTATGCAGATTCTTGTCATATAACTGCATTGTTACTGTTTTGCTCCTAGAAATCTAAATTTTTATTATTTTGTTAGTATTTTGTAAATCCACCTTTGGCTTTTAAAACTGCCTGAATCCTTCTGGGTGTGCTCTCTAACAGATTCAAGAATGTCTCGACCAAAATCTGATCCCAGGTCTCTTCTACACGTTCCCAATGTTGGTGCATACTGGTCGACTCATTTGGGTACGAATACAGCTTTTTCTTCACCTCTACCTACAAATGTTCAATTGGGTTGAGGTCTGGGGACTTTGGGGGGTAAATACAACACCTCTACTTCATTGTCATTGAACCATTTCTTCGCTAATCTCGACGTATGCTTTGGGTCATTGTCCTGCTGGAACACTATGTCGTCCTTTTCATACCCATAATACTCGAGTGTGCGAAGTAACTCGTTTTGTAGGATACTCACATATAGCTCAGCATTGAGACTTCCATCGATCCTGGTCAGGTATTCAACACCTTTGGCTGTGAAACAACTCCATATCATCAGGTTTCCTCCACCAAACTTAACAGTTCCTTCAATTTCTCCTTTAGCCTCCTTTTCCCTTTTTTCTTCCAGACCTATTTTCACCCATCAGAGCCCAGTCTATTGACTTTTGTCTCATCGCTCAAAATCACCAGTTAACAATCTTTTACTGTCCACCTTTCACACTTTTTTGCAAACTCGAGCTGACGTTTCTTATGACGATATTGAAGTCAAGGCTTCTTCACCTTTTTTCGGGCCACCATTCCAGACCTGTGTAATGCACGTGTCGCACAGTGCTTGCGTGGACATCCGTGATCTCACTATTACGAAGCATACAAGCCACCTCCACTGCCGTGTTTGTCACACTATAATTAATATACTCTATATTTTGCCTGGACGGACTTCATTTCATATTCTTTCAACTGTCATGGCACTCACATGATGCAGTTTGGCAATTTTCTTGGCCGAGAGAATGATGAGTTGAATGATGCCATTTCTCTTTTCTTGGAAAATCTTATTCATACCTGATCCTCGATTTGAACCAGTGACCTTTCGCTTGGGAATCAACCTAATAACACACTGAGCTATTAGGGAATGTGAGAACAGGTTTTACTTTGTAGTATACAAGATTTTTCCACTACCAGGAGCAAAACAGTAACAATGCAGTCACATGACAAGAATCTGCATAACTAATCATAATCTGAATAGTTGCAAGGCAAAGTTATGTATGATATAAAAAATTATGGTAGTCTCACGTTCAAAGCTGTAATGGATGGTGAAATACGGACCCTGAAAGTAAAAAAAAAAAAAAAATCAAAATATTGTTAGAATTTTGCTCATCAGTGTATATATACATGTACAATATATATGTACAGTCATGGCCAAAAGTTTTGAGAATGACACAAATATTATATTTTCACATGATCTGCTGCCCTCTGGTTTTTATGTGTGTTTGTCAGATGTTTTTATCACATACAGAAATATAATTGCATTCATATTATGAGTAACAGAAGCTTATATTGACAGAATGAGTTAATGCAGCAAGTCAATATTTGCAGTGTTGACCCTTCTTCTTCAGGACCTCTGCAATTCTCCCTGGCATGCTCTCAATCAACTTCTGGACCAAATCCTGACTGATAGCAGTCCATTCTTGCAGAATCAATGCTTTAATTTTGTCTGAATTTGTTGGTTTTTGTTTGTCCACCCGTCTCTTGATGATTGACCACAAGTTCTCAATGGATTAAGATCTGGGGAGTTTCCAGGCCATGGACCCAAAATCTCTATGATTTGTTCCCTGAGCCATTTAGTTATCACCTTTGCTTTATGGCAAGGTGCTCCATCATGCTGGAAAAGGCATTGTTGAGCGCCAAACTGCTCTTGGACGGTTGGGAGAAGTTGCTCTTGGAGGACATTCTGGTACCATTCTTTATTCATGGCTGTGTTTTTAGGCAAGACTGTGAGAGAGCCGATTCCCTTGGCTGAGAAGCAACCCCACACATGAATGGTTTCAGGATGCTTTACAGTTGGCATGAGACAAGACTGGTGGTAGCGCTCACCTCTTCTTCTCCGAATAAGCTGTTTTCCAGATGTTCCAAACAATCGAAAAGGGGATTCATCAGAGAAAATGACTTTACCCCAGTCCTCAGCAGTCCACTCCCTGTACCTTTTGCAGAATATCAGTCTGTCCCTGATGTTTTTTCTGGAGAGAAGTGGCTTCTTTGCTGCCCTCCTTGAGACCAGGCCTTGCTCCAAGAGTCTCCGCCTCACAGTGCGTGCAGATGCACTCACACCTGCCTGCTGCCATTCCTCAGCAAGCTCTGCACTGCTGGTAGCCCGATCCCGCAGCTGAAACACTTTTAAGAGACGGTCCTGCCGCTTGCTGGTCTTTCTTGGGCGCCCTGGAGCCTTTTTGGCACCAATGGAACCTCTCTCCTTGAAGTTCTTGATGATGCGATAGATTGTTGACTGAGGTGCAATCTTTCTAGCTGCAATACTCTTCCCAGTTAGGCCATTTTTGTGCAGTGCAATGATGACTGCACGTGTTTCTTTAGAGATAACCATGGTTAACAGAAGAGAAACAATGATGGCAAGCACCAGCCTCCTTTTAAAGTGTCCAGTGGTGTCATTCTTACTTAATCATGACAGATTGATCTCCAGCCCTGTCCTCATCAACACCCACACCTGTGTTAATGGAGCAATCACTGAAACGATGTTAGGTGGTCCTTTTAAGGCAGGGCTGCAATGATGTTGAAATGTGTTTTGGGGGATAAAGTTCATTTTCTAGGCAAATATTGACTTTGCAAGTAATTGCTGTTAAGCTGATCACTCTTTATAACATTCTGGAGTATATGCAAATTGCCATTAGAAAAACTGAAGCAGTAGACTTTGTAAAAATTAATATTTGTATCATTCTCAAAACTTTTGGCCATGACTGTACACATACCCAAATTTATATTATATGCACATACACACACATATTGAGCATGCATCATCAGAGGGTGTACTGGGTGTGAATGAAAAATGGCTAGGAAGTGCAATGGACAGATGCTGGGAGTTAGTGCCTGGAAAACTACTGACTTTCCCACAACCAGGAAAGGGAAACCATGAAGTATTGCATGAGTCTGAAAATATGAAGAGTGGCAAAAATGGTCCAAACACTCACAAAAGTCCTCAGTTTTATGTTTGTTCATTCATATAACAAGCATTTCCTGCCTTCAGTCACATTTTGTTGGAAAAATGCCTTTGAACATATTTTTTTAAGAATATTTGTCGATACCATTTTTAATTTTCAATGTTATTATCTAGATTTAAAAAAAAAAAAAAAAAAAAAACACAACACAACAAAAAAAAACCCTTACAAATCTTGTAATTCCAACTCTTACAACTAAGCCTAAAATAGTTTGTGACTTCCTGTCTCCTCGAGATGGACCATGGGCAATACACACAATAGTATGGACACTATTGACTTCTATGGGAGAGTCTTCTAGACATGCTCTGTGGTCTCTACAGAGGTCACTGCATAAAGGGCAAGTAGATAAACTGTGAAATCACCTACTTTGACTGTTAGATCCTGTGTCTTATCTGCATATACATGATACCTGTGATCATCATGGATGCTGATAAATGACGTGGCTATAAACTCTCTATTATTTGATTTAATGGTCAGAATCAGAACTGCAGGAATTTTAGGATTTTTTTTAATTATAGACAACATGGAAAATTTTTAAAAACCTCACCAAAGATTCTTTAAAAATGTTACAAAAAACAATTAAAAAATAGGCCATTTTCTGGCTACATATTGTAGAATGTTTTTCCCCATATTTTATGTGCAAGGCAAAAATTAAAAATGCAGAAAAGCAGTGAAAAATGCAAATGTTTTTTGCTGCATTTTTTCTTCCAGGGTATTTTGCTACTACATTATTTCTACCTTGTGGCCTTACTCACACCATAAATCTGTCAGAAATGTCAGAAATCTATGGCAGTGCCTGAAAGGGGCCTCCTGACATGCACAAGAATTATTAAGAGACTGGAACTTCTTGATAATTCTGGTGCACCTGGCAGGGAATAAGTTATCCCCTTCCCACAGATGACATTCAATTTTTGTTTTTGACTCCCCGCCTTCCAAACCACATGACTTTTTTGAATTTTCCATTCACAGAGCCATATGAGGGCTCAGTGTTTGTGGTACAAATTGTTCTTCATAATGGTATCATTTTTTATTCTGTACAATGTACTGGGAAGCTGGAAAAAAAAAATTCAGAATTGAGTGTAATTGGAGTGCATTTGTGCGACTTTCTTACGGGCTTCATTTTAACGGCGTTCACTCTGCAGCCAAAATGACATGTTACCTGTATTCTATGTTTTAGTATGATTTTAGGGATACCAAATTTATATAAAAAATGTTTTAATATTTAAATACCCGACATCCACTGTACTATTAAGGCGGATGTCAGGACGGGTTTAAACTGGCATAGAAAAACGTCAGTCTTAACTTTCACTCAGTATGCACAGAACTTTAGGCTAAAGTCCCATGTAGTGAAAAGCAGCTAAAAAATGCTGAGTTTTTGTGGCATTTTTCTCTGCGTTTTTTTTTCTTCCTCGGTTAAAAATATATGGAAAACATCTGCAATTCAGTCGCAACAAAAAAAAACAAAACAAAAAAACCCAAAAAACATGCTGCATCAGTTAGTGTCTGTTTTTATACTGTTCGTTTTTTTGCTTCTGCTTTCTGAGCATGCACAGAAAAAAAGAAACAGACAGTATAATGGACACCCGTCAGTTACTGTCCATTACCCATAGATTTTAATGTTAAAAAATAACGGAAGCTTCACGTCAGTCATGAAACCATTTTTTTTTATTTATTTTTTTTTTAACGGACACAAAAGTCCTGCATGTAGGATTTTTTTTTGTCTGAAAAAAAACGGACATGTAACGGATTGAGTGCATAATGGAAAATAACAGTCAACAACGAACACCAGATAAAATCCCATTAAAATTGCCCACTCCTGGAATGCGGACTGCCGAAAGAGCCGGAATGTGACACTCTGCTCAAAGAAGAGAGTGGGAGGCTTCTAGAAAGGCTGCATGGATCCTGTTGCTCAATTGGGTTGAGGTCAGGGCTCTGGCTGGGCCAGCCAAGAATGGTCACAGAGTTGTTCCGAAGCCACTCCTTTGTTATTTTAGCTGTGTGCTTGGGGTCATTGTTTTGTTGGAAGGTGAACCTTCGGCCCAGTCTGAGGGCCAGAGCACTCTGGAAGAGGTTTTCTTCCAGAATATCTCTGTACTTGGCCGCATTCATCTTTCCTTCAATTGCAACCAATCATCCTGTCCCTGCAGTTGAAAAACACCCCCATAGCATGATGCTGCCACCACCGTGTTTCACTATTGGTATTGTATTGGGCAGGCGATGAGCAGTGCCTGGTTTTCTCCACACATACTGCTTAGAATTAACGCCAAAAAGTTCAATCTTCGTCTCATCAGACCAGAGAATCTTATTTTCTCATAGTCTGGGAGTCCTTCATGTGTTTTTTGGCAAACTCTATGCGGGCTTTCATATGTCTTGCACTGAGGAGAGGCTTCCTTCGGGCCACTCTGGCATAAAGCCCCGACTGGTGGAGGGCTGCAATGATAGAAGAAAGTTCCACAAAATCAACTATCTCCCAACTGCATCTCCAGAGCTCAGCCACATTGATCTTTGGGTTCTTCTTTACCTCTCTCACCAAGGCTCTTCTCCCACGTTTGCTCAGTTTGGCTGGACGGCCAGGTCTAGGAAGAGTTCTGGTTGTCCCAAACTTCTTCCATTTAAGGATTATGGAGGCCACTGTGCTCTTACAAAGCTTGAGTGCTGCAGAAATTCTTTTGTAACCTTGGCCAAATCTGTGCCTTGCCACAATTCTGTCTCTGAGCTCCTTGGGCAGTTCCTTTGACCTCATGATTCTCATTTGCTCTGATATGGATTGTGAGCTGTTAGGTCTTATATAGACAGGTGTGTGCCTTTCCTAATCAAGTCCAATCAGTTTAATTAAACACAGCTGGACTCCAGTGAAGGAGTAGAACCATCCCAAGGAGGATCAGAAAGAAATGTACAGCTTGTGAGTTAAATATGAGTGTCACAGCAAAGAGTCTGAATACTTATGACCATATGATATTTCAGTTTTTCTTTTTTTATTAAATTTGAAAAAACATCTACATTTCTGTTTTTTTTCTGTCAAGATGGGGTGCTGAGTGTACATTAATGAGAACTAAAATGAACTTTTTTGCTTTTAGCAAATAGCTGCAATAAAACAAAGAGTAAAAAATTTAAAGGGGTCTGAATACTTTCCGTAGCCACTGTAACTGAAATGTTTTTGCCTGATTTTTTTTTTTTTTTTTTTGATGGATCCAAATACGACATATGTCATGCAAAGAATTTTTGCATTTACCTTTTAACCCCTTCCCGACATCCACCATAATAGTACGGCGGATATAGGGTGTTTTATACAGCAGAGACCCGGTGCTAATGCCCATGATCAGTGCCTGCACGGATTGTGGGCATTAACCCCTCTGGTGCCACCATTTTGTGAAGGCTCCCAGGCTTGTCTTTAGTATCTTTCTATTGCAGGCTGCTCTATTCAGCCTGCAATAGAAATGCCGTTTTTTATTGCAATGCATTGTAATGCATTGTATTAGTGATTAGACCCCCTGGGGTTCAAGACCCCCTAGGTGGTCTAATAAATGAAAAAAAAAAAAGTTAAAATTTCAAATCACCCCCCTTTCCCTAGAACACATATAAAATTACTTAAATACTGTGAAACACATACATTTTAGGTATCCCTGTGTCCGAAAACGGATGGAGTACAAATCAATAAAAATATTTTTCCCGTATGTTAAACGCTGTAGCGGGAAAAAAAAAAATTGAATTAGTACTTACAGGTAATTCGGTTTCTGGTAAGCCCTCCATGACATCTCCTCCCACTATTAGGGACAGGAAAAGCACACAAGAGGTTAAATAGCCCCTCCCCTTCATCCCTCTTCAGTGTATTCCAGATTTCCAGATGACTACTATTAATATATCCTAAACCAAATATAGTCTAGTTAATGTTAGGGAAATCAGGGTGCTGTCATGGAGGGCTTACCAGAAACCAAATTACCGGTAAGTACTAATTCTATTTTCTCAAATTCCCTCCATGACAGCACCACAGGAAGAATGCCAGATAACTACTCTGAGGGGGGGGGGGACTATCACCTGCAGGACCTTCCTTCCAAAGGAGAGGTCCAACGTGCGAGAAAGGTCCAATCTATAATGTTTGGTAAATGTATGGACCAAGTAGCGGCTCTACAGATCTGGTCTAAGGAGGCATCCGCCCTTTCAGCCCAAGAATCGGACATGGCTCTGGTAGAATGAGTTTTAAGGCGTTTCGGGGGAGATAAACCCTGACACAAATAGGCCTTACAAATTGCATTTTTAATCCAACTAGCAAGGGATTTCCTTGACAGGCCACAAAACTGAATAAAAAGATTCTCATCCTTTCTCCAGTCTGAAGAGGCTTTCAGATAACAAAGGATAGTTCCACGGACATCTAGCCTATGAAACAATTCTTCCCTCCTATTATACGGATGTTGACAAAAGGAAGGAAGGAAGAATGATCTCCTGAGATATATGAAAATCAGAAACCACTTTTGGAAAAAAAGTAGGGTCAGGCCGAAAAACTATTCTGTCCTCTAAAATTTTAAGGAAAGGTTCTCTGATAGAGAGAGCCTGAATTTCATTAACTCTTTTGGCAGATGTTATGTCAACCAGAAAAGCCGCTTTCCAGGATAGTTCTTTTATATTAGCCTCAGCAATTGGCTCAAAGGGATACAGCGTTAGGCCCTTAAGGACTATGTTGAGATCCCACTGTGGAAGTAAAACCTTTCTCCCTGGGATAAGCTTGCAGGTCCCAGTAAAAAAATCTCTTAACCCAGCGATGGTTAGCTAACTCAGAATCAAAATGACTGCTAAGTGCTGATACTTGTACCTTCAAAGTACTAGGTTTTAGACCCTTATCCAGACCTGCTTGCAAGAAATCTAAGATTTTTGCTATATTCGGATGGTTGATATCAGGAACACTACTGCCACACCAGGAAAGGAATTTCTTCCACACCTTACTATAGATAGCATGGGTAACTTTTCTCCTCCCCGCCTGGAAGGTTTGAATAACCGACTCAGACAGTCCTCTTGATTTCAAAATGGAGATTTCAGAAGCCAGGCTGCTAACCGAAGTTTCTGAGGATCTGAATGAACTATTGGACCTTGATGTAGAAGGTCTGGAACTAATGGGAGTACCAATGGATCTGCTATTTTGAGACTGTTTAGGAGCCCAAACCACTATCTCTTGGGCCATACTGGAGCTAT
Organism: Leptodactylus fallax; assembly: GCA_947044405.1. Classification (NCBI taxonomy): domain Eukaryota; kingdom Metazoa; phylum Chordata; class Amphibia; order Anura; family Leptodactylidae; genus Leptodactylus; species Leptodactylus fallax. The sequence continues at coordinate 524,494 of CAMRHE010000001.1, read as the reverse complement.
TAGAATGACGCTCAGATTCCCTTTGATGATCTTTTGCAGAACCCTTGGTAGTAAAGGAAGTGGAGGAAAAGCATAAGCCAGAATGAAATCCCAGCTGTGGGAAAGGGCATCTACCCCTAGACAAGGTTCTCTTGGGTTGAGTGAAAAGAACTGAGGAACCTTCGCATTTTGACAATCAGCAAATAAGTCCACCTCTGTAGTTCCCCAGATCTGGCAAACCTACTGGAAAATTTCTGTCTTTAGACTCCAATCTCCTGGATTTAGATGTTTCCTGCTCAGAAAATCCGCTTGACAGTTTGAAGAACCTTTTAGATGGAGAGCAGAGATGGATTTTAGGTGTCTCTCTGCCCAAGCGAATATCTGAGCAGAGAGAGCCTGGAGGTTCTGCCGTTGAGTACCTCCCTGGTGGCGCAGGAATGCCACTGCTGTCATGTTGTCTGACAATATCCTGACATGAGAGTCTTTTATCAATAGTCTTGTTGCTTATAGGGCTTCTCAAACTGCCTTTAGCTCCAGGAAGTTCAAGGAATGGCTGTGGAGAGCCGCAGGCCATGCCCCCTGAAATGATCTCTGAGAAAGGGTTGCTCCCCAACCCAATCTGCTTGCATCTGTAGTAGTCTGAATTACTGGAGAGGGGTTCCAAGGAATTCCCTGCTGTAAATTTGAGCTCTTCCTCCACCATTGCAGGGAGACTTTTACACTGTGAGACACATAGATCATCTTGTCTAATGACAGCTGACTCTTGTCCCGATTTAATAGTATCAAGGACTGAAGAGCTTGAGCCCAGGGAACCGCCTGGATACAAGCGGTTATAGACCCCAGTATAGACATTGCCTCCCTTATAGATACTTTTGTCTTCCTTTGAAAGGCAGCAACTTTGGACTTTAGAGCCACTATCTTGTCTAGAGGGAGAAAGGACATCTGCAGGTGGGAATCGAGCAGGATACCCAGAAAAATCTTGTGATACCTTGGGGCTATATTGGATTTCTCCCAATTATTACCCATCCTATTTTTTGTAAAGTCTGGCACACTATCTGAACCTGATATTGGAGAAGAGAAAAAGACTGAACTACCACTAAGAGGTCGTCTAGATAAGGGACCCCTATAAGATTTTGTTTCCTTAGAAAATCTACTACTTCCTCCATCACCTTCGTAAATAGCCTTGGGGCTGATGATTTTCCAAAGGGGAGAGCCCGAAACTGAAAGTGGAGTGCCTCCCCCCATGCTGAACTGCAAACCTTAAAAATTTTTGGTAGACAGCATGAATAGGGATGTGATAGTATGCATCCTGAAGGTCAATGGTGGCCATAAAATGGTCCTGCCCTACCAGGGGAATTGTGGATTTTACTGATTCCATTTTGAAATGATGATAAAGTATGTAATTGTTTAGTGGCTTCAAGTTTATTATTATTCTGTACGACCCACTTTTTTTTTTTTTTTTTTTTTTCTTTTTTTCCATAAACAGGCGGGAATAATGACCTTCCCCTCTCTCTAAGTAGGGGGATAGAACAAATTACTTCCATGTCCAGAAGTTTCTGGACACCTTCCATCAAAGCCAGGTGAAGCGTAGGAGATAGTATGGATGTAAACACTACTCTCTTGGGGGGTGGGGGATAGGTTAAAAATTCTATTTTGAGGCCGTAATGCTATAGAATTTAGGATGTACAGGTTGGATGTTATTTCCTTCTATTGTACGGCATAACTGGACAACCTGCCCCCTATCCTCCTGGTGTCGCTGTTTGTCCCGGGATTGTTTATTGGGGTTAAAAAGATATTTTTTTCCCCTGCCTCCCTTAGGGTAACTTCATCTTCCTGTTTTACCCTTGGATTTATATTCAGAATTGTATCCTTGAAAGGGACAAAATGGCTGTTTTCTTTTGGAAGGTTTTGGCTCTGGAAGAGACTTCTTTTTATCTGTTGCCTTTTTGAGCAACATGTCTAATTCCGGACCAAAAACATACTCTCCCTGGAAGGGAATAGCGCACAGCTTCTGTTTAGATATTGGGTCACCGGCCCACATTTTAAGCCATAATGCTCGGCGAGTTGTATTAGAGAGGACCCCAGATCTGGAGGCAATCTTTACTGACTCTGCCGAAGCGTCTGCAAGAAAGCCAGTGGTCTTCTGTAGCAGCGGAATGGAGGATAAGATATCTTCCCTTGAGGTGCCTTCTCTAAGATGGATCTCAAGTTGGTCTAGCCATCTATACATAGACCTTACCACACAAGTTGATCCAATATTAACTTGCAACAGGGCTGAAGAGCACTCCCAGAATTTCTTAAAGAGGCTTTCCTATCTAGTGGGTCTTTAAGCTGCGACGAGTCTTTTTCCCCACTTTAGCCAACTGTATATCAATTTTTGGCACTTCCGCCCAACCTTTGATTTTAGATTCATCAAAAGGAAATCTGTCCTTAATTTCTTGAGACAGAAACAGTCTTTTCTCTGGATGCAGCCATTCATCCTGAATTAGACGCTCTAAATTCTCATGAATGGAAAAAACTAATTTTTTTCTTTGGCCTAAGCCCTGCAAACATTTCATCCTGAATAGCTTGCTTCTATTGAACATCCTTTATATTCATGGTGCTCCTAACGGCAGAAAGAAGCTCCTGAGTAAATGCAGATGAGAAGTAATATCTTCTATCCTCAATATCTGAAGGCCCAGGTAATTCCCCTTCTTCCAGGAAATCTTCGGACACAGATGGGACGTAAACGTCACTATTATCCGAACCTGGACGAGTAATTAACTTCCTCTTTTTGGCAAGCAGGTTGTGGCTCACTAGAGGAAAAGGCAAGGAAAAAGAAGCTAGGGAGGACTGGATCTCATGCCGAACCATCCCTTTAATTTCCTCCATTAAAGACGGCTGTTCCTCTAATTATCTTTTCAATGCAAGACAAAGATTGTGGGAGAAAGCTTTTTCTCACAGATGGCACTTTTTTTTTTTTTAAATACAGCCACTTTCTTATATTTAGAAGATGCATCTTTAGCTTCTTTTTCCTAAATAAATACATGACAATAAAGGGACATGAGAACTCCCCTAATCATACCATGTAACATCCCATTACCAGATTACTCACTGGGCCTGGGGGTATGCCAGGCTCATACACCACTCTAGAGGACTCATCTCCAGGCATTATAACAAACAGACACAGATTGTCTTACCTTGAGGAGAAAGCCTCTTGGTCTGGGAGCCACCGACGACCTGCCTACTCCATTCCACGAATAGGAATGCTTTGGGTCCACCTGCACCTGTTCAGGACGCTAACTTTTCAAATTTCCCTCCTTTAGTGCCTTTCCTTGAAACCGGAAGTGACGTCACCACTACCAGAAGCGACACTCGTGTGTATCCCAGCCTGGAACGCCAGCTTTGAGAACAGGCAGGGGACTCTACAGACCAGGGAGCCTCCAAGGAGGGACCGAGGCCCGCATTATACATCTCCACTGTCCCAGGATGGTGCAGGAGGAGATGGACCCACCGAAACTCCACGGAGAGACGGCACAGACCTGCAGGGACAGCTACACTGAACCCCACTCTGCTGGTTAAGTATGATCCAAACCTCTTGTCTGCCCACTAATAGGCACAGGAAAAATCACTGAAGAGGGAAGAAGTGGAAGGGCTATTTATCCTCTTGTGTACTTTTCCTGTCCCTAATAGTGGGAGAAGATACAACCTCCTGTGGTGCTGTCATAGAGGGCATTTGAGAAAGCAAAAGTGCCAAACCGCCGTTTTTTCACTTTTTTGCCTCTGATAAAAATTTGAATAAGAAATAAATGATCAAAGCAATAGCAATTCCCCAAAATGGTATAACTAAAAAGTACACCTGGTCCCACAAAAAAAAAAAAAAAAAAAAAAAGACACCCTATGCATCCCCGTACATAGAAGTATAAAAAGTTATTGGTGTCAGAATATGGCGACTTTTAGAAAAAAAAATTTTTTGCACAGTTTTGGATTTTTGTTAAGGGGTTAAAATGTAAATAGAACCATATACATTTGGTATCCCCGGAATCGTACCGAAACACAGAATACAGATGACATGTCATTTTAGCTGCACAGTGAACGCCGTAAAAACGAAGCCCGTAAGAAAGTCGCACAAATGCACTTTTTCTTCAAATCCACCCCATTCTGAATTTTTTTGCAGTTTCCCAGTACATTGTACAGCATAATAAATGGTAGCATCATGAAAAAAAATTCGTCCTGCAAACATTAAGACCTCATATGGCTCTGAGAGCGGAAAAATAAAAAATTATGGGGTTTGGAAGAGGGAGAGTCAAAAACGAAAATCGAAAAATTTCTCCGGCAGGAAGAGGTTAAAACCTATGTAAAACAGCGTAGCAGCCTGCTCATTTAGTACCTCTGAAAATAGCTATGTATGAACCTATGAAATATTATCCAAATGAAAAAGCAATGCTACACATTGTCCTCAAAAAAAATCTAGCTGCAGCCACAATGGAAACTACTGGAATTGTTCACTGAGCAGATTATCTATTGTAAGGTTTTATATTTGAATAGGAAGGGTGTAGCCAGACAGGTTTATGTAGCTGTAAATGCAGTCACAAATAATGATAAGGAGGCGAACTGAACATATGCACGAGCAGCTGAATTATTTACCAAGTGCTGCCCATGCCCCCTACCACCACAGCTTTTGTTTGTTCTGTTTATACATATATAGAGAAGTGTGTGGATGCCATCCCTAATAACGTAATTGACATATACCTGCTGCTAGAATACAAAAAGCAAGCATTTGTTCTTATCGAAAATCCAGTAAACCAACAATTACTATACTTTTATTGTATGTTTTCTTTCAAAGAATATAAAAAAAAGCAGCTGCATGATTATTATACAAGGCACTGATAATCATGGCTGTAAAACATATATTTTCACATAAATAAAATACATGTGCAAGACAAGTAACAAAGAATATTAAAAAAAAAAAAAATGTAGGCCCTTCATCCATTCTCTTTTGAAGAGTTCTTGAAAACTTTATTCATTCATTTTAGATTTTACTAGCAGAAGGACCAGGCTTCGCACGGGTATATTTCATTTTTTGTTTGTGTAGTGACCCCATAAGAATTGGCCAGTTTTGTACTTCACATCCAGTATGGCAGTCCAGTATAGGTACAGTCTATTTATGGCTGTGTTGTTATGGAAACCTGGTAAATGAAATGTGAACTTATATTGGTTGATACACGTCATATGACTGAATATTTAAAGACCTGCGAACTGCTATTGACTCATACAGGTCATAAATAGCTTGGTTGCTATGGAAACCTGGTGTAAAGCTGTGTGTATGTCAAGACGGAAGAACCTGCGATTTTCCATTGGTCCATAAGCGTCATGTGATCATGTGTATCTCAGTTTGGATATCACTGAAAGACCTGCGATCGGTTGTTATGGAAAACCTGGAGTAAAGCTGTGTGTATATGACCTTGTGTAACCGTGTCATCCACAGCGCCCTGCCCCTGACCTACAGCAGTGAAGAAAAATGGCTGGGTTGTTATGGAAACATGGAGTGCAGCTGTGTGCATGTGGCTGACAATGCCTTGCCAGATTGGAGACGGGCTTGGGTCTGCTGGGTTGTTTCAGCAGCTCGCTGTTGTCTGTGACATATCTTGTCAGATTAGAGACAGGCTTGGGCCTGCTGAGAGTTTTCATTAGCTCGAACAGCAGCAATGCGTTTTGCTGCAGGGGGCATGAGTAGTTTAAAAACGATTCAATTTATAAGAATGCTGAAATCTAGTACGGCAGTCCAGTCAGTGGCGTAAATTACTGGGGTAGCAGTGGTAGCGGCTGCCACAGGGCCCGGGACATTAGGGGTCCCGGCGGGCCCTTGATGTTTTTTTTTTTTTTTTTTTTTTTTAATAGGCTGTTACCTGCTGGTGTTACACCAGCAGGTAACGGGCCCTATTTACTTACCGATCCCCACTCCTGCTGATGGCCGCCTGCGCTTCACCTTCTACAGAGGCGGCTTTGAGTAGGAGCGGAGACCAGTAAGTAAGGCCTGCGGGCCGTGAACCCTACAAACACTGCTATCATTATACTCTGGGGTCTTTTCAGCAGGCTTCGGGCCTCCTTGGTGACGTCCCAGACGTCGGTGGGCCAGTCCGACGTCATTATGCGTTGCGATGCATGCCTGGCTCACGTGACATCTGGTCCAACATTGAAGAGGTAGCGGGGAGTGCGCATAATACTATATGAAGGGGCCACTATGATACTGTGTGCAGGGGCCACTATGGGGCAGAATACTGTGCAGGAATGCAGTTTGTGCGGGGTGGGGGAGGTTGCCGAGGGTGCTCCCATGTCAAATGTTCGCCTTGGGGCCCAGCCATTCCCAGTTACGCCACTGAGTCCAGTATAGGTACAGTCTATTTATGGCTGTGTTGTTCTGGAAACCTCGTAAATTAAATGTGAACTTATACTGGCTGATACACGTGATATGACTGAATATTTAAGGACCTGCGAACTGCTATTGACTAATACAGGTCATAAATAGCTTGGTTGCTACGGAAACCTGTGTGCCTGAGGAGACTAAGTGCCTGCGAGCTCTTATTGGCTGATAAGGGACATGTAACCGTGTGTATGGCAGTTGGAATATGAGTGAAAGACTTGCAGGCTTGTATTAGCTAATGTTGGTCATTTTTTGGGAATACTGTATCTCAAGAACAGTATGTCCAAGAGAGCTGAGACCCAGTCTATAATATTCCCAGACACCTGATGTACATGTGTGCCAAATTTGGTGAATATCGGTCCAGTTGTTTGGTTGCGCATAAAGAACAGACAGACAGACAGGAACTCATTTATATATATATATATATATATATATATATATATAAGAGATTTCAGTTCTTTACATTGTTTGTTCTTTTGTTTGCTCTTCAAATGTGTTTCCTGGGGGAATTTAAAAAAAAAAAAAAAAAAAAAAAAAAAAACACCCATCAGAATGGGCTAAAAATAAATAATAACCAGTACTTATTCACCAATCCCCAATGCTGCTGTTCCAACGCTGCTTACGTGCCCTCTGTTTTTCACTTTGTGGAAAATGTCTTGACATACAGAAATTACCAGTAAATACCCACTTATCCAATCTGACCTGCTGACATCTCCAGCCATTTTGTGTGTGTCAAGAATAAGGGGTATCAGTGCAGCAAGGAGAGAGGACCAGAGCAGCTTTGAAATAGCCATCACTAGAATCAACAAGGCAAGTAACATTTAATTTTATTTAAATTTTTAACTTACTCTGGTACTTAAAAAAATAACCTCTCCTCCTTTCTGAAAAATCCCTTTATGTTAAGATCTTATTAAGTCAAATGTAGCAAAAAATCCTGCAAAAACAAAGCAGCAAAAAAGCAGTTTCCACTAACATTTTTTATGGGTTTTCATTGCACTTTTTCATCCCCTATTAAATTCTGTAGGAAAAACGCTCACGATTTTGCAATTAAAATTAACACATTTTTTCCGCAATATGTGGATGAGGTGAAAAGATGCTGTAAAACTATTTTTTTCCTGCAATGGGGAGCTTTAGCCTTAGGTTGGGTCCTCATTTTACAGAAATGCTACTTCTTTATTACAGATTTTGCAGTTTTTTTTTTTTTAGCCCAATCCAGAAAAGGATTTAGCAGAAGGGAGAACTAGAAGACTCTACTCAGACAGTGATGTTCATGGCAGTGAGATGACCTTTTTTTTTTTTTGTTTGTTTTTTTTCTACAACCATCACAATGATACATTAAAATCAATTCATGTAAATGAGGCTATTCACACGACAGATTTTTTGGCAGATCATTTTAACAGACGTCAAAACGTCAAAAAATTGGACGTGCTATTTTTGCCCATTTTCATGGATTCCTCAATACATTCAAGCCTATGAAGCCCCATTGAAGCAAAAGGCCATGCAAAATTTCCCTTTTTCATGGCCATTTTCCTCATTATTCATCTGAATATTTCCCTTTCTTTTTGAAGCTACTCTTGGCTTTGGCTCAAAAAGCCATAGTGAGGTCCATGCTATTCATTGACAGCACACCACCCTGCTCATTTGTGGGTGGTGTGAAGTCCATGGTTGAACCGCTTTTCACGTCTGTGAAAAGGAGATCAATTTTTTTTTTATTTTTTTTTATCTTCTGTACTTTCTATGTCTCTAAATATGTGAAAAATGGATGAGACACATATGTCATTCATTTTTGTTCACAGACCCATATACTTTCATTGGAATGATGTACCAGTGATGCATCAGCGAAAAAAAAATTGGACATGCTTTTTTTTTCAAAAGAAAAGACTACGTGAAAAAATACGGATGTTTGGGTAAACACATTTAAATAAATGGTACATATGGTATCAACCAAAAATGTGGACGCCACACGTTCGTGAGATGCAGAAGTATGAATAAGGTCTCAAAATCTGACTCCAATTAACACCTGAAAAGACTATGCTGCTTTATGTAAATGTTCCAGGTCATCTTCCCCCCCCTCCCCCCATTTCCTATATTTTCTGCATTTCTGGCTATATGTCATACGGACAGCACACGTATGGAATCCGTGGTCTACAAAATAAACCAAAATAGAGCTGTTGGCCTGTGGGAAAAAAGAACAGTTATCTGCATGTTCCAACTAAAATCAATGGGTGCGCAGGCAGTCCATAAATAACACAGACATTACACATCCACAAAATGCAGAAAGGTAAATAAGTCCTTAGATTAAGGCCCCAGATTGCAGATAAGCAAAGCTTTTGTTATTTTTTAGACCAGGTTTCCATAAGAGCCTAGCCATTTTTCTTTACTCGCTGTGAATGGACTGTTCCTATACTGGATTTCAGCATTCTCGTAAACTGAAACCCATTCATACTAGTTATGTCTTCAAAAAGGAACACTGCTCATGGATAAAAGATTCCTGCGACAAAGCAGATAGCTGCTGCCTTAGACCTGGTCTAAATCTGTGTGTGTATGTCAGTGAGAAGAATTTGGGACCTGAGCGTCTATTGGCTAATATGGATCATGTGATATAATATTGAAAAAGGAAGTTAATGTAGAAGCCAGTGGTGCTATATTTGCCTTTGTGAATAGTAGGTTCTAGAGAGCTGAAAGCTGGTTAAAAACCTTTGGAGGAGTCTGATTTATCTATGTGTTAGACTGGTCCAGTTGTTTGGCCAGGAATAAAGAACAGACAACATAAATTCATTTTTATGCTTTTACAAGCATTTTTGCAACGTTGCAACTAGTGTTTTTTTCCATTGGTCTTTTATTTATTTATTTATTTTGCATTTTTAACCACTTTAAAGGACCGAGCCAATTTTCTCTTTTGCATATCAGTTTTTTCCTTCCCACATTCCAAGAGCCATATTTTTTTCATTTTTCAGTTCACAGAGTCATATCATGTCTTATTGTTTGCAGAACAAATTGTATTTTGTAATGGTACTATTCAACATGCTGCTGAATGTATAGGTAAGCTGGAGAAAAATTCAAAATGTGTTTAATTTTTACAGCATTGTGGTAAAAATGACATGTATTCTGAGGGTCAGTACTAATCACAGTGATACCACATTTATATAGTATTTTTAATGTTTTGATACCTTTTAAAAAATTAAAAACTACAAAATAGAAAAATTTGTGTCGCCATGTTCTGACACCTGTAACTTTTTCATATTTATGTATATAAAGGTGAGTAAGGCGTCTTTTTATGTGGGACAAGATGTAGTTTTTATTATTGATACTATTTTGGGGAAGGTTTGATGTCTTTGATTAGAGTATTGAAAAAACAGCCATTTGCCCATTTTAATTATTTTCCTCGCTATGGTGTTCATTGTATAGGATAAATATTTTTATATTTTAATAGTTCAAGCATTTTTGAGCGCAGGGATATCTAAAGTGTTTGTTTATAGTATAGTAATGACAAGCCTAGGAGCCTGCACACTTTAGATGCTGCTGTAAAATGCTACGGCTGCATCTAAACAGTTAACAGCCGCTATATGACTAAAGGTTTGTAGTTGCAGCAGAGGGTTCCTGCTTGCTATGGTTTTCTGAGGCCACACGTTATGAAAAACTAGCCTTTTGGGCCATTGCTGACACATGATGGAAATAAACTCTGTATTTTACAATCCAAGCAAAGTAAATGAGATTTTATTTAGGCCCGTTTGAGTTTCCATTCGGGGATTCCACACGAAGCAAGCGGAGAGAAAAGTGCAGAAACCAAGCGGAAACCACATGGACCCCATTATAGTGTATGGGGTCCGCGGGTTTCCCAGGTAAACTGCTTTTTTATGCGTATAGGTTTCCGTTCGGGGGGGTCCCCAAGTGGACTCCCCGAACGGAAACCCGAACGCAGATGCGAACCGGGCCTAAACTCTCATCGGCACATTTTGGAGGAAAAATACTGCAGAAAACACAATTTCAAAAATATGTTTTTTTATTTAAAAAACGCAGTATGTTAATTTCAGCTGTGAAAACACTGCATTTTCCCCATAAATATAACTGAAAAACATTGAAAAATAAAAGCACTTCTTTGGCTGCAATTTGTTATTTGTGGCCTTAACCTGAAAGAGTTGCAGAACACCACAACACAGAAGCCTGTTGTGCTGAAATGCAGTAATTTTTATGGCAGCCAAGCTCCTGGGCTCCAATGCAAAATCTGTCGTGGAGCCCCTACCTACCTTCAAGGTCCAGAGCCCAGTAGCGACTGATACCACTGTACCCCCTATGCCCCTGGATTTAAGAGTTCCTAAGTCATAGAAAATATAACTAGAACACCCCTTTAAGGGGGCTTCTTACAAACAACCATCATATGAGTCACATAGTTGGAAGCTGGATGGCGGGGGATGACCACTGGTAGTAAGTACTGCCCATTTTTAGGGATGGCTGCACAATCTGAACCCTTATTCATTTCAATAACAAGTAACCACACATGTATAATCAGCCACCACTGAAAAGTGTGACCCATTCAGTCATTGTTGTGTGCTTCTTATGGAGTGCCTGGTAGTTATTTCATAAGGCTTTAGTCAGTGTGAATAACGACCATGTGACAGCCATTTTTTGAACGCTCCTCACACAACTATTTTAAAACCAATGAGTGTCTATAGCCCTGTTTTCACGGCTGCCATAAAAACTTGCATGATCATTCTTTATACATTCTGAAAATAGACATATGAACAAAACCATAGACATTCATGGGTTTTAATAAGGATGTGTGAAAGCTGTTGTAACTGTCGTTTGAATAAGCCCTTTAAACGGACTGACAGATCTGTTTTCCATCGAAGTCAGGTGCATGAAACATGGCACAGTCATGTGCTCAAGTCTATTATGTAAAATCATAAAATAATATGAAAATCTTTTTTTTGTGTACAGCCCTTCAAATCCTGTTGAATGTTAGAAGCTTCACAGATGGTAGTTCCTTCTTTTATCAGTAGACGGACAATGTCATGTCAACACCGATAAGACCTGACAGAAGCTTATCACTGCTATGTACAAAGTTGTGTCATAAAAGAAAACTCCAATTGTTAAAAGATTACATGTTCACTACTAAATGGAATAAACTGATACCATGTAATAAAGCATGATCGTCCACTATATAAAAACTCAATATCTTAAAATTGCCCAGTACACAATTGCATCTTTCCACATCCCACCTTGCCATGTTGCTTTACACAGTAGTTGTAAGACTACTACTGTAAGCTTTTCAGAGTGAAATGTCGTCCAACCATTCATGGTATGAACCTACTGCAGTGAGAACAACCACTTATCACATCTGAAAAAAGAAGCAGCTTTTATCACAAGCATGTGAGTCAGAATAGGTGGCAGGCAAATGTCATATCCTAAATGGAGCCTTTCACCTCCCCCAAGCATATTCAACTACCACCATCACGTTACAGAGCACATTACAGTGATAAATAATACATCTTGGTTATGTATGTCACTTTTGTAGATTTGGAGAAAAACAACTTTGAAGTCTTATGCAAATGAAGCAGTTGGTGCACTGGGGCGGGCATTAAGCTGTAAACATAGGTCCTTGAGTCACACTCTTTTGTCATACAAGTAATATACCACTAAATAACTAAGCAAAATTGCCATTCTGGTGTTTTGAAGTGACAATCTTGGGTGACAAGGGCTCCCAAAAAGAATACTAACTTAACAACATGTGCAGGGTGACTGTTCTTCTAACATACACAAAAACTTTCATTAGCCAATAATAAGGACACATGAGGAGAATTATGAAGACTGGCATTATCAATACAGCTGGCATAGATTTCCTGCAAGCTTTAGGCTAAGGCGCCACGTTGTGGAAACGCAGCACTTTATAGTATCAGCAAAGTGAATGAGATTCTGGCTAATTCCATACACACACACACACACACACAGCAGGAAAAAAAAACGTTGTGAAAAACCTGTGTTTTCAAAAACAAATGCGTTTTTGAAGAACGCAGCATTTCAATTTCAAAACAATCACGGTTTGTCTATAGTCTTAAGGGAAGAAAAACTGCAGAGAAAAATGCAGAAAAAAGTCAATGAAAAACTATATGTTTCCACTGCGTTTTTTTCCGCAGCATTTTTTAGCTGCGTTCCGCAAAGTGGGGAAATAGCCTTACAACAGATCTCTGGTGTAAACCATAATAAATGTGGCAGGGGTGATGGCGCCGCCCCTAAACACCTTTTCATCCCCCCTTTTCGGGAAAGTTGCGAGGGCGGCGCATAATCAATTTGCGACTTTTTATGCCTTATAAAAATTAGCATACAAAGCATATTAAATTTGCCTCACTCTGTTGAGATATGCTTGGCCAACTGCATTTAAAAGTACATATCAGGGTGGGTTCACACTTGCGCCGGAGTCTGTCCGCCGCGAATCCGCCTGAAAATCTCGGGAAACTGTATAGGTACTGGATAGCGAAAGGTTAGCAACGCATTGCTTAAAATCCCATTCATCTGAATGGGCTTTTAAAGCAATGCACGGTTGTGCGCTTACACCCTCTGCGCCACAAATCCAGTTTTTTCGCTGGAAACAAAGTCCTGCATGTCCGACTTTGTTTCCAGCGAAAAAAAACTGGTCCACCTTCAAGTATTCACTTGGCCTGCTCCTTGCTCTCCGCCTCCGCCCTGACCTGACGTGTGGCTCCTGCGCGGTCTCCTCATCTCTGCTCTCAAAAGCGCTACAGTACTGCTGGCCTGCTTCTTCAGGAAGTAAAGTAAGTGTTTCAAATTAATGAATTATTGCTTTTCTAAGTATTTATCCATAGGATAGGGGATAAATATCAGCTTGATGATGATGATGATGATGGGGGGGGGCGTTTTGGGTGTATGTCTGCTGAAACTCCCCCTGGGCTTGAGGCTGAAAATAGGCTATCTGCGGCGCTCCTATTAAAGAGAATGGGAGCGTGGGTTTGTATATCGACCAAGCAACACTCCAATATTCAGCCTGGCTGTGGTCAGGCTGAATTCCCAATGGGGGGAAAAAGACCCAATTCTTGGGCTCAGTGGGATCTATTTTTCCTGTACAGTGAATGCCATAGTGGGGGGAAAAAAAAAATCAAAAGTGCCTATGATAAAAATTTGAATAAAAGGTTGTCAAAGCAATAGTTATTCCCCAAAATGGTATAACTAAAAAGTACACCTGGCCACGCAAAACAAGGGAACCTATGCATCCCCGTACACGGAAATATAAAAAAAGTTACAGGTGTCAGAATATGGCGACTTTAAAAAAAATATATTTTTTTTTTGCAACGTTTTAGATCTTTGTTAAAGGATTAAAATGTAAATAAAACTATGTCTTCGCCTTATTTATTATGTAGGCACAAAAAAAAAAAAAGGCGCAAGACACATGGCGAGGACATGTGCAGGGAATTTATCAACAGCTTGCGCCTGATTAGTAAATCACAGCAGAAATTGAAAGGGCGCACAAAAAGCGCAACTGTGCAAAATTTCAGCAAAAGGAGGCGCATTTGATAAATAAGGGTGGGTTCACACCTGCGCTTGCTGTCCGTCCGTTGCCAATCCAGTGAAAATCTCGGCGAACTGGATTGGCGTCGGATACAGACCGGTCAGCGGCGTATTGGTTAAAAACACATTCATTTGAATGGGTTTTTTAAAGCAGTGCGTGGGTGTGCGCTTACACCCTCTGCGCTGCGAATCCTTTTTTTTTTTCGTCGGAAACAAAGTCGGACATGCAGGACTTCGTGTCCGACGAAAAAAAAAAGGATTCGCAGCGCAGAGGGTGTAAGCGCACACCCGCGCATTGCTTTAAAAACCCATTCAAATGAATGGGTTTTTAACCAATGCGCCGCTGACCGGTCTGTATCCGACTCCAATCCAGTTCGCCGAGATTTTCACTGGATTGGCAACAGACGGACAGCCACCCATTGAGTCTATTAAAAAGGTATGAGCAGCACACTGTAACCACAATAGTTAATCTACCCTATTACTGTATATAGACTGTTAAGTATAGGTATAGACAAAGAGTAATCACCCCCATCAGCGATAATAGTTCACAGTTGTTACAAAGTAGTTAACAAGAAAGTGGTACGCCTAGTTTACATATTATACTGATTACAGGGTGCCACCAGTCTCCAGAACCAGACAGAAACTGCTAAGATTAAGCAAAAGGAATTGCCAGAGAGAGTGCACTGCTTGCATCACCACACCTCTATAAACCAAGCCTGATACCTTCAATGCCAATTATTCTCCACCTCTTCCATTGCTATTTGTAGAACCTGTTAGTTCTGGGAGATAATAAATGGGTCACTTAGTTTGCCATAATGTGGAGAATTACATAACGTTAAAATTTGCTTTGAGAATAAATGATCCAAATTAGCAAAACTGGACCTACATTACATAATGTAAGAGCCTGCTTACTATTGGATCACCTGCTTCTTTCCATATACAAGGCTTTATAAGTACTCTAAAAGGTGTTAAAAAATGCCAGGAAAAACTTCAGTAAATCAGTGTTAGGCCGGTTGCAGACGACCGTGGCTGTGATCAGTGTGCTATCCTTGTATTTCACGGACAGCACACTGACCCATTCATTTCTATGGGCCCGTACACACGACCGTGAATTTCATGGTCCCGTGTGTGGGCCGACAGTCTGGGCCACATCAGATAGAACAGGTCCTATTCCTGTCCTATTTTGCAGCCCTTGCCTCCGTGGTTCCTATTCATTTAATGAAAGGAGCCGCAGAAGCACGGCCCGTGCACGGGCGACACACGAGGGACATCCCCGTGTCCCCCACCTGCCTTTAATTCACGGCCGGCTGGATGCAGCATGGTCATCTGCAACCGACCTAACTTTGTTCAGATAGTTCTCCTTTCTGCTAAATCCTCTCCTAACTTTGGCTCAAAGAAAAAAAAAAAGTACCAGGGCACATCTCATAAGGACTATTCAGCCACAAACACGGGACACTCACGATTCATGAGCTAAGAGTGCAAGTAATGATATTAATAAATCATCTGCTGGATACTCAAAGTTTGACAGATTTTATTCTGAGAAAATTTCAGCTCACAATATGTAATATTCACTAGGTCAAATTACAAATATATAGGGAACCTAACACTATTCATTAAAGGCAAAGTGAGCCTTGAGTACAGCCATTCAGCAATGATTTCCATATGCTTCCTAAAGCCCTATGGCCCATTTACTATGCCAATCCATTAGGGCTGTGGTAGCTCTAAAAAAAAAAAAAAAAAAAAAAAAAATCAATGGCAAAAGTATTCATTTACATACATGAACAGGCGCCACTTAGCACATCTGATCACACAAGGGAGTAGGTCACCGAGATAATACTGTAGACTGACTCTTGCTCAGAGATGCATGTACAAAACAGGACATTGTTATATGTCATATAAAAAGGTCTGTACACATCAATTTGAATGGGTAGTATACATTATTTTTAGATCTGTGCCTCAGTCTATCTATCTAGAATTAACAATCCCCAAAGGATATTGATAACTGAAGATTTGATGACCTAGAAATATTGGATATATTAGGTTACAGCCTTCATGTCTTTAGATGACATCAGATACCCTCTCAGGTTAAATGATAGAACGGAAATTGCCTGAACTGGATGGCTAACTAATATGGCTTCCCATAAGACATCTGGCTGCATCCCTACCTTCACAGACATAAACATGTTATCTTGCTAATTCCAAGCAAGCATGTCTAGAGAATTATATACCACGCCAGCTAGTGCTGTTTTTTGGTAACAGAATAATAAGATGGAGCGCCTCATTATGAAGAAGTACTATAAGGTCTTATTTAAACGTCTGCAACTTATGAACATATGCCATCCACATTTTCCACGGACAGCAAATATATCCTTTGTAATCATGTCAATGTATTTATTCAAACGTACGTCGGCAGTCACTTTTATTCTATTCCTACATTAGCGGCTCTGCACATGCACGGCGGCCATCTTTATTCTTTTCCTACATGAGCTAGGAAGTCCAGGACATCGCAGGGGGTGTGATGCAATGGCAAAGGTAGTAGTATAATAGCTTTTCTAAACCCTCTGCATGTCTGACTTTGTTTTGGACGAAAAAAAAACGGCTTCGCGGCGCAGAGGGTGTAAGCGCACACCCGCGCATTGCTTTAAAAACCCATTCAAGTGAATGGGTTTTTAAGCAAAGCGTCGCAAACCTTTCCCTATCCAGTTTTCCAACATTTAGGTCGGATTCGCGGCGGATGGAGTGCCACCGCAAGTGTGAATCCACTCTAAGCAGGGTGGTGTGCTGTCCATGATTATCACAGTCATCAGATGTCTGAATACGGCCTAGGACAACAAACAGGAGACTAGATTTACAGCCAAGGACATCTGGAAAATACTAGAATGCAAAGACATAAAGACCTATGGTTTTATTAACTATTTACAGGCTATTACTTATGATAAATTTCTTGTTCATGTTTAGTGTATACAACAAGAAACCTTCTGACGGACACTTGTAAGATAGAAGCTAAAAGGATGTCTTTTTGACTTCTGCATGGCTGGTATGCATCAGTACACCACAAAAAACTTCACATAGTAAAAAAAAAAAAGTTCAGCTGCTTTGGATGTCACATTGAGACTCAGTCACAACAGTGATCTTCTTGCTGATTAATGCCCCTTCTCTCCTGGTGCTAATGTATGTATGCCTATGCCGTGGGATATGCTGCAGTATAAAGAGAACTCTTTATATAATCTCAGGGAAACTAAACTGGAAAAACTTGATCTTAAGAGTTCCCCACTGTCTTTGGTAAGTATACATATGTGACTTTCTGCATGCCCCAGAGGCACAGACTGCAGGTCTAAGTGGAAGAAATGTACCAGCTTCCAGAGAGAGACATACACAACACTCACCCAAAAAAACAGTCTTTATTGAATATACAGTGAATGTACTCCCTTTTCCCTATCATTTCTTTTTTTCATGGTATCTTCAGACATCTAACCATGATATATGCCTTCAATATTCTATATATTCTATAACCTGTTTAAAGCTAAGGACCCATGTAGCAGGCCGCTGAAAAAAAAGCACTGCGGGAAAAATGCATGCTTTTCACAGAAAATCCACAGTTTTCCTCTTTTCCCGCTTCTTCTCTTGCAGATTTTGCTGCATTTTTATGAGCCAAGGCAAGAAGTGGATTTAGCAGAAGGGAGAAGTATAAGCACTCCCTATATATGTCCCCTTCCTGTTGAAAATATTCTTGGCTTTGACTATTCTGCAAAAAAAAAAAAAAAAAAGCAGCTTCTTTGCAATGTGGGGCCTCAGACTTAGACTATCTAGTCTAAATTTGCAACACTAATCAGTTGGCTAAGATTAGGACTAAAAATGCAGCAATTTTGGCACATTTTTTGTCACATGATGTCTCACCTTAGTCCACACTTATCAGCTACACCCCTTTTTTGTAAACATGCCTAAGACTAAGGACCCAGACAGCAAAATGCAGAAGAAACTGCATTGCTGTGCTTTTCTCTGCTTTTTTGGCCCTATTCAATATATACAGAAAACAGTTGTGATTCAGCAGCTAAAAAAAACATGCTGCGAAACGCAAGAATTTTGAAAACGCAGCTTTTCCACTGCATATTTTTCTGCAGTGTGTGAATGAGATTAATGAAATATCATTCACTTTGCTGCTACTGCTTTTTTTCCTGCTGTGTTTCTGCTACATGGAGCCTTAGCCGAAAAGTGTCTAAAAGACTTGATAAGTGCGGTGCAAGGAATGTTAGACAGTTTTTTTGGTATACATTACATCAGAATTCTGGCGCCTTTTACTTAGTAAATCTCCCCAAGAGCTGTATAATTGGGAAGCCATTGTGTGACTCTGTCCATAAAGTGCGAACGTGCAGTAAAATTTCCTTCAGGGTGTTGTCCCTATCGATGCCATAAATAAGCTGGAGTTACACAATCTCTCTAACAATATAATCCATTAGAAAAACACAAATAGTCAAAACTTTTCACAAAAAAAAAAAACAAAAACAAAAAAACATTGTATAAACAAGGGTAAGATTTCACACAACCATTAAGTAAGGGATAATAGCAGTTGAGTGAACTAGGACAAAATGATTTGCTTCACAATAAATGAATTATTCGGCTTAGCACTTGGCAGCAGAAATAATTTAGGTTGATTTACTAGTGACATAATTTTTAGGTCATGGATAAGTCCGCTGAAAAGTCTCCTTGTCTTACATGCAGATTTTCATGATTTGAATACAGAAAAGTCACTGAATTTTTGCTGATTTTCCCTTTACATTGCACTACATGGCCCCTGGCTTCGTAGAGAGTTGTTCAGAAGTGAGAAAAATGTTACATTGTGCAACGCGTTTACTACCTCCAGGTATTACCTGCAACCATCAAGCCTATTGCGCCACACTACAAGTCTGTAACCATCAAGAGTTTGTGCCACTGTTGTGAAAAAAGTCATCTGTTCAACTCTTATCTTCTGCAAACATTCTTAAATGAAACCTGCAGGACAATTTGGGACACTAAACCACCCACAGGTTCTTATGGACCTGTGTCCCCAATAGCCCCGTTGTCATAAAGTTCGCAACTGCATTATACCTACCCAGAGGTAGGTCCGATGAGTTTCATCTCTAGTGCTCCCGGAGACTGTGCAATTATTAGGGAAGTACACCTTGGCTTCACTGTGCATGCGCCCAAGGTTTGGCACAAGTGGAATGAGGGTGTTCTTCAAAGTTCTTCAGTGAAGCTGGAGAAGATTTTTTTCTTTTCCCCAACATGACATGAAAAGATGGGACAGTTCAGACCCTGACCAGAACTTATTAGTGTTAAAGATAATTATTCAAAGTCAATTAATATTTTTTTAATTTACAATATCTTTATAATTGTATAATTAATTATATGCATAGTTTACTGCATACTTAACTTTCATAGGCATTCAACAACTGAATGAATTAGTGGATCTTTACTGCTTCTGACTGACCATGGCTATCGGCCATTTGTGAAGGGGTCAGAGTTGGAGTAGGAGTCGGAGTCCAGCTGTGGAAAAATAGAGGAGTTGTAGGTTTGACCTATTGACTCCATAGCCCTGATATATATAAAACTCGTCATTGGTGAGAGTCCTACAGTCTGCAGCATTGAGCAATAACAGCAATATTAACCACCATATTTGCTATCCCCATGCTGGTCTACCTATATCTCTTGGTTGATGTGTGACCCATCTACCTGAAAATATTTATTTATTTATTTCTTTAAAGAGATGGGAATACTAAACATGGGAGTTTTTTTTTATTAAGTATGGCTTTAGCCTGGTGATCACTAGGGCTTCAATACAAATAACAGAAATGATGGTCTATGTGTTAAAAATAGCATGTAGCACATTGTAATTGTATTTATGCTCAGATTTAGGATTGAGCCGATGTCATGGGAGTTGCTTTAGGATTGCTGTTGCCTTGTGATCACTGAGGTCATATTATATGGAGACATTATGCGCTTGCTTCCTGTTAAATAATAGAAGTGATCACTGATGTGATAATAAATGTATGTTCAAACCAACATGGGTGTTGCCTATATTACAATATAGTTCTTCCTGACAGAGGAGATCAAGTCTAGAAAATCTAACACAGTCAGCGTTCATTTGTGAACCCTTTTATCTTTGTAATACTTTTTTTCACATGATCTGCCTCATACGGGCACTATATGTGTCTGTTAAGATGGTGCTTAAAGGGGTTGGGCCACTTTTAGACCAATATTGAGAGACCAATGTTATTGCTTGTATAATAAAAAGTTGTACAATTTTCCAATATACTTTCTGTATCAATTCCTCAAGGTTTTTTAGATCTTTCCTTGCTGTCATTCTTCTTACTCTAAGTGGAACTAAAAATTAGTTCGTGATATACAGTCCATGGTCATGCGATGAACACACATCACATGACCATGGACTGATTTTTATCCACTGGGAATAAGCAGAATGAATGATAGCAAGCAGAGATCTAGAAAACCATGAGGAATTGTTACAGAAAGTATATTTGAAAATTGCAGAACTTTTTATTATACAACCAATAACATTGGTCTTAATATTGATCTGAAAGTGGCCAACCCCTTTAAGTTTATATTTATCCTTTGCAATTCACTTCCTCTACAGAATACTGCTGGTTCATAATACGTTGTTACGGAGTGTTGTTCACAGCTGATGTTCAGGGGACAAGCTAAAAGGTCCCCACTGAAACTTCGTTCCTGCCTCCTCCCTGGATGATCATGCCGATCACAACTTCCCTGGGGGGGAGTGGAGCTTGGGACTTAAAAGATAAAGATCCCAGCAGTTTGGTGGCCACTGCCATTCTTTGCTGAGCATGCAAGACAGCTTCTCTATAGCTCTCTGAAGCTCTTTTTTCAGAGAATATGAATGATAACACAAACTTTTTCTCCACTCAAGGTTAGTGGTTGGTTGAAGCCATTTATTGTCAAACTTCTGTGTTTTCTCTTTTTAAATTATAATGACAACCAAAAACATCAAAATGACCCTGTTCAAAAGTTCACAAACCTTGGTGATTTTGGCCTGATAACATGCCCAGAAGTTGACACAAAGGGGTTTGAATGGCTACTAAAGGTAACATCCTCACCTGTGACCTCTTTGCTTGTAATCAGTGTGTGTGCATAAAAACTGAATGAGTTTCTGGAATCCAGACAGACTGTTGCATCTTTCCTCCAGCCACTGACGTTTCTGGATTGTGAGTCATGAGGAAAGCAAAAGAATTGTCCACAGGAAAAGGTAGTTGAACTGTATAAAACAGGAAAGGGATATAAAAAGATATCCAAGGAATTGATCATGCCAGTCAGCAGTGTTCAAACTGTGATTAACAAATGGAAACTCAGGGGCTCTGTAAAATCCAAACCACGGTCAGGTAGACCAACAAAAATTTCGGCCACAACTGCCCAGAAAATTGTTCAGGATGCAAAGAAAAACCCACACATAACATCATCTGAAATACAGGACTCTCTGAAAACTATCGGTGTGGCTGTTTCAAGGTGCACAATAAGGAGGCACTTGAAGAAAAATGGGCTGCATGGTCGAGTTGCCAGAAGGAAGCCATTACTGTGCAAATGCCACAAAGAATCTCGCCTTCAATACGCCAAACAGCACAGAGACAAGCCTCAAAACTTCTGGAACAAGATAATTTGGAGTGTTGAGACAAAAATCTAACTTTTTGGCCACAACCATAAACGTTACATTTGGAGAGGTGTCAACAAGGCCTATGATAAAAAGGAACACCATTCCTACTGTAAAGCACTGAGGTGGTTCACTGATGATGTGGGGATATGTGAGCTTCAAAAGCACAGGAAACTTGGTCAAAGTTGAAAGAAAGATGAAGCAGCACGTTATCAGCAAATACTGGAGGCAAATTTGCACTCATCAGCCAGGAAGCTGCGCATCGGACGTACTTGGACGTTCCAACATGACAACGGTCCAAAACACAAGGCCACTTTGGGGAGATCTCAAGCGCGCAGTACATGCAAGACAGCCCAGTTATTTACAGGAACTGGAGACTTTTTGCCAAGAAGAATGGGCAGTTTTACCATCTGAGAAAATAAAGAGCCTCAACCACAAAAGACTTCAAGCTGTCATTGGTGTTAGAGGGGGCAATACACGGTATTAAGAACTGGGGTATATGAACTTTTGAACAGGGTCATTTTGATGTTTTTGGTTGTCATTATGATTTAAAAAGAGAAAACACAGAAGTTTGACAATAAATGGCTTCAACCAACCACTAACCATGAGTGGAGAAAAAGTTTTTGTGTTATCATTCATATTCTCTGAAAAAAGGCCAAAAAAACCAAAAAATCTGCAAGGGTATGTAAACTTTTTAGCACAACTGTATTGCATAGCAAAACAGGTTGGAGTAGGAAGCAGTATGCAGCTACGGATTTTTAGAGAGAGTAGGGTGAAGGTTCCTGGGACTGAAAAGAGGTTCTCCTTTTTAATAATATAATAATAATAATAGTCCTTTAATAGTCCCACAATGGGGAAATTCAGTGTGTTACAGCAGCAAAGATAAGCAGATACAAATACAAATACAACATGTACAGGAATGTTCCAAGGTGAGAGGCATTACATTGATAGCAGACAGACAGATAGGGCGTAGCAGAGGGGGGGGGGGGGAGAATTTAACAGGCAGAGAGATATTTCAGTTCTCTGTGTGTAATGATCTCCGCTTAGGTCGGTGTTGGTTGTACAGCCTAACCGCGGTGGGGAGGAAAGACTTCCGATAGCGCTCCTTCTCACACCTAGGGTGGAGCAGTCGGTCACTGACAGTACTGCTCAGCGCGATCACAGTCTCATGCATGGGATGGGACTTCTTCTTCTGCATGGAGCTCACCACGGACAGTATCCTTCTGTCACCCACCACCTGCACTGGGTCCAGTGGGCTCCCCAGGACAGAGCTGGCCCTTCTAATCAGCTTGTCAAGTTTATTTCTGTCCCTGGTTGATATACTGCTCCCCCAGCAGGCCACTCCAAAGAAGATGGCTGATGCCACTACCGAGTTGAAGAAAGTCCTAAGAAGTGCCCCCCGGATTCCAAAGGCTCTCAGCTTCCTAAGCAGGTAGAGCCTGCTGTGGCCCTTCCTGTACAGGGCCTCCATATGATCTGCCCAGTCCAGCTTATTATTAAGGAGCAAACCCAGGTACTTATAGGTGTTCACAATCTCGATGCCCGTCCCCAGGATGTCCACTGGTTTTGGAGGGCATCTGCCTTTACGGAAGTCCACCACCATCTCCTTGGTCTTCCCCGCGTTAACCTTCAGGTGGTTCCGGTGGCACCAGTCCACAAAATGCTGGTTCAGTTCTCTGTACTCCCTGTCATCATCATCTGTGATGAGACCCACTATTGCAGAGTCGTCAGAATACTTCTGTAGGTAGCAGCTGGATGAGTTGCGCCTAAAATCTGCAGTGTACAGTGTGAAGAGGAAAGGGGCGAGAACCGTACCCTGAGGTGCCCCCGTATTACAGATCACGGTACCTGACACACAGTCTCGGGCTCTCACGTATTGAGGTCGATTTGTGAGGTAGTCTAGGATCCAGTTGGAGAGGTGGTGGTCCACTCCAGCAAGGCCCAGCTTGTCCCTCAATAACCTGGGCTGTATGGTGTTAAAAGCACTGGAGAAGTCAAAGAACATTATTCTCACTGTGTTCCCTGGTTTCTCCAGGTGAGACAGAGCCCTGTGCAGAAGATGGATGATGGCATCATCTACCCCAATGCCCGGCCGATAAGCAAACTGGAGGGGGTCCATAGCGGGGCTCACTAGAGGGCGGAGATGTGTGAGAACCAATCTCTCCAAGATCTTCATCAGGTGGGATGTCAGTGCTACAGGTCTGTAGTCGTTGAGGTCCATAGGGTGGGGTTTCTTTGGAACTGGTACCACACAAGAAGATTTCCATAATTCAGGGACTATTTCCTGCCTCAGGCTCATATTATACATATATGTAATTATACCACACAGCTGGTCCCCGCAAGTCTTAATTAGCCTTGCACTGATGTCATCTGGCCCTGCGGCTTTCCTCGCCTTGATCTTTTTCATCTCCTTCCTCACCTGGGCCCGTGTGAAGGTCAGACTGTGGCCAGATAAAGATGGATTTCTGGATTTACTGGTCTGTTGGGAAGTGGCCGCATGGGGAGAAGTCATTGTGGTGGGGGGAACTGAAGGACATACTGGGGTGGGAGGAGCTGGTGTGTGATCAAATCTGTTGAAGAATAGGTTTAGTTCATTAAGCCAATTAACATCTGCCTCAATCTGGCAGACAGACTGTTTATGACCCAAAATTGACTTAAGCCCCTCCCAGACCCCCCCCTTATGTCTTTTCTTTCCATTTGCTTTTCCATTTTTTCTTTATAACTGGCTTTTCCCTGCCTGATTTGATGCCTCAGCTCCTTTTGTACTTCCCTCAACCCCTCCTTATCTCTTGTCCTGAATGCCATCTTTTTCTCCTTAAGTAGTGTTTTTATATCAGAGTTAATCCATGGTTTGTTATTGGAGAAGCACCTCACCACTTTTGTGGGTACTGTGTTCTCCACACAAAAAATTAATGTAGTCCGTTATGCAGTGTGTGAGTCCTTCTATGTCTTCCCCATAAGAATCCTGCAGAACTTCCCATGCGGTTGTGTCAAAACAATCCCTCAGAGCCTCATCACTCTCCTCGGACCATATCCTCACTGTGCGGGTGACAGCTGGTTCTCTACGTACAAGTGGCTTGTACACAGGTCGGAGATGTACTAGGTTGTGATCCGATCTCCCCAGGGGCGGTAGGGCTGAGGAGTTATATGCCTCCCTCACGTTGGCAAAGAACAAGTCCAGTGTTTTGTTGTCTCTTGTGTGGCAGGTTACATACTGTGTGAAACTGGGCAGTGTGGATGATGGAGAGACATGGTTGAAATCACCCGACAGAAGAAAGAGGGCCTGGGGATGTTTTATCTGTAACTGGCTCAGCGTGGCTTGTAGGACCTCGCAGGCAGCGTCAGCTTTCGCAGAGGGGGGGACATATGCAGCTATCACGATGACATGTGATAGTTCCCTTGGTAGGTAGAAAGGTCTCATGCTCACAGCTAATAGTTCAATGTCCTTACAGCAAGTTTGATCCTTAATCACAATGTGCCTAGGATTACACCATCTATTATTCACAAACATTGCCAGCCCTCCTCCTTTCCTCTTACCGCTCTCCCTTGTCCTGTCTGCCCGAAGGAGTTTAAAACCATCCAAGGAGACCAGAGGGTCAGGAGTAACTTCAGTGAGCCAAGTCTCTGTAAGTAGCATCATGCTGCACGCCCGAAACTCCTGATGCTGCCTGGTGAGCGCTGTTAGTTCATCCATCTTGTTTGCAAGAGATCTCACATTGCCCATGATGATGGAGGGAACAGCTGGTCGGTAACGCCTCTTTTTAATCCTCTGAAGAGTACCAGCTCTGCATCCCCTCACCCGCTTTTTCTTTCTCCAAATCTCACGGGGGATGTGTGACCAGATGGTATGCCGTCCTGCTGTGCCTCTGAGCTGCAGAATTTCCTCTCTTGTATAGACAAAGGAATTGTCTGCATACACAAAAGATCCCATTTTCAAGCAGAACAAAAAGACAGATAAAAACAAAAAAACAAAAAAAGTATCACAAGGGTCCAAGTCTTTGTGTGTGTTTCATAGTGCAAAGTCCTTAAGTAGAGAGGTACAAAACGAGTCATAGAAAGAAAAATAAGATAGAGAGTCTCAGAGCTGCTGTAGCAGGCAGCCACTCCAGGACGCTTATATCACTGTCCTCTTGTCATTACGGGTCTTGTAATGTGTGACCACAATGATACA
The DNA here is from genome assembly GCA_947044405.1 of Leptodactylus fallax. NCBI lineage: Eukaryota > Metazoa > Chordata > Amphibia > Anura > Leptodactylidae > Leptodactylus > Leptodactylus fallax. The sequence continues at coordinate 498,766 of CAMRHE010000001.1, read as the reverse complement.
GTGTAGGTACAGGTAGTTACTAATACTGTGTCTGCTGAGAGCTGGGATAGCAACACGCAAGATATATATACAGTGCTGGCCAAAAGTATTGGCACCCCTGCAATTCTGTCAGATAATACTCAATTTCTTACAGAAAATGATTGCAATCACAAATGCTTTGGTAATAATATCTTCATTTATTTTGCTTGCAATGAAAAAACACAAAAGAGAATGAAAAAAAAAAAAAAAGTCAAATCATTGATCATTTTACACAAAACTCCAAAAATGGGCCGGACACAAGTATTGGCACCCTCAGCCTAATACTTGGTAGCACAACCTTTAGACAAAATAACTGCGAACAACCGCTTCCGGTAACCATCAATGAGTTTCTTACAATGCTCTGCTGGAATTTTAGACCATTCTTCTTTGGCAAATTTCTCCAGGTCCCTGAGATTTGAAGGGTGCCTTCTCCAAACTGCCATTTTGAGATCTCTCCACAGGTGTTCTATGGGATTCAGGTCTGGACTCATTGCTGGCCACTTTAGAAGTCTCCAGTGCTTTCTCTCAAACCATTTTCTAGTGCTTTTTGAAATGTGTTTTGGGTCATTGTCCTGCTGGAAGACCCATGACCTCTGAGGGAGACCCAGCTTTCTCACACTGGGCCCTACATTATTCTGCAAAATTTGTTGGTAGTCTTCAGACTTCATAATGCCATGCACACGGTCAAGCAGTCCAGTGCCAGAGGCAGCAAAGCAACCCCAAAACATCAGGGAACCTCCGCCATGTTTGACTGTAGGTACCGTGTTCTTTTCTTTGAAGGCCTCTTTTTTTTCCTGTAAACTCTATGTTGATGCCTTTTCCCAAAAAGCTCTACTTTTGTCTCATCTGACCAGAGAACATTCTTCCAAAAAGTTTTTGGCTTTCTCAGGTAAGTTTTGGCAAACTCCAGCCTGGCTTTTTTATGTCTCTGGGTCAGAAGTGGGGTCTTCCTGGGTATCCTACCATAGAGTCCCTTTTCATTCAGACGCCGACGGATAGTACGGGTTGACACTGTTGTACCCTCGGACTGCAGGGCAGCTAGAACTTCTTTGGATGTTAGTCGAGGTTCTTTAGCCACCATCCGCACAATCTTTCGTTGAAATCTCTCGTCAATTTGTCTTTTCCGTCCACATCTAGGGAGGTTAGCCACAGTGCCATGGGCTTTAAACTTCTTGATGACACTGCGCACGGTAGACACAGGAACATTCAGGTCTTTGGAGATGGACTTGTAGCCTTGAGATTGCTCATGCTTCCTCACAATTTTGCTTCTCAAGTCCTCAGACAGTTCTTTGGTCTTCTTTCTTTTCTCCATGCTCAATGTGGTACACACAAGGACACAGGACAGAGGTTGAGTCAACTTTAATCTATTTCAACTGGCTGCAAGTGTGAGTTAGTTATTGCCACCACCTGTTATGTGCCACAGGTAAGTAACAGGTGCTGTTAATTACACAAATTAGAGAAGCATCACATGATTTTTCAAAGGGTGCCAATACTTTTGTCCATCCCCTTTTTTATGTTTGGTGTGGAATTATATCCAATTTGGCTTTTTGACAATTCTTTTTGTGGTTTTCCATTGAAGACAAATTAAATGAAGATATTATTACCAAAGCATTTGTGATTGCAATCATTTTCTGGAAGAAATTGAGTATTATCTGACAGAATTGCAGGGGTGCCAATACTTTTGGCCAGCACTGTATATATATTTCACCGCTGACAATGCACACTGAAAATTCTGATAGGGTGGCGCTCTGTAGAAAAATGTTTGCAGGTATAGCCTATGGATATTAGATCCTGTGGATATGCTTTGCACCACCGCACTCTTCAGGACTCATATATTCTTAATGCTTTATTACTAACGTGCATACCTTACACTGTCTTAATCTGTTTATCTATTATATGGGGGGGACTATCTAACCTCATTGGAAATTTCTTTTAACTTGAATAATAAAAATTATGTTTTAAGGGGATTATTGCTTTTTCATATGTCTTACTCTAGGTTCACACCTGCGCTGAGTTTCCATTCTTCAAGTCCGCTCGGGGACCAGAAAAACAGAAACCCAAGTGGTTACCCGTGAACCCCATAGGCCAGGGGTCGGCAACCCCCGGCACGCGTGCCAAGAGTAGCACGCGAGGCTTATTTCCCTGGTACGGCAGCGGAGTCCTCACCCAGCAGCTTCGATTGGACCAAACACGGCCGAAACGAAACTGCTGTTATTATACTCGGGGGTCTCTTCAGACCCAGAGTATAATAAGCGGAGACTTAGGAGAAGTGATGAAACATAAAAAACAATGATACCTAATGCCGTGTGCAGGGACCGCTATGGGACCTAATGCCGTGTGCAGGGGCCGCTATGGGACCTAATGCCGTGTGCAGGGGCCGCTATGGGACCTAATGCCGTGTACAGGGGCCGCTATGGGACCTAATGCCGTGTGCAGGGGCCGCTATGGGACCTAATGCCGTGTGCAGGGGCCGCTATGGGACCTAATACCGTGTGCTGGGGCCGCTATATGACATAATACCGTGTGTAGGGGCCACTATATGACATAATACCGTGTGTAGGGGCCACTATGTGACATAATACCGTGTGCAGAGGCTGTTATGGGATATATTACCTTGTGCAGGGGCCGCTATGGGACATTATTCTGTATAACGGTGTGTTTTCTGCATTAAGGATGTGTTTTTGCACAGAAAACACAGGCATTTTTTTTGTTTAAAAATGCGCCATGTGAACGCAGTTTTACATTGAAGTAAAAGTTCCAGTGACCTCAGACTATATCTGCATCCAGATACATAGTGTGCATTCACCATAAAGATGCCGCCATACAGTGCTCCTGGACACTTACATTTACCACTAATTGGGGGCTGCACATGGACTTTCATTGCTTCTAATCGGAAAGTACAGGAGCGTCCCAGGAAATAGCAGTAAACACATGCGTCCTAAAGCATCTTGTGGCAGCACTTCTGTGATATGGTTTGTGGTATATGACTTTAGTTTAGGGGTCATCAGACTTACAATTATTGACCGGCACTCCGAGTACCTCATCTTTGATTTTTTTTAATTAAAATCGGCACGCCGAACAAAAAAGGTTGCCTACCCCTACCATAGACTATAATGGAGTCTTGCTTGCAGGACTTTTCTCTCCACATTTTTCAAGCGAATTCGGGAACGGAATCCCCAAACGTAGAGCGAACACTGGTGTGAATCCAGCCTTAATGAGTCCTACAGTTTGGACCCTCACAGTCTATCCAGTTCTATAAATGGCACCATGCCTTAAAGCTTTTTAGTCTTATCCTGTACTTTTATAAACTTGTGAAACAAAAAGGTGACTTCAAGACTATGTAACATTTCTACAAATTAACAAAATTAGTTGAAGAATTAATATCTTGAGAAAAACAAACTTTCTAAAGTAATAAAACAATCACTGGCAGATCGCTCAGACAAAATAGCACTTTAGCTGGAATGTCAATATTTACCTATTAACAGAATTCACCTTTGGCATTGTTCATATCTTTGATATCTAGTGTGTCATTATTGTCAAGACAGATTAAACAACATTGTCCCAAATAAATAAAAAAAGGTCAAATTATTCAAAATGTGCCAGAATTTTGGCTTAAAATGCACAAAAGAACTGGCGCACATCCGGTGTACAAAAATTATTATTATTTTTTTTTTTTTTTTATACACACTCTTTGTGCTAAACAATCTCTAAAATTTCTAAAAAAGGAGCCGATTTAAAAAAAAAAAAAAAAAAATGTGCCATATGTATTAGTGGCATGCATCAGATATTTTGGCACAAAATAATGGTGTGATGTAAGACAGTCTTAAACTGACATACGTGTCTAGCGTCTACCAAGATTCGCCAAATCTATCACATAGCCTGCGCTGCTATTTAGTACTTCTTTCTGACTGACTCATTAAAATTTATGCTGTATAAATATTAGACAGCTTTAGTAAATCTGCCCAAAGTTTTTTTTTTCAGTTGTTTCAGTTGTCTTTCTTTCAAGTTATGAGTAATGCTGCTATTCTATCGTTTTCATTAAATCTGTTTATGAAGACAATCGGTGACAACCAGTGTGGTTTACCTTTTTATTTCCCTAAAGTAATGTGTCTTGCTCTGCCTCATGTTAGGCAGAGTTAGAGAGTTAGGGAGTCAAACCACCAAGGGCAGCAAGGCAGCAGCACACGACCGTTTTTTACCCGTGAAACACGTTCCATGTTTTAGCCAGATTTACTGGCTTGAACTTCATGCTGCGAACGGGACTCCTAGCATCCTAGTTTCTATGATGCTAGGAGTCCCTGCCTCCCAGCAACATACTTTCCCGTATCAATTACTGTACAGAAAAAATCGCGGCATATTACAGTCAGAGCAAAGTGGATGGGATTCTAGTAAATCCCATGCCTAGTTTGCGGAAAAAAATGCGCTGCGGACACGCAGCAATTTACAAAACTATCGCGGTTTTGGAAATCGCAGCATGTTAATTATAACTACGGAAACGCCAGCGGTTTCCCCATAGGTATAATTGAAACAGAAAGTCCACAGAGGAAAAACTCTGCAAACTTTCTGTCTAAAGCGCTGTGGGAAGAACCGCGATGCGATCCCGCCACAGTTTGTCCAGCAGCGCTTTTCTTGCTGTGGGACCCTACGTGGGGCCTTAGCCTAACACACGGACCGTGTTTCAGCACTGTATCCTTTGTTGGCAATGACAGAGGTCAAACGTTTTCTGTAAGTCTTCACAAGGTTGGCACATACTGTTGCTGGTATGTTGGCCCATTCCTCCATGCAGATCTCCTCTAGAGCACTGATGTTTTGGGGCTGTCGCTGGGCAACACGGACTTTCAACTCCCTCCAAAGGTTTTCTATGGGGTTGAGATCTGGAAACTGGCTAGGCCACGCCAGGACCTTGAAATGCTTCTTACGAAGCCACTCCTTCGTTGCCCTGGCAGTGTGCTTGGGATCATTGTCATGGTGAAAGACCCAGCCATGTTTCATCTTCAATGCCCTTGCTGATGGAAGGAGGTTTGCACTCAAAATCTCATGATACATGGCCCCATTCATTCTTTCATGTACATGGATCAGTCCTGGTCCCTTTGCAGAGAAATAGCCCCAAAGCATGATGTTGCCACCCACATGCTTGACAGTAGGTATGGTGTTCTTTGGATGCAACTCAGCATTCACTTTCCTCCAAACACGACGAGTTGTGTTTCTACAAAACAGTTCTACTTTGGTTTCATCTGACCATATGACATTTTCCCAATACTCTTCTGGAACATCCAAATGCTCTCTAGCAAACTTCAGACGGGCCCAGATATGTACTGGCACTGGGACACGTCTGGCACTGCAGGATCTGAGTCCCTGGCGGCGTAGTGTGTTACTGACGGTAGCCTTTGTTACGTTAGTCCCAGCTTTCTGCAGGTCATTCAATAGGTCCCCCCGTGTGGTTCTGGGATCTTTGCTCACCGTTCTTGTGATTATTTTGACCCCACGGGGTGAGATCTTGCGTGGAGCCCCTGATCGAGGGAGATTATCAGTGGTCTTGTATGTCTTCCATTTTCTAATTATTGCTCCCACAGTTGATTTCTTCACACCAAGCTGCTTGCCTATTGCAGTTTCAGTCTTCCCAGCCTGGTACAGGTCTACAATTTTTGTTTCTGGTGTCCTTCCACAGCTCTTTGGTCTTCACCATAGTGGAGTTTGGAGTGTGACTGTTTGAGGTTGTTGTCAGGTGTAATAGACACCTGTCCACAATGTCAAACAGGAGCCATTACTACAGGTAATGAGTGGAGGACAGAGGAGCATCTTAAAGAAGAAGTTACAGATCTGTGAGAGCCAGAAATCTTGCTTGTTTGTAGGTGACCAAATACTTATTTTACACCATAATTTGCAAATAAATTCTTTAAAAATCAGACAATGTGATTTTCTGGATTTGTTTTCTCATTTTGTCTCTCATAGTTGAGGTCTACCTATGATGACAATTACAGGCCTCTCTCATCTTTTTAAGTGGGAGAACTTGCACAATTGGTGGCTGACTAAATACTTTTTTCCCCACTGTACCTGTGTCTCTTCTCAATTGCAGATACAAATTTTCCTCATTTTTGCCTTTCATCCTTTTGCTGTAATACTCTTCCCCTCCCCCATCCACCTGCATAGTAATAATGTCATTGTAATATTACAAACTGTACCATATGGTATCCATTTTGAATTATTTGCTATGGTAGCCTGATGGTGTACTCTGTGGTTGTAAGGTATATGTTATGTATGCATTTGTAAAGCTTGTACAGGGGTGCCTGTATTATTTGGCAGGGTGGTACTCGCTCAAATTAGTGATATATAAAATCCAATTCTATTCAGTAAGCAAAGACTACACACCTTACTGCTGCATTACAAGCACACCAAGTCCTTTCATACTTTAATAACCAATTACACATGTATGTATCCTTAACTTAATATGTAGTATAAACAGAACTATCAGTATTTATTCTTGTCCTTCTGCAATACAGACTGAATATTATGTAAAAACTATATCACCAGTATATTTAGCAAGAAGGATATGTCAGATACTGTAATACGCTAGTAGTTGAACCCATATAATGATATCAGATGAACCTATGTGCATAAAAACTACAGGAAGCCCATGCTTACGTCAAAACTGATCACTGCAGAGCCCCATCCCCTTTTATCTAGCAAGGGCTTCATTACTCTCCCTAGGCTACATAACATTTACTATTAAACAAGGTAAAGGGAAACTAATATAAAGGTCAAGAAAAAAAAAATAGAATAATTGTCTTGGGGTGGACAGTGAACATGCACCATGGAGTGACCAACCTCCCCACTATACATTTTCACTAAAGGGGTTCCTTCTTTGTCAGATATATGAGGGCTTTACTTATTGAAACATTGTAGACAGTTATTGACATAAGCATAGTCAAAGACTGTACACAAATGCTTTCTAGATTCTGTCTCCAGGCTTATATCCAGGTCTCTGTTGGTCGAACTTCCCAGCACACTCAGAATTACTCTCTCTAGTCAACAGGCAGCACATGCAACTTATTGCACAGTCATAGCAAGTGAAAGTAGAAAATGTGCTAAAACAAGTGGCACCAGGGTATAATCGTGAGAAAGGTACACCTGGATACAACAGTTATTGTGCATAGAGCTTGTGCTTCATACTGTGCTAGAACTAACTGGTAATATGGATAACAGCTTGCAGGGTTCACTTACTACTTAAGACAATCACTGCCCATTTCTAGTGGACATAAATACAATAATGAACACAGGACTTGAAACAAGCCATCCTAGACAGCGCTCCAGTATGTGCAATGGGAGCAGGAAGCTTGGTTTCCTTTGTCCAGCCAGCAATACAAGGATATGCCAATGGGGAAAGCAATATAACCTCTTCCTTGTATAAATACTGTCTGCTGTGTTTAGTGGAGAGTGCTGAGCAAGGCTTGTACAAAAACATTACCCTGTGACAGTACACCATATAGCAGACATGCATTGCTGGAGGTTTCACAATGATGATTACTTTATGAAGGATCATATCTCCCAAGTCACCATTACATAATCTTCACATAGAGTCTAACAGCAGCAGCTCAGCCCAGTACATACTGTATGAATGGCCTGGCACACATTCTGTTCATTCATAATTGCCTGGCATGGAGATGGTTAACAGAAGGATGGCTAATAATAGGTATGTCAGCTTGGTGTGTTTGCTCTCTCTGTAGGGCAGCACCCTGCTCAACACACACACACACACACACACACACACACACACACACACACACACACACATACACATACACATACAAACCCCTCTAGGCACAAGTGACAATGCACAGAGCACTGTTCACAACAATGACAGCTTATCCCCCTGCTCTGCAAATACTGAGCTATGGACGGATCCCATGTAATAGGCTTAGACAAATCTGAACCTCACCTCATTACAGGCTGGTAAATTGCTCAGAGCTGTACCCAGGACCAGCTGTAGGCAGAGGGCGAAGCATCCAGTCCAGCAGAAGAGTCCCATGGCGAATGTGGAGCTGAGGAGAGAACGACTGCACGCTGCTCCTAGGCTATCACCATTACATGGAGGAGAGCTGAGGATGCTCCTTCACCTGCTCACGCTGGGAATGGGAGAGTGACAACGCCGGCTGGTGACGTCATGACAAGGGGGGAGGAGAGCTGGGGGTGTACAGGGCAGAGCCTGCCCAGCTGTGTGCCACTGCTACAGGCTGCGCACATCACTGGCAGGGCAAAGGAAGGAAGCATGTGTACAGATGGATAGACACAGTCACAGAAATTCTACACATGTCTGGATTGTTCTGCACCTGACTTCTACCTGTGCATAGATATCTACAGAAATATCAGTATTAATAGTTCTGGCAAAAGACAAGTAGGGGGAACACTTTCCCTTAGTGATATATCTTTCATTTATTCAGGTAAACTAAAGGGGCTATTCATTATAGAGGTCCTTTCACCACATGCTATGGCTGCTGCTATGGGGCCCATAAATTTAGTTGCCCCACTGCATTTTTTTGTTTTTTATAATCCAGTGGGAAATGGCCGATTTTCACTTACCTTTCCGTGCTCCTTTCCACTGCCGCTCTCCCTTAGGCCTGCATGGGGTACCACATACAGTATTACATCACGGGTATAGCAGCGTAACACTGAGTGTTCAGACATAATATACATGGCCCCTGGAGGCGTAAGTGGAGGTGTCTGTAGATGGGAGAGGGGAATAGTAAGTGATAATCGTTCGTTACCCACTGGAGTAATACAATGGGTAATGGCCTTGCGGGGTCACTTTATGGTGTGTGGGCCTGTAACAGTACAATAAGGGCTCATGTTTCAGACCCTCATATAGTAAGGGCTCCTGTTACAGGCCCCCATACATTAAGGGCCCCTTTACAGATCTCCATACAGTAAGAGCCCATGTTACTGGACCACATACAGTAAGGGCCCCTATTGCAGGTCCCCATAAAGAAAGGACCCCTGTTACAGGCTCCCATACAATATAGGCCCCTGTTACAGACCCCCATGCAGTAAGGGCCACTATTACAGGGGGGCAAAATACTGTATGGGTCTAATAAATGAGGAAATATATTGTATGAGGGCCAATAAAGGGGCAATATACAGTGTGAAAGGGTGTTATACTGTGTGGGGAGCGGAGGGGCCAGTCAAAAGCTTTCTATGGGGCCTTGACTTTCATAGTTATGCTCCTGACCAAGGGTATAGCAATAAGGGGTGCACAGGTAACATTCACTGCTTCTTGGGGGGCTCAAAGGACCTTCTGCAGCATAAAAAGACCTTAATATTATAAATATCGAAGTTGGAGGATCCTGTTACTAGTTTTACATTGAGACCAGAATGCTTTTGCTAATAACTGTAAGTCTTAAACATCCTTTGTTTAAGGCCCCTTGGAGATGACTGGGCGAGTTCAGTGTGCTTTCCAGGTTTTTGCCGGATAGCACACTGACTCATTCATTTCTATCGGCCCATGCACATGACTGTGTATTACACGGATCAGTGTGTGGGCCGAAAGTCCGGGCTGCAAAAGTAAGGACAGGTCCTATTCCTGTCCAGTTTTGTGGCCATGGTTCCGCGGCTCCTATTCATTGAATGAATGAATGGGACCACGGAAGCATGGCCGGAGCACAGGTAGCATACGGATGAGATTCATGTGCTGCCCGTGCCGGCCATGCCGTGCCCATGGTCGTCTGCAAGGGGACTAAAACAAATATCACAATATTCTCAAAATCATACGGTCCGAAGTGCAGAGGGAAAATGGTGTGACAATAATTACAGCACTGTGCTGGAAATCTCAGATTTACGAGATAATCGAAGCTAAAGTATTGTTACAAGGCAAACAAGAAAAACAAGTCTAACATATTTCTGTGGGTAGGTACAGTCATGAGGAAACATTGGAAAAAAGTAAACACTGAGTTCTGATACGATTTTTTGGTTCAGCTTGCTGATTTCCTAATATGTTCTCCTCTGCCTTACCAGCATTATAAATGAAAATGCCCTCATAATGTTGGAAGATGTGAACTCCTTAACATCTTTTATGTAATGACCACAGCTTTACTATGAGCAACACAAATGTAAATCCAATTTAGATGCAAATTCCCTTTTTCTACGCTCAGTGGCAGATCTTTACGTACAGGTGTGTCTGCTATGTATAAAGTCAGTCTTCCCTGGAGGGAAAAACAAATTGCTGCTTCTACATAAAGTTCTCTTATCTTTGTGACAATATGTAATTAAAACACCCACTGCTGATTTAATATTTCAGAGATCACATTGTCACAGTGCAATTAACCCTGTATCTCCAAGTGCATTTTGAATATAAGCAATTGCATTTGGTCATGGCAACTTATGCAAAATAAACCTGTAAGGGGGCATTTACACAACTGTTGGATATCCGTTGTGATAGGGTCCATTAAAAAAAAAAAAAAAAAAAGAAAAAACGAATGCATATCATGGCAGACATTTGATGGATCAGTTAAAAAAAACGGACACATTAACATCAGTTAGTTTCCGTTAACGCAGAAAAAAAAATGGACAGTAATAACAGACATTATAGGAGACGACCATCCATTACTGTCCTTTAGCCATTTGGAGAAAACGTACAGTAATGGACAATAGATCAAATCCCACTGAAATCAATGGGATTTTTGACGGATCTGTTAGGGGGCGTACATACTACCATTGGATGTCCGTTCTGATTGGGTCTGTTAAAAAAAAAAAAAAAAAAGACGCCTATCATAACAGACATTAAATGACACTAACTGATGTTAATGTGTCAGGTTTTTTAACTGAGCTATTTTCAGTTAAAATAACAGACACATTAGCATCAGGTAGTGTCCGTTTTTATACTGTCCGTTGCTTTGCTTTTTCTCTGTTCTGCTTTCTAAGCATGCGCAGAAAAAAATAACTAAGTAATAACAGACAGTATAACGGACGTCCGTTACTGTATGTTAGCCATAGACATTAATGTTAAAATGGATACTTAAGGTCCATCATAAGTTCGTTATTTTGAACGGACTCAAAAGTCCTGCAACCTGCATTATTATGTCCGCCAAAATAATGGACCTGTGACGGATTTGGTGAAAACAGACACTAACCGACAACAGATCAAATCCCATTGAAATCAATGGGAATGCTAATGAATTTTTTTCGATCTGTTAGTGTCCGTTGTCAACATTTTGTAACGGATGCTAGCAATGGGCACTACTAATGGTAGTGTGAACACTCCCTTAGGTGTCCATTGTTAACATTTTGTAATGGATGCTAGCAATGGACACTAACAATGGTAGTGTGAAGACCCTTAATTTACACTTAAAAAGATTTTCCCACTAACAGCATTTATCACCTATCCACAGTCCCAGATGTCAAACCCAGTCATCATGAGAACAGGGTTCTCTGAGTCTCCTGTATAAATGGAGTAATAGTGGATAGCAGATTTATCCATTTCTAATTAATTAGTATCGAGAGTCTTTATGGAAGAAGTAACCACATATACCAATTATTCTTTGGATTTAAAGGAATTACATTATTACAGTGTCTGTGATCAGAGATGTCCCTGGTCACAGGCACTGCTACTGATTCTTTCCTGTGTGAAACAGCAGGGATACTGTGACTTTGGCACCATATTTAGATACCCGACATCTACCTTACTATTACAGTGTATGTTGAGAAGGGATTCATTATTTATTACAATGTCAGGGATTTTCAATGAGCTCATCATTTTGCTATCCCCAGTAAATTATTTCCAAAACTTAGTGGGAAGGGAAATATATGTATTTAAACTGTGTCTTGTAAATTTTGTTACGAGTATGACATCTACATAATTTGGTTCTCTAGCATCCGTACTAGAAATTTTCACATACATCAGCAACAATAATGAGAACCTAAATTTCACCTACAACTATGATTCTAATGCAATTCCACTTTTAGATATCTAACTGTCAGGAGATATGACTACTAATACTGTTATTTGCAGTTTATACAGAAAACCCAGTGTAGGTAATTCAGTACTACATATGACCAGTTCACACGCAAAATATGTGGTGAAAAACTTATCTGTTAGTGAGTATATCAAAACTAAATGTTGTCCTAAAAAACTAAATGCATTGATACTTGCATCCTCCCCTCCATTCCTGCACTTGGCCTGTCATCTCCTTTGTTGCTATGCTTGTATAAATATAAGCTATCAAGTGACATCACATCAACCGGACCGCTGGAGCCATTCACTGCTTGGAGCGTTGTTTAGCTATAGTGGTCCTGTTGATGTGATGTCATTGCTACAGCCGCTCTGTATACAAACAGAATAGCGGGGGAGATGGCCAGTCCAGCACAGGAAATGAGGGGAGGATGAAGGTAAGTATAAATGCATTTTTTAATGCTTACAACCCTCTTAACCTATTTCCAACCGTGAGGTAATAGTACGTCATGTAGTACCCACCCGCGTGTACCATCACTGATTGGAGCTGAGCTCTGATTGCAAGTATTAACCCCTTAGAGACCACAGTCAGTCATGAATGCAGAATGTAAGGGATTTTTGGGCATGTACTCCCTGCGACAGCCTTCCCCTGTGGCACGTTTCTTGTATGGAGGGGGGGACAATGTGGCAGCCCAAAACCAGAATGTTGCCTCCAGAAGGATTGATCACATAATCTGTTGTCAGCCTATGCTTCTGTAAAATGTAAAAAAGAACAAAATTCAGTAAAATTAAGTATTAAAACAATAAATAAATACCCCCCTAAAAAAATGTAATTTTCCCATATAAATACATTCATTATGTAAATCATAGATTAAAAAAAAAAAACATATATGCCATGTCTGTAACAACTTGCGCCCGTGTGGTGATCAGAAAAAAAAAAAAATTCCGTAAGTAATCATTTTTCACCATCGTAGGTCCCTTGTAGATGACCGTGGGCGAAATCAGTGTGCTATCCGAGTTTGACGCATTCATTTCTATGGGCACATGCACATGATCATGTTTTTCACTGATCAGTGTGTGAGCCGTGAGTCCGCGTCGCGAAATATAGAACAGGACCTATTCTGTTCAGTTTTTGCGGAACGGACTCGTCCATAGAAGCCTATGGGAGACTAAAAACCTAGGACAGCACACTGATGTACTCAGTGTGTCATCAGTGTGCCATCTGTTTTTGCGGACAAGCTAGGGCTATCATTAGATGTATCCTGTGGGGTTTTTTTGTTTGTTTTTTTGGTGGATCCGCAAACTAGGATCACACACTGATGGCACACTGTCCGTTTTTGTGGACATACTTCACTGATGCTGATGACACACTGATGACACTCTGTCTGCAAAAACTGAACATTAATTACTAGTTTGCTGACCGCAAAATACACACGGTTGTCTGCAACTAGCCTTATCTCCAGAATAAAAGTATTAAAATCAAAAAGTCATATGCACCCCAAAAAAGTACCAAGAAAAAGTCTAGCTCTTCCTGAAAAATAAGCCTTCTACCAGAAAAATAAAAATGCATTGCCACGCAGAAGATGGCGATGCAAAAACAATTGATTTTTTATTCTGCAATATTAGCAAGTATATTAAAACAATATAAATTGGGTATCGCCATAATCATACCAATCCATAGAATAAAGGCATGTTACTTACAGTGGGGAAAAAAAAGTATTTAGTCAGCCACCAATTGTGCAAGTTCTCCCACTTAAAAAGATGAGGCCGGCCTGTAATTGTCATCATAGGTAGACCTCAACTATGAGAGACAAAATGAGAAAACAAATCCAGAAAATCACATTGTCTGATTTTTAAAGAATTTATTTGCAAATTATGGTGGAAAATAAATATTTGGTCAATAACAAAAGTTCATCTCAATACTTTGTTATATATCCTTTGTTAGCAATGACAGAGGTCAAACGTTTTCTGTAAGTCTTCACAAGGTTGGCACACACTGTTGCTGGTATGTTGGCCCATTCCTCCATGCAGATCTCCTCTAGAGCAGTGATGTTTTGGGGCTGTCGGTGGGCAACACGGACTTTCAACTCCCTCCAAAGGTTTTCTATGGGGTTGAGATCTGGAGACTGGCTAGGCCACTCCAGGACCTTGAAATGCTTCTTATGAAGCTAGTCCTTCGTTGCCCTGGTGGTGTGCTTGGGATCATTGTCATGCTGAAAGACCCAGCCACATTTCATCTTCAATGTCCTTGCTTATAGAAGGAGGTTTGCACTCAAAATCTCACGATGCATGGCCCCATTCATTCTTTCATGTACATGGATCAGTCGTCCTGGTCCCTTTGCAGAGAAACAGCCCCAAAGCATGATGTTGCCACCGCCATGCTTCACAGTAGGTATGGTGTTCTTTGGATGCATTCACTCTCCTCCAGACACGACGAGTTGTGTTTCTACCAAACAGTTCTACTTTGGTTTCATCAGACCATATAACATTCTTCCAATACTCTTCTGGAACATCCAAATGCTCTCTAGCAAACTTCAGACGGGCCCGGATATGTAATGGCTTAAGCAGGGGAACACGTCTGGCACTGCAGGATCTGAGTCCCTTGAGGCGTAGTGTGTACTAACGGTAGCCTTTGTTACATTAGTCCCAGCTTTCTGCAGGTCATTCACTAGGTCCCCCTGTGTGGTTCTGGGATTTTTGCTCACCGTTCTTGTGATCATTTTGACCCCACGGGGTGAGATCTTGCGTGGAGCCCCTGATGGAGGGAGATTATCAGTGGTCTTGTATGTCTTCCATTTTCTAATTATTGCTCCCACAGTTGATTTCTTCACACCAAGCTGCTTGCCTATTGCAGATTCAGTCTTCCCAGCCTGGTGCAGGTCTACAATTTTGTTTCTGGTGTCCTTCCACAGCTCTTTGGTCTTCACCATAGTGGAGTTTGGAGTGTGACTGTTTGAGGTTGTGGACAGGTGTCTTTTATACTGATAACAATGTCAAACAGATGCCATTACTACAGGTAATGAGTGGAGGACAGAGGAGCCTCTTAAAGAAGAAGTTACAGGTCTCTGAGAGCCAGAAATCTTGCTTGTTTGCAGGTGACCAAATACTTATTTTCCACCATAATTTGCAAATAAATTCTTAAAAAAATCAGACAATGTGATTTTCTAGATATGTTTTCTAATTTTGTCTCTCATAGTTGAGGTCTACCTATGATGCCAATTACAGGCCTCTCTCATCTTTTTAAGTGGGAGAACTTGCACAATTGGTGGCTGACTAAATACTTTTTTCCCCACTGTATGTTATACAGTATAGTGAATGGTAAAACATTTAAAATGTTAAAAAGCAATGCCAGAGTTGATGTTTTTGAAGAATTTGGTGTACTCTATGTACTCTGCACATTTTACCATACACTGTGCATCCTGATTTGTAAAAAATAATGCTCACTATGGCCCTTGATAAATTCTTTGAGGGGTACAGATTTCAAAATGGGGTCACTTTCTTGGGAATTCCATTTTACTGGAACCCCAGGCGCTCTAACTTGATAAGTCCAAACATGATGTGTCCAAAAGCCATACATCTAATTCTACACTCCATAAGCCAAAAAGCGTCTCTTCACTTCTGCGCCTTGCAGTTTATGCCCACATATTTTTCATTGTTGTACCCAAGATCAAAAATTGTCATATGTGCGTATAACTGCTGATTTGGCACACAGTGGGGTGCAGAAGGGAAGCAGTGCTATTTGATTTTTGAAGCACAGTTTTAGACAGTTTGGTTTTTGGACGCCATGCCACTTTCGCAGAACACCTAAAATGCCAGTGAAGTGGAAACCATTGACACGTGACCCTATTTTGGAAACTGCACCCTTGAAGCAATTTATCCAGGGTTGCAGTGAGCTTTTTTACACCACAAGTGTTGCATTAAAAAGCAATATGGAAAAGACTGTGGCGGAAATCCATCGCGTTTTATTCCACAGTGCTTTTTGCATAGAGTTCGCAGAATTTTCATTTCCGTATATATAATTGACATGCTGGAGATTACAAAAATGCAATGGCATTTCCGCTGCGGATATTACCATACACAGGACTACTTTACACAGAGGGAGAGGCAGGAGTCCTATGGTAACTAGAGATGGGTGAACTGATTTGTCATGAACCAGGTTCAATCAGAATATTACAAATTGTTTGTTTTATAACGAAACCAAATATATGCTATTTCATCTCGGACTATCTAAAATGGCTGCTGCCACATGTAGTGATCAGGAACTACATACACGTGTATGTGTGACGTTCTAGCACCACCTGACATCAGTTGACAGCCTCTCAACCAATAGACAAAGATAGGTGAACTCCTTACAGTGCTAATGTCATATACACTATATGTGGATATACACATATAGCTGTGGGCTTGATCACGAGGCATTATAGTAATGGTAGAGATAGGGAAGGGTCTGTGATTCTCACTGCATCACTGAATCTCACTGCATCGCTTAAAGCACTCAGTTCTGAATAGCTTACAATTGCAAGCAACAGTTAGGAATAGGAAAATGTAGTCAGATTTAAGCAATTACAGGCAGATTAGTGCTAGAAATCAGATAGGAGTAAGGGAGCAGGGCATGCTGTTCTATACAGAGTATTTAAGCAAACTTTTTATTCATAGTCAGTCCTGCAGGTGAAAAATCTTTGTTAGGCTGGGGCCCTACATGACATTTTACAGTCACAGTAAAGTGGATGGTATACTAGCGAATCCCATCCCCACATTGCGGTAAAATAGCAGCAGACACGTCACATTTTTGGAAATCGCAGCATGTCAGTTATACCTACGGAAACACCGGCAGTTTCCCTATAGGTATAATTGAAGCGGAAAGTCCACAGAGGAAACCTTTGAAAATTTTGTGTGCCCAATTTTTTCTTAAAGGGTTCTTTTTTGTTGACTTTTTTCTACACTCAATTATTTATTATTTTTTAAACTGGCAGGCACACTGTTGGTGTACCACAAATTTTCCTTGAAATTCTGTAAATTGCCACTCCGGCAACACGATGTTGATGTGGCAGTACTATTTTAAATTTATAAGGGTGCTTTTACTGATAATGGGCCCTATTATTTATAAGGTAGCATTAATATTTATAATCAGGGACTATTATTTATAAAGGTTATTATTATTTATAAGGGGGCATTATTATTTTTAAAGCATAATTATTATTTCTAAGGGTGCTATTACTGATAAGGGGCACTATTATTTATAATCAGGGACTATTAATTATAAGAAGGCACTATAATAACTGATATGGGGTTGCAAACATGCTTTTTTTAAAAATGTTTTAGGGCACGGGTGTCAAACACAAGGCCCGCGGGCCGAATCCGGCACGCTGCCTTCTGTTATCCGGCCCGGCACTTATCGGGCCCGGCCTCACGAAATACAAGAGCAATAAAGATGGCGGCCGCCAGCTTTGCACAGTAAATACAAGAGCCTCCCTACCTTCCGGTGCCACCCACCTGGATCCTGGTGACGGGCGGCGAACCAATGAAATTGCAGCCTGTTCCCGCCAGCATCAGTATGTAATGACGCTGTGCGTGGTGGCGGGATCCTGCAGAAGGTGCCCAGACAAGTAGTGTGCTGCAAGGTGGCAGGTAAGTACACATAAACACACACACACAATTAATTTTATCCCCCAATCTATCAATTTCCCTAATGAAAACTACAACCCCCAGCAGCTGCAGATCCTCTGCAACTGTTGAGAGTTGTATTTCCCCCCCCCCCAAATTCCCCAGCCAATCAGTGTATTATGCTGGTGTCTGCTCTAAGGCACCTCACTGTGTGTGCAAAACTCCAAAAGTCACATTTTTTTTTGGAAAAAATTTTCACTTTTGCAAAAAACGTGTTACTTTTTTTAATGGCTTGTATACCAGTTTTTTTACATTGTACGAACAGGATGCATGATGTTCAAAAAAAATGTCATGCATCTTATATAATGCCATGCATTCTATTTGTACAGTGTAAATACTATGTGGCTGATTTAAAGAGGTCCTTTCATGTCCTCATGCATATGCGGTTTTATATACTGCAAGAAAGCCAACAGTGCACTGAATTCAGCGCACTGTCGGCTTTCCTGGTATGTGCTCCAGGGCAGTAGACATCGGTGCTGTTATTTTTAGCACCAATATCTCACTGTCAGAAGGGCGTTCCTTTCTGTTCCTTAGGGGCCATTGACATCTCATTTATGACTATGTCCCTGGTAACCCCTGAGAAAAACCATACCTCAACAATGTAACATGCCAATGTCTTAGGTTTTAACAATACATTATGTTCTTCCTGGTTGCCCTCAAGGGGCTGATTGTAACAGTAGTAATGTACAAATGTAACTACTCCTTAATAGCTTGCTTAACTGTTAAGGAGAAGTTACTTTTATACATGTGTAAAATAATCTTGGCCCTTCAAGGTACCCCATGAGGCTGAAGTGTGCCCCAGTGAAAATGAGTTTGACACCCCTGTTTTAGGGGCAGAAGGTGAATCTCTGTTTTAATTGATCTGATTTTTATTAGGATAGAAGGATTTGGGCGCTATTACTCTTTGGGGTATACAAGGTAGCACTTTTACTTTGTAGTACTCTACTGTTGTCTTTGCGTCACTAGGTAGTGGTAAAGGAGATAGTCACTGTGTGAAGGTACTGCACTATCTGGACTTTGTATATTGTGCATTATTACAGCTCTTTGTATGATGTGTTTTGTTCAGTGATTGCCTGTACAGTGGTAATAATTCTCTTTGGTATAGCAGTATTATTTCACAACTCTATATGTGCTTTGAATCGTTTTAGTTCCCCTGATCTTTTAAGACCCTAGTAATGCTGCTGTAAGTGCTGTACAGTCATGGCCAAAAGTTTTGAGAATGACACAAATATTATATTTTCACATGATCTGCTGCCCTCTGGTTTTTGTGTGTGTTTGTCAGATGTTTTTATCACATACAGAAATAGAATTGCATTCATATTATGAGTAACAGAAGCTTATATTGACAGTTAGAATGAGTTAATGCAGCAAGTCAATATTTGCAGTGTTGACCCTTCTTCTTCAGGACCTCTGCAATTCTCCCTGGCATGCTCTCAATCAACTTCTGGACCAAATCCTGACTGATAGCAGTCCATTCTTGCAGAATCAATGCTTTAATTTTGTCTGAATTTGTTGGTTTTTGTTTGTCCACCCGTCTCTTGATGATTGACCACAAGTTCTCAATGGGATTAAGATCTGGGGAGTTTCCAGGCCATGGACCCAAAATCTCTATGTTTTCTTCCCTGAGCCATTTAGTTATCACCTTTGCTTTATGGCAAGGTGCTCCATCATGCTGGAAAAGGCATTGTTGAGCGCCAAACTGCTCTTGGACGGTTGGGAGAAGTTGCTCTTGGAGGACATTCTGGTACCATTCTTTATTCATGGCTGTGTTTTTAGGCAAGACTGTGAGAGAGCCGATTCCCTTGGCTGAGAAGCAACCCCACACATGAATGGTTTCAGGATGCTTTACAGTTGGCATGAGACAAGACTGGTGGTAGCGCTCACCTCTTCTTCTCCGAATAAGCTGTTTTCCAGATGTTCCAAACAATCGAAAAGGGGATTCATCAGAGAAAATGACTTTACCCCAGTCCTCAGCAGTCCACTCCCTGTACCTTTTGCAGAATATCAGTCTGTCCCTGATGTTTTTTCTGGAGAGAAGTGGCTTCTTTGCTGCCCTCCTTGAGACCAGGCCTTGCTCCAAGAGTCTCCGCCTCACAGTGCGTGCAGATGCACTCCCACCTGCCTGCTGCCATTCCTCAGCAAGCTCTGCACTGCTGGTAGCCCGATCCCGCAGCTGAAACACTTTTAAGAGACGGTCCTGCCGCTTGCTGGTCTTTCTTGGGCCCCCTGGAGCCTTTTTGGCACCAATGGAACCTCTCTCCTTGAAGTTCTTGATGATTCGATAGATTGTTGACTGAGGTGCAATCTTTCTAGCTGCAATACTCTTCCCAGTTAGGCCATTTTTGTGCAGTGCAATGATGACTGCACGTGTTTCTTTAGAGATAACCATGGTTAACAGAAGAGAAACAATGATGGCAAGCACCAGCCTCCTTATAAAGTGTCCAGTGGTGTCATTCTTACTTAATCATGACAGATTGATCTCCAGCCCTGTCCTCATCAACACCCACACCTGTGTTAATGGAGCAATCACTGAAACGATGTTAGGTGGTCCTTTTAAGGCAGGGCTGCAATGATGTTGAAATGTGTTTTGGGGGATAAAGTTCATTTTCTAGGCAAATATTGACTTTGCAAGTAATTGCTGTTAAGCTGATCACTCTTTATAACATTCTCGAGTATATGCAAACTGCCATTAGAAAAAAAAGGAAGAGGAGAATTTTTAAAAAATATTTTTTTTTTTTTTTTTAAAACTTTTGGGGATGGGTTTTTTTCCTTTTTGATTTGGTGGGTGTGGGGGTGTTGGTGGAATGTTAGCATTTAGGGCTTAATTTTACCCAGTGCCACATTTTGTCAATGGGGCAGCACCTCAGTACCTAGACTCGCCACTATAGTTTAAACGGTGAGTGACCTACCTGCACTGCCTTGGTACCAGTGAACTGCAAGTGTCCCGGGTGTTGGACCCCTGCAGATCTAATATTAATGGGTTTTCCTAAGGAAAGGCCATCAATCTTAGAAACCAGATAAATCATCAAGTTCTTCAAAAACTTACTATATTAAAATATTTATAAATTCCAATACCACACATGTGGTGTATCTTATAGAATGCAGCTACTGTAATGTACAATATGCTGGCTGCACTACCTGTCCTTTGCAGCAAAAAAAAAAAAAAAAAAACACACTAGGAAATCCAGACAGTCACAGTTTATCTGGTTCTTCACATAGTTTTCTTGAGGCACATTGTGAAATCATCAGCACCCTCTATGTAACTTCTATTGAAAGGGTATTCAAGTCAAGTAGAGGTGGTGACTAACATTGTGTACTATTAAAAAGAGACACACTGAATTTTAGAGCAAAATACACATAACCCACATGACCTTAATCTAAAAAATGACCTGGTACATATTCTGTATATGCACATACTGGGGGAAATACAATAAGACTGGCATCCTGTGTGCCAGTCTTAATTCCACAGCTTGTGAAAGATGCTCTGGCTACTTAATAATTCAGACGCACTGCCATGCATCAAAATTGAAATTGACGCCACTCAGGAATAGGTGTAGATTTCAGATACAACCCAATCCAGCTTTCTGGTGTGAGTTATAGTAAATTTGTCGGCCAAGGCTTCCCTGACCATGCTTGCCTTCATCTTCACCCTGCTTCTCCCACTTTCGTAAAAAGTGGTGAGTGAGGTGCAAAAAGAATGATATGTCGCAAGTAAGGTCTGTGCGCCAAAGATGTGCAATTAGTAAATTCAGCCAAATGAGTCTTTTTCTAAGATTAGAATTCAGTACCTCTGGTTTTAATGTTTGTGACTAGTGTTGAAAGAGTAAGAGATGAAACTCTTGGATGTCGACATTGTGTTATGCCCGAGAACCATCCTTATGAAGTGCATATCTAAAAAAGAGTACGATTAGCAGAATATACAGTATATATTTTGTTCTCTTAGATAGATTGGTGTTCATGGAAAATCCCCCTAACTAAAATCTTCAAGTAGTAGTTATTGATCCAATCCCAAAAGTCTTCTCTTTTTATTTTATTTATTTATTTATGTATTTATTTATTTATTTATTTTTTTAAATTTCTTTGGGAAGAAAAGAGTAGTGTTTAGATCTTTAGGTAATCTTTGACCAGGTTTTAATGTGACTTAAAACTAGAGAAACTGACACAAATCTAATGAATTTCAATAGTGGCAGCTGAGGAAACAGCAAAACTGTACATACCTCATCACAAAAAGCCACATCGCTGACAGTTGCTCCATTGTAACAGGAGCTGTTACTATGTACAGGTATCACATAAACATATCAGATAAACACATTTTTCTTCACTCAGAATAAGTATTTACTTCATGAGTCAAAAAGTATGGAATTTCTGTTAATCACCTGTCAAACATACTAAAACCAGTTTCTACATTGTGTTAAAGGGGATGCCAGCCTAAAACAGGCTGAAAATAGTTTAAATACATTTAAAAAAGCTAATTTACCTTTTATAGAGCCTCTATTCCAGCACTAGCAGGACAAAAAAAAAAAGCTTGATGACATCTTCTTATGACATCCCAGAGGAGCTGTGAACCGTAATTTATTTATTTATTTATTTTTTAATCAGTTTTGTTGCTTGGAAATTCCAAGGTTTGACAATAGACATATAAAACATGGATCCATATTTATTAATACTTTCATCAAGACCATTTGTACCAACTATACAACATTTTAATTTAGATTTATTTTCTTCAATAAATCATCAACATTTCAAAAGGGTTTCTCCAAGATTAGATATTGATGGCCTACCCTTAGGATAGGTCATTAATATTGGATTGGTGAAAGTCGGACACCTAGTTATCCACATGATCAGCTCTTTCAGTATGGTGTACAATGATGGAAGCAGTGCACTGTGCACTGGCTGTACCCCATAGAGTTACTGTATATATAGAAGAACTTGGCACTTCAATAGTTTTCAGGTGCAAATACAAAGGATTTATTGAGATATACAATCAAAAACAAAATTATGACATTTCCATTGACTCAATGCAACCTTCATCAGACACGGATTGTAGAAGGAGTACTAAATGCCATGGTTCAAACGTGTTGGCTGAAGGAAGGCATCTCAATTTTGCTTTGGATTGTATCTCTCAATAAATCCTTTGTGTTGGCACCTAAATGCCACTGGAGTGCCAAGTTCTTCTATACATTTGTAAACATAAAATTTTTCACATTGTTTGTCAGTCTGCAGGATTCTCTGCCTGTTCACAAAATAAACTGATTTACAAATCTTGTAGAGAAAAGATGTGTTAACTTCCATTTTGTCTGGGAAAACTGCATCAGGGGTAGGGATTAGTTCAGGGACAGGCCTTCCCATTTTTGTTAAACTAGATTAGAGGGGAGAGGCTTCTTCTGTAGCCTAGTTGTTTTACAGGCAGACAAATGATTGTGACAATGCGAAAAATAGCTTATCTCCTGGGACACATAGAGAAAAAAAATTTAAATTGTGGGAATTGTGGAATTAGACAAAGTAAGATCATAGGAAAGGAGATTTAAAGAATCTATTGTTTGGATCCTTTTTAGAATTTAGGACCACAAAATATATCTAAAATGCCCCCAATTGCAACAAGTATTAACAGTGGATGACCCCCTCCCTTGGTTGGTTCTTTCTCTGCATCCATTGGGATTTTTATTTTTACAGTTTTTGCAAACTTTATATATTTAATGCTCTTTTAAACTGCAAATGGGGATAGCACTTCATTCTATTCCCCAACATATTAAGGCATTTTGACATAAACGATGCTGCTAAACTTGAAGATCAGCATGTGAAATGTTTGTTAGACTTTACAGTATACCCACATTTATTATATGATAGCTCTATTTAAGCAACAGAATCTAATCAAGAATACATGTTTTTTATTTTTAATTATTTAATATTTTTGCTAGTACAGCCAGATAATAAATAAATCATGTTTACCTCATGTCTACCCAATACAAATAAGTTATTCAGTTATATTAGTGTTAGCCTTCTCCTTTACAAAAACATGTCTTTATTAATATGCAAGATTTGTTCTGCAGGTGCAGAGCTGTGTAGCAACATAGTAACAACATCTGCACTGCATTATTCACTATGCCAGCCCCATATCATGGTTACATAAAACAGATTTATGGCAGTATTTGCGCGGATGTGATATTCTCCGATCTCAAAATAAGAAGCATCAGACCCTGCATTTCTTCTTTTGTCTGGATTTATTTTATCAGGAAATTGTATAAAGTTTTAGAACGGTTATAGTTTTTATTTTAGAATAGAATGATTCATTATTGGACCTATTAATAGAATAAATTATGAGAGCATGAGCAGTGACAAATTAAATGCACCATATGCCATAGGCTGTTGTTAGCACTTGGGACAACACCCTTTTCACTGCCACTTACCACCTTTCTGTGCTAGCACTGCCAACTAGGTGTACCCCTATAACTATGTACCCCTATAACTGACAGTGTCCAATCACCGCTGACAGTATTAGACTGTTTAGGGACTGTGAAAGATCCTCAGTGCACCAACACCGCTTTGGCTCACACCTGAGTCTTCTTTCATATAAACCACACTCACCGCCAGTGAGTGCCGGGTTCACAAGATAAATACAAGACAAGCTTTCTAAATTTTATATATTTATTAACCCCTAAATGGGTCGGTATTAACATCTAACACATGCAGTTCAGAACAGATATGTAGATATATGCAAGCATTAACAGTTACTAGTTACAAGATACAGTGCAATAAAATAAAAGGGCATAAAAGTGAAATAATTACTTTACCACGCATCTCCTTGATGTGGCTCTATAATCCAACACTCACACATGCTCTGTTATGTGTGAATAACCAGTGGAGGCTTCTCAGCATGTGGCAACAATCCAGCCTGCATGCTCTTCACAGTGGTCTGTCTGTAAAAACTCACTGTAGTCTGTGATGGTCTGTAATAACTCCCCCACTGGCCTCTTACCTCATCTTTTATACCCTTGATGACACCACCCAGAATGAGGTAATTAACAACAGCAAGTCTGATGGATTAATGCACTCAAGTCCAGATTCTTTGTAAAGAGCTGAGACCAAGTGGAATGATACAATGTTATCAACCAGGTCTGATCTACCTGCACAATGCATGTTTCTTTGATCACTCAGGGCTGTGTATGAATTCAATGGAGCCCTGCTGGGATGGATACAAAGCCCTATTGTTCCAGTCCGGCCACTATTGGCAATATACCTATGAGTAGGCTGTGCACATTATGAATAAATGCAAGTAAGAAGGGAGATACTATATCCAGAGATCAAAATACAGCTTTGAGTTATAGTCATATTTAAGCGGAATCATCACACCTCCCCCTTTAGATGGGGCTTGCAGTAAGTAGGGGCCTACGCCCCTCTTCTGAAAGCACCTCCACCTCCAGCTTCTCAGGCTCTGGCCCCAAGGCTTCCCCACCTCCCCCGGGGTCTCAGCAGACTCGGGCCTTGTCAGACTCCGAGGGTGGTTGAGCGCCACGCGCATCTCTGAACTCTTGGCTGGAGTGAGACAAAAGAGAGGTGCATGTTACATAGCTGCCAGACCCTTCTGGCTCTCTAGTCTGACTAGGGACGCTTCTAAGGCCCAGGCTCTGAGCCACGTACACTTGGCTACCTCCTGCCTGTTCTGGGTCCACTTTCTGAGTGCGGGCATCCTGTAGCTTTACACTCATGACCTCAGGCCCTTGGGATACTATTCCAGAGATCTCATCCCGGCAATCTCTGCTCTCCTGGCTACCCTTGGCCTGCTCTCTCAGGGTCTTCCCCACACTAGCCGCTAGTTGGGAGAGTGCTAGGGGGTTCTGCACCTCCCCCTTTGCTTCCAAACCTACATCCTGTTCCTCCTGTACTTGGGTGGGTGATGGTGATACCTTGGGCAAATGACTGAGATCATGCTTCCCCAAACCATCCCCCCACAATACATTGACAGGTAATACATTTGACATACCCCCTTCCTGGGTCACACCTCCAGTACCCCATTCCATCTGCACTTGGGCCATGGGCACTCCTGGAATAGAACTGGACAGAAGAGACGTGTATGTCTCATACGGGCCGGACTCCTCTGGCTTCAAGGGAGTGAGGCTAGTCATGGCGGTCTCAGCACCGACTCCAAGTGGTGTAGGCAACGGTTCAAGGGTCGGAACGCCCTCCACCCTTGTAGCACTCTGGCTGCGGGCTAACACCGCACTACCAGCAGTCCATCCCTCCCCTGGATCAGCCATGAGATCCACATAGCCTACCTGACCACCTGGCACATGGTCAGCAGTTGGTGCTTATCGGATGCACTGGGCGAAATAGTAGAAGTCGCTTCCAGTGACTCAGAAGAGCTACCCTGTACACTTTCACAACAAGCATTGGCAATTACATTGACAGTACATTCATTAGCAATTGTTAATTCACACCGGGCCTCAATAAGATCTGCAGTAGACATGTTAACAAGCTGGGAGGGAGACGCCCCCGCAGATGTGGGTGTGTCTACAGACAAAGTCTCACTGGCTCCTAGCACGGGAGTGAACAAAGCATCAATAACATTTTTGCTGAGCTGGGTTGCAGGAAGCTCATTGGCATCTTCCCTGCTCTCAGCTGAAGGCAACTCATTAGCATTTACATTGACTGCCATGGGAAGTATCTCAGAGAGGGGGTTACGGGCCCTCTCTGCAGATATGACAGACACATTATCAACATTAGTCATAGACAGTTTATCACAGTAAATTGGGGTGCTCTCCACCCCATATTGGGACATCATAGGTCCTAAATCAGTTCCCAACAGTACATTAGCAGGCAAATCAGTCAATAGTCCCACAGTCCGCATTCCTTTTTCTGTACCCCAGTCCAGATACACAGATGGGCCACCTGCTGTGGCTTGGGAAACAGGGAAGTTCTCAGGGCAGTTGGGGCACTCCTCCTTGAAATGTCCTGTCTGGTTACAGGCATGGCCTCGCTGCACCTCCCCTTGGGGTTTGGGGAAGGTCACTAGGGTGCCCAGAGTTCTTGGGACAGGGGAGGGACCACCCGGGCCATAGTTTGTCTCACCCGACCTGACGACAGACGGCTGTGGTGACCTCCGGCCTGGCTTCTCCTTCCAACTTGAGGGTCTGTGCAGGGTTGTTGGAGTTTGCGCCTGCTGGGAGAGCTCCATCCTTTTGAGCTCAAGCTGATACTCCCTCTCGGCCTGTCGCTCAGCAGCCTTCCTCTCTCTCTCTGCCTGTCGCTCAGCAGCCTCACGATCAGCCTGCCGTTCTTGTTCTACAGCTTCCAGAAAACAGCACAACACCTGCAGGTATGTGTTAGGGTCACTGGTGCCTACTTGCTGTAGGGGCCATTTGCCAGTATGAAACCGTTCCCCCCACAAGGCCGGGGCTACTGGTCCCACCTGGTGAAGTAATCCTTGGGACCAGGC
Organism: Leptodactylus fallax; assembly: GCA_947044405.1. Lineage (NCBI taxonomy): Eukaryota > Metazoa > Chordata > Amphibia > Anura > Leptodactylidae > Leptodactylus > Leptodactylus fallax. Next base: position 471,713 of record CAMRHE010000001.1, on the reverse strand, counting down.
TGCTTGCTGCACTTCCTGGCCTAGCCCCAAAATCAGGACTCTGCTCGATTCTCTGCATAGCTGTGGCTGCCTCCATTTCAGCCATACGCTCAGGATCTCCAAAAGCCTGGTTCAGCAGTTCTGGAGATCTGCTTCTGAGCCCACTAGCCATCCACTGGTATTTGCCAAATAAAAGATAGGATAGAATACAAAGAGTAAGGGAGGGGAACAGCACTGTATCAAACTTTCACTGTATCTTAATGCTTGCTTTAATACCGAGCTTGTCTCATAGGATTACTACAATCCCCAGCATGTGAGTGATAAAGGTCACCAACACATGCTGTTTATCCTAAGATCCCACTACGCTGCCACCAATGTGAAAGATCCTCAGTGCGCCAACACCGCTTTGGCCCACACCTGAGTCTTCTTTCATTATAAACCACACTCACCGCCAGTGAGTGCCGGGTCCACAAGATAAATACAAGACAAGCTTTCTAAATTTTATATATTTATTAACCCCTAAATGGGTCGGTATTAACATCTAACACATGCAGTTCAGAACAGATATGTAGATATATACAAGCATTAACAGTTACTAGTTACAAGATACAGTGCAATAAAATAAAAGGGCATAAAAGTGAAATAATTACTTTACCACGCATCTCCTTGATGTGGCTCTATAATCCAACACTCACACATGCTCTGTTATGTGTGAATAACCAGTGGAGGCTTCTCAGCATGTGGCAACAATCCAGCCTGCATGCTCTTCACAGTGGTCTGTCTGTAAAAACTCACTGTAGTCTGTGATAGTCTGTAATAACTCCCCCACTGGCCTCTTACCTCATCTTTTATACCCTTGATGACACCACCCAGAATGAGGTAATCAACAACAGCAAGTCTGATGGATTAATGCACTCAAGTCCAGATTCTTTGTAAAGAGCTGAGACCAAGTGGAATGATACAATGTTATCAACCAGGTCTGATCTACCTGCACAATGCATGTTTCTTTGATCACTCAGGGCTGTGTATGAATTCAATGGAGCCCTGCTGGGATGGATACAAAGCCCTATTGTTCCAGTCCGGCCACTATTGGCAATATACCTATGAGTAGGCTGTGCACATTATGAATAAATGCAAGTAAGAAGGGAGATACTATACCCAGAGATCAAAATACAGCTTTGAGTTATAGTCATATTTAAGCGGAATCATCACAGGGACTCATTATATTGACAAGGGGAATGGTAACACTCAGTTGTTAGCTGATCCAGGGTTACAATGAAAATCTCTGTGGAATACAAGTATTTACAATAACAGACATACAGTATGAGGAGAGGTGTCAGAACCTCTATAAATCCACTGACTCGCTGGTGATTTCTTTGATTGCAGTTTTTAATTTTTTCATCTACTTTCAGCTGGCCCAGACCCTGACTCAGTGGTGCACCTCTAATGAGGCGAAGTGAGGAGGCCGCCTCAGGCGGCACTGTTGTCACTGCTTGGAGGGGCATCATTTTTACTATTTTTTTTTTTTTTTACTATTTTTTTAACCTAAACCAGCCCAAGACAGGCCACTCTGAAAACAAAGCTGAGCGGGACCTGTCCTGGGTTGGCTTAGGAGACGTCTACATCTCAGCGCAGGCTGCGATGCTATGACGTCATTGCGCCTCCTGCGCTGAGATGCAGACGTCCTATGCACGGATGAAGAAGAGAAGGCGCCGGTCCATCAAGAGATCTCAGGTAGGTGAGGATAATTATTTTTTTTTTTTAATAGGCTGTTACCTGCCTGAGCAACCCCAGCAGGTAACGGCCTATTTACTTACCTATCCCCGATCCTGCTCATGGCCGCCCCCCGCTTCCCCTTCTGCTATAGGACGCAGAGTATGAAAAGACCCCAGAGTACAATAATAGTTCATGGGGTGGCCACTATGGAGCATAATAGAGTGTGCAGGGGCCGCTGTGGGCCATAAAACCACTTGCAGGGGCCGCTGTGGGCCATAATACTGCGTGCAGGGGCTGCTGTGGGCCATAATACTGCGTGCAGGGGCTGCTGTGGGCCATAATACCGCATGCATGGGCTGCTGTGGGCCATAATACCGCATGCAGGGGTCGCTGTGGAACATTATAGTGTGTGTAAATAGTGCGTTATACTGTGTGGGGGCCAGGAAAGGGGGTGCTATGCTGTGGGGGGCCCAGTCTTTGCCAGTTACGCCCCTGATAAGGGGTTGCTAGGAAGGGGCATATTATATAAGGGGGCTTTATGAACTTAAGAGGTGTTATTTATATAAGGGCATTATTAATACAATGGGGGTTATTTATATAAGGGGCCATTAGGGAGCATTACATATATACAGTATAAGGGGGTGGTCATTTATAAAATCGTTCATTAGGGGACATCAATTATATACAGTGGGGAAAAAAAGTATTTAGTCAGCCACCAATTGTGCAAGTTCTCCCACTTAAAAAGATGAGAGAGGCCTGTAATTATGTAGACCTCAACTATGAGAGACAAAATGAGAAAACAAATCCAGAAAATCACATTGTCTGATATTTAAAGAATTTATTTGCAAATTATGGAAGAAAATAAGTATTTGGTCAATAACAAAAGTTCATCTCAATACTTTGTTATATATCCTTCATTGGCAATGACAGAGGTCAAACGTTTTATGTATGTCTTCACAAGGTTGGCACACACTGTTGCTGGTATGTTGGCCCATTCCTCCATGCAGATCTCTTCTAGAGCAGTGATGTTTTGGGGCTGTCGCTGGGCAACACGGACTTTCAACTCCCTCCAAAGGTTTTCTATGGGGTTGAGATCTGGAGACTGGCTAGGCCACTCCAGGACCTTGAAATGCTTCTTACGAAGCCACTCCTTCATTGCCCTGGCGGTGTGCTTGGGATCATTGTCATGCTGTAAGACCCAGCCACGTTTCATCTTCAGTGCCCTTGCTGATGGAAGGAGGTTTGCACTCAAAATCTCACGATACATGGCCCCATTCATTCTTTCGTGTACACGGATCAGTCGTCCTGGTCCCTTTGCAGAGAAACAGCCCCAAAGCATGATGTTGCCACCCTCATGCTTCACAGTAGGTATGGTGTTCTTTGGATGCAACTCAGCATTCACTCTCCTCCAAACACGACGAGTTGTGTTTCTACCAAACAGTTCTACTTTGGTTTCATCTGACCATATGACATTCTCCCAATACTCTTCTGGAATATCCAAATGCTCTCTAGCAAACTTCAGACGGGCCCGAATATGTACTGGCTTAAGCAGGGGGACACGTCTGGCACTGCAGGATCTGAGTCCCTGGCGGTGTAGTGTGTTACTGACGGTAGCCTTTGTTACGTTAGTCTCAGCTTTCTGCAGGTCATTCACTAGGTCCCCCCGTGTGGTTCTGGGATTTTTGCTCACCGTTCTTGTGATCATTTTGACCCCACAGGGTGAGATCTTGCGTGGAGCCCCTGATCGAGGGAGATTATCCGTGGTCTTGTATGTCTTCCATTTTTTAATTATTGCTCCCACAGTTGATTTCTTCACACCAAGCTGCTTGCCTATTGCAGATTCAGTCTTCCCAGCCTGGTGCAGGTCTACAGTTTTCTTTCTGGTGTACTTCCACAGCTCTTTGGTCTTCACCATAGTGGAGTTTGGAGTGTGACTGTTTGAGGTTGTGGACAGGTGTCTTTTATACTGATAACAATGTCACACAGGTGCCATTACTACAGGAAATGAGAGGAGGACAGAGGAGCCTCTTAAAGAAGAAGTTACAGGTCTGTGAGAGCCAGAAATCTTGCTTGTTTGTAGGTGACCAAATACTTATTTTCCACCATAATTTGCAAATAAATTCTTTAAAAATCAGACAATGTGATTTTCTAGATATGTTTTCTCATTTTGTCTCTCATAGTTGAGGTCTACCTATGATGTCAATTACAGGCCTCTCTCATCTTTTTAAGTGGGAGAACTTGCACAATTGGTGACTGACTAATATATATATATATATATATATATATAAAATAAATGGTCATTAGGGGAGCAGTATTTATGTCAGGGGGAATCAGGGGCATAATAAAAGGAGGCAATTAATTAAAGGGCTTGTCCAGGATAACCACTTTTTTAATATGAGACCAGGGAAAGTGATTAAGAAAAAAAAAAAAAAAAACCTACTCAACTGTCCCTTTTGCTTTGATGTCTCCCACCACGGTCTGGTTCTGCTGCTCCGGTGTTCTCTTCTGGTGCAGGTCCCCACCACACATGACTGCTGAGGTTGCTGACATGAGACGTCACAGTGCTGTGGGGAAGAAAACACCAGAGCAGCAAGACTGGAACGCACTCAAGACACCAGAGAACCTTCTCTGGCCTCATATTAAAAAAGTGGTTATCCTGGACAACCCCTTTAAGGTGGCACTTGGGCTTTAATAAAGGGACTTTTCAGCTCATTTTTATTGATGATCTATCCTTAGGACAGATCAGTAGAGAGATCAGTAGACCCCCCCTCTCCTGGATCAGCAGTTTGAAGGGGCTATTGCGCCTGTCTATATAACACGCTGTCTGTTTATAGTAAACGTGTGATGTAATTACAGCCTTGTCACATAGATGTGTATAGGACGAGGCTGTAGTCACATGACATGGTTGATATGAGATAAATGACACTATGTAAACAGAGAAGCAGTCACGGCGCTTACACAGATAGTACAGTCCATTCAAACAGCTGATCAGTGGGGGTCCTGAGCCCCACTGATTATTTTATTAATGACCTGGAAAACCTTTTAATTAGGAAACCTATGGGGCATTGATAAGGGGCACTATTTATACAGGGTACACACAGACATTATTAATAAGGGAATAAGGGGCACTATTTATACAGGGTACACACGGTCATAATTAATATAAAGATGCACTTGGGAGTATTATTCATTATGGAGGGTTATATCATATATTTTATAATTGGGGGTAGCAGCAGGATGGGTGTGTAGGTGAGGACAATGTGGGTTGGATGCCTGGAAAAATGAGGAGCCAAATATGTCTGTGTTGCAAACTTTACAGAGACAAGTCACAGCTGGAAGAAGTGGTCATGGCGGTCCAAAGGGAAGAGAAGGGAAATGTGACCGATTAGTCAGAGACGTCACCTGTAAGTCAAAAATGTTACTGCACTGTATTCACCTAAATGATAGAGGATAAATACCTGATTGATGGGGGTCTGTCTGCTGAGACCCCCACTGGGCCTGAAAATTGTTCTCACCCCACACTGGGTGGGAATTCAGCTTGACTGCAGCCAGGCTGAATATAGGCGTGTTGCTTGGTGGATGGACGAACCCACGTGGCTCTCATTCACTTCGATGGGAGTCCAATACTCAGCTATCTGCGGCGCTCCTATTATAGAGAATGGGGGCCACGTGGGCTCGTCCATCCACCAAGCAGAAGATGTGTGAAGTTATTTTCATTGTCAATGCCGTGTTGTTGATCTGATACTGAAGTAATACAGGAAGAAGAATTCTTAAAAACTGTTTTATAACTTTGTGCATTGTGTATGTTTATTGTGCGGCTATTGCAGCGTGTGAAGCTAGTAGCATGGAAACGCAATTTTTTTTTTGGGGGAGGGGCATCTTTCTATAGTCCGTCTCAGGCAGCAAAGAGGCTAGCTTCACTACTGCCCTGACTGTAGGGGTCAGCAACCTTCAGCTCTCCAGCTATTGTGAAACCAAGTCCCTAATTATGCCTTAAAACAGAACCCTTACCAGACTCCCTATACAAATCCAGACCCCAATCCAGACCCATAAATACAGGCTCAGACAAGACATGCTAAATAAGTACAGAACCTCAGTCCAGACCCCCTAGATAAAGACCCAAACCAGACCACTTAAATAGATGCAGACCTCAAACCCCCTAAATACAGACCCAGGAGAGATCCCTTAAATAAAATTTAAACCCTTATGCCGCCTTTAAAACCTGATCCAGGGCAAACCCCATACACCTACTGTACTGCACATACTGTACATACTTTTTTGCTTACTTGCTACTCTACCTTCTAGCTTGAGGATCTGCATTTTGTGTTTTGCTGCAATTTACCAGAGTAAAGATGCAATGCACATCAAGTTCTTGGGCAGCCATGGGCCAAACCTACTATATTGCAATCCACTATGGGGTAAGATAATATAGGCCTTGATAATATAGACCTTTTAAGATATCCACATACAGATATAACAACGTTTCACAACTTGATAACTGACAACCTTTTCAATGGCTTTTGTTATCATAGGATATCATGCTGCAGCAAGTTTCCAGTGCCAACTTAAACTTTGCGGCATCTGTCTTCTAGAAAATAGTTGTTGATAATTGCAATGTACTGTGTAACTAATGCAAGAAGAAAAGGAAATGTCATGCAGGAAGAAATATGCAGAAACACAAATTTTCCAAACACCATACAGTGCCAATTATCATAGTCTACGGCGTCTGCAGGTGTCCGCGGGTAATCGCTTTTTGAACAGACAGGCTCTCCGTCTTTTGAGTCCCCATGCGGACCCAAACGACAGAGCCGAACACTTGTGTGAAACTAGCGTAAAACAAATAATATGCCGAGACTTCCTGTTATCGGTAGGGGATTTCTTTGCAGCAGCTACATCACTTATTAGCACCCTGATCATTACAGATACCATGTATATGTAGATAAAACACCTACTAGCCATCATAACTCACACCTGAAACCTGGTAAGTTATAATAAGTATGTCAATCTGATGTGTCCCTGGTCCGCTCCCGCAACATTTGCACAATGTGGCAAGTGAGGCACAGAACAGAGTTTGTGGCGTGTTTTTGTCACAAGTAAGGGCCTTGCACCAAATGTGCACCACAATATCATCTTATTTCCAGCATAGAGCGATTGATGAATCTCACCTATTGTGTCTATGGCCCTAGGTCCATCTCTGGGAGACAGGAACAAAATATTTTAGGCTCAGTGGCAATAGTTGGAATTGCAAAATTTTAAGGATTTTTTAAAATATAGATAATAACATGGATAATTAAAAACATCACCACCAAAAATTCTTAATAAAATATGTGTAACATAAAAATGTGATTCAAACAATAGGTAATTTCCTGGTGAAAAGGTGCCCAACCAAAGGCGTGTGAATATACAAAGTAAAAACAAATGTAGTACACACAGTAGAAAAAACAGTTGAGGCCTGGAACCAGTACAAGTCATAAGTTATTGAACAAATAATCTCAAGGTAACAGATGGTAAGTTAGTTACAGGATGCACAAAATAAAGTAGTCAAAATGTAATCAATTACAACCCCATATGAAATTGTTCAGTGGTTCCAGGAGCCACCCAGGATACCTAATGCATGGTTGGCAGATGGCTTCCTCAGGAAGTAGTGGGAGTAGAGGACATAATATTTAACGCACTGAGGACCGATCAAGGCACAAATATAATTAATGACATTAATCTTGTAAAACCAATATGGTGACTGTTGATAGGGAATATGTGTCATTAGTGGAAAAACGCCTGTAGGGTAAGGCCATGCGCTATGAGTTCACAGTGGATGTCCCTAGTGGCCATCCCACAGCAAACCAACCCACAACAAAAACTGCCGGAATCAGTTGGTTTGTGCTGTGGGTTTCAAAGGCAGTTTATTGTATGACTAACCAGCGTTTTAATTAGATATGGGCCAACTTCTCAAGATTCGTTTCATTTACGGTTTGGGTGGTTCAGACTAAAGATTAGTTTTGGGTCAAATAAATTTGGTACGAACCATAGTTTAAATTGGCTTAAAACATAGTGTATGACACTGTCAGGGGTCCTAGGAACCTAACTATCCAGTTTCTAGCTCTCTAAGCCATACACAGCCAAGAGACAGTAACATGTACTGTATGTCTATGGAAAAACAGATGGTAAGCAGTGGATGCAAACTCCTAGTTTAACCCCTTTAACCCCGTATGTTCTGACTCAAAATCAACGTCAGATCTGCCTTCCATAGTTTTCAATAGGTGGCGGAGATCATAAGAGGACACTGAAAAAATATGCTGTTGAATCCGTGGTTGATTTAGCCTCAGAGTCCGCTCATTCATCTGAGCCTAATCAGTTCTGCTTCAGTTTTCCACTGTGGGGAGCTAGAGTGCCAGATAATAAAGAGGAACCTGAGGCAAATGTCCACATCAAATTCTTCTTCACTTTCTGCCATATAAACCAAGCCTTAGATTGGGTAGTTTGTACATTAATGCTCAGCGACTTTTTACATATCGTATTTTTCGGACTATAAGACGCACCGGACCACCGGTTTTAGAGGAGGAAAATAGGGGAAAAAATTTTGAAGCAAAAAAATGTGGTAAACTCTAAAGATATGCATCTGATAGCAAGGTATGTGTACCAACAACATAGAGAAAATTCCCAATAAAGAAATAAGTACACTTAAAAACTAACTTTTATTAATATCCACTAAAAGTATATAAATCTAAATATAAAAGAAAGCACCTGATAAGAAGATGCCATACTATAATGGGGTAAAAGTAGCCTACCTCAAAATAGGAGGATAGTATGGTGATACCTGTATCACTTCACAAACACCCCTCAGTTATAAATTGCAATTCCCAATATTTAGATATCAATTCACTGAAGGGGAAAAGTAAAGGATAAATCAACTGAGGTATAACACACACACACATATATACACCAGCTGGCTAGAGGTCAGTAAAAGACCAACCAAATTGTCTGACTAGCCACTACCTAGGGAGTTTACATTACACTCCCACAATTGACTGCCTAATACCACAAACAAACAAACACCATAGACGATACACCAAGGAGTATTTTCCCTAACTCCCAGCCTGCCTGACACGCGTTTCTGCTGAACTACATCAGCTCATCAGAGGCACATGCATAAGGGCAAAGCAGAATACACCATAAATGTGTGCAAACTGCCTGTATAATTTAGAGCGCCTAGTATAACCGCCCGGCCGGCCGTGATGAATGACCGCGAGTGCCGGCTCACACAGCCTAGCTTGATATCTGCTAAGCCACACCCCCTAGCAGTCCGTGTCATCAGAGGTGCGCCCAATCACAGAGTGCCAACACCCAGAAGCTCCGGACAGTGATGTAAGCAAGGAACGCCCATACAGGGCGTTCCTTAAGGTCTAAGAAGATGTACATATGCATCCATGGTAACACCCGGACCCTATCGTCGCGGTATAGCTGATGATCAGGCTTTAGAGATATAAAACACCATGAGAGGTGGCCAAGTAACACCCACCGAAAACAGAAGATAATCATATAAAGAACACATACAGAGGACTCAAACTGATCCCTTCTTCCTACCTAAGTGGTAAAGGCAGTGCTCCAAGGGCTGCCAGCACCTATCTGTATACAGTAAGGAGACGGAAAAAAAAACAAACAAAAAAACAACGCAGAATAAGGGGAAAGGTAATTACACTAGATATAGACTGCCTAAAAACAGTCACTAGGGATAGAAGATTATAACCCTAATCGATAAAGGATGAGTAAGATATAAATTCATTAAGGCCCATGGGATAGACCGTATCAAACAAAAAAAATCCAACGTGCCTCCCTCTGGAGCACACGTCTGTCATAATTACCTCCTCTAGGGGACCGCACAACCATCTCAATACCCTGAAAACTAAGATGCTTAGCATCACCACCATGTTTTTCCCGTATATGTCTGGATACAGATGTATCCTCCTCCCTAGCTATATCATTGATGTGTTCCCTTATCCTTCTGCGGAGCTCCCGGATAGTCTTACCAACATACTGGAGTCCCCAGGAGCAAGTGATAAGGTACACAACCCCCTTAGTCTTACAGTTAATAAACTAGTTCACCTTGAAAGTTCTACCGGAAACTCTACTTAGAAGTTCATTCCCTTTTTTTATGTATCCACATGATTTACATGATCCACAGGGAAAATTTCCATTCAAGTCTCGTTGCATTTGATGTAACCACATATTTCCTGGGGTACTAGAGAAATGGCTGTGCACCAATTTATCACGTAAATTGGACCCCCTCCGATAGGATAGACTAGGTCTAGGGCCCACAAATGATCCTATTTCAGGGTCGGTCATCAAAATATTCCATGATCCCCCTAAAATGTGGTAAAATATTTAATATAATTATAGTTTTGCAACAGCTGCAAGGTCACATTGACAGGTGGCCCTGCAGCTGTACAGGGATGTATAGGGCATCTTTTTTGTGGGGTCAGGTGTACTTTTTAGTTATACCATTTTGGGTAATGTCTATTGCTTTGATCACTTTTTATTCAAATCAGAGGCAAAACAGCGAAAAAAACGGTGGTCCAGCACTTTTGATTTTTTTTTCCTGCTATGACGTTCACCCTACGGGAAAAATATTTTTATAAGTTTGTAGCTCAAACTCAGTCATATTGGATGGAGAGCATCTGTGAACAGCAATTTTCATGTCTTGTCACAAATGGTCAATGGGATTTAGCTCTGGACTTTAACTGGGCTATTCTAACACATTAATATTTTTTGATCTAAACCATTCCACTGAAGCTCTGGCTGTATGTTTAGGGTCATTGTCTCGCTGGAAGGTGAATCTCCATCCCAGTCTCAAGTCTTTTGTAGCCTCCAACAGGTTTTCTTCCAGGATTGCCCTGTATTTAGCTCCATCCATCTTCCCATCACCAGCTTCCCTGTACCTGCTGTGTTCAGGGTGATGAGCAATGTTAATTTTCTGCCACACATAGCGCTTTGCATATAGGCCAAAAAGTTCAACTTTGGTCTTATCTGACCACAGCACCTTCTTCCACAGGTTTGCTGTGTCCCCTATATGGCTTGTGGCAAACTGCAAACAGCACTTATTATGTCTTTCTTTCAACAATGGTTTTCTTCTTGCCACTCTTCCGTAAATGCCAGATTTGTGAAGTGCACGACTTCACAGTTGTCCTGTGGACAGACTCTCCCACCTGAGCTGTGGATTTCTGCTGCTCCTCCAGAGTGACCATGGGCCTCTTGGCTGCTTCCCAGACCAGTGTTCTCCTTGCTTGATCTGTCAGTTTAGGTGGACAGCCATGTCTTGGTAGGTTTGCAGTTGTAGAATACTTTTTCCATTTTTCGATGATAGATTAAACAGTGCTCCTTGAGATGCTCAAAGCTTGGGATATGTTTTTGTAACCTAACCCTGCTTTAAAATTCTCCACAGCTTACCGTATTTTTTGGACTATAAGACGCACTGGACCATAAGACGCACCTAGGTTTTAGAGGAGGAAAATAGGGGAAAAAAATTTTGAAGCAAAAAATGGTTAAATATTTAATATATGGAAGTTGTAGTTTTGCAACGGCTGCAAGGTCACATTGACAGGTGGCCCTGCAGCTGTACAGGGATGTATAGGGCATCTTTTTTTGCGGAGCCAGATGTTCTTTTTAGTTATACTATTTTGGGGAATGTCTATTCCTTAGATCACTTTTTATTCAAATGAAAGGTGAAACAGTGAAAAAAAACAGCGGTTCAGCACTTTTGATTTTTTTTCCCCGCTATGATGTTCACCGTATAGGAAAAATATTTTTATAAGTTTGTAGGCCAGGCATTTTTGGACACAGGGATACCTAATGTGTGTTTCAAAATAAGTTTCTACTTTTATATGTATTCTAGGGAAAGGGGGTGATTTAGAACTTTTATTTATTTTTTATTATTTTATTAGCCCCCCCTTAGGGGGCTTGAACGTGCAATCATTTGATTGCAAGTCCCATAGACTGCAATACAAGTAGACTTGCATATGTGATATCACCTCTGGATATCAAGAAACCCCTTCAATCAGGTTTTGATCTTGGACCCACTAATTTAAACAATATAAGGCTACTCACATCTACATTGGAGTCTCTTTAGGTGACTCCGCATCAAATTGGCTGAGAGAAAATTCCTGCACGGACACCCCACAGGTGTCTATGGGGGCGCAAGTAACCGAATTTTTAGCAGACGGGCTCTCAGTCTTTTTGGTCCCCATGCGGAACTGAATGATGGATATTCGAAGGCTAGTGTGAACCTAGCATAAGCAGGCTTGAAAAGGACAGTTAGTAAATGATACTGCAAAAGAGGTCATGTACTAACAGAAACAGGTACTGAAACTAACTCCATAGACTCAGACTTATAGAAGAGTCCTTTTGGGCCCTTGAATTTGGCGCCAACAATGAAGCCCCACCCCTTTCCACCACTCAGCCTGGCTTCATAGAGGCTTCAAATCTGCCCACTGATACTAATATTTTATATTAGCCTATTCATCCATCCATCCATCCATCCATCACTCAGACCTCGACAGATAACACCCATCAATTATGAGAACGAAGGTCTTGTGCCTCTCCCCCACTCCCCTCATCTATGAGCTGCCAGAAGGTTGGAGTTGGGGAGGCACATGTGTGGGCACTCTCAGCTGGTGCTTCTGGCTGTACCCTTATCTTTCAAGAATATTTGTCGCTTTTTTAATATCACAGGGGGGGGGGGGGGAAACACAATGAATGCTTTCAGTGAAAAGCTTTTATAATTATTTTCTACATAAAGCAGAATGATACATTAAGTGTAACAATAAAATACATTACCCAGATAGAACAGAGGCTGTAGAAGTAGTAACACATAATAACAATGACAATGTAGTGTGACAGTCTGCTAAAAACACCTCCCCACCACCAATTTATTTTTCTTTCAACACAAAAGGAAATTTTTCTGACACAATATTTTTATTTTCAAAAAAAGCAGATTGGGTTAAAAAGGGTAAACTGGATACACAGTGCTCACCTCACCGATCCCCTGCTGATACTGCCCTAATACTTCCTGAATACCCTACTACTCTTTTACTTTGTGATCCTGCTTAACGTACAGCAAATACCACTCAACCAACCACTGTGGTCGTTTTTTTTATATCTATAAAGTAGAGAGCATCAGGGAAGTGCCTGAATGGCGTTGGTACGGGATTAGTGAGATTAGTATTTTCTTTCACACATTCTACCTCACATTTTCCACAAATGCCAAATAAAGGTTTATCTCAATAAAAAAAAAAACCTTTAAAACCATGTGTTTGCAGTGCTCCAGAGTAAAATCTTTAAATCATACCTAGATTTAATAAATTTTTTTGTATTATACTTTATTAACAAATTTGGCTCCTTTCTATGAAATCCTGCATGTCTTTATTCTGTCCCTTGTTTCTCTACTGAGAGCCAAGATATGTACACTGCTTTTCACTAGATGTACAAAGGAGCATACTGATGGGATATTAGTCATAGACCACAAGCAGCTTTTCTTATTATGCTCAGATTATTATTTTTCTATGTCAGGAATCTTCTTAGTTGCATCATAACCTGGATTTGCAGTCCAATATCCTTGGATTTCCTATATGATTTAACTTGGGCTTTTCTCAGCTATTTGTTTGCTATTTTACAGTTATTCCTGGAAGATTTGTGTGTAACAAAAAACAAACACGCACTCAAGCTAGTTTCAGACAACCGTGTGTATTTTGCGGTCAGCAAACTAGTAATTAGTCTTCAGTTTTTGTGGACAGAGTGTAATCAGTGTGTCATCAGCATCAGTGATTTAAGTCTGCAAAAACTGACAGTGTGCCATCAGTGTGTGCTCCTAGTTTGCGGATCCACCATGAAAAAAAAAAAAAAAAACACAGGAGACATCTAATGATGTCCCTAGCTTGCTCGGATGGCACACTGAGTACACACTGAGTACATCAGTGTGCCGTCCTAGGTTTTTAGTCTCCCATAGGCTTCTATGGGCGAGTCCGTTCCGCAAAAACTGAACAGAATAGGACATGTTCTATCTGACGCAGTGAGGAATCATGGCTCGCACACTGATCAGTGAAAAATATGGTCATGTGCATGCTCCCATAGAAATTAATGGGTCAGTGTGCTATCCGTGAAAAATAAAGGATAGCACACGAATCTCACACACGGTCGTCTGCAAGGGGCCTTAATACCAGTAGTAAGGAGCGGCACACTGCCCCTTACTGTACACCACTGACTGATATAAAATAATAAAAGTAGTAATAGCCACTGCTACTTTTCTTCCACCAGCATTGATACCCTATAGACATGACTGCTGCAGTCAATCAATAGCAGCAGTGCTCATCTCCGTCGTGCTGACAGATCACTGCTACAACCAGTTCCCCCCCTTTTATACACCGACCGCTCCCTATGATCCCCTTGTCTCACACTTAGACCCCATGTTTTTTCCACATTTCACACACAGACTGCTCTGCCCTGTAGACTGATCTCCCGCATCTCCTCCCCTCTGCCACCCAGGCTGTTCTGTTTCCCGTTCATATGCCGGCTGCTCTCCCATGAGGCCCTCTTTACAGACTGCTTCCCACCCAGACTGCTCTCCCACATTCCCCCCCCACACACACACACGCAGACTGCTCTCCCACATTCCCCCCCCACACACGCAGACTGCTCTCCCACATTCCCCCACACACACACGCAGACTGCTCTCCCACATTTCCCCACACACACACGCAGACTGCTCTCCCACATTCCCCCCACACACACAGACTGCTCTCCCACACCCCCCCCCACACACACGCAGACTGCTCTCCCACATTTCCCCCCACACACACGCAGACTGCTCTCCCACATTTCCCCCCACACACACGCAGACTGCTCTCCCACACCCCCCCCCACACACGCAGACTGCTCTCCCACATTTCCCCCCCACACACACGCAGACTGCTCTCCCACATTCCCCCCACACACACGCAGACTGCTCTCCCACACCCCCCCCACACTCTCTCCCACACCCCCCCACACACACGCAGACTGCTCTCCCACATTTCCCCCACACACACGCAGACTGCTCTCCCACATTTCCCCACACACACACACGCAGACTGCTCTCCCACATTCCCCCCCCACACACGCAGACTGCTCTCCCACACCCCCCCCCACACACGCAGACTGCTCTCCCACATTTCCCCACACACACACGCAGACTGCTCTCCCACATTCCCCCCACACACGCAGACTGCTCTCCCACATTTCCCCCCCACACACACGCAGACTGCTCTCCCACATTTCCCCCCCCACCCCCACACACGCAGACTGCTCTCCCACATTTCCCCCCACACACACACGCAGACTGCTCTCCCACATTTCCCCCTCACACGCAGACTGCTCTCCCACATTTCCCCCCACACACAAGCAGACTGCTCTCCCACATTTCCCCCACACACACGCAGACTGCTCTCCCACATTTCCCCACACACACACACGCAGACTGCTCTCCCACATTTCCCCACACACACACGCAGACTGCTCTCCCACATTTCCCCCCCCACACACACGCAGACTGCTCTCCCACATTCCCCCCACACACGCAGACTGCTCTCCCACATTCCCCCCACACGCAGACTGCTCTCCCACATTCCCCCCCACACACACGCAGGCTGCTCTCCCACATTCCCCCCACACACACGCAGACTGCTCTCCCACATTTCCCCCCACACACACGCAGACTGCTCTCCCACATTTCCCCCACACACACTGCTCTCCCACATTTCCCCCACACACACTGCTCTCCCACATTTCCCCCCATACACACGCAGAGTGCTCTCCCACATTTCCCCCCACACACACGCAGACTGCTCCCACATTTCCCCACACACACACACGCAGACTGTTCTCCCACATTTCCCCACACACACACGCAGACTGCCTCCCACATTCCCCCCACACACAGACTGCTCTCCCACATTCCCCCACACACACACGCACTGCTCTCCCACATTCCCCCCACACACACACAGACTGCTCTCCCACATTCCCCCCACACACACGCAGACTGCTCTCCCACATTCCCCCCACACACACGCAGACTGCTCTCCCACATTCCCCCCCACACACACGCAGACTGCTCTCCCACATTCCCCCCACACACACGCAGACTGCTCTCCCACACCCCCCCACACACGCAGACTGCTCTCCCACATTTCCCCCCACACACGCAGACTGCTCTCCCACATTCCCCCCCACACACACGCAGACTGCTCTCCCACATTTCCCAACACACACGCAGACTGCTCTCCCACATTTACCCAACACACACGCAGACTGCTCTCCCACATTCCCCAACACACCGCGCCCCCCCATTTCCCCAACACACACGCAGCTGCTCTCCCACATTTCCCCAACACACACGCACCCCCCTTTCCCCCCCCCGCAGACTGCTCTCCCCATTTCCCCACCACGCAGCTGCTCTCCCACATTTCCCCAACACACACGCAGACTGCTCTCCCACATTCCCCCCACACACACGCAGACTGCTCTCCCACATTCCCCCCACACACACGCAGACTGCTCTCCCACATCCCCCCACACACACGCAGACTGCTCTCCCACATTCCCCCCACACACACGCAGACTGCTCTCCCACATTCCCCCCACACACACGCCTGCTCTCCCACATTTCCCCCACACACACGCAGACTGCTCTCCCACATCCCCCCCACACACGCAGACTGCTCTCCCACATTTCCCCAACACACACGCAGACTGCTCTCCCACATTTCCCCAACACACACGCAGACTGCTCTCCCACATTTCCCCAACACACACGCAGACTGCTCTCCCACATTTCCCCAACACACACGCAGACTGCTCTCCCACATTTCCCCACACACACGCGACTGCTCTCCCCACCCCACACACGCAGACTGCTCTCCCACATTTCCCCACCACACGCAGACTGCTCTCCCACATTTCCCCAACACACACGCAGACTGCTCTCCCACATTTCCCCAACACACACGCAGACTGCTCTCCCACATTTCCCCAACACACACGCAGACTGCTCTCCCACATTTCCCCAACACACACGCAGACTGCTCTCCCACATTCCCCAACACACACGCAGACTGCTCTCCCACATTCCCCCAACACACACGCAGACTGCTCTCCCACATTCCCCAACACACACGCAGACTGCTCTCCCACATTTCCCCAACACACACGCAGACTGCTCTCCCACATTTCCCCAACACACACGCAGACTGCTCTCCCACATTTCCCCAACACACACGCAGACTGCTCTCCCACATTTCCCCACACACACACGCAGACTGCTCTCCCCCCCGCCTGCTCTCCACATTCCCCACACACGCAGACTGCTCTCCCACATTTCCCCCCACACACGCAGACTGCTCTCCCACATTTCCCCCCACACACGCAGACTGCTCTCCCACATTTCCCCCCCACACACGCAGACTGCTCTCCCACATTTCCCCCCACACACGCAGACTGCTCTCCCACATTTCCCCCACACACGCAGACTGCTCTCCCACATTTCCCCCCACACACGCAGACTGCTCTCCCACATTTCCCCACACACACGCAGACTGCTCTCCCACATTTCCCCCCACACGCAGACTGCTCTCCCACATTCCCCCCACACGCAGACTGCTCTCCCAAATTTCCCCCCACACACGCAGACTGCTCTCCCAAATTTCCCCCCACACACGCAGACTGCTCTCCCACATTTCCCCCCACAGACTGCTCTCCCACGTTTTCTCCGTCTCACAAGCAGACTGCTCTCCCACGTTTTCTCCGTCTCACAAGCAGACTGCTCTCCCACGTTTTCTCCCTGTCTCACAAGCAGACTGCTCTCCCATATTTCCCCCCACACACGCAGACTGCTCTCCCACGTTTTCTCCCTGTCTCACAAGCAGACCGCTTTCTTAGTTGCTCCCCCTCTTTCACATGAAGATTACACTCCTTCCCTTTCCTCCTCTCTCACATTTCCTACTAAATAGAGTGCTTCATCACAGTTCGCCCCTGTTTCACACACGTCGCTCCAGGGCGTTTTGTTTCCCCATTCTTCACTGCTGCCACCTCTTCCTGTACCTACTCTCCCCTAGAGATCTACATTAGAAGGAGCCCCTCCCCTTCCTGCTTGACCATGTGATCCGTCTCCAGCTTCTCCCCTGCTTGTATGTGTTGCTGTGTTCCTGCATCCTGGTATCTCCGAGCCTTCATCCTGCTCACCAAGTGCCCGGACTGAAAACAGGAAGTGAGTATAAGGCCCGGCCCTGTGACAGGCAGTCAGACCCGCTGACAGTAGTGAGCGGAGCTATGGCTGAGCCCTGCGTATTGCGGGGCTACAGAACTTCTAGCGCCATATGTTACTGCTGCCATGTAACCACTGACGTTAAAACTTGTCCTTGTGTTCTGGGTTGCATTGACGCTTCCTGCACACTGCCCACGCAGTATGCATGAGTGGCCATAAGCTAGGATGGAGGGAAAGAAAAGTAATCGCTGGAAGGGGGATTAAAAGCACCCCCTCCCCTTCAGACGGGGCAAAAGAAACTTATCCTGATACAGACATCTATAACATTGCAATAGCTATCCGATCTGCTGGGGTCCACACCACTCTATAAGTGAGGGCAGTGTAGTTCTCAGCAGTACACCCCTTCAGCCTCTGCAGGCGACACTCTGCTTCGCTCTGGCATTAGGCCACACTCATACTACTGTAATCTGGGCATATTATACAATCTATATTACTGACTGAAATCCCTTCCCAAGCAATGATCTTCTGACCCAAGCTAACATCATTCATTATAGGGAACTATGGTAATGTAAATTCAGGTCATTAGACTTGCACCAGTAAGGCAGGGTTCACACTACCATTGATGTCCGTTCTGATAGTGTCCATTAAAAAAGAAAAAAAAAAAAAAAACGGACACCTATCATAACAGACATTAACGGACACTAACTGATGTTAATGTGTCCGTTTTTTTAACTGATCCAATTAATGGATTAGTTAAAAAAACGGACACATTAGCATCAGTTTTTTTAACACTCCGTTTTTTTTTTTCTTTCTGAGCATGCGCAGAAAAAAACCGACATAAAATAACGGACAGTAACTGATGGCTGTCAGTTACTGTCCGTTATAAGTCTGTTACCCATAGACTTCAATGTTAAAAAAAAAAATAACGGACACTTGCTGTCCGTCAAGAATCCATTTTTCTCAAACGGACAAAAAGTCCTGCATGTAGGATTTTTTGTCTGAGAAAAAATAACGGACTTCTGACTGATTTGGTGTAAACGGACACAATATAAAAACCCATTGAAATGAATGGATATTTTAACGGATTTCTGACGGTTCAGCTAGTGTCCGATGCTAAAATCTTGTAACGGACAATAGCCGGACACTACTGACGGTCACCAACGGTAGTATGAACGCCCCCTAAGAGATTTGCATCTGTAATACAGGTAGTAAAATATGTCTGTCTGAATTAGCTCTTATATGACTGATTTTTCACATAGATTTTGGTGCATATTCCCAGGTTTTAAGAGAAAATAGTATGTATTTGGTGTCGGACTTGGACTCCTTATGCCCACCAAAATAGTCGTTCTGGGGCCCACCCCCGCAGCCGTGCAGAACACATGTACATCCACTCTTTGCTCTATAATCTTTGTTGTTATCGTTGCACACATACAACATATCATGAGTGAGATTTAATAAATTTATTATTTTTGTATTAACCATAATAAATAGATGGTATATCCTAAATCACTTAGAAATGGTTTTGTCTCCTGCTAGACTTTTGGGGCCCTGTTTCCATCTGGAGCCCACTGGAGGATCTTCTTCTGTCCCGCCCTATGTGTATTCCACCTTACATTGTTTTTAGTGGGAATCTGCTCCATAGTTCATATGAAGAAAATTAAGAATTGACATATGAAATCTTGAGGCAGATTGTGTGGTGGGTAGCTACAGTTGGGTTTGCTTATTGCATTTCTGCCTTTTGTTTCAAATTAGTGTCTGATTCTTTCTGCCCGAAAAAAACAGCCATTTTGGACATACTTTACAGTGCAGCCTATCCCAACCAATGGGACTAGAGTGCACAAGAAGGTAGCAGCACCTATCTTCATTGACTTTAGATCAATATACACGTGTACAGATCTGTACTAGTTATGGTACTCTGCAGCCACAGCAAAGAGCTGATCATCGTGGGTGTCGGTAGACAGATTCCCATGAATTTGCTCTTTATGACCTATCCTAAAAGTAGCTCATCAATAGTATAATCCTGAACAATCCCTTTTTTTTTTGCTATTGTGTCGGGCAGGGGGCTGGTGTTTGGTGACCATTTTTGTAATATACTTTATACCTTTTTATTATAAAACAGGTTGTAATGTTCTCTTTAGCAACACTGTAACTGAGCTGTTACTACCTGAGATATAGTCCCTGGTCCTCTTCTGTGACTGCTGAGGCCTCTGATTAGTAAACGCTTCAGATCTATGTACTGCTTTGATAGATTAATAAAGTATATTACAAAAATGTTCACCCCCGACACAATAGCAAAAAATAAATGAAATGGTAGTTACACTTTAATATTTCTTTCCTTAACCACTTCAGTACTGGGCCAATTTCTGTTTCAGGACCAGACACATTTTTGGGTTTTTTGTATGTGCGGTTTTGAGGGCTATAACATTTTTATCATTTGCGTTATTCAACTAATTTCTGCATCTTCTTTCGGTGACACGTAGGGCTTTATTTTTATGTTGTTTTTATTTTTGCATGTTTATTTATTTATTTATTTATTTATTTATTTATTTATTTATTTTTTTATATCCATGAAAATATAAACAAGAGAAGGGAAAACGTGTCTGTTTTTCACTTTTCATTTTTTTTTTATTTAATAGCACAAAGTGCAACTAAAAAACTTTATAAAATAGTTTTTCTTCTCCGTTACGGTAATTTTTATTTTGTATTGTGTCGTCAAGGGGGTGGGGCTAGAACCTGTAATAAGGGTGTGTTATTGGCGTATTATTTTATTTTATTTTTTTTAAATTATTTTACTTTTCTACTTTTTTCTTTCGTTCTTTATTTTTTTTACATTGTGTCCCCATAAGGTCATTATAGACCTTTGGGGACATCTGATCACTTTTTTTTTTTTTTTTTTTTTTGGGGAGGCTGATTTCCCCTGTAACTGGGGCTGCTACATATAGCCCAAGTTGCAGGAGGAATACAGCCTCCTGCCCATAACTACAGAGCTGGTCTGGGTTCTGTAGGAGCCAGCAGCTCTAACAGACTCTGATCCTGGTAGATCATGTGACCGCTGGGTCAGAGGGGAGCCACATCATGGCTACTAACTATTATTGTAGCATATAACGGATATCGCTAAAGAGGCGGTCGACGTATTTTACTCTATAAAGATCAGGTATGGACAGGACAGGGACAGTGAAAAAAGTTAACTTTATTGATGACTTTGTGTGTGTTGTGTAAGTATTTGGTGCAACTCTTTTGGGGCTGTGACCTGGATGATGGTAAACATCTGGTTCACAGCGCCAATAAACTTCCTGGTTATGTTATGTTCAGATGGGTATTACAGAAAAATACCCCTCTGATTAGGCTCACAGGGGTATTACATGATCTTCTATGTGACAATCAGAGAGCAAAAGTACTGTATGCTCTTTGATTGATAGGAGAGGAGATAACATGGAGAGAAGCCCTCGCTACACCACCTGGGGTCACATACAGGTTATGCACAGACAGTGATGGTTTATCATTGTCTCTACAATTCTGTTCATTCCCCCTCCATCCTCCTTCCCACAGCTCTAAGATGCTGCCTGAGGCTGGAGGGGGGGAGGTCACTTTAGAGCCCCATATCTCAGGATCGGTTAGGGCTATGAAGATGAGCTTGGATTCATTTTACAGATGAGAATGATGATGCTAATGATCATCATGATGGCCCTTAAAGATTCGGAGAGATTTGCTGTTAAAAATGCTGTCATGAATTGAGATCTGCATTGGGATTTCAATGCCGAACATCGTTTTCACCAGCAAATCACTCTGGATCTGTAAGGGCTATTGTGATGATCTTGGTATCATTTTAAAGATGAGATCCTGAGAAATTGGCATTAGTAGTAAGGACGTATTACGTATGTCCTCTGCAACTAAAGTGCCACTCTGGCCTGACTGTTCCCCCTACAGTTGTCCTCACAGTTTAATGTCCCTCTCCTACCATAAAATAAATAAATCGCTAGCACTAACCTCTCATCACTGCCCTGCTGTCTCGGGTTTGGGGTCTTCAGGGAGCTGCAGTAGTAATGTAAGTGGTGTCATCACATCACGCCTGCAACTCCTGAAGAAGAGAGGAGATGAATGGTGAAGCAGGGAGCGGACGGCTCCCTTCTTTATCATTATATGCAACTAGGATGCCGATGATCTGAAGATGGGGCAGCCCGGAATGGAGGAACAGCATATGCAGGACTGTGCACCGTTGACCCTATGGTTAAAGCGGTGCTGATCATACATATATGTGGTGTTGTGTCTGTTGAAAGGGATACTGTAGCCTCCACTGCCTCATTGTGGAAAGGAAGAAAGCAGTCAGTCACAACTGGTAGTTATGGAAAGCTTTACATGAGGAAAATGAGCCACTCTGTAAAGACATATTCACACATTGCCCATTCCTCTGACAGCTGCAAAAATTTTAGCAGCTTATATGTTAATGAAAATTATCTTTTTTTGCAAAAAATTTGGTTTGTGTGAATATAACCTAATGTGCATGGCAGCATAGTGCATACACAAGTATGTCTTCTTTTTATTTTTTCTTCTGAATCTCTGCATTATATAGCTTTAAAAGAGGGAGCAACATGAAAAAACTCCAGGGGGGAGGGGGTGTTATTCTTATAGTCTCTGTTGTGGTTAACCATTTATGACAACACAGACTTTCACCAGAATATAATAGACAGTGGAGTATGGACTGAAGAGGTTGATAGGTCATCAATATTTTTATCCTGGAAACCCCTTTATTTTAGTTTTCTAGGCTACAAAATGTTTAGGCTATTTCCTCTTTAATTAACTACTTTTAATAAACAAGCTTTCAAGATCAGATGTTGATGGCCTGTCATTAGTATAGGTCATCAGTAACAGATCAATGGTGGTCCAGCACCTCTACCAATCATCTGATATCTGCACAGTATATGGAGCCAGAAGCAGGCAGCTCTGTATACTGCATAGTGATTGTGCTGCACTCAATTCCAATTCACTTAAAGAGGACATTTCACGTCCTCATGTATATGCTGTTTTACATACCGCTAGAAAGCATACAGCACGCTGAATTCAGCGCGCTGTCTGCTTTCCCGTTATGTGGCCTGGGGCTGGAGCTATCGGTGCCGGTAGTTCTGTGCCCCATCGTCAGAAGGGCGTTTCTGACAGTCTAGCTGCGTTGTGAGGAACACCCTCCCTGACAGTATTCTTCCATAGCGCTGTACTGAGGGAGCGTTCCTCACAGCTCAGCATCATCACTGTCTGTAAGGAACGCCCCCTCTGACTGTCAGGCTATGGATGAGTACTGTCAGGGAGGGCGTTCCTCACAACGCAGCTAGACTGTCAGAAACGCCCTTCTGACGATGGGGCACAGAACTACCGGCACCGATAGCTCCGGCCCCAGGCCACATAACGGGAAAGCCGACAGTGCGCTGAATTTAGCGCGCTGTCTGCTTTCTAGCAGTATGTAAAACAGCATATACATGAGGTCCTCTTTAATGTCCGTCTGCTTCCGGCAGCATACACTATGCTAAAATATAAGCTAATTGGTGGGGGTACAGGGTGTCAGCCAAGGATAAGCCATCAATATCTTATCTTGGACTTTCCCTTTAAGGCTATCTTCACTATTTTTACTGGATATGAACAAACTAAATTCCTTTATTTAGGAAATGCAAATTGATATAGACTTTTGAAAAAGCTGCAGAAAGGGTACATATAGAAACATGTACATGTAGGTACTTATATCTTCTATTACATACATGTCCCTTTAAGAATGGTCATTATTTTGGTGTATTATGTTGCACATGTATTGAGTTTCAGTATGATCTCTGAATTGTATTTTCATGCAGGTTGAGTATGAGCACAGCTGAAGACGAGTCTGGAACAGTGAAAGTACACAACACCAGGAACGCTCTTACACTCACACAGGACCTGGATGGAAATTTAATCCTCCATTGTCCTCAAAATGGTACCAAAATTTCTTTTATATTTTTTATGAGTACTGATAGCTAAAGGAATTACTTCAAAATTTAACAGGGTTTTTCTTGCAGTGGTAGCAGTTCAGTCCCTGCTGTTACCATCTCTTGATGACTGAGTAAACTTGGCTTAAAGGGGTTTTTCGGGCAAAAATTAATTTTCAAAAAAAGGTCTGTTGAATGAAAGGATGCAGTATTCACGGGAATACCTCCTTCAATCATTGTGGAGTTTTGGTAGTCTTATACTATGAAGTCCCAAAAAATTCCAATCAAAACTGAATATTCAAATCTGCACATAAGGCCACTAGTCAGTATTAGAAGCTTTTGTACACTGAAGTGCTGTTACTGTTTTAGCTGAGCAAATCCTGTGATGATGGGGGGGGATACTGGAGTTCATTACAGTCCCATTCAGGTTTTTGAGGATTTAGGTTGTAATTTTCCTTTGGCTATGGTTCACAATCAGAATAATCTGACATGCTGCTTTATTGACATTGCCAGTGCACACTAGCATTAGCACCCCTGAAACAAAGCTTATGTGCATTAGTTTGGTGTGAATAGCAAACTCAACCAAATTTTGTTGAGCAGTGAGCAATCCTAGTAAGTGTCCAGTGATACTCTGGAGACATTATATAACTCATTGTAATCAATTGCAGGTCATTCCCGCCATTAAATTATTCTTTGTGTTTTGTTAACAATGTTACTAGGGCTTACTTGATGTACACTCCATGTCTGATCCAGTAAAAAAAAAAAAATCAGGACTGTGGAGTTAGAGTTGGGACCAGTTTTGGCTGGAGTTGGAAAAAAGGTATTGACTCCAGCTTCAAAATAAAATGATTAAAGGGGTTGTCCAATTTGACATATATTGAGAGACAAATATTATTGTTTGTATAATGAAAAGTTAGGGGACGTTCACAATGCTCTTATGAAGAATTATTGCAGTCATCTGTCATAGAATGAGAGCAATGGACATTAACTGTAGTAGAATGATGGACCCTGACGTAGCCCTCTCTGTCTGCATCCATTGTCATTGATGCTAATGTAAAAAAACATGACAGGCTTTCCTGCATGCACGACTTTTTCTTCTGTCAGAAAAGTAAAAAACATACCAGAAGAAAGGGTAAATGTAGACAGACACCAGATAAAGGGGGCTCCATCTTCTTCGATCACTTAATGCCTGTTGTTCTCATCCTATGTCAGATGAGAGCAACAGACATTAAATAATGGTAGCGTGAACCCACCCTTATACAATTTTCCAATATATCTATGAAGCTGTGAGTTATTGCTGCACTGTGGGTCTACAGGATTAGTAGTTTTACGGTGAGGCAGTGACTCATTGCTTCATAGATAACTATGATGCTGTGAGTCCAGGTCTCTGGACACCATGCTGTCCAAGGAAATACGACTGATATGCAGACTGTGTATTCCGGATTGAAACTGCGCATGGGCAGTGACATTAAAGCTCACCATACATGTAGTGGCTAGGTTAGGAATCGCATATCAATGGCGCTAAGATTTTGGGTGCGCTCACATATATACTGTGTCTTGTTAACATGTCATTCTGATTTTGAGCCATTGGTTCTGTGTATACTTCCTTGGCCCATTCAGAGCTGTTTACTTATTTCATATAGTATCAGCACAAGACCAGAGCTTCGAGGTGACCATGACTGCAACCACAGAAGTGACAGAAGATGACATTAATGAGGACTCCATAACTCAAATTCAGGTAAAACAACATTAGATAGTTACATAGTAGATGAGGTTGGATGAAGACATCAGTCCATCAAGTCCAACCTATAACCCTACAGTACCCTACAGTGTTGATCCAGAGGAAGGCAAAAAACCCCATGAGACTTATGCCAATTGCCCCATTTCAGTGGAAAAAATGCCTTCCCGACTCCAATATGGCAATCAGTATAAAACCCTGGATCAACTTGTCCTTAACAAAATCTAGAACCCATAACCCGTAATATTGTTTTGTTCGAAAAAAGTCATCCAGGCCCTCTTTGAACTTGTTCAACGACTCCACCATCACCACATCCTGGGGCAGAGAGTTCCATAGCCTCACTGTTTTTACAGTAAAGAATGCCCCCCCCCCCTTTATGTTGTTGGTGAAACTTTCTCTCCTCCAGACGTAGAGGATGCCCCCTTGTCACTGTCCCTGGCCTAGGAGTAAAAAGATCATTAGAAAGTTCTTTGTGCTGTCTCTTCCTGTATTTGTACATTGTTATTAGATCTCCCCGTAAACGTCTTTTTTCTAAACTGAATAACCCCAAGTTTGTTAATCTATTGTTGTACTCCAATCCACCCATTCCTCTAATAATTTTGGTCGCTCTTCTCTGCACTCTCTCTAGTTCGATTATGTTTTTCTTGTATACTGGGGCCCAAAATTGCACGCAATAGTCTGTGTGGCCATACCAGTGATTTGTATAGAGGCATAACTACGTTCTTGTCATGAGAATCTATACCTCTTTTGATGCATCCCATAATTTTATTTGCCTTGGCAGCAGCTGCTTGGCACTGGTCGCTAAAGGTAAGCTTACTGTCCACCAAAATCCTCAGTGGCAGTCTTACCCAGTAATTTACTATTAAGTTTATAATCATACATTTTATTTCTTCGACCAAAATGCATAACCTTACATTTGTCAACGTTAAACTTCATTTGCCAAGTCTCAGCCCATCTTTCCAGCTTCCTTAGATCCCCCTGTAATATTCTACTATCCTTCTCATTTTTGATTACCTTACGGAGTTTAGTATCATTTGCAAATATGGACTCCCTGCTCTGTAAACCGTCTACCACGTCATTAATAAACATATTAAACAGGAGAAGACCCAATACTGACCCCTGTGGCACCCCACAGGTGACTTTGACCCAGTATGAGTATTTACCATTAACAAGTACCCTCTGTTTCCTATCAATGAGCCAGTTGCGAACCCAAATGCATATGTTTTCCCCCCAGTCCCAACATTCTCATTTTGCATACCAACCTTTTATGTGGTACAGTATCAAAAGCCTTTGAAAAGTCCAGATATACTACATCTACTGCATTACCCATATCCAGTCTAGAACTGACCTCTTAATAGAAGCTGATCAGATTAGTCTGATAGGACCGATTCCTCATAAACCCATGCTGATTGGGTGTTATAAGATTATTTACATTGAGGTACTCCAGGATAGCATGTCTTAGAAAGCCCTCAAATATTTTACCCACCACAGAAGTCAAATTTACCGGCCTATAGTTTCCAGGCTCACTTAGAACCCATTAGTTACATAGGGTCTACAATTACATTCTAACTTGTTTTACACCTTATAAAGATACTAGCAGAAGGACCCAGCTTCGCACGGGTACATTTCATTTTTTGTTTGTGTAGTGGCCCCATAAGAATTGGCCAGTTTTGCACTTGACATCCAGTATGGCAGTCCAGTATAGGTATAGTCCCCACTCCTGCTCACGGCCGCCTGCGCTTCACCTTCTGCGGAGGTGGCTGTGAGCAGGAGCGGGGATCGGTAAGTAAGGCTAGCGGGCTATGAAACCCACAAACACTGCTATCATTATACTCTGGGGTCTTTTCAGACCCCAGAGTATAATGATCGGAGGCCCCGAGGAGTTGAGAGAACATAAAAAACACTGTTACTTACCTCTCCTGTGCTCCAGCAGGCTTGGGGCCTCCTTGGTGACATCCCAGATGTCGGTGGGCCAGTCCAATGTCATTATGCGTTGCAATGCATGCCTGGCTCGCGTGACATCTGGTCCAACATTGAAGAGGTAGCGGGAAGTGCGCATAATACTATATGAAGGGGCCTCTATTGGGCATAATACTATATGAAGGGGCCACTATGGGGCATAATAGTGTGTGCAGGGGCCACTATGGGGCCCAATAGTGTGTGTAGGAATGCAGTTTGTGCGGGGGGATCCCATGTCAAATGTTCGCCTTCGGGCCCAGCCATTCCTAGTTACGCCACTGAGTCCAGTATAGGTACAGTCTATTTATGGCTGTGTTGTTATGGAAACCTGGTAAATTAAATGTGAACTTATATTGGCTGATACACGTCATATGACTGAATATTTAAGTACCTGCCCACTGCTATTGACTAATACAGGTCATAAATAGCTTGGTTGCTATGGAAACCTGTGTGCCTGAGGAGACTATGCGCCTGAGAGCTTCTATTGGCTGATAAGGGACATGTGACCGTGTGTGTGGCAATTGGAATATGAGTGAAAGACTTGCAGGCTTGTATTAGCTAATGCTGGTCATTTTTTGGGAATACTGTATCTCAGGAACGGTACGTCCAAGAGAGCTGAGACCCAGTCTAAAATATTCCCGGACACCTGACGTACATGTGTGCCAAATTTGGTGAGGATCGGTCCAGTTGTTTGGTCGCGCATAAAGAACAGACAGACAGAAACTCATTTTTATATATATAAAGAGATAAAAATATCTCTTGTTGGTTTTTACTTTATTTGTGAATGTTGAGATTTTTTACAAAGTACATGCCCTTTCTAGCATAGTTGAGGTACCCTCCCCTGGGTTAGCTGCATAGATTGGAGCTCCTTTGACCCTTTGATTGTCCTTTTGTCTTCTTGTCATTCTTTAGCTGTTCTTTTGGTACTATGTGCATTGATCTATTTATGAAAATGTATGGACACTCAGGCACTTTTTGCAATATGCTGTGATTCAATTGATTTCAATGCAATACACAGTGGTGTTTTTGTTATGACTTTGGATGTATTTCATCTAATTGTTCAATAAACCAAATTTAAAAACAAACAAACAAACAAAAAAAAACATTTATTAGTATTTCTTATCATTACTCCAGTGCTGGGCATTCACATAAGGGGGCGTTCACACTACCGTTGGATATCCGTTATGATAGTGTCCGTTAGTGTTTTTTTATTTTTTACTGTCCGTAAACAACGGTAGTGTGAACGCCCCCCTAAGCTGTGGTATAATTCTTAAAGGGGTGGTCCAGTATCAGATAACTATTGAGAGACAAATTCTGTTGTTTGTGTAATAAAAAGATATACAATTTTCCAATATACTTTCTGTATCAATTCCTCACAGTTTTCTACATCTTTGCTTGCTGTCATTCATTCTTTTACTTCTAGTGGATAAAAATCAGTCCATGGCCATGTGATATACAGTTCTTGGTCATGTGATATACAGTCCATGGTCATGTGATGAACCCACAGGTGCACAGCTCGTTATAATCACAGCACAGTAATCAGACATCTGCCTGGTAACGAGCTGTGCACCTGTGTGTCCATCACATGACCATGGACTGAGTTTTATCCACTGGAAGTAAGCAGAAGAGCAAGCAGAAATCTAGAAAACTGAGGAATTGATCTACAATTTTCAAATATACTTTGTATCTTTTCATTATACAAACAATTGCATTTGTCTCTCAATTGAATTGTGAAGAATTTTTTTTTAACTCCTTTTCCTAGATTCTGCAGAACGAGCAACTTGCTGACATCTCACCTGCAGGCAGTGATGAGGTGTCGTCAGTTAGTCGTGCCTGGTTCACCAGCAAAGAAGACAAAGATTCTCTCACCAACAAAGGTATAGCCTTGTATTTATCTTCATCCAGTTATATTACAACCTCTTACATGCTGCACCTCAAGAAGTGATGATGTATTGCCTGTGGAGAGTCCAAAAGAGTAGCAATATATTAAAGGGGTATTCTCATCTCCTCATTTCAAGCTTTTGCACTGCCATTCGATCACTCATTGTTATTCCTAGTCTGTGTTGTGGGCGGATCTATATTTTGCCTCATGTGACAGAGACTTAGCTGTGTGCTCCCAATGCTGATATAATGTATGGTAAAATATACAACATCAGAAGTTTTTAACTATGCTGTACATGAGTGTAGTAATGGGTACAAGACTAATAAGCATAGATTTGACGGTCTTATTCTATAACAGTGATGGCGAACCTATGACACGCATGTCACAGGTGACACGCCAAGACATTTTGGGTGACACGCATCGGCAGCTACGTATTGTGTTATTGCAATAAGCAGCTGTTGATACTTTTACTCACCTGTCCACGCTCCTGTCCTGGCCGTCCTCCGCTACCTCCTCTAGGTGGTGCTACACTGATGTCATGACGATGAAGATCACCGGGACGCTACGTACATCGTCCCGGCTTTCTTCAGCGTCGGCAACAGCATCCTGGAGGCGGCAGCGGAGGGTGTCCAGGTCTGGAGCGTGGACAGGTGAGTAAAAATTATCGGCCACTACTCTGTGTGGGGGTGGGGAGATATCAGGGGGTCATATACTGTGGGTGGGCTTTAAAAAGGGGTTATACACTTTGTGGGGGGGTACAAAAGGTGTCATAAACTGTGTGAGGGCCATAAAAAGGGGGATCATATGCTGTGTGGGGGGGTAAAAAAAAAGGGGTTCATATACTGTGGGGGGCAAAAAATGGGGTCACCGTGTGGGGGCTAAAAAAAGGAGGGTTATATACTGTGTGAGTGGCCAGAAAAAGGGGGTCATATACTGTGTGATGGGCCAGAAAAACATATAATAGAAATAAATACATAAAAAATATAACTTTTTTTTTTTTTTTTTTTACTAGAGCTACAAATATCACAAAATTATGGATATTTCTGGATGTGACTCGCCACTCGAGTTAATCTAGTTTTTTTATGAATTTTGACACACTGAGCTTTAAAGGTTAGCCATCACTGTTCTAGAAACTAGGAGAGGGAGTGAGGATGAGGGGGGGGCAAAAGGTGTTATATGACAACTGGTGGCATGAGACTGTTCACCTTCTGGTTTGTTATTATAGAGTTGAGATTTCTAGGTGTCTGCAATTGTCCAGGAAGGCGTTCTTGGCTGTGAGAAGTATGCATAGTTCTGTTAGCACCCATGCTGGACATGAGGGTTAGATGCTCCTTGTATCTGGAAGGTCACATCCCCCAATAATAAATAACTGTGTAGATAGCTGCAGATCTTTACATGGCAGCTCAGTGTATATCGCAATGGTACCATGTGAATTTTTAGTAAGCAAGAGGGGAGCCTTTGATGATGGAGTGTGCTGTCTGCTAAATAAAAAACATTAGCCAGCGGCTCAGCTTGGTATGTATAAAAATTTGTAAATTCCTCTGACTTGTCATGCATACGTGCACTAACATTTATGTAACACTGCTTGCTCTTTCTAGGTACATGAACCATCAGTGTTACATGGTAGTAGAAATGCAGAGTATTGCTCTGTGTGAAAGACTGCTGTTATTGTGAATATACAAAACTTATTAGAACAAAGCGAGCTTGCTCTTCAGAACATGATTATACTGTCCAAAGTGCTATTACATTGAATAGATTAAAAAAAACGAGGTTATCCTAATTGGTCTTTGAATAGAGCCCAAAAATTAGTAGATCAAAAGTCTCGATCTTCTTTGTTATCCAACAATCGTTTTGTTAGGACCAATGATTATAATAAAATAGTTTTTTTCAACCCCCTTTAGCGCACAATATCAAAGTATAGTTAACATCTTCAAAAAAAAACTTACCCATTTTACAACAAGATTCCATCACTAATTCAATTCTGGCTGAAGGAATACAATTTATTGCTAAACGGGGGCGGACAATTGGTAATTTATTATCACCTAGCATGTTTACCTCCACTAAATCAACGTTGTCAACTTGGCTGGACTTAAAAGGTTTTTTTAAATGTGGATTAATTAGATGCAATGTTTGTAAATATGTGAAAAAAACTACAAACTTTCAAGATGTTCGTAGTAATAAAACCTACGAAATTAAGAGTTTTTTAAATTGTAATAGTCATCATATTATTTATATTATTGAATGTACAAGCTGTCATTTATTGTATGTAGGATGTTCTATTAGAGCAGTAAAAATAAAGATAGCTGA
This sequence comes from Leptodactylus fallax, assembly GCA_947044405.1. Taxonomy (NCBI): domain Eukaryota; kingdom Metazoa; phylum Chordata; class Amphibia; order Anura; family Leptodactylidae; genus Leptodactylus; species Leptodactylus fallax. The sequence goes on along the minus strand of CAMRHE010000001.1, from coordinate 439,902 downwards.
ACATCTTTCTAATTGTACAAAAACAGGAGAGAATATGTCCAATGCTTCCCGACATTTTTCATCAATACATGGAGGTAATATTTCATCTTTTCAGTTTTATGCTATAGAACATGTCCCAAAACCTAATCGTGGAGGTAATTGGAGAAAATTAGTATTAAAAAGAGAAGCATTTTGGATCTTAAAACTTAATACTAGATATCCACACGGTCTCAATATTAGGTCTGATTTATCTTACATTTATTAATTATGTCATATTGGTTTTGTATTGCAGTCACATGTGTATATACATATAATATTCATATAATAATATTGTAATTATTTATGTGTCATTTTTTGTGCTTCTTGCTCAGTGACGTTCCCTCTTTACAATTTAGATTTGTGTTATAATAGTTATTCATTTCATTGGTTAATGACATTTTTTCGCTGTGAATTTGTAGAAGGAATGAGTTGTTTTCAATTTAGACGGCATTCACATTAGATGACGGCAAGGAAATTTTTCTTGCCGCTCATCTTTTGAATGGAGTCATATGGCATGTCACATGATCTCCTTTATGATTCCTTCACCTGACCTTCCTCCTAGTTTGAATTTTATAGAGGGAGATCATGTGAATGTTAATATATATTTCAACTAGCTAACGGCAACTTGCCGCTCATTTCTTTTGAATTTGCATCAGTCACATGTTATAGATCATGTGACTTTTCCCTTAGAAATTTTGAATTTTGTGGAGGGATTGTTATATATATCATTACAATAGTGAGATCATGTGAATGTTGCTGTATGCCTAAACTAGCTGACGGCAATTTGCCGCTTACTCTTTTTGAATCTGCATTAGTCACATGTTATTAACCATGTGATTTCTCTCTTAGAAATTTTGAATTTTGTGGAGGGAACGTCATATATATCTATATATCTATATATATAGCTATAGATATATATATATATATATATATCTATATATATAGATATATATATAAGATATATATATATATGTAATCTTAATGAAGCACTTTATTATGTTTATATATATTTTTTATTTTTGTATATGTTAAAATATATTTATTTGTATGTATCTTATATGTGATTGCAATTTATCAATTTTTGTTTTATATATTCACATATATTTTGTATTCTATGGGATGTTAATGGTTAAATTTGGTAATGGGTGGGGATCATTTGTGTTTTAAATTCAGTTTTGAGTTGATCTTCAGGCAGCCATGACTAAAGGGCTAGACGCCCTGAAACGCGTAGGCTTGGTTACGGATCCTCTTCGTATGTAACTTTTGTTACTTTTTTTTTAAATTCTATATGAATTAAAAGTTATATTTTATTTAAATTTCTGGATGCTGGAACCGGCTTTTATTCTCTATTTTTCAAACTACTAACGCTGACATACAAAGCCATCCACAACCTGTCCCCTCCATATATCTCCGACCTAATCTCCCGCTACCTGCCCACACATAACCTCCGATCCTCCAAAGATCTCCAACTCCGCTCTACTCTTTTCCACTCTTCACACAACCGTCTCCAAGACTTCTCCCGTGCATCCCCCATACTCTGGAACTCACTACCAAGACACACAAGACTGTTCCCCACCGTCACAAGCTTCAAGAAGGCCCTGAAGACCCACCTATTCAGGAAGGCCTACAACCTCCAATAATGCTACTGTCACCATACCACCACCTGAACAGCCTCTCCCCTCACCTTCTGTCTCTATCCCTCTTCCCTCATAGATTGTAAGCCCTTGCGGGCAGGGCTCTCTATCCCACTGTGCCAGTTGGTCACTGTTAGTATTATCTGTTTTGTACATCTTGTGTATCGTATGTAAACCCTCAAATGTAAAGCACAATGGAATTAATGGTGCTATATAAATAAACAATAATAATAAATAATAATAACCTTTCAACAAACTTTGCATAAGTCAACAGTACAGTGTGTGTACATGACATACTTTCTGTACACAGAAAGTAGATGAGAATCCGCTTCCTCACTTTTTTTTCCTCACTCAGAAGTATCATCATCATCATGGTGGTTCTATATAGAAAAGTATAGATTTGTTTTAATATGAATAAAACGCAGTGAGTGAGAGTGAAACTCACAATTAGCTGCTGCGGTCTGTATGGATGTTTTTGTTTCACCTTTTCTCTCAGTTGGTTCCTACTCACTCCTCTCCCATCGTTCCTACATAGACTTTGGTGGAGAACTGTAATTTGATACTTCTTTGTCCTGAAGTCTGTCTTGAGACACCAAGGCAGGTTCAGGGGTGATTTTAGAGTGAATATCAGTTTAGCAAGAAGGGAAGGAAGAAAAGAGCGCGGAAAGAAGCAGTTTTCTCTCATAAGATATACTACAATGTTTCTTAAATTTGTTTGTACTGTGGATTTATGCAAAGTTTGTTTAAAAGTTATTGACCATTTAAAGGGGTATTCCCATGAACATAATCATATCTATATTTGTAGATAATTAAAAGTTAAACATTTTTGCAAATATAAGTAGTTAAAAATTCTGTTTTAAAGATTTTCTCTAACAATCTTAATGGTGACAGTTTGTTGTCTTGATCGGTTGCCAATGGATCCGACCACTAATGCAGAAACTTTCTATGGTCTGGGACTTGTCAGGAACCCAGAAATGATTTTTTTATTGTAGCTGGGTTATCAGGCAGGGACACTAGATGTATCAGAGGATATCCCAGCCACGATAAGGACATCATGGCTTATTTTCTGACCTCATTCATGGTCGTATCCACTGGCAACCGATCAAGACAACAACTTGTGACCACAAGATATTTTGGTAAAATCTTTAAGACTCTGCAAGATGTTTAATTACTTACATTTGCAAAAATATTTAAAGGTTAATTATCTACAAATTTAAAAATTATGTTCGTGGGAATACCCCTTAAAGTCATGCATTGGAGGTTTTCAAGCCTCTATGTGAAGACAAACTTGGCCTGTGTCTAGAACAGGGGTAGGCAACCTTTTTTGTTCGGCGTGCCGATTGTAATTAAAAAATCAAAGATGAGGTACTCGGAGTGCCGCTTAATAATTGTAAGTCTGACGACCCCTAAACTAAAGTTATATACCATAAGCCATAACACAGAAGTGCTGCCACAAGATGCTTTAGGATGCATACTTTTACTGCTATTTCCTGGGATGCTCCAGTAGTTTCCGATTAGAAGCAATTAAAGTACATGTGCATCCCGCAATTAGTGGTAAATGCATGTGTCCAGGAGCACCGTATGGCAGCATCGTTATGGTGAAAACACATTATGTATCTGGATGCAGCTATATTCTTAGGCTACTGGAACTTTTACTTCGATGTAAAACTGTGTTCACATGGTGAATTTTTGCACAAAAAAAAAAAATGCCTGAGTTTTTCCTTAAAACAGAAAACACACCGTTATATAGAATAATGTCCCTTAGTGGTAGTGCACATGGTATTATATCCCATAGCGGCCCCTACACATGGTATTATGTCCCATAGCAGACCATGCACACAGTCCCATAGCGGCCCCTGCACATGTTATATGTCCCATAGTGGTCCCTGCGCATGGTATTTTGTCCCATAGTGGCCCCTGCACACGGTATTATGTCCCATAGTGGCCCCTGCACACAGTATAATATTCTAACTTTTATAATATTCCAATTTGTGCCACTCACTAGCTATTATTATACGGTGGGGTCTCTTCAGACCCCCGAGTATAATAAGTGCAGGGCCAAGAGAGGTGACAAACGTTAAAAACAATGTTACTCACCTTCCCTGCACTCTGCGACTCTGTTCTCTTGGGACGCTTCTGCCTGTAGTCAGCGACCACTGATTGGGTCTCAAGGGTCACGTCGCATCATTATGCGTAATGTCGCCAGACGCAGGCGTGACACCTGAGGCCCTATCAGCTAACTTCAGGCAGAAGCACCTGTAGAGCACAGAGCCGCTGCGGAGCGCAGGGAAGGTGAGTAACATAATTTTTTTGTTTGATCACCTTCCCGGGGGCTCCGCTTATTATACTCTGGGGTCTGAAGAGACACCACTGTATAATAATAGCAGTTTCATTTGGTCCGATCAAAACTGCTGGGTGAGGACTCGGGCTGTCGTGCCAGGTAAGTAAGCCTCGCGTGCCACTGGGTGCTGACCCCTGGTCTAGAAGGTTATCTGCCATTTTTCTACTCCTACACTTGTTACCATGTTTTCCCAGAAGTCTAAATAGTAATTTTCACTTTAAAGAGGTTGTTCAGGCTAAATAATATTTTCCAATTAGGCCGGGTGAGGTGAAAAAAAAAAAAAAAAAAAACATTCTCACCTGTCCCCAATGCTCCAGTGTCCTCCCAGGGTGGTCCTGCAGATCATCTGCCTTCTTGCTGTTGAATTTCTTGCCGGCAGTGACGTCCCCAGATCCCTTCTTGAGGCCACTGATTGGCCTCAGATGTCACATGCAGTGGGTACTTCTGCCGGAAGACAACATTGTGGTTGTAGGACCGGACCACGCGGGGAGGTGCCAGAGCACCGGGACAGGTGAGGATGGTTTTCTTTTAAATTTATAGATTTCTGCCACTATTGTAGCTCAGGTATTTCCTCCTGCATCCTATATCTTAGAAGTATTGTGTGTATAATTTGTGGCATCTAATCCTTTCAGTCTGTGAGCTCCATGCCAGGAAAAGCAGATGTACAGATTTAACTGAGACAGTCCAAGTTACCATGCTTCTGCCATAGAGGAAAATATTCACTTTTCAGGGTTGTGCAGATTCCTTTTATAGGTTTCCTAATTTGTCACTCCAATTTATTATAAAACACATAGCTAATATGAACAGAATTGATCCTATTAATATGTGTTTAGATGTCAGAATTGCTTTCATTATAGTTATTAATCAATCTATATTTATCAGGTCACAGATGGAAGCAAGGCATGTGGTCTAAGGAGGAAATTTCAATATTAATGAGCAACATTGAACGATACCTGAAGGTATGAATAGTTATTTGAATGTATGTGTCATGTACGATTACAAAGCCAAAGGAACTGGTTCTGACTGATAATCCGGAATATGTTTAGTTAATCAGTACTGTATCTTACTGCAGCTAAAACTTCCATTTATGTCATGTAATTATGTACTTGCATTAAAAGTAACTACCTTGTGTACGTTTTACTGATCAGTGTTGATGGTGATTTAGGCTCATGGTATTAAAGATGCCACAGAAATCATTTTTGAGATGTCCAAGGATGAAAGAAAAGACTTCTACAGAACAATAGCATGGGGCTTGAACCGCCCTCTGTTTGCAGTGTACAGAAGAGTCCTTCGCATGTATGATGACAGGAACCATGTGGGAAAGTAAGGCATTTTTTATATAGTAAGTATATATTTAGTAATGTATATGGTATGTTAACTAGATTATTTACTAATTTGTTGCTTTAGACTAGGGCTACACAGCAGCTTGTGAGTGTGCAAAATGAACATGACAAATGTCAGTTTGAGAGAGATACTGAGATATTTGTGACCAAGCAGAGATCCAGCAGGGTTACTGAATGTGGTCATGCAGAAATGCAACACTGTTGGATTCTCGCAGAGTGATGGATCACTACTGCGGCATCTTGTAGGTTGCAGCGCTACTTCATTCACTATTGTTAGGTTAGATATTATGTCTCATGACCATGTGTTACAGTGTTGTCCCAGCCTTATTCTACCATACAGTTAAAGCTTGCTTTACTTTAATAAGAAATTTAGTAATACGGTTCATTTTTTTTCTGGGCAAATGTACATTGCTCCAAAATTAACAAAGGGAGAAGTTGTCCCCTGTAATGCATAACATAAGCGCTAAATGTGGTTTGCGTTTTCAAAGTCACAGCTCAGTTTATCAAACCTATGTTCATGCAGCCCTATTGAATGACTGATGATGGCACCAATATCATACCTTAAAAAGCCAGTTGGTTACCATTTAGCCAGTTTCTAGCATATTGGCATTCATGCTTGAGCAGCATATGGTAGTCCAAATTGTCTTAGACTAGTTTTATGTGGTAAATTGTGAAACTTTCTATTGTGATATTTTAGTTCTCTTGCTATCTTTAGAATGTGTGGTTTTTGAAGTGTTTATTGTTTTGCAGGTACACACATGCAGAAATTGAAAGGCTGAGAGAGTAAGTATTGCACAAACTCTTGAGTTTTATATTTTTAGATTCCGTAACATAACTAAATGCATTTAAAGTGCCCACCAAAGCTATGTCATTGTTCACAACCGGTGGATAAAAACATGTCCTCACCACGTGATGGGTTCAAAACACTGCTCTAATATCTGTAATCTGTACTTCTCATGTCAGCCAATTACACACACAGGACTGATGTTTATCCACTAAGAGGGAATAATTTTATTTGTTAAAACTATAATACTGCTTTAAGTTTTAATAAGAGCAGCAGTCATGAGGGCAGACTGCTCCTAGAAGCCATTTGCATATTGAAAAAAACAGCAACTGTTGTCAACTGAGGCATCAATTCACAAGGGGAAGACGTAATTTCTCCCCCAGATTGGACAGCTTCCCTTACTCTGGCCATAGGCGATATTGCCAGACTTTGTTTGTGGTGGAAACTCTGGAACGGCTGCCTGTCCAGATTGCCGCTCAGTCGGCGAATTCTAGGCCCCTCCCGGGGTGCCCTCATCAGTCCCATTCCAGCTCTAGGAGCTGCCCTCGCAAGTGGACTAGGAAATCTTCCAACAGGTCATTCCGACAGGCGGAACCTGGTCTCCACCTGCACGGTCTAGTTCTACAGTATTGGGGACGCCTCTGACTCCAACTCGGAGCATCAGCTAGGCACATCTATATCCGCTGCTGGGCAGGAGCTCATCCGTGCTGTCAGGGATACTCTGCATATCTCAGAGGACCTGGATCCTAATTCTGAAGAGGACCTCCTTCTTCCACAGTCACCTCCTCTGATATTCCCCAACTATCTGGGGTTTGATCATATTTTTAAGGTACAGTGGCTTCACCCAGACCGCCCCCAACTAGGAAGTTGGACGTCATTTTTCCTTTACCAGAGCAGTGTGTCTCCAAGTGGTCAGAGCCTCCCGCGGTGGACCCCACGATAGCTAGGCTCTCCCAGTCTACTATTCTGCCTTTAGGGACTCCGCCTCCCTCAGCGAATGCTGGGACAAGAGGGTGGAGTCTCTCGCCAAGGCGACCTTTGTAGCGGCTGGCTCCTCCCTGCGGCCTTCCCTCGTTGCTTCTTGGGTTAGCAAGGCCTGCATTTCCTGGGCCAAACAGCTCCAGAAGGGTCTCTCCAATGAAACCCCCCTCCAGGACAACCAGCTGCTCAACTCTCTAATCCTGAACACTTTCAAGTAGCTGTGCAATGCCTCCCTGGAAGCAGGTCACTGTTCTGCTGTACTGTTTGGATCCGTTCATGGAATGCTGAAACCGTCTCTGAGAAGGGGGTCCTTCCTTTCTCTCAGGATGAACAGGGCCGGCATTCTTGGTAAAGGCCTAGAAAAACTCGTCTTTGAGGCCTCATCTGCGTTTAACCCATTTCTGTTGGTGACATTTTTCGATTTTCGTTTTTGACACCCTACCTTCCAAACCTTTTTTTTTTTTTTTTTTTTTTTTCCGTTCTCAGAGCCATATGTTAATATGTTTGCAGGATAAATTATTCTTAATGATGCTACCATTTATTATTCTGTACAATATACTGGGAAGCTGGCAAAAAATTCAGAATGGGGTGAATTTGAAGAAAAAGTGCATGTGTGCGACTTTCTTATGGGCTTCATTTTTACGGTGTTCACTCTGCAGCCAAAATGACATGTCACCTGTATTCTATGTTTTGGTACGATTCTGGGGATACCAAATTAATATGGTTTTATTTACATTTTAACCCCTTAAAAATCAAAAACTTTGCAAAAAAAAATTTATTTTCTAAAAGTCGCCGTATACTGACACCCGTAACTTTTTTATATTTTTGTGTACGGGGATGCATAGGGCATTCTTTTTTTTTTTTGCTGGCTCAGGTGTACTTTTTAGTTATACCATTTTGGGGAATGTCTATTGCTTTGATCACTTTTAATTCAAATTTTTATCAGAGACGAAACTGTGAAAAAACGGCAGTTTGGCACTTTTGATTTTTATTTTTCCCACTACTGTACAGGAAAAATATTTTTATAAGTTTGTAGACTGGCCACTTTCGGACACAGGAATACCTAATGTGTACGTGTCTCACTGTAATTTGTAACTTTTTATATGTATTCTAGGGAAAGGGGGTGATTTGAACTTTTGTTTTTTTTTTTAATTTATTTTTTAGATATATTTTTTTAAAAGTTGCGATTTTTTTTATTTATTTTTTTCTTATTTTATTAGCCCCCCCCCCCAGGGTGCTTGAACCTGCATTCACTTGATTGCAAGTCCCATAGCCTGCAATACAACTGTAATGCAGTCTATGGGAGATTTGCAATGTTCCTATTGAGGCTGGTCATAGACATAGGCTGGTAACATTGCTATGACAAGCCTGGGAGTCTTCATAAGGCTCCCGGCTGTCAGAAGAACAGGTCTGCTCCCGCAACATTAAAGGTACGGGGCCATTTTTTAACCTGAGTGAACTCTGATCATGGGCATTAGCACCAGGTCTCCACTGTTGCTATGGTGGCCGGCATCCGCCATACTATTACGGCGGATGTTGGGAAAGGGTTAATGGTGTGGCTGTTGAAGCTGAGGTCCTGAGGCATCGCAGTTTTTCGGAGCCTGTTATCCAGACCATGCTCAAGCCCCGAAAACCCCAGTCCGCAAAGATCTATCATAGGACATGGAAGGCCTACGTATGGTGGTGTGAGAGTAAAGACTTCATCTGTTCTCCTTTTTTCTTCCCAGGATCCTGGCTTTCTCCAATGCAGTCTGGACCAAGGACTTGGTCTTTCTTCTCTTAAAGGGGCAGGTTTCAGCCCTTTCCATTCTTTTTCAGAAGACCCTGGCCTTCTGACCTCAGGTGAAAACCTTCCTGCAGGGAGTGGCACATTGTGCTCCTCTCTACCATCCTCCTGTGGAATCATGGGACCTTAATCTTGTTTTTGAGGTGCTTCAGACTCCCCCCTTTGAGTCTTTGCGTGATATCTCTCTTCGCCTTTTGTCCTGGAATGTTGCCTTCCTGGTGGCCATTACTTCCATCCACAGGGTCTCCGAACTGGCTGCCCTGTCCCGGAAGCCTCCGTTTCTGGTTCTCCACAAGGACAAGGTTGTCCTTCGTCCACCAACTTTTTTTCTGCCTAAGGTTGTCTCTTCCTTCCACATAGATGAAGACAACATCTTTCTACCCAGACCCCAAGCACCCACATGAGTGCTCTCTTCACTTTCTGTGTGTAATACGTGTCTGTTTGTCTCTCACTTACCCCTTCCGTCGTTCAGGCGCCTTGTTCATTTTTCCTGAGGGCCCTCGCAATGGCCTTGCCGCTTCCACGGCTTCCATCTCCAGATGGATTCGGTCTGTTGCGTGACTGCTCACTCCAGGAGAGCTGTCGGAGCCTCCTGGGCTGTTCGGCATCAGACTTCCGTCTCCCTGGTCTGCATTCTGTTGCCTCTGCGATGCCAGCTTGGGTTGTTAGGTTCAGCAAGTGGCTGTGCGCTAGGTTGCTCGCAAGGTTGTGTAATTCCCACCCTTTAGTACTGTTTTTGGACATGCCATGGTGCTGTCCCACACAATGAAATAAGCGAGAGAAAAAAAATCCAATTTTTAATCTGATGACCCTAACCTTTCTTTCTGCATATCTGGTTTGTTATGCTGAGTTCTGGTAACAAACTCCCTTTAAATCTCTGAGGAAGCTTGGCAGCAAGTGTTCAATATCCTTGCAGCGCCAACAGCAGAGAAAATACATTAAATGTGATTATTTGTTATATTTTTCTTATTTAGGCTTCGTGTAAAGCATGGAAATGACTGGGCTACAATAGGAGCTGCTCTGGGTCGAAGTGCCTCATCTGTAAAGGATCGCTGTCGACTAATGAAAGAAACATGTAAAACAGGTACAAGTCTTTTCCATGAATTGTCATATCAGATGGATTTGCATAACTGTTTTAGTGGGGCAGACCTACTAATGGAATTGCACATAAAACATGGCATGCATACAGGGCTGTGGAGTCGGTACGCCAAAGCCCCGACTCCGACTCCTCAATTTCCCCTGACTCCGACTCCAACTCCGACTCCGATTCCACCAAAATAGGCACCGACTCCGACTCCACGACTCCGACTCCACAGCCCTGGACTGCTAAACCTTATAGGTTCACTCAGAACTCAGTCTCATCATTATATGAGGAATAGAACAGACCTTTACAGGACATTTCATCATTTTCAACATTTCATCATTTTCCCAAATTCTTATGAAAATATATTCAGCACATACTGCATTGTACTCCTAACTGTACCAATTTATTATATATTTTGGGAGTCGGAGTCGGTCCATTTTATACCGACTCCGACTCCACCAAAATAGGCACTGACTCCGACTCCGACTCCACGACTCCGACTCCGACTCCACAGCCCTGAATTGCATACCATACACCTCATTTATTGTTTTAGACATTTTTTTTCACATCTTCCAACAAGGGACACGGCTAATGGCTTAGTCAAAAAAAGGTGCAACTTAAAGGAGTTGTTCCACAAAGTGAAGACTGCAGGACCTTTCTCCCACTCCACATTCAACCTGAGTGCAGCCAGGCTGAACGTGGGGACGGGACTGGTGGCGGTTGGTGCTCCCGTTCACTTCAATGGGAGTGATGACCACCACCAGTCCCATCTGCATTCAGCCTGGCTGTGCTCAGGTTGAATGTGGAATTGTTGAAAGGTCCTACAGTCTTCACTTTGTGGAACAACCCCTTTAAGATGCCCCAGCGTGTTCCCAAAATGCACCAAAATTTGAAGGATTTTTTTGGTGGGGGTACACTAAGCCATCGACCATGTGGTGTAAAGATAGTCTTGACAGTCTAATTAATAGCCAGATTTATCATCTAGCATCAGCCACTGTGACACTGTAACAGCCACAGTTTAAGGTTGTCTAATGAAAGTAGAAATTAGACAGGATTTGTAAAATATGCCACACTATTTATTTTGGGTAAAGCAACTGTTGCCAGTAAGTAAAAGAGAAAATCCCTGGAACCCTGCTGCATGGACTTACAAGAACTGCACCCCACACCTGTTTATCTGCACTTTTCTTATGAATAGCGTACTCCCTGCAGTTCAGCCTTCCTTTTTTTTTAATTATTTTCCCTGCTTTTTCTTCTTCTGTACTTCGCTACTAATTTCATCATGCCTTACCACAGCATCACGTGGGCAGCTAGAGTCAGTACCATCTCTGCCTGCTGAGTGTTTGGAGTAATTATAAAAATGTACAGTGAGAGTGGCTGTGCTGTGTAACATAAGCTATCTAATTTCAGTAGTAACTGTGATAGCAGGTTGTGCCCCACATTCTTGTGATAACCTGTGTAGATCAAACATCAGAAAGGGCTTAAACGCTGACATCAATAATAGCACAGTAAGCTCGCATGTGCCAGCTAGAAGCATTTCCTACCTAGTGTTTCAGTAAAGAAATCTATGACAGTCTCTTAGCTGTTTATTTTCTTACTTCCTCTATCACTGAGTAGTACTCTTGGGTGGTTGCATAGCAAAAGTCTGAATCGGGCATTAGTAAATCACCTTTTCTGTTTCAGAAATGTAATGTAATTCTGTGAGGACACTCTTTTAGAGCGTAGATACAAGCAGCAAGCACCACGACCATAGTAGAATCTGCTCTGCAGCATATTTACAAAAATTATTATTATGCACAATCCTGCAATATAATTATTTAACTGTATTTATTTGTATTTCTTGCTTATATACCTCCAGCATTCTGCAGTGCTCATTTCTTAGAGTGAACAAAGAATATAACAGTTGGATTTGTGTCATGCCTATGTTTTTTACATAAAAGGTTGCAGTATTACTGCGGCTTAGAAATACCCTAATATAAAGTGAAACACCTTTAATAATGTGTTTTGTATTTGACTGATGTATCACATACTATATTTATAAGTCTATGCTTATATTTCTCAGGAAAATGGACCGTTGAAGAAGAAAGGCGTTTAACAGATGTTGTACATGAACTTACTGGCACAGAAACTGGTGATATAGTCACACAAGGGGTCTCCTGGGCTTCAGTGGCAGAACGAGTGGGAACACGTTCTGAAAAACAATGCCGTTCTAAGTGGTTGAACTATTTGAATTGGAAACAAAGTGGTGGAACGCAATGGACCAAAGAAGATGAGATCAACTTAATTTTAAGGTATGGCTAAGAGCCTTTTATTGTGGAGACCGTTTAAATGTACTTGGGGAAGGGGGCGGCTTTCTGGACTAATAATATTGATGTACTATCCTAAGGTTGGGTCATTAACTTCAGATCGGTGTGAATTCAACACCCTCCATCTCCACTAATGAGCGGTTCTGTGTAGTGGCTGAACTGAGTCACTGCAGTTTAGCTCTAACTAAAGTGAATGGGAGCTGATTAACAGTAACTTGTCCTGACTGCAATACAAAAGCTGTCTTCTTCTTCTCCATGCTCAGGATAGGTCGCCACTATTTTTGTCCCGGAAAATTCCTTTAATTCATTTCACTCCTTGATTGTGCCAGTTATTGGATTGGATTCATTTAACCCTTAGGCGTACCAGGACGTACAGTTACGTCCTGGTGCACGTGACTAAACATGGTGGCCACTCTGAAATAGAGTGGCCGCACTAGCTGCTGGGTCTGCGCTGTTTCATACAGCAGGGACCCGGCAGCATTGCCCGTGATCAGAGATGACTCACGGGCATTTAACCACTCAGATGCCGTGGTCAATCGTGGAAGGCGTCTCGTTACCATGGCAGCCTGGAGACTTATGAAGGTTCCCAGCCCTGCCATTGTATTGTAACTACTGAAGCCTGCGTGTAGCAGGCTTCAATAGTTACATAGCAAACCTGCCATAGACTGTAATACAGTAGTATTGCAGTCTATGGCACAGGTGATCTAAAGATAACATGTTCAAGCCCCCTAGGGGGGCTAAAAAAAAAGTTAAAAATAAAAGACAAAAGTTTTTAAAAATTAAAAAAAAACCCTTAAAAATTAAAAATGCCCACCCTTTTCCTAAATCACATATAAATAAATAAAAGTATACATAAACACATTGGGCATTTTTGGACTTGGGGATAGCTAAACTATTAAAATATAAAAACATTTGTCCCATATGGTAAATGCCGCAGCAGGAAAAAAAAAATCTAAATGGCTGATTTGGCGTTTTTTCGCCAAATTACATCCCTAATAAAATGGAATAAAAAGTGATCAAAACATCATACATGCCCCAACATGATATCAATAAAAACTACATATCGTCCTGCAAAAAAAGACACCTTACACAGCTCTGTATGCTAAAATATAAAAAAGTTACAGAGGTCAGAATATGGTGATTCAAATATTTTTTTTTTTTCTTCAAAATTTTGAATTTTTGTAGTTATTAAAACATGAAAAAAAAAACTATATAAATTTGGTATCACTGTGAGTGTACTGACCTGCAGAATAAAGCTAACATAGCATTTTTACCACAGAGCGGAAGCAGTAAAAAAAAAAAAAAAGACATAAGAAGACGGCAGTACTGCGTTTTTTCTCAATTCCACCTCATTCTGAATTTTTTTCCCAGTACATTGTACAAAATAATAAATGGTACCACTTTGAAGTACAACTTATCACGCAAAAATCAAGCCCTCATATGACTACGTAAACAGAAAATTGAGAAAGTTATGGCTTTTGCAATGTAAGGAGTAAAAAACGAAAACACAAAAATGAAAAATGTCTGCGTCTCCTAAGGGTTAATATCATATATTATAATTGGAGAATTCCAGTAATAGTGTCTAATTAGATTTAATAGTGAATAATATTCATTTACTGTTTAGTGGTGGCCGCTTATTTAAAGAGTACTTGTCACCAGTTTTAGGCGCCCCCTAGTGACAGGTTTCCTTTAAAGCAAATACATCAGGTGATTTCTGCTATGGGAGAGGTTATGGATAGAGGGAGAGAAACTGAGATCACCATAATCTACCACTAGGGGGCTCAGTAAACAAAGTGATAAAATTGCATTGCAGTTCTGTGCTGGATTATCAGATGCTGAATTAAATTAATGTTAATGTCAAACATTGATATGTATAAAGCTAAATTGCAGTGAAGTAAAAAAAAATCCAAAAAAGAGAAATGCTTCAACAATCTCCTGCCTAATATTTTCTGCAAACTAAAATGATGATGTAATATGTAATAACTTTTTTATAATATTTGTCTTTATAACTAGAATAGCAGAACTTGGCGTGTTGGATGAAAATGACATTAACTGGGATGTACTGGCAGAAGGTTGGAGCAGTGTTCGATCTCCGCAGTGGCTCAGAAGTAAATGGTGGACTGTCAAACGGCAGATTGCAAACCACAAAGATGTGTCCTTTCCTGGTATAGTAATTTTAGTTAAAGCTCGGGAGATTTGCATTCTGGAAAGTATAGTCTTTACACCATTGACTGTAAAGTAATAAGCACCCCGTTCCTCCTCACTGCATGACTGTAGTGAGGAGGAGTTTGGAAAGAGTGGCAGTCAAGCAAACAAGGTGCTGCTCCATTTAATCTTTGGGTACAGCGCTTGATTTTTTCCAATACAATCCCTGTGGATAGGTAGTAAATGGCAATTGTGGAAACATTTCTAACACCACACGGGCCCGTGAGCACCTGGACTTAGTAGAATATAGATCTGTTTAACCATTTGTGTAAATGATCCCTTTTATAGCTCAGGTGATTGGTTCAGTAACCTACAATAATACAGCATGCTATGATTCTAGTATCTTAATCTGATGTTTATTAGAAGAATTGACTAACAATAATGGATTTCTGATTTCAGTATTAATAAAAGGACTGAGACAATTGCATGAAAACCAAACTACTCTCTTGGGTGCTCAGGAGCTAGAGAACAAAGCGGACATCCAGTCCCAAAGCGGAGCGTCTGGTGTGCAGCACGTACAGATAAGAGTGGCTCACCTGGAGGAGAGCCCAAGTCTACCACAGAGCTCAGTGGCAGCACTGCAGATCCCTGTACAGATCACTCACCTTTGTAAGCTTGGCACCAGGGATTGTATTACTGATAGTGTACACTGTATACACATGTATATTCTGGATGTAGGAGGGTAGGGGTTTATAAAGCTAACTTCACAAATATTAGCAATCTATATCTAATTCTTTGTAAGTTTATAAAAATGTTAATATTAAGATACACAGACTGTCATAATGCACCAGGACATATGTATACACAACTAACCCTTTGTATGAAAACTTACAATAAATATAGTCTGCTTTAACCATATGCAATTGACTTAGCCAGTGGGACCCTAAATGATCAGAAAAATGGGGGGTCCAATATGGCGTGTATAAATGGAGGGGCAGGTGTCACATGCTCGCTGCCATGCACTTCAACTTTATGGGACTGACAGAGATATCAAAGTACACCGCTCAGCTATCTATGGCAGTTACATACAGATGAAAAAAGCAGTGGCTCACATGTAGTCGCCTGCCTCTCCATTCATACTGGGCACATGGAAACCCCAAATAATCAGACATTTCTCCCCTATGCTGTGGATGGAGGATAACTTTTAATTACCAGAAACCCCTTTTAATGCTAGTTAAATATGTATTCATAAATGTTATGGGAAAGAATATTCCATTATGAGAACAAAGCAGGGCTTTATTTTGCTGTATTAGCAACTGATTTTTCATTCTAGTGTTGGCAAGATATCTTGCCTGCTTATGAATGTAAAACATAGTCTGGCCTCCAGATAATAAAATACCTAGATATCCATAGAATTGAGGGACTTTGACCATGTAACGCCAGTCTACATTTAAAGTATAAAATCAGAAAAAAATCCAGACGCACTTTTATATAATAATTTTTTTTTTTTCTTGTGTATTAGAAGTTATTTAACAAAAAACGTTATCCACATGGCAATATGGCATAGAAATGGCACAAACATCAAGTTACATCACATTTTGTTAGGTTAGTCGCCCATCCAGACGTTTCGGTCCCTGTAAGACCTTCTTTAGTGATGGGTCATCTGAACAATCAAATTACATAGTGTGTGGCGGTGATGGCATACTATGTCATTTGATTGTTTAGATGAGTGTGGTGGATTTTTTCTGATTTTTGACTTTGCTTTGGCCAGATTGTGTTTTTTATTTTTTATTTTTTTTTTCAGTCTCCTATGAATCAGTATACAAACGATTGGACATGCATCACTAGCTTTCTAGTCATTCATTATGTCTAGATATTAATGCTCCATGTTTTTTGCTTTTTATTATAGCTTCGCCTGAATCCTCATCTCCTAATGCTGATCCAGACCCGCTGTCATCAGGAACACTGCAGACATTTGAGATCCTACCAGTAAGTAAATAGGCGACTACATTACTGTCCATTTTAGAGTAGAGTATTTGATTGGGTTCTTTTGCTACATAATGAAAGTGTAACTAAACTTTCGGACAACTTTTTGATTTTCTGACAGTATTTGTGTCATAAATACATTTTGTAATATTCCTTATTAACACATTTTGGGTCCTTTCTGTGAAATTCTGCAGTTTTTCACTCTTTCCTTGCTTCTCTATTGAGAGCTGTTCCTGCCTTTCACTGACTGAATGTTACTGTGTACGGGATTAGGGGCTGTGTAAGATGTAGAGAAAATGAGGGTAGGGTAGGGTCACTTCAAACAGTTATATTTCGGACATTATTAAACTTACAAACTTGCTTTCCTCTTTCATATGACACCAAAAGCCAGTTTGTACGTTTTATAATGTCCAAGATAACTGAAGTGACCCTCCCCTACCCTCATTTTCTTTACCTCTTACACAGCCTCATACTTCATACACAGTAACATTCAGTGAGAGGCAGGAACAGATTTCAATAGAGAAGCAAGTGAAAGAGTGAAAAACTGCAGGATTTCACAGAAAGGGTCCAAAATTCATTAATGAAGTATATTACAAAATTTATTTATGACACAAATACTGACAAAAATCCAAAAGGTGTCCGAAAGTTTACGATGTAAAAAGAAAATCTGTCTTAATCCAAAATTTATAATAGTTAACTTGTCTTTATCTTTTCCAAAGTCATTTTATTTACAGCCAAGTGGTACCTCAGGCACCTTCATCCTGCAGACAAGTTCTAGCCAAAGTCTTCCATTAGCTCTGACATCAAACCAAGGTGTGACCCTGACCTCAAACTCCTCCCCAGCATCACCAGAGCAGATTATTGTACATGCCTTATCTGTGAGTAACCACATAAATAGTAACTGCATGTATATATAATTTAGAGACTTCACTGTAAGGTAAAGATTAGTGGTGTTGCTTTTCAAGTTTTTGATCTTCATTATGTAAATTACTGAGAGTTGACGGGCTTGGAAGCTAATAAGGAATATAAGTCCTTGTTTGTCAAGCCATGTTAAGAAACCACATATACTGGGGCAGATATACTAATGAAAATAAGCCAGAACTTTTTGGCAATTTGAGTCTGAAAAACTATCCTGATTGCCTTGATCCACATTTATCTATCATTTTAGACACTTTTTAAATGTTCTCTGACAAGGGGTGTGGCTTACAACATATTCGAAAATTTGGAAATTTATTTGGCACGAAGTCAAAAAGTGGTGTAACTTTAGACTAGTTTTAACGGATCCAAACGAATGAAAACGGATGCAAATGGATGGCCATGCATTTACATAGACATCAATGTTTGCTGTCCGTTTTTTTTTGTTTGTTTTTTTTTGTAGGACACAAAAATGTAGTATACCATACTTTTGTGTTCATCCAAAAAAACAGCAACAGATCCTTTTTTTTTTTTTTTTTTTAAATATTGATGCATATGTAAACTGATGGCTATCCGTTTCATATGTTTTTTTTTTGCATCCGTTAAACAGATGTAAAAAAACATGATCTGAATACAGCCTAAGGGTGTTGGCACATGATGTACTGGGTGCGGCAATAGCCACATTCAATTCCCAGCTCGCTGGTGCAGTCACTTCTCTGTAAGTGAAATCACGGGCTAATTTCAGCTGTATTTAATCGCTGGCTGTGCAGTTTTGCTGTTATCACATGGCCTGTAATTAAAGCAGCTGAAATTAGTCAGTGCTTTCACTTCCTGAGAAGTGAAAGCACTGGCAGGCCGAGGACTGGATATGGTTATTGTCACTTCCAGTACATTGTGTGTACACCACCCTTAGATTGTCTAGTCTAAGTTTAGATTTACCAATAGTCAGACTCTTAACTAATAGTAAATCTAAACTGTAAACTTAGGCTAGCCAGTTAGCTGCATATTCATGGTGTTGGTCATGTGACCAAGAGTCGGAGCATCAGCGGGGGAAGGCTGAGGAATGAGATTTACAACCCCTGCTGAGCTCTGAAAAGTTAATCAAAAAAGATAATTTGGGTGCCAGAGGAACAGCTTCTATACAGAAAGCAAGTTTATACAGCACAGTGAATGCCCTGTTTAAAAAAAAAAAAAAAAAAAATCTATTTCCAGTGATGCTGGATGATAAAACTGGTGCATCCTTATACCGTCTCGTCTAAGTTTAAATCACCTGTTAGTTTGCTTAGTTTCTGGAGGACATGCACGTTTGTGGACACAGTGTCACAACTTAAGCCCCTCCCCTCCTTGTAAGACTATCCATTTTACTTTGTTGGATGGTTTCTTCTGCTTGTATCTGTTTTGCGTGCCTCACCTATCTGCAGCACTTGTCTGCTAGACTAATTTGCTGCGGTCCTTCTGAGGCCTGGTCCCAGGTTCAGTCCTGACTTTGATCAGCATTTGCATGGAATTTCTATGTTCTCCCTATGTTTTTTGTGAGTGCCGTCCGGAGGCCAAAGTGCTGATACATTTCCATACAGTTCTCTGTATAACAATAAGCAATGATCAAAGGTTTTTCCATTCCCTTTCATCCTGGAGTGGAATAATGTTGTAGTGTTAGCCATAAAAAGTAGTGGAAGAGTGAAGAAATCAGGCGATACCTTTTAGAGTCTAACTGAGGTATCGCCTGATTTCTTCACTCTTCCATCCTGGAGTGGAAGAAGACATCCTAGAGATGACTTCCAAAGTGTACTTCTCTGTGTCTTCTGGTTTACCTGAAAAGTGTTGTTCCTCTGCTGGGTGTCCTGAGCAGTTACCCTGTCTGCTTCTCCCTCGTAAATCTCTAGGTTGTGGGTTGTGTTTGTTCCATTCAAATCAAGATGGTTGTTTTCTTTCTGCTTTCTTTTTCCCTTTAGTCCTCCTGGACGTCCCTTTTTCTTCGGGGGAGTTAATCTCCCAAAGTGGTCTGTCTGATCTTATCCACCAGGTCACAGCTGACCACTTTCATTGCCTTTCCTCCTGGCTTGTTTTTCAGCCTGTACAGGGTCCTACAGGTCTACTCTCCTTTTCCTCTCCCCTTTTCAAATAGCTTTTTTTCTGCTATGTGGTTACTCTAGTGCCAGCATCCAGGGTTTCTTGGCGTATGGTGCCTGACTTTTCTGCTTGGGGCTCAGTGCTCACTGCTGCTATGCCCTGTGAAGTCTTTACTGGGTCTGAGGTTCAGCAACCAATTTTGCTGTTGCTTGCCGGATTTTCCTCCCTCCCTCTGGGACAGCTTTTGGATGTCTCATGGTACTGTGTCCCCAATGATATTACCAAGAAAACTGGATTTTTGTACTTACCGTAAAATTCTTGTTGAATTCATTGAGGGGAGGGGAGGCAATGTGAAACTATGTAGCCCACCTGGGCAGAGACTACACTTCTTTTTTATGTTCCCAGTGACCCATGAATTCAATGAAGGGATTTTACAGTAAGTATAATAATCCATTATTTCATGATTTTTGTTAATTGACCTGGCACAAAGGGAAGGAGTCAGATATATTTTCTTATCTTGCTGCCCAGCTATTCACTACAGCGAAGAAACTGATGATTGTAGTTTGCAGCAGGAGGAAAAATCCTGTATGGAATATATTAGACTTCAGGATGGGGTTAACTTCAGTTTCATGATTTTGATGAAAATCGGAATTGTGCTTCTTTGAAATGGCAAATTAAATCAGTTTCCTTGACTGTCCAGCCCCACTGCGCAGTATATCACTGACATCTCCGACGAGTTGTCAACAGAACCTAATCTTTGCACAAACTACTTAACAATGTAATTGCAAAAGACTGAACCAAGTGCAAATTTTCTTTTTTCTGTGTAATCTCTGCTAGCAAACTGACATGCTGTGTAAACTCCTTTTCCTTGTATCTGCCCACAGCCTGAAAACCTCCTAAATGCAAGTGATAATGTCACCGTCCACTGTCATACACCAGGGATTATAATTCGCACATTGGCTTCTGATGACATCTCTTCACCCGTTGCACAGACTGAGCTTTCTGTTGATTCTCAATTGCAGCAGGATGACTTGCACAGTGCTCAGAGGTCTCTGAAAACAGACTGTCTTTCCCAGGAGATGCACAACACAGACATAAATGTCAGCCAGGACACTCTATATTGCACTGAGCAGTCCATAACTATGGGCATCCGAGGTACTGTGAAACTTGTACATCATTCTGGGACAAATGCAGAGGATATGTCAAGTGCAGACATAAAGACAGATGACCGTCACATTGACTTAATGGATAACTATGTCAAAAAAGTAAGGCTGTTATAAATGAAACTATGTGTTGTATATATATTTATACTTTTGTTGTATTTACCGGTATGATTTTAACTATTGTAGACATTGGCATCAGTAAAAAGGTGTTGACTGGGGTTACAAAATCCTTTTAAAATACCATTTTAGGATATCTAAGTGAGTAGAGGGGAATCCCTGATTTATTAACAAGAGCAGGAAGCAACGGTAAGAGTTCCAGCACATTCATACAGTACATGGACATTTTAAGGGACATTTTGCCATATGTAACATAGTAACAAGATGAAATATTCAGGATAAATAAGTTGAAGATCAACTGGCAGCGACGTTTCAGTCCAAAAGAAATTCATCTAGCCTCATACATTTGGAAAAAAAAAAATATAAAAGCAACGTAAGCAACTGTTATACAGCACATGAACAGTTGGGGGAACCAATGGCAAACAAAGTCAAATATGGACTGCTAAAGGGTTGCAATGTACATATATTGTGAGAAAATCTAAAAAAAAAAAAAATACTCCTACATCATGGTATTGATATTCATTGTATGGTTTAATACTCATGTATTACTTCATACAATGTATTACTTCATACTTCATATCATGACCATGGTGGTACTTGGTATTTTGGAAGTGACTGGATTATGGAGATCTGGAACAACCTAATGAATGATGCCAAGAGCAAACAGTTTTCAGAACTGGTGGAGAAGGAAAGCGTATTAACCATATACCTGCCAAAGGAAATTTATTTTATTTTACATGCATTAGAGAAAAAAAAGAAAAGTGTATATAAATTTTAACATAATTATTTCAAACCCCTGGGGCAGTTTTCTATATTATGTATACTGGTGTCCTTTTAATGGAATCTGAATTTTTCTCTTGATGTAGGATCTCAGGCCTTCTGCCCTTGAAGAACACATTGGCCAGCCAGCTATAGAAGGAACAGTGTTGATAGTCCCATCGTGCCACAGTTACATACAATCTGATGATATTGATGGAGAGTCTGTGCTTCCACTTACTACACTTGCAGGTAGTGCTTGGCAGATTTTCAATTGTTTATTTCAGATTTAGATTAAAAAAAAAAAAAAAACCTAGAAAGACCAACCGCATAACTGGAAGGAACAACCTTACTTTAAGTAACTGGAAGTAAACTAGATGTTGAAATGTATGACAGATTCTTTAATAACTAAAATGCCTCTTTTTACTTGTATATAAGAATTTCAGTGATAATTTCACTGCCAAGGATACAACTCAGAAATTATTAGGGTTTAAAGGAGTTTTTCCAGGACTAAGAAAATGTGGCTAAAGGCAGGAAATGCTTGTTATATGAATGATCAAACATAACTGAGTACTTTTATGTTTGTTTGGACAAATTTTACCATTTCTCTTATTTTCAGGCTCATATAATAGTTGCTGGTTGTTGAAGTTTCAGAGCTTTTCCAGACAGACCACCTTTTCAGATTCCTCACACTGCACCTCCTATCAGTTTTTCATCCACTCACATTACACCCTCCTCACATCCTCTTTCTCTGCCCAGTATATTCTCTGATGATATGCAATACTCTCCTTGTCTTGTTACTTGCTATGTGCACACACAGATTATAATCTATGTGTAATATACTCTGTATATGCAAATACATATTTACCTATATACTGTAGATTTCAGACTATAAAATGGGGGTGCGTTTTATAGTCCGTATGTAGTGAGGGGGGTGACTTTGGTGTAGCGGGGTCACAGGAGGTAGGAGCAGGGTCACCCTGAATGGCATGGGGCCTGTGGCACCATGGTGGCGATTGGGGAAAAGCCTGGTTCCCTAACCGCTATACACATAGTCTGCCCAGGGCAGACAAACAAAAATAACAAACAGTTATACTCGCTTCTCCTGGGCTTCTGACGATCTCCAGAATCCTCTTCGGGGCTCTTCCAGCCTGTGACTTCCGGCCACGTGCCATCAGCGTGCTCCACGTCACTGGTGAGGCCCAATAATAGGCGCCAGCGGTGACCTCTGGGGGACCCCAGTGTATAATAATAGCACCAGGCCTCTGTGGAGCATATTATACTGTTTGGGAGCCACTGTGGAGCATAGTATATTGTGTGGGGGCCACTGTGGAGCATAGTATACCGTGTGGGGGCCATGCGGCGCCCGTACATGCCTCCATCACGAGACTGGTGTGCCCCACATTAACATAGGCAAATTCCACTGTAGCACCACCTGTCGCAAAACTACAACTCCCATCATGCTTGAACAGGTTGGGATGATGAGAGCTGTAGTTTGGCAACAGCTGCAGAGCCACATAGGTTGTGCAAAACTGCTGTCCCCATACAAGAGTGTTGCACAACCTGTGGCCTTCCAGGTATAGATATATATAAATATGCATGTTTATCTATAGATGTATATTGACAGGGAATGTCTATGAAGTGCTGCTGAATATGTTGGCACTATACAAGTAAGAGAAATAAGTATGTGTGTGAATAAATCCTCCAAAAACAGACACTCCCTAATATCCCTCCAACACAAATTGCTACAGCTACGCCTGCACACTACTCCTTACAGTCCACAGATTGACAGATGCTGAGAAAGCATGCAAGTAGTGCAGCTAACACTGTCTCTGTCTGTTTTGTAGAGTATAATCACAGCACACATTAGTTATCTTGCAAATTTTGTATTCCTTTTATTGAACCATAAGCCGTTAGGGGGTAATATCATGTTGCCATATGTAACATAGTAACATGATTAAATATTCAGGATAAATAAGTTGAAGATCAACTGGCAGCGACGTTTCCATCCGAAAGATCTTCATCAGTCCTGATATGTTTGGAAAAAAACATAAGCACATGAACAGTTGGGGGGACAAATGGCAAACACAGTCAAATATGGATTATTAAAGAGTTGTAGTGCACATATATTGTAAGAAAATCTAAAAAAAAAAAAAATACTCCTACATCATGGTAGATGATAGAGAAGCAGGTGGGGGAGTTAGGCCATGGGAAAGATGTAATGGATGGATGGTTGGAAAGACCAGGAACAAAACAGCTTAAAGGCAAAGAAAACAGAGACATAAACAAGGTAATAGTTTGGCAGGGAGGGAAGGTGATAGTAATATGTAGAGAAAACATACACATATCGGGGGGGGGGGGGGAATTGAAAATGGCAATGGAAGTAAGTGGTCACATGAGAAAATAAATAAATATAAGGGAAAAATAGTAAGAACGGCAATTAAATGATGGAGACCATCGCAAAGGAAGTGGGGGGGGGGATTGTACTACTAAAGGAAGGTAGGAACAAAGGAAGGTTAGAACCTTAGATGAAATACTGAAAATATAAATAAAGCTTATAAACTAACTAAAGGAAACTTATCAATTATGACTATAGTTTATACTATACCCTATATAGTAGATGGTGGCAGATGTTTTGTCTGGAACAAGAAATACTGTGTACGTATACAAAAAAAACAAGCAAATATACTGTCAACATAGGGTGAAAGCATGTTACCACATAGGATTAAATCCAGTCGGATGATCCAGGTAACATCCATTATAAGTTGACTGCTGTCTTCAAAGAGGATGTTTAAAAAAATGACAACGTGTATATGCGGTCGTATACCCTGTTGAGACCTGGTGATTGAATTGTGTCCAGGTGTGTATCCAGAAGGCTTCCCTTTTTCTTGTTTAAGGGAGATGCTTGATTACTTGGATCCGTAATTGAGATACAGTGGGTACGGAAAGTATTCAGACCCATTTTTCACTCTGTTTCATTGCAGCCATTTGCTAAAAGCAAAAAAGTTCATTTTATTTCTCATTAAGGTACACTCAGCACCCCATCTTGATAGAAAAAAAACAGAAATGTAGATATTTTTGCAAATTTATTAAAAAAGAAAAACTGAAATATCACATGGTCATAAGCTAGAAAGCTTTCCCAGTATGTGCCCCGGGGCTGGAGATATCGGGGGTCGTAGTTTCACGGTTCACTGTCAGAAGGGCGTTCCTGACAGTCTAGCTGCGCTGTGAGGAACGCCCTCCCTGATAGTATTCCTCCATAGCCCTGTACTAGGGGGGCATTCCTCACAGCTCAGCATCATCTCTGGGCTCTAAGGAACGTCCCCTCTGACATTACTCGGCTATGGGACGAGTACAGAGCTGAATTCAGCGCGCTGTCGGCTTTCTAGCGGTACGTAAAACAGCATATACATGAGGATGTGAAAGGTCCTCTTTAAGCTTTATATTTTCAGTATTTCATCTAAGGCTTTAACCTTCCTTTGTTCCTACCTTCCTTTAGTAGTACAATTTCCCCCCTTTCTTTCTGATGGTCTTCATTATCATTTAATTGATTTCTTACTATTTTGCCCTAATATTTATGTATTTTAATAAATTTTGTTTATTCCTTCATTTAATATGTCCTCTTATTCTTAAATTACTTATTCTATTCTTACTCTATTCTGTTTGCCAACTATTTCTAATACTTGCATTACTTGGCAATCGGATGACAATCAATATGGAGTCTAACTGAAAGTGAGTGGTCATGTGACCACTGACTTCCGGCCTTTGTACTAACCTTCCTAGCTGCTGTCAGGGATAAATGACACACGTGCCATGTGACCGCAAAGCCATATCATGACCAATGATGCGAGTAACGTGACAATGCATCACCAGATATACAAGGGACCTGGGGACCTCTCACTGTAGAAAATGTGACATTGAGTCTCAGTGCTCATATACCTCCATGTGCTCTGGATCACCACTACCGCTGATGTTGCCATTTTCACTTTTTCTCCCCACACTCAGATATATGTATGTTTTCTCTACATATGACTACCACTTCCCCTCCCTGCCAATCTATTAGCTTGTTTATACTTTGTCTCTGTTCTCTTTGCCTTAAGTTGTTTTGTTCCTGGTCTTTCCAACCATTCAGTCATTACATCTTTCCCATGGTCTAACTCCCCCTCCTGCTTCTCTATCTTATCGTCTACCATGATGTAGAATTTTTTTTTTTTTAGATTTCCTCACTCTATATATGTGTATTGCAAACCTTTAATAATCCATAACTCAATTTGTTTGCCAATTGTCCCCCAACTGTTCATGTGCTGTATAACAGTTGCTTTTATGGTTTTCCCAAACAGATCAGGCCACTGGAAGATCTTTTGGAGCAAAAGGTTACTGCTAATTGATCTTCAACTTATTTATCCTGAATATTTCCTCTTGTTGCTATGTTACATATGGCATCATAATACTACCACCTAACTGCTTATGTCTCAATAAAAAGAATACTGAATTCACAGGATTGTCTGATGGAGGAAGGGGAAAGGCTTGAAAAATTAAACAACAAAACATGTTTACCTGCCTGTACCTGCTGCTTCTTCTAGCATATTTAGCTTTTATGTATTCCATCTTGGGTTAATTTTTTTTTAAAACTTACTTCCAGTAAGGCTGGGTTCACATCTGCATCGGACTCTCTGTTGGAGACTCCATTGAAGAGACTGCCGAAAACAGCAGAGGAAAAAAAAGGCTTGTATGGAGGACTTTTTTTTCTTCGCCGCTTTCCATTTCAAAATGGCAGACACCCGATAGATCCCATTATAGTCCACTGGACTCCTTGTGTAACCGCTGGTTTAGTGGTCTAGCTCTCCGCTGTTCGTGTCCGCCCACAAACGACGGAGTGCCGGCACTAGTGGGACCCTAGTATAAGATGGAAAGTTGCTGTTTCTTGGACCTTTTAGTTTTAAGTGATGTAACTGGGGTATGGTCTGCCATGTTTAGTTTTTTTTCATAATGTTCTGTATGTTAGTTCATGAATATTCAATGGGCTCCACCCCTGACAATGCATCTTTAAAAATACTGTAAATAATTCAGTATCTATCTGATCTCATATCCACTGCTTCATGGAAAGATAAATTTAATAGAAAATTGCATGAAGATAAGGCCACACATTTTTTTTTTTTTTTTTTTTCTTGGCCAAAGCCAGGAGTGGATTTAGCAGAAGGGAGAAGTACCAGCGCTTGCTATATATTTTCCATTACTTTTGAAACCCCTTGTCTTTTTGCTTAAAAATAAATAAAACATGTAAAATCTACAACCACAGTAAAAAAACAAACAAACAGCTTTTCCATGACATGTGGCCTCAGCCTAAAGGTACAAAAAGAATGTCATTCTCTAATGGAGGTTCAGGAGAAAACTATGATGTGCTTTATCCATAGGGAGGTCTTCTTCTAACTCTTCAGTGCATATTGGTTCTTTAGTGACCGCCTCTGAACATGCACTAAATAAGCATTAGATATACTCAACTTTCACTATAGGAAATGTATTTTTCCTGCCACATCGTCCCCAAAGGTCAACTTGACATGTAGCTACTAAACCTTTGAAATGTGTCTAGTCATTAACCCATTCAGGACCAGCAGTCCATGGTCATGTAATGGACACCCAGGTGCACAGCTTGTTATAAGACAAAGCTGTGATTACTGTACTGTAACAAGTTGTGCACCTGTGTGTTCATCACATGACCATTATTTGGTGAAACTGGAGAACCCCTTCAATGACTAAGACACATTTTGAAGCAGCTATAAGTATTTGATCGCGAGAAGATGCTCTTTGGAGGATATGATATGAGTGAGCCCACTCTCTTAGATGAAAAGGAACCCCATTCAGGATTGGTCTCAGGATGCTTTATTGTTGGCATGACACAGGCCTAATGGAAGTGCTCACCTTTTCTTCTCTGGACATTCTTCTAGTCTGATGGAGGCTCCATTGGAGAAAATAACTTTACCCCAGTCCTTGCACTTCCTGCAGAAAGTCAGTCTCCTTGATGCTTTTATTGGAGTCAAGTGGCTTCCTTGCTGCCCTTCTGCATACTAGGACATTCTCCAAAAGCCATGCAGATGCACTGACACCTACCTGCTGCCATTCCTGAGCAAGCTCTGCACTGTTATTAAACTGATCCTATAGCTGAATCCTCTGGCACTTGCTGGACTTTTTTGGGTACCCTGAATTACTTCACAGTAATTTAACTGCTCTCCTTGAAGTTCTTGATGGTTTGATAAATAGTCGATTTAAAGGCAATCTCACAAGCAGTAATTTTTTTTTTTGCCTTTAACACCCATTGAAGACTTGGAAGTAACAACAAATGGGGACTGCAATCTACAGCTATAGTTCTAAGTATACATGCCATCCATCATCATTTTCCTGGGACAATCTTAGCAACAAGTTTATGTAAACCCCCACACCAAAATGGGTATACTTGGGGTGTTCCCAGGTGAGGGGAACTGTACATACTTGCTGACACCTTAACCTGCATTCTGTATAGTTTTTTTTTTTCTCTTTTAGAAGACCACCTTTTGTGCAAATTTGGGTGGTTGGATCAGAGAGGTTTCACTGTATCTGGAAAATGTAATCTACTATCTCATAACAAGAAGCCCAGACAAACCTACAGATCATGGCAGAAATCAGCAATTTTCATAATGGTCATCTGAATACTTATGAACTTTACACTTTTCAACAATAATATTGATACTTTTGCAGTATAAGAGTGCAAAAGAAAAAAAGTGGGGAGAAAGACTAAAGTGCTACAAGTCAAATTTATTAAGACGTGTACCACACTGACACTAGGTTCACATTAACGTCGTCCCTCCTTTAAGAGGACCAGAACAATGGAGAGGCAGACAGCTAAAAGACTAAAGTGCTCTGGAGTACAAGTCAAATTTATTAAAGGGGTTGTCCAGGCAAAAATGGACACCCATTAAAGTTTTAAATCAGCTGGGGGACAGTGAAAAAAAAGTAAAAAAAAAAAAAAAAATTCACACTCCCTTTTTCACGGTGTTCCAGTGCCTGACGTGGTCTGGTCTTCTTGGTCCAGTGATGACGTGTGGCGGAAGTCCCAGCCACACGTGACCACTGAGGCTAATCAGCAGAACTCAGGAAGAGACCCGTTTGAAGATGCCGGAGCAAGAAGGACCGGACCGCGCTGGGAGGCACCGTGAAAGGGGAGTAATTTTTTTTTCACTGCCCCCAGCTGGTTTAAAACTTAGAGGACCTTTCATGTCCTCATGTATTTGCAATTTTACATACCACTAGAAAGCCGACAGCACGCTGAATTCAGCACACTGTCGACTTTCCCGTTATGTGTCCCGAGGCTGGAGATATCGGCGGTCGTAGTTTCACCGTTAGAAGGGCGTTCCTGACAGTCTAGCTGGGCTTTGAGGAACGCCCTCACTGACAGTACTTGTCCATAGTCCTGTACTGGGGGGGTGTTCCTAGCGGTATGTAAAACCGTATATACGTGGGGATGTGAAAGGTGCTCTTTAAATGGGTTGTCCATTTTTGCCTGGACAACCCCTTTAAGAAGTGTACCCCACTGACACTAGGTTCACACTAGCATCGCCCCTCCCTTCAGAGGACTAGAACAACAGAGAGGCAGACAGCTAAAATAGCACTAACACATGGAGTCCAACAGACCCCATTGACTATAATGGGGTCCATTGGGTTTCTGACATTTTAAAACTGGGGGCTTAGCCTTAGAGGAGTTGCCTAGCCACAGCCGATTGGTTGGTGGCCCACAGCTGGAATCCCCACATGGGCGTTTTTGCGCTCCAGTTTTGAATGGGGATGATGGTCGGACAGAGTGTACCACTCCATCCATTTGAATGGTGACTGCCGGAGCTAGAGTGCTTGTAAGGTATAGTAAATCTATTGATCTGGGGAGGAAGGAGGGGGTGTTGGGGGAAGGCTGTCCATCCCATTAAAACACAAGCCTCTAACCTGCACTGCTCAAAAGTGGGGAAAGGAATGCAAAACAGTAAAAAGCTGCAATTTTTTTTTTTTTTTTTTTGTGCAACTGGCATACATTGGCACCCTTTATAAATTATACACATGTTAAAGGGACACTAAACCCTGAAAACCAAGAATAAAAACAAAAATATACATTATATAGTTAATTTGTAGTTATGTCTGCAGGATTACATGCTATACTGTACCTCTGGGCAGTTTAACAGAAATCTTGCAGACAGTGGTTTCTGCGTCTGTGCAGTGCCATTTCCGGCTACAAGCACTAGCATGACATCACAGGAAGTTTGGGAGGAAGCAGGGTTTAGCTCTCATTCAGTTTAATGATGTAATGGAGTGCCCGTGAATGTAAAACCGTGCAGCGCCAGAGTATGAAATACACCAGGGAGTGGGGAAGATTACATGTGTCTGGTTTTCATTTACTTTGTGTAAATCCCCCAGCTTTCCCAGTTTCCTGAATGTCTGTGTCATAATTTAGAGGTTTATATAGGTAGATTTTGCTTCAGCAGCAATCTGTATTACCGCACTGACTGATACGTAAACCAGCAAGTTACATTTGTTATGATAAGGAACAATTAAGGAGGAGGGTTTACTTAGGTATATTTAGTACTCTCCAGTTCCTAATATAGCATTACCTGGTATGCTACCCAACTTTCCTGGGACCCTGAAAAGCACATCTGACATGATCTGGCACAATTATGTGCTAAAGAATGAGATTTATTTAGATAAATGTAGTATTTCCTATCATAGCGCCACATGAGCTACCCAGCTTTCTCAGAACCATTAAATGCCCCCAAATCAAGCAAGCTTTGGCATGCTGTTGGAGCAAGCAGGGGGATTTATTTAGGTATATATAGTATTCAGCAATCCCTATTACTGCATTACTTAGTAAGTTACCCAGCTTTCTCAGAATCCTGAAAAAGAAATCCTGGAAAGCTATGGTATGATTATAGCAAAAGGAGGTAGTTTTATATAGGAAAATTAAGAGTATTCAGTATTCCTTATTAAACAGTTATCCTAGAAGCCTGAAAGGCAAATCTGACAAGATCTAGATCAGAGAGATTTATCTTATATTACTTAATTTATTATTCAGCAGCCCCTGTTGTAGCATTACATGGTATTGTTACCCTGGGACCTGGAAAAGAAACTCTGGCACGCTATGCCATACTATTTAGTACGTATAGTATCACAGCAATCATAGTGAGGTCTGGTATTCAGAATACCTATCTATTGGTTACTCTATTTTTCAAAGCTCCTGGAAGGTAAACATGCATAATATTATGTGACAATTGGAGGTAGTTTAGCATCAAAGGTGGCAGCTTCCTGGACTTAACAGAGGTGTTGGTGGCGCTGGATGCCAAATAAACAGCATATTAGGTAACGGCAATCCAAAAGAAATGGCTTTATTCAGCTAGTAAGTGATAACAGGAACAAAAATAACAAAACAGCCTAGCCCACACCCAGGGCAACAACTCACTTCTGACTAACTTCTGGGGGCAAGAAGCTTTGCTGAGGTTTCTCCTCAGCAGTCTGGCTCACACTGAGCTTAACCAAGTCTGTTGTAGAATCCAGTCCTCTTGGGACAGACCACCTGTCTGTCTCTAACTTGTCCACCATCTACCTGCTCCCTGCAGGTTACCAGCAGCACTCTCCTGATGTGTGCACTCCCACTGGAGTAAAACCCCAGGTATGGGTGTGGTCGAGGACCTTTTCAATCCTGTTATTGGGTCGCTCTCCAGCGCCCTCTAGGTTCACACTCTCACAATTACTGGGATGCAGGAAAGAGGGAATTATCAAAGCATAACTACATATATTTGCCATTCAGCAGATTGGGATTGTTGGGTGACTTTACCTGTGGAGCTGTACTGGGTTGTATTGTTGTCACTGTGTGTATGCTATTGCTGTTTGTATCTGTTTCATACTGTCAGTTTTTTGGGGGGCCACACTCACTGCATAGACAAGTGTCCAGCCTAATCCTCATCCTCTCCTACACTTTCTGGCTAACCCCAACTAGCATTAGAAAGAGAGAACATCATGGTTGCTGCTATAGAGAAGAATCTGTTGTTTTTCTAATTTATTTTTCAAGCCTTATAAGTGAAAAGAAGTGCAAGAAAAATCAGGACATGTGAGGGGTCATGTAGGCAATTATTTCTTTGTTTGGAATTAGTGGTCCTTTAAAGAATGGGTTCCTTTGGGAAATATATCACAACCTTCTGTCTGATATATCCGTTGGAAAATCCTCCCAATGTATACCTATGCTAAATGTTCACCATGCTGTGAACAGTGCCTAAAAGTGAAGATAAATGCCATTACTGTTCCAATCTGATTAAAGAGCAGTTGTCACGTAAAAAACTATGTCTTGAGTTATCCAGTTAAAATAAGATACACCGTCCGAATACATACATTCACAACATGATGTGAATAGGCCCTTATTATTTTGTTCATGTGGTAAAGAAGTTCACATCGTGCTGGTATTAGCTATGTTAACAACTCTGCTTCTTTTTTCCTTTTGCCTTTAGATCCCATTTTGCAGCATCACAGGGACAGGGTTCACCGAATTGACTCCACAATAGATGGAACAGATTCTGACGACTCTAAAGATATTGAGGATTTATAACACATTTTCTATATCTGAATTCCTAGCTGTCTACTTTGACTTGCTGCACACATTCCACCCCGACACCCTTATGTTTTAGTTTGCTATGGCACCAAATCTGCTATTTTACCACAGCAAAATTTGCACTATATCATCACCAGCTTCTACTGTTACAGTCTTCAATTTCAGATTTCAAGTGTATACTGGTTAACTAGAGCATGAGGGGAAGAAGGAAAGAGTCTCACTATCTGGTAAATGTGACATTCCAGCTCAAGGTTTGAGAATATATTTAGAGGTTCTGTACAAGGACCCCAAGCCACAGAATTTCTCCAGAACACTAATACAGACTTTACCAGGCCAATCTTGCAAGAGGTGAACCGCCTATTGTAAGGAGTAAGGCATAGTGCTAGAAACTATATTTAACATTACCCTTCCATGTTCCACTGTTGTCTACAGTAATGTTTACAGAAGTGCATCGCTAGGGTTTTACGTAGTTGGATGAGATTTTTTTAAGCAAACAAGTAAATTACCAAATAGTAAATCATGTCCATGAAGTTGTCACTGTGGTACATTTAATAAAGTACCAGCAGCAGGCTGACTGGATGGAAATGGCAAGCCCAGCTAAAGACCTAAATCATGCCCTTTGCTAAGGGCTGTGAAGCATAACCAGGGTGATACAAGTGGTGCTAATGTACATAATACTTGATATATGAAGGTTACAGTATCTAAAAAGAAAACTGACTTTTCCACCATAGACTGTCCATAAAAAAAAGCCATCATCTTACATATATTCATGAGAATTGCTTTTCTTTTTCAGCAGTTACTGTATACAGTGAAAAGAAATATGAACAGGCAGATATGAGGCCAGGAAATTGCCAGCACGTTCTTATACAGGGTCCCAAACCTGCCAATTTTAACCCTTTCGCTGCCAGGGATTTCCAGATATTTTGCACCTCTGGTAGCCAGGGCAGTTTTTACAGTTATGAGATGGACAAATAAAACCAACATTTTAAATTGCAACGTTAAAAATCATACTAACTCCCCCCCCCCCCCATAACGTATATATTTTCTGAAAGTAGATACCTGCAGCATTGTCAAAATGCCACTTGGTGCTGTATACAAACAGGTACCTTCATGCTATTTTGATTTAAAATGTATGTTTTATAAAAAAAAAAAATGCAAATTAATTTATATTAGTTGTTAAAAATGGAAACCAAACAAAAAGTAATATACACCACACCTCCTAAAAATAAGAGATCAACATGTGCAGAGTTCATTCATATCACTAAGGCCTACAAGTGCATACACATAAACCCTATATATTTTTTGAAAGTACGCAATCTGAAGATTACATGTGTCTCAATAGTCATGTCCACCTTCATGTAGCTGTGAAAAACAAAATTTTTTTTTTTATAAAAATGAACTAAAAACATATTTGCACCTAAAACTCCTATTCAATTTTACATTCATACACACAAAATAAATCAAGGTGTACATAATTTATATATACTGCAAACCACAACAAGAGCTCGTATTCTTAAAAACACTGATAGAAGACAAGCAAGATTTTGCTGTTGTTCACTAATATGTTAAAAATATATTTGCACATAGCAAACTGACTGCGATACCAAAATCTAGCTTTTTTGAGATTGCACAGCATACTGTATATAAAAACACAACTTAAAATTTCATATATACAACCACCTTCATGCATCTTTGCAGCGAACAGAGACTGCAAGCAAAAATTGCACAAAAATTTAAATTTGCCACTGAAGTGCAGACTCAAGCAATCCCTTTCTGCAAACAAAATGTACTTTCCAAAAAACTGCAAGATGTGAGGAACTCATACATACCACACATATATATATTTACAGGTGCAGGTGTTAAAGAAATGCCAAAACTGCAGAAATGCGCCAACCAATTTTGTGCATGCAAATTAAATAGGGGC
The DNA here is from genome assembly GCA_947044405.1 of Leptodactylus fallax. Lineage (NCBI taxonomy): Eukaryota > Metazoa > Chordata > Amphibia > Anura > Leptodactylidae > Leptodactylus > Leptodactylus fallax. The sequence goes on along the minus strand of CAMRHE010000001.1, from coordinate 405,940 downwards.
TTACATAAAAATTGCAATTCTAATGAATAATTATAACCTCTATACCTAACTAATGTCATAACTAAGGCTAGTTTCAGATTGGCGTAACATGGCTGCTTTATTGCTCGTATATTATGGACGCAGCCTCTGAAGTTGGTGACATTCAATTGGTGGACAGGGTCAAATGTAAACTTTATTGATGACTTTGTGTATGTGTTGTGTAAGTGTTTGGTGCGACTCTTTTGGCGCTGCGATCTGGGCTATGGTAAACGTCTGGTTCACAGCGCCAATAAACTTCCTGGTTATGTTCAGAGAGGTATTACATTATCCCACTATGTGACAATCAGAGAGCAAAAGTATAGTATACACAGACAATGATTATTTATCATTATCTTTACAGTCTGTAGCTCTGTTTCTTCCCCTTCAATCAGCTCCAAGATGCTGCCTGAGGCAGGCTGACACTTTAAAGCCCCATATGTCAGGATCCATTAGGGCTATGAAGATGAGCTTGGAATCATTTTAAAGATGAGAATCTCTGGATCATCATGATCACGCTTCAAATCTATAAGGGCTAACATGATGATCCTGAGATGCTCATCTTCAAAATGAATCCAAGATCATCTTAAAAGCCCTAACCGATCCTGAGAAATCAAGAAAATCTTACTAGAGAAGAATCTAATGGACAGTAAACCTCACTATGCATGTGCCTGATGATGTCCCAGTCTCATATACAGCGCGTTTCATGTGAATTTTCTAAAGACTGCACTCTTTATACGAGCAGGTTTGAGGCCTGAAACCTTAGCTGCATAATGACATATTGATGGTTTAGTATCCCCAAACCTGGTGACATGTTCCCTTCTAAAAGAACAGTAAAATCTGTACATTATTTCAGTCACATTGTCTATTGTCTCGGCTACAGGGCATGTCTGCAAAAGGTACTAGCACTATAGAATCAAGAAGCCGGGTACTAACCAAAACTTTGGTGACAGGGGTTTTTCAGGTTAACAATATTTTAGTGAATATGTTTTTACAAAACCTGCAGAAAAAAAAAAATCTGTCTCCCCCACTGTTATGATGCCAATTATTCAGAGAAAATCAGCAGTATGTGAACAGAGCTTAAAAGTATGTTTCCATCGGACTGAAACACTGCAGAATTTCTGTGCAGAAAATGCAGCATTTCAGTCTTAAGGAAATATTTTGTAGATCTGTGAATCTCAAGTCATATTTGCACATTTCATATTTATGTTACAAGTGGTCTTTTAGGCTGAGGTCACACTTCTAAATTTCTATCATGGAAAGTCAACAGCACATTTTTCTGAAAGCCATTGCAGAAACCACCCATTGCGCAGGGAGGACTTTAATGTGTACTGTAGGATTGAACCTAGTAAGGAGTATTTCCCCTTCCAATATGGACCTGGTCTCAATGACTAGTTTTCTTTTACAGTATTCAACACCACAACTCTTCAACTAGAGGACAATCTACTCTAGCACAAAAGTTGTGGTCACTGTTGAAGTCTGCATTGGCTCACAGATATATTCTTGCCTAGAAACGTGTGGCCAAAGTTGTCTAGCGTCAGTCTTGAGCACAAATGTCATTCTTCTAGATGCCTTTTAACTGTATACTTTTAGTTTCAATAATGTGAATAGACCGGCATGTAAATTATTTATTTAAATTCTCATATTCAAAATGTCTTCACTTTCTAATATTACAATTTTGGTCATGTGACAGTACTTACTGACATCTGTTGCATAGTAAAAAGAAACTGTATAATATTTAAGGAAAATAAAGAATATTTAACATTCTGCATTCTTTGTTCTCTTTTTGTGCTACACCGAAAAAAAAAACAACAACAAAGTGCCCATCAGTGGTGTGCCCAGATCTGTAAGTGCAACAATGGTTTAAAAAAAGAAAAAAAAATGTCTTATGGCAGTAGCTTTCCCTTTCCTAAAAGGGATAACAAAATCAAACATCTGTTTGTTCCACCTGTCGTCTTTCCTGTGGCCTTGCAGTAAACCATGCATCCTATGGAGTTGGCTGCCTCTTCCACATGCTTCATTTCCCCACATCATGAAAGTATAGGTTGGCACATATACATAACATGACTATAGAAAATAATATATAATAGATCAGATTCCTGAACTTGGGTTCCAGGTCTCCTTGCCGATACCAGAATATCTGTAAAACAGCACATATAATATTACAAACTAGTCAAAGCTCGTGATTTTACACAATTAAAAGGCAGGGTGACTGGGCAAAATGCTTTAAAGAGGACCTTTCACCTCCTCCAACAGCTCTTTACATCAATAGCTGTTGCTCCACTGATTCTGTAACAGTTGGAATTTTTCCTCCAACTACCACCATTCCTGAGCAATCAATGCTGTTAGTACAGAGACTAAATCGTATATCAGGCACCAAAACTGTCAGGTGAGTGGTGTCAGGCAGAAGCAAACAAGGGGTGTGATTCTGAACTCTGACACTGGTTGCCTCTGATTAGAGATCTGAATCACACCCTCTTCCTGACACTGCCCTTCTTACATTACAGAGCTTAAATAGCACATCAGACAAAACTAACTACGCATTCTACTAGTATTAGTAAATTATAGCATCACAGTTCTAGGACCAAAATGGTCATAGGCTCAAAATGCCTAGTAAAAATTACAGAAAATTAAAAAGAAAAAATGTAGTACAATAAAAAATAATGTGCAGTCCCTCTAATAAAGACCTATGGGGAGCAGCACGGGAATACAGTAGGTATGTACGACTTTTTTTTTTTTTTTTTTTTTTTTAAACACACCTTCTGTCTGTTGTCATTATTTCCCCTGACATTGGACATTTAAAGTCCATGAATTTCTTATCAAATCCAGCACAGATATCGGAACTAAAACTTGAAAAAACACACTTCCTTATACAGCTCAGTAGCAGGTCATAGCATAAAACCACAACTAGCCAACAAACCAATTTTAATCTATAACATCTAATACTCACCAGTATGAGACCAGTAACTGAACACAAGAATATGCAGACAGCAAAGAAAACATTCACTGGTTTTGGAGGTGGTTGAGGAAAAACAAAAGCACTGATAAATGTTACCTGTGTGGCAGTAAGAGAAAAAGTATTAGATCTCATGCTGCTATTAAATCAGAAATGTTCATGTAGCTCTAGGTATACTGTGCTTGTGTCAGTATATGGAATGCACAAAATATATACTCATCATGTTTTTTCACTTTTTTTTTTTTTTTTTTTACAAAAGTATGGTACGTATGCGACACTTTTGTGCCTGACAAAAAAAAAAAAAAAAGCTAACTGAGGTGTTTTTTTTTTTTTTAACCAGATGCTGTGCTGCTGCATGAGGTGGCTGTTACAACATCCGGGTTTGTCCAGGCACCTACCTTCCCAATTGATGTGTACACAGCACTCAATGGGGCAGATTTATTCAAATAGTCTAAAAGCAAAACTGTCTTAGCTGCCTATAGCAACCAGTCACAATGCAGCATTCATTTTTTAGAAGCAGAATACAAAATAAAAGCTGTGACTTTTTTACTTTTAGACCATTTTAATAAAAAACTGATCCAATGAGCGTTGTATACACAGTTATGGGAGGCGCAATGATGAGGCTTCCATTCCATTTCCTTCGGTCATGTGATCTGCCAGAGAAGGAAACTGAATGAGCTGTTGGGTCCTACAGTTCATTTGAGGCGACTGCATTCCTCCTGTAACTGGAGCTAATGGAATATATGCAAAAAAGTGTTTCAAAAGCCCCTAAATGTCTATTATGACCTTAAGAGGGGGCACAATGTATAAAATAAATAAAAAGTAAAAAAAAATATAAATAAAATATATATATATATATATATAAAATAATAAAACCACTACCACACCTACATCAGTTTCTAGCCCCACCTCCATTGACATAAAACTATGTGTCACCAACATATAAATTACCATAACAGAGAGGGAAAACTATTTTAAAAGCATTTTTAGTAGCACTTTGTGCTAAAAAATAAATAATGTGAAAAGATGACGGGTTTCCCCTTCTTCAAAAATATGTTCAGTCATTAACGAGGGAAAATGGTCTGGCCTTGAAGTGGTTAACATTGATGCTAGATAGTTGCATCCATTTACATCTTTTTCTTCTCTTTCACGGATCTGCTAAATAGACGATAAAACCTGACGTTAATGCACCCCTCTTCCATTCATTAGGAAGGAAGAAAATATGTCACTGTGCCTACTGTCAAGGGCAAAAACAGAGAAGAAAATTAACTACATTATGCTGACCCACTTACCAGGACTAGCAGGGATGTTAACCCACCAACAATGAGGTTGATGATTCTATCCTGAAAGTAGAGAACATGGCAATCATTAATCTCCTCTATGAGATGCATGTGACCAAACTAGATTTATAGCAGAGACACAAACATGTATTTCACACCAAGTTAAAGGCTGCCAATCACAGTCTACAGACAGGCAAGAAGATGAATGGTAGTTATGCCACAGCCAGTGGCCAGAAGCTCTGATAAAAACTTTGAAGGAGATGCAGCTCTAAACCAGTTCAATGGCCCTATCAAGTTAAAATGGATGAGCACTTTACATATAATTTAGTCAAGTGTACATGAAACTTAATGTCAACTTACTAATAAACCTTTATATTGCAAGTTTTCCACTGTTTTGACAGTTCTATGCACTGCACCTTTTAATTCTAAAAACTTTTCTTAAATGCTTTTCTTCATTTATTAGGTTGTTTCCCACCTTCATTGCTCACTTAGTCTGAAGCTACTCTCCTTCTCTTTCTGTCCTGCAGCAACTACAGCCCCTTCCTTCTCCACAGATTTTGATGACGTCAATGGAGTTTGATAATGGTGACCTCTCCTTAGAATATGGAGCTGAGCTGCAGTATGGAACTGTGCTTCATAAGCTGTGAATAAGCAGATCAGTGGGGTACCGTGTGCTGAACGCCCACTGATCTGATCTTGATGACCTATACTAAGAATCAGTCATCAACATTTAGGTCCCAGAAAACCCCTTTAGACCAGGGTCCCACGTAGCGTAAAAACCTCGGCGTTTTACAGTACTTGTGGATGGGATTCTGGCTAATCCCATCCACACATGGCAAAAAATTTCTGCAGCAGAATTTCAAAAACGCTCACGCTTTTATAAATTGCAGCATGTCAATTGTACCGACGAATACGCTGGTCATGTGTGTACAGGTATAATAGGGACAGAAAGTTCGCAGAGGAAAACTCTGCGGACTTTCTGTGAAAAGTGCTGCAAAAAAACTGCAATGCGTTTCCGCCGCAGCACGCTATGTGGGGCCTTAGCCTACAGTGAAAGTCACTCTCCTCCTTAAATAAAGATTCTATTTGATTTCTTATCAAACTGAGCAGTTAAAGCATAACTGTCAGTGTGCCAGGGAGAGTTTTGGCGACATTTTTGTAATAGACTTTATTTAAGGGGTTGTCCAGGCTGAAAACCATACTCACCTGTCCCCGGTGAATCCCTGCGCAGTCCAGTTCTGCAGCTCTGTTGTTGTCTTCTGCCGGAAGTACCTGGCGCACGTAACAGGCCAATCAGCAGCCTCAGCGGAAGGTGAACTGGGATGTCACAGCCCGCGTGAAGACACTGAAGCATCGGGGACAGGTGAGTATGTTTTGTTTTTATTCCCTCCCCCTACCCAATTAGAAAATATTGTTAAGTCTGGACAACCTCTTTAAGTAATTGTTTTTAATAAACAGACTCTAAATTCACTGGGGGTCATTTATTAAAACCAGTGTTTAGTATGTTGATTTTGATAATTCCTGTACCATCAGAGGTCATCAATCAGGCATATGCACATAAATCTATGACAGCTTAAAGCCAACGTAGACTTCATGTATAAGTTTTGCCAGTAAACTGGAGTCAATGATCATAAATCCACAATGCATGTCACTTCAGGAAAGTGGTGAGGCTGGCATTCTGCAGAGGAGCGCCCAAACTGCTTCTTCCACAGTCCATCGATTCCCGTCTTCACCACTGTACCAAAGCAGGGGCCGTTTCCTGTCTAGGCCCCTGCCTTCCAGTTCTTTCATTATGACAACGGGCAGGAGAAACCTTTATCTTCCGCCCCCTATCCCCAAGGGTCATGTCTAGAATAGAGTTGCTCCTGGTAGGTATAATGTCACAGTAAGGGATGGGGTCCCGTATTACAGTTCTGTGCTCTATCGAGGTAATGGGAGTAGAGCCCATGAAGCTGGTGAACAGAGAAGTAGTAAGTACTTTAAGTGTGGGACTGCATGGTAGAAAGGGGAGAGGAGTGGTGTTCTTATACGGGATTGTGTGATGGAAAGGGCATGGGGTGGTGGAGTGATGCTATTAGGCTGAGGCCCCAAGTTGTGGAAACGCAGTTTGTTTTTTTTGAGCCAAAGCTCAGGAATGGCAACAAAAGTATTGGGAAATATATAGGAAGTACTTATACTTCTCTCTTCTGTTTAATCCACTCCTGGCTTTTGCTCAAAAACCCACAACAAAAAACTTACATTTCCACAACTTGGGGCCTGTACCGTACATGGGACTGCATGATGGAAGAGGCAGTGGGGAGAGGAGTGAAGTTTTGTTTTGTTTTTTTTTCTTTTATATCTATACATGGGACTGTATTTTGGAGGGGGCTGAAGGTAATGGGCGAGTGATGAGTTTACATGGTACTGTATCATGCAGGATGTGAGGAAGAGGTGGTGTTGTATGGAGGACCTACTTGTAGCAACTACAGAATACCCTGAGACCATGAACCTACCTGCATTAATGAAGAAGTCCTCCCTCCAGCAACACCATTCCAGACTGTTCACTAGTGAGGTGACTAGATTGGAGGAATTGCTGGAAAGAGGATCTACCAGGAGCAACTCCGTTCTGGAGGCAACCCTAGTGGCAGCAGGGATCGCTAATCATCACTTCCAGTTGGTGTGCAAACACAGATGAAAGCTACATCTGCTTTTGCACCTCTCCTCGAAATGCAGGAAAGTAACACTGCTACAGTAAGTTTCAATAAGAGTCGTAGATCGAACACATTTACCCATGTTCTTCTTTTGGGAATAAAACTAAATAAGAAATGGCAAAAAACAAAAACAAACAAAATGGTTTATATTTATATTTCTTATTTTCGGTGGAAATGAACTCATTTGTAGGCTTCCATATCTTCCAGTTATGACTAATCACCATTGTCTTAAAATAGGAGCCCTTAGTGGTCAGTGGGGTCAGACTCACAAAAATGAAGTGCAGTACTATCTATGCTAGACAAGAAAAAAGTCAAGGCTGAGTCAGAGACACATGATGCAAGAATAAAAGGAGCCATCACCAAATTAATTTCACGATTATTACACAAGTCCATCAGATGTCTCAATCTTCTCCCATGATTTTCTACGTAGAGAATGAGCCATTAGGGATACTAAAAGGTGAATCTGAAGCAACAAGGCAAACAGCATAAAATGTTCACCTTACTAAAGATTTCAAGATAACATAAGGGCTCTTCTAACAAGACGTTGCCTAACATTAAATCTAAGATTACGTCAGACCACTCCATGACCTGACAGATGACACTGCTTTATTTTTCTGTGTTTACTTTGGTCAAAAAAAAAGAATTGCAAATCTAGACTGAATTCACACAAGCAGTTTTTAACAAGTTTGTTTTAGACCGGGTCCATATGGGTCATATATGCATTAAATTAGATGCTGGTTACCAGATGTGATGTACAGTAGCAGCAAAGTGAATGAGATTTAACCCACAGCATGTTAAGTTAGGCTGTGGGTTTTCATGTAGGCTTTCAGCCTTTGCACTGCAGTGATGAACAAATCCAGCAGCACTGTTGTTGTATGTGATACCAGCCAAAAGGGATCGCCTATTAAGTTTAATAGTATTAGTGATGTGGAACACATAATATACTGGTAATGATCCCAATGGGTGTTTTTTTTTCATATAAAATATATTGCACTTGCAAAGACTTATCTCCATTAACTTAGTCAAAAATAGAACTCCTGCAAAAACACTTTTTTCTACCCCTGCACCCATCACCTAATTGTTTGTCACTTTCATGTGTACTACACTTATATCCCTGCAAACCAGGTTCTGTTCAGCTGTTGATCTTTGCCTTCATATTTGTCTTTACTCTGCTATCAATCCTACGACGCATCCCGTTGTTAGCTGGAGACTACTATATTTGCGTGCTGGGGCAATGCAATTTATCCTTCTCTCTATATTCTCCTAAATAATCTAAAAGAATATTAAATATATAGTTAGGGGAACTAAGCTGTGAGCTCCTTCCTTATAGCTGTGACAGGAACTGAACTTTCTACTCATCAGTAGTTAGCGACACAAATTTCCGTCTCCACTGTGAAGAACCTGCATGGAACAGTCCAATATACAGAAAGTCATGGACTTGTGCATTTAACTCCTGTAATTTTTTTTTCTGGCCAGAGCGAGAGTCAATGACCTAGCAGAAGAGAAGGATTCAGACAGAACGAAATAACTAAATTAGATAATAATGTACAAAATATATTATAAAATTAAAAAAAAATTAAAAAATAAAAATATATATATATATATATATATATATATATATATATATATATATATATATGTATATATATATCTATGAGAAAGAAAGAAAAAAAAAAACAGAGTGCTTCCTTAATTGTGTTAACAGGAAGGTGTGTGGGACTGAGATTATCAGGTCTGGGGCTCTAAATCCATGCAATGTAAGGAAATATTGCTGGTTTAGGAGCCCCAAACATTTTAAGTGAAAACAGTAGCAGATCATAAAAAAACAAACAATAAGAAATTAATTATGTTTCTTAATTTTTGGATCATTCCTGGTATTGGCTTAAATATATCGATGCTCTGTGTGGAGTTGTATATTTTATAAAAAAAAAATAAAAATAAATAAGGATAAGGGTATCTCTCATATAGAAAACTACTGATACAACAGCAGAAAATGGCCTTAAACATACTGCATGCAATTTTTAGTAAAGGTTCTCAACAAAAAGCTACAATAGCTATAAGTACCTACCCTTGCAGAGGTTTCCCCAAACAGAGGTCTGTTGTCCAGGCCACCGGTTCCATAGGTCCTGGTGGTATAGTCCTCCATTATAAACGGAGTATGTTCTTCAGTCATTAACTTAGTGTTTCTGTGTATTAAAGCATACACCTGGCAACTTCAGAACATGGTAAAGAAAGAGGCTTGCTCAAAAAGTGTGCCCACAGGAAGCACCCAGATTTCACTACTTGTTCAAGGATAATGCTTGGAATGTTCACTTCATGGCGACTGGTCTGAAAACATACAAAGAAAGTCAAGAGCTGGAGTGAAGAGGTCTCCAGGAATGTAGGAGTAATGAAAGGTGTGGATGCACAAGCAAATGTGTGAGCAAACCGTGACTGCTTGAAACAGCAAGAGGGATTAACATTTCTATGGATTTACTAACAAAACGCAATGAAAAGATCTATAAAAGACCGGCATATAAGCTATTAGTTATGTTTTCATATTGCTCCAGAGCAGTGTGCCCATCCTATTAGTAATCGGAAATTGTCATCACAGTATGTCACCCAGCTTCAACAGACTGCTGAATTCCTTCATGACTGGGCAGCCTTGCTATTCAGCACTACTTAAAAGCATTTTCTTTCTCTTTTCACTAGAAGGGTTTTTGTTAGGAACTTGGCTGCCATTGTAAAGCATCGGCCAGACTAGGTGTTGATGGACGAGCTGAGGAGCACAACCTAGATTCTGCGGCTGGATTTTGTTTTTGCGTTTTAAAACACATTAGGAAAAAAATGCATGGGCACTATTTTGTAGTTTTTTTTTTTTTCTTGGATTTTAGTCCCCATTACCTCCAAGTACAATTCCAACAGTGTGTGATGTATGAAGGTGATACAGTTTGGTGAAATTTACTTTGTATTTGCTGCAGCATGTTGACAGCGTTGTCAGCCATACATGGCATAGCAGACTGCTGAAATCAGTTTGCCTGTCACTATCAGAGAGGGCAGATGCGGTACATGCTCCCTTTCATTTACTTTTTGCAATGAAATATTGGTCATAAAACAAAAAGGCTACTCATCAATCTGTATTACTTCATATTTTGAGTGACTTTGCCTACCTGGTCTCAAATCCTTCAAGTAAAAATTGATGTGGGTCAGCATATAAATGACCGTTCTGTAAACTGCATGGAATGCTAAGTATAGAGAAAACTGTAAAGCGGTCACATGACTGGTGTGATAGTATACAAGTACAATATTGCAGTTACAGGAAGGTAAGGTCAATGTATGGCCTAACTCAGAGGTCCCCAAAGACCTGGGCCGCGGACCACTTGGTACCAGTCCAGTCATCGGGGACCTCTGTACGCTACTAAGTGTCGGCTGAAGCTCCTATGCTGTGTGTAATACATAGCATAGGAGCATCGGCAGGCACCGGGTACAAGACCTGTTTTTGAGAGTGATCTGCTGGTGTAGCCTACACCAACAGTTCACTTTCCACTTAAATTGTTATTAATGCAGCTCCTGGAACCTTCACTATGGTGCTGCTGCAGCTGGGGAACAGTAGAAGATGCACACTTCCTGTGTGTGAGCTGCATTAGTGACCAGGTAACTATAATGTAATTATAGTTACAGTATGTGGGGGACTATTACAGTGTTATTCAGTGTGTGTGATGGGCACTATAACTGTAATAGTGCCACCCCCAGTTAATAACAGTTCCCCCCAACACAGCTAATGTTGTGAACTGGGGGGGACGAACTATAACTGTAATAGTGCCTTAGTAGTGTTCCACCAAAGGTAACAGCCCCCCCCCCACAGGTAATATTACCTGTGGGGGGCATTACTAGGGCACTATTACAATAATTACCTATGAGGGGGGGCACTATTTACAGTTATAGTCAGGGCTGTGGAGTCGGTACGCCAAAGCCCCGACTCCGACTCCTCAATTTCCCTTGACTCCGACTCCAACTCCGACTCCGATTCCACCAAAATAGGCACCGACTCCGACTCCACAGCCCTGGACTGCTAAACCTTATAGGTTCACTCAGAACTCAGTCTCATCATTATATGAGGAACAGAACAGACCTTTACAGGACATTTCATCATTTTCAACATTTCATCATTTTCCCAAATTCTTATGAAAATATATTCAGCACATACTGCATTGTACTACTAACTGTACCAATTTATTATATATTTTGGGAGTCGGAGTCGGTCCATTTTATACCGACTCCGACTCCACCAAAATAGGCACCGACTCCGACTCCACGACTCCGACTCCACAGCCCTGGTTATAGTGCCCCCTACAGCTAATAACAGTCCCCACACAGGTAATGTTATTAACTGGGGGGCACTATTACTGTAATAGTGCCCACCAAAGGTAATAGCCCCCCCACAGCATTTTTACCTGTGGGGGCACTATTACAGTAATAGTGCCCCCAGTTAATAACATTACCTGTGTGGGGACTGTTATTAACTGTCATAGTTATAGTAACCCTAATAGTGCTAATCCCCCCACACATACAGGTAATGTGGGGGGGGGGCACTATTACTGTAGCAGTGCCCCTCACAGTGGTAATATTACCTGTGGGGTGGATATTACCTGTGGGGGGCACTATTACAGTTATAATGCCCTCCCAGTTCAGAACATTACCTGAATGTGGGGGACTGTTATTAACTGGAAAAGGGGGCACTATTACAGTAATAGAGCCGCCTGAGTGACTGTCCCACTCCTAATTGAATGAGGGCCCCATCCACCCTACCCATGCTTTTATTAAGAGAGCTGTCCAAACCACCAATAAGCTATGTTTGATATGGAGAGATCTCCCTCAATAAAGTAGAGGGAACTGTATAAATGTAACCATTAAATATGCACTTTATTGTGTTTTTTTATGAGCTGCCTAATCACCCAACCCTACCTCGCCACTGAAAACCCCGCCGGGCCATGGGAAAATTGGCCTACATGTAAGTGGTCCTTGGTACAAAAAAGGCTGGAGACCGCTGGGCTAACTTACAGGCACAAAGTTTACTTACTGTGAAAACAAATTCTGAGCAAATCCTGCCTGCATTTCTGATTGTGGAAAGGGCTCAATAAAGTCACACAGCACATAACTTTGTTAACAAAGTTAAAAGGGTTGTCCAGGTAAAAATGTTATTTTTTAAATAAGGCAGGGGAGTTGAAAAAAAGAAAAATTATATTCACAGGGCATCCCAGCGTGGTCCAGTTCTGACAGTCCGTTGTTGTCTTCCGGTAGATGTCCCTGCCGCACGTGACCTCTGAGGCCAATCAGCACCCTCAGCGAAGGACACGTGACATCACTACCTGTGACGTTCCAGGTCCCTTCCTGAGACCAATGAGCGGCTTCAGCAAAAGGGTTCTGGGACGTCACAGCCGGTGAGGAATTTCGCTTCATAGAGACCCCGGGAGCAGCAGGACCAGACTGAGGTGGAAAGGAGCACGGAGGACAGGTGATTATGGGGTTTTTTTTTACCTCCTCTGGCTTATTTTAAAAATAATTTTTTTTGCCCGGACAAATAAGGCCTCATGCACACTACCGAGTGTGCATGCCAATGGGGGAACAATTTTATAGAATACACTTTGATGACATCCGAATACCACTAATGCTGTTATCTGGGGGTGTGACCTGAAAGGTGGAAGCAAAGGGATACACAAAAGTTACACGGAGACAGGAGATAGTGAGAGCCAGCGGCTGTCTAGGAACAAAACACAAACTACAACATTATGTCTTGACAACACCAGGGTGGCTGGGGCCCTTTTGTATATCATAGCCAGCTCATGTACTATACACACCCTGCTCATATATGTCTGCTATGTACAACGCGCAGCAGATGCCTGGGTGATAAGGCATTGCCTCTGTATGGGGCACAGGTGACTGGCAGCATTGCAACACTATGACACTAGATAACCAGGTCTGCTGTATTATACAACACACCACTGTAACTGCAGATACATGGGATGTCATGGAGATTGTTCTTGAAATGAAAGTAAATGAACACACAGCGGATGTATATTCTCACTTTCATTTACAGAACAATAAAACCGCAGTTACAATTGTGTGTTGTATAATACAGCAGACCTTGTACCCTTAATCATAATATTGACTTAGGTGACAATTCTCAGACTGCCCTAGCAGGTACAGGAGTTAGCATGGTCTGAGTATCTACCCAAATGCTCTCAGATTTGCCACTTGGCACAAGGCAGTGGGAGCATGTTTTTACTAACTACTGACCTGTCCAGATTAGAAGAGTTTAGTTAGCCCACAACAAAGTGTCATCATGCCACCTTTACTTATATGGATACTGATCATATCAACGTACAAATGATGGATAGAAATGTCGCTATAGCTAGTCATGGTACTTCACCAGTGTGGAAAATAAAGAAGAGGTGTATGTATCCAAGTGTAGATCTGGCACAGCATGCATGTGGGTCCATCATACAGACCTAATGTATCAGTGCTTCTATAGTCATCTGATGGAGCAGGCTGCAGTGATGCCCTATGGCTGTTTACATAGTCCACATAGTCCAGGTATAAGTGCAAACACGGATATAGGGTAAGGTGCATAACCTATACATCATAGCCATAACTTAACCACCTCATTGCCACACAGGCCTACACCTGCAGCCTCCAATGCAAACAGGTAGAGTCCTCAATGTTCGCATCGTCATCTGGCCGGACTGACATACGCCCGGAGACCATGATGTAGGTCTTCACCTGTTCAATATTCAGTATAAATGGCGGCTCTAGCCACAGTCCACTCACACTTTACCTTTAGCATCCCGACAGCAAGCAACGTGCGTCCAAAAGACGTCAACCCCAACTTCAGCACATAGTTACCCGAACACAACGTTCTAAGGGAAGCCCGGAGCTGAGGGGCATCTGCGCATGCGTACTTGCATCTCTTCTCCTATTGGTGATTAGTCTATGTCTGGCGAACGTGTAGACACGCCCACTGGTTGCGTCACTTGCCCGGCAGCGCTTACAAGACGCGCTGTTTGTTTACGTTTAGCAGAATAGTCACGTTATTCGTCAGGATGACTGCATGGTAGATGGTAAAGGCTAAATACTATACTGTACTCTGTAAGGACCTTCTGACGTCATAAGGTCACATGACAGGGTAGGCGTGTCTTCACTTGTAAGAAGGTCTTTCCTTATGAAGAAAAGTATCCCCTGCAGTGGAGGAACATGGAGAGATGTGGGGTGCACGGTGTAGTGTGGGGGGAGAGATGGGGGTACAAGGTGTGCTGGTGGGGGGAGAGATGTGGGGTGCACGGTGTAGTGTGGGGGGAGAGATGGGGGTACAAGGTGTGCTGGTGGGGGGAGAGATGTGGGCTGCACGGTGTAGTGTGGGGAGAGAGATGTTCGGTGCAGGGTGGGGCGGAGAGATGCGGGGTTCACGGTGGAATATGGGGTGCACGGTGTATGGGGGGAGAGATGGGGGTGCACAGTGGAATGTGGGGGGGGGAGAGATGGGGTGGACGCATGGGGGGAAAGGTATGGTGGATAGACGCGTGGGAGGGAGAGTTGAGGGGGGTGGACGCGTGGGGGGAGAGTTGAGGGGGGTGGACGCGTGGTGGGGAGAGATGGGGGGGTGGACGTGTTTGGGGGAGAGAGATGGGGTGGATGCGTGGAGAGAGGTATGGAGGGGGAGAGATGGGGGGGGGTGGACGCATGGGCGGGAGAGGTATGGAGAGGGAGAGATGGGGGGTGGACGGGGAGAGGTATGGAGGGGGAGAGATGGGGGGGGGTGGACGCATGGGCGGGGAGAGGTATGGAGAGGGAGAGATGGGGGGGTGGACGGGAGAGGTATGGAGGGGGGGGGTGGACGGGAGAGGGATGGAGGGGGAGAGATGGGCGGGAGAGGTATGGAGGGGGAGAGATGGGGGGTGGGCGGGAGAGGTATGGAGGGGGGAGAGATGGGGGGTGGGCGGGAGAGGTATGGGGCCGGAGAGATGGGGGGTGTACGCGTGGGCGGGAGAGCTATGGGGCCGGAGAGATGGGGGGGTGGACGCATGTGGGGGAGAGATGGGGGAGGTGGGGAAGGGAGAGATGGGGGTGGATGCCTGGGGGGGAGAGATGGGTGGACGCGTGGGGAAGGGAGAGATGGGGTGGGGGGGGGGCCCGGGGGGGGGGGGGCGAGAGAGCGGGGTGGACGCGTGGGGAAGGGAGAGATGGGGGTGCACGGTGGACGTGGGGGGCGAGAGATGCGGGGTGGACGCGTGGGGAGCGAGAGATGGGGGTGCACGATGGATGCTTGGGGATGGACGTGTGGGGGCGAGAGATGGGGGGAGATGCGAGGTGTACTGTAGAGGGGGAGACGCGGGGTGTATGGTGAACTGTGGGAGAGAGATGTGGGGTGCATGATGAAATGGGGGGTAGGGCTGGTGGGGGGTATTTAGAGCTGTGTTACTATAGGGGATGGCAAGCTATTTTTGAGGCTTGGTGGATTTGGCAAGCTGTGGGGCTGAGCTGTAGGGAATAGCGAGCTTGAAACCTGTGTGAGATGTACTATTGTGGGGATATGATAAGCTGTGGGAGTGCTTGTGTGTGCTCCATGCACTGAAGGTACATTCCGGTGGGGGGGGGGGGTTTGGGGGTGCACGGGAAGCTCATGAAGAATGAAGGAATCTTTCATATCTGTGTTAGGTTTGCCTAAGAAGCACAAAGAAACTCCTCCATTGGCGGTGCATGGGCGATTAATAATGTGCTTTAGGTTAAGGCCACAGCCAAAAAGTCCTGCGGGAAAAACTTATGTGGAAACACATTGCGATTTTCCAGCGGCACTTTTCACAGAAAGTCTGCAGAGTTTTCCTCTTCGAACTTTCTGCTTCAGTTATACCTATAAGGAAACCACTGGCGTTTCCATAGGAATAATTGACATGCTGCAAAGTCCAAAAACACAACTGGTATTTTTCTGCAATGTGTGGATGGGATTCGCTAGAATCCTATACCCTTTGCAGGGACTGTAAAATGCCGTGGTTTTTGCTGTGATGTTTTCGCCACGTTGGGCTTCAGCCTTAAAAGACACATGGGGAGCTGTGGGAAACTTGTTTGGGGTGCTCTGAGCTGTGGAGTGCTTATTAACACTATGGGGGTGCACTAGAGAGATGTAAAATGCTTGTGAGGGGCTGCCCAGTAAATATATGGATATTGGGGAAATAATTGCTAGCATTGCGGGGGTAGACTTATAGGATCTATCTGGTCACCACAAGTTATCCCGTCCCCGTGGGTATCATTCACGGAGGTCATAAGAATTTGGGTGTTTTGCACACCATTCTAAATGGAATGGCTGGTCTCCATCCATTTCAGTGATTTCAGACCACCCGAGAAAGCCAAAGTATAAAACAACGCTTGTTGCGACTGGGCAACCCCTTTAAGGTTCATGGGGGATAGTGGGGTGCTTGTTAGTAATGTGGGGGTACATTGGAGGGATGTGAGGGATAATGGGGTGCTTGTTAGTAATGTGGGAGTTCACTGGAGGGACATGGGGGATAGTGAGATGCTTGTTAGTAATGTAGGGTACACTTGAGGGATATGGGGGATAGTGGGGTGCTTGTTAGTAATGTGGGGGTACACTGGAGGGACATGGGGGATAGTAGGATGATTGTTAGTAATGTGGGGGTACACAGGAGGGACATGGGGGATAGTAGGATGATTGTTAGTAATGTGGGGGTACACAGGATGGACGTGGAGGATATTGAGAGGCTTGTTAGTAATGTGGGGGTACACTGGAGGGACATGGGAAATAGTGGGGTGCTTAGTAATGTGGGAGTACACTGGAGAGAGATAGGTGATAGCGAGATGATTGTTAATAATGTGGGGGTACACTGGAGAGACATAGGGGATAGTAACAGTGTGGGGATACACTGGAGGGACGTGGGGGATAGTGGGATATACCTGTATGTAGTTATAACTGCACTTGTTAGTATCGGGTCTCCGCTGTACAATACAGTGAAGACCCGGTGGCTATAGTGGCCGCCATCTTTAAAGGCCCGGCATCTGCTGTACTATTACGGTGGATGTCGGGGAGGGGTACAATTGTTTAAAAAGTGACCTCTGAGATTGTTCATGTTTCGCTGTTACTTTGTTGTTTTTACTTTATGTCTTTTATATTTTCTATTTTTTTTTTGCCCAAAAAATAAAATTTAATAAAAATAAAAGTGTAAATAGTGTTTTCTTAGTGTCATAACTTTAATAGTAAGAAATCCACCAATTAGCTGTTACTTTTACTGTTTACATTAGTGTTAATGGGAATGGACACAGACTCTGTCTCTGTCCATTACTCTGCCGCAGTTAATGTTCATTGCTGTCATCCATCAACAGACATTAACAAGGGTAGCCTGAACCCATCCTGGGGCTGCTATTACACGTGTTTTTGATCAGTGTAGAAACAACAGCACATGCGCTAATGTGATTAACCCCTTAACGACCTTGGACGTACTATTATGTCCTGGGCACTAGGTACTTCGCGCACCAGAGCGTAATACAACGCCCGAGGCCGGCCGCCTGCTCACTATCTGAGCGGGCGGCATGAGAACCGGGTGTTAGCTGTAACTGACAGCTAACACCCTGCTCCATAACCTCCGGTCGGAACCGATCGGAGGTTTTAACCCCTTGGATGCCGCGGTCAAGCATGACCGCGGCATCCAAGGGGTTCCGCCATCTTGCCGCCCCCGCGGCGAGATCGGGGGGTGCCAATATCTATAATCTGCAGCCTGGGGTCTGCCCAGTGACCCCAGGCTGCCTGGAGCCCCCACTACCTGGTTGATCCTGCCGAGACCTCCGGAAGTCAGTGCTATGTGTCTCCATAGCGTTGGCTTCCTGTATAGAGTGCAAGACACATGACATGTATTGCTTGTGTCTTGCAGTCTATAGTACTGAGCCAGAGATCAAAGCATCTCTGGCTCAGGTGTCCTAATGGGACACATGAAAAAGTGAAAAAATAAAGTATGAATAAAAGAATAAAGCCCCAAAAATTCCCTTTTCCTATATAAAATGAATTATATAAAAAATAAACCAAAAAATTAATAAAAACAATACATATTTGGTATCGCCGCGTCCGTAACAACCTGCACAATAAAAATTAAACCATATTCAACATACACGGTGAACGTTGGAAAAAAAAAACGCCGGAAGTAATGATTTTTCACCATCTCACCTTACAAAATATGCCATAAAAAGTGATCAAAAAGTCATATGTGCCCCAAAACTGTACCAATAAAAAGCACAGATTGTCCCGCAAAAAAAAGCCCTAAACCAACTCTCAGAAGATGGCGATGCAAAAAAAAATTGATTTATGTCCCCAAATGGGTTTTTGTTCTGCAAAATTAGTATTGCATAAAATAAACAGTATAAATGAGTTATCGCCGTAATAATACCGACCAGCAGAATAAAGATAACATGTTACTTATGCTCTACGCTGCATGGCGAAAAATTTAAAAGGTAAAACGCAGTGCCAGAATTGATGGGGGTTTTTTTTAATCCACCAAGAAAGAGTTAATAAAATTTATTTAAAACAATAAGCCCTCATATGGCTACATCACCAGAGAAATAAATATAGCTTGTACAATGTGAAGACAAAAACCCCAAAAATCGCCAAATCATTAGAACAAAACTGGCTGCAGTAAGAAGGGAATGTATAAACTGTGCGAGCGTATATCAGGGGACAAACCAGATTTAGAGCTTACGAGGGAAAATAAACCAGAAGTGACCCCTCTAATAATAGGAGCTACTGGGGAAATAGTAGGGAATTTAGTGTACCCAATGTACTCTGCACAGCTTACATATTAACTTTTCCCCATCCGCTGTGCAGTCGTGTCTGGGATACTAATGCTCACTACACCCCTTGATAAATTCTTTGAGGGGTGCACTTTTCAAAATGAGGTCATTCCCTAGGGGAGTCCACTTTACTGGTACTTTAGAGGCTCTGCAAACATGACATGGCATCCAGATCCCAAACATCTGAATCTGCGCTCCAAAAGCCACATAGCGCTCCTTCCCTTCTGCGCCCTACTGTGTGCCCAAACTGCAGTTTATGCCCACATGTATGACTCTGGTGTTCCCAGGATAATGTACTTAATGTCATATGTGGGTATAAACTTCTGTTTGGGCACAGAAGGGAAGTAGCGCTATTTGGTTTTTGGACGCCATTGCACTTTTGCAGAGCTGAAATGCCAGTACAGTGGAATCCCCTGACATGTGACCCCATTTTGGAAACTACACCCCTGAAGGAATTTATCCAGGGGTACAGTGAGCATTTTTAACCCCCAAGTGTTGCTATAATTTATTATCCATAAATGAATACGCAGCTGATGGTGAAAGGTAAAAATGACAATTTTTCCAGGAATACGTCATTTCAGTGTGTAATATGTTGTGCCTGGCTTGTATCAGAGATGAATGCTCCAAAAGCTGTTGTGCCCGGGATCCCCTCTTAACAGTTTTTGGATTATGTGTCTCTGCTGACATAAGCTGGGCACATCATATTGGGCACTGAAATGTATCTATGGAAAAATTTCATTTTTAACTTTTCATTATCAGCTGCGCATTCATTTCTGGAAATTAAAAGAATGCAACACTTAAGGGTTAATAATGCTCGCTACCCCACTTGATAAATCCCTTGAAGGGTGTAGTTTCCAAAATGGGATGACATGTCTGCGGGGCTCTGCAAAAGTGGCATGGTGTCCAAAAAGCAAACTGTGCTCCAAAAACCAAAATAGCGCTCCTTCCCTTCTGTGCCCAAACAGCAGTTTATACCCACATATGGCGTTGTTAAATATGTTGTCCTGGGTACAACAGGGTCATACATGTGGGCATAAACTGCCATTTGGGCACACAGCAGGGTGCAGATGTGAAGGAGCGCTATGTGCTTTTGGAGCGCATATTTAGATTGTTGTTTTTTGGACGCCATGTCACATTTGCAGAGGCCGTAAAATTGCCCCTACAAAATGGGGGTCACTTCTTGGGGAATTCCAATTTACTAGCACCTCTAGCTCTCTGCAAAAATAACATGGCGACTAGAAAGTCCCTGTAAATCTATACTCCAAAAGCTAAAAAAAACACAGTGCTCCTTCCCTTCTGAGCCCTGCTGCGTGCCCAAGCAGCAGTTTATACCCACATATTTAATTTTTTGTCCCCGGGATAGCCCACTTAATAGTTTTAGGAGTTCATGTCTCTGATGCCACAAAGTGGCCACAATGTATTAGGCACTGAAATTGGATATTTCTTAAAAAACTTCAATTTGTACATTAATTTTTGGGAAGCATTTTTAGGCTTAAAATGATAATACCCCTTGATACATTCCTTGAGGGGTGTAGTTTCTAAAATGTGGTCACTTTTGAGAGGTTTCCATTGTATTGGTACTTTGGGGGCTCTGCAAACGCGACATGGCATCCAAAAACTATTCCAGCAAAATCTGCCCTCCAAAAGCCAAATAGCGCTCTTTCCATTCTGAACCCCACCATTTTCCCATACAGCAGATTATAATTACATATCCGGCATTGCTGTGTTCAGAAGAAATTGTGTAACAAACTGTGGGGTGTTTTTTCTTCTTTAACCACTTGCAAAAATTAAAAATATGTCGCTAAATGGACAGTTTATTGGAAAAAAGTAATTTTTCATTTTTATGTCCCAAAGTCAATAAAATCTGTGAAACAGCTGTGAGGTCAAAATGCTCACTATACACCTAGATAAATTCTATGAGGGGTGTAATTTCCAAAATGGGGTCACTTTTTGGGGGTTTACATTGTATTGGTAGTTTAGGGGCTCTGCAAATGCGACATGGTACCTGAAAACTATTCCAGCAAAATCTGCCCTCCAAAAGTTAAATAGCGCTCTTTCCATTCCGAGCTCCACCATGTACCCATGCAGCAGATTACAACCACAAATGGGGCATTTCTGTGTTCAGGAGAAATTGTGTAACGAACTTTGGGGAGTTTTTTTCTTTTTTGTCCTCTTGTGAAAATGAAAAAATTGGGGCTAAATTGACGGTTTATTGGAAAAAAAGTAATTTTTCATTTTAATGTGCCAATGTTAATAAAATCTGTGAAACAGCTGTAGCGTCAAAATGCTCACTATACCACTTGATATGTTCTGTGAGGGGTGTAGTTTCCAAAATGGGATCACTTTTAGGGGGTTTCCATGGTATTGGTACTTTGGGGGCTCTGCAAATGCGATATGGCACCTGAAAACTATTCCAGCAAAATCTGCCCTCCAAAAGCCAAATAGCGCTCTTTCCATTCTGAGCCCTGCCATGTACCCATACAGCAGATTACGACCACATATGGGGTATTGCCGTGTTCAGGAGCAATTGTTTTGCAAACTGTGGGGTGCTTTTTCTCCTTTAACCCCTTGTGAAAATGAAAACTTTGGGGATAAAGTGACATTTTAGTAATTTTTCATTTATACATTCCAGTGTTAGTAAAATCTGTGAAACGGCTGTAAGGTCAAAATGCTCACTATACCCCTTGATGAATTCTGTGAGGGGTGTAGTTTCCAAAATGGGGTAACTTTTTGGGGGTTTCCTTTGTATTGGTACTCTTAAGGGCTCTGCAAATGAGACATGGCACCTGAAAACTATTCCAGCAAAATCTGCTTTTCAGATGCCCAGTATCGCTCCTTCCCTTCCGTGCGCTGCCATTCACCCAAACATCAGTTTACACCCACATGTTGGGTATTTCCATGAAAGGGAGAAATTGCATAACAAACTGTGAGATGCATTTTCTCCTTTAACACTTTGTGAATGTGTTAATTTTAGGGCTAAATTAAGGAATTAGTGGAAAAAAATTAAATGTCTAAATTTCACCTCCATATTGTTTTAATTCCAATGAAATGCTTAAAGGGTTAACAAACTTCCCAAATGTTATTTTGAATTATTTGAGGGTGCAGTTTTTAAAATGGGGTGATTTATGGGGGTTTCTAATATATAAGCCTTTATAATCCTCTTCAGAACTGAAGTGGTCCCTCAAAAATTAGTTTGGGAAATTTTCTTGTAAATCTGCAAAATCGCTGTTACAATTGTAAGCCTTCTAACATCCAAAATAAATTACAGGACGATTAAAAGATGATGCCAATATATAGCAGATATATGGTAGATAATATTTATTAATGTATTTGGGTGGTATGACCATCTGTCTAAAAAGCAGAGCATTTCACATTTTGAAAATTGCGATTTTTCTTCCAAATTTCCATCAAATTTCCTTATAAATAAATACAAAAATATTCATTAGTGTTTACCACTAACATGAAGTATAATGTGTCACGAAAAAACAATCTCAAAATCACTTGTGTAAGTTAAGATGTCTCAAAATTATTGCCATATAAAGTGACACATGTCAGTTTTGAAAAACGAGCCCTGGTCCTTAACGCACTTTTGGGCTGGGTCCTTAAGGGGTTAAAGATCACATGTGTAATGGCACCCTATGGCACCAAAATTGTTTATATTTGCCAAATGCCAGAATAATGAGAGGGAGAGAATTTTTTAAGGTATTTTTATTACTTTTTGCAAAGTCAAAAGTTTACATACATTTCATTAGTATTTGGCACCATTGCCCTTAAAATGTATGACTCGGGTCAAACGTTTTGGATATCCTTCCACAAGCTTCTCACAATAGTTGGTAGGAATTTGGGCCCATTCCTCCTGACATAACTGGTGTAACTGAGCCATGTTTGTAGGTCGCCTTGCTCGCATCTGCCTTTTCAGCTTTGCCCATAAATTTTCAATAGGATTGAGATCAGGGCTTTGTGATGGCCACTCCAAAACATTGACTTCGTTATCTTTAAGCCACTTTGTAGCCAGTTTGGCAGTATGCTTCGGGTCATTGTCCATTTGGAAGACCCATTTGCGCTCTAGCTTTAACTTCCTGGTTGATGTCTTGAGATGTTGCTTCAGTATTGCCACATAATGTTCTTTCCTCATGATGCCATGTATTTTGTGAAGTGCACCAGTCCCTCCTGCAGCAAAACAACTCCACAACATGATGCTGCCACCCCCGTGTTTCACAGTTGGGATGGTGTTCTTAGGGTTGCAAGCTTCTGTCTTTTTCCTCTAAACGTAACGATGGCCAAACAGTTCAATTTTAGTTTCATCAGACCACAGGACATGTCTCCAAAGATTAAGGTTTTTGTTCCTGTGTGCATTTGCAAACATTAATCTGGCTTTTTTGTTTCTTTTGGAGTAATGGCTTCTTCCTGGCAGAGTGGCCTTTCAGTCCATGTCAATACAGTACTCGTTTCACTATGGATAATGACTCACTCTTACCAGCTTCAGCCAGGTCTTTTGTTTTTGTTCTTGGGTTGATATGCACATTTTGTACCAAAACACGTTCATCTCTGGGACACAGAACCCGTCTCCTTCCTGAGCGGTATGATGGCTGGACATTCCCACCTTGTTTGTACTTGCATATAATCGTTTGTACAGATGAACGAGGCACCTTGAGGTATCTGGAAATTGCACCCAAGGATGAACCAGTCTTGTGCAAGTCCACAATTCTGGTCCTGATATCTTGGCTGATTTCTTTAGACTTTCCCATGATGTTATACAGTAATACCTCATGCATTCGCGAGGTTAGGTTACAGAGCGGGTCGCGGATCGCGAGGAATTGCGAATGTTTGGTACAAGCGCTTTGAAGCGCTTACAATGCCGGTTTCTAATGTTTAACCCCTAAATATCAATAAACTTTACCCTACAGTTCTGTACAGTATACTAAAGTATAAAGTATACTGTACAGTACTGTATATTAATACATTCATTCATTTTTCTTATACACTCACAGTAAAAAACAGCAAAATCTATATATGTTAGGTTCCAATAAAAATATCGCGAATCTGTGAATTCGCAAATTCGGAAACGCGAGTGTACGAGGTATTACTGTACAAAGAAGCAGTGTGTTTCAGGTGTGCCTTAAAATATATCCACAGGTGTCTCTAATTAACTCAGATGTTGCCAATAAACCTATCAGAAGCTTCCAAAGACATGACATCATCATATGGGCTGCCCCAAATTGTTTAAAGGCATAGTAATCTTAGTGTATGTAAACTTTTGACTTTGCAGAAAGTAATAAAAGTGCCTTAAAAAATTCTCTCTCATTATTCTGGCATTTGGCAAATATAAATAATTTTGGTAATCCTAATTGACCTAAAACGGGAAAGGTTTATTCTGATTTCATGTCAGATAGTGAGAAAAACATGCATATGTGTCTTTTTATATAGTGTATGTAAACTTCTGGTTTCAACTGTATATGATACATGGAAAATTTCCTTATGGAGTATAGTAAATAGCCAGTTCAGTGTGAGTCAGATAAATGCTATCACTTAAAAGGACCTCACCCATATGAAACCTTTTAAGTATATGATACATTGAAAAGGTCCTTCTGGAGTATAGGAAATAGCCAGTTCAGTGTGAGATGGCTAAATACTATCACTGAAAAGAACCTCACTTGGATGAAACCTTGTAAGTATATGAAACATGGAAAAGGTCCTTATGGAGTATAGTAAATCGCCAGTTCAATGTGAGTCAGCTATATACTATCACTGAAAAGGACCTCACTAGTATGAAACCTTCTAAGTATATGATACATGGAAAAGGAATAGTCATACTGTATGCTGAGAAATATTTTTCCATCTTTTATTTTTGATTTACAAACAATTTTTGGGAATAATAAAGATGAAAGGCATCTTATCTAAATACTATAAGAGTTAAGGACCTACCAATAGGGGGCAAAAATGGTCCCTACAAATGATGGGAAATAGACAGCTCACATAGAGTTGGCTAAATACTGTCACTGGTGAGGACCTGGTACTTTTGGGGTAGGGGATTTAATTAATTCACTGTGAGCTGGCTAAAATACTACTTCAGTTCAGCACCTGACCACTAGGGGGCAAAAAGGTCCTTACCAGTAATGGGAAATAGACAGCTCACAGTGGGCCGGCTAAACACTATAACTCATAAGGACCAAGTCCTTACAGAGTACAGCATTTAGTCACAACCCTAAATATAATGGCTGATGGATCACAGAAAAGAGTGGAAAAATATTTCAATAACCAAAGAGAAAACATTTCTTAGCTGAATACTGATGGTATGCTGAGGCACTTCACTGGTGCTGTTTATAGCTGCGTTATTTGCTTGTTATTTATGGGCAAGGCACTCCACTAACATAAGGGGTATGGGGTAACTTGACTGGTGTTGTTTAAGGGGGTTAATGGTTGATGTTTATGGGTGGTGCTCTCCTAGCAATTATAAGGGACACTGAGCTAGCATTGATTATTAGGGCACAATAATACACTTCAGAAAAATCTGACTTTTTTTAAGTTAAAGTCTATGGGGAAGATTTTTAAAAATGTCTAAAAGAAAAATTGTCTTTGTTTCCTATAGCAACCAATCACAACACAGCCTCCATTTTCCAGGCTTTAGGAATGAAAGGTGTACTGTGGTTGGGTGCTATGGGCAATAAAAACAGTTTTTCTTTTAGGCCATTTTCCTATATGTCTGCTAACAGATATGTTTTTATAGGTTTTCTTTTTTTTTTTTTTTTTTTTAAATAAAACCATATCTGTCAAACATTATCTGCGTTAACTCAGATTTGTGTCTGTCAGGCTCCATACCATATCATTTCCTGCAATTTTTAATTTTCACTACTGTCAGAGGAGTTAGTTGTATGCTCCTGCCCAGTGCCATCTATGTAAGAAGACGTAGTTAATATACAACTGATTCAGCGGCTGGCCTTGGAGTCATGGGGGAGAGTTGTGAAATTGAGTCCTTATTCACACAGCCACTTTCCATCCATGTGGGACCCCTGTTCATTGACCCCTCTTAGACTTGAATCTATTGGTGGATCTGTGAAATCAAATAAAAATAGGACGTGTCCTATTTCTTGACAGCCCGGGTCTAGTTTATTATCATGTCCAAATTAGAAATTGTCTTTGTTGCTTCCAGCAACCAATCACAGTACATCTTTCAGTTCATTGGTTGCTATAGGCAGCAAAGACAGTGTTTTATTGAGAAATGATAATAAATCTGCCCCAAAGTTTTTTAAAAATGCTTACAGCTGTTTTTCACATTCATGGGATTAAAGGGGTTGTCCAAGATTAACAGTTTTTGGCAAGGAGGCCAGGGAAGATGGAAAAAAAAACAAAGGAAAAAAAAAAACCATACTCACCTGTCCCCGATTCTCTCATGTCTCCCACCGTGGTCTGGTCCTGCTGCTCCCAGTGGTTCTTCCGGTGGAAGTCCCCGCCGCACGTGACCGCTGAGGTCAATCAGCGGCCTCAGGTAAGGACACGGGACGTCACAGGTGACGTATGCGAGCACCATTCCGGTTCCTTTCCTTAAGCCGCTGATTGGTCAGTAGTCACATGTGGCAAGGACTTCTGCCGGAAGAAGAACCAGGAGCAGCAGGACTGGACCGAGGTGGGAGACACCGCAGCAACAGGAACAAGTGAGTATGGATTTTTTTTTTTTCACCTTCCCTTGCATCCTTGCCAAAAAATGGTTCATGCTGGACAACTCCTTCAACCCCTTTAAGGCCTAAGGCTGGAGTTACATGGACCCAGATTTATAAGTACTGTGATTATAGCAGACGCTGGTGTAAACATGGTGCATCTTTGAAGGGGGAGTGGCTTAAACATACCACAATGTCAGACAAAGTGGAAGATGTCACTGAAGCCGGGGACATGGGTGGCAGTTATTTAGAGCAGAGAGTGAAGCCCCAGCAGGAGAGGAAATGTCGGTGCCCCACTTGGTGTAAACGTCACGGCAAAAACCACTGCGTTTTACAGTCCCTGCAAAGTGAATCCCATCCACACATTGCAGAAATATTTGCAGCAGAAATGCTGCGATTTCCAAAACTGTTGCGTTTTTGGAAATCATAGCATGTCAATTATACCTATGGAAATGCTGGCAGTTTCCCTATAGTTATAATTGAAGCATAAATTCCGCAGAGGAAAACTCTGCAGACTTTCTGTAAAAAGCATTTCCGTCGCGGTTTTTCCCGCAGCGCTTTTTCGCTGCGGCTCGCTAAGTGGGGCCTTAGCCTAAAGTGCATTTTAGCTATTTGCATGAAAATAGAGTTTCAGTGCATAAGAAAGCTATTTTTGGAAAGTGTAGAAGCGGCTTTACAAGGCACTATCATTAGTTTGATTCTTATCTTCCTACTAACAGACTAACTTTAATCACATAGCCTATTTTGGACTTTAGGACGAGACATACTTTTTGAATAATTTCTTTGTTTTCTGAGAGTCAAAATTTTTTTTTATTTTTTCATTGATGTATCCATATGACAGCTTGATTTTGGCAAGATAAGTATTTTTAAACTGAATCATTTTGGAGTACAAATAATGCATTAAAAAAAATTTGTTTTTCCTTCCTCCAAAAAAAAAATAAAAGTAGCAATTTTTAAATTTTTGTGGTTTATTATTTTTATTTTCAAGTCACTCACCATATGGTATAAATGACATGCTAACTATTCTGTGGGTCAGTACAACCACTGCAATACCTAATTTATAAAGTGGTTTTTGTTTTACTACTTTTGCACAATGAAAACACTTTTCAAGTGATTGAGTTGTGTAGAAACATATTTTTTGCAGGACGAAATGTAGTTTTCATCTGTACTCTTGGGTGGATTCAACTTTTTGATCACTTTTTACTCCAATCTTTGGGAGAATAGATTGACAAAACTATACATTTTTGTATTGTACGCACAGGTAAATGACAGCATTAACGGCTGCACTGTATTGTATGTAAACCCCATGGCAAGGACTGATTTTCATCCCCCAGAAGTAAACAATGAGGATTTATATTGAATGACAAATGTGTAATACATTAGTGATATAAAAAGGATAATAATAATTATTTTATTTTGAAGATTATATTGTGCTGCAAATTTTTTGACCACATTTTTAAACATATATTATTAATTATTATTATTATAGATATAAAAGAAGATTCCACAATTGCAGACTTCCCTATCTGTGCACAGCAGCAATGGAAATGTAGAACATCACCATAAATTTCGCAATCCAGCATTCCAATAATAATAAGAGGACAATTAAAATAATATTTCTACTGTTGATCACACATATTAAAAGCCACACAGCTAAGATGTGATATGTTTCAAACCAAAGTTCTTCCTCATAGCAAATTATTATTATAATATATATATATATATATATATTTTTTATTCACAGTATTCCTCTGTACTGCAGATAAAATTGAAAAGTCAAACTAGAAAGTCTCCATGTAGCGCCAGGCTAGGGCCTCATACACAGAACATGTTAACTGTACATGTTCAGGAAATAACAACCAGTCTCTCCATTTCTACTGAAACAAACCTAAATTGATTGTCAAATGATCAGTTAAAGGGTTTGGCCACTTGCAGACCAATATTGAGAAAGAAATGTTGTCTGTATAATAAAAAGATATGCAATTTTCCAATATAGTTTCTGTATGAATTTCCATCTGTATCATTTATTCTAATCCCTTCTAGTGGATAAAAATCTGTCCATGGTCATGTGACATACGGTCCATGGTCATGTGATGGACACACAGGTGCACAGCTTGTTACCAGGCAGATGTCTAATTACTGTGCTGTGACTATAACGAGCTGAGCACCTGTGTGTCCATCACATGACCATGGACAGATTTTTACCCACTGGGAGTAAGTGTGAAGGATCTCGTCCTACTGAAACCCGCGTTCGGCACACCTGAGATCACTTCAATTACCTCACACACACCTCCAGTGAGTGTTCTGGGCCCATAGCGTAATACGAATGGAGCTTTCTAAATTTTATGTATTTATTAACCCCTAAAAGGGTCGGCACTAGACACTTAACACATACAGAAAATACATGCAGCGATTAGCAAGCAAATACAAGTGGAAAACAACATCACAAGGTACACAAAATAAAAATGGGAATAAACAGAAGAAAAGGAAATATTACCAACACTAGCCTGTGACTGGTTCTCTGGGCTCCGGATGTTGAGCTCAGGGTGCGTACTTAAACTCAATCCAAAAGCATGCGTCCAGGCATGCTATCCCAGTGGCATGCTATCCTCTGGGCAGTGCTATCCGGGTAGTTTTCAGCAGCAGAAGACCAGTTACCAGAACAAGTAGATAGTCCGTTTCTCTGAGCCCATGTGGTAGGCTTCAGGGTTCTCCCTTAAGCAAGTTACAGAGCATGTGTCTCCTACATGCTGTTGCATCTCTTCCAGAATAACAAAGCGTCTCAGGCCTTAATACTAGGCCGCATTGGTAGACCACATGGTTGAAGTCTACACCATGACCTCCACTCACATCTCCTCCAGGAACAACAAAAGACAAAGATTAAAGACAAAAGACACCCCTCTTCCTGGACTGAGAACTTTTTACTAACAAGGTCTCCTCCCTAAGTGATGTCACAAGGAGGAGGAGCCCCACCCCTCCTTCCTCAAACTCTCAATAACCATCTTTTCCTTATAGTTCCTCGTCCGATGACTGTAGAGTTAGGCAGGAGGTATGATAGGGTTCGTGGCAAGATCCCCACCGTGTAGACACCAAGGATGACCCCCCAATCCCTTTTGGGTAAGGAGATCAGTGTCTGGACCTTTCCTGGGCTTTGAACCGTATCATGTACTCTGAGTATGTGCCCAGGCCTGGTGCATCTAGGGAATTTATCGGGGGAACTATAAGAGTTTCCCCAGGGCAGATAAAACCATAATCCTTTTGATGTGTAGCTGGCTCCAACTTGTCTGTGAACGGTGTGCAGAGAACCCTCCCAGTACATCCTTTCTGCAGGACCACCTGCCGGGTTACTGTTATGTAAACAACGACCTGTATCAGTGACTCTCTGGGGATCAAAGGGTTGTTGAGTACAGAGTCCACTGACCACATTCCTCAAGCCTAGGACCAAATGATTGATAACAGACAGGAACCACACCATATGAGCGTGTAGTAGTACAATAAATACATATCTGGGGCTCTTATCATCACAGTAAGCAAAATGAATAACAGCAAGTAGAGATCTAGAAAACCGTGAGGAATCAATACAGATCTATTGGAAAATTGTACAACTTTTCATTATACAGATAATAACATTTGTCTCTTAATGTTGGTTTGAAACTCTAGTTGTAAACCTCTTAATTTTTGTGACTCATAGAATGTCCATACACCAGAATCTGATTTTTTTTTTTTTTTTTTTTAAACATCATAGATTATGTTATTAAGTTTTGTTCAGGAAAAAAAAATATGGGGTCAACTGTTACATCTGGAATACAGAGTATTAAAACATATATATAATATGCCCATGTAAATAAAGCTTTACACAAGCGCAAACAAGCACTCATAAACACATATTTAGATATGCTGTTATAATAACACATAAAAAGCACTGGCTCAGGACAATTGGTAGACATTTATTTAGTAGGAATACACTTTTACTTTATGGACTTCTTTATCTTCACATTCTCTGCTCTTGTTGTAGTAGTAAAATGTATTGTCTTTCCTTTGTAATTTTTTCACAAATCCAGTATCAGGCCAGCGATCCACCTAATGAAGGAAAGTATTATTTGTTTCCTGTTACTAAACATACAATGTCAAAAATGAGTCTTCATATTCCAGACTACACTGATATAAAAAGAACTGTACATTTTTTGCATCTGCCATGACATGGCACTCATAGACTATCTTGAAAAACTGATGGGTGGGATTAGGTTGGTTTCCTTAAACAGGACCTTTCACCACCTCCAACAATTCCAGCTCCATACATCATTTAATAGGCTCTGCTCCACTGAGTTGGAATTTTTTCTCTAGCCACCACCATTTACGAGCAATAAATGCTGTTAGTTTTGGTGCCTGATATGCTATTTAGTCTCTGTGCTGTCAGGAGGGTGGTGTCAGGCAGGAGCAGGCAAGGGGTGTGATTCTGAGCTCTGACACTGGCTGCCTCTGACTGGAGATCTGAATCACACTCCCCTGTCTGACACTGCCCTTCTAACATCACAGAGCTTAAATAGCACAACATGCACCAAAACTAACTGTGATTGTTGATCAGGAATGGTGGAGGCTAGAGAGGAAATTCCAACTGTGTGAAATCAGTGGATGACTAGAATTGGTGGAGATGGTGAAATGTCCTCTTTAACCAATTCTTGAAATGACAGTTGGTTCACGTTACTGGGGAGAAGTGGCATGCTGACCAAGCCCCCTTTTGCTGGATTCATTTGTATACACTTGAAGGTATAACGCTAATCATTTCCGCAAGACAATCATAGGTGGTAACAAAAAATGGAGTCCAATATATTGTCAATGTTCTTGCCATTTTGAGGGAGGAACTTAAGAAATTAATGACACGGCAAGTTGGAAGTGATTCTTGTCCCACACCGTATGGCAACTTATTTGTAATGCAGATGGCATGATGACAAGCATATGGCTTCTGATGTTCCATAGGAGCTTGGTCAGAAGAAGCCAAGCCTTTCCTGTATGACACTGGCTCAGTGACAATGTGTGTGAGTTTGCAAATTAATATTCCAAACTGGTATGGGGCATTTTTTAAATGTAAAGGGCACAATGTGTTTTGTTTTGTTTGTTTTTTAATAAGGGGCCACCATTAGAGATCTATTTTATTCATGGGGCACAGGATGATGCTTGTTATATTAAGAGGCACAGTATGGGGCAAATTTTCAAGGGGCACAATGTGGGGTATTTTTTTTTTCTTATTTCAAGGCACAGCATCCACATCTGTTTTTTTCAGGGGTTATCCAATTTTTTTTTTTTTTTTTTTTATATGGGCCAAATAACAGGTTGCATCAATACAAACTAATTCCTAATATATATCCTGTTTAACCACTTCCATACCGCCTATAGACTATATACGTCCAAGGGGTGGTTGCCTTGTTCTGCAAGGATGTACCGGTATGTCCAAGCAGAACTCAGCAGCTGCACAAAATCGTGCAGTTGCTGAAATGGGGAGCCGGCTGTAACTTCAGCTGGAGCTCCCAGAGAGAAGGCAGAGAAGGTTTATTACCTTCCCTGCCTTCCCGATCGCTGTGTATATAGCGCTTAATGAGTGCTGTATACACCGCTATGGGCACCGCCATCTTGCGGCTCCCCTCTGACCTGCCGGGATCAGCGTCTGTAAGAGCTGCTGGGTCCTACAGCACCCAGATCAGCTTTGTAGTAACGTACAGGAGGTGGTATTCCTCCTGCAACTGGGGCTAAATGTACCAGCCCCAGTTACAGGGGAAATCAGCCTCCCCCACAATGTAAAAAAAAAAAAAAAAAAAAAAAAAATGTAAATAAAATAAAATGCCAATAAAATGCCCTTATTACAGGTTATAGCCCCACCAACAACACCATAAAAAAAATAAAAATTACTGTAACAGAGAGAAAAAACCTATTAAAGTTTTTTTAGTAGCACTTTGTGTTAATTAAAAAAAAAAAATGATAAAAGTGAAAAACAGACACGTTTTCCCTCTTTTGTTTATATTTTCTCGGATATTAAAAAGGAAAAAAAAAAAAAGTGAAAACACATGCAGAAATAAAAACAGCATAAAAATAAAGCCCTATGTGTCACCGAAAAAAGACGCAGAAATTAGTTGAATAACTCATACGATAAAAATGTTACAGCCCTCAAAACCGCAAATACAAAAAAAACCCGAAAATGTGTCTGGGTCCTGGACCAGAAATTGGCCCAGTACAGAAGTGGTTAAATTCGGCACCGTTTGCCTGATTTATTTTCAGGTAATTGACCACAGCTCTGACGTCCCATTTACAAGCTCACTACTCCTCCCTGTAAGCAGTTCAGTCAGAAAACTAAATGTCACAGAAGCATATGACCTCCTTGCTGCTTGAAGCCACTCATACTGACCTCGGATGTGGATATGATTTATAGCTTAGTCAGATATGTGAAGGAGAGCGTTGTTGCATAGTATGAAGAACACAGACCCCAGGGAGGGAGTTTACACACCGGAAGTGTATGTGTCCTGTGAATTAATTCCAGTGGAGAAGGGAGGGGTACACAGAGAGTGAGAACAGGAACATGAATTATGAGAAATGTAGTTTGCAAGTAATTTATGGAAGTTGGATAACCCCTTTAACCCCTAGGGAGGCTAAAATAATGAACAGTATATTCCCACCAGTCCGTTTGGCTGGGCCAATAGCAGAGAGTCTCTGGTCAGGTACCCAGTTGTTGGTTACTTTCTCCTGTACACAAGCGCATTAGTCAATCAGTGGCTGACTACTGATGCTCCCTTTGAAGAAAGCTTCACTGCTCAACCACTGATTAGCTGACACGCTCCTGTGCGGACCAAATGTCAGGAAGACTGGAGACCTGAATGTAGACTCTTTCCTGGATCCCCAGCAGAATGAACAGGTGAGTATATACGGTTTGTTACTTTAAGCCTTATGACATCACCTTGTAGGACTGTTTCTACACCTTTCTCTGCTCTAGATAATCGCTCCTAACTGCCTCCCAACTCCTCCTCACATTGCTTGAGCGACATCTCCTACATTGTCACACTTTGAAGCACGGCAGGAGAAGAAAGGCCCCTGAAGTCCTTTTCAGCTAATTTGCAAAAGAATAGCACACTAATTTTCATGAAAATGGAGATGCAAACCAGAATAAGAAAGTCATGTTTGGAAAATGTAAAAGCCACCCTACAAGTTACTGTCATTAGTTTCATACCGATTTTCCTGCTGATAGACTCCCTTTTATGGTATCCACATTTCCACATTTATTTTTTGTATGCAGTTATTGGAGCCAAAACCAGATGCGAATCATAAATGGAAAGAAAGGGAAGATAGTACTTCTCACACATCCACTTTTAGCAGACATGTGATCTCTATGTTAATCGACAGTGCACGGTCTTTCCAAAAAAACAAAAGGAAGGATCATCATTTTATTTAAAATATTTCTGTTTTTTCAACGTTTTGGGTCCATGATCAACAAAGGAAAAATAGATACCATTCATTTTATTTTTTCATGGACCCATAGATTTGTGGTGTGATACATCCACAACAGGGGCAAAAAAAAAAAAAAATGAACATGTTGCAATGTTCTGTAAAACAAAAGTTTGCATGAATGAATACATTGAAAAAGAACGTATCCCTATGCCATCCATGCTAAATGTGGATAGTATACACAAGTGAAAAATGAACAGGCCTCAGGCTTTATTCAGATGAAGATGTGTAAATTTGGCCATGAAAAATGGATATATTGGTCTATTTTTTTAAGGACGATTTGCCTCCATGAGGCACCTGGCTTCAGGGATTCCTTATAGACTTAAGTCTATTCAGGGATCTGGAAAAACCAATTTACACAGTCTGTCAAAAAAATAGACCCACAAAATTTTTCATGTTTTTGTGAATAGAGACTTAGGCCTTATTCACATTACAGTGAAAAATGGCCACGTGACAGACATTTTTTTGAAATGTCCATTTTTTGACAAACAGAATAAACAGACAGTTAAAAAAATGGATATGCTCTATCTTTTTCTGTTTTAAAGGACACATGGACCCAATAGAAATCAATGGATTTGTTTTTAATGGATGTAAAACGGATTGACATCTGTTAAAAACGGATCAGTGGGTCTAGCCAAAAAAAAAGAAAGATCAATTAAATTCATCCATTTTTTTAATGGTCTATTAGAAATAAAAGCGCAACAGATGACACTTGGCCATCAAAATGGAATGAGTGCTAAATTGATGCATAACGGCCATCAAAAAAAAACGAACATGTACATCCTCTTTTCATGGTAAATTAGAGCAGTCAAAAATGACACAGTTGTGAATAAGGTCACAGTCTGTATTCAGACAAATGATGGACAGGATGAAAGCCCGAGTACATGCCTTCTGTCACCCATGTGACAAAAAAATGGGGCGTGCCACACTAAAAAAAAAGTTCACAAGGATGTGGTCTATCACAAGAGAAAAGAGAAGGGCCCCTGACCTCTCCAACCCACCGAGCCAGAAGTCCCTAAAAGGTTAGGGGACTATGATCTTCCACCACCGAAGCAAGGGAGAACTTGCTCCTGGTCACCACATGGGCTGTCATCCCATTGGCTAAGGCCAATCAGCGGCCTCAGAGGAAGGTAACCGGAACTTCACAGCTGGTGAGAAATTCATGAACAAGGCGGCAGCCGACCCGACTGCCCTGGTAGGACACCGGAGCATGGGGGGACAGGTGGGTATGTTTGGTTTTTTTCACCTCCCCTATTTTGAAAATATTATTTAGCTTGGACAAATCAAAGTCACTGGACAACCTTTTTAAGTGATTTATTTGAACACTATCTATCTCTATATATATTAATATTGTTTTTAAAGGGGTTATGCTACAAACTATATGTATCCTCTATCTATGGGTGCATCTGTGTCCACCAGGGTTTTGGACACTATTTCCGCGACTGTATTCACAACAAAGATAAAACCCCATCCTCCTAGAGGATAAATATTGTTCGTGGTTTAACCCCTTTAACTACAATATTTATGTACATGGTCAATCTGCTGGAGAATTGAACTCTAGACAGACTAATAAAAATGCACACAAAGCTCTCACCATATCCACTTGCTTTATATGTCTGTACTCTACTTCATCTCTATATCCAGCTGTTTGGAATCTATACAAGTTTTCAATCTCATCTGACCACTGCTTTGCACGAGTCATTGATTTTGGCCTCACTTCAGAGCTTATAGCACTGAGATCTGCATTAGACATTGTACAGAGAGGTTCTGCTGTCTTCAGTTATGTCAAATTGATCTCTGAAAAAAGAAGAAAATGTTGGAAAAAGAAAATGTCTTTGTTACACTATATTTATTATGCCTTGTACGTCAGTTTTCTGGCATACAAGGCAGAAAAAGTTGCCATTTTTGGTGCAAATCAGCAGTTTGCACAAAAGGAAAAGTAGCTACTTTTTCGCTTCTGCACCGCCTTTGCCACTTCCACAAAAAGGGGGCGAGATGAGGGCAGGTCAAATTTATTGGAAGTGATGCCAGAAATATGGCGTAAAAACAACAGTGTACATTTCCTCTCCAGGAGCAAGGGCAAGCAGAGCGTGTAGGTCATTTATGAGGAGGCTTGTGCCTCCTTATAAAAGAAGTGCACCCTCCAATGGAGGAGGGGCTATGAAGACTGGCACATGCCTCCTCATAAATAACCCGCTCCTACCGCTGGTCCGTACACTTGGAGAGGAAATGAACGATAGATCATAGCTGTCATATATTCCCACCATCATTTAACGCCAGGTTTCTGGTGGGAATGATGATACATCTGGCGGGGCTGAGGGCCTTGCCTGCCCTCACCAAGCCCCCTTTTCACGGAAGTGACTTTTTATGCCTTGTATGCCAGTTTTTCCAATGTCTTTTCCACATGACATCATCAACACTACAATGATGCATAACTACACACAGCTTATTAATTTCACTGTCCATGGATAGAATACATGTCAGCTGATGGTCATATTATACAGCCGTTTGACCTCTTAGATGCTGCACTTAATTGCGAACACAGCATCTATGCCGTTACAATACATGGGGGCTGCCTTCTTTTATGGGAATCTGCCACAAGGATGAAGCATATTAAACCAGTAAGGCTGGATTCACACCAGTGCTCGCTTTCCTGTGAGGGATTCCTTCTTTTGAGGTTCTCAGGTAACCGCTTTATAAGAACAGAAACCCAAGCACAAGTGTGAACTTAGAGTAACACAGTTAGGTCAGGCTCACCTGAATGTAAAACCTTTTCCCCAATATAATCTGTGCCTCCGCTGTGAGATTAATTTATTTCAGAATATGCAAATGAGTAATCCAGAGCATCGAGGGCAGTTCCATTGATCCGGACTGCTATGCCCCACACTGCTCTCATACGCCGGCAAGAACGCAAGCTCACAGGGCCAGGCAAGATTTCAGCATAGCTCCCTGACCCTGTCATGCAAAGAAGGGAAAGAGGGCTTATTAGAGAAGTGTGGGGTGTAGCAGTTTGGAGCAATGAAGCTGCCCTTGGTGCTCCAGACTACTCATTTACATATTGCAACAGAAGCATGAGTTTTCATGGAGAAAAGGTGGTTACATTCAGGTGTGCTTGGCCTAACTATGCTACTGGTTTAATATGCTTCATCCTGGTGAAAGACTCTTTAATCCAACCCCAAACCCTGCATCATCATAACTGGGAGCCAATCAGTTGTTGTCACTGCTGGGAGTCTAAAGGAGCCCACAGGTAGGGTATAAAAAAAAACAAAAAAAAACACAATGCTAAATTGACAATATACTGCAATCCAGAACTATTGCAGTATATTATATTGAAAAACTGATACACTGTAGTCTCTTATACATTTGTTTCTCTTACTTGTATAGTGGCAACATATGCCACAGCTCTTTACGGACATTATCTGTCACTGTCCTATATAGGGCTCACAATCTAAGTTGCAAGTCTGTAGCGTTGTATCCAGTGTAGAGTATTGAATAAGGGTTTTCTGACAAGGGAAGTCTACCAGGAACAGATTATCGATGACAAGAATGGTGGCCAGGTGAACTGGGATTCTGTTCACCTATGCGTTGCAGTTCCTGTTATAAACGGAAGCCATGACTCCAGTCCCCATCGTTCTCGAGCAATCAATGCTGTTTGTTATGGTTCTTGACATACTATTTAGGCTCAGTACCATTAGGAGGGTGGTATTAGGCAGGAGCAGGCAAGGGGTGCGATTGTGAGCTCTGACACTGGCTGCCTCTGATTGGAGCTCTGAATCAAGCTCCCCTGTCTGACACTGCCATTACAGAGTTTAAATAGCACATCAGGCACCAAAACTAATTGTGCTTGTTCCTCAGGAATGATGGTGGCTAGAGAAAAAAAATCCAACTGTGCTGGAATTAGTGGAGCAGCATCTATTAACAAATGCTAAGAACTTGAACTGGTAGACATGGTGAAAGGTCCTTTTTAAAGGTATCTGAAGGAAAAATGAGGCTCCTAACCTAACAGCGACATATCCCCCTATAATCATAAGTAAACTTTTATTTATTTTTTCACAAATAAATAGTGAAGGTAAACTTTGCAATACCCTCCCTATATTAACAAGAATACCCCTCCCACACTCCCCAGATCACCACCATAATTTGGTGTACATGCATATAACCGATGATATTTTGCTTTGGCCTACCTGTTGTCTGTAGTTTGCAATTACTTCACAGCCTGATTCTATGTACTACCCATCTGCTCTTTCAGGGAATGGAGTTAAGTTTCTTTATATATCCTCCAATGTTTTGTTTCCTGTCTCACCATATGTATAATTTGAACATGTATTGATGGTACTCATTAGCTCCTCTGTATTGCCATCTCTGTGACTGTTTATTGAAAAATTATAAAAACCTTTTAAAATTAACAAAATTTCAAAAGCGTTTTCCAAGATTTGGAGCAACCCATGGGGCAGTCCTGGAGGTGTAAAATAAAAAACACAACAAAAACAAACATACTCACCTGTGCCCAACAGTCCATTGTCCGCAGCTAGTGTTCTTTCTTTCTTGTGTCAGAGCCGTGTCATCGGAAGCCCTGTAGCTCACATGACCACCGAGACCAACCAATGGCCTCAATAGTCACTGGTATCGAACCAATGATGTACATGGTCCCTCTTCAGTGAGTGCTTCTGGCAATGTGCTACCGGCACAAGATGGAAATTGCACATTTTTTTTATTTTACATGAGAAGGAGAGAGACATATATATTAGGCCAGCTACAGAGTTAAAAGGGTTTTCCCACCAAAATAAATAATCCCCAGTCCATAGGATAGGGATAACGTGCAGATTGGTGGGCGTCTGACTGCAAGACCCTCAATGACCAGAATGGGTTTTTGTTCTCCGTTCTGAATGGAGCAATGGTCTAGCGTGTGCACCACTCCATTCATTTCAATGGGAGCGTTAGAGATAGCCGATTAGTGGGGGTCTGAGCTGTCGGACCCTCAGTGATCTGCATGTTATCCCCTATTCATATAGGGGATAGCTTACCTTGAAGGAAAAAAAAACCTTTAAATGGATGGATCATTTATGCCAGGAGAAGGCTGAATAGTAATTCCTGATAACTGGATTGTGAAAGAACGGACTCTATATATTGCAGAGGTCTCTCTGCATTGAGAAACTCTCCTGGTCCTCTCCTAGACTTCTATTGTACAAATTTGATCAGTACAGAAACTTACAAAGTTTATCTTCACCTGCACTATGGGTAAAGAATAAAAGTTTAGTTATACTGTAAGCATGCCTTGTATTTATTAGATGCCATGTGCCAAATATTCACAACTCGAACCCTTTTCCTAATATTACATTAGTTACTTAAAGAAAACCTAAATGCTTATAGACATTGTCACACCAAGTGACAATTATACCTATTGACAGAAATGCTAATAATAAGGCGTAAAGTTTTGTACTATGATCCGCTGGAGAGTTATGGGGAGTGAAGTAGGATGGTTGTCATATCTATGTGCCGGGAATCGCCCTTCCTACAGCAATCCTGATAATACGGTCGCCCCTCTCCTACTGTCTACCAGTGTGAACAGTTACATATCATATATATGACTGCCATTAGACTTTCGTGTCCAGTAAATATTCCCTTCGCCTACTTACCCGACAGCGCCGTTCAGCAACAGTTTGTCTACTGCTACAGTTTGCCTCTTTCCGGTATCTTAGCAACAACTGACACGCTTCATCCTCATATGAGGCCAAAAATGCTTGCCCATAGTTTATGGGCGGAGCCACGAAGCCCTATAGGAGGTGAAGCGCTGCATGTTGTTTGATTTCCCTGGGACTCTCGCCTCAGTACAGTATCGACTTTATACCATAGCGTCCTTGTTGATTTCGTATCTGATTGGCTGCTGAGTCCAAATAGCAGAGCGGTGATTGGCTGGAATGTCCGGTGTTTGAGGCTTGTCACAGAATAATCTGCTGTGTGGCTCTTCCGGTAATGAGGGGCTGCTTTTTGTCTTTTCAGATAACATGAGCTCCTTCCAGGGTCGGATGAAGGAATATCCTTCTATGTCTATTGACAGGTTTGATAAAGAGAACCTCTCCGCCAAAGCTTATTTTCTGTCCCACTGCCACAAGGGTAAGAGTACAGAATTGTACTAGCTTATTGTGTCCTATAGGGAAAGCTTATGAAGTATAGACCATATGATAAAGGGACAGCTATCTCATGCCTGCTCTGGGCAGCTTAATTTAGTCTAGTGTTCTCTGCTATCAGCCATTCTAGACTCGGAGATATTGACTGCAGTGTTTTCATAGGGGTTACTTGTTGAAAGTCTAGAAAAATATCTGCCCTTGTGATACTGAATGTGTGTCCACTATCTGATGACTGCAGAGGTGTTTCCATACCTGTGTAACTAGTATTAGTAGCTCATTATCTACTGTAACCTAAATCTCATGCGTGGTCTAAAGAAACCTCCTATTGTGGGATCCATCATAAACCTGTCCATTGCTGAAATATCAAACAAGCACTAATACAACATATGCAGCATCTTCACTTCCATTAATATCTGTTTAAAGGGTGACTCCATATAACATTCTTTGGGATGTGTATCAATGTATTTGCTTTATACCTTGTGGTAGATGGGTCCTGATGGTGTGTTTTGTTTTGTTTTGTTTCTACCCTTCCAGTTAGAAAAGTGTTGGAAATTTCAGATACATGACTTCTACTAGTAGAGACTCAAGTCCTGCTTTCTTTTCAAAACACATTCATATATGGCTGAAAGTGGTACAGAGGCTTCACCGATGTGGTGGTCAGCATATTATGTAATGGATTTTATTGATGTAATGATGATACTTTGTCAGTTTCATTAGTAGGACCTTCTTCCTTTGAAGGCGATGTGTAGAACAGGCTCATCATGGCCGTTAGAGCATGTGAGACGCTGGAGGGTTTTTGTAAACTCTGTACCTTTCCCTAGGAGGTATCATTTAGAATGATCTACCAACTACATGAATTGTATATCATATCCGCTTTCTTGGTTTGAGTAACCTATTTCTATTTTTTTTTCCCCCATCTACAGATCATATGAAAGGTCTTCGTGCTCCTCTCCTGAAACGAAAAGTGCAGTCCAGGTACATTAAACCATTTCCCAGAAACTTTTCGGTCTATGTATTAAATGTCAAATCATAAATTACATGGAAGTGTATGTAGCGTGTATAAAACATACTAGAGTTTCTTGCCCTCACGTGTACTACTGATTTATAGATAAATATATGGTATTTTCACCTTAGATACTATATCTGTAAGTAGGGGTTTAAATATGGTGGTGGTCAGACATGTGCTCTTTCACTACACTTTTAAAAGGCTGAGAGAAAATTGCAGAGCACCATTTTTGCCTGTTGTCCGTCAACCCCATAGACCTCAAATGAAGCAGCAGAGCGCTAGCATGACCACCTCTCCATTAATGTCCTCCTCAGTGCACAGACATAGTGAGGAGGAACAAGGAGTTTGGGGTCCCCAAGCTAGTGATTGCTGAGAGTCCCAGTGGTGCTCCCCTTCCCCAGCTGTCTGTATCTGCCTCAGTTCTCAGAGTAGTTTCAGTGAATTTGGCTTATCTGATCTTGATAACCTAAAGGCTGAAAAACAGTTTTTGACGTAATGAAATATTAGCTGCATATGGGTATGTTAATGTTCTTTATCTAATGCAGAAAACTAAAAAACTAGAAAGCTTTAACACATTAGCAAATGTCTTTCTTCCTTCTTTTTGTGATGGCTGTTGACCGAGTGCAGTGGCCTAGTGGGATAATGGGAACCCCATTCTCCTGTTTGGTAATGGAGATGGAACCCTAATCTCTGAGACATTTATATAATTTCCCATGGATATTGTATAAATGTCTCCTGTCCTCATATCCCTTGGACTGTAAGACTGGTTGCGATGACTGCTATCCATATAGAAATGTATTAGGCGCAGAGCCGCTGAGGAGTACTTTAATTTGGGACTTTATAAAGTGGAGTCTCACAATTGTAACCTCCTTGATGAACTAGTGGTCTAACAAGACGTCCCTTTTAAGCAACATATTCAGGATCACATAGGTAGTGCATTGGCTTCAATAACCTTTTATACATCTCTTATGGTGATGCAACATGCATGACTAAATGACTAGATTTTGTTACAGTCACTTTATATGCCCTTTGATTAAGAATAAAATTTGTCTTCTGTTTTTTATTTTATAGCTTGAAAGTTTTCCTGTATTGTTCCCCTGTCACAAAGGAATTGCTTCTAACAAGCCCAAAGTATTCATTCTGGGAAAAGCGCATCGTAAGTGGTCCTCTCTATCTTCAGACAGTTTATACTTCTTGATGTCAGCACATTAGACCACCAACCATCATGAAATAAGGGTTTATAGACAAAATATTGCACTGAGAGCATAAAAGATTCACTATAATTTGCACTAATATTTAACATGATGATAATTTTCCAGAGAACAATTGA
This sequence comes from Leptodactylus fallax, assembly GCA_947044405.1. Lineage (NCBI taxonomy): Eukaryota > Metazoa > Chordata > Amphibia > Anura > Leptodactylidae > Leptodactylus > Leptodactylus fallax. Next base: position 363,569 of record CAMRHE010000001.1, on the reverse strand, counting down.
AGTGGATACTCCGACACAGATTTCTTTGATCGATGAAGCTACTGGTGATGTGAGTATTGCCTGATCTTTTCCCTGTGTACTTTTATGTGGCAAGAAGTCCAAAGACTTGCTGCAATTGCATCTTGTCTCTGGTCTGAATGGCAGCAAGCATATTGCTGCATTCATTGCAATGGCAATGTCAGAGATAGCTAGGTTGGATGCCCGGAATCATTAATGTAATAAGCCTTAGGTTATTTCCCAAGACAGGACCTCCTGTCCATAGCCAAAGTTTTTGGACAAGAAATATTAGGCCTTTATCACATAGAGTTGGACTTTTTGTTAGGGAAGGAGTTCTCATTTAACATAGGAGGCCTGTCCTCAGAATTGTCTCTGGCTCAAAACCAGCGCTATAGCATGCACAATGTAAATTAAAACATAACTTTTATTCTGCCATAAAACTGCTGACAACACTGATACCACAATAAACCAAACAAAAAATGCAATACAGTAAGATAATGCCCCCATATATGAACACACATCCGGGAGCTACTATTTCTGTTCATCTGGAAAAACCAACACTGCAACTAGAAACAATTAGAATGATCTTGCTGTCATACTGGTGGAGATTCAAGAAGCGGGATATTCACATTCGTGGGAATTGAATTCTATGGCTTGCAGTGACAGATGGAGTGTTCCTCCATGTCAGCCCCACCTGTTGCCAGTAGAAAGAGACCAGCTGACCCTGGTCTGCAACTATCGCTGACCCTAACCCCACAAATGAACTCCCACCCTTACAAGGGCAGTACCCAAGATTGCCCTATGTCACGACCTATAAGTATCCCTATATGCATATTTCATCCCCAGGGCATAGTGACTCTTTTTTTTTCCCTGAGTGTTTATGGTTTTGATTGTTACGAATCATCTGTGCTGCAAAATGAACTTTCTTCTCAGGATTGGGTGTTGGTACAGTAGTCTTCATTCTCCTTTTAATGTAAATAAGGGAAAATTCACCATGCTTTGTACGCCAGCATGAGAAAGTTACGTTGTTTTTGTTTCAACTCAAGGTGTGTGGTTTTGTGCCAAAAAATTGCTCTTGCTCTTCTCTTGCCATGAGCTAGCATAGATTCCCTGCTGGCGGATATACCTGATGTATGACGATGTGTATGTTTCAGCAGTGTCATGTGATATACAGTCCATGGTCATGTGATGGACACACAGGTGCACAGCTCGTTATAGTCACAGCACAGTAATTAGACATCTGTCTGATAACGAGCTGTACACCTGTGTGTCCATCACATGACCATGGACTGATTTTTACCCACTGAGAGTAAGCAGAATGAATGACAGCAAGCAGAGATCTAGAAAACCGTGAGGAATTGGTACAGAATGTATATTGGATAATTGTATAACTTTTCAATATACAGACAATAATATTTGTCGCTTGATATTGGTATGAAACTGGAGTCATAAACCTCTTAATTTTCTTGAATGATAGGATGTCCATGCACCATATTCTGGATTCTGTGCTAGCTAGGAGCTTGAGTTTTGTGGCATAAATTGTAGTATATGTGTTTGGCACATTAGTTTTTTGTAAAGTGATGTGAGTGGCAGAAAAATGAAGGTCACCATTCTTGTTGCAAAAATGGTGTGCATCAAAAATTGTACCTTTTTTATGCAAGAAATCTGGTATAGGTAGTTTTTGTAAATTTTCTCCAATATGTGTGTCTAACAAATTATATTCTTCTTTTACAGAAAGAAGATGTCTTGATTACGCTTTTACCAGCAGGTCATTGTCCAGGTTCAGTAATGTAATTTTTGCTTTTTTAACTTTATTAGTAGTAGTTAAAAAAAAAAAAAAAAAAAAACAACAACAACAAAAAACATACAAGAAAGACCATAACAATTTCTTCATTTTAAATTACTTAAAGGGGTGTTCCCATCTCGGGGAAAATATTTAAAACTGCAGCATAGATGAGTTTTCCTATATCAGAATTTCAAATGCACTCCTGTCTCATCTCCCCTAGACTTCCTGGTTTTCAGCTCAGTCCAGCAGTGTACTCTGTGGTTGTTGTAAACTGCACAGTTATCTCTGAGTTTACATCCAGAGCTAACAGACACCGATTTAGTAACTTAACAGGGCTCAGCAACTGAAAGCAATATGCAGAGAAGGATAGAAGAGAATATAAATGGCCAGGAACAGGGACCTGAGAGATGGTCTGTAACCTAGGCAATGGGCTGTCAACACCAAGGAGGCATGTTTAGCTGTACCTAGCCAACAGAACAAGATAGAAAGCAATATATTGGGTAGAACACTTAAACTGCAAGTATGACTTTGATCCTTGAGATGGGTGTACCCCTTAAAGCAATGTACTGGGTAAGGCACTTCAGTTAGCTTAATCTATCTTCCATTTGTTAGACACTGCTCTTTATCTCCTTATTGTTTACAGTTGTGCCTAGCTGTCTGACCACAATTGCTAACTAGTAGCAGTGGCAAGGCTGATAGCGTCAGTTCTCGGCTACCTCTTTACCTTTCTCTGCACTGTGACTGATGGGTAATAAAGCAGTCTGTAAGATCTACAAAGTTCAATTAGTTGCTGAACCCTGGTTAGGGCTAGAAAACTGCTTGATCAGTTCTTCTGGTATCTCTGTGTGGAAATTCTGAGATAATATATTGTTCCATCAATCACACAGACTAATCCCTGCCACCAACTTGTCACTCTAACCAGGGGGTGTCGGAGCCCAGGTGAAACTCCTTTGAGTTTAATCTGAGCCAGAACTACTAACCGGTAAGCCTGAACTTTGGAATAAGTGCAGGTCATTTGAAAGAAATGTGTATCAGGAGATGTATACTATAAACAAAAAGAGGTTTGAAGTCTGTGTGCTAACATGAACTGGACCTTTGTATGGTCAAAACAAGGAGAAGATAATGAACTGTAAAATATTGGTCTTTATATATGTACAATATGCACCGCAATCTTTATTACTATGTTTGATGTGTGCAGACTATATTGTCATTGAAAATAGAAATATATGGAAGGGAAAATTATGGAAATTCTTGTAGAAACCGATCATCTTTTAAGCAACAACATGACAGCTTAAAGGGTACCTGTCAAAGATATTAGGGACACTAGACCAGTGGCTTAGTTTTCCAAATAGCCTGATTGGTCTGTGGCTGCATTAAAAAAAAAAAAACTTTTATATTTACCTAGAAATTAGTCTGGTGAGTCTTGTTGGACTAATTTCTATTGCTTCTGGCGCCTGTGCAACAGTTCAGTGAAGCTGGGAAACTACACCTTTGACTTCACTGTGCATGTGCACTGAAGCTGAAGAGTACTACTTTGGGTTCAGTGAAGGGCTGCACAGGAGCTATGGCAAGTGTAATATAGTGGGGGGAAAAAGTATTTAGTCAGCCACCAATTGTGCAAGTTCTCCCACTTAAAAATATGAGAGAGGCCTGTAATTGTCATCATAGGTAGACCTCAACTATGAAAGATGTAGCTATGTCTGTATGTAATTGGAAGTTGGTGCTGATATGCTTTTTATGTGGGTTAAACTAGTCATGAATTGACCTTATATTGTTATTTCAGGACTGTACCTTTTGTAGAGCTTCTACATTTTCCATTGTGACTTCATTTTCATGTTTCTACTCCTGCCAGGACTTCACTTTATGTGCTGGATAAACACCCCTAACTTCTGCCCAGCTTCTCCCTCCACTGCTTGAATGACATCTTTCTGTTTGTCACAATTTCTCTGCAGTTACTGGTGGTTATCTGGAGCAGAGAGTTGATTCCCTGGTAGGAGAAGAAACTCCCCTAAAGCCTTTTTCAGCTAATTTACATAAGAATAAAACACTGATTGTCATGAAAATGGAGCTGCAAAGCAAAAAAAGAAAGGCATCTTTGGAAAGTGTAGAAGTCGCCCGACAAGGTACTGTCATTAGTCTGATAATTTTCCTGCTGACAGACTCTCTTTTAAGATGTGATTGGCCACTTGGGATAGGTTTATCTAATGGGATAGGTTTATCTAAAGGATCACTTAGGATAACTATGGGTGACATCTTATTTGGATGTCTGTGTTTTTAAAAAAAATTTCTAATAAAAGTTGAGTTTTATTTATTATTTCATCTTTATATTTTTGCCATTTTTCTTTATTTAGTTTTGTGATTGGCCACTACTTTTAAAGCAGTAGTGATGACAGTGTGCGTAAAGCTTATAGTGCACTATGCATTTCAGTGTTTGGCTGAACTGTGCAAATTGAATTTCAAAATTCGATTTACTACAGTTGAACATCCAAAATGTCAGTGGCGGCATTTGGCTGCTTAAAGTATGTTGATGGGCATGCGGTCTCCCTCAGTTGAGCTGACGTTGGTGGTAAAAACAGGAAGAGGCCCCATTGGCTATTTTTCAGGAACTGACATATCTATTCTTCATAGAGCCACAATAAACAGATGTTGCAGGTGTTGCTACGATTGTGTGCATTAGTTTGGTGACAGTTAAACCGTAATGACATCGGAAACAGGCATGTTTGTAAAGCTGAAGCATAATAAATGATAAAATACATTTTCCAGTGTTGACTAAGTAGCTATGTCTGTATGTTATTGGGAGTTGGTGCTCATGTGCTTTTTAAGCTATTCATGAATTGACCTTATACTGTTATTTCAGGAGTCTATGACTTTCCAACCGTTGCAAAGCTACAATTTCTAGGGTTTAGGCTGCATCAGCATTCACATGCCAATCTTGATTTCTACTATGTGTTTTCTTCAGAATTCAGTATCACAAATATCAAAACATGGAAAGGAGGAATGGGGTGGTGGGGAACCTACATCCAAAGTCGTAGTATATTCAGTTGCAAATTGGTGATTTGCGAGTATTTAACACCACATGAGACTTAAACAGTTGCATGTGGCATTTTTGTGTTTGCCTCACTTTTGTGAAAGTAGGCAGGGTCATTGCCAGCACCATATTTATTACATGGTTTTAGGTTTACAATTTTCCCATTCAATGTCCAGCATTCATCTGAATGAGAATGTAAATGGATTCTGAAAGGAGATGAGGACCTTACATTTTTTTTTTTCCTCAGGTTTTTGTTTCAAGGACAAAATGGCACTGTTCTATATACTGGGGACTTCAGACTAGCGAAAGGAGAAGTAGCCCGTATGGAGCTTTTACATTCAGGAAGCAGGTGTGTTGTATATATACAGTATGGTGATATACATTTCCTTGTGTGGTAATTCACATGTGTCAATGCAGAAATACTCCCCATATGCATAGGTTCCTACATGTAAAACTCCATAGCTATTGAGTTTGGTTTTCTCACCCTTGTATGTTTTTAAATTGTCTTGTACAGCTTGTGGTCTTCTATATAACATTTCTAAATTTCATAAAAATGTATTGGTTTTTAACAAAGGCTACATTTTGTCCTGTATATCACTGCATAACGTCAACATTAGATTGCAGTATATGCTGGTAATTTAAACATCCAGGGATGGTTTAAAACCTTACTTTTACTGGATTCTATTTGTGCTGAACCTTGGGTTTGTGGGCTGCTTCTGACCCTGGGTGTCTATCTGCCTCTTCCATTCTTTCCTGTTCACAGGTATTTACCTGTATTACGGGGAATAGCTTTATTGTTTGTGATCCATTCTGCTAGCCCCACTAGTACAAATGAATACCAGTAAACCTGGGGGAGGAGGGAGGTGGATCAGCTAGTACTGGTTCAGATCAAGTTACCCAGGGTTGGACCTGCGCTAGAAACCCAAGGTTAAAGGGGTTGGCCACTTTCAGACCAATATTGAGACCAATTTTATTCTCCAATGTACTTTCTGTATCAATTCCTCATGGTTTTCTAGATTTTTGTCTGCTGGCATTCATTCTGCTGAGAAAACAAATAGGAATTGATACAGAAAGTATATTAAAAAATTTTACAACTTTTTATTATATAAATATTTGTCTCTTAATATTGGTCTGAAAGTGGTCAACCCTTTTAAGCCCAAACAGGTCTCTGGGTAATTGCATTTTTAAACAGCCTGGATAGTGCCTTTAAGGTGGCAGTTCATACATATGGGATTCTGAAAGGATTAGCTGTTGACCAAACAATTGTTAGGCTGGCCCTACATATTAGATGTCAGACAAAGTGTCCACCCTTTTAAAACTTGGCAGGATTACTAGGATTTTCTACCTCAATATACCTTAATAATGAGGTTCCACTCTTGAGTGCAGTGCTTTTTTTTTTCATAGTAAATTTTGAATGTTTGACAGTCAGCTGTGTTGCTATACAGCACAGGTGACTGTACTAAATACAAGAGCAACATGTGCAATAATAATAATAATTCACATGAATGAATGGTTACCTGCTGTAATAGGAGTTCTCCTCATACATATCCTAAGTATCCCTAAATCAGGACTTTAACCATAAAATAGTCCAGATCTTGTATGTACCTATTATATTCCTTGTTTTTTTCCTTCTCATAGAGTGAAAGACATTGAAAGTGTTTATTTAGACACAACATTCTGTGACCCAAAATTTTTCCAGATTCCCAGTAGGGTAAGTCTTGTTTATATACATACTTAAGGGTATGTTCAATACTATGCTACCACTGTTAGGCTAGTAGTACAATGTTGTACCGTGTTAGCCATAGAAAGTAGTGGAAGAGTGAAGAAATCAGGCAATACCTTTTAGAGGCTAACTGAGTATATTTAATAGTAAGCTTTCGAGAGTCTAGCTCTCTTCTTCAGATATTGTGTTATAACACAATGTCTGAAGAAGAGTGCTAGACTCTCGAAAGCTTACTATTAAATATACTCAGTTAGCCTCTAAAAGGTATCGCCAGATTTCTTCACTCTTCCACCACTTTAGGCTAGAAATACATTGACATTTTGTATTGCAGAAAAAGAAAAACAATCCATAGAATTTGTGAACCTTTTGATACATGTTTGACTAGTTATCTTCACCTCATGAGTTATTGAAGAGTTTAATGAGTGCATAATAAAATAAAAAAAACTTGCAAAATTCAAAAATACTTTTTGGTTGAACTTTGTTTTTAATATTTCAAGATTTTTGCCTGTAGTCAGTAAATAAAAACCTTCTCGTGTTCTTTCAAGGCTTGTTATAGAGCTAATACTTCAGAGCATGGACAAGTAGTGTAGTGCTTGGTTGTTTTTTTTTTTTTTTTTTTTTTTATAGTTTTACAGTCCTAGTGTATATAAAATGTATTGACCACAAGTAACAATGACACATTTTATTTATATAGCGCCCACATATTCCACAGCACTTTACCAATTTTAGGGTTCAAGTACAGACACAATGAGACATTGCAGAGTAATAAGTCAATTCACACAATGGGATTGAGGGCCCTGCATGTAGAAGGTAGCATTGCTAATACAGTGATCCATCCATTTTTGTGATAAAGGTTATTTACATTACACATATAAACAAAGCTCTATGAGCTGTCACCAGCCAGTGTCCTTTTATGTGCAGATGGTGCTTAGAAATATAAAATTACTGTCTGATAAGGCAAGGCATCATGTCCTTTGGGGGGGAGTGTGAACATTGGAGGATTAGCTTTAGGCATTCTTACTGCAGAAGAGTTTAGATTAGGAATTGTGATATGCCTGTGTAACAAGATTTGTCTTTAGGATCTGTTTAAAGCTGTAGAAATTGAGAGCTAATCTGATTGTCTGGGGTAGAGCATTCCAGAGAAGTGGTGCAACTCGGGAGAAGTCTTGGATATGGGAGTGGGAGGTTTTGATAAGAGGATGTTATTCTTAGGTCATTGAATGAACTGAGAGCACGAGTTGGGTGATAGACAGATGAGGGAGGAAACGTAGGGAGGTGCAGCTTTGTGGATGAGGGTGGTAAGTTTAAATTGTATTCTATAATGAATAGGCTCCCTGGCACAGGCTGGAGCCATTTATGTACTGTTCATACTGATAGATGAGCCTGGCTGCTGCATTCAGAATAGATTGTAGAGGGGAGAGTTTGTGAGGGGAAGACCGATTAGAAGGGAGTTACAGTAGTCAAGTCAAGGGTGAAACAGGGCAACAATAAAGGTTTCTAATAGTGTTGAGTTAACCCATTGACACGTTCTGCCGAACTTTGCCCAAAAGTTCGGTTCGGGTACCCGAACCCAAACCCCATTGAAATCAATGGAGACCTGAACTTTTTTTTTTTTTTTTTGGTGGGGAAGGGACCTGAACGTTGACTTTGTAGTGATGTCCCACTATGGGACCTGAACCAGCGATACACTGATTGCTGGTTCAGCACTATAGACTGCAATACACGTGCATTGCAGTCTATAGAGGAAGTCAGCCTATGCAGACACACCACAACTTTCCAGATTGTTTTTTGACCGGTTGTAAATAACTTCTCTACTTAGATTGCATTTTGTTTTGGTTTTTTTAAGGACTCTAAAATCCTTTGAAGATCATCTGTATAGGGTATAAAAATCTGTGAATTTTCAGTTCTTGTATAACACCATATCTGATGAAGGAAGCTAGTACTTCTGAAAGCTTACTTATCAAATATACTCAGTTAGCCTCTAAAAGGTATCGCCTGATTTCTTCACTCTTCTACTACTTTCAATGGCTACCACGGTACAACATTATACTACAGACACTTCAGCACATTGAATGTGGAATTCCATAGAGTTTGAATGCAGGTGAGGAGTTGCAAGGGCAGAACATTATGTTGCTGCAAGTCCAGCAGGGTATTTCTCAACACATAAGGATGGCTGGAATGCGCAAACACTCTTCTGGCCATGAGCAGCACCTCCTTTAAGCCACTATATATGTTAACAAAGTGGCATACCACCAAATTAAAGGGTTTATCCATTTTATTTTTAAAATATGGGCCAAATAGCAGGATGCATCAATACAGAACACTTCCTAATATATATCCTGTTTAAATTCGGCACTGTTTATCGGATTTATTTTCAGGTCAGTGACCTCAAAGTGACGTTCTGTTTGCAAGCTCACTACCCGTCCCTGTGATCAATTCAAGCCATGAAACAAAACATCACGTCGGATGTGGGAGTGATTATTTGTGATTTAATTGCAGGGGAGAGTGGAGAAGGGATGGGTACACAGAGAGTTAGAGCAGACAGGTGCATTATGGGAGATGTAGTTTGTCAACAGATTCACTGCATGTAAATAATAGTGATAAAAGGAGCAGCAAGTAAAATAAAGCCAAGCAGAGGGTGCATAAGGGAACAGTAAGTATTCAGCACTGCTGTGGGAGTATTTGCAGATAATTTTTGGAAGCTGGATAACCCCTTTAAGCATCTGCGCCATGCAGAGGCAATGTGGTGTTCTACCCAACTGCTGTGAATCCACAATTCATGCTGTTGTTTGGCATTTACCAGCCATAGTTGGCAGGGATCGATCCAACAGGATACTTGCTGGTGGTTGTTGTTGTTGTTTACTTACTGTGTGTATATAATAATAATAATAATTAATGTATATATTTATTTATTTATTTTTTACAAATCACTCCATTTCATGAAAATTAGCAAGAAAATCAGATTAATGCTTCGTTCACACCTGCGCTTGCTGTCCGTCCGTTGCCAATCCAGTGAAAATCTCGGTGAACTGGATTGGCATCGGATACAGACCAGTCAGCGGCGCATTGGTTAAAAACCCATTCATTTGAATGGGTTTTTAAAGCAATGCGCGGGTGTGCGCTTACACCCTCTGCGCTGCGAATCCTTTTTTTTTTCGTCGGACACGAAGTCCTGCGTGTCCGACTTTGTTTCTGTGTGTCTCTGCAGTACCAGCACAATGCACAGCTTCTAGCTGTCTAATATTGATTAAATCTAACTAAACTGTTCTACTAGTCCTCTTCCTATAATTCTGTAATACTATTGCACAGACCCCCACAGATCTAATATTGATGCCCTACCCTAAGGATAGGCCATCAGTTATAGTAAGTGGATAACCCCTTTAACGTCACACCCTAATCTAAAACTTTACGGTGTCTTATAAAAGAACTATGCCAAATTGTATACGTATGTGCATAGGTGTGTAAATGTATATACTATAGCACTCCAATGTGAAAAGTCCTAATATAACACACGTTATTACCTTAAAGGGGTTTTCTGGAAACGGGGAAATGGAATGTCACCGGATAACCAGAAAATGTCCCTCGGGCGGTCACATGACCGCCCCAGGGATATGGGTAAATATACATGTTTGTTAAATTATGTAATTGAGAAAGTAGGCGGGGGGGAGGGTGTTTAGATTAGGCTATGAATTACATTTTATCCTGGACAACCCCTTTAAGGAAACTTATATATATGGTTTTTATGTAATTGTTTTATTTTTTTAAAAGTTTCTGTTTTTAATTTTTTGCTTTAATAAGAAAAACTAGGGCGAGGTCTTAAATATATAAATGTGTGTATGTAGATAAATATACAATATACAAATAAATTGTATAAATATATTTATACATTATTATTATTTATTATTATTTATTTTTTTGTGACACCCTAACGTCCAACACGAACATCCAAACCATTACAAGATATGTAGTGTACCAGTGTATATATATCATGATATGGGCGTTGGTTGTGAGTGATTTTTTTTTTTTTTATAAGTTTTATTTGCAGTATCTTCTTCACAAGCAGCTGTTAGTCTGTCTCCTCTCAGCTCACGATCTATAGTTTTGAGGAGAGAAGGGGGCAGAGTGTAACTGCCTGCTACATATTTACTATATAGTAACGATGTGACTAATATGGACTTCTTCTTGGTGACCACATGATTGGAGACTAAAGGGAATTGGTTCTGATAGTTCCTGCAGTATCCAGTCTGTTTCATGGGACCAACTTTTAATGCGTGCTGGCAACTGACATGAGTGCACAGCATGGTGCATGGCGCTCTGGACTAAGGCTGGCTCTGAGCGCCATACATTTATGGACTGGTCAGATGAAGTGTGTTTTCCATTTTTTACTATAGGAAGAATGTTTGATTGGTATTCTGGAGTTGGTACGTAGCTGGATAACACTGAGTCCTTTCCATGTTGTCTGGCTTAACTGCAAAGCAGCTTATGGATATGAATATCTGTTCACTAACCTAAGTGAGGAATTTGGAGCAAAGGTAAGGTGGAGCACAAAAACCATGGTGTGGTATATAGAACTATGATTGGTGATATACTGCAGGAGTTCATGACCACATTTCTACGTACTATATTTTATATTGAGTATTGATTTTATTTCTTTTTATTCTAAGCTGAGACCAAGTCAGCCTTTTACCATAAGGCTCAGCATTACAAGTGATATGTTATTGAGATTTTGCAAGATCTTAAAGAGGATTTCCAGGCATAATAATTGAGGACTTATCCTAAAATTGGTCAGCAATTGAAGATTGATGGAGGTGTGACACCTGGGACCCCTGCTTATCAGCTGCCTGAAGAGGTTGAACCCTCTTTACTTCTTGCCAGATACAGCGCAATACATTTGTATATTGGCTGTTCTTGTCATGGCAGCTCAGCCCATTCACTTGAATGGGACTGAGCTGCAAACAGGCCATGTAACCAATGAATGTGACATCACATGGCACCTGTGCTGCTTGAAACAGTTGATCTCTGTAAAGTCACTTTTATATAGATATTTTATTTATGTTCCAGTGTCACTTAGACCTTTTTCACACTGGATTTAGGTCCTAAGGCTGCTTTTACATGTGTAGATGAATTGTGTTGACCTACTCTGTATTTTCTGAAACTTAGGACTACATCTGTGCTACTCTATGTATCAGCAAGGAATACAGTGGTGCCTGAAATTTGGTCCCCAAACATATTAGTAGACAGCCTGGCATCCTCATTCAATAAATGTTCCACTAAGTATAATGCGAAAATATCTAGCAAGCCATAATGTTCTTAAAATCATGTGCTATACCCCATCAAAAACAATTACATCTCCAATTAGTATTTGCGCAAGTAGGTAGCCGGCAAGTATGCAAATGATTGTTTTTTTTTTTTTACACTTTATTCTGTACCTTTCATTCTCATTGTACATTGACTCTTTGTTTAAAGGTTCACGTGAATAAGCTAGATATGTTCCAGAATATGCCTGAGATTCTTTGCCATGTGACAACTGACAGACGGACGCAGATACATGCATGTCGACATCCAGTGGTAAATACATTGCGAGCTGTCCTCCTTTTTTTTTTTTTTTTTTTTTTAACAGCTGTTGGCAGATACTGTATTTTCAGGTTATTATGTATACTGCTATAAAAATTAACATTTGCTGTTGCATATTTTAAGAAAATCCAAAATGACGGAAAAAAATGTCTGCAGGAAAAAAAGTAGTTTCATGATCAGCAAAATGTCAAGGATATTAAAATTACCTAAACCATGAAAACTGAATAACTGTTATTGTGCAGTAGTTATGAAAGACCTGACCTTTCTCCTTCTAATATTGCTGTTGTATCTGGTAGAGGGGACTGTGTGTATCCTCTTCACCATGTATAGCTATTCCACCTTTTATTCATGAACAATATTTGAGGAAAGAACATATACTTTAATATCTCATAAAAGTGATAGTCTAATAATATCTAACAAGATAATTTCTCTTTACTTGGAAGAATGAAGAATTTCTACGAGGGAATAGATTGCCTTGTGGAATGTATTCATGTGATGGAGTCCCTTTGCGTGTCATAAGTATTAAACCATCAACCATGTGGTTTGGTGAGAGAACACGGAAAACGAATGTGATTGTGAGGTATGTCCTATTATTTACTTTGGATAGTTCAGATAGTACTGTGCATCTTGGCGCAAAAACTGGTTGAAAATAGCAGCATACAACTGTAAACATATAGGCAGAGCTCGCATAATGTAACACAGATGTTTTATGCACTTAGTCCACATGGCTGGTATCTGTATACATGTGGAAACTAGAATGTCAGTTATGTGATATTAGAATGTAAAATTATATTGATTTTGTAATTACCCACGTGTGTGTGCGTATGTATCAGGACAACTCTGTTTCTCATAAAAATTAAAAATTTTTCAAAAATTTAAATTTATTGTAGTTTTCATGAAGGTAATTATAGGAAAAATACAGAATGGATGTATCAGCTATCAATGTTCAAGCGTCCATTTCGAAGACGTCATGTTAGAGGTTATGGACTCCATCCAACCCCATCTGTGTTGTCCCTATGTGCGACAACCCCCCCTATTTGTGTGTCTGCCAATTATTTATGCTAATAGTTTAGGTGTGTCTTTGGAAGTTGGAGGAGTTGTCGCTATATATGGATAACAACAGTATAGGCTTTGCATACCCATTACATACACTTGTGTACCAATATAGATAGAGAGTGTGTGTGTGTGTGTGTGTGTGTGTGTGTGTGTGTGTGTGTGTGTGTGTGTTATAATATATATATATATATATATATATATATATATATATATACAGTACAGACCAAAAGTTTGGACACACCTTCTCATTCCAAGAGTTTTCTGTATTTTCATGACTATAAAAATTGTAGATTCACACTGAAGACATCAAAACTATGAATTAACACATGTGGAATTATATACTTAACAAAAAAGTGTGAAACTACTGAAAATATGTCTTATATTCTAGGTTCTTCAAAGTAGCCACCTTTTGCTTTGATTACTGCTTTGCACACTCTTGGCATTCTCTTGATGAGCTTAAAGAGGTAGTCACCTGAAATGGTCTTCTAACAGTCTTGAAGGAGTTCCCAGAGATGCTTAGCACTTGTTGGCCCTTTTGCCTTCACTCTGCGGTCCAGCTCACCCCAAACCATGTCGATTGGGTACAGGTCTGGTGACTGTGGAGGCCAGGTCATCTGGCGTAGCACCCCATCACTCTCCTTCTTGGTCAAATAGCCCTTACACAGTCTGGAGGTGTGTTTGGGGTCATTGTCCTGTTGAAGAATAAATGATGGTCCAACTAAATGCAAACCGGATGGAATAGCATGCCGCTGCAAGATGCTGTGGTAACCATGCTGGTTCAGTATTCCTTCAATTTTGAATAAATCCCCAACAGTGTCACCAGCAAAGCACCCCCACACCATCACACCTCCTCCTCTATGCTTCACGGTGGGAACCAGGCATGTAGATCCATTCGTTCACCTTTTCTGCGTCGCACAAAGACACGGTGGTTGGAACCAAAGATCTCAAATTTGGACTCATCAGACCAAAGCACAGATTTCCACAGGTCTAATGTCCATTCCTTGTGTTCTTTAGCCCAAACAAGTCTCTTCTGCTTGTTGCCTGTCCTTAGCAGTGGTTTCCTAGCAGCTATTTTACCATGAAGGCCTGCTGCACACAGTCTCCTCTTAACAGTTGTTGTAGAGATGTGTCTGCTGCTAGAACTCTGTGTGGCATTGACCTGGTCTCTAATCTGAGCTGCTGTTAACCTGCGATTTCTGAGGCTGGTGACTCGGATGAACTTATCCTCCGCAGCAGAGGTGACTCTTGGTCTTCCTTTCCTGGGGCGGTCCTCATGTGAGCCAGTTTCTTTGTAGCGCTTGATGGTTTTGGCCACTGCACTTGGGGACACTTTCAAAGTTTTCCCATTTTTCAGACTGACTGACCTTCATTTCTTAAAGTAATGATAGCCACTCGTTTTTCTTTACTTAGCTGTTTTTTCTTGACATAATCCAAATTCTAACACTCCATTCAGTAGGACATCAGCTGTGTATCCACCTGATTTCTGAACAACCCAACTGTTGGTCCCAACCCCATTTATAAGGCAAGAAATCCCACTTATTAAATCTGACAGGGCACACCTGTGAAGTGAAAACTATTTCAGGTGACTACTGCTTGAAGCTCATCAAGAGAATGCCAAGAGTGTGCAAAGCAATAATCAAAGCAAAAGGTGGCCACTTTGAAGAACTTAGAATATAAGACATATTTTCAGTTGTTTTACACTTTTTTGTTAAGTATATAATGCCACATGTGTTAATTCATAGTTTTGATGCCTTCAGTGTGAATCTACAATTTTTATAGTCATGAAAATACAGAAAACTCTTGGAATGAGAAGGTGTGTCCAAACTTTTGGTCTGTACTGTATATATATATATATATATATATATAGTGTGTACAAGCAGAAGGACCCGGCTTCGCACGGGTACATTTCATTTTTTGTTTGTGTAGTGGCCCCATAACAATTGGCCAGTTTTGCACTTGACATCCAGTATGGCAGTCCAGTATAGGTATAGTCTATTTATGGCTGTGTTGCTATGGAAACCTGGTAAATGAAATGTCAACTTATATTGGCTGATGCATGTCATATGACTGAATATTTAAGGACCTGTGAACTGCTATTGACTCATACAGGTCATAAATAGCTTGGTTGCTATGGAAACCTGGTTTAAAGCTGTGTGTATGTCAAGCCTGAAGAACCTGCGATTTTCTATTGGTCCATAAGCGTCATGTGATCATGTGTATCTCAGTTTGAATATCATTGAAAGACCTGCGATCAGTTGTTATGGAAAACCTGGAGTAAAGCTGTGTGTATGTGACCTTGTGTAACCGTGTCATCCACAGCGCCCTACCCCTTTAAAGCTGACCCACAGCGGTGAAGAAAAATGGCTGGGTTGTTATGGAAACATGGAGTGCAGCTGTGTGCATGTGGCTGACAATGCCTTGTCAGATTGGAGACGGGCTTGGGTCTGCTGGGTTGTTTCAGCAGCTCGCTGTTGTCTGTGACGTACCTTTTCAGATTGGAGATGGACTTGGGTCTGCTGAGAGTTTTCATTAGCTCGAGAAGCAGTCATGTGTTTTGCTGAAGGGGGCATGAGTAGTTTAAAAACGTTTCAATTTATAAGAATGCTGAAATCCAGTATGGCAGTCCAGTCAGTGGCGTAAATACCGGGGTCGCAGCGGTAGCGCCTGCCACAGGGCCCGGGACATTAGGGGTCCCGGCAGGCCCCTGATGGTGGTGTGTTTTTTTTTTTTTTTTTTTTTTTTTTTGTTTTTTTGTTTTTTTTATAGGCCGTTACCTGTTGGTGTAACACCAGTAGGTAACGGGCCCTATTTACTTAACAATCCCCGCTCCTGTTCACGGCCGCCTGCACTTCACCTTCTGCGGAGGCGGCTGTGAGCAGGAGTGGGGATCGGTAAGTAAGGCCTGCGGGCCGTGAACCCCACAAACACTATCATTATACTCTGGGGTCTTTTCAGACCCCAGAGTATAATGATCGGAGGCCCCGAGGAGTTTAGGGAACATAAACACTGTTACTTACCTCTCCTGCACTCAGCAGGCTTCGGGCCTCCTTGGTGACGTCCCAGATGTCGGTGGACCAGTCCAACGTCATTATGCGTTGCGATGCATGCCTGGCTCACGTGACATCTGGTCCAACATTGAAGAGGTTGCGGGAAGTGCGCATAATACTATATGAAGGGGCTATTATGAGGCATAATACTGTGTGCAGGGGCCACTATGGGGCATAATAGTGTGTGAAGGAATTCAGTTTGTGCGGGGGCCCAGCCATTCCTAGTTACGCCACTGAGTCCAATATAGGTACAGTCTATTTATGGCTGTGTTGTTATGGAAACCTGGTAAATTAAATGTGAACTTATATTGGCTGATACACGTGATATGACTGAATATTTAAGGACCTGCGAAGTGCTATTGACTAATACAGGTCATAAATAGCTTGGTTACTATGGAAATCTATGGTTGCTATGGAAGCTTGTGAGCTTCTATTGGCTGATAAGGGACATGCGACCGTGTGTATGGCAGTTGGAATATGAGTGAAAGACTTGCAGGCTTGTATTAGCTAATGCTGGTCATTTTTTGCGAATACTGTATCTCAGGAACGGTACATCCCTTAGAGCTGAGACCCAGTCTAAAATATTCCCGGACACCTGATGTACATGTGTGCCAAATCTGGTGAGGATCAGTCCAGTCGTTTGGTCGCACATAAAGAACAGACAGACAGAAACTCATTTTTATAATTGATGAAATTTAACAAAAGTAGGCAATGAAGGAAACTGCATTCACTTAAATTTTTCTGCTCCTTTTTTTTTTTTGGATAAAGTTTACTGAATAAATAAATTTAGAATTTTGGCACTACAAGTGAAATTTTTTACTTTGTAAAGCTCTTTTTCAAATTAACCCCTTCTCGCAAAAGAGGCTAGGTTCACACTTGCGCTGGTTGCCCTTTTGGGCATTCCGCAAAAAAAAAAAAAAAATGCAAGAGCTCCTGGCACTCACTATTGTAATTTTTCTTATATTAGCAAGAAGTATATACAGCAGGATGTGCTTTGGCCAATCCAAAACCTTTGTCAGTGGCTCAATGGTTTTGGAGGGGCCAAACCTGTATATATTCATATTTTAAAGTAACCAAACTTTCTGCCAACTTTTGATTTTTCTGGCAGTATTTGTGTTATAAATACATTTTGTAATATATATTATTTTGCCTCCTTTCTGTGAAATCCTTTTTTTTTTTTTTTTTTTTTTCACCCTTTGCCTTGTTTCTTATTCCCTTGTATTGGGCTGTTTCGGCCTCTAACTGAATGTTGCTGTGTGTGGTGTATGGGAGTATGAGGCTATCTAACATAGAGAAAATGAGGGTGGAGGGGTCACTTCAAACACTTATATCTCAGACATTATAAAGTGTACAAACTTGCATTTGCATATGAAAGAGGAGATGGCACTTGCCTTGCTATCTAAATTATTTCTAGAGATATCACTGGTTGAAAACAGTCGGGTTTGGAATTTTTATTTCAGATATTATACAGCTGCATTTTAATATCCTAATCCCGTGATTTCCTATCCAGTGATATCTTTGGAAATAATTTAGATAGCATTGTAAGCTTAGTGTCATATGAAAGAAGGGAATCTCCTCTTTCATATGACACCAGCAAAACAAGTTTGCACCTTTTTGTAATGTTTGAGATATAACTTTTTGGAGTAACCCTTGCCTTATCCTCATTTTCTCAACATATTACACAGCCCCTACTCCCGTACACAGTAACATTCAGTGAGAGGCAGGAACAGCTCTCAATACAGAAACAAGGGAGAGAGTGGGGAAAAAATGCAGGATTTAACAGAAAGGAGACAAAATGTGTTAAAGTATATTACAAAATTTATTTATTACACAAATACTGCCAAAAAAAAATCAAAAGTTGTCCGAAAGTTTAGTTGCGCTTTAAGAGTATAAGAGCCATTAATCTATTGAGTGCCAGGAACTCTTTACTTTGACGTGATGTAATTTCTCTACATGTTCAACACTGGAAAGTGAAATGCTGTCCTCTGCTTGCAACATAAAAGGTTAGAGGGTATTTTACCACTGAACACTGTTTTACAGTTTATACATATTTTATCTCATATTGACCCTAAAGCTTTATGAAGCCAGTCATCTTTTCCTGGGACGAATGTTACTGATAATGAACCATTTAAAGGGAGTCTATCAGCAGGAAAATCTTTATCAAACGAATGACCTTGTAGGGCAGCTTCTACACTTTTCAAAGTTGCCTTTCTTATTCTGCATTGCAGCTGCATTTTAATGAAAATCTGTACTCAATCCCTATGCAAATTAACTGAAAAGGGCTTTAAGGCTAAGACTCCATGCTGCGGAAACACAGCGTTTTTTGTTGCAGATTTTGCTGTTAAATCCACCCCTGACTTTTGGCTCAAAAATGCAACAAAACCGCTGCGTTTCTGCAATGTGGCGTTTCTTCTCCTGTCGGCGTTTCATTCTTCATTCCAGTTAACCACCTCTAACTATAAACTGAGTGTAGGATGTCACTCAAACAATGAAGGACGGAATTGAATGGAAGTTAGCGGTGCTTAACTGGAGCAAAGAGTGAAGCCCCAGCAGGAGAAGAAATGCCCCTAAAGCCCTTTTCAGCTAATTTGTATAAGACTAAAATCCTGATTTTCATGACATCTTTGGAAAGTGAAGTAGATGCCCTACAAGGGACTGTCATTACTTTACTGATTTTCCTGTTGACAGACTCCCTTTAAATGTTGATCAGTCAACAACGCAGCAAACTCTCACTTGTCAGCTGATTGCTTCTACACAACATAAAAGATGCAGGATTGTTGACAGCACATCTCCCTGTGTGAATTGTGATTTGCTGCCATTAATCCTCATAACTGAATGGGGTAGAAGTTGTTCTGCAATAATATAGTAAACTGTGTAACTCAGGATCAATATTAAAATGATGGTCAATATGTGAATAATCAAGGTAAGGGTTTGTATTTCTTACTTTCTCATATAATACAGGAATACTAGGTAAAACTGTAAATAAATAGTGTCCGCACCAAACTCTGCCCATAAATACACTGCAAAACCAAGCTTGTATGTATTTGGTACTAGAACCAAACTCTAAACAAAGTACCAGAAACTGAAATTGACTCCTACTAGAATCTGGCATAAATTTTGGGTAAGCTATAATTCTTGCCATATTAATGGCATAAATTACAATTTAGTGGCTGTAGGAGCTGCTCTGCCCACTCTTTTACAAAGTGACATGAATAGTGGAAAAATAGATAAAGGCTAAATGTTCGTCCATAATTTATAATTAAAGACTCTTAAAGGCAAAATGAGCTGTATATGACACTATAATTGTGTGGCTCATTATAGATGTAGAGAGAGAACACTACACTTTTTTTTTTTTTTTCTTTTCTTTTAAGGGTGTGTTTACACAGTGCTTTTTCTACAAAAATGCATTTAACCTGCTATAACTCCAGTTACAACGTTCAATCAAGGCCAAAATCATGGATCTATCCCCTTTCCTACCTCATTGGCACTAGAGCCAGTAAAGCAGCACCTCTTTCTGCAGTGATACAACCCCATGTTCTGTTTGGGGTAAACTGTTAGGTCCTTTTCTCAAATCCGAAACAGAACTCAGGGTAAAGTGTTAGGTGGTTCAAGGAGTATTTCCATCTGACACACTTATGGCATAGCCACAAGATGTGTCATAAATATGCAATAGATACAGGTTGTGGCTGCTAAGAATGGAGATTTTGCCACTCTTATCTGTGGTTATTCTAGAAATAGCTGAGCAGGCAGATACCAGAAATGGTAAGGATCTGAAAATCCGTTAATAGTATATCTGCCTGATGTTGGGGATATGGTGGTTTCTAATCTTTTCCCATTTTGATTCTGTGTGATGACTTGATAGGTATTCATTCTAAAATTAGTTATCCTTCACCTTCCAGGGCTGGAGAGAGCTCCTACCGAGCATGCTTCTCTTTCCATTCATCATTTAGTGAGGTATGTTGATATTATTTCTCTTTTTAGAACTATTTTTCCAAAAATATCTCTTGTCATTTTTCACTAGTTTTTCTGTAAAGTTTTATTCAGCTGTTTCTTAGTTATGTGTGTCTTCTTTACTAGCTACCTAGGATAGTTACCATTACTGGGGTGTGTTCTCATCTGTGTTGCCTACTTCGCTAAATCCTTCATAAATGCTGAATAAAATAGCACAGAAAACTCTATGGATTCCACTATAATCATAAAGATCTATTGGGTGTAGAGTTTGCAATAATATCTGTACAAGTGTCATAGATATGTGTACAGTCAGATTTATTCTTTGAAAAAATTCACATCAATGTTACACGCTTGAGACTTTTCCCTGCTCTTAAGAGCTTTTCCCTGTTCTTGAAGACTGCATTGACCACACATCAATATTACTGCTGCCTGACTCATTCAATAACCAAGCTCTTTACCTGCAGCCAGTGGTAGGAAAAAGTAAGGAGTTTTTTTTTTTTTTTTTTATTAAGGTGGCTGCAGCCAGCAGCTGACTAGTCATTTAGGGCAGGCTGCCACACTATTCTTTGCCATGCCAGTCTGAGAGAGACTACTGTGGAGGAGCATAGGCGGATGCAAGGGCAGCATCTTTAACAAATTTGCATTGAGTCTGCTGCTGTGGGGTAAGAGGTGGAATGTCTAGGCCAGGGGTAGGCCACCTTTTTTGTTCGGCGTGCCGATTTCGATTAAAAAAATCAAAGTTGAGGTACTCTGAGTGCCGGTCAATAATTGTAAGTCTAACGACCCCTGCACACGGTATTATGTCACATAGCGGCCCCTGCACACGGTATTATGGTGACAGTACTAGTGATAATTGCTTTTACTATTATTTTAGCGTGTAACAGATATCACTAGAGAGGCGGGCGGCGTATTTTACTCTATAAAGATCAGGTATGGACAGGACAGAGGCAGTGAAAAAATGTAAACTTTATTGGTGACTTTGTGCATGTGTTGTGTAAGTGTTTGGTGCAACACTTTTGGCGCTGCGACCTGGACGATGGTAAATATCTGGGTCACAGTGCCAATAACTTCCTGGTTATGTGATTAGGCTCAGAGGGGTATTACATTATCCCTCTATGTGACTATCAGAGAGCAAAAGTACAGTATGCTCTCTGATTGATAGGAGAGGGGATAACATGGACAGAAGTCCCTGCTACCCTCCCTGGGGTCATCTGCAGCTTATGCACAGACAGTGATGAGTTATCATTGTCTCTGCAGTCTGCAGATCCTCCTCCCCCCTCCTTCCTTAGCTCTAAGATGCTGCCTGAGGCAGGAGGGGGGACACATTTAGAGCCCCATTTCTAAGGATCTGTTAGGGCAACAAAGATGCAACTGGATTAATTGTAAAGATGAGAATCTCATCTTTAAAACGATACCAAGATCTCCATGATTGACCTTACAGATTCAGAACGATTCACTGTTAAAACGATGTTGGGAATTGAGATCTGCATTGGGATTTCAATGCAGAACATCGTTTTCGCCAGCGAATCGCTCAGGATGTTTAAGGACGATCATGGTTATCTTGGTATCATTTTAAAGAGGAGATTCTCATCTTTAAAATGAATCCAAGTGTTTCTTTATAGCTTTAACCAATCCTGAGCAATTCACTCAGGTACAGTAGTGAAGCCGGCAATTACCGGCTGGGTGAGGACTCCGCTGCCGTGCCAGGGAAATAAGCCTAGCGTGCCACTCTTGGCACGCGTGCCGGGGGTTGCCAACCCCTGGTCTAGGCACTAGTAGTCTGAGTGCCTGCCTGGGGTTTATAAGACCCAGTGTAGGGTGAATGCCAAGCAGGCAGCCTGAGACAAGTGTAGTCTAGTGATAAAGTACAGAGTCAGATGCACTATATTAGACTGTCTGCGTAAAAAGAGTCATCCTGCAATATCTCACTATGGTTTGAATCACTGCAGAAACCCTAGCAGATGGCCACACAATGATTATGCAGAGTGAACATGGGGCAGGCATATTACGAAAATACAATGAAGTCACTTTTTACTTAGTTTAAAAATCACACCATTACCACTTTAATAAGTACAATGTATTTGTGCCACTCCACTGGAAAAACAGTGACTTGACCACACGGTTTGAAGGGTTTACACTGGTTAGTGAGGTGACTGGGGGTATAGCATTACTCCATCCCATCACTATTCACTATTTATGCATGAAGAGAGCTATAGTAATGGTTTGCCTGAATAAATATAAACCTCTTATCATTTTATATTCCTACTTATTTACTATTTATGCTAAGCGTAATATTATAATTCAGCCGAAAAAAAAAATGTAGTATGGTCATTGGTGTCATTTTCATGGGTCAGAATGGGTACTATGTATCCTTAGGAAGAGGGAAATATAAAGTACTTAGATGTTTCCCTTCTGTTAAATCCACTCCTGGCTTTGGCTCAAAAAACCACAGCAAAATCTGCAACAAAGAATGCTGCGTTTCTGCAACTTGGGGCCTTGGCGTTTGTGAGTTTTCCTTTTTCTATCCAACTTATTCCCAGGGATTATTTTCAATATTTAAATTCTGCTCTAACAGAAATAACAGTGCCTATGTGAACAAAGCTTTAAGGTGGCCATACACATTAGATGATTGTTGGCCAAACAGACTGACTTTAACAGGACAAGCTGACCATCTAATCTGACCTTCCCCGAACAACAGATGTTGAGAAGATGAGAATCCTGCAATTGTATTTCAACTGTCTGATTCTTTGGTTCTTGGGGAGTTAAGCCACCAGGAGTTTGGCAGGGTCTTCCTTACCTCTGGTGGTGCACTTGCAGTGGCCGCACATCAGTCTTTTATAGGGTGTGGCACTGAGTGGCTAGCACAGGCAAAAATCCCATGTTCTTTATTCCACCAACAGCCTCTACAACTGCATAGGAGTGGTTTAGAAGCATTTTCTTTGGTGGTCGTAGACTCACTTTCAGAGTGTCTATAAGCCAAAAAAGGCCATATACAATGACTTGCAAAAGTATTCATACCCCTTGAACTTTTTCACATTTTGTCACCTTACAACCACAAACTTAAATGTATTTTATTGAGATTTTAAGTGACAGGCCAACACAAAGTAGCAGATAATTGTGAAGAGGAACAAAATGATACATAGTTTTCAAAATTTAAAGCAAGGTTAGGTTATAAAAACATATCCCAAGCTTTGAGCATCCCAAAGCTGCAAACCTACCATTCTACAACTGCAAACCTACCAAGACATGGCTGTCCACCCAAACTGACAGATCAAGCAAGGAGAGCACTGGTCAGAGAAACAGCCAAAGGCCCATGGTCACTCTGGAGGAGCTGCAGAAATCCACAGCTCAGGCGGGAGAATCTGTCCACAGGACAACTATAAGTCTTGCACTCCACAAATCTGGCCTTTATGGAAGAGTGGCAAGAAGAAAACCATTGTTGAAAGAAAGACATAAGTGCTGTTTGCAGTTTGCCACAAGCCATATAGGAGACACAGTAAACATGTGGAAGAAGTTGCTCTGGTCAGATCAGACCAAAGTTAAACTTTTTGGCCTAAATGCAAAGCGATATGTGTAGCGGAAAAGTAACACTGCTCATCACCCTGAACACACCATCCCTACTGTGAAACATGGTGGTGGCAGCATCATGCTGTGGGAGGCTTCTCTTTAGCAGGGACAGAGATGATGGGAAGATGTATGGAGCTAAATACAGGGCAATCCTGGAAGAAAACCTATTGGAGGCTGCAAAAGAATAGAGACTGGGAGGGAGATTCACCTTCCTGTGAGACAATGACCCTAAACATACAGCCAGAGCTACAGTGGAATTGTTTAGATCAAAGAATATTCATGTGTTAGAATGGCCCAGTCAAAGTCCAGACCTAAATCCCATTGAGCATCTTTGGCAAGACATGAAAATTGCTGTTCACACATGCTCTCCATCCAATCTGGCTGAGATTCAGCTATTTTGCATAGAAGAATGGGAAAAAAAATCTCAGTCTCTAGATGCGTAAAGCTGGTAGAGACATACCCCAAAAGATTTGCAGCTGTAACTGCAGCAAAAGGTGGCTCTACAAAGTATTGATATAGGGGGGCTGAATACTTTTGCACATCACACTTTTCAGATTTTTATTTGATTAAAATTTTGAAAACCATGTATGATTTTCGTTCCACTTCACAATTATGTGCTACTTTGTGTTGGTCTATCAGTTGAAATCTCAATAAAATGCATTTAAGTTTGTGGTTGTAAGGTGATAAAATGTGAAAAAGTTCAAAGGATGTGAATACTTTTTCAAGTAAGGTTGTTTAATCATTTCTTTTTGAGTAATCTGTAACCTGTGGCCATAGCGTTTTTAACTTCGTTTTTTTTTGCAGGAAACCACAGCCATAAAAGCCTGTGAAACAAGCCTAACCAAGTTAAAAAAGACATTTAAAAATAATTTAAACCCTTTTTTTTCTTTTCAGATTAAAGACTTTTTGAGTTACATCAAACCCATAAATGTGCATCCAAATGTGATTCCAGTTGGTAAAACACTGGCATATGTTGAAGAAATGTAAGTAAATGTAATTTGTTTGTGGGACCAAATGTATACGCTTACAAAGCAAACCTTAATTGTATCTTGTTTCAATATATTCATACTGTCATTGGTACTGTCATTGTTTTTTAGCCAATGTGTTCATGAATGTGACACCCCCTCCAAAAAAAAAAAAAATCAGAGGAAATTATATACAGTAATAGTGGATACTATATCAGATACTACAAGGGGAAAAAAACTGTCAATATTTTGTGCAGTTATATTTATTAAAGGGGGTTATTCAGCTTCCAAAAGTTAACTACAGATACATCTGCAGCAATGCTAAATACTCATTGTTTCCACATGCACCCTTTGCTCGACTTTATTTTACTTGCTGCTCCTTTTATCACTGTTATTTACATGCAGTGAATCTGTGGACAATCAACATTTCTCACCTAATTCACTGGGGGACACAGTGGATATTAGCCTGGCCGCTAGGAGACTGACACTAGGAGAACAAAAATACCTGTTGGCTCCGCCTCCGGGCAATACCCCTCTCACAGATACTTTGCTTAATCAGTTTAAATATAGTGTCAGTAGGAGGCAGACACGACCTGACTCAGGTCTTTGTCTTACATTGTTTTGTTTTTAGTTTTTTCTTTTTCAGGTGCAGGGGGTCTTAAGCGTGTATGCCACACTAGTCGTACTCCCCCTGCGAACGCAGCACTCAATTGAGCAAGTTGGTCACCTGTCTCGACTTGCTGCGTCTGCGGTCGGATAGCCGGTTAACCCACTTCCATGTGATTTACCCCCCCCCCCCCCTCTGATCCTCAGTACCTTTTCCGAGGTCCCTAGCCTTCCGGCAGGCTTCCGTTATTCTCCGGCGGTGCACCGGCCGCTATTCTACGCGAGTCCCCGGCTTCTCCGGAGACTAGACCGCAATTAAGCCCGCCCATTTCCTGGGCTTTTTCTGGCCTTTGGCCGTGCCTGGGGCTATGCTATTGGCCAGGGGGCTGCCCTGGCAACCACCCAGCCCGCCGTGAAGTTTTCTGCGTGCCAATGCCTAAGTGGAGGGGCCTTATTCTTCTCAGATTCGCGCTGGGACAGTTTTCTCTGTTCCTCAGAACAGTGTTTTGTTTTGTTTTTTTGTTTTTTTTTCTCTACTCCTGGAAGTCACAGCAACTGTGGCCCCCCTCAGCTCCAGACAATCCTCTGTGCAGCTTTTTTCTGCAGCAGTCCGCAAAAGACAATCTTTTAGCGGTCTGGTAGGCTAACCCCCTAGGTTACCCCTAATTCCCTGAGTCCCCTCCGCCATGTCCTCCCGTGAAAAGCCAATACAATCCTCAGTGCCCTCTGGTTCCGCCACGTCTTATACATGTGCCCACTCTAATAGAAAATTGCCATGCAGACAGCCTGAGTCTATATGCTCTGTCTGCATTCTGCCTCAGCCAGTTCTGTAACCTGGCCCCTCTATGGTTCAGCCATCCCCGGATTCGAGTGGTCTCCCTCACCCGGGTTATAGGCGACCTTGCCAGACTTAACCAGTCTGTAGTGGAAACTTTGGAACGGCAGGCGCCCCAGATCGCCGCTCAGTCGTCTGCCTCTAGGGATGTTTCCGGGCACCCTCATAGTTCCCGTTCCAGCTCCAGGAGCCCTCCCTGAAAAAGGATCATGAAGTCTTCCTATAGGTCACGTTCCTCCCCTTCACCTGGGTACTCTCCAGATAGTGCCTCAGCTCACAGCTCTTCACCGACAGGTTGAACCCTGTCTCCCCCTGCTTGGTCTGCTTCTTCTGGAGACGCCTCTGACTCTGACCAGGAGCATCAGCTAGGCAGATCTGTATCTGCTGCTACGCGGGAGCTCAACTGTGCGGTCAGAGATACTCTTCAGATCTCTGAAAACCCTAATACTGCCTCTCAAGAAGACATCTCTTTCCGTCAGTCGCCGCCGTCTGTCTTCTACCAGGAAGTTGAATGTTCTTTTTCCCTTCCCAGACCAGTGTGTTTCCAAGTTGTCAGATCCTCCCGCGGTGGACCCTGCGATAGCTAGGCTCTCCAAGGCTACTATCCTGCCTTTAGTGGACTCCGCCTCTTAGTGATCCCTCGGACAAGAAGGTGGATTCTCTTGCCAAGGCGGTTTTCGTGATGGCTGGCTCCTTCCTGTGGCCTCCCTTCGCCGCCTCTTGGGTAAGCAAGGCCTGCATTTCCTGGGCCAAACAGCTTCAGACAAATCTCTCAGATGAAGCTGCCCTTCAGGACAACCAGCTTCTCGTCTCTCAAATTTGGAACACTTCCAAGTACTTGTGCGATGCCTCCTTGGAAGCAGCTTGCACTGATCTGTCAAGGCATCTGCCAACGACGTAGTGGCTATCCGCCGTATGGTATGGATACTTTCGTGGAACGTTGAGTCCGCCTCCAAGGAGGCGGTAGTGGCCCTTCCCTTTTCTCGGGACGATCAGGGCCGACTTTGGCAAAGGCCTTGAAAAACTTCTCTGAGGCCACAGAGGGAAAAAGCTTTCTCTTCCCCCAGAGGCATCCTAAGCGCCAGGCATCTTCTTCCAGCCGTTCTCAGCGGTTTCACCCCTTTTGTGGCTCCACCTCTCGCTCTGGAGGATAGTCTTCCCGGGACTCCTGATCCAAGAAGCCCTCTTTCAAGCCCACACCTGCCTGGCAGTCCCGCACCAGGTTCTCCAGGCCCTCTGCTTCCAACCCCTCCTCTACATGAAGCACTTCCCCCACTCGGGACCTCTCCGGTGGGGGGACGACTGATTTTCCTCCTGGGAGATTTGGCTTGCCAGCATCGACTCCTGGGTCCGAAAAGTGGTGTCGACCGGCTACTCCATAGAGTTCTCCTCCCTCCCAAGCCGAAGATTTTTTTTGTCTGTCCAATTTGCCTTCTTTACCCACTCGAGCGGCCACGTTTCTCCAGGCAGTCTCCACTCTCCAGCGGCAGGGAGTCATCGTCCCTGTTCCCGCTTCAGAGATTTTCCAGGGCTACTATTCCAACCTGTTCACCGTCCCCAAGAAGAATGGCTCCCTTCGCCACATCCTGGACTTGAAGGGGCTCAACAGGTTCGTACGTTTCCACAGGTTCCTCATGGAGTCCCTGCGATCAGTGGTGGCATCCCTGGAGACTGGAGAATTATTTTCGTCTATCGACATCTGAGACTCTTATATTCACATTTCCATCGTGCTGTGCCATCAGCGATTTCTTTGTTTTGCAGTAGGTTCATGACATTTCCAGTTTGTCGTTCTTCACTTTGGACTGGCCTCTGCCACCCGGGTATTTACCAAGGTAATGGCAGCACTCATGGCCATCCTCCGCAACAAGAGGTGTCGCTGTGATTCCATACTTGGAAGGTCTGTTGGTGAAAACCCCCTCCAAGTCAGACAATCTGACCAGCTTGAGGATTACCTTGGACCTTCTTTGCCGGTTTGGCTGGCTCAGCAATGAGGAAAAGTCTTGTTTTGTGCCTTCTCAATGCATGGAATTCCTGGACATGATCCTTGACACGAACCAGGGCAAGGTTCTCCTCCCGGAGTCAAAGATTCTCTCTTTGGTCCGGTGTGTCCCACCTTCAGAGGAGGTCTCCTTGACGGTTGCCTTGACTGTTCAGGACCTGTGGTCAAAGGTGGAGTCTTCCCTCCAGATCAAACTGCTAGAGCTGAGGGCCATCTTCTTAGCCCTATCTCATTGGACTTCTCTCCTCCAAGGAAGTCCAGTCAGAGTCCAGAGTGACAACTCCACCGCGGTTGCCTTCTTTTACCATCAAGGGGGCACCAGGAGCCGTGCGGCTTTTCTGGAGGCCTCCCGTTCTCTCCTTTGGGCAGAACGCCACGTTCCAGCTCTCCTGGCGGTCTACATTCCAGGTGTGGACAATTGGGCGGCAGACTACCTTAGTTGAGAGACTCTCGACCCGGGCAAGTGGTTGCTCCATCATGTTCCTGCTGGCAGACACTCCCTGGCCTCTTCCTCTGCAGGTCGACCTTCTGTCTCAGGGACCGCCGTTCCACCCCACTTTTACCTCAGCTGCGTTTAATGGCATGGCTGTTGAAGCCAAGGTTTTGAGGAGTCGTGGTTTTTTGTAGTTATCCAAACCATGCTCAAGGCCTGAAAACCCCAGTCAGCTAAGATTTACCATCGCACTTGGAAGGCTTATGTCCGCTGGTGTGAGAGAAACAAATTTCTTCTCTTTTTCTCTTCCCAGGATCCTGACTTTCCTCCAGTCTGGTGTGGATCAAGGTCTGGGTCTTTCTTCCCTTAAGGGACAGGTCTCTGCTCTCTCTATTTTCAGAAGACACTGGCGTTCCGGTCTTAGGTGAAAACCTTTCTACAGGGAGTGGCGCAT
The DNA here is from genome assembly GCA_947044405.1 of Leptodactylus fallax. Taxonomy (NCBI): domain Eukaryota; kingdom Metazoa; phylum Chordata; class Amphibia; order Anura; family Leptodactylidae; genus Leptodactylus; species Leptodactylus fallax. The sequence continues at coordinate 334,548 of CAMRHE010000001.1, read as the reverse complement.
TGTGTCCCACCCTACCATCCTCCCTTGGAACTGTGGGATCTTAACCTTGTCCTCGTCCTCGAGGTTCTTCAGGCTCCCCCCTTCGAGCCTTTGCGGGATATTCCTCTTTGCCTCCTGTCCTGGAAGGTCGCTTTACTGGTGGCCATCACCTTCATCCTTAGGGTCTCTGAGTTGGCTGCCCTTTTATGCCTATAAAAGTAAAAGTGCAGAAAACTATGCATTTTTAATACATTTTACAATATTAATAATGTAGAGTATTACATAATTTCTACTGATTGCAGCTCTGAGTGGGGGTGTCAAACATAGTATTTAATTCTCCTTCTATAGCAGTAAAATGGAGGAAAAAAAGTATTTATTTATTATAATACTAATATCTTTATAATAATATTTTTAAAAAAAACAAAAACATTTTTAACATCCTTAGGGTGATTGTAATGTGACTTATGCTTCGTTCACACCTGCGCTTGAGTCCGTCCAATACCAATCCGAGTGAAAATCTCGGGGAACAGGATCGGCATCGGATACCGACAGGTTAGCGACGCATTGGTTAAAAACCCATTCATTTGAATGGGTTTTTAAAGCAATGCGCGGGTGTCCGATTGCACCCTCTGCGCTGCGAAGCCGTTTTTTTCGTCAGACACGAAGTCCTGCATATCCGACTTTGTTTCCGACGAAAAAAAAAAGGACGGACTCAAACGCAGGTGTGACCCCACCCTAAAATTGTGCTGAATAATACAATTGTTTCAAATACATTGTACTTCTTGTGTGCCCATGCAGAGCAGAGCAGAAATATTTCTTGTGGAACTTGCAGAGAAATTTACAGCAAAATTGGTGATGCTTAGATCCCACACAGAATAGCTGTTCTAGAAGCCCCTGGTGCCAGAAGCTGGTAGTGGACAGTACCGCTCCTATTCAGTTTCCTTGAAGCACAGCTATGCAGTGGACAGAGCTGCTGTGCTGTTCCTATTACTTGCACTTGCTACCCATCACCCATCCACTGGAATGCTTGGATACCAGAGACTGCTACAGCAGCTGATCTGTGTGGGTTCCAGGTGTCAGACCCCCGACAGATCACATACTGATGACTTATCTGGTGGATGGGTCATCAGTATGAAAAATTCATTTGGGACCGCTTTAGGCTAAGGCCCCACATAGCAAAATGCAGTGGGAAAAAACTGCAGAGAAAATGCATCACATTTTTTTCCTCTCTTATTTCATTGGGGGACACAGCACCATGAGTATAGGTATTCCTAATGTCAGCCTCCTAATGACCAGGTCTAAAAATGTCTGCTCTGCCTCTGGTATACCCTCTCCACAGACTCTGTTAGCCAGTTTTAGCCTAGTCTGTTCGTAGGGGGCTGACACAACCTGACTCAGGCCTTCTGTTTTTATATAATTTTTATTTTTCTTTCAGGTGTAGGGGGGACTTCAGCGTATTCGCCCCACTAGGTGTACTCCCCCGTTCCCCCCCTGCGGGTGTTGCGCTCTGTAAAGAGCACCTCGCTGGTCACCCAGTCTACACTGCATTGGCGGCCTGAATGCCAGTGACCCCCACTTCTACGTGGGAGGTACACCGAAGGGGTAACCCTGCAGCACATGATGACGGCGGACTGGTAAGTATACACCACCATTTTCTTTCGCGATGAGCCATCCTGGCCCCTCCTGGCACTGCCATGTTTTATGCGTGCACCCACTGTAATAAAAGGTTATCATGCGGCCAGCCTGTACCCATCTGCTCTCTCTGCCTTCTGCCTAAGCCAGATCAGGACACTCCTGGCCCCCCTTCAGCGGATCCTTTCCTAGAATGGGGAGCTTCCCTTACTCTTACAGCGTCATCATTGTCATGCTGAAAGACCCAGCCACGTTTCACCTTCAATGCTCTTGCTGATGGAAGGCGGTTTGCACTCAAAATCTCACGATACATGGCCACATTCATTCTTTTATGTACACGGATCAGTCGTCCTGGTCCCTTTGCAGAGAAACAGCCCCAAAGCATGATGTTGCCACCCCCATGCTTCACAGTAAGTGTGGTGTTCTTTGGATGCAACTCAGCATTCTCTCCTCCAAACACGATGAGTTGTGTTTCTACCAAACAGTTCTACTTTGGTTTCATCTGACCATATGACATTCTCCCAATACTCTTCTGGAACATCCAAATGCTCTCTAGCAAACTTCAGACGGGCCCGGATATGTACTGGCTTAAGCAGGGGGACACGCCTGGCACTGCAGGATCTGAATCCCTGGCGGCATAGTGTGTTACTGATGGTAGCCTTTGTTACGTTAGTCCCAGCTTTCTGAAGGTCATTCACTAGGTCCCCCTTCCCCCATGTGGTTCTGGGATTTTTGGGATTTTCTCGGCAGTGGGCAAACACCAACACTAACCTACCTGATACAGAGAGGCCCAGAGGCAAAAAAAACTTCTCAGGAACAGCGAGCCCACAACTAAGCTGGGAGAAGATGGGTACAGAGGACTGAAATGTATCCCGAGCCTAGGGAAGGGGACCAAGGAACAGACCTTAATCAGAAAGACGGTACCCAGCATAGGGAGGCCCGCAAGGCTAGGCCTGAACTCAAGGAGCTGGGGGGACAACAGTCTTGACATAACAAGAGGAGGTAAGTAAGGAATTAGAACACTGCAAAGATGCCATAAGGGGTGCCCACTGTGAGAGCTTGAGGAGGGGTAATCAGCAGCTCACACTTCAGAAGAACCATGTAGCTTGAGGGCACAGTCAGCTGAGAAAAGATACTGCTGCAAGCCAAGTGGAAAGAGCACAGGTGTTCCCGGGAAGCCGAGTCCTCTTATTTGGAAGAGGAAAGGGGAGAATCCTGACTATGAAAAACAAGGCCTCCACCAGGGGAACCTTGATGTGCTTGGGAACAAAGGAGGAAAATCCTTCCTAGGACCCATAAGTCAGAACCAGCTTGGACCAGCAGGAACTGGTAAGACGTGGGAGGCCTTCTATGGAGACGAGGTCAAATAGAGGATAAACACAGCTGCCACCAACCATATGATGCAGGAAATAGGTTAAGAATAATCTGGACCTGGCAGCAACTGAGGAGGTAACCAGGAGTCTGAAATTAGATTAGCAGATCAAGAATCTGGGGAACTCTGATGGTCCAATCCTGGGACTAAAGGAAGACAAAAGAAACGGAGGCTTCCAGAACAAGTAAGAGTGGAAATGGAGGGTTGCTGAGGCCCTAGATGACTGCCTTCGGTATGGCATGTGAGGACAGCTGGACAGAACCTGATGTCTGAACCAGACAGGAGCATAACTGAACCAAGGTCAAGTAGAGGCCATTAGATCCATCTCCTCAAGAGGGCATGCCAGGACGGTTTGGAGATGCCTCAATGCCTCAGTGGAAGAGATCTAGGAAGAAGATGACTAAACAATGCAGGTCAATTCAGATAAAGTACCTCTGCAAGTGCATCTTTAGACCACCTAAACGTTGCTCGAGGAGGACTAGACTAGGTGAGGGAGCAAGTTGCAGGGATGGAAACCCCAGCAATCTCTGAACTCTCAGCCCCTAGTTCACAAGACCTGAGCTATGGTCAGGCACTCGTAGGTCACTAAGGTCTGCATAGAGAAAAACCTGTGATCACAAGGAACTGGAAAACTCCCCAGGGTAGCCTAGACAGCCAGGAGGTGTCAGTAAATAATAGCCCGCTTCTAACAGGCGGCCTAATGAATATACAGCATTACTGAGCAAAAAGAATAAAGGAGGGCTCTATCGCCATTTTCCTTATTCTTGTTGTTTCTCTCCTCTGTTGCGTCTTGTTCAAATGCAGCTCCAAGTGTCAGACCAGGAGTATCTGGAGGTTGAAAGTTACATTCATCCATACACCATTATAGCACTCTAGGCCAGCTCAGGCATGGATTAGTGATGTCCATAAGGTCTTTCAGAATGTTACATTGGCATAGTTCTCTGTAACAGGAACTGAAAGGGGGCACACAACTATGAAGTATGTAAAGACACATACAGGCGTCATGAGAGGCACAAAACGTGGGAGACCTTAAGTGTGGCACCCAAATAAAATCAGCCCCATCCCCGAAGAGAGGACTGTCTAGGCGTTACTGCTCCACAGAGGGGGAGCTTAACAGGGGCCCAAACAAGGTCTGTACCTGTTGTGAGGGAAAGGAGTCACCACAAGAAGGGACGGAAGACTCAGCCTCATGCAGAGGGAGTCCTGTACAGCCTGCATGGAATCCTGAATAGCAGGAAGGTAGTTCGCTTGGACTCAGTGCCTGAGTTGGAGGGGTCCGCCAAGGAGGCAGGATAGCTTTTCTTCGCCAGAAGTCTTGTGAGGAAGTGGCCAAGAGGGAGGCAAATGGGACTATTATGGAGAACTATATCCAGACCCTCCAAGGTACTGCACCTTGCCCTAGAAAGGAACAGAAAGAGTGTTAACCACAGATTCAACCTGCAGTAGGGGCTAAAGGGGGCTGCAGCACACAAGAAGCTATTATGAGAGATGGGATGCCAGAGAAGCCACTTCCCAGCTTCATGTAAAGGATGACATTGGGCTGAATCGCTAGAACACCATCGCTGCATGTCACTGTGTCTTGGACTGAAAGAGGGACTAAGTAGTCCAAGGTGCTAGGCCAGAGTCACACCTGAAGTGGGGGAAGCATCTTAGTCTGGATTAACCCCACCTAAGCTACTACCAAGGTAGTGAAGGGCCCAGAACCCCTGGGTTAGAGTGAAGTGCTCATCTCAGGGGGCTGTTCCCCAGTTCCAGGCACCAATGAGGAGATGGTCACTCTATTGCTGAGCCCAGGCAAATGGCCAGTAACTAAATGTGCCTGGAGGAGGCAGCAGGCTGAATATGGGAGAGTGGCTTGATGTAATGGGCCTAGAGTCATAAACTTCAACTAACGTGAGCCTGTGGCAGAGATAGTCAGGGCCACTGTAGCAACGAAAGGGCTGTACTGGGAGTACAGAAGGGTGGAACACCATCTGTTAGATCAATCCCCTCCAGGGCAGAATACCACTCATAGCAGGAGAAGGGCTCCCTGAAAAGCCTGATGTGCATAGGTCAGAGCAATATGGGGAAGCCCATTTAAAGCCTGTTCAGAATTTGTAGCGAGTGGGAAATGAAGGCCCCTCCCAGCCTCACAAAAGTCCGCTCTTGCTCTGACATAGGGAAGGGAGGAACCTTCCCCTAGAAGTAGGCAAAAAAAAAGCCTGAACTGCAAGGGGGGTAGCATTTCACTAGAGGGAGGCGGTGATAAATTTGCACTAGGCCTGGCAGAAGCCTGGGACTAAATTAGTTCAGCCATGCTGCAAAAGTCACCGAGGAAGGGGTGAGAGGCCTGGGAGCTTCACCCTCATTGGAGAGGAGCCCAGGGACTCAGAAGTGACACAGTAAATGCACCTACCAGGGGAGCATGGCTTGGACTAATTTGAATGGATGCTGTGCAGCAGCATGTGGGAGCTTGGAGGGACATTGTGGCAAACAGCGGCCACTGGAGATGGGGCCTAGCACAGAGGGGATCCACGGAGTGAAGCTTACTCACCTGTCCGATGTCTTCGGGTGCTCGCAGGGTCACCCCTTCAGTAAACTCACACTCAAAGTGGGATTATTGGCACTCCAGCTGCGACTACAGACAAATAGGGGGACTGGGTGACTGACGGTGAGGAGATACACAAGCCTGTGTAGGGAAACCCTAGCTGCCTGACACCTAGCACCCACAGGGGGGTACAACTAATGTGGTGGTGCACCCTGAGGACCCTCTGTAATCTTTAAGAGAAAATAAATAAAACTAAAATAATAAAAAGCAGAAGACCTGCAAGCAGGACATGTCTGCCTCCTATGGACACCAGGCTAAAACTGATTAACTTGCTGTCTGTGGAGAGGGTATAGCCCACCTGGTTGTGGCCAACACTTTCTTATTTCCTAGTGTCAGCCTCGTAGTGGCCGGGCCTATACCCATGGTGCAGTGTCCCCAGTGATATAAACGAGAAAGTCTGCATTTCCACAACAAAACACCTTAGGGTGTTTTCACGCACTTTTTTTTTTTTCCCAAAGCTGCCATTTAATATTTTCTATGCAGTTTTTCCATCCTCTCATGGTTTTAGCATAAAAACTTCTTAAAAAGCCATTAGACCATTAGATTTATGCATGTTATGTATGGTTGTGCTGCTTAGATATGTTTAACATGTGCCATATTTCTTACAGCTTGAAGTCTTTCTGTAGATCTTATACTGAAAGCACAGAAGTCAAGTATAAACCTTTGGGTAGTTTGAAAAGACCAAGAAATCTGAATTTGAAGGAGAATGGCGAGTCTGGTAATAGTAATGGAATAGTTAGGAAAGTTTATTTTTTAAATTATTTATCAGCCAAGAACAACATGAGTGCAGTGTGTGCTCTATGATAAACTGTTCTACACTGTTAGTTTAGTTTAAGAAACGTTTTTTGGGGGGCATTTTTATTTTTGCTTCACTTGTATAGTGCCAACATATTCCACAGTGCTTTACAGATCTTGCTGTCCCATATAGGGCTCACATCTTAATCTGTCTTGCTAAAGCACACTGGGCTGTAGCTCACAGAGGTATTAAATTACATAGAACTCTATGGAGAGGGGAGTGATCAGAAGTTCAGTGAGAATACAGAGAAACATACTTGGCTCTAACGTTTTTCCCAACCCATGTGCTTCATTCACATTTATGCTGTTCAGTACTCTCCTATAATGCCCTTTCTGGTGCTGCTTCTAAGTTAATGGGTGTTATGGAGCAGAATCTCCTGTTTAGCTCCTATGATGACTCAGACAGCACAGAGGAATCTCTGAAGCAACTGAGAAATAGAGAGGGAGTCTGCAGAGTTTAAAACTGCTAAAAATTAAGCATATGCTTCATATATAAAGGTCAGAAGGAAATTTAGATTGTTAGCTTTGCTTGGAACAGTGAGTGACAATAACTGTAAAGTGGAGCACTGCATAAGCAAAAAAAATAACTTGCTGTACACTACTATTTATGCAATGTTTATTGAAAGTTAAGGAACACTTTTTTTTTTTTTTTAAATATAAGATGAAAGTGCACTATTAATGTCAGACTGAACTGGCAGATAACGGATAAGTGATTTCTAAAATCTGATCACATCATACACTGATGGTTTTAGCTGGAAAAAAAAAAAAAGTTGGTTGACTGCAGGGAACTCAGTAATGTAAAATGATCAGCTGAAATAGTTAATATTTACCACTTCAAAAACTTTTAGTAAATGTTTCAGGCCAGCTTTAAACATTCCCTTGGTAGGAGTGATGTTCTGACTATATGTACTGTATACTTTTAAACTCAGTCTGTCCTCATCAACATATCAACCCAGCTCTACAGATGATAGGTTAGGGCAACAGTCCCCAACCTTTTCTTCACCATGACCCGACAGGGTGGGTGGTTTAGGGGTGGGGCTTTGGTCAAATGGGAGCGGGGTTATACACCAAACAGCGCTGTAGATTGGGGGGTGCTGGCGGTACCTCGGTGTACAGCACTGTAGACCAGGGCCACGCCAGTAGCTATGCCAGGAGCCACAACACTGTGGCCAGATCGCTGACCCGCCCCACATAATGTGCCGGGAGCCGCATCTACTGAGGCCAGCCCGCGGAATGGTGGTTGGGGACCCCTGGGTTAGGGGAATAACGCTAGTTTTGTCAATATGCAAAATAGGTTTTTTTCATTACTCCAATGTCCTAATTTGCACACTGATAAAACCAGCGATAATGGAGGTACCGATTCACAAGGGCAAAACATTGATTCAAGTGACCCTAAGCTAACAATATATCTGTGGGGCTTGGTTTTGGTAACAGAGTCACTTTAAAATGCAATTTTTCTAGTACTGTAAGTTAATGCTGGCTTTTCTTTCTTGCATGGTAATTTCAATGAATGTTACAGATGAAGACAGCATTGATGAATTATTTGATGATTATCCGCTAAATCATTTAAAGCCTAAGAGTCTCAGAGAGCATGGATGGACATCTGAGAATATTCGGTCTATAAATTGTGAAGGAGATAACCAGCGGACAGTAATCTCCACTACTACCCCACTGTCTATTGCTGCACTGGCAGATTTCTTGGAGTGTGAGGAATCCAATGGTGAAGATGATGATGAAGATGAAGAGGAACAAGCTGAGGATCTAAAGTTGGTTAAAATAGCTGATGGTAAAATAGGCACAAGGGCACCATCACCATCTACAGATTACCATGAAGTAAATAGACTACCAGAAGAAAGTTCATTGCCCACAGATGCCACCATGGCAGAAAACATTTTGCCTCAATGGAATTTATTTTTCAATTCTGTTGAAGGAGAGACTGAACACAATCCTGAAACCTCTGAGGAGGAAAGAGAAAAAAAATTCTCAATCTCCAAAACTATTCAGTGAATCAGATGACGATTCAACGCATATATCCTCTGTAACCTCCTCCCAGTCGACCCATATCTCTGAGCAAGGCAGCCAAGGATGGGACAGTCAGGCAGACACTGTGCTGCTGTCCTCTCAAGAACGGAGGGCTGCAGAACTGCACTGTATGAATAGAGCTACTTATCTCCTCGTTGCTGGTTCAGGAAATACACAGACGCCAGATCCCAACCTTGATAGAGCACAAATTGACAGGAGTAATGGAGAAATTATGGGAACAAGTGAGACCGGAGAAAGTAATCTGTATATACAAACAGGGGGCCAAACTGAAGTTAAGGCTGATGGTAGAGCAGACTCTCAAAGTTCTTCAGACTTTGAGATTCCATCAACACCTGGAGCTGAGCAGCCTCAGCCTGAAAAACTGCACTATCTGTATGAACGCCTGGCCACAGGAGACGTCCTCACAGCAGCTAAACAAAAATAAACTTGTGTGTTTTTTAATGTAAATCCATTTCCTGGATATTCTAATATATCACTCTGACATTCCCTACTGGATGATATCTACACTAAGGGTGTAATGATTTTATTTTATTATGTTGTTGTGCCTTTAAATTCCTCTTGAATTCAATACAGTTAATTTTTGTTTAAAATCAGCAAAGTTAAACGTATTCACATCTTATCTTCTAAAGGTCTTTATACATGCATCACTCAGGTGTGTTCCAAAATGACAAGAAATGATGCACTGTTACTCAAACAGCATTTTTTCCATGCATCTATTTTGTCAGATTCCTCCTGAAGATGGCATCTTATGATTTATGAACTTCTGCATGGATTCAACATATACTACAATATGTCATTTGTTGTTGTGGACATTGCATCATGTGGCTACACACGAATTTACCCCGTTAAATGTAGAACAGCAAATCTTTGTCAGAAATTTGAGTAACCCACTGGTCACAGATTTTTTTTTCTTATGTCAAATTCCTCCCTCTGTATGTGCACTTGAAGGGGTAATACTGTCTCATTAAGTGAATGAAAAAAAAGGGGGAGGGGGGATCAATTGCCAAACCGCCTTTTGAAGAAAAATCAAAACAGCAGGCAGGCATTCCTCGGACTGATATAAGTAATGAAAAGTACTTCTTGCTGTGCAAAAAAAAAAAAAAAAAAACTCCTTATGCCCATACATGGAAATAAAAAAATTATGGATGTCAGAATATGGTGACTCGAAAATTTATTTATTTTTTTAGGTTTTTCTAAGGTGTTTTTTTTTTTTTTTTTTTGGTGTTAAAACGTAACAAAACTACATTTCCCATGATTCATTTGCCTGCTCTCACTTTCTGTTTTCCCCTCCCTTCTTCACTCTCCCCTGCAATGTAATCACAGGTAATAAATCTCTCTGAAATCTAAGGTCACATGCTGCAGTGATGTTTCCTTTGCAGCTGACTCCCCTCTGTGAGCAGCAAACACAGAGAGTGAGAGCAGGCAGATGAATCATGAGAAATGTAGTTTGTCCACATATTCACTGCATGTAAATAACAGTGATACAAGGAACAGCAAGTAAAATAAAGACAAACAGAGGCTGCATAAGGGAACAGTGAGTACTTAGCACTGCTGTGGATGTATTTGCAGATAATTTTTTTTGAAGCTGGATGATAACAGAAGAGATGGCCATCAAATAATGCAATTGCATAGGACATGAATATTTAACCCTTAGGCGCACCAGGACGTACAGTTACGTCCTGGTGCACGTGACTAAACATGGCGGCCGCTCTGAAACAGATCGGCTGCACTAGCTGCCGGGTCTGAGCTGTTTCATACAGCAGGGACCCGGCAGCATTGCCCGTGATCAGAGATGACTCTGATCACGGGCATTTAACCATTCAGATGCTGTGGTCAAGTGCGACCACAGCATCTGAGTGGTTACTTTCACTTTCTGTTTGCTTCTCGGTAACGGGACGGCCCCCCCCGCGGCGCGATCGTGGGAGCTGTCCCGTTACCATGGCAGCCTGGAGCCTTCTGAAGGCTCCCAGCCCTGCCATTGTATTGTAACTACTGAAGCCTGCGTGTAGCAGGCTTCAATAGTTACATAGCAAATCTGCCATAGACTGCAATACAGTAGCATTGCAGTCTATGGCACAGGTGATCTAAAGATCACATGTTCAAGCCCCCTAGGGAGGCTAAAAAAAAAGTTAAAAATAAAAGAAAAAAGTTTTAAAAAAAAAACAAAGTTTAAATCATCCCCCCTTTCCCTAGATCACATATAAAAGTAAACATAAACACATTAGGTATCCCCAAGTCCATAAATGCCCAAACTATTAAAATATAAAATCATTTGTCCCATACGGTAAACGCCGTAGCAGGAAAAAAAATCAAAATGGCTGATTTGGCGTTTTTTCGCCAAATTACATCCCTAATAAAAAGTGATAAAAAGATCATACATCCCCCAACATGGTATCAATAAAACTACATATTGTCCCGCAAAAACACAACTTACACAGCTCCGTATGCTGAAATATAAAAAAAAAGTTACAGGGATCAAAATGTGATTCAAAGAATTTTTTTTTTTTTTTTCTTCAAAATTTTGAATTTTTGTAAAGTTATTACACATGAAAAAAACTATATAAATTTGGTATCACTGTGATTGTACTGACCTACAGAATAAAGCTAACAGAATTTAATAGCGGTCTTTAAATATCTGAAAGGTAGTCACAGTGCTGAGGGATCTAACCTTTTCTCATTAGCGGAAGGAATTACGAGAATGGGATGAAACTAAAAGGAAGGAGATACAGATTAGACATTAGGAAAAACTTTTTAACAGTGAGGGAGTGGAATAGGCTGCCACTGGAGGTGGTGAGTTCTTCATCAATTGAAATCTTCAAGTGGAAACTGGATAAATATATAGCTGGGATGATCTAGGAAAACCTGCTTTTGCAGGGGGTTGGACTCGATGGCCCTTGAGGTCCCTTCCAACTCAAAAAAAAAAATAAAATTTTTACCGCAGAGTGGAAGCCATAAAAAAGAAAGACATATGAAAACAGCGGTACTATGTTTTTTTTTTTTTCTCAATTCCACCTCATTCTGAATTTTTTTCCCACTTCCAGGTACATTGTACAAAATAATAAATGTTACCACTTTGAAGTACAACTTGTCACGCAAAAATGAAGTCCTCATATGACTACGTAAACAGAAAAATGAGAACGTTATGGCCTTTGGAATGTAAGAAGTAAAAAACGAAAACACAAAAATGAAAAATGTCTACGTCTCGTAAGGGTTAATTGGTGGCGGGGGGGGGGGGGGCCTGTCAGGACCCCTACCATTCAGTTTCCCTATGCCAGTGTGAGATCCAGGGTGTACTTGACATACTTATACTAGTGTCTTACAGACACTAGACTTTAATGGAACAACACCAGCTGCAGTACTCAATATGGCTGCTATTAACCCCTTAAGGTCCCAACCCAAACGTGCGTTAAGGTCCAAGCCTCGTTTTTCAAAACTGACATGTATCAATTTATATGGCAAGAACTTTGAGACGCTTTAATTTACTCAAGTGATTTTGAGAGTGTTTTTTTTGGTGACACATTGTACTTCATGTTAGTGGTAAACACTAATGAATATTTTTGTATTTGGAAAAAATTGCAATTTTTCAAAATGTGAAATGCTCTGCTTTTCAAAAGGATAGTCATACCACCCAAATATATTAATAAATATTCTCTACCATATCTCTGCTTTATATTGGCATCGTCTTTTAATCATCCTTTCATTTATTTTGGACATTATATAGCTTACAAAAGTACCAGCGATTTCCCAAACTAATTTTTTAGGGACCACTTCAGTTCTGAAGGGGATTATAAAGGCCTATATATTAGAAACCCCCATGAATCACCCAATTTTCAAAACTACGCCTTTCAAATAATTCAAAACAGCATTTGGGAAGTTTGTTAACCCTTTAAGCATTTCACAGGAATTAAAACAATATGGAGGTGAAATTTAGACATTTCATTTTTTTTTCAATAATACATTTATTTAGCCCTAAAATTAACACATTCACAGAGGGTTAAAGGAGAAAACGCATCTCACAGTTTGTTATGCAATTTCTCCAGAGCACAGAAATACCCCAAATGTGGGTGTAAACCGATGTTTAGGCGAACGGCAGTGCACGGAAGGGAAGGAGCGACACTGGATGTTTGGAAAGCAGATTTTGCTGCAATAGTTTTCAGGTGCCATGTCTCATTTGCAAAACCCCTAGAGTACCAAAACAATGTAAACCCCCTAAAAGTGACCCCATTTTGGAAACTACACCCTCACAGAATTCATCAAGAAGTATAGTGAGCCGTTTCACAGATTTTATTAACAGAGATGTGTAAATGAAAAATGACTAAAACGTCACTTTATCCCCAAAGTTTTCATTTTCACAAGGGGTTAAAGTAGAAAAAGCACCCTACAGTTTGTTAAACAATTGCTCCTGAACATGGCAATAGCCCATATGTGGTCATAATCTGGTGTATGGGTACATGGCAGGGCTCAGAATGGAAAGAGCGCTATTTGGCTTTTGGAGGGCAGATTTTTCTGGAATAGTTTTCAGGTGCCATGTTGCATTTGCAGAGCCCCTAAGGTGCTATTTCTTCTCCTCTGCCCCTTTCGGTTGGGGTTCCTCAAGGCTCGGTCCTAGGTACCCTCCTCTTCTCTCTGTACACAGCCCTAGTTGGACAAACCATTCGCAAATTTGGCTTTCAATACCATCTTTATGCAGATGATACCCAACTATATACCTCATCCCGTGACATCACCCCTGCACTACTACAGAGCACCAGTGACTGTCTCTCTGCTGTCTCTAACATCAAGTCTTCTCTTTATCTGAAATTGAATCTTTCAAAAACTGAACTTCTTGTGTTCCCTCCATCTACTAACCAACCTAACCCTGATATCTCCATTTCTGTCTGTGGCCTTACTATTACCCCGAGGCAGCATGCCCGCTGTCTGGTGGTTGTATTTGTTTCAGATCTCACCTTTACCCCACATATTCAGACACTTGCATGCTCTTGTCACCTGCACCTTAAAAACATCTCTAGAATTCGCCCTTTTCTCACCGTGGAAACATTAAAAACCCTCATTGTCGCTCTGATTCTCTCTTGTCTTCACTATTGCAATTCTCTTCTAATTGGGCTTCCTCTTACTAAACTCTCCCCTCTACAATCTGTCCTGTCTTTCTGCATCTACCTTGTGTTAGTCGCTGTATTGGTTGCATCACAGAATACAATATAAAATTATCACACTGACCCACAAATCCATCCATAGCGCTGCACCCCCCTATATCTCCTCCTCTCACTGTCTACCGCCCTAACCGTCCTCTTCATTCTGCCAATGACCTTAGACTTGCATCCTCTGTTATCCGATCATCCCATTCCCGTCTCCATGACTTTTCTCGAGCTGCATCGGTGCTCTGGAATGCTTTACCCAAGACAATCCGATTAATCCCCAACTACAGCAGCTTCAATACTGCCCTAAAATCACATTTGTATGGTCAGTCTTGACTAATTATCAGGTTGAGGTGTTACAAAAAGGTTTATCTTTCTCGCCAGCAGCAAAGTTTGATAGGTTTACTATGATCAAAGATCTAGAACTATTTGCACGTAAGGTTCTTTTTAAAAAATATTTTAAACAGGAAGTCAATAGCGAACTTATTTCTATTGTTGAACAACGGGCTGTACGAGATTTGGAACTTCTTCTTGAGGAACAGACTGATATTAAACATTAGGATATGCCCGTACATCTGTGTCGGCGCTCGCAGCATTTCCTTCCTTTATCTTTCAGCCGAGCAGTTGACATTTTTGTTAAGCTGGTTAAAAAGGATTTGGATGATATACCTGAAAATGTCATTGAATCTAATTTAAACTTTGGCCAACGTAAGGCTTTGGAAGAATTACGTACATTTAGAGATATTGTGATCAAGCCGGCTGACAAGGGGGGAAATGTTGTGATCTGGCCGACACAGATGTACGAGTATGAAGCTTTTAAACAACTTAATAATACAGTTTGTTACCGTAGACTCCCTGGTGATCCTACTGTTCAATTTAAAATTGAATTGGACAATATTTTAAATGATGCAGCTGCATCAGGAATTATCAATAATGACATCTTATTGGGTCTTACTGTAGATTTCCCAATAATTCCTACACTATATCTTCTTCCTAAAATTCACAAAAATAGCAAAATTCCGCCAGGGCGGCCTATTGTCTCTGGTATAGGTAGCCTGTGTGAAAATATTGGTAGGTTCATAGACCATTATCTTAAACAATGTGTTTGAAATTTTACCTTCTTATATTAAGGATACTTCAGATATGTTAAGACACTTAGATGAAATGCATGTGGATGAGGATACTCTCTTGGTTACCTGTGACGTCGAGTCTCTGTATACGTCTATTGGTCATGACCATGGAGTATGGGCATCAAAATTCTTCTTACAAAACACCAATTTAGATATTGATTTGGTTAACTTCATTATGGATTTGTTATATTTTGTTTTGACACACAATTATTTTTTATTTAAAGATCGCTTGTTCCTACAGCTCCAGGGCACAGATATGGGGGCGTCTTGTGCGCCCTCGTATGCTAATCTATTCCTGGGGCTGTGGGAACGTGAGGTGATTCCATATGTGGAGGGTTTTGATGCCGTGCTCCATTGGTCAAAATACATTGATGATATTTTTTTCATCTGGCAGGGCTCGGCATCACGTCTTGAGAGTTTTCTGTCATCTTTAAATGCAAATGATCTTAATATCCGCCTTACTTGGCATTATAGTAGAGCGAAAATTGAGTTTCTAGATACCTTAATTGAACGTGATCCTGATGGCATGATATCTACTGATGTATTTAGAAAAGAATCTGCCACAAACTCATTTCTTCATGCAACCTCTTCTCACTACTATAAAGTTAAAGATGCAATTCCGGTCGGCCAATTTTTGCGTGTCAGACGTATCTGCTCCAATGACTCCAACTTTGAAAAACAAGCCTTGGATCTTACCACACGTTTCAAACAGAGAGGTTACAATAGGAAATCCATCAATTCTGGATATCTTCGTGCAAAAAACACACCACGCGAATCCTTGTTGGTAAGTCGGGGATCTATTAAAAAAGCTGACTCTTCTCAAATTAGGTTTATCACCAATTTCAATTCTAGGTGGCGAGATATTCGCGAAGTACTCCAAAAACATTGGTCAGTTCTATTGACTGATTCTGATATAGCTCCATATTTGAAGGACTTTCCTAGTATTACATGGAGACGTTCCAGAAATTTGAGAGATATTCTTACTAACAGTCATTATGTCTCTAGACCGCTGACCAATGTTTTTGGTAGTAGTGGGCCGAAGTTTGGTTTTTACCCCTGTGGAAGATGTAGTATGTGTTGTTACATGTTGAGGACTTTGGAATTTAGTGATTCCACTAATCATAGGTGTTATAAAATTCGTCATAATATCACATGTACAACTTCTGCGGTGATTTATTATGCAACATGCCCATGTGGGTTTATTTATATTGGTATGACAACTAGGGCCCTTAAGACCAGAATATCTGAACACGTTAGCAAAATACAATCTGCTGCATCAGCCCCAGAATTTGAGAAATTGCAACCGATCCCTAGACATTTTAGAGAATGTCATGGATGTAATCCAAAAGGTTTTAAAGCCTTTGGTATTGACCGTGTCCAACTGGGTTCCCGTGGTCGGGATATTAAAAATGCATTATTACATAAAGAAGTGCGATGGATAGTTACTCTTAAGACAGCCTCACCTTTGGGTTTAAATGAGGCAGTCAGCTTCAGACCTTTTTTATAAAGGTATGCTTTTGTGTTTTTAATTTTTTTGTTATTCATTGTATCATTGTTTGTTTTTCTTTAAGATGGGATGAGATATATTTTTGAAGCTCTTGAAGATTTATACGCTTTCCAACAGATGTGCAGCATTCATCTACACCTGGACTTTTTTTTTTTTTTTTCACATTATGTGTTTCACATATCTATATTATATATTTGTATTATATTTCATGTATCTATATAAAATTTTGTGTTTTGTGTATATATATACCCGTATATGCCGGCGTATAAGACGACTGGGCGTATAAGACGACCCCCAACTTCTGCCCTAAAAATATAGAATTTGGTATATACTCACTGTATAAGACTACCCCTCTCCCAAATGAAAAAAAAGTCTGCTTTGATTTCAACATGTTAATTTTAATTCAAATGCATATGACATGCAGGTACTGTATATAACAGCAAAACTGTCACTTATAAACATAAGGTTGTTTCAAACATGTACGGTAAAGCTAAGCTCTTCATTAATATCACAGCATGGATGCGAGGGGAATCTGGCGTTACTGCACCGCCAGCTTTCCCCTCGCATCCATGCTGTGATATTAATGAAGATCCGACATGCTTCTGTAAGTGCCGCCTGTGACCCCCAGCTCTGTGACGCCGACCGCTGTGACGGGGCGGCTGCATTAGCATACAGCGCGCCGCCCCGTCAGCGTGTACTAAGCCTCTTCTAATGACTGTGAGAGGCGGATTGCCGCGCATGCGCGGCGGTCCCAGGAAGCGGCTCTCTACGCGCTGACGGGGAAAAAAACACCTCACACAGTGCGGCCCCCGTATATCCGGCGTATAAGACGACCCCCCACTGTAGCCATTATTTTAAGGGGTTAAAAAGTCGTCTTATACGCCAGTATATACGGTATATATATATATATATATATTTATATTATGTTTCACTTATGCCACTTTACATGCTTTTGATCTTTTTATAATTGATGATCATCTTAATTGATTCACTTTTATCACATTTTTTCACATTATATGTATTTATGTGTTTTTTATTATTTTATTATTTTTTATGATTAAATTATTATTATTTTTTTTTTTTTATATATGTACTAATTATATTCCTACAGTCATGGCCAAAAGTTTTGAGAATGATAAAAAATATTAATTTTTACAAAGTCTACTGCTTCAGTTTTTCTAATGGCAATTTGCATATACTCCAGAATGTTATAAAGAGTGATCAGCTTAACAGCAATTACTTGCAAAGTCAATATTTGCCTAGAAAATGAACTTTATCCCCCAAAACACATTTCAACATCATTGCAGCCCTGCCTTAAAAGGACCACCTAACATCGTTTCAGTGATTGCTGCATTAACACAGGTGTGGGTGTTGATGAGGACAGGGCTGGAGATCAATCTGTCATGATTAAGTAAGAATGACACCACTGGACACTTTAAAAGGAGGCTGGTGCTTGCCATCATTGTTTCTCTTCTGTTAACCATGGTTATCTCTAGAGAAACACGTGCAGTCATCATTGCACTGCACAAAAATGGCCTAACTGGGAAGAGTATTGCAGCTAGAAAGATTGCACCTCAGTCAACAATCTATCGCATCATCAAGAACTTCAAGGAGAGAGGTTCCATTGGTGCCAAAAAGGCTCCAGGGTGCCCAAGAAAGACCAGCAAGCGGCAGGACCGTCTCTTAAAAGTGTTTCAGCTGCGGGATCGGGCTACCAGCAGTGCAGAGCTTGCTGAGGAATGGCAGCAGGCAGGTGTGAGTGCATCTGCACGCACTGTGAGGCGGAGACTCTTGGAGCAAGGCCTGGTCTCAAGGAGGGCAGCAAAGAAGCCACTTCTCTCCAGAAAAAACATCAGGGACAGACTGATATTCTGCAAAAGGTACAGGGAGTGGACTGCTGAGGACTGGGGTAAAGTCATTTTCTCTGATGAATCCCCTTTTCGATTGTTTGGAAAATCTGGAAAACAGCTTATTCGGAGAAGAAGAGGTGAGCGCTACCACCAGTCTTGTCTCATGCCAACTGTAAAGCATCCTGAAACCATTCATGTGTGGGGTTGCTTCTCAGCCAAGGGAATCGGCTCTCTCACAGTCTTGCTTAAAAACACAGCCATGAATAAAGAATGGTACCAGAATGTCCTCCAAGAGCAACTTCTCCCAACCGTCCAAGAGCAGTTTGGCGCTCAACAATGCCTTTTCCAGCATGATGGAGCACCTTGCCATAAAGCAAAGGTGATAACTAAATGGCTCAGGGAACAAAACATAGAGATTTTGGGTCCATGGCCTGGAAACTCCCCAGATCTTAATCCCATTGAGAACTTGTGGTCAATCATCAAGAGACGGGTGGACAAACAAAAACCAACAAATTCAGACAAAATTAAAGCATTGATTCTGCAAGAATGGACTGCTATCAGTCAGGATTTGGTCCAGAAGTTGATTGAGAGCATGCCAGGGAGAATTGCAGAGGTCCTGAAGAAGAAGGGTCAACACTGCAAATATTGACTTACTGCATTAACTCATTCTAACTGTCAATATAAGCTTCTGTTACTCATAATATGAATGCAATTATATTTCTGTATGTGATAAAAACATCTGACGAACACACATAAAAACCAGAGGGCAGCAGATCATGTGAAAATATAATATTTGTGTCATTCTCAAAACTTTTGGCCATGACTGTATATATTTGAATATGTTGAATATATATATATAGTTGGAACTGCCTTTTCATATTGACGTTGCCTCTTAAATATATATAATATCTATTATGGCAGTCATATATATGTTTTTTATATATCTTACCCTATAAATATAGCGTGGCATATCAGCGCGCTGCTATCAATGTATTTGCATTATACCATCTTGTAATATTTAGATATGTAGGATACTCTGTTCAGGTTGTTCTGCGCTGCCTTTTAATAGATCAATATGTTGATTCCGTTGATATTATATATACCTTTCATCATTATCGCTATACTTACCTTTTCATGCGTTCCAGCGTGGTGCGCATGTCTTTGGTACGCTGACCTCGTGAGATCAGCTAAGCGCTATTACGTGCATGTGAGCTGCGCGTCATATGACGCGACTGCTCATTACTGCGCATGCGCTGGGCTGATCTTCGTTATGGCCATCACAACGCCATGCGCTACTTTCCACAGCTGGTTTCACATTATTTGGGGGTTCCTATATATACCTCTCCCTTTTGCTGGTCACTACACCTCCTGAGGAAGCTTTTTAGCGAAACGTGTTGAGGTGCGTTTCCACGCATACCTTTGTGTTCACTGGGGCTCAAAATTGTCTTTATAATGGCTACAGGTAATCATCATTATGTTGCATCCATTTATTGGTTTATTTGATATGCTTTCCATATATCATTACTTTTTTCCATACATGGTATTCATTATATTTAAATAATATATTCAAGCAGTATATGGATAGTGTTCATTTTGCATTTCCATATGTATTTTTTATACCTTTTTGTCTATGTGGTATTTAATCACTATTGATTGGGTTAAAATCCCTATCTAGATATTTTTCTATATATGGTCTGCAAATTTTTGTATATGGAATATCAGCTATATAATTTGGGCCATTATATATATACAGTCATCTTTATATATCTTCTTTGAACCTCTTTATGTGACGCATATGTCCTGTGTTGTGTCTTATCTTTTGTTTGTGTCACCTGTATTATTGAATTTGGCATATATATATTTTAAATGTGTTATTTATTGCATTTTCATTAATAAATATATATTTTACATATTTTTTTGAGATTTTTTTGCTTTTTCTTGACTAAACTCTTCTTATGTTGGAATATTAATTTTGCAGTCAAGTTTATATATGGAGGTTTTTGTTGGTCAGGCTTATCACGTGACCTGATCACATTGCAGTGTGTGGAGGTGCAGAACAATAACACCTCTGTTCCTCAGATCCTGTCCTCTCCATCTAGAAGTTACACTGCACTCCTTGCACTTAGTATATGTTTATTCACAGATACTGGCTGGTGACAGTTTCATACAGCTTCAGTTACACAACCTTTTCTATTAAAAGATGGCTGGACCATGGTAGCAAACAAGCCCCCTGACCTCTTGTGTCCCCCTATCTCCTCATAGAATGTAAGCTCTTGCGAGCAGGGCCCTCACTCCTATTGTTTGATATGTTTATTTCTTTGTCACATTGTAATATCTCATATTGTCTGTTTTATGTATCCTCTAATTTGTAAAGTGCTACGGAATATGTTGGCGCTATATAAATAAAGTTACTATTATTATTAATAAAAGTGACCCTATTTTGGAAACTACAGTCATGGCCAAAAGTTTTGAGAATGACACAAATATTATATTTTCACATGATCTGCTGCCCTCTGGTTTTTATGTGTGTTTGTCAGATGTTTTTATCACATACAGAAATATAATTGCATTCATATTATGAGTAACAGAAGCTTATATTGACAGTTAGAATGAGTTAATGCAGCAAGTCAATATTTGCAGTGTTGACCCTTCTTCTTCAGGACCTCTGCAATTCTCCCTGGCATGCTCTCAATCAACTTCTGGACCAAATCCTGACTGATAGCAGTCCATTCTTGCAGAAACAATGCTTTAATTTTGTCTGAATTTGTTGGTTTTTGTTTGTCCACCCGTCTCTTGATGATTGACCACAAGTTCTCAATGGGATTAAGATCTGGGGAGTTTCCAGGCCATGGACCAAAATCTCTGTTTTGTTCCCTGAGCCATTTAGTTATCACCTTTGCTTTATGGCAAGGTGCTCCATCATTGCTGGAAAAGGCATTGTTGAGCGCCAAACTGCTCTTGGACGGTTGGGAGAAGTTGCTCTTGGAGGACATTCTGGTACCATTCTTTATTCATGGCTGTGTTTTTAGGCAAGACTGTGAGAGAGCCGATTCCCTTGGCTGAGAAGCAACCCCACACATGAATGGTTTCAGGATGCTTTACAGTTGGCATGAGACAAGACTGGTGGTAGCGCTCACCTCTTCTTCTCCAAATAAGCTGTTTTCCAGATGTTCCAAACAATCGAAAAGGGGATTCATCAGAGAAAATGACTTTACCCCAGTCCTCAGCAGTCCACTCCCTGTACCTTTTGCAGAATATCAGTCTGTCCCTGATGTTTTTTCTGGAGAGAAGTGGCTTCTTTGCTGCCCTCCTTGAGACCAGGCCTTGCTCCAAGAGTCTCCGCCTCACAGTGCGTGCAGATGCACTCACACCTGCCTGCTGCCATTCCTCAGCAAGCTCTGCACTGCTGGTAGCCCGATCCCGCAGCTGAAACACTTTTAAGAGACGGTCCTGCCGCTTGCTGGTCTTTCTTGGGCACCCTGGAGCCTTTTTGGCACCAATGGAACCTCTCTCCTTGAAGTTCTTGATGATGCGATAGATTGTTGACTGAGGTGCAATCTTTCTAGCTGCAATACTCTTCCCAGTTCGGCCATTTTTGTGCAGTGCAATGATGACTGCACGTGTTTCTTTAGAGATAACTATGGTTAACAGAAGAGAAACAATGATGGCAAGCACCAGCCTCCTTTTAAAGTGTCCAGTGGTGTCATTCTTACTTAATCATGACAGATTGATCTCCAGCCCTGTCCTCATCAACACCCACACCTGTGTTAATGGAGCAATCACTGAAACGATGTTAGGTGGTCCTTTTAAGGCAGGGCTGCAATGATGTTGAAATGTGTTTTGGGGGATAAAGTTCATTTTCTAGGCAAATATTGACTTTGCAAGTAATTGCTGTTAAGCTGATCACTCTTTATAACATTCTGGAGTATATGCAAATTGCCATTAGAAAAACTGAAGCAGTAGACTTTGTAAAAATTTATATTTGTATCATTCTCAAAACTTTTGGCCATGACTGTACAGCTCTCACAGAACATATCAAGGGGTATAATGAGCATTTTGACCCGACAGATTTAATTAACATTGGGACATGAAAAATTCCTTTTTTTTTTCCAATAAACTGTCAATATAGCCCCATATTTTTCATTTTCATAAGAGAATAAAGAAGAAAAAACTCCCAAAAAGTTAGTTACACAATTTCTCCTGAACACGGAAATGCCTCATATGTGATCGTAAACTGCTTAATGGGTACATGGTGGAGCTCAGAATAGAAAGAGCGTTATTTGGCTTTTGGGGTGCAGATAATGCTGGAATAGTTTTCAGGTGCCATGTCGCATTTGTAGAGCCCTGTTAAAGATGAATATTAATAATTAATATTCATCACTCCTGACTTGCTTCACCATTATGTTAGAGGGAACTGGGTATTACTAATAATTACTATTCTTCTCTGATCCCTCCTTTCTCCTTAGGTATATCTACTTATCTGTTTCCTTGACTGGTTTGCATGTACGATAATTTACCCCACAATATTAATCATAAAATACGTTTATTATTAATGCACTTGTAATATGATGGAACTAGGTTATAGAATAATACAAAACAGTATTAACACAGTGCAATACAATAAGTACAGAACCCAATTACCCAGGTGAATATAAAACCTACAGATATCGCTACATACACACACATACACACACACACAACCCCTGACAAGTTACTAACTGACCCTTTCTGTAAGGAACACAGCAGTAGTAATACAGACTGATAGATAAATGGATAGATAGATAGATAGATAGATAGATAGATAGATAGATAATAGATGGATGATGGGTGGATAGATGGATAGAGAGAGAAAGTTATACTTAAGCCTTATTATGCTCTGGTGGTATATGGAGCTTGTCTAGGTGAAGCTGGTCAATCCATCTCCCAAGGGCTGGTGGTGAAGAGAGAGAGAGGGAGAGCTTTTGGCCCATCACATATATGGCCCACAACTCCGCCCACCTAGATGTTGTCACTCCAATCAGGCTCTTGGTATTGTAATATAAGTTTAGATGCAATACTTCTTATGAGTCTTGGGATGGCGCTCTAACACTTAAAATCGATCCTTGGCCCAGGGGTAATGACCTACCTCCCCCATCTGCTCCGGGTAACTCTCTTTGAACAAAGGAAGCTGATTAACATCACCATGAAGGTCTCATTAGCATATTCCATCTCATTATGTTAAACAAAAGCCTTCCTGGCCCATGCTTGATGTCTGTTAGAAAACAGGTTTTGTAGCATGCAGACACTTATGTTCAGAAGTTCTGAATGGAATGATTGAGATAATAGATAAATATATATATATTAATGTTTGTGGTAAGCACTTCCCTTTACAAGCCCCTAAATTACCAGTACAATGGAAACCCCCCAAAAATGACCCCATTTTGAAACCTACACCCCTCATAGAATTTATCAAGGGTTATGGTGAGTATTTTTTCCCAATAAACCATCCATTTAGCACCATAATTTTAATTTTTGCAAGTGGTTAAAGAAGAAAAAACACCCCACAGTTTGTTATACAATTTCTTCTGAACACAGAAATTCCCCATATGTGGTTGTACTCTGCTGTATGGGTACATGGCATGGCTCAGAATAGAAAGAGCGCTATTTGGCTCGAATAATTTTCAGGTGCCATGTCGCATTTGCAGAGCCCCTAAAGTAGTTGTACAATGGAAACCCCTCACAAGTGACCCCATTTTAGAAACTACACCCCTCAAGGAATGTGTTGGCATAGGATTAATCTTTGTACTTTCCAGGCGTTCAACAGTAAACATGTATTTAGTCAGGAACAAGGATAATACACTATACAATTTGTATTCCTTAGCTTAGTATCTCAGCTTCTTGTCTGTGAGCTTCCATGTGCTGTGATCTGTGCTGCAGTTTTTGCAGAGAGGGAGGAACTTCCTAGTTTGCTACTCTAGCCCCCTCCTCCTTTTTAACAGTGCTTTATTAAAGAGGACCTTACATGTCCTCATGTATATGCAGTTTTACATACCGCTACATTCAGCGCACTGTCGGCTTTCCCGTTATGTGCCCCAGGGATGGAGCTATCGGTGGTCTTAGTTTCACCATCCACTGTCAGGGGGAGGTTCCTCACAGCCCAGCTAGACTGTGACAGTGGGATGAGATCGGTAATGACACCGATATCTCCAGCCCCAGGGCACATAACAGGAAAGCCGACAGTACGTTGAATTCAGCACACTGTCGGCTTTCTAGCGGAATATAAGGGGGCGTTCACACTACCGTTGGTGACCATCAGTAGTGTCCGTTGCTATTGTCCGTTACAAGATTTTAGCATTGGACACTAACTAAATCATCAGAAATCTGGTAAAATTTCCATTAATTTCAATGGGTTTTTATATTGTGTCCGTTTACACCCAATCCATCAGAAGTCCGTTTTTTTTTCGTGGACAAAAAAATCCTACATGCAGGACTTTTTTGTCCATTTGGAAAAACGGATTGTTGAAGGACAGCAAGTGTCTGTTATTTTTTTTAACACTGAAATCAGTTATTGTCCGTTATTTTATGTCCGTTTTTTTTCTGCGCATGCTCAGAAAGCAGAAACAAAAAAAAAAATAAAAAATAGTTCATCACCCAGAAAAAAAAAATTAAGGATGCTTAAAGCCATCACCAAAAAAAAATATAAAAAAGGTGTTCAAACACCAAAAAAAATAAAAAAAGTTTTGCACTCCTTGCACTAGAAAACAACAAGATTTGCACTCTGCACTGTAAAAAAACAACAAATTTTGCACTCCTATGCACTATAAAAAACACGTTTTGCAATCCTATTGATTTTTGAAGATAAATTTATATACAATAAAATATTTTTAATAAAAACATTTTTTTATCCACAAAATTACAAACAGAGCCAAAAGGATGAACAAACACGCTTTCTTTAAAGGCGGTGTCAGGGGAGGGACCCTTGGTGGACAAAGTGTATGTGTATGTTTACACTTTGTCCACTGAGGGCCACCCCCCGATGACACCACCCTTAAGAAAGCATGTGCAAAACACAAGCTCAGGCAAAAGGATGAACAAACACGCTTTCTTTAACCCCTTAACGACCGAGGGCATAA
This sequence comes from Leptodactylus fallax, assembly GCA_947044405.1. Taxonomy (NCBI): domain Eukaryota; kingdom Metazoa; phylum Chordata; class Amphibia; order Anura; family Leptodactylidae; genus Leptodactylus; species Leptodactylus fallax. The sequence continues at coordinate 309,406 of CAMRHE010000001.1, read as the reverse complement.
TAGTATGTCCTGAGTCGTATGACGATGTATGGAGCGCTCTCAGGAGCTGAGCGCTCTCCATACACTGCGGGTGCCGGCTGTATAATACAGCCAGGACCCGCCGCTAACAGCAGCAATCGGTGCCTGCACCGATCGGGGCTATTAACCCTTTAGATGCCGCGGTCAAACGGGACCGCGGCGTCTAAATTGCACAGCAGCCACGGGCGCCGGCATTTTTCCTTGATCACCGCCCCCCAGAACGTCATCGGAGGTCGGCGATTAGTTGCCATGACAGCCGGGAGCCTATTGATGGCTCCCAGGCCTGTCATTACATTATAGCTATTACGCGATGCCAGAGGCATCGTCTAATAGCAGTGAAGGCATTTTGCTGTTCACTGCGATACAGTAGTATCGCAGTGAATAGTATCAGCAATCAGACCCCCTAGGTTTCAAGGTCCCTAGGGAGTCTGATCATACAAGTAAAAGTTGAAAAAAAAAAGTTTTTAAAAGTATGAAAAAAATAAAAAAAAAAAACACAAAAGTTCAAATCACCCCCCTTTCCCTAGATCAGATATAAAAGTAAATAAACAAAAGTAAACATAAACACATTAGGTGTCCCCACGCTCCAAAATTCCCGAACTATTAAAATATTTATCCCATATGGTGAACGGCGTAGTGGGGAAAAAAAATCAAAATGGCCAAATAGCGTTTTTTTCAACACTTTGCCTCCTATAAAAAATTGAATAAAAAGTGATCAAACCATCACATCTTTCCCCAAATGGTATCAATAAAAACGTCATGTTGCCCCGCATAAAAAGATGCCTTACCCAGCTCCATACATGTAAATATGAAAAAGTTACAGGTGCCACAATATGGCGACACAAAATTTTTTTTTCTATTTAGCAAAGTTTTTAATTTTTTAAAAGGTATCAAGACATTACAAATACTATATAAATTTGGTATCGCCGTGTTCGTACTGACCCGCAGAATACAGGTAACATGTCATTTTTACCACACAGTGAATGCTGTAAAAATTAAACCCATATGAATTTGGTGCAAATGCAGTTTTTCTCCAATTGCACCTCATTCAGAATTTTTTTTCCAGCTTCCCAGTACATTGCACAGCATATTGAATGGTACCATTACAAAGTACAATTTGTTTCGCAAACAATAAGCCATCATGTGACTCTGTGAATTGAAAAATGAAAAAGTTATGGCTCTTGGAATGTGGGGAGGGAAAAATGAAAATGCAAAAACAAAAAATGACCCGGTCATTAAGGGGTTAAAGGCGGTATCAAGGGAGGGGACCCTCGGTGGAAAAAGTGTATGTTTACACTTTGTCCACTGAGGGCCACCCTCCGCCTATGACACCACCCTTAAGAAAGCATGTGCAAAACACAACTGAGGAATAAAAAAAAAAGTCTGTGTCAGTTGCAAGCATTGAAAATGGAGCAGTTTGCATGCTGAGTAATAAAGTCTCTCATTTTCAGTGCTCAGAACTTTAATCATCGAGACTTTTCAGCACATTTGACTGTCCAAAAAAAGTTTAAAAAAAAAAAATTCCAAGGAAAAAATTTACACTCTGCCATCCTGCCAGTCCACCCAACCTGCGTTGGAAAGAAAAAATGCTGCAAAATTGTCCCTCATGTGGCTGACAGCTACTGTACATTGTGGGCCAGATGAGTCGAGACCATGTAACCCAGATTCCAGTTCCTGGGTGTCAACTGGAAACGGTTCCCTAGTCAGCAGGAAGTTATGGAGGACCACGCAGGCTTTCACATCGTCATCCACAAATTCTGGCTTCAGCTGGATAGCAGTGGTAAAAATTCGCCATTTCGAAGTGAAGATCCCAAACACACACTCCACACAAGTCTCTGGGCTCTTGATAGTCTATAGTTGTAGATTATTTTCTGGAAGTTGAGTCCACGGCTGGAGTACGGTTTCAGAAGGTTTCCACACATCTGGAAAGCCTCGTCGCCAACAACCACAAATGGCATAGGAGGTCCATCATTTCCAGGAAATGGCTTTGGCTGGCAATCCGAAATTTCCAGAATAGATTCTCCGTCCCATGTCAGAGTCCTTGAAGATTCTGGAGTCGTTGGTGTGGCCGTATGCCCCAATGTCCACAGCCAAAAATCGATACTGGGCATCAGCAATGGCCATCAGCACAATGGAAAAGTACTTCTTATAGTTGTAGAACAGGGAGCCGCTCCTTGCAGGTTTCTGGATACGGATGTGCTTTCCGTCGACTGCTCCTACACAGTTTGGAAAACATGTCACCTCCCAGAACTTTTCTGCAAGGTCCTTCCATTGTTCGGTAGATGGATGTGGGAGAAATTCTTCATGCAGCAAATCCCACAGGGCCTGGCAAGTATCCCGGATGATGTAGGAAATGGTCGACTTGCCAAGGCGGAACTGGAAGTGCATGGAGGAGAAGCTCTTGCCTGTCGCCAGATACATACACATTTGAAATACAGTCTTGATACTCACCGAAGGGTCACTATCAAGCGCTCATCTGGTGTAACGCTTCTCCTCAAGTGGGTGTCCTGCCTCTGAAGTATGGTTGACAGCCGCCAAAGAAGTTCATCAAAGCTGGGAATGGACATATGCAGATAATCGTGGAAGTTCTCTGGATGTTGTCGCAGTTCCCCATACAGGCTTGAATACACTCCTCTTGTCATGCGGACGGATGTAATGGGATAGACCCAGAAGTGTCGCCTTTGCCGCCGCTTCTGCCTTCTCCACTTTACCCTCAGCCGGATCACCTCTAGGTCAAATAAAAGAGATGGAGGAATAATTTTCAAAAAATGACAGCAGCACCACAAGAAGAACTGGAACACAGGAACGATACTCTCCTCTCCAATGCTGGCTCCAGACTGAATTGTCAGCTCTTCTTCCTGCTTTTATATTCTCTCTGTCATCACTCTGTGTTTATGGCAACCAATTAAGCAAAAAAAACGGACTAGAAATTAACGGACACAAACGGATGGTTTACTGTCTGTTTTTATGTATTTTTTAACGGACTGAGTTTAACGGATCCATTAAAAAAACGGACACATAGGTATCATTTACTATCCGTTTGTGTCCGTTATTGTAGGTGTCCGTTGTTTATATTTAAACGGACACCTTCAAAACGGATTTCCAATGGTAGTGTGAACCCTACCTAAAACCGGATGCGCATGAGGACATGAAAGGTCCTCTTTAACAAGTCAACACTATCCCTAGAGACCGAAGCTCTTGCAGTAATAAACATATAAACAGTAGTTGTTGCAATACAGGCAATAATAAACATTATTCAAATCTGCGCTCTAAAAGCACATAGCACTCCTTCACATCTGCACCCTGCTGTGTGCCCAAACAGTAGTTTATGCCCCCATGTATGACACTGTTGTACCCCGGATAATGTACTTAACAATGTCATATGTGGGCATAAACTGCTGTTTGGGCACAGCTGGGCACAAAAGGGAAGGAGCGCTATTTTGGTTTTAGGGGCACAGTTTGGTTTTTGGACATCATGCCACTTTTGCAGAGCCCCTGAATTGCCAGTAAAGAGGAATCCTTGGGGGGGGGGGGGGGGGTTAAAAAAAATAGCATAAAAAAAAGTTTCAAAAAATATTTAAAAAAACCCTAAAAGTTTAAATCACCCCCCTTTCCCTAGAATACATATAAAAGTAAAATATTACTGTGAAACACATACACATTAGGTATTACTGTACCCGTACGGTAAACACTGTAGCGAGAAAAAAAAAAAATCAAAAGTGCCATACTGCTATTTTTTCACTGTTCACCTTTGATAAAAATTTGAATAAAAAGTGATCACAGCAATAAACATTCCCCAAAATGGTATAACTAAAAAGTACACCTGACCCCGCAAAAAAAAGACGCCCTATGCATCCTCGTACACAGAAATATAGTTAATTACGGGTGTCAGAATATGGCGACTTTTAGAATAAAATTTTTTTTGCAGTTTTAGATTTTTGATAAGGGGTTAAAATGTAAATAAAACTATATAAATTTGGTATCCTCGGAATCGTATCGTAACATAGAATACAGGTGGCATGTCATTTTGGCTGCAAAGTGAACGGTGTTAAAACGAAACCTGTAAGAAAGTTGCACAAATGCACTTTTTCTTCAAATCTACCCCATTCTGAATTTTTTTCCAGCTTCCCAGTACATTGTACAGAATAATAAATGGTAGAATCAAGAAAAATTTGTCCTGCAAACATTAAGCCCTCATATGGCTCTGAGAACGGAAAACTAAAAAAATGTATGGGGTTTGGAAGGTGAGGAGTCAAAAATTACGGGAAGGAGTTAAAAAGCCTTTTTTGTTCCAGATTTTGCTTCATTTCTTTGAACCAAAGCCAGGAGTGGATTGAGCAGGTTGGAGTATAAGAGCTTTCTATATATCTCCCATTCCTTTTGTAGCCATTCTTGGCTATGGCTCACAAAACCGCAGCAAAATCTGCAACAAAAAAGCTGCTTTTCTACAATACGTAGCCTCAGCCTGAAACGGCCACGCTGGAATTCATTAAACACTATAGAACAAGCCGTCTACAGCCATTCTATCACAATTGTGAACGTTTCCTTGCACATTATAAAGACATGCTGATAGAGGATTTAGATCGTCAGTTGCTGTCCCATATAGGGCTCAGAAAGTCTGTAAAGCACAACAGAATATGTTGGTGCTATATGAGTAAGAGAAATAAATAATTTGGATTTTTATACACTTGAGGACTAGTCACTGAGCTGAGTCCCAATACTTTTTCCCATAGAGTATGGAGACAGAAGAACTACCTAGTGTCATATTATGCAGTGACCTGAGCTTAGTCATGTGTTGTGTTTCTCCTTTAATCCAGCACTGTTCACATTTATGTATTTAATCAGGATTACGTATCTGGTTGTATGTTAAAAACAGAGATGAGAAAACAAAGATAGAAATGTTTCCATTATATGGATATGGTGTTTACGTTACATTTGTGGTTTGGGCTTTAAAAAAAATGGATACAAAACCCCAAAATGAAGCCGTACAAAGGTTCTTGTTAGGGGGCTACACTATAAATGATATGTTCAGGTTAGCTGTTGTACAACTTCCACAACATTTCTGCCTGACTCAATGTCTCTGGACTATGTGACAACCGGAAACTGTATTGGCGGGCAAACAGCTTTCGTTCGAGTTAACCGCTCTATTGAAAGAGCCCGCCCCCCGATGACGTGTAAGGCGTGTAGCTTCTCAGCCCGGACTGTAGTGTGAAGGGATTGGCTGGAGTGGGCAGGTTGTGAGGAGAGGATGGTGGCGTTGTGACGTACGACAAGTAGATGTGATTGGCGTGGGACAAGATGGCCGCTACGCGTGGAGGTGAGTCTGGCGTTGAGTCGATTTGCTTTCTGTGATGACATAGACGCGCGGGATACAAACTGAAGCGGGAGCAGCGTGTGTGCGGCTGCCGCGGCTTTATGTAGATGGATGTTCTCACTGGTTTGGTGGGGTTCCGCTAATGAAAGCAGCAGGGTAATCGTCACAGCGTTACCGACAACATCTATACACGTGAAAGAAGCTGGTATTCTTTAGTAGCTGAGCTTCTAGCCACCCATTGTCATGCTGGATCAGGCACAAGTTATACGACTTGTTGGATCTAGCAGTGCATTGTGGTGCTCGGCTCGTGATTATCAATGCCCTTATTGTACCAGCCCTGGTCAGCTTGGACCGGACAGGACTGCTGTAAAGTTTAGGGCACTGCCTCCTTTCGTCCTTATGTCTCCTGCTTTATTTTCCCATTAACAGCTGTGAGGGCAGTAGCAGCTGACAAGTACTTGGCGAGGACTCATGCCTAAAACCTGTCCCACCAAGAGGTGCCAGGGCAGCCAATCGGATTATGACTTTCATTTTAAAACCTGCTCAGTTTTTACATTGGTTGCTATGGGCGACTGAACAGTCAGTATACAAACTGGGAGGACCTTGACCCTGCCAGTAGCTGTGCAGTACATGAGATCTATCAACAGCAACCACTCAGCTTGAGCTTTCATGTAAACCTACAAAGTGTATGTACAGTTTGTTAACATAAGGACACTTATTAAAGTGTATCTAAACTTTCACACAAACTCGATTTTCTGGCAACATTTGTGTCTTCAATGAATTTTGTAATATACTTGAATGGATTTTGGCTTCTTTCTGTGAAATCCATTTTCTGGCCTTTCGTATTCATTCCCTTGTTTTCTATTGCTTCTCACCAGGTGTTCAGAGGGACAGTCTCTCGTATAGTGCAGACAAGGATCATATTCAGTCTTAAATTGGTTTCCCAAGAATTACATATCTCTGGTAGGAGGCTGGGGAAGGTGATAAATGTTAAAAAAAAAAAAAAAAAACTTGCCTGTTCCTGGCGCTCCGGTGTCCCCTGCTGCTGTCTGGTTCATTGGCGCCTAGGCACTTGTTCTGAAGAAAGTCCTCACTGGACATGACCACTAAGGGAGCGTTCACACTACCGTTGGTGTCCGTCAGTAGTGTCCGTTGCTATTGTCCGTTATAAGATTTTAGCAACGGACACTAGTTGAACCGTCAGAAATCCGTTAAAATTTCCATTCGTTTCAATGGGTTTTTATATTGTGTCCGTTAGTGTCCGTTTACACCCAATCCATCAGAAGTCCGTTATTTTTTTGCGGACAAAAAATCCTACATGCAGGACTTTTTGTCCGTTTGAAAATAACGGATTCTTGACGGACAGCAAGTGTCCGTTATTTTTTTAACGTTGAAGTCTATGGGTAACGGACTTATAACGGACAGTAACTGATAGCCATCAGTTACTGTCCGTTATTTTATGTCCGTTTACTTTCCCTGCGCTTGCTCAGAAAGGAGAAACAAAAAAAAAAAAAACAGTGTTAAAGAGGACATTTCGTGTCCTTAGGCACATGCGGTTTTACATACCGCTAGAAAGCCGACAGCGCGCTGAATTCAGCGCACTGCCGGCTTTCTCGGTATGTGCCCCGGGGCTGGAGATATCGGCGGTGTAATATTTTACTGTTAGAAGGGCGCTGCGAGGAATGCCCTCCCTGACACTTCTCTTCGTTCATAGACTTGTACTGAGGGGGCGTTCCTCACAGCTTAGCGTCATCGCCGGGCAGTAAGAAACGCCCCCTCTCTCTGTTCTCGTCTATTGTGCTGTACTGTCAGAGGAACTCCCTCCCTGACACTTCTCGGTCGTCCATAGCGCTTACTGAGGGGGTGTTCCTCACAGCTCAGTGTCATCGCTGGGCTGTAAGGAACGCCCCCCTCTCTCTGTACTAGTCTATAGCCCTGTACTGTCAGAGGGGGCGTTCCTTACTGCCCGGCGATGACACTGAGCTGTGAGGAACGTCTCTGAACGAAGAGAAGTGTCAGGGAGGGAGTTCCTCACAGCGCCCTTCAAACAGTAAAACATGTTAAGTTACACCGCCGATATCTCCAGCCCTGGGGCACATACCGGGAAACCAGCAGTGCGCTGAATTCAGCGCGCTGTCGGCTTTCTAGCGGTATGTGACATGAAAGGTCCTCTTTAAAAAAACGGACACTACCTGATGCTAACATCAGTTAGTGTCCGTTATGATAGGTGTATGTTTCTTTTTTTTTTTTTTTTACGGACACCTTCATAACGGACTCCAACGGTAGTGTGAACCCTGCCTAAGTCCAATCAGTGGCCTCAGCATCACAGGAAAGGCCACTTACATACATCACCGGTCAGGTATAGAGAGGATTTCCCTGGAACAAGCCACTGGACCAGACAGTAGCAGAGGACACCAGAGCACCAGGGACAGATGAGTGTGTTTTAAAAATTTTTTTTTTCCAATTTTCTCAGTCTCCTGCCAGAGATCTGTAATTCCTGGACAACCCCTTTAAGCTAACTGAAGTTTTACCCGATACATTGCTTTATCTATTTTGCTTCATTTGTCAGTACGCCTGTTCCTTGTGAAAACCAAGATGGTGTACTGAGCTTGTGCAGTATGTATGGCCATGACTCAAAGTGGCTGAGTGCACTGCACATGTGTGAGATATGAGACATGGCTGGACGTCACAGCTGCAAGTGACACAGCTAAGAGGAGGAGTTTGGGGGGTGGTACATACTTGAAAAGAGGCGTTGGTATCGATGACGCGGCTGTGTTCCCAGACCAACGCTAACGTCCCCTGTGCTCCCTGGACCTAAGTAATAAAGATAAAAAGCTGAATTAGTTGCAAACTATCGAGAGAATCTTAAAATCAAAGGTATGCCTGGAATAGCCTTCATTACAGTGTCCACAGTTTAAAATTTACATTTTTAATGATGTTCCCTATAAGGGAACCAAAATCTAATAAAGTATATCACAAAATTTATTTATGACACACATACTGCCAGAAAATCATAAGTTTGAAAGTTTAAGTATTAAGGCTATTGATGCCCTATGCTCAGGATAGCGCATCTGTGTGGGATTGGTGTTGGTCTGATTTTCAGGGACCACATCAATTAGGGCCCCCATGCATGCCAACATCATAGCGGTTGTGCAGAAAACTGCAGCTTTAGCATATTCAATTCAATGGGAGCTGAGCTGCAGTAACCTTGCACAGCCTCTGGTTTAGTACACTGTGCTAGTATCTACTGATGGGTCGCAGTGCTGGGTGTTGGAACCTCACCGATCTGATATTAATATATAAGTCCCGTCAACCTTTCTATCTGCTTTGCAGAGCAGTATTGTAAACCTCACTGGTCTTGTTGTGGTGTTTTGTTCTGTAGAACCTTTAGTCCGGAGCCCCACATGGTATAAACACCACCGTGGCGGAAATGCCATCGCAAAAACCATGGTGTTTTACAGCCCCTGCAAAGTTTCCACACATTGCAGAAAAGTACGTGCAGTGAAACGATGCGATTTCCAAAACATTGCAGTTTTGGAAATCGCAGCATGTCAGTTATACCTACGGAAATGCTGGCGGTTTCCCTATAGATATAATGGTAGTAGAAAGGAAACCTCTGCGGATTTTCTGGGAAAAACTGCAATGCGTTGCCGCTACAGTTTTTCCCATGGCACTTTTTTCCTGCGGCCCGCTACGTAGTGCCTTTGCCTTAAACAGGGTTCCTGGGAGTCATGGTTAGAAAACCATGCAGTACAATAATAACATGAAGACAGGAATGGCCATACAATTGTTTGCTGCATACCAGTGTCTGTAAGGGCTTTGTTACGTGATTTTGCTGTCTATAAGAAAAAAAAAAAAATTACCAATGGAGCCATTCACACATCTTTTTATTTTTTTTCCAACTGTCCTATGGTTTGTGAGGAGAAAAAAAAAAGTCTATTTGGTCCTGAAAAAAAAAAAAAAACAGACTGCAAATGAATAGCTAGGTGATGCTGGAAACCAAAGACGACGACAGGGGGAATTTATTAAAGGGGCTGTATGTATGTACTACTGCCTGTGCAAAATGTAAACAAAATGAGGGTAAGGGTGGGTCACTTCAAACAATTATATCTTAGACATTATCAAAAGTACAAACTTGTTTTTGCTTTTAAGGCCCCTTACAGACGACTGTTGGCCGTGATTGAACGGCACACGCATTGACCGTGCTTCTGTGGCCCCATTCATTCAATGAATAGGAGCCACGTTCGCACAGCCACAAAACTGGACAGGAATAGGACCTGTCCTGAGTTTTGTGGCCCGGACTGTTGGCCCACACATGGATTCGTGTAATACAAGGTCATGTGCATGGGCCGATAGAAATGAATGAGTCAGTGTGCTATCCGTGAAAAACTCGGATAGCACACTGAACTTGCTCATTGCCATCTGCAAGGGGCCTAAGGTTGAGAAAACAGTCGGGATTGGGATATTTATATGTAGCTGCATAATATGTATAATATAAATATCCTAATCCTGACTGTGTTTTCAAGCAGTGATATTTCTGGAAATAATATAGATAGCAATGCAACCTTAGTGTCATATGAAAGTCTGAGCTATACCGTATTTTTCGGACTATAAGACTCTCTTTTTTTCCCCCCAAATTTGGGAGGAAAATGGGGGTGCGTCTTATGGTCTGAATGTGGGTGTTGGGGGGGGGGGTGCGAAGGAGCAGGGTCACAGCATCGCCCCATAACTGCTCCACTCTGATTGCGGGCATTACTACTTCAAAGCTTTCCCCCCCCCAAAGTGTAAAAACTGCCCCAGGGGCGGGTCCCCACCGGCCCCATACCTTTGAAGTTGCAGGCTTGTCATAGTAATATTACTATTGCGGCTGGGCTGGTCTATGAACAGCCGCAATAGCATTGTACAGAATCTCCCATAGACTGCAATACACTTGTATTGCACTCTATGGGACTTGCAATCAAATGATTGCAGGTTCAAGCCCCCTAAGGGGTGGGGGAGGTAATAAAATAGTAAAAATAAATAAAAGTTCTAAATCACTCCCTTTCCCTAGAATACATATAAAAGCAGAAAATGAGTGTGAAACACATAAACATTAGGAATCCCTGTGTCACCCGGTCTGCAAACTTATAAAAAATATTTTTCCTGTACGGTGAACATCATAGCGGGGGAAAAATATCAAACGTGCCGAACTGCCGTTTTTTTTTTTCCACTGTTTCACCTTTGATTTGAATAAAAAGTGATCTAAGCAATAGACATTCCCCAAAATAGTATAACTAAAAAGAACATCTGGCTCCGCAAAAAAAAAAATGCCCTATGCCTCCCCATACAGCAGCAGGGCCACCTGTCAATGTGACCTTGCAGCCGTTGAAGAACTACAACTCCCATATATTAAATATTTTACCAATTTTTGCTTCAAAATTTTTTCCCCTATTTTCCTCCTCTAAAACCTAGGTGCGTCTTATGGTCCGGTGCGTTTTATAGTATGAAAAATACGGTAACTGTTTGAAGTGACCGTGCCCTACTCTCAATTTCTCTATGTTATACAGCTTGTACTCCCATACACATTAACATTCAGTGAGGGGCAGAAGCAGCTCTCAATACAGAAGCAGCGGGAAGAGTAAAGGCATGCAATATTTCACAGAAAGGATTCAAAATTTAATAAAGTATATTACAAAATGTATTAATGACATAAATACTGCCAGAAAATCAATAGTTGTCTGAAAGTGTAGTTACAGTTTAGTCCCTTCAGGACCAAGCTCAAAAGTGCATTAAGGACCTGGCCTCATTTTTCAAAACTGACATATCACTTTTTATGGCAATAACTTTGAGATGCTTTAACTTTTTCGTGACGCATTGTACTTCACGTTAGTGAAAAACACTAATCAATATTTTTGTATTTATAAAAAAAAATAATAGGAAATTTGGAAAAAATCGCAATTTTCAAAATGTGAAATGCTCTGCTTTTAAAACTGATAGTCATACCACTCAAATACGTTTATACATATTATCTACCATATCTCTGCTATATATTGGCATCATCATTTAATTGTCATTTAATTTATTCTGAACATTAGAATGCTTACAAGTGTAACTGTGATTTTCCAGGTTTACATGAAAATTTCCCAAACTAATTTTTTAGGGACCGCTTCAGTTCTGAATGGGATTATAAAGGCCTATATATTAGAACACCCCATTTTCAAAACTGCACCCCTCATATAATTCAAAATAGCATTTGGAAAGTTTGTTTAACCCTTTAAGCATTTTACTGGGATTAAAACAATATGGAGGTGAAATTTAGACATTTAATTTTTTTTTTCAATAATAATGATGTTTGAGCACACGGCAGTGCACAGAAGGGAAGGAGCACCACTGGACGTTTGAAAAGCAGATTTTGCTAGAATAGTTTTCGGTGCCATGTCTCATTTGCAGAGCCCCTAGAGTAGCAATACAAAGGAAACCCCCAAAAAGTGACCCCATTTTGGAAACTACACCCCTGACAGAATTTATCAAGAGGTATAGTGAGCATTTTGATCCAACAGCCTTTTCACAGATTTTACTAACATTGGGATGTATAATTTCAAAATTAATAAAATGTCACTTTATCCCCAAAATTTTCATTTTCACAAGGGGTTAAAAAAGCAAAAGCACCCTACAGTTTGTTAAACAATTGCTCCTGAACACGGCAATACCCCATATGTGGTCGTAATCTGCTGTATGGGTACATGGTGGGGCTCGGAATGTAAAGAGCGCTATTTGGCTTTTGAAGGGCAGATTTTGCTGGAATAGTTTTCAGGTGCCATGTCGCATTTGCAGAGCCCCTAGAGTACCAATGTAATGGAGACCCGCAAAAGTGACTCCGTTTTGGAAACTACACCCCTCACAGAACATATCAAGGAATATAATGAGCAGTTTGACCCTACAGCAGTTTCACAGATTTTATTAACATTAGGACATGAAAATGAAAAATTACTTTTTTCCAATAAACTGTCAATTTAGTCCCAAAATTTTTTTTTAACAAGAGGATAAAGGAGAAAAAGCTCCTCAAAGTTAAGTTCGTTACACAATTTCTCCTAAGCATGGCAATACCCCATATGTGGTTGTAAACTGCTACATAGGTACATGGCAGGGCTCGGAATGGAAAAAGCGCTGTTTGGCTTTTGGAGGGCAGATTTTTCTGCATTAGATTTCAGGTGCCATGTTGCATTTGCAGAGCCCCTAAAGTACCAGTACAATGGAAACCCACAAAAAGTGACTCCATTTTAGAAACTACACCCCTCAAGGAATTTATCAAAGGGTATTATCATTTTGAGCCCAAGAGTGCTTCCAGAAAATTAATGTACAAATTGAAAATTGAAATTTTTAAAGAAATATGCCATTTCGGTGTCCAATACATTGCGCCCAGTTTGTCTCATCAGAGACATACACTCCTAAAACTATTAAGTGTGCTATCCCAGGTAGAAAGAAGTTGTATATGTGGGTGTAAACTGCTGCTTGGACACACAGCAGGGCTCAGAAGGGAAGGAGCACTACGCTTTTGTTGTACAGATTTAGAGGGATTTTCTGGACACCATGTTGTATTTGCAGAGCCCTGAAGGTGCCAGTAAATTGGATTTACCCAAGAAGTGACCCCCATTTTGTAGGGGTATTTTTAGAGTCACTACAAATGTGACATGGCGTCCAAAAACCAACATCTAAATCAGCGGTCCAAAACACATAGCGCTCCTTCACATCTGCACCCTGCTGTGTGCCCAAAAGGCAGTTAATACCCACATGTATGACACTGGTGTACCCAGGATAACGTACTTAATGCCATATGTGGGTATAAACTGCTGTTTGGGAACAGCCGGGCACACAAGGGAAGGAGCGCTAGTTTGGTTTTTGAACATCATGCGACTTTTGCAGAGCCCCTGAATTGGCAGTGAAGTAGAACCCACAGACACGTAACCCCACTTTGGAAACTACACCCCTCAAGGGATTTATCAAGTGGTGTAGCAAGCATCTTTAACCCTTGAATGTTGCATTAATTTAATTTCCAGAAATGAATGTGCAGCTGAAAAGTGAAAATTGCAATTTTTCCATAGATACGCCATTTCAGTGCCCGATATGTTGTACCCAGCTTATGTCTGCACAGACACACCCTACAAAAACCGTTAAGCAGGTTTCTCGGGCACAACAGTTTTTGGAGCGTTCATCTCTCATACAAGCCGGGCACAACATATTACTCACTGAAATTACATATTCCTGGAAAAATTGTCATTTTCACCAATAGCTCCGCATTCATTTCTGGAAAATAAGTTAATGCAACACTTGGGGGTTAAACATGCTCACTGTACCCCTGGATAAATTCCTTCAGGGGTGTAGTTTCCAAAATGTGGACACATGTCAGGGGATTCCACTTTACTGGTGTTTCAGCTCTGCAAAAGTGGCATGGTGTCCAAAAACCAAACCGTCTAAATCTGTGCTCCAAAAACCAAAATGGTGCTCCTTCCCTTCTGTGCCCAAACAGCAGTTTATACCCACATATAACATTAAGTACGTTATCCTGGGTACACCAGTGTCATACATGTGGGCATAAACTGTAGTTTGGGCACATAGCAAGGCACAGAAGGGAAGCAGCGTTGTGTGGCTTTTGAAGTGTATATTTAGATGTTTGTTATCTGGACGCAATGTCATGTTTGCAGAGCCTCTAAAGTATCAGTAAAGTGGAATCCCCTAAGGAGTGACCTCTTTTTGAAAGCTGCACCCCTGAAAGAATTTATCAAGGGGGTATAGTGTGCTTTAGTATCCCAGACGTGAATGCCCAGCGGAAGGTGAAGACCTGTGCGAAGTACATTGGGAACACCAAATTCCCTACTATATCCCCAGTAGCTCCTATGATTGAGGGGGGGTCACTCTGGGCGTCACTTCTGGTTTATTTTCCCTCGTAAGCTATAAATCTGGGGTGTCCCCTGATATACGCTCGCACAGCTTATACATTCCCTTCCTGCCGCAGCCAGTTTTGTTGTAATGATTTGACAATTTTTGCGGTTTTTGTCTTCACATTGTACAAGCTATATATTTTTTTTTTTTCTGGTGATGTAGCCATATGAGGGCTTGTTGTTTGCGGGATAAGATGCATTGTGGAATTACCTTATTTTTGGGTGTCTAGAAAAAATTTTATATATCACAAGGCATTATGGGAAAGGAGCTGGGGAGCTCATGCGCCCTCTATTGGAAAATTTTTATTAACTCTTTCTTGGTGGATTAAAAAAAAAAACCCCATCAATTCTAGTATTGCTTTTTACCTTTTAATTTTTTTTTCCACGCAGCGTACAGCATAAGTAACATGTTACCTTTTATTCTGCGGGTCGGTACGATTATGGTGATACCTCATTTATATTGTTTTTCTAAGCGTTACTAGTTTTGCAGAACAAAAACCCATTTGGGGAAAGAAATCAATTATTCTTTCATTGCCATCTTCTGAGATGTGTAGCAATTTTTTTTTTTTTTTCGGTTGACAGAGTTGTTTGAGGGCTTATTTTTTTTGCGGGACTATCTGGGCTTTTTATTGGTACTGTTTTGGGGTACATATGACTTTTTGATCACTTTTTATAGCATTTTTTTTGAGACTATATGGCGAAAAAAAATCATTATTTCCTTGCTTAATTAATTTATTTCATACACTTCACTTTTTTTTTTTTTTTTTTTAACTTTTTTATATGTCCCACTAGGAGACCTGAACCAGCGATGCTCTGATCGCTGATTCAGCACTATAGACTACAATACACGTGTACGACAGTCTATAGAGAAAGTTAGCCTATGTAGACGCATATGCTGACTTCTTCACTTCCTGTCAGGATCAACCAGGTACTGGGGGCTCCAGGCGACCTGGGGTCACTGGCCAGACCCCAGGCTGCAGAAGTTACATGGGGGCACCCCCTGATCTCGCTGCGGGGGGTGCCGAGAGGGACATCTGTCATGGTGGGACCCATGTCATGTTTGACCACAGCATCCAAGGGATTAAAACCCCCGGATCGGAGCTCAGCTTCGATGGGGGGTTAAGTAGCGGGGTGTTAGCTGTCAGTTACAGCTAACACCCAATGCTGCCCACGGCATTCAGTGCCGCTAACAAGCACTTAAGATGCTGCGGTTAAACAGCGGGGATTGGTGTTATCACTGTCCCCGCTGTTGCAGCGGGAGCCTGGCTGTCAGATACTGTCTGAGCCTGCTCGATCACCATCACGTAGGTATACGTGGGGATGTGGTAACTACCCACATTCTCCCACGTACATGTACATGAGAATGCGTGAATCGGTTAAGGCATCTTGCACATGGGTGAATATGGGCTGAAAATTTTGATCTGTACATCCCTGTACATTTCCAGGCCCTAACCAAGTCAGGAGATGGGGACTCCTTGCTTTATAATGATCTATGATGCTTAGGAGTACCTGTCTCCCTCCGGTACTAGTGTCCTGTACAGTACAAAACAGTGGAGCTGTGGGGAGGCAGAGATTGCAAGCATCATAAATCACTGTCTGTGCATTACATTCAGTGTAGATAATGGGGAAGTAACATACAGTCTGGATCATATTTGCCTGTGTGCATAGGGTTTAATTGTGATAATCTGTATATTTTTGTATAACGTTATGCTACAGAATAACGTTAGACTTTATTATAGCAACACTTTAATTGTTTAATATTTGTAAAAATCACTTATGTATGGCAATTTCCCTCCAGGTTGGTAATGAAACGCTGGTGGGAAAAAGATGCCAAACTGATGCCATTATTTTACATAAGATCATTTTTGGTTTCCCGCACATCAGTTATGATACCAGTTGTCTCCTTACTTTGGACCGAAAAATGCTGTGTGCAATGTTTTTTTACTTTGGTATAGACCTCAAATTGGTGCACAAAAATGTATTCAGTTGTGTCCAGCTAAGGTATAAAACCACTGGACGGACACAAGTGATGTATGTGAATGCAGCCTAAGAGCATATTCATACATCCGCTTTCATCATGGAGAGCTCCGAATCCTGCTCATTTTTGGGTTGTGTGCTGTCCATGGTGGTTCACATCCATGAACACTATTTTTTTTTCTTTGAACCATGAAACACCAGGGCTGTGGAGTTGGAAAAAAGGTACTGATTCTGACTTCAAAATAAAATGATTAAATATTTTTAATTACATTATACAATTTTTAATATTGTATAATTCATTA
Organism: Leptodactylus fallax; assembly: GCA_947044405.1. Lineage (NCBI taxonomy): Eukaryota > Metazoa > Chordata > Amphibia > Anura > Leptodactylidae > Leptodactylus > Leptodactylus fallax. Next base: position 292,877 of record CAMRHE010000001.1, on the reverse strand, counting down.
TATACATAGTTTATGGCATATTTACTATATACATATATATAGCATTTTGGCCTCACCACTTTTCTGGAAGTGTGAGGGGCCACTGTCTCCAGCATATTCATCAACATTTACGTCAAAAAGTGGTGCAAATGTCATCAGAATGTACAGAAGACCCGGGCTGTGAGGGCACTGGGAGGAAGTACCTAATTCATAATAAAATACGCTGGTCTTGATGAGTCCCTCCAGTGTGTTTCCATGTAGTCCGTGAATAACACAGACATCACATGTCTGCTAAAATTGGATGTGTGAATAAGCCCTTAGAATCGCACCTTGAAATCGGTATTAATGATTACTCTGATTCTCTGTGAGTGGTACAGATGTAATGTTTAAATGCCTGTATGCTGCAGGTGCATCTCAATAAATTAGAATATCTTTCAAACGTTTATTTCTTTCAGTAATTAAATTAAAAAAGTGACCTCCTATATTTTCTAGATTCTTTACACACAGTGTGTTCTATTTCAAGTGATTTATTTCTGTAAAGGTTGATTATGGATTACAGGTAATGAAAACCAAAATCTTAAGAAAATTAGAATATTGTGAAAAAGTTCGGTATTGTAAATTGAGTGTGTCACCTGCCAAGGTTTCCTAAGCCTTTAAATGGTCCCTCAGTCTGGTTCAGTAGGACACACAATCATGGAAGACGCTGATTATGAATTGTATTACTGAATCACTGAAATGAATGAACATTTCAAAGATATTCTAATTTATTGAGATGCATCTGTATGCTGATGAAGAAAAATCTCACTATGACCTCTTTTCTCACAGCTTGGTGTGTGCCATGCCTTGCTTCCAATGAAACACTTCAAGAATTATGTCGGAAAGAGTTACTTATCTGCAAATGCCTCGGGATTACTCGAAAGAATCTAAACAATTATGAAGTGGAATATATCTGTGACCACAAACTAGAAAAGGTAATGTACATAGCATACTTGGTGGTAGAGAGAAATTTTTTCCAGGAGTTTTCCTGGTCTCGTTTTAGACATGTTTAAAGAAGTTATCTTATCCCTCATCCATTAAGCCAGAGTCGAAAACAACTACAAACCACCTCCTACTCTGGAGACCCCAGTACATCTGTGCACTATATGGACAGCCAGTTCATTCTGCTTAGCTCTCTGCTTTGCTTTATGACCCCTGTGGTGATGCTGGAGGGTAAACTGTACACTTTGTACAGCCATGTTTGCCTAGACATTGCACCTTATGATCTACTTAGTCTTATAGACAAAGGGAAGTTGTCCAAAACATATATTCCCTGATGTTTCAATGATAGTCTGACTCACTGATTTCTACATGCTATAAAAGAGGACAGGAAGTCACTTTCTGTATGCAAGTCTTTGAAATTCACATTAATTGTCTTGCATAGAGAAAATGACTTCTGGTCTGCACAGCAAACACTGTCTGAATTTATGAGTAAGTCTGCTTATCGCATAAGGACAATGGGGTCCTTAGAAATATTTCTCTTGTGTTTCTGTAAAAATGGTACAGAATAACATTGACGCAGACTCCAGTTCTTGGGTGTCAATGGTTGCCTTGTCAGCAGGAAGTTATGGAGGACCACTCAGGCTTTCACAACATCATCCACAGATTCTGGCTTCAGCTGGATAGCAGTGGAAAAAATTCACCATTTCGAAGTGAGGATCCAAAACGTACACGCCACAAGTCGCCGGCCTCTTGACAGTCTGTAGTTGTAGGTTCTTTTCTGGTAGTTGAGTCCATGGCTGGAGTACGGTTTCAGAAGGTTTCCAAACATCTGGAAGGCCTAGTCGCCAGCAACCACAAACGGCATAGGAGGTCCATTGGTTCCAGGAAATAGTTTGGTGCTGGCAATCCGAATTCTCCAGAATAGATTCTCCGTCCCATGTCAGAGTCCTTGAAGGTTCTGGAGTCGTTGGTGCGGCTGTATGCCCCAATGTCCACTGCCAAAAAACGATACTGGGCATCAGCAATGGCCATCAGCACAATGGAAAAATACTTCTTGTAATTGAAAAACAGGGAACCACTCCTTGCAGATTTCTGGATACGAATGTGCTTTCCATCGACTGCTCCTACACAATTTGGAAAACGTGTCACCTCCTAGAACTTTTCTGCAATGTCCTTCCATTGTTCCATAGATGGATGTAGGATAAATTCTTCACGTGGCAAATCCCACAGGGCCTGGCAAGTATCCCGGACGATTTAGGAGATGGTTGACTTGCCAAGACAGAACTGGAAGTACATGGAAGAGAAGCTCTCGCCTCTTGCCAGATACCTTGAAATAAACAAAAAGAAAAATAATTAAATGTGTGTGTGTGTGTGTGTGTGTGTGTATATGTATATATATATATATATATATATATATATATATATATATATATATATATATATAAATATACTCACCGAAGGGTCACTATCAAGCGCTCCTCTGGTGTAACGCTTCTCCGCAAATGGGTGTCTTTCCTCTGAAGTATGGTTGACAGCCGCCGAAGAAGTTCATCAAAGCTGGGAATGGACGCAGGTAATCGTGGAACTTCTCTGGATGTTGTCACAGTTCTCCATACAGGCTTGAATACACTCCCCTTGTCATGCGGGCGGATGTGATGGGATGGACCCAGAAGCATCGCCTTTGCCACCGTCTCTGCCTTCTCCACTTTGCCCTCAGCCGGATCACCTCTAGGTCAAAGAAAACAAATGGAGGAATCATTTTCAAAAATGACAGCAGCACCACAAGTAGAACTGGAACACAGGAACGATACTCTCCTCTCCAAAGCTGGCTCCAGACTGAATTGTTAGCTCATCTTCATGCTTTTATATTCTCTGTCATCATGCTGTGTTTATGGCAACCAATTAACCAAAAAAAACGGACTGAAAATTAACAGACACATACGATCAAAAATGTTTGGTTTTCTGTCCATTTTTTCATGTATTTTTAATGGATTGGGTTTAAAAAAAAAACGGACACATAGGTATCAGTTACTGTTCGTTATTGTAGGTGTCAGGTTTTTTTTTTTGTTTGTTTTTTTTTTTAATGGACACCTTCATAACTGATTTCCAACGGTAGTGTAAACCCTGCCTAAGATGGTAACCCCCATTAGATGAATGTCGGCTAAACCCATTGACCATTTAAAGGGAGCCTGTTAGTAAGGAAGAGCTAGTGACGATACATTGTTGGATCATTTCCATAAGAATTAAAATCTGATTTTCATCGAAATGAAGCAGCACAGTCAAAGTGTATAGCACTGTGTTCACGGCTATGAGCACTAAAAGGTACTGGTACTGGTTTAATCCCAGTTTTCCTGCTGACAGACTCCCTTTAATGTATATGGGGACTGTGACAGCCTTTCTCTGATGACAGATGTTAGGGATCAGAATGATCGAACAACTTGAATTTAAACATACCTTTTATCCTTTTTCTTTTTAATGCATTTAGCCGCTCGCTGAGGTGTGTGACAGAAGTTCACTCCAATTTACCAATTGAGCAAACATTGCATGCTTGGCTATGCTAAATGTGCATGTGCAGAGAGCTAGAGAGGAATAGCGTGCCTTACAGATTGTTCTTATGCTAACTGCTTTGTCTTGTTTGTTTCTAAAGGGTAAAGAATATTTCCTTGTGAAGTGGAAAGGATGGCCAGACTCACATAATACATGGGAACCCAAGCAAAATCTCAAATGTGCAACTCTTTTGAAGCAGTTTTACAGTGACCTCTACAAGTATGTATCTGAACTTAAGCCTGGGAAGTCAAGTATGTTTAAAAACAGCGTGAAATCCTTGGATCGTTCTGTTGCTGATTACATCATCAAAAAGGCTAGACAACGAATTGCACTCAAGCGATGGGAGGAAGAGCTGAATAGGAAAAAATCCCATAATGGCATGTTGTATGTAGAAAATGATGTGGATCTTGAAGGTCCCCCCAGAGACTTCTTTTATATAAATGATTATAAAGCTTCCCCCGGAGTAAACACATTGGGTGAAGCCATTGTTGGCTGTGAATGTACAGATTGCTTCACTGGCAAATGTTGCCCTACAGAGGCTGGGGTGGTTTTTGCTTACAATGAACACAGACAGATTAAAATCCAACCTGGACGACCTATTTATGAATGCAACTCTAGATGTAAATGTGGTCCGGATTGTCCAAATCGTGTGGTTCAGAAAGGTCCTCCTTATTCATTATGCATCTTTAGGACACACAATGGACGTGGTTGGGGTGTAAAAACACTTCAGAAAATCAAGAAACACAGCTTTGTCATGGAATATGTTGGAGAGGTATGTGATACAATCACTTGTCAACCTTATTACTGCTGTAAGTCAGTAGAGTGAGTATTGTTTTGCACATATGATATTAAGGATGGACGATTATGACCTAAATCAAAATCATGATTAATTGGACAGTTTACCTAGATTACCATCAATGGTGATTTAGGTCACGCCCCTTTTAAATTACGGACTTTTTACAGTATGTGTTGGGTAAACCTTTCGAGACCCCAGAGTATAATAGCAGTTCCGATTCAGACATGTTCAATACGAACTAAACTGCAGGTAAAATCTCTCAAATATTGTAATAACCGAATCGTAATAACTGACAGGAATAAAATGTTCAGTTATTTTTTGATTACTTGCACAACCCTATATGACAATGATGGCGAACCTTTTAGAGACCGAGTGCCCAAACTGCAACCCAAAGCCCACAAAATTATCGCAAAGTGCCAACACGGCAATTTCACCTTAAATTAACCTGCATCCCCCCCATTCCCCCCCCCCCCCCTGCTCACACGCAGCCTGCACCCCCATTCCCCCCTCATCTCTCCCCCAACACTACACCCTTTACCTCGCATCTCTTCCCCAAACACTACACCCTTTACCTCGCATCTCTTCCCCCAACACTACACCCTTTACCTCGCATCTCTCCCCCCAACACTACACCCTTTACCTCGCATCTCTCCCCCCAACACTACACTCTTTACCTTGCATCTCTCCCCTCCACAGTACACCCTGCACCCCACATCTTTCCCCCCACACTACACCCTGCACCCCACATCTCTCCATGTAGAAGGACCTTCTTACAAGTAAAGACACACCTACCCTGTCACGTGACCTTATGACATCAGAAGGTCCTTCCAGAAAACAGTATTTATCCTTTAACGATTTACATTGACAGTTTTCAGCTGTATGTGCATTTGCATCCTGGACCGGATTCCCCATTAGTGAGCGATCATGGCGACGGCGCGCATGCCAACTGAGAGGGCTCTGCGTGCCCTCTCTGGCACGCGTGCCATAGGTTCGCCATCACGGCTATATGATATGGTATGCTGTTTTTATGGGATTTATTGCAATACCTGTTTGCCTAAGGAGTATATGCACAGCTACTGAAATTAGTAGATTACTTACTGTATTCTCTGGCATTATCATGTCTTTTTTAGCACTCCCTCTCTAAGATTTCCCTCTATACCAAGTTGCTAGAATGTCAGGGACTGTTGTTCTGAATGAATGCAAACTGAACATAGTTTACAGCTATAATGGGTAATTGGTAACTATTGTAATCCGTAATATGATTACATCTATTGGGTGGAAACCTATATACACCCACTTTACTGACTGCAGATGTAAGGGAAGATAAGATAAGGATCAGGTACTTGGGTTCCAATTGCAGGATTCTTTCGTTCTGAGAGAGAAAAGCTGCTGACTGAGAATACTGGTAACTGTGTTCTCCCCTCTTCCCATTTAGTACACATGCTTTGCTTAGCTGGCAGTATGGCCAACTTTAGTTTAGAGTTTATCAGGGAATTTGTTATCAGTTAATATTGTGTTTAGCTCCTACTGGTATGGACGGCTAGTAACCCAGGTATGTGCACAGCCATAATACAAGATGACTGTTTGAAACTCCCTTCCAAGACCTCCCATTATAACATCATTATAACATTATTATAACTGCTATACGTACACCAACATTTTACTTCATAATGCCAAATAATCCATCAGCACAGGTACACTACCGTTCAAAAGTTTAGGGTCACTTAGAAATTTCCTTATTTTTGAAAGAAAAGCAAAGTTTTTTTTCAATGAAGATAACATTAAATGAATCAGACATACACTATATACATTGTTGATGTGGTAAATGACTATTCTAGCTGCAAACGTCTGGTATTTAATGCAATATCTACATAGGTGTATAGAGGCCCATTTCTAGCAACCATCACTCACGTGTTCTAATGGTACATTGTGTTTGCTAACTGTGTAAGAAGGCTAATGGATGTTGAGAAAACCCTTGAAAACCCTTGTGCAAGTATGTTAGCACAGCTGAAAACAGTTTTGCTGGTTAGAGAAGCTATAAAACTGACCTTCCTTTGAGCTAGTTGAGAATCTGGAGCATTACATTTGTTGGTTCGATTAAACTCTCAAAATGGCCAGAAAAAGAGAACTGTCATGTGAAACTCGACAGTTTATTCTTGTTCTTAGAAATGAAGGCTATTCCATGTGAGAAATTGCCAAGAAACTGAAGATTTCCTACAACAGTGTGTACTACTCCCTTCAGAGGACAGCACAAACAGGCTCTAACCAGAGTAGAAAGAGAAGTGGGAGGCCCCGCTGCACAACTGAGCAACAAGACAAGTACATTAGAGTCTCTAGTTTGAGAAATCGACGCCTCACAGGACCTAAACTGGCAGCTTCATTAAATAGTACCCACAAAACGCCAGTGTCACCGTCTACAGTGAAGAGGCGACTCAGGGATGCTGGCCTTCAGGGCAGAGTGGCCAAGAAAAAGCCATATCTGAGACTGGCTAATAAAAGGAAAAGATTAATATGGGCAAAAGAAAACAGACATTGGAAGATTGGAAAAAAGTGTTATGGACAGACGAATCGAAGTTTGAGGTGTTTGGATCACACAGAAGAACATTTGTGAGACGCAGAACAACTGAAAAGATGCTGGAAGAGTGCCTGACGCCATCTGTCAAGCATGGTGGAGGTAATGTGATGGCCTGGGGTTGCTTTGGTGCTGGTAAAGTGGGAGATTTGTACAAGGTAAAAGGGATTTTGAATAAGGAAGGCTATCACTCCATTTTGCATACCCATACCCTGTGGACAGCGCTTGATTGGAGCCAATTTCATCCTACAACCGGACAATGACCCAAAGCACACCTCAAAATTATGCAAGAACTATTTAGGGAAGAAGCAGGCAGCTGGTATTCTATATGTAATGGAGTGGCCAGCGCAGTCACCAGATCTCAACCTCATTGAGCTGTTGTGGGAGCAGCTTGACCGTACGGTACGCAAAAAGTGCCCATCAAGCCAATACAATTTGTGGGAGGGGCTTCTGGAAGCATGGGGTGAAATTTCTCCATATTACCTCAGCAAATAAACAGCTAGAATGCCAAAGGTCTGCAATGCTGTAATTGCTGCAAATGGAGCATTCTTTGGCAAAAGCAAAGTTTGAAGGAGAAAATTATTTCAAATAAAAATCATTATTTCTAATCTTGTCAATGTCTTGACTATATTTTCTATTCATTTTGCAACTCATTTGATAAATAAAAGTGAGTTTTCATGGAAAACACAAAATTGTCTGGGTGACCCCAAACTTTTGAACGGTAGTGTATAAGGCTTGCAGTGCTGTCACATGAAAAATTAGGCATTACACAGCACCAGTTGAAATCCATGGTGTGCCAGTGTAATGCATGGCCATACCAAATCCACATAAGTGAGATCAGCTCATCATATGGTTGTAAACCAGAATGGTCTCCTTCCCTGACAGCAAACTAATAACTGGAAAATAATGAGGAATCAAACTGTAAAGGGGCAGATTAATGAAAACTGTCTAAAAAAAAAAAAAAAAAAAAAAGTTTGACCATAGCAACCAATAACAGTACAGAAATTAAAGCTGAAGTGTGACTGTCAGCTTCATAAATCGTCCTCAAAGTATTAGTTTATAATTTTTTTTTTTTTAGTTGCACAATATAAATTAGTTTCATTTGCAAAAAAAAAAAAATATATATTTTTTTTTAACCTTGACACTATATAAATGGCCAACCGTTAAACAGATCTGTTAAATGTAAGTTGAAGATATGACTGTCCAATAGCCTTTATATAAAAAAAAAAAAATGACGTCCTTCAAAAAATAAACCTGTGTATCTTTACATTAATTTAAAAAAACACAATTATGGCTGTTGGAGTGATGCAAGGGGAGGGGGGTGGTTAATCCTCTGGTAATTAAGTAGTTAACATAAAAATGGTTAAAACAGTTTAAGGCTGAGGCCCCACATTGTGGAACTATAGTTTTTGTTTTTTGTGTTGCAGATTTTATTGCGTTTTTTTAAGCCAAAGCCTGGAGTGGATTGAGAAAAAGGTAGTAATATAAGCATTTCTTATATATTTCCCATTCCTTTTGTAGCTGTTCTTGGGTTTGGCTCAAAAAAACGCAACAAAATCTGCAACAACAAAAAAAGCGTTTGTGCACGTGGGACCTCAGCCTAAGGGTTCAGGTCTATGAGACAATAATGGGTCTTTCTTCATGTGTAATACCTCTCAAGCTTTTCTGTTAAACCTTAGCCATTGAGGGCCCTTTCGTACAAGTCTCGTCCATAGTAAACTGTTATGTCAGTTCATTACTGTAGCAATCCGGCTGTTCGGGAACTCACTGTATCGTAGCTGACTATAATGCAGTGACTTCTATGTACATGGCCGAGTTCAGTCCAGGTACTATCACCCACATACTGACTGTTTTCTTTGGACAGGACTCAGTCGTGTGCAAGGGCCCTTATGCTGCAGATCTCCCTACTTGTAACTTGACCGACTTTACAAGCCTCCTTCACATTTTGCTACTTCTTTGTTCCTTGCTTCTTCCGTTAGTACACTCCTATCCTATCGAAGCTAACCAAGAACAGCCACGACACTGTGAACTGCCTAGTCTGGGCCTTTAAAAGGAACTTGTCAGGTGTTTTTTCCACCATAAACTGCCCCATCATATGTAGGATGAAGTAATTCCCCTTCCATTGCTGTCTCTCTGTAATATTTCTGCTGCAGAAAAGTGAAGTTATAAATTTTGAAAGCGTAAAAAGGCATGTAGAAAGTAACCTAAGTAGTCATGGTGGGCGGGGGGCAGCTTGAGCCTAGTCATACTGTCCTCTTGCTGATCACACTTCCTGGTTATGACTGTCCTCTCCCTCACAGTCCCCTCACTCCCTGAAGCCCCGAGGGAAATGTTAATTATGCCTAGTAGGCATGACGAGCCAACAGGGTGACTGGGCTGAAGCTGCTCCCGCCCACCGCGACTACTAAACTACTATAGCATACTAAACTTACCAATCTTGTTGTGAGAAAATCAACTTTTGCTCCTTATGCAAATGAGCTGTGGTGTGATGTACACTCTGAGTAGGGCCACACCTGCTGGACCATCGTCCTCTCTTGTGGTCGCTGCAAATTGCTGTCCATGGGACATGTCAGTCTTTGCTGCGGTTGGCAACCAAAAAGAATGTGGGTGCTCCAGCAGGCATGGCCCTGCCCTGAATGCACCGAACAGCTTATTTGCATATGGAATAAAGGTTGAATTTCTCTGCAGCAAGATTGCACTCTGACACAAGAAAGGGGTGTTCACTATGCCACTCACCAGCCTGCCAAGAGCATATAAGTGGCTTGCAAGAAGTTTTGGTTGTGGTAGACACAATTTAAGACTCAGTAGTAGTGCTGATGGGACCAATAACGCAAAAAATGTTATTCACTTCTCCCCAGTCCTCCCATTTCCAGTGGTGGCAGGTCTGGTCTTCTGTTTGCAGACCCCCCAGCTGTTTAGATGCAGCAGTCACCTTGCACAGACAGCCGGAAGGGATGGCTGTAAACAGAAGACTGGACCTGCTGCCACGTGAAACAGAAGCCCGGGTAGAGGAGAGTAATGATATTTTATGCTGTTGGCCCCTTCAGCAGCACTGTTATTTCTTAAAAATAAGTCAGATTCTTTACCCCCCCCCCCCCAGCTTTGCAGGAACAATACAAAGTGCATTACAGTTCACCCTGAGAATCTTGGCTTTAAAATAAGACCAAGATCATGTCTGTAGCCTAGATTATGAAATATCACTAGTTAAAGTGGATTTGCATATACAGTACTCACAACTTTCACTTTAGACGGTGAGCAGGAAAACGTGTGCAGATGACAGTGTGCAGGGAGAGGAGAAATTGTCACTTCTGATAACTCCGGGGGAGGGGCTACCATGGACAATTAAAATGTACATAAGGCATAGGAGTTTTGTGCCAGTAATATTTATTTGAGCCATGAATTCAAAATGTGCAACAAAAAAAAAATTAATAGTATTGAATATGAATAGTACTTATGTATTGTTAAATATTTCTACTTTCTTTACTTCTTATCTCATTTATTCTGTCCATACTTCCATACACAAGCAGTGTACAATTTACAGTTTACAATTGGCTCTATAGAGAGGGAGGGGGGGAAAGACAAGAAGAAAGACAGGGATATGTGCTTATCTACAGAATGTTTGTCAGGAGACACTGGATAGTAATTTCTGATACCCCAGGTGTGTTGTGATAAAGAATGGCCTCTGTATATGCTGTTTGAGGAGCTCTTATTTCCTCTCCCTCTCCATGAAATTCTATTGTACAGATTTCATCAGTGACAGAGGCAAATACAGTGATGAAAAAAAGTATTTAGTCAGCCACCAATTGTGCAAGTTCTCCCACTTAAAAAGATGAGGCCTGTAATTGTCATCATAGGTAGACCTCAACTATGAGAGACAAAATGAGAAAACATATCCAGAAAATCACATTGTCTGATTTTTAAAGAATTTATTTGCAAATTATGGTGGAAAATAAGTATTTGGTCAATAACGAAAGTTCATCTCAATACTTTGTTATATATCCTTTGTTGGCAATGACAGAGGTCAAACATTTTCTGTAAGTCTTCACAAGGTTGGCACACACTGTTGCTGGTATGTTGGCCCATTCCTCCATGCAGATCTCCTCTAGAGCAGTGATGTTTTGGGGCTGTCGCTGGGCAACACAGACTTTTAACTCCCTCCAAAGGTTTTCTATGGGGTTGAGATCTGGAGACTGGCTAGGCCACTCCAGGACCTTGAAATGCTTCTTACGAAGCCACTCCTTCGTTGCCCTGGCGGTGTGCTTGGCATCATTGTCATGCTGAAAGACCCAGCCACGCTTTATCTTCATTGTCCTTGCTGATGGAAGGTTTGCACTCAAAATCTCAAGATACATGGCCCCATTCATTCTTTCATGTACACGGATCAGTCGTCCTGGTCCCTTTGCAGAGAAACAGCCCCAAAGCATGATGTTGCCACCCCCATGCTTCACAGTAGGTATGGTGTTCTTTCGATGCAACTCAGCATTCACTCTCCTCCAACCACGATGAGTTGTGTTTCTACCAAACAGTTCTACTTTGGTTTCATCTGACCATATGACATTCTCCCAATACTCTTCTGGAACATCCAAATGCTCTCTGGCAAACTTCACACGGGTCCGGATATGTACTGGCTTAAGCAGGGGGACACGTCTGGCACTGCAGGATCTGAGTCCCTGGCGGCGTGGTGTGTTACTGATGGTAGCCTTTGTTACGTTAGTCCCAGCTTTCTGCAGGTCATTCACTAGGTCCCCCCGTGTGGTTCTGGGATTTTTGCTCACTGTTCTTGTGATCATTTTGACCCCACGGGGTGAGATCTTGCGTGGAGCCCCTGATCGAGGGAAATTATCAGTGGTCTTGTATGTCTTCCATTTTCTAATTATTGCTCCTACAGTTGATTTCTTCACACCAAGCTGCTTGCCTATTGCAGATTCAGTCTTCCCAGCCTGGTGCAGGTGTACAATTTTGTTTCTGGTGTCCTTCCACAGCTCTTTGGTCTTCACCATAGTGGACTTTGGAGTTTGACTGTTTGAGGTTGTGGACAGGTGTCTTTTATACTGATAATGTCAAACAGGAGCCATTACTACAGGTAATGAGTGGAGGACAGAGGAGCCTCTTAAAGAAGAAGTTACAGGTCTGTGAGAGCCAGAAATCTTGCCTGTTTGTAGGTGACCAAATACTTATTTTCCACCATAATTTGCAAATAAAGTCTTAAAAAAAAAAATCAGACAATGTGATTTTCTGGATATGTTTTCTCATTTTGTCTCTCATAGTTGAGGTCTACCTATGATGACAATTACAGGCCTCTCATCTTTTTAAGTGGGAGAACTTGCTCAATTGGTGGCTGACTACTTTTTTCCCCAGTGTAAGTGAAGAAACAGTCAATTTTCTTATATAAAGCATATTGCAATGTTTATCTGCACCTGAACAATTGATTTATGGAAAAAAAATAAAAGTTTAGTTTAGTTTTAATCTTCCTGCCAAGGAAAAGGTATGTTCACTAGGCCTCCAAAAGTCCCTACAAAAATACAGAAGTGATTTATAAGACATAGTAGTGGTGGTAGACTCCCTTTAAGACCCTGGTTTGTTTATGGTGTCACAAGGAAGTTTTATTGATTTCTCCTATTGTGGTTATTTATTTTCTTTACAGGTAATAACAAGCGAGGAGGCAGAGAGAAGGGGTCAACAATATGATAGTACAGGAATCACTTACCTCTTTGATTTAGATTATGAATCAGATGAGTTTACTGTCGATGCTGCTCGATATGGGAATGTCTCACACTTTGTAAACCACAGTGTAAGTATGCATTTAAAACCCTGGAATATTTCAGTGTGAGCCCTATCATTTATGACTATAGCGCATGGTAAAAGTGAAGATGTTGCCTGGTTATATACCATGTGCCAGTTGCTGAAAGAAAACACTGACCTTACTCGCTCCTCTGGATTTCACTTGCATTCTCTTCATAGCCTCCCTTCTGCCCAGTCATCCATGTACTTGCCCTTTACATTTGCCTCTCTATATTTAGAGATGGATATAAGTCTAGAGAAAGTTACAATTCTATATCTGAGCATGGTTTTATATAAATACATTTGGTGTGTGCAAAATAATGTGATGGACATAGACTTTATAAATGTATTAAACTTTGTCTTGCATTTCAGTGTGATCCCAATCTTCAGGTATACAACGTATTTATAGATAATCTGGATGTCCGTCTTCCTCGAATTGCACTATTTTCAACAAGACCGATCAAAGCTGGAGAGGAACTTACGTTTGATTACCAAATGAAAGGTATGTTTGCTTTTACTGCTTCACTGGCTATACTTATCTTACCTGTAGAGCCAACAAATATACTACATAATAACTGCCAATTATGATCTTTTTAATATGCCACAGATAGTGACAAGATCACATTGTGCAAATTCTAAGCATATCACCATTGTTTGATGTGTTTAGTTTCTGAGCACTATATAGCTCCTTAATTCTGGAAACTGCTGGTGGTGATCTTGCACATATCTACAATATATTTTATGATTATTGAATTTGCCTTTTTACAATTTTTGGTTCTTGTAGGTTCAGGAGACCTCAGCACAGATTCTATTGAGTTGAGCCCAGCTAAGAAGAGGGTGAGAACATCTTGTAGATGTGGAGCTGCTGACTGCAGAGGATACCTTTAATTTAATGGATCTTTTAATAAATGCCGTACATATTTTACTATGCTGTGACAAAGTTTCTTAAAAAAAGACACAACTTATTTTTAGTGATTTCCCTTTCCTGGAGTATTCAGTTTGTATGAGCTTCTAAAGTGCAAAATAAATTGAACTGTTTCTATTTGAAGGTTTGCCTGGGATAAACTATAATTGTACATAGGACCTTTACAGAATTTATTTTATTTTCTATTTTATTTTTTTATGGGGCTTTCAAATAAAAGTAGGGACATCTACAGAGTCATGGAGCAGAATGAAGAACACTGTAAAATAATAGCATGATATCTTTAATTTAGCATGACATGTTTAACTCCGTAAACAGCCGCTAAACATTTGGTGGGCTAAATAGGAAATTATAATGTTTCTGATGAAAAAAAAATTGCTTTTGCTATATGCATATTGGTCAATTTTCTTGCAGGTTTTTTATATTTTTTTCATCTTATTTATATACCAAACAGTTGATGAAATTGTAAACAAGGGCAATAGGACTTTAATATACTGATCTTTATTAAACAAAGTATTTTACAACCTCCAGTGGAATCAGAACTATGCTTTCTTTAGGCAGAATTATGCCTATGGCAGAATTATTAATCCTGGCTAAGATTAGGCAATATAAAATTAAAGGGTTTTCCATTGTGGTCACTTGTTCACTGTCCTGTGGATAGGAGGTACGTGTCTGGTAGCTAGGGTCACCCAGTGGTCAGGACGACAGGGGACTGAAAGTCCCCCTAAGTTCTCCTTGTGAATGGACACCAGTACAGCTTGAGTGACCAATGCTCCATTTACTTCTATGGGCTGCTGGAACTGTAATCTCAGCAGAGTCTGCAGCCCCATAGAACAGAGTGAATGGAGTGCTGGTAACTCAAGCACACTGGCGCTCTATTCACAAGGAGGCCTTAGGGGTACTTTTGGTCCCCGTCCTCATGATCACTAGGGGACGTATCCCCGGGACAACCCCTTTAAAGAACTTTTACACAGCTCGATGTTCTTGAAATTTTATTAACAAGCATTCCAAGGGTCACTCGCTTTCAATACCTGCCCTGTCTAATTGTGCTGACGATCAGCCAACCAGTGGTAGACGCTTGTTGGTTGGCTAACTGCATCTTGTCGGTAGCAGATCGAACTGTAAACATTAAGATAATCAGTCAAGCTGAATGGGGGAAGTTGATTACAGTAGCATTTATCGTCAATTGGTGCTTATTCTATGTCACCAAGTGTAAATGAGCCCTTAGTCTAAAAATATCCCAGATTTATCAGTAACTGATGCTGGATGATAAATCTGGTGCATGTCCAGTCTAAATTTATACCACTTATTAGTTCGGCTTATTTTGCTACAAAAGTTTGGCACAACTTGCTCAACTGATACACAGAGAATGGAGCAGAAATTGGACAGCTTTGTTCTCTACGTAGTGCCCAGGCTGAGGTATTGCAGATCAGCTACTATTTAGTTGAATCGGAACTAAGCTGCTCTAATCTAGGCCCACTTTAAAGTGTAATTCCCTTTTTTCCCCATTGTGTCTGGGGGTATTTGGTTACCATTCTTGTAATTACTTTATTACTATCTAAATTCATTATTATTCTAAAACGGGCTGTAACTTTCTCCTTAGCAACCCTCTAACTGAGCTGTTACTAAGGAAAGTCTGTACACAGTGGTATTGTAAATATGCAGAGCAGAAGCATTCTTTGGTTTTATAACACCTAGAAAAATGGTTCTGGTATCATAAGAAAGCTGTAACAGAATTAGAGATATCACCAGTTAAAAACATAGTTTGGAATTTGAAGTTAATATGCAGCAGTTCATGCTGTATATAAAATCACATTCCCAACTGTGTTTTTAACTGGTGACATCTCTAATTATTTTACAGATAGTACTTTACCATATGAAAGCTGAGAATCTCAGCTTTCTTATGATACCAGAACTAGGTGGTATAAAATCGAAGATAGACATTTGAAGTGACCATCCTCCCTAGCTCTATGTACTACGCTAACTGTTAAATCATTGCTAATGGGAACTTTACATTTAAAGGAAGTTTGATAGATTAATAAAGTATATTACAAAAATGTTCCATTAACTGCCCCCACAACACAATGGTAAAATACACCTCTTTCTAGTTCAGCCTATTATCCTGCAATGTTTATCCAGGTGAAGGTAAAAACCACATGAGGTAGAAACCAACACTAAAAATTGTAATAACTATTCACAGCAATATTGCTGTGGCACCCAACTACATAAGTTATATGGACAAAAGTACTAGGACACTTACACATTACACCTAAAAGATCTTTTATGACATCCCATTCTAAATCCATAGACATTTATATCGAGCTGGTGCCCTTTTTGCAGCTAAGAGTTTCCAACCTTCTAGGAAGGTTTTCTATATGATTTTGAAGTATGTCTTGGGGAATTTTTGCCCATTCATCCAGAAGAGCATTTGTGAGGTCAGACACTGATGTTGGAAGAAACAATCTAAATTTTAGTTCAAATCAAAGGTGTTTGATGGACTTGAGGTTACAGCTCTATGTGGGACAGTCAAGTTCTTCCACACCAACCTCACTCAACCATACCTTTATGGATCTTGCTTTGTGCAATGGGGCAGTCATGCTGGAACAGAAAAGAGCATAATGTCTTGGCATGCTGAAGCATTATGGTACAACTGTTTCACTTGTAAAACGTGTCATGTTAAAAAGATACCCCCCCCCCCCCGTCACTTGTGGAAACTGCTGGATCTTCCCAGCAACCCATAGACATTGCTATGGAGAGGTTTAGAACATATGTTAATTCATTTTAGCAGTAAAGTATATTACAAAAATGTTAAGTAAACCCATCCCTACACAATAATCCCTTAAAGACACAGCCTAAAAGTACCTTAAGGACACAGCCTTTATTTTTCAAAACTGATGTCACTTTATGTGGCAATAACTTTGAGACGCTCAAAATAACTTGTATAAGTTAGAGATTGTTGTTTTCGTGACACATTGTACTTTAGTGGTAAATCAATATTTGATCAATATTTTTATATAAAAAAAAAAAAATAGGAAATTTGGAGAAAAAAAAATAGCAATTTTCAAAATGTGAAATGCGCTGCTTTTCAGACAGATACCACAGTTATACCACCCAAATACATTAATACATATTATCTACCATATCTCTGCTTTATATTGGCAGCATCTTTTAATCGTCCTTTAATTTATTTTGGACGTTAGAAGGCTTACAAGTGTAACAGCGATTTTCCAGATTTACAAGAAAATTTTCTAAACAAAGGGCCAGTTCAGATCTGAAGGGGATTATAAAGGCCGATATATTAGAACTCCCCCATAAATTACCCCATTTTCAAAACTTCAACTAATTTAAAGCAGCATTTGGGAAGTTTAACCCTTTTAAGCATTTCACAGAAATTAAAACAATATAGAAGTGAAATTTAAATATTTCCCTTTTTTTCCAATAATATATTCCTTTAGCCTTAAAATTAACAACATGCAATTAAACTGCAATTTTTTCCAAGCACAAAAATGCCCCATTGCTGTATTGATACAATGGGGGAGGTTGGGGGGAGGAATGGAAAGATCGCTATTTGGCTTTTGGAGTGCAGATTTTGCTGTAATTTTTTTTTTCAGGTGCCATGTCTCATTTGCAGGGCCCCTAGAGTACCACTGCAATGGAAACCCCCAAAAATGAACCCGTTTTGAAAACTACACCCCCTATCTAGGGGTATGGTGAGCATTTTGACCTCACAGCTGTTTCACAGATTTTATTAGCATTGGGATGTAAAAATAAATTTATTTATTTTTTTTTTCCAATAAACCATCCATTTAGCTCCAAATTTTTCATTTATACAAGGGGGTTAAAGAAGAAAAAACACACCACAGTTTTACACAATTTCTCCTGAACATGGGAAATACCAAACGTGGTCGTAAACTGCTGTATGGGTACATGGTGGGGCTCAAAATGTAGAGAGTGCTTATTTGACTTTTGTAGGGCAGATTTTGATAGAATAGTTTTCAGGTGCTATGTCGCATTTGTAGAGCCCACAAAGTAGCAGCATAATGAAATCACATAAAGTAGCAACAATTTCAGTGCCCAATACTTTGCACCCACTTTGTGTCATCAGAGACATACATCCTAGAACTATTAAGTGGGCTATCCTGGGTACAAAAAAGTTGTGGGAGCGTAGCACTTTTTAGCTTTCGGAGTATAGATTTAAGGGACTTTCTGGACGCCATGTTGTCTTTTTAGATCCCTGGAGGTGCCAGTAAATTGGAATTCTCCCAAGAAGTGACCACATTTTGTAGGGGCAATTTTATTTATTATGCTTACTTGTATAGCGCCATCATATTCCGCAGTGCTATACAGACATTGACAGTCACTATCCCATATAGGGCTCACAATCTACATTCCCTATCAGTATGTCTTTGGAATGTGGGAAGAAACCGGAGTACCCGGAGGAAACCCATGCAAACACAGGGAGAACATACAAACTCCTTGCAGATGTTGTCCCTGGCAGGATTCGAACCCAGGACTCCAGCGCTGCAGTGCTAACCACTGAGCCACCATGCTGCCCGTATTTTAGAGTCTCTGCAAGTGTGAAATGGCGTCTTAAAACCAGCAATCTAAATCCTTTTTTTTTTTTTTTTTGGACGCCATGACACTTTTGAGAACTGAAATGGCAGTAAAGTGGAATCCCCTGACATGTGACCCCATTTTGAAAACTATACCCCTGAAGGAATTTATCCAGTGGTACAGTGATCATTTTTAACTCCCAAGTGCTGAATTAACTTATTTTAGATGTTTGTTATCTGGACACCATGTCATGTTTGCAGAGCCTCTTAAAAGAAGACCTTTCACATCCTCATGTATATGCGGTTTTACATACCGCTAGAAAGCCGACAGTGTGCTGAATTCAATGCACTGCCGGCTTTCCCGTTATATGCCCCAGGGCTGGAGATATCGGGGGTCTAAATTTCACCGTTCACTGTCAGAAGGGTGTTCCTGACAGTCTAGCTGCGCTGTGAGGAATGCCCTCTCTGACTATGCTCATCCATAGCGCTGTATTGAGGGGGCGTTTCTCACAGCTCAGCGTCATCACTGGGCGGTAAGGAACTCCCCCCTCTCTCTGAGCCGAGTACTATCAGAGGGGGCAGTACAAGTCTATGGACGGGTACTGTCAGGGAGGGCGTTCCTCACAGCCAAGCTAGACTGTCAGGAACGCCCTTCTGACAGTGAACGGTGAAATTTAGACCCCGATATCCACAGCCCTGGGGCATATAACAAGAAAGCTGGTAGTGCGCTGAACTCAG
This sequence comes from Leptodactylus fallax, assembly GCA_947044405.1. Taxonomy (NCBI): domain Eukaryota; kingdom Metazoa; phylum Chordata; class Amphibia; order Anura; family Leptodactylidae; genus Leptodactylus; species Leptodactylus fallax. The sequence goes on along the minus strand of CAMRHE010000001.1, from coordinate 274,011 downwards.
CGCGCTTTCGGGTTTCTAGCGGTATGTAAAACCACATATACATGAGGACATGAAAGGTCCTTTTTAAGGTACCAGTAAAATGGAATCCCCTAAGGAGTGACCCCCTTAAAAAGGACCTTTCATGTCCTCATGAAAGGACCTTTTACTGGTACCTTAAAAGGACCTTTCATGAGGACATGAAAAGTCCTTTTTAAGGTACCAGTAAAATGGAATCCCCTAAGGAGTGACCCCATTTTGTAATGACACCATTTTGGGGTTTTACCTTTTTAAATTTTTTGCCGTGCAGCGTACAGCATAAGTAACATGTTACCTTTATTCTGTGGGTCAGTACTATTACGGCGATACTTAATTTATATATTTTTTTTTGTTATGCATTACTAATTTTGCAGAACAAAAATCCATTTGGGGGCATACATTAATTATTTTTGCATCACCATTTTCTGAGACGTGTAACATTTTTTTCTGGTTGAGTGCTTATTTTTTGTGGGATGTCGTGTGCTTTTTATTGGTACTGTTTTGGGGTACACTTTTATTGTACGGGTTGTTACAGATGCGGCAATACTAAATATGTATTATTAATTTTTTTGGGGAGATATATATATCTATATATAGATATATATAATTCATTTTATATAGAAAATTTATTTATATTTTTACAAACATCACTTATTTTTACTTTTTTTTTTTATGTCCCACTAAGGGAACTGAACCAGTGATGCGTCTTCATAGGCTGACTTCCTCTATACACTGCAATACATATCGGCATCCCGCCGCATTATTATTGCGAAACCACTTAGATGCTGTGGTCATGTCTGACTGTGGCATGTAAAGGGTTAATGCAGGTACAGCTAACATCTGCTCCCGATGCCACTCACTCACTATATGTAATGGTACATCATTGGTTGTTTAGGAGATAAGACATTGGTGTCCAGGACATACTACAAAAGTAGGTCCTGGTGGCGTGAGGCCGCCGAGCTACCTGCAGAAGGTGATCTCCGGATCAGCCTTCCGCCGTGCACGCTCTAAAATGGGGAGGTGTGATAAGAGACTCAGATATGGATTTATTGTACGAATATTCGCTCATATAGTGTGGCTCCTGTCTGTAATCAGCAATTTCAAAGGGATTATGGTTTTATGACAATGTCTGCCCTGGGGAACATCTTACAGTCACCCCGATAAATTCCCCAGATGAGTCAGATCAAGGCAAATGCTCAGAATACACACGTCACAGTTCAAAGCCTGGAAAAGGTCCAGACACGGACTCCTTACCCAAAGGGTTTTGGGGTGTCATCCTTGGGGTCTATGGGTTGGGGATCTTGCCATGAACCCTATCATACCGCTGACCTGACTCTGCAGTCATCGGGCGAGGAATTATAAAGAAAAATGATTCTGAGAGATGTAGAAAAGGTGGCGGGGCTCCTGGTGACCTCACTTAGGGAGGAGTTCAGGTTGAGAAGGTCTCTTTGTCTTTTATCTTGTGCTGTTCCTGGAGGAGATGCGTGGGAAGGTCAAGTTGGAGACTTCAACCATGTGGTCTACCATGCGGTCAAGCATTGAGGCCTGAGACCCTTTTGTTAACCTGGAAGAGATGTAACAGCATGTAGGAAACACATGCTCTGCCACTGGCTTAAGAAAGAACTCTGCAGCCTACGACATGGGCTCAGAGAAACGAACTATCTACTTGTTCTGGAAATTGTCTTTTGTCTTTGTTCTGCTGAAAGTCACCCAGATAGCACTGCCCAGGGTGTTACCACTGGAATAGCATGCCCGGATGCATGCTTTTGGACTTTTGAAGTACACGCCCTGAGCTCATCATCATCTAGAGCCCAGAGAACCAATCACAGACTTGTGTTGGTAATATTTCCTTTTCTTTCTGTTATTCCCATTTTTATTTTGTGCACCGTGTCATGTTGCTTTCCACTTGTATTTGCTTGCTAATCGCTACATGTACTCTCTGTATGTGTTAAGGGTCTAGTACCAACCCATTTAGGGGTTAATAAATACATCCTTGGTTGTTAAGGGGTTAATATTTTAACAATCTTCTGGCATTCACCAAGCCTATACTCATCCATCAGACTGTCAGGCACACAAGCATGCCACAAAACATGTTTCTACTTTACACCACTTCATCTGATGCTTGGTGATATAAGGCTTAAATGCAGCTACTGTATTGCTGTATTGTAAAGGGTTAACAGTGCTTCAAGATGGTTCTTCCATTTCAGTTCTAGCTCTTTTTAATTTTGTAGAAGGTCCAGGTACGGTCTGAATCAAAGGTGTAAGGTCACATTCCAAACCAGAGACCATCAGACACACATATACCCAGCTCCTGGAAGGTTCTATAAATCAAGAAAGGTGGCTGAAACACACTATAAATGTTTAGTGCACATCATACCAGCTAACCAATTTGACTCAAGAGGGCTGCTCTGTTTCCTGCTTTCTTCGACTTGCCTGTATAACTTAGGGTTTTTGCTTGTTGTTCATTATCTTTTATTTTATTAAATCAGTGGTGTGTGGCATAATTGTTCTCTCTGTCCTTTGTACCCACTGTAAAACATTTAGTGTCAGGTGTGGGGGGATAGCGCGATGAATGATGCTGGTTAGCCACTGTAACACACTTGGCCATCAAAACCCATGCCACAATGTTCTGTACAGTTTTTGTACGGATGTTAAAGCGGTTGTGTAGGCAATTGCATTTTTGTACAATGTACGCAGTAGCCACACAATAGAACATACTAACTAATATACAGTACATACCAGACCCCCATCGCATTGAATCATAACTTTAGATCACTCACATGACCAGATCGCTAAAAGCTCAGAGTACTTAGGCACACAGTACATAAACATAGTCGATGTTCTGTGGTTGATGATTTTTATGCACTATGTGCCTCAGCACCCCCTTAACTTTACATCGTCTGACACTTTGTGGCAGAGTTTTTGTGGTTCATAAACTCTTGTGCTCCTTCCACAAAAAAAAAAAAAAAAAAAAAAGGAATCTTACTAATGTTTTATCCAGTAGGCAAAATTTATTGTATTTTAGTACCTTATGTACTTGAATCACCAAGTAGGTCTTGACTGTGGAGGAAGAGCGGGAGGATTTCTTAAGCTTAAATTCCACCCAGATTCATCAAGCTTGTGCAGAGAAGATGATGGTCCTGGAGACGAGATGAACTCAAAAATAAAATGGTCTAGAAAGTGGACCAAATAGGACCACCCGCCATCTGCGAAATGTTGCTATATCTTCCACAACCTTGGTGAAAATCCTGGATACGTGTGAGACCCCATAGCAAAGGGCACAATATTGAAGGTGGACCAGTGAGTTGTCTATCCAAACTGCCATTCCTAGGTTAGCTGGGAGGATGCATAAATGGGATTGTGGTAATAAGTATCCTCCACATCCAGGGAAACCATCAGACAGTCTAGACAGAGAAGGTTTCCTGTGGAAGCTATTGTGTTGATCCTAAACTTTTTGTAGGACAGGTTGATTATGACCTTGAACCTCCTGCTGGGCTTCTTGACCATAAACCGAGGGAAATAAAAATGCTTCGCTATCCCTTCTCCTGGGACTTGGGACCCTACCACCTTCTAAATCTATAATAAGATAACTTATTGTAAGGCCTACAGGATCTTTGGGACAATGAGTGGGGAGGAATCTGTCTACTGGGATGAAAGCAGACTCTAGTCTGAAACTCTGCCTTATGCCTACAAGGACCCAAGGACATGCAGACATGATTTCTCAAACCTAAACAAAAAGGAACAATCCCCTCCCCCACTTCTATCCTATACACAGCCTACTGTATAGTATGGAGGGACAGGCAGCAAAGAAGGTGGTCCTTATTCCTGTGTAAAATACAGTAGTGTTCAAAATAATAGCAGTCCAATATGACTAACCAGATTCATCACTGTTTTGGTATAAATTATATTACCACGTCAGACAATTTGCCAGTTGCTTCAGTAGATTCTTAGAAAACCACCAGACTTGGCATTAATAATATGCAGGTTTCTGAGTCTGTGCATTTGAATAATTAATTGTAAGGGGTGTGTTCAGAATAATAACAGTGCGGAGGTCAATCATTCTTTGAAGAAACAGGTGTGAATCAGGTGGCTCATATTTAAGGTGAAGCCAGCACATGTTGTACACGCATTTCTCCTTGAAAGCCTGAGAAATATGGGTCGTTTGAGACATTGTTTAGAAGAAAAGCGTACTTTGATTACAATGTTGATTGGAGAGGGTAAAACTTATAAAGAAGAACAGACAATGATAGGCTGTTCAGCTAAAAAAATCTCTAATGCTTTAAAATGGAAAGCAAAACCAGAGAGATGTGGAAAAAAAAACGGAAGACTGCCATTCAAATGTAGCGAAGGCTAGCTAAAATGGCAAAGGCTCAGCCAATGATCAGCTCCAGGCTGATCAAAGACAGTCTCAAGTTACCTGTGAGTACTGTGACAGACAGAAGACGCCTGTGTGACGCTAATCTATTAGCAAGAAGTCATTGCAAAGTCCCACTGTTAAAAAAAAAAAAAAAAAAAAAAAAAAAAGACAAACAGACATGTACTGAAGCGGATACAATTTGCCAAAGAACACATCAACTGGCCTAAAGAGAAATGGAGAAACATTTTGTGGACTGATGAAAGTAAAATTGTTCTTTTTGGGTCCAAGGGGTGCAGACAATTCGTCAGACGAACCCCAAAATCTGAATTTAAGCCACAATACACGTTGAAGACAGTGAAGCATGGTGGTGCAAGCATCATGATATGGGCATGTTTCTCTTACTAAGTTGCTGTGCCTATTTACCGCATGGATCAGTTTGCATATATCAAAAAACATGAAGAGGTCATGATGCCGTTGAAGAGGAAACGCCCTTGAAATGGGTGTTTCAACAAGACAAAGACCCTAAACACAACCGTAAACAAAATTGAGGTTATGGAATGGCCAGCCCAATCCCCGGACCTTAATCTAATAGAACACTTGTGGGGTGACATCAAACATGCCGTTTGAGGCAAAACCAAAAAATGCAAATAAATTGTGGGATGTAGTCAAAGCATCCTGGGCTGGAATACCAGTTGACAGAAGTTGTATGACTATGAAAAATAGATGTGAAGCAGTTCTAAAAAAAAAAAAAAAAACTGTGGTTATACAACTAAATATTAGGTTAGTGATTCACAGGAATTCTCTATCTATCTATCTATCTATATATATATATATATAAAAAGGTACAGATTTTGAATTTGTAAAGACAAATGCAGGCACTGATATTTTTTGGAACAGCCCAATGTTAATTTTTTTCTTATTTTCTGTAAAGTAGTTAATTATATACATTTCTCTTCATGTTTTGATTTAGAAAACAGTGTGCAATGTTCTCAATGCATGAAAATAAAAACTATTATAAAGATTGTGTTCTTAACTCATGTTTTTGAACACACTGCTATTATTTTGAACACTACTGTATATTTTACACAGGACTGCTACAGCCAGGAGCCTAGACCTCCTTATTTCCTTACATAGAACACATGTAAAGTCTAAAGAGGATACAGTAGCCCTGAGTAAGGTATGTAAAGGTGTGGTGCCCGATAGGGAGGACAATCTTTTATTCCACAAAAAAGCACAGTGTGGTGCACTATTTTGTCAGGATTTTTTATGAACAGATTTTTCTACGAGGAAGTATCTATTGGCCTAAACACCGCATTAGGCCAAGTTCACAGACATATTCTGCACTCTGCATTAAATCTGCAAGTTCCATAATGTGACTTTAATTTAGGAATTGAAAATCTTTCAATTAATGCATGGCACCTCAAGTACCAAATTCTTGATTTTTTTTTTTTTTTTAATTGACACACTGTACAAAACAGGTTGCCTATCCCTGCTGTATAGATTTATAAATAAGTAGGTTTAGGGCTACTTTATCAAGTGGTTCTGGTTACTCAAGACATGTTTTAATTAGCAATAAGGTTGGTTTGACACCAGTGCTGCAAAAAACTTCATTGTATGTTCAGGGAAAAACTGACAACTTACATTAGTGGTAAAATCAGAGTTTTCCTTCAGAGTTTATTGCGCCTGTCAATTTGTTTCCTATTTAAATGGCATGAGTTGTCATCAATTTTTCCCTTCAGTCACTAAAACCCAAAAAATGCTTTTCTTCAGTATTTCCTAGCAACCATAAGTAAAAAAACTAACTGAACCCTGATGGCTCTTGCATAATGCATGCACACAACTGAAAAACAAACGTATGAAGGAAGTCAAAAACACACATTATTCACAGACAGTGAATAACGTCCTGTTTTGTCAGATTTTCCAGCCCAAAAGACTCAAATCTATAGGTCCATTTTTTTCCACTAATGTATCCATTTCACTATGGGTTGTATTTAAACAAAAAAAACAAAACAAAATTCATCAGTTTTAACTGACAAATACACAGTTATATGGACACAGATTTCAAGCATGGACAAAAGTAGGGGAAGTTGTGATTTTCTTGGCACAGACCAAAGGTCTCTGAAAAAAAATAAAAAAATGACATAATGGGCAGATTTATCAACACTGTCTAAAAGTTAGTGCAAACCTTAATATGTGCCAGATTTATCTAAGTATCTCATGTTTTTTGATAAATCTGTCATATTCTTAGACTGTCAAGTCTAACTTAACACCTCCTATTAGCTTGGTTTACATCAACACAGCGTTACAAATTAGACAACTCCCTTTTTTTCATAAAACCTGTAAAAACATCTAAAACACTTAATAAATGTGGTGTACAACATGTTAGACAGGTGTTTTTTTTTGCACAGATTACACCAGAATTCTGTTGCATTTTGCTTGATAAATCTCCCTCAATATGTCAGCTCTGAATGCAGGCCCTGTGCTTGTGTGAAAGGGCCGTAGGATATAAAGGGAACTTGGCCTACATTGCGATTTTACCTACTGCACTTTTCCCTGTCTACGGAAAAAAACAAGATCATGTAGTCATTTGGATATTTTGGCTGGCTTATCGTTTTGCAAATGAAAACAGACACACAATGCTTTGCAAGACACAAGTTGTCAAAACAGTAGATGTTACCATGTTAATTTGTCAGTTTGGTTTACAATAGTGAAAATGTATTACAATAAACCAAAAATATATACAGAGTCCATGGTAAGGAAATGGTCCTTAAAACTCAATGGTGTAGATATATCAAAACTAGTGCAAGAAAAACTTTAGAAGTTGCCCCTAGTAGCCAATTTCCATCTCCTACTTTTCTAAAGCTTTTTGGAAAATTAAGGCGGTAACTTGACTGAATGCTATGGGCAGCTTATTCACCATTTCCTGGCAAGAGTTCTAATAAGGTTTCCTTACTATAAAGGTCATCTTGAAGGTCAAAATACACAAAATAAGAACAATAAATTCATGAAATTTTGTACAGCACTCTACTGCTGTACACAAGGACAATGAAAGTACAACAAATAAACCTTCTACACTTTTCTCCAACATAAAGCTCTGAATACTGACGTACTTTTTATCCCTTTGGATGGACTGTAGTCGCTCTTCAGGATTCAGTGTCGACTACTGTTAACTAACTTAACCATATGTAATGTTTTGGACAATGTTGTATTTCCAAGCAACTAAAGGGACAGAAATCAAAAGGTTCCACAGAGAAGTATATTATAAAAGTTAGACTTGTTTTTTTCAATGTCTGAACCTGTCCTTTGCCTTATACGAAGGTGGCAGGACTGATACTTGCTAAAGAGCACTAAGATGAATCTTCAACGGTGATCATTTCTGACCGTCCAGTGTCTTTGTCAGTGCAGGTTACATGTAATGAACCATCCCTGTAGATAAAAAAAAAAAAAAAAAAAAAAAAGATAATAAACGGCTTTTAAATTAAAACAAAAAATGCAAAGACTTTCGTGGTTGGTGGGACATGTAGTGATTCTGAGACGGAGGATTGGCGATTCTGGGAAAACCCTTTTAGCTAAGGCCCCATGTAGCAAGCCGCAGCCGAAAAACGCTGAGGAAAAGACCGAGGCGGAAACGCATCACGTTTTCCACAGCATTTTTCACAGAAAGCCCACAGAGTTTTACGCTGCGGACTTCCTGTCTATATTATACCTATACAGAAAACACAGATTTACAGCTACAGAAAAGCTACAGATTTTTTGCACTTTGAAGGTACTGTAATACACAACGTTCCAAAACACTGAGTATTTACAACATAGAGTCTCGGCCTTAAAGGGTTTTTTTGGGCAAAAAATAAATTTTTCAAAAAAGGTCAGTTAGTGCTATTAATAGGTTAATAAATGCCACCAGCTTTTGCATACCAGCATTTCACTATGTCGGCAGATGTACTGAAGGCGGAGCGTGACATTACTTCCGGAAGTGACGTCACAGCTCCACTCTGGACCAGAAGGAAGGGAAGACAGGTGAGTATGTGTGTGCCGGCTTCCCAGTGCACTGCGCATGCCAGCGTTCTGGCAGTATTGTGAGTGCGTGAAGGTGGGGGGGGGGGGGGGCACACAAAGAACAGAAGGTGGCCTTCAGAGGATGACGTTTCGGCCCGAGTCCAGAGGAAATGGTAAGTAGACGCCTTTACATTGACGTAACGGGTTAGGAGATGGATTACAGAGGACCTGTTATGTCAGTGGAAAGGTAAAAAATGTAATATATGTAGGTAACATGACCTACATATATTACTGACAAACTACACACTATAATAAAATATATATATATATATATATATATATATACAAAGTTGGAGGGGGAAGTATGGGGGACTTCGTAACAAAATATTGTATTATTCCGGACAACCCCTTTTAGACTGATGCCCCACGTTGCGGAAACCCGTTTTTTTTTGTTGCAGCTTTTGCTGTGGTTATTGAGCCAAAGCCGGGAGTGGATTGAGCAGAATGTAGAAGCATAAAGGTAAGTTCACACGTAGGCACTGAATTTGAAGCGGAATCCACCTCAAATTCCACCTCCCATTCATTTCAATGGGAGGCTGTAGGAGATTTTTTTTCTGCTAGCTAGCAGTAAAAAAGGCATCCTGCTTGTTCTTCAGGCGGATTCCACCTCACTGCCACTGAAATGAATGGGAGGTGGAAAATATACCTTTTCTGTCGGCACAGAATTGGACACAGAATTTCTCAAAAATCCACTAGCAGAATTTGGAATTTGTGCCTGCCCAATAAAGACAAAATACAGTGGCTGTCTTTTCCAAATCCTGCTCCAAGTTCAGCGTCAAAATCTGTCGTCTTTTTTTTTCCAAGCAGAATCCGCTTCTAATTCCTGAAGCAAAAATTTTCTGCTTGGCAAATTCAGTGTCAAATTCCACTGCATGAACACACATTAAGAGCTTCCTATATATTTCCCATTCCTTTTGTAGCCATTCTAGCCTGAATCTGAATTTAAGATCACACTCTCTTACAGAAGGATGAATACCTTAGGCTCTATGGACATGACAGAGTTTGCAGCGGAATGCAGTCGGATGACACTCAGAGGGCTTCTGGTCCTTTACGTTACTATGATTCTATCAAATTACAAAGCTTTCAATGCCATTGACATTAGATTTCGGAGGTGGATCCTGACAAAAATCTAATACCTATTTGACCTCTATTAGGCAAGTAATCATCTGGTCCTGCCTCAAAATAAGTGAGGAGCCTGACATCCGCTTATCTCACTCATGGGAACATGTGTGTCAAAGAAGGCATCAGAACCAATAGCTGTCAACTGAACAGCTATGTAATGTCCATGCCCAGTTTGTGAGCAGTCGCTGTATCGGATTTTATCCCACACAAAGAGACATGCTCTGGTTTGAAAGAAGCTGAATACAGGATGATATCATTGCCTTTTCTGGAGAATAGTTAAACAGCAACAACTCCATGACAGAGCTGTGTTTGATCAGGATATACCAACTATTTGTAAGAAACCATCATTGTCACAGAAACTAATATAAGAAAGTTACCTTTTCATTGTAAGTACAGTCACTATGTCATGCACTCCACTATCTTTCTTCTGTAGATCTTTAAGTACAATCTGTGAATACAAAATATACAAGTTATCTATGACAGTATTATTCACTATAATCTTCATTTTTCATCCACAGCCACTAATAGCCTGACCCGGGAATCAGTTCCAATCACTTTCCTCTATGGAGTTTAGCGGTATCAGGCATATTTATCACACCGCTTGCGCCTTTTTTGGCATAATTTTCACCTATTTTTCTGCTGTGCTTCATTTGAACTTTTTTTTTCCAGATATTAAGCTGCCCTCACCAATTTTCGGGGGACATGGCCAAAGTGAAGTTTCTTTCTGTATTAATTACTTGCGCTTTTTTAACTCCTTAATGACACAGCCAGAAAAAACCTTAAGGACCATTTTTCAAAACGGACATGTGTCACCTTATATGGCAACAACTTTCAGGTGCTTTAACTCACCCAAGTGATTTTGAAACTGTTTATTTGTGACACATTGTACTTGACGTTAGTGGTAAACATTGATCGATACTTTTTGTATTTATTTATGAAAAAAATAGGAAGTTTGGTGGAAATTTTGAAAAATTCCAAATTTTCAAAATGTGAAATACTCTGCTTTTCAGACAGATAGTTATACCACCCATATGTGTTAATAAATATTATCTACCATGTCTCTGCCTATATTAGCATCATCTTTTCATCTGGAAAATGGTAAGCCATAGAATGTCCAAAATAAATTGAAGGACGTTATATGGCTTACAATTTTCCAAATTTCCCAAACTCTTTTCCTTTTTCACAGGTTCATCACATGACCATGGACTGCATATCACATGACCATGGACTGATTTTTACCCACTGGGAGTAAGCTGAATTAATGACAGCAAGCAGAGATCTAGAAAACTGAGGAATTGATACTGAAAATATATGAGAACATTGTACAACTTTTTATTATACAAACAATAACATTTGTCTCTCAATATTGGTCTGAAAGTAGCCAACCCCTAATTTTGCCTCATTTGAAAAGCCCCTAAAGTACCAGTACATCCCAAAAAATGACCCCATTAATGGAAACAAGGATAGTATCCTTCAGTGGTGTAGTTAACAAGGAATATAGTAGGCATTTTGACCCAACAGCTGTTTCACAGATTTTATTAACACTGGGATGTGAAAATAAAAAAAATAAATAAAAATTTCCCCCCAATAATACGTTATTTTAGCCCCAAAGGTTTCATTTTCATAAGGGGTTAAAAGGAGAAAGAGCACCCCAGAGTTTGTTACACAATTTCTTCTGAACATGGCAAGATGTAGTCGGAAAGTGCTGTATGGATACATGGTGGGACTCAAAAAGAGCGCCATTTAGCTTTTGGAGAGCAGAATCATTTTCACTTGCCATGACGATTTTGCACAGCCCCTAAAAGGTGCCAGTGTAATGGTAAGTATAAAGAAAAGAATTCATTTTGGAAACCGCACCCATCAAAAAATTTAACAAGGAGTATAGTGATCATTTTGACTCATGAGATGGTTTCCAAAAAGAAATACGCAGTAGATGGTGCAAAAACTTAATTTTTCCACATATATGCTATTTTGGTGCCCAATATGTCATGCCCAGCTCGTTGTACAGTGAAAAGTCAGCTCTCCAGTTATTATGCTTTTTTGAGATTTGGAAGAAAAAAAAAAAAAAAAAAAAGTTATATATACATACTCTCTCTCTCTCTAGTGTGTGTGAGTGTGTGAATGCACAGCCTATGGTGAAAAGTGAAAATTGCAATAGGTCAAGAGATACGCTAATTTTAGTGCCCAATATGTTGATGCACTGATGTGCGCTCGCACAGCTTACATATTTCCCTTTTCCTCTAAAGATGTGGCAATTTTTTTTTTTTTTTTTTTTGCATTTTACAAGCTGTAAATTTTTTCTGGTCATATAGCCATATGAGGGCTTGTTTTTTGCTGGATGACATGCATTATTATTATTATTTTTAAATACCATTTTGGGGTGCCTATAAAACTTAGACTAAATGTTATTAACCGTTTGTGGGGGATTAAAGAAAAAAAAAAAAAAAAAGAAAAAAATTCTGCCATTGCTTTTTAAATCCTTCCTGCTGGTGACATTTTTAAATTTTTGTTTTTGACTCCACGACTTAAAAACCCCATAACTTTTTTTTTTATTTTTCTGTTCACAGAGCCATATTCATAATGGTACCATTTATTATTCTGTACAATGTACTGGAAAGCTGGAAAAAAATTCAGAATTGGGTGGAATTAGAGAAAAAGTGAAGCTGTGCGACTTTCTTACGGGCTTTTTTTTTTTTTACGGTGTTCACTGTAGAACGGAAATGACATGTCTTACTTGTGCAAATTTGAAGTTTTCTGGTGCACTCGATTCTCGAACTGACTCATAAAGTTCCAAGCAAACAGAGGTAAAGTTTCCAGGTGCTTGTAATGTGTGTTGTCTACGAGCAGGAAGTGGTGTACCCGATGGCAATAAAATAGAGAATTTTTCAGCTCCTGCCTCATCTGCTTCCTGTAAAGATATAAATGGAAAGGATAGTAAATACTACATACAAGAGGATGTGGTGTGCTTTGGAACATGAGCCATTCCAAGCCTTCCCTATACTTTCTTCTTCCCATCATTCTAGTACAGGTTAATCTTGGTTTCATCTGTCCAAAGAATGCTATTCCAGAACTGGGCTGGCTTCTTTACATGTTTTTTTTGGCAAAGTCTAATCTGGCCTTTGAGGCTGATTAATGATTTGCACCTTGTGGTGAACCCTCTGTATTTGCTAACATGAAGTCTTCAATTTATAGTAGACTTAGATACTGATACACCTATTTCCTGGAGAGTGTTTTTCACTTGGGTGGATGTTGAAGGGGTTTTTTTTTTTCACCATGGGAAGGATTCTGTGATCATCCACCACTGTTGTCTTCTGTGGATCTCCAGGCTTTTTCAGTTCCTGGGCTCACACTCTTTTGTTACCAGAATGTACCAAAACTGTTGATTAGGACACTCCTAACATTTCCGCTATCTCTCTGATGAATTTCGTTTTTTTTTTTTTCAGTCTAATGATGGTCTGTTTCACTTCTATTGAGAGCTCCTTTAACCCCTTCCCGCCGGTGACATTTTTCAATTTTCGTTTTTGACTGCCCCCCCCCTCCAAACCCAATAACTTTTTTATTTTTCCATTCTCAGAGCCATCAGAGCCATATGAGGTTTTTTTCATGATGCTACCATTTATTATTCTGTACAATACACTAGGAAGCTGGAAAAAAATTCTAAATGGGGTGGATTTGAAGAAAAAGTGCATTTGTGCGACTTTTACGGGCTTCATTTTTACGGCGTTCACTGTGCAGCCAAAATGATATGTTATCTGTATTCTATGTTTCGGTACGATTCTGGTGATACCAAATTTATATGGTTTTATTTACATTTTATCCCCTTAACAAAAATCCAAAAATGTGCAAATAGAGATAGATAGATAGATGGATTTTATTTTATTTTTTTTTTTAAAGTAACTTTTTTTATACTTCCGTGTATGGGGATGCATAGGGCATCTTTTTTTGCAGGACCAGGTGTACTTTTTAGTTATACCATTTTGGGGAATTACTATTGCTTTGATCACTTTTTATTCAAATTTTTATCAGAGGCAAAACAGTGAAAAAACGGCGGTTTGGCACTTTTGATTTTTTTTCCCCGTTACGCTGTTTACCGTACGGGAAAAATATTTTTATAGATTTGTAGACCGGGCATTTTCGGACACAGGGATACCTAATGTGTATGTGTTTCACAGTATTTAACTACTTTTATATGTGTTCTAGGGAAAGGGGGGTGATTTGAACTTTTAAAATTATTTTTTTATTATTATTTTTTTTTTTTGCATTTATTAGACCCCCTAGGGATCTTGAACTCCAGGGGACCTGATCACTAATGCAATGCATTACAAAAACTGGCGCTTCTATTGCAGGCCACATAGAGTAGCCTGCAATAGAAGTTAATGAAAGACAGGCCTGGGAGCCTTCACAAGGCTCCCGGCTGTCATAGCAATAGGACGCTGGCCCCGGTAAAATGGCGACTCGGTCAGCTTTGACTGAGGCGCCAGAGGGGCACTGATTGCGGGCATTAGGAAACCCTGGGACCCGAGCAGCCGCCATATTTAAGCACCCGACATCCGCTGTACTATTACGGCGGATGTCGGTAAAGGGTTAAACCAAATGTTGTATTTCAACAGCAACAGCTTCCAAATGCAAATACCACACCTGGAATCAACTACAGACCTTTTACATGCTCAATTGATGATGGATTAATGAGGGAATAGCCCATGCATCCCATTAAATAGCTTTTGAGATAATTGTCCAATTACCTTTGGTCCCTTGAAAAAGAGGCAGCTACATATCATAGAGCTGTAATTCCTAAACCCTTCCTCCAATTAGGATTTGAACTCCCTCAAATTAATTAAACCCATACAGATTATATAACTGTCTTTTAGTAAACAGCTAAAATGCCAAAACTTGTGAACAAAACTTTCTTATGTGGTATCTACAACAAGCTTGTATTTAAATGTCCCTATCTCCTAGAATACAAACCTTAAGCAATATGTCACTGGCGGAGCACTCAATAGTAATGGTGTCTAATTCCATAGATGAATTTTCTTTGCCCAGCAGAATTCCAGCTTCTATAGCAGCTCCAATAGGAATCACCTCATCTGGTGGTATGCTACTCAGCAGCTCCACATCAGGAAATAAATCCCGAATCAATTGCTGCAGTTTAGGTATGCGAGCTGACCCACCACATAAAACTACCTACAATAAAAGATAAGATGTTTAGACTAGACTTTACAACAGGCACTGTACAGTAATATGAGATAGGAAGAAACCACTTTCTCACTGTATCATGGTGAGCTTTATGGATTATGGATCTTGATAATAAGCTTCCTGACCATTCCCATTAAAAAGGTGAAATTAAAAATGAAATTGTTTTTATATAACTAAACGCCACATTTAATAATAATAAAAAAGTGTTAAAAGGGATAAGGACTGTGAAATTTTTGCCACATATTACACACAGTATTCTGGAAAACAAACACGAGAGTTTATGCAGAAAATGCAATGGAGCTTGACATAATTTCTTTTATCACCTGTCAATTAGACAGGATAAATAAGGAAGAAGAAAAAAGCAGTGTACTTCCATCCATATCTGCAAACACACAATGACGAATAACAGAGACTAATTCCAAGCACTGGGGGGTCCTAAAGGGTAAAGGATTCTGCCAATCATTTCTTTACCTCATTGCAGTAATTTACCTTTATGAAAACAATAAAAAACATTAAAAATATGACTTAATACAGGATAAATACGCACCTGGTTCACATCAGTCGCTCTCACACTAATTTGTTCCAATAGGACTTTGATTGGATCAATGCACTGATTGAACAGAGAAGAACAGATCAGCTCAAAACGAGCCCTGCAAGAAAGATCAGAGACATTATAAAGATAATCTTAGAAGATTACAGGATAATAATGCTTAAAGGAAAGATAAATGGAGTGTTTACCTTGGATAGGCTACATGTGACTTTGGAACAAGGAGTCGCAAACTAAACAATTCTTTCTGATCTCGGGGAATTTTATTCAAACTACACCATTGGGAATGAAAATGGACCTACATAGCACCTTTAAACTTAAAGATTGGTACCTCAAACAACAACTATTAGGTAACGTAGTGATTAATATACCTGGAAGAGCCTAAAGAAGTATATTTGAGTAGAGGTGAACTGGCCACCAAGGAAGCATACTACTAAAAAGGTGACACTTGAAGTTAAGTTATATGGTTTGTCATGAATAGTTTGGGAAAGCACTATCTTCTAGGTGAAATGGAAGACATGCATACTGTTTAATTGGGACTTGAAAAGAACCATTATTGTGGATAAAGTTGACTTTAGACCTATATATACTGTAACGATACCAATGATACAAGTGAAACCTTATGTATAATATTTTGCAGGTCTACATTTGATTGTATCAAAAGGTGCTCTTTGATTTGTACTAAGATAATAAAATTAAAAAAAAAATATGCTTAAAGGGGTTATCCTGGGAAATAAAGCTCATCAGTGTATTTAATGCTCTGGATAAGCTTTATCACTAATATATAAGTAAGTCGTTCAGAATCGCACTGTGGAGTAGGCCTATGTCTCGTTCCCCTGCTAATGCTCGGACCAGCATTAAGAGTACAGTGAAGTTGGTAATGTCACAGAGAGCTGGGGCAGCACCAGCGGAGGTAGTGTCCACTGCGCTCTGCAAAGGTATACATCGAGGCTCTGGGGGACCGCTTATATATTAGTAATAAAGTTTATCCAGTGCAAGGAATGTACAGGATAATTCATTAAAAAGGCTGTAAGTTATGACATATTGCTAGAATATGCCAATCCTTTATAATCAGTGAAGGTTCAGACAGTCACTTGTGCAGTGGCACTCTTCGTTCAGTGCCACTCCAGAGCCAGCCACATGGTAAGAACTGCCACATGGTAAGAACTGCAACATAGTCCCAATCCTGTGAATACAGTTTGTGTTGCAGTTGTGTTTTACTAAGCATAGTGTGGCTCTTGTGTGCTCTGTTATATATTTTATATGCATGCGAATACATATAATCTTACCTAGAAACATTGCAGTCAAAATCCATGCCATCATACAATGAATCTACAAAACAATTGGCACTACCCAAAGTGGTCAAAGAATGCTTGGCCACATCAGCGCTATTCATTAGTTTCATCATTGCTCGGGCATTTCCATTGATATCTTGTTTGTATGACCTATGCAGAAAAAACATTACATTGTATTGCACATCACCATATATTTTATTCAATAAACACAAAGTTTACTGTGGCAGTTCAACAAGGCAGATTCAGGTTGTGTTCACACATAAAAAAATGCCATAGATTTAGAATTTTAATAATACATTCTAACTAAAGGAAATTATTTCAAACCTGCTCTTTAACCTGGTCATATAGGGAGCTACAAGAAGAAACACTTAAAGACAACTAACACTATTCTGAGGATAGGAGATGTAGTAATTGTGCTTTGTTACTGGTGGTCCCACATTGATCTCAAGAACAAGTCTATGGGACAGAGGAGACAGCTAAGTACAGTGCTTGGTGTCTTTGTCCATCCAATAGATGAAGGAACAGCATCACATAATGCATCATGTAGATATGACCATCACTTCATTCAAACACAGGACTCCTACTCTTGTGATCAGTGGAAGCTTCAGCAATTAGATCCTCATCATCTATCCTGTGGATATGTGGCGTCAATTCTAGAACAACCTTTTCAACAATACATTCTGCTATATCTCAACATAACATTTCTTGCCAACAACTTCCAGTTATCTGGAGCTGGTAGCCCAGAACTAAATTCAATGTAAAATGCCAGACTGTTCAGTCATATCTCAATTTAAAGTGTCCCTCTACCCTTTGTTAGGAAGAAATAAAAATACTAATCAGAAACTAATTAATTTTTGTGCATGAAAATGCCGAGGCTATTAAAATGTAAAATAATTATCCCATAGAGTGGAGTACTGGAGACATCCAAAGTACATCGCTTGGCCATCTCCAGAACTCCAATTGAAATGAATACAGAAGTGAAATGAATGTAGAGCGGGGCCTTTCTTCTGATCAGTGAGGGTCTGAGTGATCGAACTCCCACTGATCTGCAATCTATTCCCTATGTTATGGATATGGAATAGCTTTTTTTCAAGGGAAAAACCCCCTTTAAAAAAAGCTTAAAATGTAAAAACATACACAATAGTACAACCTACCTCTGAAATTCAGATGCAAGATATTGAGCCAAGGCTTCTGTAAAACATACTCCTCCGATGTTATCATAAGTCTTTGTTGCAAGAACTCGATATATTCCGCTGTTAACTTCTGTCATAGTGACAGAAAGGGATGTACCTCCCAATTTGTATACCAAAACATTGCTGTAAGTAAAGAAAGGACTTGTGACCAACGCAATCCAGCATACATAGAAAGATAGGACTTGGATACATTTTACTGCCAGCTCCTATAAAGTTTAGGGGCATATGGCAACAACGATCTCAGCCTTTGTATGCTGTACAGAATAAATTTACTGTCCTAAGCTAATTGGAAAAGGACTCTGGTATCTCCAATATTGCTATAGGTCTTAAAATGCACAAGAACACACAGTGACAATATAATCATGTTTCTGTAGTCTTGTAATGAGGGTTCCGCAGAAAGGGTGAGGCCTCTCTCTGCCAGGATGATGTACTATAAACTGCCATAAATTATAGTGAAAATTTACTCCAACATACAGAAGGCATAGATTTGCTGCTCTAGGCGCATGGACTGCCGGAAAACACTTAAACACTTTATAAGCAGGTACAATAGGAAGATCTCACCTAATGTGTTCTGTTGACCATTTGACGGAAAACAGAATTCAACATATCAAAAAATAAAACAAGCTGTGGACAATTTAACCTTACTAAAATGCAAAGAAAAAATGTTTTCTATCATAACTATGCTCTATCAAGGGTAGCAATTATGAGAAATAGACAACTTATATTATCAAATAAACAAAATAAACAGCAGAAAATAATCCATTGTAATGTAGTAATATAGGGCAAGCTAGTGTACCTTTTACCAGTGGGTGAATCTTGTCCAATTCCATAGGCCAAAAGAGCAGCAGATGGTTCATGAACCATGCGCAATATATTAAATCCAGCAGCTGCAGCTGCTTCCCTAGATGAAAGAATAAAATCTATTAAATTGTATTATATATAAATGCTTTCTGAAGCTATGAAATATATATCAATATATATGGCCAAAGTAAAGCTACATATTGATTTGGTAACAGATCAGCCTCAACTGCTCAGAAGAGGCAAAAAGGAGCTAGAGACTGAGCCATGGGACTAACATGATAGTTTTGCTACTGAATAGAATTTTGCTAAGGAGTACAAGTAAATATGCAAGTGACAAAAATATCTTGTTAAATATATCTTTTAAAAGATTTTGTATTCTTGATTTTTTTGTTTTTTTCTTTATTGTCTCTTGAGAACAGGTAGCATAGTAGTTTACTGCCAAACTGTGGTTTGCATAGCAATTAATAGGGATCCTAAAAATATGATTTTGTACCTTCCAGAGTGCTTGTGGGCCCCTACACTAGTGTAATAATGTCTTGAACATGTTGTGGAGTATGTAATATAAACAAGACTGATGACATGGAGAGAAAAAAATTGTATATGTAGTGTGTGTTTGTATGATGAAAGACAGTTCAGACAGCACAGTTATAAAAGAAAGGGGAATTCTAAACCGCTGCTTCAGCAACTGCAATACTAAGTAGAAATAAAAGAATCGAGGACTATCATGGGCCACATGTAAAGATTTCTGACTTCTACTTGGATTTAGAAACCTATAAATCACTATATTATAATATGCTTACACTGGAAATGTTCTTACCCAAGAGCCTTTTTCTGATTTGCACCGAAATCAAATGGAACGGTGATAACCACATCATTGACATCAGATCCCAAAGCAGACTGGGCAGTCTCTGAACAGCAACACAAAGGTTTGGTCAGTGTGATACAGATTCTAATATATCATTATATGGACATCACAGCAGAAAACAGTTTCTAGGTACCTTTCATCTTACTGAAGATCAGTTTAGCAACATCCTCTGGACTCACAAGTTTCACAACATCCCCTGCGCCAATTTCATATCTGAGTTTTCCTCCTTTTTCAACCACCTGAATTGTAAAAGTGTTCAAATTCCAAGTCAACAGAATCTATGCAAATATAATTGCGTAAATTAAACTATGTATGTTAATTTTATTGCTTCTGGGGAGTGGAAGAAAAAAAAAATCAATTACATCATTTTAGCATGGTATTATTTTGAAGTGATTGATATACATATTTTTTTATTTTGCATACCCTGTGACAGCTGAACTGCATTTATCCTCTCTCTGCTTTGACAGATCATATCAATATATATGGTGCAACCATAGACGGTGTCCACAGGCTGTAAAAACCTCTGCTGCATGTGGTCTTATTAGATCCTGATCACAAGTTCCAATGTTAGCTACAGTAATCTCTTGACACTATTGTGCTGTGGAGACCCAGAAATTGCTGTGTGCTTGCAGCATAAAACGGTTAGCTTTCCTAACTGTAATTAACAGCTTTTGGCCCAGTTGCCATCATTGGAACCAGAAACAGGTCATTAATATGAAAAGCCCAAAAAATGTATTATTAGGCTATGTCATCAATATTAGATTAGGGGTTCAGCACCCCCACTAATCAGTGGATATGGGGAGCTAAAGGTTCCAGAACTACAGTATATAATGGATGGAGCTGGGATGGATTAGTCTACAACGTAGCGGCAGTCCTGGGTTACTGCAGCTCTGCTCTAATTCAATTTTGAGATTGGATTGGAGCACTCTCCATTCACTGGCTTCACATAATTATTTCCTGTTGCTTAGAAATAACCAACACTCCTCAGTATTATACAGAGATAGTCGTCTCTCACACCAGTCCGAGACCTAAATGGCCCTCACAAAGATTTTATAAGAGGTTGATAAAAACTCATCAGTTTGTTCTTATGGGACATCCATGCTGTAGAGTGTCCAGCAGATATATTTTGCAACATTTCCCTGAAATCCATCACGGCTAAAAAAAAAACAAACATCTGAAATTGGGTAGTTTTTGCTGTGGGTCACTTCAACCTTTGCACTGTAAAACAGACAGCAATGAATGAGATGATGAAATCATTTTACTCTGATGGTTTCAGTCATAACATGTGGCTAAAATCTCATCCATAGAGTTGCTGCTGCAGATTGAGGTGGGTTGGTTGCTGGAGATCTTGTGCATCCAACCTGCTGTGATCACGCTGTGTGATGGCCCACTCAAAGTATGGAAAGAAAAGTGGAGTACCAAAGAAACCACAAGAAACAATTAAGTACATACAAACTTCATTCAGATGTTGCCCTGGGTAGAAGTCTAGCCCAAGTCATCAGTTCTGCTAGACAACAAAGTCAACCAGTGAGCCAGTATGCTGCGCATGTAAACACTGCAGTGACAGCTTAGCCCTTATGGGTCTAACAAATCAATATAATGAGAAGCATCATTAACTCAGAGATTCTTTTACAGACATTCAATTATGTCAAAGGTACATTGTAATAACAGTCTTAGCTCACGGAGTTTCACATTATGTTTACAAGAAAAGTTAACTGCAAAATACTGGGAACAATACGAGGCATCTACTTACCAAACATTTGCTTTCAGAGATGTGTTTCTGGGCTTGTGGGTCATCAGGGCTGCCATAATATAAAAATTCACTTATGTAACACAAAATAAATCAGCTAGAATTTTCTCAACTTACAATTTTACTGTTTCAATAAGCAGGAAATTCTATTCAATGATGTTGACCTAATTAAACTCTACCCGCTTATTATATCGCTTAAATGTACTACTGTTCACTTTAAACAATTGCAAAATAGGTGGTTAAAGTTTATGTCCGGCTTTAAACACCCTTTACAATGTTCTTATAGAATCCATCTATGGTTGAGCACATCTGTAAATACATTGCTTTACTCATCTGGTACTGATCCTGCTAGAGTCTGTATTACATTCCAAAGCTGCTTTCAAATTCTGCATGCTTCACAGCTAAAATCTTCTAATTGAAGACAATATTGAAAACTATATGATGTACAGAGCTTGCTCTTGTGATTTTCACTAGAGGTAGGAGTGTTCTCTATGTGAGACCCTGCACAATAACGTGATGTAAGGGAAATTAAGGAAGAGAATATCATATTTACGGTCTATCCTTAGGATACAGTACATTATTAAATACCAGACCCCCACCAATTTGTTATTGATGTCCTATCATAATGCTATATCATAAATATCGCAGTCCTACTAAACCTTTTTGGTAATCCCATTGCTTTATAGGAGCTCAGATAAGCTATGTTGATTTACAACTATTATCAATGACAACCAGAAGAACTGCAAGCGTCTCTGAAACAGAATACAGGCTGAAACTCAAAATCCATATAGTATAGGATATACAATGCATTTACAAAGTTACTCAACTTTTTTAAAAATAGTGTTCAAAAAGTAGACATGTATAGTAAAGTGTAGAACATGATTTCAGAGTTGACAGAATTACAGGATTTTCAGAATTTCTATACATGATGCAATAAGTGTATGCATATTGATAACCTTCTTTCACAGAGAGGAATAGCAACAGCTTTCTTACCTCCTCCCCAATATTTGTTTTACTTTTACCACAGTATTTGATGCATTTCGTACTCTACTCTGTTTTGCTGCTAGGCCAACAATCTGTAAAAAAAAATAAATAAATAAGGAAACTTGATATCAAGCAATTCAGATAATGTTAAAAAGAGCATAAAGACAATATACAGGGAGTGAAACCTTACCACTTCATTCTCCAAGTATCCAACAACTGCAGGTGTAACTCTGTCCCCTGCATCATTGGCCACCACATCAGCACGGCCATCCTGGAAGGCAAGAAGAAAACTATGTCAAATATATGGTTACTGAATATGAGAACCTATAGGCTTTGTTCATAGTATAGTATTAAAGGGGTTATCCAGTTTCTAACATTGATGACCTATCCTTAGGATAAGTCATCAATATTAGATCTGCAAAGGCCCACAGCCGAGACCCCACAGATCAGCTACCCCTGGGACAGTGTGGCTCCCAGTATTAATAACATGCAGGGAGCAGAGCTCATCACTCTCTGTACTATGTGTAGTGGGATGTTTTGGAAGAGTGAAGAAATCAGGCGATACCTTTTAGAGGCTAACTGAGTATATTTGCCTCTAAAAGGTATCGCCTGATTTCTTCACTCTTTCACTACTTTCTATGGCTAACACGGTACAACATTATACTACTACTAGTGGGATGTTTGGCATCGTACTGCAGCGTTGTCCCATAGACTTCAATATCACTGGATGAAAGCTACCTTATTGTTATGGGCAACTCTTCAACTTTTGTCTTGGTTTGTGTAACTTTCATAAACACGATTTAATATGTGCCATGGTATCAGTGGACATATACATTCTATATGTAAGATGGATTAATGCATTCACAATTAGCTGACATGCTGTGGCCCTGGTGCACGTAGGGCCCAATTAATCCCTGTATCCCAAGGATCCCTTAGACTGTAAATGACACATGTGGGCCTGGTACAGCTTGTGAATCAGGATTTTCTATGCCTGTAAATCCCATATAAGGGCATTTATAAAGGCATACAGCACAGCGACCATTCCCACTGCCAGCACTTAATGCGGTAAATACATCCCGCTAATATTAAACCTCTATCATATAAAGCGACCGTCTCCAAAACATAATGCTAAATGACGACTACAATAGCCAAACTAGTTACCTTATACACAGCCACACAAGCACACGTGCAGCCTAAATGTACACCGATCGCCGCCATGCCGGTACCTGGCACTAGACAAAATCTTCCCCGGCCAATGTGACCACAGAACCGTGAGGAGGAGCAGCCAATAGGAAGGCGGAAGAGACATCACATTGCTTTAGAACCCAACCAATCACAAAGTGATACAGTATGGAGAGGCGAGGCGACCCCTAGCTTCTTCATGGTCTATCCGGTGTGACGTCATCTCGCTGTGCAGAAACGTGCTGCCGGTCTGTAGCTCGGTATTGGTCTCAGAACTGGTTGCACATATGATACGTATTGAGCTGGTGACTATGAGGACAGCTGTGCAGTGGCTAGGGCTGGGCCTGCTATGGGCACTGTCAGTGAGAGCAGCTCCTCAGGCTGAGTGTGAAGGTGAGGCAGGTGTGCTCTCTGCTGCATGGCCTGCTGACCGGAGTGCTGCGTGGAGAGCTGGCAGCATGTGCATGTTACCAGCCGCCAGCACACTGCTGTTTACAGGCATAAAATATGGACTGTTTAGCTCTGTATGTCGATATTGTTTTTATGTCGTAGTGGCAGTGTTATAGTAGCTGGATAAGAACAGTCAGCTGCACAATGCCATGGTTATAGCAGCTCTATCAGGTCAGTTAGCTCCATAGTACCAGTGTTACAGCGGCTGGATCAGATCAGTCAGCTCCATAGTACCAGTGTTATAGCGGCTGGATCAGATCAGTCAGCTCCAGCCCCAATTCCACGGTTATAGCAGCTGGATCAGGTCAGTCAGCTCCATAGTACTAGTGTCATAGCAACTGGATCAGATCAGTCAGCTCCATAGTACCAGTGTTATAGCGGCTGGATCAGATCAGTCAGCTCCATAGTACCAGTGTTACAGCGGCTGGATCAGATCAGTCAGCTCCATAGTACCAGTGTTATAGCGGCTGGATCAGATCAGTCAGCTCCACAATGCCATGGTTATAGCAGCTGGATCTGGTCAGTCAGCTCCATAGTACTAGTGTCATAGCAACTGGATCAGATCAGTCAGCTCCATAGTACCAGTGTTACAGCGGCTGGATCAGATCAGTCAGCTCCATAGTACCAGTGTTACAGCGGCTGGATCAGATCAGTCAGCTCCATAGTACCAGTGTTATAGCGGCTGGATCAGATCAGTCAGCTCCATAGTACCAGTGTTACAGCGGCTGGATCAGATCAGTCAGCTCCATAGTACCAGTATTACAGCGGCTGGATCAGATCAGTCAGCTCCATAGTGGCAGTGTTACAGCAGCTTGCTAAGGTTATTCAGTTCCATAGTGCCAGCGTTATAGCTATATCTTTATCGGATCAGTCAGCTCCACAATGCCAGTGTTATAGCTGCATCAGATCAGTAAGCACCACATTGCCACGGTTATAGCAGCTCTATCAGGTCAGTCAGCTCCATAGTGGCAGTGTTATAGCTGGATCAGGTCAGTCAGCTCCACAGTGAAGGTGTTATACCATCTGGATCATGGTTTTTGTACATGTACCACTGGTTGTGGTACACAATTACCTGCATGTGTCCTCTCTGCCCAAGAAACTAATAAATGTTTGTGTGTGTTTTGTGTTGCATTTACTTCCTCCTGGGGCTGGCTTTCCATGGAGATTTTATTTATTTTTTTTTCTGAAGAATTGTATGCAGTTTTAAAATGGCAGTAATGTGTAGCACATGTTACTATTCATTTCATCTGTATGAGCATTGAATAGAAAACCTCTAGTGTACTGGCATAGTAGACATGTGCTCCTAGCATTTTGTACTTTGTGACAAGTCCTCTTTAAAGGGGTTGCCCAGGCAAAAAGGGACAACCCATTTAAGTTTTAAATTGAACAGGGGCAGTGAAAAAAAAAAAAAAATCATAATCACCTTTCTACAGTGCTCTGGAGCCTCCCTGCACGGTCCCATGCTGACGTGTGGCGTAAGTCCCAGCCACACGTGACCACTGAGGTCAATCAGCGGCTTCAGCAGAACTCAGAAAGAGACCTGTGAGAAGTCGCCGAGCAGAAGGACCATAATGCTCAGAGGACAGGTGAGTATGATTTTTTTTTTTTTTTTTTCCACTTCCCCCACTTGTCCAGGCATATAAAAAAAAAAAAAAAAACCTCTTTAAAGGGAGTCTATCATTGAGAAAAACACTTTTAAACTGGTGGCACCTTTCATTCTCCCAGACGTTTCTGTAAAAATCAGTTTCTTCAATTATGGAAATGATCCTCACGGAGCACTCGGGGCGTTCCTCCGTGGCAGCGTGCACCCATTGCGTCACCGTACTTTAGTCTGTTGTGGTGACTCCCATCTTGGTCTTCTCTTCTACTTCCTCTGACACAGCGCTAGACGGCAGTGACTGCGCATGACTGGCCACCATTTTCCCTTTAAGTAAAAAAGAAAAAAAAAGTGTCTAAACTCAGCCTAATGTAAAGTTATGCTTCGTTCACACCTGCGCTTGCTGTCCAGTGAAAATCTCGGCGAACTGGATTGGCATCGGATACAGACCGGTCAGTGACGCATTGGTTAAAAACCCATTCATTTGAATGGGTTTTTAAAGCAATGCGCGGGTGTGCGCTTACACCCTCTGCGCCGCGAATCCTTTTTTTTTCGTCGGAAACAAAGTCGGACATGCAGGACTTTGTGTCCGACGAAAAAAACCGGCTTCGGAGTGCAGAGGGTGTAAGCGCAAACCCGCGCATTGCTTTAAAAACCCATTCAAATGAATGGGTTTTTAACCAATGCGTCGCTGACCGGTCTGTATCCGATGCCAATCCAGTTCGCCGAGATTTTCACTGGATTGGCAACGGACGGACAGCAAGCGCAGGTGTGAACGAAGCATAATATTGCATTTCCATAAGAAATGTAAATGTAGGGAGTCTTGTGTTATATTTGAATAGATGGACTTTCTCTATTAGGCCACCTTCACACAAAAAAAAAAATGCTATACGAAACCTTTTTTTTATGGTGAGTTTTGCCCTTGGTATTTTTTGTTTAGTCATGTGGCATTTTTCCTATGTGTTTTTTAATGTCTTTTTTTCATCTTATAATGAAATCTATAGACCTGAAAAAAATATATGTAAGGTTATTCAAAATCTCTTATTGAATATCCTGTTAGAAAAGCACTTTTGAGAAACCAGTCTCAGGGTAAGGCCCCACATTGTAGAAAAGCACTTTTTTTTTTTTTTTAATTTTAGGTTTTTCTGCGGTTTATTGAGCAGAAGAGATAAGTATAAGAACTTCCTATATATTCCATTCCTATTGTGACCACTCTTGCCTTTGGCTCAAAAAACTGCTGAAAAATATACAAGTTTAACTAAAAAAAAGTGTAAAAAAAAATTCCGTAATGTGGTTCCTTAGCTGCGGAAAAGCTGCTAAATACCTTCCTGACTATTTTGCAAAAGATGTTGCCTCAGCCTGAAAGAGATTGGCTGATTCTAGAGGCTGCAGCATTTGGATGAGCACTACACATGTGACTGATGAATGAGACATCATTAGCACAGGGAAGAGGCTGTGAGTGTCGCAGCCTCATAAAATGGCTGATGTGGGGAGGTCCTTCTTGTTGTACCACCATCGATCACGTATTGGAGGATAGGTCATTAATATGCAAGTCCCGGAAAACCCCTTTAAGGCCCTATTAGAGTGAGACCACACAATGCAGGCAGTGCTACATCTGCAGTCCCATCCACCTGCTGCACACTCTTGCAGGTAAAACTAAGGCATAAGCTGCTGACAAATGTAAACTTTTTGAGCTTGAACAGATTGTCATCCATATGTGGCAGCCATAATAGATACAGTCAACAAGCTAGTAATGATCAGGAACATTCCTAGACACGTCTATTCTTGATCACTGCCCCACTTGTTGGCCAGTGTCAGGCCTTAGAGGAGAGAGACCCTACAAAGAATGATGGTCCCTGCACATCCATGTTTTACACTAGTTATAACCATTGACTTCGTTTTCTTAGTAGTATCACTGAAAGGAAAAGTCTTTTTTTTTGCTGCTCACAGCCTATTTTTTGAAGAACTCCCTTCCTGAGAGGTTCTACAAAGTGGACGGTCTTGTTAATCAGCTGGTCAAAATACCTGATATACTGGGGCAGATAGACTAACAAATATGCACCAGAATTTTGACGTAATTTGCACCAAAAAAAACTGGCATACATGCATTATATCTAATTTTCTATATGTTTTAAATACTTTTCAATAGTTTCTGCATCTTGTCTGACAGGTGAGCAGAGTTTGCTGAAAGTAGGGCAGAGCTTAATATTTAAAATGAAAATGATAACGTGCCAAAAGTTTGTCAGAAGCTAAGCCTACTAGTAAGTGGTATAAAGTTAGACTAGACCAGTGATGGCTAACCTTTTGAGCTGGTTGTGTCAAAATTTGCAAAAAATCTAGCTTAACTCAGGTGCCTTGTCACATCTAGAAATATCCATAATTTTGTGATATTTATAGCCCCAGTAAAAAAAAAAAGTTTTATTTATTTATTTGTATTATATGTATTTCTGGCCCATCACATGGTATATGACCCCATTTTTCTGGCCCATTACACAGTATATGGCCCCCTGTTTCTAGCCAATCATGCGGTATATGACCTTTTTTTTTTTTTTTTTTTCTTTAACCTCCCCACACAGTATATAGCCCCCTTTTTTTATAGCCCCCAACACGGTATATGGCCCCTTTTTTTTTCTCCCCACAGTATATGACCCTGCTTTTTATGGCCCCACAGTATTTGACCCCTTTTTATGGCCCCCACACAGTATCTGACCCACTTTTTTTTACCCCCCCCACACACACAGCATATGATCCCACTATTTCTGGCCCCCACACAGTTTATGATCCCCTTTTTCCCCCCCCACCCCCACACAGAGTAGCGGTCGATAATTTTTACTCACCTGTCCACACTCCAGGTCGCCCTCCGCCTGCTGCCTCCAGGGTGCACTGTAACCGACGCTGAAGAATGTAAGGACGCTGTGCGTAATGTCCCGGTGTCTTTCAGCGTTGTGATGTACAGTCATGGCCAAAAGTTTTGAGAATGATACAAATATTAATTTTTACAAAGTCTACTGCTTCAGTTTTTCTAATGGCAATTTGCATATACTCCAAAATGTTATAAAGAGTGATCAGCTTAACAGCAATTACTTGCAAAGTCAATATTTGCCTAGAAAATGAACTTTATCCCCCAAAACACATTTCAACATCATTGCAGCCCTGCCTTAAAAGGACCACCTAACATCGTTTCAGTGATTGCTCCATTAACACAGGTGTGGGTGTTGATGAGGACAGGGCTGGAGATCAATCTGTCATGATTAAGTAAGAATGATACCACTGGACACTTTAAAAGGAAGCTGGTGCTTGCCATCATTGTTTCTCTTCTGTTAACCATGGTTATCTCTAAAGAAACACGTGCAGTCATCATTGCACTGCACAAAAATGGCCTAACTGGGAAGAGTATTGCAGCTAGAAAGATTGCACCTCAGTCAACAATCTATCGCATCATCAAGAACTTCAAGGAGAGAGGTTCCATTGGTGCCAAAAAGGCTCCAGGGCGCCCAAGAAAGACCAGCAAGCGGCAGGACCGTCTCTTAAAAGTGTTTCAGCTGCGGGATCGGGCTACCAGCAGTGCAGAGCTTGCTGAGGAATGGCAGCAGGCAGGTGTGAGTGCATCTGCACGCACTGTGAGGCGGAGACTCTTGGAGCAAGGCCTGGTCTCAAGGACGGCAGCAAAGAAGCCACTTCTCTCCAGAAAAAACATCAGGGACAGACTGATATTCTGCAAAAGGTACAGGGAGTGGACTGCTGAGGACTGGGGTAAAGTCATTTTCTCTGATGAATCCCCTTTTCGATTGTTTGGAACATCTGGAAAACAGCTTATTCGGAGAAGAAGAGGTGAGCGCTACCACCAGTCTTGTCTCATGCCAACTGTAAAGCATCCTGAAACCATTCATGTGTGGGGTTGCTTCTCAGCCAAGGGAATCGGCTCTCTCACAGTCTTGCCTAAAAACACAGCCATGAATAAAGAATGGTACCAGAATGTCCTCCAAGAGCAACTTCTCCCAACCGTCCAAGAGCAGTTTGGCGCTCAACAATGCCTTTTCCAGCATGATGGAGCACCTTGCCATAAAGCAAAGGTGATAACTAAATGGCTCAGGGAACAAAACATAGAGATTTTGGGTCCATGGCCTGGAAACTCCCCAGATCTTAATCCCATTGAGAACTTGTGGTCAATCATCAAGAGACGGGTGGACAAACAAAAACCAACAAATTCAGACAAAATGAAAGCATTGATTCTGCAAGAATGGACTGCTATCAGTCAGGATTTGGTCCAGAAGTTGATTGAGAGCATGCCAGGGAGAATTGCAGAGGTCCTGAAGAAGAAGGGTCAACACTGCAAATATTGACTTGCTGCATTAACTCATTCTAACTGTCAATATAAGCTTCTGTTACTCATAATATGAATGCAATTATATTTCTGTATGTGATAAAAACATCTGACAAACACACATAAAAACCAGAGGGCAGCAGATCATGTGAAAATATAATATTTGTGTCATTCTCAAAACTTTTGGCCATGACTGTAAGTGTAGCGCCACCTAGAAGAGCCAGAGAAGAGCGGCCAGGATTGCAATAAAATTCACTGGACCAAACAATCACTGGACTAGACAATCTAAAAGGATACTAGATTCTCCCTTGGATAAGAAGCAACCCCACACAGAACTGGTCTCCAGATGCCTTAATGTTGGTATAAAACAGGACTCATGGTAGCACTGACCTTTTCTTCTCTGGAGAATCCTTTTTCCAGATGTCTCAAAAGGGGCTTCATCAGAGAAAATAATTTTACACGAGTTCTCTGCAGTCCAACGTCCCGCAGAATGTCATTGATGTTTTTCTTGGAGAGAAGTGGATTCTGGAAGAATGATTGTCCGAAGAAGAAATGGTGAGCACTACCATGACACCTGTGTCATGCCAGCCGTAAACCATCCTGGGTCCATTCATGTGTGGGGTTGCTTTTCATCCATGGGAGTGGGCCCGCTTTCAATTTATGTGCACTGCAGCATAAGAAGTGCAGAATATGGGTATATACAGTGCCTTGCGAAAGTATTCGGCCCCCTTGAACTTTTCAACCTTTTGCCACATTTCAGGCTTCAAACATAAAGATATAAAATTTAAATTTTTTGGTGAAGAATCAACAAGTGGGACACAATTATGAAGTGGAACGAAATTTATTTGTTATTTTAAACTTTTGTAAAAAATAAAAAACTGAAAAGTGGGGCGTTGCAATATTATTCGGCCCCTTTACTTTCAGTCCAGCAAACTCACTCTAGAAGTTCAGTGAGGATCTCTGAATGATCCAATGTTGTCCTAAATGACTGATGATGATAAATATAATCCACCTGTGTGTAATCAAGTCTCCGTATAAATGCACCTGCTCTGTCTCGGTTCTGTTTAAAGCGCAGAGAGCATCATGAAGACCAAGGAACACACCAGGCAGGTCCATGATACTGTTGTGGAGAAGTTTAAAGCCGGATTTGGATACAAAAAGATTTCTCAAACTTTAAACATCCCAAGGAGCACTGTGCAAGCGAGCATATTGAAATGGAAGGAGTATCAGATCTACCAAGACCCGGCCGTACCTCTAAACTTTCATCTCAAACAAGGAGAAGACTGATCAGAGATGCAGCCAAGAGGCCCATGATCACTCTGTATGAACTGCAGAGATCTACAGCTGAGGTGGGAGAGTCTGTCCACAGGACAACAATCAGTCGTACACTGCACAAAGCTGGTCTTTATGGAAGAGTGGCAAGAAGAAAGCCATTTCTCAAAGATATCCATAAAAAGTCTAGTTTAAAGTTTGCCACAAGCCACCTGGGAGACACACCAAACATGTGGAAGAAGGTGCTCTGGTCAGATGAAACCAAAATCGAACTTTTTGGCCACAATGCAAAACGATATGTTTGGCGTAAAAGCAACACAGCTCATCACCCTGAATACACCATCCCCACTGTCAAACATGGTGGTGGCAGCATCATGGTTTGGGCCTGCTTTTCTTCAGCAGGGACAGGGAAGATGGTTAAAATTGATGGGAAGATGGATGGAGTCAAATACAGGACCATTCTGGAAGAAAACCTGTTGGAGTCTGCAAAAGACCTGAGACTGGGATGGAAATTTATCTTCCAACAATACGATGATCCCAAACATAAAGCAAAATCTACAATGGAATGGTTCACAAATAAACGTATCCAGGTGTTAGAATGGCCAAGTCAAAGTCCAGACCTGAATCCAATCGAGAATCTGTGGAAAGAGCTGAAAACTGTTGTTCACAAACGCTCTCCATCCAACCTCACTGAGCTCGAGCTGTTTTCCAGGGAAGAATGGGCAAGAATTTGTCTCTCGATGTGCAAAACTGATAGAGACATACCCCAAGCGACTTGCAGATGTAATCGCAGCAAAAGGTGGCGCTACAAAGTATT
The DNA here is from genome assembly GCA_947044405.1 of Leptodactylus fallax. NCBI lineage: Eukaryota > Metazoa > Chordata > Amphibia > Anura > Leptodactylidae > Leptodactylus > Leptodactylus fallax. Next base: position 242,191 of record CAMRHE010000001.1, on the reverse strand, counting down.
AACTTAAGGGGGCGAATAATATTGCACGCCCCACTTTTCAGTTTTTATTTTTTACAAAAGTTTAAAATAACCAATACATTGCGTTACACTTCACAACTGTGTCCCGCTTGTTGATTCTTCACCAAAAAATTAAAATTTTATATCCTTATGTTTGAAGCCTGAAATTTGACAAAAGGTTGAAAAGTTCAAGGGGGCCGAATACTTTCAAAGGCACTGTAGTAGGGAATTTGGTGTTCCCAATGTACTCCGCACAGCTGTCCTATTCACTCTTCACCATCCACTGTGCTTTCCCGCTTGGGATACTAATGCTTATTACACCCCCTGATAAATTCTTTTTGAGGGGTGCAGTTTTCAAAAGGGGCCACTCCCTAGGGGATTCCACTTTTCTGGTACCTTGGAGGCTCTGCAAACATGACATGGTGTCCAGATACCAAACATCTGACTCTGCACTCCAAAAGCCACATAGCGTTCCTTCACATCTGTGCCCAAACTGCAGTTTATGCCCACATGTATGACACTGGTGTACCCAGGATAATGTACTTACTGGCATATGTGAATATAAACTGCTGTTTGGGCACAGCTGGGCAAAAATGGAATGAGCCATATTTGGTTTTTGCCGCACAGATTTAGACAGTTTATCTTTGGGACGTCATGACACTTTTGCAGAGCTGAAACGCCAGTAAAGTGGAATCTCCTGACATGTGTCCCCATTTTGGAAACTACACCCCCTGAAGGAATTTATCCAGGGGTACAGTGAGCATTTTTAACCTCCAAGTGTTGCTATAATTTATTCTCCAGAAATGAATACGCAGCTGATTGTGAAAGGTGAAAATGGCAATTTGTCCAGGAATATGTAATTTCAAAGCATAATACTTTGTGTTGACTTGTATCAGATATGAACGCTCCAAAAGCTGTTGTTCCAGGGATACCCGCTTAACAGTTTTTGGAGTGTGTGTCTCTGCTGACACAAGGTGGGCACACAATATCGGGCAATTAAATGGCGTATCTCTGGAAAAATTGCAATTTTCCCTTTTCATTATCAGCTGCGCATTCATTTATTGAAATTAAATTATTGCAATACTCAAGGGTTAAAAATGCTCACTACCCCACTTGATAAATCCCTTCAGTGGTGTAGTTTCCAAAATGGGATCACAAGTCTGCGGATTCTACTTTACTGGCAATTCAAGGGCTCTGCAAAAGTGACATGACGTCCAAAAATCAAACTGTGCTTCAAAAATAGCGCTCCTTCCCTTCTGTGCCCAAACAGCAGCCTATACCAACATATGACATTAAGTACCTTATCCTGGGTGTAACAGTGTCATACATGTGGGCGTAAACTGCCGTTTGGGCACACAAGAGGGTGCAGATGTGAAGGAGCGCTATGTGGCTTTTGGAACGTAGATTTAGATTGTTGTTTTTTGGCACCATGTCATATTTGCAGAGACCCTAAAATTGCCCCTACAAAATTGGGTCACTTCTTGGGGAATTCCAATTTACTGGCACCTCCAGGGATCTGCAAAAACAACATGGCGTCCTGAAAATCTCTCTAAATCTGTCCTCCAAAAGCTAAAAAGTGCTGTGCTCCTTCCCTTCTGAGCCCTGCTGTGTGCCCAAGCAGTAGTTTACACCCACATATATAATTTTTTTTTTGTCCCTGGGATAGCCCACTTAATAGTTTTAGAAGTGCATGTCTCTGATGACTCAAAGTGGGTACAACGTATTGGGCACCAAAATGGCATATTTCTTTAAAAATTTCAATTTTCACTTTATACATTAATTTTTGGGAAGTATTTTGAGGTTCAAAATGATTATACCCCTTGAGAAATTCTTTGAAGGGTGTAGTTTCTAAAATGGGGTCATTTTTGGGGGATTTTCATTGGGGGCTCTGCAAATGCAACATAGCACCTGAAAACTATTCCAGCAAAATCTGCCCTCCAAAAGCCAAATAGCGCTCTTTCCATTCTGAGCCCCACCATGTACCCCTACAGCAGTTTACGACCACATATGGGGCATTTCTGTGTTCAGGAGAAATTATGTAACAAACTGCGGTGTGTTTTTTTCTTCTTTATCCCCTTGTAAAAATTAAAAATATGGCGCTAAATGGACAGTTTATTAAAAAAAAAGTAATTTTTAATTTTTAGATCCCAATGCTAATAGAATCTGTGAAACAGCTGTAGGGTCAAAATGCTCACTATACCCCTTGAGAAATTCCTTGAGGGGTTTAGTTTCCAAAATGGGGTCACTTTTTGCAGGTTTCCATTGTATTGGTACTTTAGGGGCTCTGCAAATGCAACATGGCACCGAAAATTATTCTAGCAAAATCTTCTCTCCAAAAACCAAATAGTGCTCTTTCCATTGTGAGCCCTGCCATGTACCCATACAGCAGATTACAACCACATGGGGAGTATTCCTGTATTCAGGAGAAATTGTGTAAGACACTTTGGGGCACTTTTTGTCCTTTATCCTCTTGTGACAATGAAAAATTTGGAGCTAAATTGGCGGTTTATTGGAAAGAAAGTAATTTTTCATGTCCCAATGTTAATAAAATCTGTGAAACGGCTGTAGGGTCAAAATGCTCACTGTACCCCTTGATATGTTCTGTGAAGGGTGTAGTTTCCAAAATTGGCTCACTTTTAGGGGTTTCCACTGTATTGGTACTCTAGGGGCTCTGCAAATGCGACATGGCACCTGAATACTATTCCAGCAAAATCTGCCCTTCAAAAGCCAAATAGCGTTCTTTCCATTCCGAGCCCCACCATGTACCTATACAGCAGATTACGACCACATATGGGGTATTGCCATGTTCAGGAGCAATTGTTTAACAAACCATAGAGTGCTTTTTCTCTTTTAACCCCTTGTGAAAATGAAAACTTTGGGGATAAAGTGATGTTTTAGTAATTTTTCATTTACACATCCCAATGTTAATAAAATCTTTGAAATGACTGGGGGGTCAAAATGCTCACTATACCCCTTGATAAATTCTGTCAGGGGTGTAGTTTCCAAAATGGGGTCACTTTTGGGTGGTTTCCAATGTTTTGGTACTCTAGGGGCTCTGCAAATGAGACAAGATACTTGAAAACTATTCCAGTAAAATCTGCTTTTCAAATGCCAAGTGTCGCTCCTTCTCTTCCGTTCGCTGCTGTGTGTCCAAAATCAGTTTACACCCACATGTGGGGTATTTCTGTGCTTGGGGCAAATTGCACAACAAACTGTGAGATTTATTTTCTCCTTCAACCCTTTGTGAATGTGTTAATTATAGGGATAAATGAATTTATTATTGGATAAAAATGAAATCTGTAAATTTCAACTCCATATTGTTTTAATTCCCTTGAAATACTTAAAGGGTTAACAGACTTCCCAAATGCTGTTTTGAATTATATGAGGGGTGCAGTTTTGAAAATGGGGTGATTTATGGGGGTTTCTAATATATAGGCCTTTATAATCCTCTTCAGAACTGAAGTTGTCCCTAAAAAATTAGTTTGGGAAATTTTCTTGTAAATCTGGAAAATCGCTGATACACTTGTAAGCCTTCTAACATCCAAAATAAATTAAAGAATAATTAAAAGATGATGCCTATATAAAGCATAGATATGGTAGATAATATTTATTCATGTATTTTGGTGGTATGACTATCTGTCTGAAAAGCAGAGCATTTCACATTTAGAAAATTGTGATTTTTTTTTTTCCAAATTTCCATCAAATTTCCTAATTTTTTTATAAATAAATACAAAAATATTGATCAATGTTTACCACTAACATGAAGTACAATGTGTCATGAAAAAACAATCTCAAAATGACTTGTGTAAGTTATAGCATCTCAAAGTTATTGCCATATAAAGTGACACGTGAGTTTTGAAAAATGAGGCCTGGTTCATAATGCATATTTAGGCCCGGTCCTTAACTGGCTAAAAAAATGCATAATGTAAACAAAATAAAGTAAACAAACATGTTAGGTATCCCCATGTGTTCTTAAGTCTGCACTATCCATAAATAGTGCTATTTATCTGTATGGTGAATGCCGTAAAAAAATATATATAGATACCACAATGTGCAATTTAATATATTTTGGTCACCTCCCCCATAAATAGCAATAAAAAAGGATCAAAAGGTTATACATAACAAAAATTAGTATACATAAAAAAAAAACTACAACTTGCCCCACAAAAAGAGCCCTGACATAGCTCCGTCAACAATACAGTAAAAAATTTATAGGCATCAGAATATGGTGACCCCAGGCAAATCGTTTATTTTTGAAAAATTATGTTTTATTTCGTAAAAGCAGTAAAGCATAATAAAACCAATATAAATATGGTATTGTTGTAATCATAATGACCCTCCAAACAAAGTTGCTATGTCAGTTTTAATGCAGAGCGAATGCCATAAAAACAAAATGCAAAAAATATTGATAGAATTATAAGTTTTTCACACAGACCCCCCAAAAACATTAATAAAAGGTTAAAGGAAGCCTATCATTAAAAAAAGTACTTTTAAGCTAATGGCACGTTGGAATGGCCTTTAAAAAGGCAATTCTTCTCCTACCTTTCATTGTTGTCTTCTCCCAGCCGTTTCTTTAAAAATCCATTTCTTCAATTCTGGAAATGATCCTCACGGAGCACCCAGGGCATTCCTCCGTGGTAACGAGCACCCACCGCGTCATCACTTGTCACCACCCATTAGTCTGTTGTGGTGACTCTCATCTTGGGCTTCTCTTCTACTTCCTCTGACGCAGCGCTGGACGGCAGTGACTGCACATGACAGGCCGCCATTTTTCGGTGGTCCGTACTGCGCCTCTTGTGAAAGACCAACGGAAAATGGTGGCGGTCCAGCGCTGCGTCAGAGGAAGTAGAAGAAAGAAGATACAGAGAAGACCAAGATGGGAGTCACCACAACAGACTAATGGGCGGTGACAAGCGATGACGCGATGGGTGCTCGCTGCCACGGAGGAATGCCCCGGTTTCTCCGTGAGGATCATTTCCATAATTGAAGAAACAAATTTTTACAGAAACGGCTGGGAGAAGACAACAATGAAAGGTAGGAGAAGAATGGCCTTTTTAAAGGCCATTCCAACATGCCTTTAGCTTAAAAGTGTTTTTTTTAATGATAGATTCCCTTTAATTAAATCACTATATGTACCCCAAAATGATGCCAAATGAAGGTTCAACTTGTCACACAGAATAAGCCCTCAGATAGCTATGTCAACAGGAAAATTAAAAAGTTATGAAATTTGGAAAGCGGAGATGGAAAATATGAAAAAGTTGCTAACTACCCTACGTCCTTAAGGTGTTAATACGTCTTGTAGAGTGAAGAACTTGGGCTCAATTGCTGCTTATTACCTCTTTAGGCTGCCTGCACATGTGTGCCTGGATTCGCCGCAAATCCTGATCAGATCTTGGCTCTAATGACCAGAACTTACTCAATGATAGGTCCTTATAATATTTAAAGGGTTGTGAGATCAGTAGGGGTCAGACACCTAGGATCCCCATTGATCAGTTGATTGAAGGGGCCACAGTACTCTTGTGAATGCTGTGATCCCTTCACAGTTTACATCATAGTGGCCATGCAATGTAATTAAGGTCCCCCTCCATATACTTGGGGACAAAGCTGTAATGTAATTTGTAATAAAACTGTATGGCTACTATGAATCAGACTGTGTGGAATGTAAACAATAAAAGGGTTACAGCACTCCTACAAACACTGTGACCCTTCAAACAGCTGGTCAGCTAGGGTTCCAGGGATGTCAGACCCCCATTGATCTTATATTGATGACCTGTCCTGAGGATAGGTAATTAATAAAAAATGAACTGGAATAACCGCTAAATTCAGGTAATAAAACCTGCAATCTGAACGTGATTTGCAGTTCAGAAACTCTGGATGAATTATGGCAGTGCGAAGGATACCTTAAGGGTAAATTCAGACAGAAAGATTTCTACTACTGTTCATTTCAGTGGGGGTGGGGGGGTTGGATGGAATCTGCCTCACGTTTGGGCAGGACGCTTCTTTTTTCTGCTAGTGGATTTTGTCATTTAGCAGAAATTTAAACAATGGAATTTTGCACTGATTTTGATGCAGATTTTGCCTCTAATTGTTTTCAATGGAAGGCAGAGATTGAAGCAGGAAGCTGAAAAAATAAATAGCAGAACTGCCACAGAACACGTGGCACAAGGGACTGCTGTACAGTGTCCATATTAGGACACCCTCACATATCCGAGTCAAACATCAGATTAATGACAATTTACAACTGTGATACCTGACTTCTGAAAATGATTTGTCTGACTCCTGACTCTGATACCTGACTACTGATACCTGACTCTGACTCCTGATACTTGATTCTTATTATTTTCCCCTTTCTTTATTATTTGCAACATTTAACATATGCAGTTTCTGATTGGCCAACAGATGAGGTCTGCCCCCTATATAACTCTACTTTACAGGGGCTTCAGATTCCATTCCTCACAATAGTGGCAGAAAAATCATTTCAATGCATCAATAGGCACATACATTTCTGACTTTTACTTATCCGAATTAATATTACCTTTTTACTGTTCCCTTAGGGGGCGTTCACACTACTGTTGGATGTCTGTTCTGATAGGGTCCGTGAAAAAAAACAACAACAATGGGCGCATATCATAACAGACAGTAACTGATGTTAATGTGTCCGTTTTTTAGACTGTCCATTTTTTTTGCTTATTTTTTTGTTCTTCTTTCTGAGCAAACACAGAAAAAAAGGGAGCAGTAAAAAGGAAGTATTATTTCGAATAAGTAAAAGTCAGAAATGACTGTACCTATTGATGCATTGAAATGATTTTTTTGCCAATATTGTGAGGAATGGAATCTGAAGCCCCTGTAAAGTAGAGTTATATAGGGGGCATACCTCATCTGTTGGCCAATTAGAATCTGCATATGTTAAATGTGGCACATAATAAAGAAAGGGGAAAATAATAAGAATCAAGTATCAGGTATCAGAAGTCAGGTATCAGAAGTCAGTCAGGTGTCAGAGTGAGGTGTCAGTGGTCAGGTGTCAGAGTCAGGTGTCAGTCTGGTATCAGAAGTCAGGTATCAGTGGTCAGGTGTCAGATAAATCAGGTGTCAGAAGTCAGGTATCACAATTGTAAACTGTCATTAATCTGATGTTTGACTCTGATATCTGACGATGTCCTAATGTGGACACTGTACTGCTGGAACTGATCAGTGAGTGAAAGCTTGAGAGCTGGAGGGCTGGAAATGAAGAGGAATCTGGAAGTCTGCCTCATTTACTGCCATGTGATGTCATTTTCTTCAGTGTCTCCTTGATGCCCATTTGCCATTTACTGCCCCTTTACCACCCTTTGTCATAAAACATTAACCCCTCCATTTTTTGATTTTCGTTTTTTTTTACACCCCAGCTTCCATAACCTATCATTTTTCTACTATTAGAGCCATATGAGAACTTTTTATTCTTTTATTTTAAAATTTTATTTGTGGAGAACAAATTGTACTTTATAATTGTACCATTTAATATTCCATATGATGTACTGGGAAGCTAAAAGAAAATTAGAAAAAAACTGCATTTGCTCTTATTTCTTATATGCACGCTTTTTCTTTACAGAATTCACTGTGCAGCCAAAATAACATGTAACCTGTCAGTACAATTACAGCAATACCAAATTTATATAGTTTTTGTTACGTTTTAACACCTTACAAAAATCCAAAACTTTGAGAAAAGAAATCTTGGAGTCACCATTTTGTTACACCAGTAACTTTCTTATAGATTGGGCATAAGTGAATGCAGGGATACCTAATGTGTATGTGTTTTACTTTGTTTATTCATATTTATATCCGATCTAGAAAAAGGGGGTGATTTGAACTTTTATCTTTTTTTAGAACTTTTTTTTTTTTTCTTAGACCCCCCCCCCCTAGATCTTGCACCCCAGGGGGACTGATAACTAATACAATACACTGAAATGCTAGTGTATTGCAGTGTATTGTACAATCCCTGTGCTTCTATTACAGGCTGCCTGGCACAGCCTGTAATAGAACTAATACAGTGAGAAGCCTGGCGGCCTTCAATAGGCTCCCGGCAGTCATGGTAATGGATTGTCATCCCAGGATCTTGTTCCAGAAGATGGCAATCCTACCCAAAATGGTGGCGCCTATGTGCCACTGGTAAAATTGTAGTCTGATAAGGTTTGACCGAGGCATCAGACAGGTTAATGCCTGCGATCAGTGCAGGCACTGGTAGCAGGCACTACTGCCAGGTCTCTCTTGTATAATATTGATTGCCCACCTTGTTTAAAGACCTGACATGTTAGGAAAGGGTTAAAGGGGCAATAAATGACAAATGGGCATCAAGGGGGCACTGAACAGAAGGACACTAAAGGTACAATAAGTGACAAAAGAGCACTATTTGCCATTTATTGCCCTCCCTAGACCATGGGTGCCCCATTGAACATTGCCCCCTGCAAAGCAATGGTATGTTCACACCGCAGAAATTGAATTTGTGCCTTAAATTCCTCTTCACTTTCTGCCCCTATGGCTTTCGTGCACTGACTAGCCTCACATGAATGAGTCTTATCAGCGGACCTATAACATTCAGCTGTCAATGTATTTATACATTTCTAGGAGGAATAAAATAGGAAAATGAATTTTTGCAAAAATGACAATTATTGAAGCTATTTTATAGTTATGTATAATATTGTATTTTCTAATAGTATGTTCTCTTCTTTTTGCTGGCATACTAATTGAATATCACAATCAATGTATCCTCCAGATGGCACTGCTGCTCTATAGCTCTGCTAGGGCTCCAACTGACATGGTGGTTAACTGTTGTACTAAAAGCTATCCAGCTCTGTCTCGATTATAATTTGTATATATTATATCATTTTAGTTTCTGTTATCTATTAAATAAAAAGATCTTTATCAGTATGATTGTTTTTTAACATTTCAGAAATGCTGTGAGTGCAGAGAGAACAAAGGAAAGGTTTTTGAATAAATGTGAAATGAGAGAAATTTTAAATAAAGCAAGCTACAGAATGTCACTAAAGGTAGAATAAGTATTAGGTGAATTCACACATTTGTGAGTTCTGTCTGTATCTGTCATAAATACACAGGCAATGATAGTAAGGCTCCACGTTGCGTCCCACAGCAAAAAAGCACTGTGGGAAAAATCGGCGACGCATCGCGGTTCTTCCCGCAGTGCTTTAGACAGAAAGTTCGCAGAGGTTTCCTCTGTGGACTTTCTGCTTCAATTAAATCTATAGGGAAACCACCAGCATTTCCGTAGGTATAATTAAAATACTGCAATTTTCAAAACTGCAACGGTTTTGGAAATCTCCGCGTGTCCACAGTGCTTATTTTACTGCAAAGTGGGGATGGGATTTTCTAGAATCCCATCCACTTTGCTGTGACTGTAAAACACCGCATTTTCTCTGTGGTGTTTCCCCCGCAGGCACATGGGGCCTGGCCCTGGCCTTAAGCAGCATTTTTACAGCAATATTTCCAAAATGCAGGAGATACCAATGAAGCTAGAAGTGCTGGTGCAGACTGTAGACTTCTGAATTCAGCTTATGTATATTACAGGATCAGAGCAAGATGAATGATGTAATATACACTATTTACTCTTAAAAAGACCAAGACAGACACAAAAGATTTTCTCCAGTCTGTATGTCAGCTCCATTTTAATATGCTTTTGTGAATGATAACCTTCAGTATGCTTTGAAAGATACCACCATAAAAATTAAGCTGCTTCATGAGAATATTTGGTAATGATTTACTCTTTTAATCTTTACATCATGAAACTTCATAACTAGTAGCTCCGTATTATAGGACAAGATTAGATATTTTTATGACAACAGAGAAGTTGACATAACATGCAGCACTCCCAGAATAATCTGAGACCTAAGCAAGTGACCTGCAGTGTTATTTAGCCATTGCCCAGGTGGACTGTCACAGTTTACATTAGAGAAGGGTGTGGACCAGTGAAACATAGAAAAGTAAATATTGATCTCCTTAAGAGTAAGTTTTCTTAAAGGGAACCTGTCGGTAGAATTTGGATAGTTAAACCACCAACAGGTCCTTAAGGATTGGTGAAATAGTGCAAGAAATATGCCTATGGCTCTAAGCCCTGGAGTTGTTTTCTAAAGCACCCTTACATACTTTTCAATAGTTGCACATGTACAAATCTCCACTAAAGCTGGAGCAGCATGGCTTGGCATTACTGCACATGAGCTGGCCATGTAGAACATGCACAGTGAAGCAGAAGTGTATTCCCCCAACCTCACTGAAAAAATGGCCATCAGGAGCACCAGAGGTGAGGCTGAGGAGAACCTTGGACTCATCTCTCAGTAAGTATTCAAAGAAATCTGTCAGCAAAAACTACCCCCGCCCCCCAACAATGACATGGCGTGCACATATTCGCCAAATCCCCATTCTTTGCTTTCCACAAATGCTAGCTCATTCTGCAGAGAAATTTTTCTTTATTGATATGCAAATGAAGCTGGAAATGTAATGGAAGTGTCTCCAGAGCACTACAAGGCTCTCATTCCCAGAACAAATACCACCTCATTCTGCTCAGTACCACTCATCTAGGCCAGGTAAGGAGCTTTCCCCTCACCTTTGTCACTTTTCTTCCCACTCCAAATCTCGCGTTTGGACCTTTGAGAGTGTACATGGTGCAGATCAAATGCTGATGCTAACCACAGCATTTGTGCAGTACATTCTATAGATAATGTTATGTACACCTGGAAGGCGCCTCACAGATAGGAGACTACAGGTGACGTTGGTATGTTCTTCTTTAATAACACTCTCAAAGGTGCAAATGGAAACTTAAAGAAGGGAGATCAGTGATACAGGCACAGGGAAAGATCCTTACCTGGTACAGATGTGCGGTAGTGAGCAGAGTGAGGCAGACAGAGACACTCCCATTGCACTTCCAGTCTCATTTGAATATCAGCAAAGAACAATTTTTCTACAAAATGAGCCAGCATTTATGGAAAGCAAAGGTACTTTGGGAATGTGGGCAAACAAACCTACACAAACATGTGATTGATGGGGGAAGGGAGTAGGTTTTACTGACAGATTCCCTTTAGGCTGAGGCCCCACTTTGTGGAAACACAGCTTTTTTTGCTGCAGATTTTGTTGTGTTTTTTTGAGCCAAAGCCAGCAGTGGATTGAGAAAAAGGTAGCAGTATAAGAGCTTCCTATATATGTTCCATTCCTTTTGTGTCCATTCTTGGCTTTGGCTCAAAAAAACGCAGCAAAATCTGCAACAAAAAAGCTGCTTTTCTACAACATGGGGCCTCAGCCTTAAAGGGGTATTCCCATGAACATAATCATATCTATATTTGTAGATAATTAAAAGTTAAACATTTTTGCAAATATAAGTAGTTAAAAATTCTGCAGAGTTTTAAAGATTTTCTCTAACTATCTTAGTGGTGATAGTCTGCTGTCTTGATCGGTTGCTAATGGATACGACCACGTATGTAGAAACTTTCTATGGTCTGGGACTTTCCAGGAATCCAGCAATGATTTTCTTATTGTAGCTGGGTTATCAGGCAGGGACATTACATGTATCAGAAGATATCCCGGCCACAATAAGGAAATAATAGCTGATTTTCTGACGTTAGAATGTTCCTGCATTCATGGTCGTATCCACTGGCAACTGATCAAGACAACAACTTCTGACCACAAGATATTGAGAGAAAATCTTTAAAACTCTGCAAAATGTTTAATTACTTATATTTACAAAAAATGTTTAACTTTTAATTATCTTCAAATTTAAAAATGGTTATGTTCGTGGGAATACCCCTTTAAGGTGTTTTATTTTAAACATCTCTGAGACAGACAGACAAACTGTAGACATATTTGGGACACTAGAATACTGGTTCATAAGAACATGTTGGTGGTTTGGAGTCCCAGATTTTACCTGACATGTGTAGAGGGTGTTTAATATGGAATGAGGATAATGAAGAAATATAAAAAAAAAAAAAAAATAGTCAATAGTTATATGCACAAAAGAATTTGCTTCAGTTTGCCTGGTAATCTTTTACATTCACCAAAAGCAAGTCTCAGCCTTGGTAAATTAAAGAGTTTTTTCAACAATTGAATATATATTTAACAGGGCATCGATTGGGATGGGGGGGCAAACAGAAAAAAAAAAGATATCCCAGTTTTGTATCCCGGTTTGAATGGACAGTGGCTGGTCGGAAATGTTCGCCTCTGCTCTGTTCATTTCAGTGGGAACCTTTGGGTGTTGGGTAACTAGTTGTATAATCAACATAGTAAAGAATAATCTTACCCAGGGAGAATTGCCTTTCTTATGACAGAAATCCATTTACCCCATTTTCCATTAGGGAACCCATGAGAGCACAAACTCCACAATTCCAACATGATAGATCTTTGCAGAGCTTTCTTGACTACATTTTCAGATCATGCAACATGACCCTTGCCATTATTACATCTCTACAACCTTTATCACTGTTTACCACTGTTTACTGTAGTTTCCTAGGAAAGTCTATTCTTTGCTGTGGTGGTATATGGTCATGTGGAAAGGGTTTAAACATCATTCAGCTTGATCAAGTGAAACCCAGCTGGAATCGGAAAATAGTTTGCTGGTCACATGAGAAACACTTCAGAGTTTAGAGCTGTGGGAAAGCTGCATATATGATGTGCTATTGAGTTTCCTGCATACTGTAACAAGGAACACATCTACACAAACTTTATACTTCCACATTTTACTAACATGTTTGTTCTCAACTATTATGAAGACTCCATATTATACATTGCATCATAGTTATCGATAAAAGATGTGCTACCTAGGTTTAGTGTGGCAATTGTCAAGTCCTTTTATTCTTATAGCGCTAAAATTAAATGAAAGATATAATTTATCCCTAATGCTTTATCTATACATTAAAAAGAAATATAAAATATCTTGAAGAAAAAGAGATCCCGGAAAGTATCCTTTTCAATTTATATGGATATGAATGACATGATATTCATGCTGAAACTCTCATAGTGAGAAATGAGGAATCATGGCGGCATATTAGGGCTAAAATTATTCCCTTGACAATTTTATACTGTAATAAATACCTAAGCCTTAGGCTACATGTACATGACCACGTGCATGTGCCGGATCCATGGTTGAATGGCACGAATGCCACATAGATGATGGACCCAAGTGAGCCTGAGCTGCAAAACTGACAGAAATAGAGCCTGTCTTCAGTTTTACCCCAGGCTCATGGCTCCATACATGGACCCGTGAAAATACTGTGTGGGCATGAGCCATTAGTATATAATGGATCAGTGTGCTAGCACACTGATAATGCACACCAGGATTCCCTCTACTATTGCATCATAGTTATCGATAAAAGATGTGCTACCTAGGTTTAGTGTGGCAATTGTCAAGTCCTTTTATTCTTATAGCGCTAAAATTAAATGAAAGATATAATTTATCCCTAATGCTTTATCTATACATTAAAAAGAAATATAAAATATCTTGAAGAAAAAGAGATCCCGGAAAGTATCCTTTTCAATTTATATGGATATGAATGACATGATATTCATGCTGAAACTCTCATAGTGAGAAATGAGGAATCATGGCGGCATATTAGGGCTAAAATTATTCCCTTGACAATTTTATACTGTAATAAATACCTAAGCCTTAGGCTACATGTACATGACCACGTGCATGTGCCGGATCCATGGTTGAATGGCACGAATGCCACATAGATGATGGACCCAAGTGAGCCTGAGCTGCAAAACTGACAGAAATAGAGCCTGTCTTCAGTTTTACCCCAGGCTCATGGCTCCATACATGGACCCGTGAAAATACTGTGTGGGCATGAGCCATTAGTATATAATGGATCAGTGTGCTAGCACACTGATAATGCACACCAGGATTCCCTCTACTATTCCCACAGCACTGTCAGGCAGAGAATCACCCAATTACCTATAAAAATCACCTCAAAATTCTTTATGCAGATTAGCTGAGAAGAGTCACACTGGCCTGTTCTCTGAGGAGATGAGTCCAGCTCAGAGCCTGGGGGAGCAATAACTTCAGACGCCAATATCAGGGGTATAGGTATAGGAGTACCCTGGTAGCAATTGCTACTGGGTCCTGGAGCCTGAGGGGGCCCAAAGCCCTCTATACCATAAAAAGACACCAGCATTAGCACTAAATAGCGCATGGTAAAAGGGTCTCATTGCAAATTTTGCACTGGGGTCAAAGGACTTCAGGTTAAATCTCTGGTCAATATGTTTGGCTCTGTAGCACCTAGAATCATGGTTCTCATGTCATTTTAAAGTGGAGAATCTGAGTTTTCAAACTACACAAGGATCATACTTATATATGCTACAGAAGAGGAGATACAGACAACTAAAGACATATTTTGGAATGATAGTTGTATCTGCAGCTCCCATTTTCAACTGTGTCTTTAACAGCTCTATACACTTCTGTAGTACATAGAACCACAATTCTGATATACAAATATACAGTAAGTTAACATTTGGCTCTTGCCTTAAAGGGATTATCTCATTTGATCCCTATTAAAGTGGTGTTCTAAGATCAAACCAAATTGAGCAAAAGGCAGGCAATGGTTTAAAATTGCAAAAGAATCAATGAAGGTGATATGCCATCAAACATATTTATTCTCTATCCAAAGGAAAGATAAATTGTTCATCGATGGGGATCTGCCACTGAGACTCCCACCAATCCTGAGAATGGGGGTGTTTTACCTCTGCTGTGAATGCAGTCACTGTGAAAGCAGCCGAATCCCTAGTGGACGCAGACGCACTCCTGATCCCATTCAGTTCAACAGCAGTGCTGGATATGGCCAAGTACTGTCCTGCTCTCTCTGGCACTCCCACTGAAGTGTATAGAAGCTGAAAGTTGATCTGCCAACCAGAAGGTTCAGCTGCTTTTCCCGCAGCTACATTCACAGACCTCCACCAATTCTTAGGATTGGTGGAGGTCTATCCTATGGATACAAGTTTAATATGTTTGGTGGCATAACCCCTTTAATTACCCAATGAATCCTTTGCTGCTATTGTGCTACTGTGCGCAATGACATCACACTGTCATCATATGTCTTCTGCAGCCAATCACTTCATGTATGTACCACTGTAGCCAGTGATTGGCGACAGTAGCCATGTGTTGGTGTGATGTCACTTAACTTTTCAGATAACTTCATCTCAATTAACAGAGCAGATATTACAGATATTACAGATGGGATTTCAGACAGAAGACAGGAAGCAGTTTTCCTGACTGAGCTCATGGATTGTTCTTTTCCTGTGTCAAGGATTTTTTTTAACTGCATCATGCCTGTATGTACTTGCCCTGTATTTGCAGTTTAGTGTTTCTGGATCGCCTATATTATGCTCACTTGGGCTTTTCTCAGTTATTTGTTTGCAATTACACAATTACTCCTGGTAGAATTACATGTACATAAACCAGTAGTAGTAGTAACAGATAGGGGAGGGGGAAGACTGTTGTGTATTGTATGCACTCACAGCCTCAGAGACAAATGTAAAATTTACTGTAGTCATAATGGGGATATTAACAGCACAAAACTAATAGGGCACCACATATGATTATACAGCTAGAGAACAGATTGTCCAGCCAGACCCTGTAGATCATTAATCGACATTAATCTACTCACAAACATGGAATTCAGCGCACTGTCAGCTTTCTAGTGGTATATGAAACCACACATACATGAGGACATGAAAGGTTCTATTTAAGCACACTCAATGTGACTATGTAGTACATGGTTGGTTATTGGCTGGGTAGCAAATTGGAGCACCATTTCTCAATAAGAGTGAATTTCCAGGTGTCAGAAAATTCAGTTTCACTTTATAAGTGAGTGGTAAATATTAGTAGATTATAACACTAATAACTGAACTCATAGGGAAAAGCACATAATTATCATCAATATGTCATGCTAATGTGAATATGTTTCTTTTATTTCTGTCTTCAGTCTGTAAGGAATATCTGCACAGATTTTACCAGTCTTTACTAGAAAGGAATATTGACTTTACTCCAGCTGCCATAGAGAGAGAACTGATCCACACATGCAGAGATGCTACAGGAAAAGAAAACCGCCTGGTAAGGAGCAACATGTTTGTATATGAGCACATCTATCTGAGAGGCTGAAGTTCAAAGCACGCTTGGCCCAGTGACAAACTCATGTACATTGATCAGCAGTGGAATATGCAAACTGGTATCCTGCTTTGTAAAGATATGGACAGTAAATGCTTTCTAAGATCTACCAATAAGGGAGGGACATGTTCTTACAGCACTACCAGATACTGACAGAAGGAAGTACATTTTTCATAAGTTAATAAATAATAAAAATAAACAGTCAAATATTGTCAGTACTAGCTGTGACCTTAAATATCATGCTGCCTAAAATATTCATGTATTATCTGTTTCACTGGATGTAATATCTCTTCTAAGTTCTAGAAACCACGCAATTCATGTACTGTATTTATGAAGCATGAAGTCATTACATTGTTTTACTCTGCGATGGTTTTTCTCTTGATGTGGATTTGTAGCTGCACTTGTTGAGTGCAAAAGAGGGCTAGGAAAAATGTAGCGTCCACATGCTTGAAACTAATAGAGTCCTAACCTCAAAACACAACTTTGTAATTACTGCCAAAAATTGTCTCTGCCAAATTCTGACTTGCAGGGTTGAATGTAAATTAAAGTGGTCTTCCCATCATAAGTGATAGAATATAACTAGGATATTCCATTACTTCATGATTGGCTCAATCTCTGAGAAATCTGCCAATCACTATGAGAAAGGGAAAAGGAAATGGCACGGTGTGAAAATACCCTGCATAGGGAGAATTGCTGTGCAGGCGAAATCTGTGTAGTAGCTGAAGTGCTTAAAGGGAAACTGTCTCTCTGAGGACAGCAGACCGTAGTGACAGACACACTGACTTCAGTGGTCTGTAACTTATGTGTTAAAGGAGCTGTTTACAAATTTCAGGACTCAGGGAAGAGGTCGGGGAAGATGAGAAATTAAAACAAAAAAAAAAAAATCATACTCATCTGTCCCTGGGGCTCCAGTGTCCACCACTGCTGTCTGGTCCAGCACATACGCCATGCCTCTGTTGGTGGAATTCCTGCACTGCACGTGACTTCTGAAGCCAATCAGCGGCCTCAGCAACCACAGGAAAAGAAACTATATGTTTCACCTTCCCTAGCCTCCTCCCTGAGTCCTGAAAGTCATGGACAACCCCTTCAAGGTTCTATAGTTTGTAAGAGCATACATTTTATTCTTTGTAGTGTGCTCCAAGCACTGCCTGTCTGAGGTATTCATGATACTGTATGCAGGCTGACCCTCCATCAGCTTATTGACAGACCCTATATACAGTTATTAGGGAGACAATTGTCAATCAGTGACTGGAGGGTGGGAGAGGATGAACTGAGCAGGTACAGTGCTGGCCAAAAGTATTGGCACCCCTGCAATTCTGTCAGATAATACTCAATTTCCAGAAAATGATTGCAATCACAAATGCTTTGGTAATAATATTTTCATTTAATTTGTCTTCAATGCAAAACCACAAAAAGAATTGTCAAAAAGCCAAATTGGATATAATTCCACACCAAACATAAAAAAGGGGGTGGACAAAAGTATTGGCACCCTTTGAAAAATCATGTGATGCTTCTCTAATTTGTGTAATTAACAGCACCTGTTACTTACCTGTGGCACATAACAGGTGGTGGCAATAACTAAATCACACTTGCAGCCAGTTGAAATGGATTAAAGTTGACTCAACCTCTGTCCTGTGTCTTTGTATGTACCACATTGAGCATGGAAAAAAAGAAAGAAGACCAAAGAACTGTCTGAGGACTTGAGAAGCAAAATTGTGAGGAAGCATGAGCAATCTCAAGGCTACAAGTCCATCTCCAAAGACCTGAATGTTCCTGTGTCTACCATGCGCAGTGTCATCAAGAAGTTTAAAGCCCATGGCACTGTGGCTAACCTCCCTAGATGTGGACGGAAAAGAAAAATTGACGAGAGATTTCAACGAAAGATTGTGCGGATGGTGGCTAAAGAACCTCGACTAACATCCAAACAAGTTCTAGCTGCCCTGCAGTCCGAGGGTACAACAGTGTCAACCCATACTATCCGTCGTCGTCTGAATGAAAAGGGACTCTATGGTAGGATACCCAGGAAGACCCCACTTCTGACCCAGAGACATAAAAAAGCCAGGCTGGAGTTTGCCAAAACTTACCTGAGAAAGCCAAAAACTTTTTGGAAGAATGTTCTCTGGTCAGATGAGACAAAAGTAGAGCTCTTTGGGAAAAGGCATCAACATAGAGTTTACAGGAAAAAAAAAGAGGCCTTCAAAGAAAAGAACACGGTCCCTACAGTCAAACATGGCGGAGGTTCCCTGATGTTTTGGGGTTGCTTTGCTGCCTCTGGCACTTGACTGCTTGACCGTGTGCATGGCATTATGAAGTCTGAAGACTACCAACAAATTTTGCAGCATAATGTAGGTCCCAGTGTGAGAAAGCTGGGTCTCCCTCAGAGGTCATGGGTCTTCCAGCAGGACAAGGACCCAAAACACACTTCAAAAAGCACTAGAAAATGGTTTGAGAGAAAGCACTGGAGACTTCTAAAGTGGCCAGCAATGAGTCCAGACCTGAACCCCATAGAACACCTGTGGAGAGATCTCAAAATGGCAGTTTGGAGAAGGCACCCTTCAAATCTCAGGGACCTGGAGAAATTTGCCAAAGAAGAATGGTCTAAAATTCTAGCAGAGCATTGTAAGAAACTCATTGATGGTTACCGGAAGCGGTTGTTCACAGTTATTTTATCTAAAGGTTGTGCTACCAAGTATTAGACTGAGGGTGCCAATACTTTTGTCCGGCCCATTTTTGGAGTTTTGTGTAAAATGATCAATGATTTGACTTTTTTTTCATTCTCTTTTGTGTTTTTTCATCGCAAGCAAAATAAATGAAGATATTATTACCAAAGCATTTGTGATTGCAATCATTTTCTGGAAGAAATTGAGTATTATCTGACAGAATTGCAGGGGTGCCAATACTTTTGGCCAGCACTGTATGTCATGAATGCCTTGGACTTTTATCTTTATTATGTTCTATGTATAGCTTGTTGTTTTTGTTGGTCTATTGTAAAAGTGTCTGGTTTCTATATTTAGTGCAGTGTTTGACCTTAATTGAATTCTTATTGTATTCAGAGCAGTCTTTATGAATATAAGCCTTCATACTGTTGTTGAACTTTGGCTTCTTCTTAACAGGCCATAAAACTTATCCTGTGACACATCTTATCAGTTCGCCTATTTGAAAGTGTTAATCTCAAGTAAGAAATATGAGGAAATGTAGACACTTTCTGATATTCAGGGCCTATCCTTAGGATAGGTCATCAGTATTAGATCTGCTAGGGTCCGGTACCTGGGATCCCTGCAGATCAGCTACTCTGGGACAGCACGGCTCCCAGTAATGTTGCACAATCGCCAAACAAAGTGTAGCTGCAGCCAGGCCCGACTTTGAGGGAAGGGGGGGCAAACTGGGCAATTAACCAAAGCAATCCCCCAGATCCGGAGCACCAGGCTTTCTGCCAGATGACTCCAATTGGTGGCTCAACCTACAACTGTATCGCTATGCTCTGCACACTCTCCATACTGTTAAAACCTATGACAGAGCACTGAGCTGTAAAGTCTTCCATTGAAGAGATAGAGTGATGCACAGAATGTCCCAGTGCAGGTGGCCTGATGACGTTACTGTATCGCACCAGTCCCACCAGATCTGTACCGAAGTGCACTAGCAGGGAAAGCTTTGGCTGCTCCACTCATCAGGGGTAAGGTGAGTATAATATTATTGCTTTTTTTTTCCTTTTTTTTTTTTTTTTTTTTAAATAAAAAGGCTATTACTGACAAGGGGACACTTATTTATGGACCCATTATAAGAGGGAAATTATTATTTACAAGAAAGAGACTGTTAGTTATAAAGGGGGAAACATGCACAACTCTCAGCATGTTAATATTACCGGGCATAGCTGAACTGCGGGTGTCCCTGATGTGGAACCCTCATAGATATAATATTGATAACCTATCCTAAGGAAAGGCCATCAATATTAGAACTTGCATTTTTGGTCTGTAAAGGGGTTGGCCACTTTCAATCTAATATTGAGAGATCAATGTTGTTTGTATAATAAAAAGTTATACAATTTTCCAATATACTTTCTGTATGAATTCCTCACTGTTTTCTAGATCTTTGATTGCTTTAATTTATTCTGCTTAATTCCGATGGATAAAAATTACTCCATAGTCATGTGATATACCATAGGTCCCCAACCACCGGGCTGTGGCTCAGTATCAGGCCGTGGATCACCTGGTACTGGACTGCAGGTTCCCTCAGGCGACCTCCCATCATGCTTATTGTACTTACAGAGCAGTGATGGGGTGGGCTGGACTTCCTCTTGCACACAGCCTGTGTGCATCTTCTATTTTCTTCCCAGTGGTACTATAGAATAGGGGTCAAGGTTTCGGGAGGAAAGTAGAAGATGCGCAAAAGATGTGTGCAAGAGGAGGTCCCACCCACCCCATCACTACTCTATAAGTACACTATAACGATACAGAGCAATAGGACATTGAATGGTATGTGGGGAGAGAGAACTATTACCTGTGGGGGGTGCTATTAGGACACTATTACAGTAATAGTTCCCCCCACAGGTAATAGCATTTCTTATGTGGGGGAGGACCATTATTTAACCACTTCTGTACTGGGCCAATTTCTGGTCCAGGACCAGACACATTTTCGGGGTTTTTTCTATGCGCGGTTTTGAGGGCTGTAACATTTTTATCATATGCGTTATTCAACTAATTTCTGCGTCTTTTTTTTCGGTGACACATAAGGCTTTGTTTTTATGTTGTTTTTATTTTTGCATGTGTTTTAATTTTTTTTTATATCTGGGAAAATATAAACAAAAGAGGAGGGAAAACGTGTCTGTTTTTCACTTTTCATTTTTTTTTTTTATTTAATAACACAAAGTGCTACTAAAAAACTTTTTAAAATAGTTTTTCCTCTCCGTTATGGTAATTTTTTATTTTTTATGGTGTCGTCGGATGTGTAATAAGGTCATTTTATTGGTGTATTATTTTATTTTATTTTTTAAATTATTTCATTTACATAGTTTTTTTTTTTTTTTTACATTGTGTCTCCATAAGGTCATAATAGACCTTTGGGGACATCTGATCACTTTTTTTTTGGGGGGGGGGGAGGCTGATTTCCCCTGTAACTGGGGCTGGTACATTTAGCCCCAGTTGCAGGAGGAATACAACCTCCTGCACGTTACTTGAACATTACTATAGAGCTGATGTGGGTCCTGTAGGACTCAGCAGCTCTAATAGACGCTGTCCCGGCGGATCACGTGACCACCGAGTCAGAGGGCAGCCGCAAGATGGTGGCGCCCATAGCACTGTATACAGCACTCATTCAGCACTGTATACACAGCAGTCGGGGAAAGCAGGGAAGGTAATAAACCTTCCCTGTCTTCTCTCTGGGAGCTCTGGCTGAAGTTACAGCCGGCTACCCGTTTCAGCAACTGCACAATTTTGTGCAGCTGCTGAGTTCTGCTTGGACGTACCGGTACGTCCTTGCAGAACAAGGCAACCACCTTCCGGATGTACAGTCATATGAAAAAGTTTGGGCACCCCTATTAATCTTAATCATTTTTAGTTCTAAATATTTGGGTGTTTGCAACAGCCATTTCAATTTGATATATCTAATAACTGATGGACACAGTAATATTTCAGGATTGAAATGAGGTTTATTGTACTAACAGAAAATGTGCAATATGTATTAAACCAAAATTTGACCGGTGCAAAAGTATGGGCACCTCAACAGAAAAGTGACATTAATATTTAGTAGATCCTCCTTTTGCAAAAATAACAGCCTGTAGTCGCTTCCTGTAGCTTTTAATCAGTTCCTGGATCCTGGATGAAGGTATTTTTGACCATTCCTCTTTACAAAACAATTCCAGTTCAGTTAAGTTTGATGGTCGCCGAGCATGGACAGCCCGCTTCAAATTATCCCACAGATGTTCAATGATATTCAGGTCTGGGGACTGGGATGGCCATTCCAGAACATTGTAATTGTTCCTCTGCATGAATGCCTGAGTAGATTTGGAGCTGTGTTTTGGATCATTGTCTTGCTGAAATATCCATCCCCGGCGTAACTTCAAATTCGTCACTGATTCTTGTACATTATTCTCAAGAATCTGCTGATACTGAGTTGAATCCATGCGACCCTCAACTTTAACAAGATTCCCGGTACCGGCATTGGCCACACAGCCCCAAAGCATGATGGAACCTCCACCAAATTTTACAGTGGGTAGCAAGTGTTTTTCTTGGAATGCTGTGTTTTTTTGACGCCATGCATAACGCCTTTTTGTATGACCAAACAACTCAATCTTTGTTTCATCAGTCCACAGGACCTTCTTCCAAAATGAAGCTGGCTTGTCCAAATGTGCTTTTGCATACCTCAGGCGACTCTGTTTGTGGCGTGCTTTCAGAAACGGCTTCTTTCGCATCACTCTCCCATACAGCTTCTCCTTGTGCAAAGTGTGCTGTATTGTTGACCGATGCACAGTGACACCATCTGCAGCAAGATGATGCTGCAGCTCTTTGGAGGTGGTCTGTGGATTGTCCTTGACTGTTCTCACCATTCTTCTTCTCTGCCTTTCTGATATTTTTCTTGGCCTGCCACTTCTGGGCTTAACAAGAACTGTCCCTGTGGTCTTCCATTTCCTTACTATGTTCCTCACAGTGGAAACTGACAGGTTAAATCTCTGAGACAACTTTTTGTATCCTTCCCCTGAACAACTATGTTGAACAATCTTTGTTTTCAGATCATTTGAGAGTTGTTTTGAGGAGCCCATGATGCCACTCTTCAGAGGAGATTCAAATAGGAGAACAACTTGCAATTGGCCACCTTAAATACCTTTTCTCATGATTGGATACACCTGGCTATGAAGTTCAAAGCTCAGTGAGGTTACAAAACCAATAAGTAGTTAGGAGTATTCAAATCAATAAAATGATAAGGGTACCCAAATTTTTGCACCGGTCAAATTTTGGTTTAATGCATATTGCACATTTTCTGTTAGTACAATAAACCTCATTTCAATCCTGAAATATTACTGTGTCCATCAGTTATTAGATATATCAAATTGAAATGGCTGTTGCAAACACCCAAATATTTAGAACTAAAAATGATTAAGATTAATAGGGGTGCCCAAACTTTTTCATATGACTGTATACAGTCTATGGGCGGTATGGAAGTAGTTAAGAAGGGGGGACTATTACCTTGGGGGGGTGATATTAGGGCACTATTACAGAACTGTACCCCTCCACAGGTAATGGCATTACTTATGTGGGGGGCTATTATCTATGGAGGGGGGACTATTACCTGTGGGGAGCACTATTAGGACACTATTACTGTAATAGTGCCTCCAATAGGTTACAGATTACTTATGTGGGGGAGGGAACTATTACCTATGGGAGGTTGCTATTACAGCATTATTACAGTAATAGTGTCCCCACAGGTAATAGCATTACAAATGGGAGGGGGCTATTACCTATGGCGGGGGGCACTATTACATGCGGGATAACCCTGCAAGCAAAATCTCACCCCAACTCCACCCCCCAACTGGCACTACGTTCCACTCCCCTGCCAGGCCACAAAAAATTGTCTTCAATGAAACTGGTCCTTGGTGCAAAAAAGGTTGGGTACCACTGTGATATATGGTCCATGGTCATGTGATGAGCACCCTGGTTGCACATGTCATTAACAGGCAGATGTCTGATTACTGTGCTGTCACTATAACGAATCACATGACCATGGACTGATTTTTATCTACTGGAAGTAAACAGAATAAATGACTGCAAGCAGAGATCTAGAAAGCCGTGAGGAATTGATACGGAAAGTATATTGGAAAATTGTATAACTTTTTATTATACAAACAATAACATTTATCTTTTAACCCCTTAACGACCCAGGGCGTAATAGTACGTCCTGAGTCGCATGACGATGTATGGATATCGCTCAGGAGCTGAGCGTTCTCTCCATACAGCAGCCAGGACCCGCCTCTAACACCGATGCCTGCACCGATCGCGGCTGTTAACCCTTTAGATGTCGCGGTCAAACGGGACCGCGGCGTCTAAATAGCGCAGCCTCCATGGGCGCTGCCATTTTTCCCCCATCGCCACCCTGCAGAACGTCATCGGAGGGCGGCGATTGGTTGTCATGACAGCTGCGAGCCTATTGAGGCATCGTCTAATAGCAGTAACTGCATTTTGCTATTCACTGCGATACAGTAGTATCGCAGTGAATAGTATGATCGATCAGACCCCCTAGGTTTCAAGGTCCTTAGGGAGTCTGATCATATAAGTAAAAGTAGAAAAAAAAAAAGATTTTAAAAGTATGAAAAAATAAAAAAAAACACAAAAGTTCAAATCACCCCCCTTTCCCTAGATCAGATATAAAAGTAAATAAACAAAAGTAAGCATAAACACTTTAGGTATCCCCATGCTCCAAAATGCCCGAACTATTAAAATATTAAAATATTTATCCCATACGGTGAACGGCGTAGCGGGGAAAAAAATCAAAATGGCCAAATAGCGTTTTTTTCAACACTTTGCCTCCTATAAAAAATTTTATAAAAAGTGATCAAACCATCAGATCTTTCCCCAAATGGTATCAATTAAAACGTCATGTTGTCCCGCATAAAAAGACGCCTTACCCAGCTCCATACATGTAAATATGAAAAGTTACAGGTGACACAATATGGCAATGCAAAATTTTTTTCTATTTAGCCAAGTTTTTAATTTTTTAAAAGGTAGCAAAACATTACAAATACTATATAAATTTGGTATCGCCGTGTTCGTACTGACCCACAGAATACAGGTAACATGTCATTTTTACCACACAGCGAATGCTGTAAAAATTAAACCCATATGAATTTGGCGCAAAATCAGTTTTTCTCCAATTGCACCTCATTCTGATTTTTTTTCCAGCTTCCCAGTACATTGCACAGCATATTGAATAGTGACATTACAAAGTACAATTTTTTTCGCAAACAATAAGCCATCATGTGACTCTGAGAATTGAAAAATGAAAAAGTTATGGCTCTTGGAATGTGAGGAGGGAAAAACGAAAATGCAAAAACAAAAAATGGCCCGGTCATTAAGGGGTTAATATTGGTCTGAAAGTGGCCAACCCCTTTAAATTCAAAAACAGATTGTTCAAATGTGGGAAGTTTGATTTTAGACTGAGTTAGAAAGTGAGATAGAGTTTCTTCCTTCCCCTGTTAAAAAAAAAGTAAAATGAAACATGGGGAGAATGCATGTTATCTTGAGTAGTGCTTTCAGTGGTCTCTATGGTAGGTATGCCCTGTTAGTAATTGACATAGCTGCATTAGTTGTTATTCGTATCTCGGCAGAGCTGTTCTAAGCTTTTTCTGTAACTCCCATAAACGTGAACGGGAGCTAGAAAAACAGCATAGTACAACTGAGCTACAACCTTTCCATATCTCCACTGTTACGAAAACTTAATGTGCTAAATTGTTTTCGTAGCTTCTATTCACCTCTATGGGAGTTAAAGAAACTCCCAAAATGTAGAACAGCACTACTCAGCTGTTTCCTTAAATCCTTCCCTGGTGTTCAGGGCTTACAAGCCATTATTTTCATTTCATACCAATTTGCTGATATGACAATAACTAGAGATGGGCAAACTGATTCATCACGAGCTGGATTCAACCAATTGTGTTCCAAATTGTTGTGAGCTTGACAGCATCAGCCTACACTAATACAGACAGACAAAGGGTCTGTTAAGGGTATTTTTGGACAAGAGTTTACATTTTTTTATTAAATGCATAGAAACTGTTATTCTAACAGGAAAGCGCTGATTCTGCCTGCGCTAACCAGAAAAAATCTCCATTATTTAAGCGTGTTTTTCTTGTTGCTCACTCAGTAAACAGTCTTGCAGCCTGCAATAATCTGAAAAAAAAAATCTCCATTAGTTAGGCTAAGGCCCCACGTAGCAGGCCGCAGCAAAAAAGTGCTGCGGGAAAAACTGGTGGCAACGCATCGTGGTTTTCACCGCAGTGCTTTTCACAGAAAGTCCACAGAGGTTTCCTCTGTGGACTTTCTGCTTCAATCATACCTATAGGGAAACTGTCAGCGTTTTCGTAGGTATAATTGACATACTGCCATTTCCAAAACCGCAATATACAGTATATATATCTATATATATATATATATATATATATAGATATATATCAATATAGATATATTGTATATAGATATATATATTTAACACAATATACATACATATACTTCCGTCATTTTAATGGCAAAAAAATACAAGCTGACTGACACAGTTCAAGTCTAATAGTCATTTATCAAGTCACCCTTTTAATGCTTTGCTATTTTTTTTTTCTTCAAATAGTTTTTCATAGAAAAAAAAAAACAAAAAAACATACGCAGTGTGTCAGAATTGTTACCACTCACTATTATAATTAAGCAATGTGCAGTAAAGTAACTGAAAAAAAAACAGGGCAGGAGACAGACTAAAGGTGGGGGAGGAGGAAACACTGTATCCACAGTGTTGTCGTACTTTCTGACAACAAAATCGTTTTTGAAAACAGTGAACCATGAATATTGAGTCAGGGATCTGTGTGTTCCTCCTCCACCTCTGCTGTAACACGTAATTTACCACACTGCCTTTCTGTACTGTCAACCATGTTGTTAGGAAATTGCCTGTTGAGCAATTCTCCAGTAGCTGATGCTGAAACCTGGGAGGAAGGGAATGACAGAAACAGTGAGTCCTAAACTCGACCTACTTGCCTCAACTGCCCTAATGACAGGGACAACTGGGCGACAGTCCCTTCTTTAGATAAGTGTAAACACAAATGCAGACAAGACAACACAACACAGAAGACGAGTCAGCAAGCCAAGGGTGACCTGCCAACTGCTATTGCTGAGCTGGGGTTAGAGAAGTCTCCAGGTCCCGTTCTCAGGCCATCACAAAGTCCAACTTAAGGTCAGAGGGTCTCTCGAAACTAGTAGTGGCAATCTCAGGGTTGAGTGGGGTGAGTGATCTCAAAAAATAAAAGACCTGAGTACTCCTAAAGAGCTCTGAAATAATCTTTAGTGAAGACCTGCCGGTCACAGAGGAAGTCATTGAGAAACCTGGCGTGTCTCCATCAAACAAACACCTTGGGGGATAGGCCAGGAGGGAAGAGAGGGTTACGGAACAGAGGGATTAGATGTGATATCGGGTTTTGTAACCAAATGCTAATGTGAACTCTTCACCATAGTTGCAGCATATAAGTGGTCACTTTACCAGTTACTGAGAGTGAGTGGGTGGTGGAATGGGAGTCCACAAGAGTGCTGGCAATGAGGCCGGGGTGACCAGGGTTGATTCTATGGCCACCCTTTGTGGGCAGTCCACTTCATTATAGATGGCACATATCTGAGAAAATCTGGCAGCGATGTAATATTTATAAAGATTAAGTACCAAGAGGCTTCCCAGTCTCTTATGATTATGTATGGTCCACCTCCAGATCCACAAGCACTTATTTATATGCCCATAAAAAAATTAAAGGTTTCCTCTGTAGGCCAGCTAAAGAAGAGGAGGTAACTGGGGTAGAGGGGGTGCATAAATTTAAAAGAATGCGAGGTAAGGTGACCATTTTAACCGTGGGAATCCAACCATTCCATGAGAGAGAGGAGAAAATCCAAGCAGTGAGGTCCTTTAAAAGTTTTGGAATCAATATAGCATAATTCCATTTAAAATGGGTATCTAAGGGACTGCATAAGTTTGCTCCAAGGTAGGGCAGGTAGATATCCCGTGTCTGGAATCTGGAATTTAAGGTTATCAATTTTTGGGTGGCAGAGGGGACATTACAGTGTATTATTTCCAATTTAGAGGTATTAAGTTTAAGGCCCGAGAGTCGCAGGTTCGGGAATGTAATAAGGGATTTTGTGATAGTAAGCAACATGTTGTCAGCAAACAGGTTGGTCTTACATTCATGGTCCCCAATCTGTACACCAGCAATATCATGGTGAAAGTGGATGGCAATAGCTGAGGGCTCTATGGCAAGGGCGAATAATGCTGGAGATCAAGGACAACCTTGCTGAGTGCCACAACAAATTTGAATAGGCTGCGGGGAATCAGTCAAGAGTTTCAAGCAGGCTATGGGGTTGCAGTAAACCACTCGGAGGGCCCGTTGGAAGTGACCAGTTATGCCCATGAACTTCAAAACGTGAGCGAGGTAGCGCCATGACAGACTGTTGAAGGCCTTTACAATATCTAAGGCCAGAAGGGAGAATATACACATTTTTCTGACATTATCCGAGGCCTGTATACCTGGAATAAGCCCACTTGTTCAGAATGTATGAGGGACGATGAGGATAGAGGAGAATAATTTTATATCCAAATTTAGGAGTGATATAGGTCTATAATTGGCGAGAGTAGTGGCGTCTTTACCCGGTTGAGGAATAACTGTTATGGATGCGCTAAGCATATCTTGGGGAAATTTACCACCCTCTAAAACATCATTAAACATTTGTAAAAGGTGCGGCAAAAGGGTGGCTTTAAATTTTTTATTGTAAAGGGAGGAGACTCCATCCAGCCCAGGGGCATTCCCATTCCTGAGGGCATCAATAGCTGAGTCTAATTCTTCCTTGGTAACGGGATTATGTAATGAGGTAATCTGAACAGTCGTTACAGTCAGAAGAGGGAGGGAGCAGAGGAAGGAGGTAATCTCAGAGAGGCAGGTGGAGATAGGGGCAGAGTATAAATTCTGTACTTTGACTAAACATATTTGTTGACCGTAAAGGCGACATTGAACAATAATGTATCATCCCTGAGGATCAACCATCATAGAATCAACTTGGAGGGGGACAGAACTCTTGACCAGGACTGCTACTCCCCTGCTCTTAGATTGATTGGGGACATGACCAATAAGAATATAATAGAAATGGAAAAATTTAGGGAACTCATATTGGAGAAACACCTAATGACATTTAGGAAATTAAAGGTAGCTGAGACATTAACTGGACATCGCGGGCAAACTGGAAGTATGTTTAGCGGCTCGCTATGTTTTTGCCTTTGGAGTTCGGGCACCAGCAGGCTTTCCAACCCCGTTGGGTGAAGCCCGTGGGGTCAGCGACACAGGGACGACCAGGTAGAGATGGGAAACCCAGGTGGGAACCCCAAAAACCAGTGATCTTATGAGAACAGAGCAGGAGCTCAGTGAATATGTGTCCAGGTACCTTCAGCGTCAGGCCTTGTTCCCCCTAAAACTAATTATTTTTTGGCAAATAAATGATTTTATTGTGCAAAAGTTGTAAAACATATAAAACCCACCATTCTCAAGTAATCAGGGCTGTTAGTATTGGTGCCTGATATGCTATTTAGACTCTGTACTGTCAGGTAAGCAGTGTCAGTCATGAGAAGGCAAGGGGTGTGTTTCTGAGCTCCAACCAGAGGTGGACATTGTCAGAGCTCAGAATCACACCCCTTGTCTGCTCCTACCTGACACAGTCCACCTGACAGTAGAGAGCCTAAATAGCATCTCAGGCACCAAAACTAACAGCATGGATTACTTGAAAATGGTGGGGACTAGAGAAAAAAAATTCCAACTGTGCCATATTTCTACATTCTAAATTTTATGTGGTGTAGTGGGCATCAAAAAATCATGTTATATTTATTTTTCTGGTAACTACAATTATGGCAATACCAAATTTATATAGGTTTTATATGTTTTACAGCTTTTGCACAATAAAATCACTTATTTGCCAAAAATAATTAGTCGGGGGGGGGGGGGTCGTGAGAAAACATTCCAACTGTGCTGAAAACAGTGGAGCACACCTGTTAACAGAACTGGAGTTGGTGGGGATGGTGAAAGGTCCTCTTTAAGTATCAAACTAGCCCATGTCCTTAAGGGGTTAATGAGTTTGTTGGCTCTATAAAACATTTATATTAATAACGCTTCCTATGCTTTACCTTCTACTGTATATTAATTAATATTATAATTTGATTGTGTAAATTCTTAACATTTTTAATATGAGTACTCTGTTTTGTAAGTGTTATTATTTAGGGGCCACAAGTGATGCAGCTACAAAAATTGTCAGTGAGGTTACTCGTCCTATGAGTTCACATGTTCCAGCATACAAAATCTGTGAAAAGCTAAAGAAAATCGATCTTCAGATTTGTGAACTTAAGTATGGTACGTATCATATGAACCATTGAATACTTTACTACCGTATTACTTTCTAAATATACATTTTACGTGGACATAGACTATAATGGGGTCCGCCGGGTTTCTGCTTATTTTAAGCAGAATGGGGGATGGAGTCTCGTACTGAGGCTCAAACGCTAGTGTGAACCTAGCGTTAGGCATATTTGTAAACAGCACACTGAAAATTATTGCTAAATAACAGTGGAGAATGCATCAGAACCTGCAATTAAAATTTGCAACATGTGTATGTGGCTTTTGATCTAGATTTTGATGGAGAATTGACTACTGGTTTCACCTTTTGGCAAGGGTGAGATTCAGCAAGCTTTACTGCATGTTTTCACTGTAGTTTTGATAATCTAATTTACTTCCACTGAAAAAAGCATAACATGGTAACCAGTGCTATACTGAAGTATTAGATATCTTCCAATTCTCATTTAGAAGCAGGTCACAGTCATCCAGAGTGTTGACATATCTTAACCAAAAAGAGAAACCCACACCTAATAGTGTAGTAATAATACTGCACTGCATGTTGCAAGTGCAAAATTGTATAATCTCAAAATAATACAAAATCCAAGGATTTCACCACCTCTTAGGTGCCTGAGGTAGCAGGAACAAAAGAGTGCCAATAAGCATAATTTATATAGTATATACCGCTTCACTGAGAGCTCTCCTGGGTAGGGTTTGCCTTACTGGACATTTCTATACATTACATTTTGTATTACTTGTAGCTGTTTATTCAAATGAATGGCAGACCATGTAATACATGGAAAGGTTTTGTCTGCCACGAAAGGGCCTGATCTTGTATAGTGGCTGTTTGCTCTGGCTCATTGATGCTTAAAGTAACAGATCTTCCTTTATGGTGTCCTTTTATCCTAACAGAGCAGATACTGTAGATTAGGGACGGGATTGAGACGAACATTCTTATAGACATACTAGTACATTAAATCCCTATAGCATTATTGCAGACTTTCTGTACCAATTTCAATACTAAATGTATAGTATGCATTTGGGAGGGTGTAAGGGTTTGGATAGGGAACGTTTATCCTGCCCTGTAAAAGCCATCTCCTGTGGGTGATTTCCCTGTATCCTGCAGTGTGAGTAAGATCCATCCATTTTTACTTTATAGTGGTGATTTTTGGTGCTTTGATTCTGCCTTGGTTAGAGGTATTTTTTATCTATTTATAATATTAAATGTTAAGTTTTATTTTTGCATTTGTGCTATGCTATATGGAATTCCTAATGCAAGTATGGTGGTAGTCCTGGCTATCTAGTGCTGTTCCATCAGTTCTGCTCAGAGTTTGTGTTTTGACCTATAGTATTAGCAGTCCAGTTGATTAATGCATAGGCCTGCAGAAAGGAAAAATATAAGTTTATACACTTAGGTAATGGCTTCATTGGTGAAGAGCATATATATTGAGCACAACCAACTAGGTTAGTCTTCACTGCAGAGATATTTTAATGGCAATTTATATGTGCAATGATATATGTCATAAATACTAAATATGTTCTCCTACACCTTTATCTTCATGTTCCATAGAGAAGGAGCTAGATCTACACTCTGTGGACCTTTCTCAATTGAAGGTGGCAGACCTAAAGAAGATACTAGACCGATGGGGCGAAGCATGTATAGCCTGCATTGAGAAAACTGACTATGTGCAACTTATAAAGGAATTGATTCCAAAGTATGCAGTGAAAAACCAAAAGGCAGATCTTTGAAACTTACATTAGGTAATATGGCAATAAACTCAAGATATGGATTTTACTGTTTCCGTACCTAAATTAAACTCTGATACTTCATGTGTAATTGTCTTCTTTTTGTACACCTGACAAAAAACAGCACAAAGCCCAAATGCTTCAAAACCATGTGAGAGAGGTTCTGGGGACCCACTTAGAATTCACCACACTTCAAAATCTCGAATCCAGCATAGTGAGAACCCTTTAAGGCTAAGGCCCCACGTAAGTTGCAGCGTTTTTCATTGTGTTTTCACAGAGTTTTTCTCTGCTGACTTTCTGGCCTTATTATACCAGCATTTCCGCAGGTATAATTGACATGTTGCGATTTTCAAAAACGCAGGCATTTTTGAAAACGCAGCTTTTCCGCTGTGGATATTTTTCTGCATTGTATGGATGGGATTAGCCAGAATCCCATTTACTTTGCAGGTACTGTAAAATGCAGCGTTTTATGCTGTGGTGTTTCTGCCGCAGTCAAAATGCTGCATTTTCGCAACGTGGGGCTTCAGCCTTTTTAGATGTGGTTGGGGATGTTTTCAGGACAGACTTATTTGAGTAAATTAGGGATACTGCTTTGGTATGCAACTTATGGTCGAAAGAAAGGTGAAAAAAAAATTCAGTAACTGTGCATCGATTTTACTTGTAGATGTAGTAAAGTGAGCCTGTTAAATACCAGTAACTAGAGAAGGGTAAACGGACTCGTACCAAGATGGGTTTGAACCAAATATTCCAAATTGTTCGGTTTTTTTTTAAATATAGGTGGAGTCCCAGGGGAGGTAAAAAAAATAAAAAACATTTATACTCCCATTCTCTTACCTCTTTTGGGCCTCCTCCTGGCATCCAGCACTTTCCTGATGACAGGGCTGGCGTTGGGGGGGGGGCAAACTGGGCAAATGCCCAGGACCCCCGTCTCCAAAGGGGCCCCAGGATCCATCAGACATTTGGTCTGATGACCCGGACCCGGCTCCCCCCATATCTGGGTCTCATGACCCGGACTGGGGCAGCCTTACTTACAAGTGTATTGGCGTGCTATGCACGCCAATACCATGGACATCTATGCCGGAGCAGGGAGCTGTAAAGTCCCTGCTCTGACTTGGATGACTACATAGAAAACGTGGCGAGATGACGTCATTGCATTGTGCCCCCTGTGCCAGACCCTGCTTGATAGCAGGGAGATACTTCAACATGAGGACTCTTCGGTGGAGCGTGGCAAGTTGAGTAAAGTTTTATTATCTTCTGAAAAATAAAAAGGCACAATTACTGATAAGGGGGGCACATATTTATGAGCGTGGACTAGTTTTAATAAATCCACTGTAAATATTATTTATAAGGGGGGGTATGTATAAGGAGGATCTATTGTTAATAAAGCTAGGGGAACTATTAGCCCTCCCCTTATTATTAATAACTAGCAGAAGGACCCAGCTTCGCATGGGTACATTTCATTTTTTGTTTGTGTAGTGGCCCCATAAGAATTGGCCAGTTTTGCACTTGACATCCAGTATGGCAGTCCAGTATATAGTCCCCGCTCCTGCTCATGGCCGCCTGCGCTTTACCTTCTGCGGAGGCGGCTGTGAGCAGGAGCGGGGATCGGTAAGTAAGGCCTGCGGGCCATGAACCACACAAACACTGCTATCATTATACTCTGGGGTCTTTTCAGACCCCAGAGTATAATGATCGGAGGCTTCGAGGAGTTGAGGGAAAATAAAAAACACTGTTACTTACCTCTCTTGCACTCCAGCAGGCTTCGGGCCTCCTTGGTGATGTCCCAGATGTCGGTGGGTCAGTCCAACATTATTATGCGTTGCGATGCATGCCTGGCTCACGTGACATCTGGTCCAACATTGAAGAGGTAGCGGGAAGTGCGCCTAATACTATATGAAGGGGCCACTATGGGGCATAATACTGTGTGCAGGAGTCACTATGGGGAAGAATACTGTGTGCAAGGGCCACTATGGAGCATAATAGTGTGTGCAGGGGCCACTATGGGGCATAATAGTGTGTGTAGGAATGCAGTTTGTGCAGGGGGGGGGTCCCATGTCAAAATGTTCGCCTTGGGGCCCAGCCATTCCTAGTTACACCACTGAGTCCAGTATAGGTACAATCTATTTATTGGCTGATTCACATGATATGACTGAATATTTAAGGACCTGCGAACTGCTATTGACTAATACAGGTCATAAATAGCTTGGTTGCTATGGAAACCTGTGTGCCTGAGGAGACTAAGCGCCTGAGATCTTCTATTGGCTGATAAGGGACATGTGACCGTGTGTATAGCAGTTGGAATATGAGTGAAAGACTTGCAGGCTTGAATTAGCTAATGCTGGTCATTTTTTGGGGAATACTGTATCTCAGGAACGGTACATCCTTTAGAGCTGAGACCTAGTCTAAAATATTACCAGATACCTGATGTACATGTGTGCCAAATTTGGTGAGGATCGGTCCAGTCGTTTGGTTGTGCATAAAGAACAGACAGACAGAAACTAATTTTTATATACAGTCATATGAAAAAGTTTGGGCACCCCTATTAATCTTAATCATTTTTAGTTCTAAATATTTGGGTGTTTGCAACAGCCATTTCAATTTGATATATCTAATAACTGATGGACACAGTAATATTTCAGGATTGAAATGAGGTTTATTGTACTAACAGAAAATGTGCAATATGCATTAAACCAAAATTTGCCGGTGCAAGTATGGGCACCTCAACAGAAAGTGACATTAATATTTAGTAGATCCTCCTTTTGCAAAAATAACAGCCTCTAGTCGCTTCCTGTAGCTTTTAATCAGTTCCTGGATCCTGGATGGGTATTTTTGCCATTCCTCTTTACAAAACAATTCCAGTTCAGTTAAGTTTGATGGTCGCCGAGCATGGACAGCCCGCTTCAAATGATCCCACAGATGTTCAATGATATTCAGGTCTGGGGACTGGGATGGCCATTCCAGAACATTGTAATTGTTCCTCTGCATGAATGCCTGAGTAGATTTGGATCATTGTCTTGCTGAAATATCCATCCCCGGCGTAACTTTAAGTTCGTCACTGATTCTTGTACATTATTCTCAAGAATCTGCTGATACTGAGTTGAATCCATGCGACCCTCAACTTTAACAAGATTCCCGGTGCCGGCATTGGCCACACAGCCCCAAAGCATGATGGAACCTCCACCAAATTTTACAGTGGGTAGCAAGTGTTTTTCTTGGAATGCTGTGTTTTTTGACGCCATGCATAACGCCTTTTTGTATGACCAAACAACTCAATCTTTGTTTCATCAGTCCACAGGACCTTCTTCCAAAATGAAGCTGGCTTGTCCAAATGTGCTTTTGCATACCTCAGGCGACTCTGTTTGTGGCGTGCTTTCAGAAACGGCTTCTTTCGCATCACTCTCCCATACAGCTTCTCCTTGTGCAAAGTGTGCTGTATTGTTGCCGATGCACAGTGACACCATCTGCAGCAAGATGATGCTGCAGCTCTTTGGAGGTGGTCTGTGGATTGTCCTTGACTGTTCTCACCATTCTTCTTCTCTGCCTTTCTGATATTTTTCTTGGCCTGCCACTTCTGGGCTTAACAAGAACTGTCCCTGTGGTCTTCCATTTCCTTACTATGTTCCTCACAGTGGAAACTGACAGGTTAAATCTCTGAGACAACTTTTTGTATCCTTCCCCTGAACAACTATGTTGAACAATCTTTGTTTTCAGATCATTTGAGGTTGTTTTGAGGGCCCATGTGCCACTCTTCAGAGGAGATTCAAATAGGAGAACAACTTGCAATTGTCCACCTTAAATACCTTTTCTCATGTTGGATACACCTGGCTATGAAGTTCAAAGCTCAGTGAGGTTACAAAACCAATTTTGTGCTTCAGTAAGTCAGTAAAAGTAGTTAGGAGTATTCAAATCAATAAAATGATAAGGGTACCCAATTTTTGCACCGGTCAAATTTTGGTTTAATGCATATTGCACATTTTCTGTTAGTACAATAAACCTCATTTCAATCCTGAATATTACTGTGTCCATCAGTTATTAGATATATCAAATTGAAATGGCTGTTGCAAACACCCAAATATTTAGAACTAAAATGATTAAGATTAATAGGGGTGCCCAAACTTTTTCATGTGCTGTATATAAGAGATAGTTTCCCCAGACTTATTATTAATATTTTTTTTTTTTAAATACCCCCCCAATATTATTATATATATATATATATATATATATATATATATATATATATATATATATATACAGTACAGACCAAAAGTTTGGACACACCTTCTCATTCCAAGAGTTTTCTGTATTTTCATGACAATAAAAATTGTAGATTCACACTGAAGGCATCAAAACTATGAATTAACACATGTGGAATTATATACTTAACAAAAAAGTGTGAAACAACTGAAAATATGTCTTATATTCTAGGTTCTTCAAAGTAGCCACCTTTTGCTTTGATTACTGCTTTGCACACTCTTGGCATTCTCTTGATGAGCTTCAAGAGGTAGTCACCTGAAATGATCTTCCAACAGTCTTGAAGGAGTTCCCAGAGATGCTTAGCACTTGTTGGCCCTTTTGCCTTCACTCTGTGGTCCAGCTCACCCCAAACCATCTCGATTGGGTTCAGGTCTGGTGACTGTGGAGGCCAGGTCATCTGGCGTAGCACCCCATCACTCTCCTTCTTGGTCAAATAGCCCTTACACAGTCTGGAGGTGTGTTTGGGATCATTGTCCTGTTGAAAAATAAATGATGGTCCAACTAAACGCAAACCGGATGGAATAGCATGCCGCTGCAAGATGCTGTGGTAACCATATGCTGGTTCAGTATTCCTTCAATTTTGAATAAATCCCCAACAGTGTCACCAGCAAAGCACCCCACACCATCACACCTCCTCCTCCATGCTTCACGGTGGCAACTATGCATGTAGAGTCCATTCGTTCACCTTTTCTGCGTCGCGCAAAGACACGGTGGTTGGAACCAAAGATCTCAAATTTGGACTCATCAGACCAAAGCACAGATTTCCACAGGTCTAATGTCCATTCCTTGTGTTCTTTAGTCCAAACAAGTCTCTTCTGCTTGTTGTCTGTCCTTAGCAGTGGTTTCCTAGCAGCTATTTTACCATGAAGGCCTGCTGCATACAGTCTCCTCTTAACAGTTGTTGTAGAGATGTGTCTGCTGCTAGAACTCTGTGTGGCATTGACCTGGTTTCTAATTTTAGCTGCTGTTAACCTGCGATTTCTGAGGCTGGTGACTCGGATGAACTTATCCTCCACAGCAGAGGTGACTCTTGGTCTTCCTTTCCTGGGGCGGTCCTCATGTGAGCCAGTTTCTTTGTAGCGCTTGATGGTTTTGGCCACTGCACTTGGGGACACTTTAAAAGTTTTCCCAATTTTTCGGACTGACTGACCTTCATTTCCTAGACTATGTCATTTAATTTTAGACACACCCGTCTCCTGCACCTTGTTTCTTTTGGCTCCTCAATAGTTAATCTTAGCCTTTCCTGTGTGATTGACAGCCTGTCTACCAATCAAGTCTGGGGCAGGTCCTGACTTACTATAAACAGGTCATCAACCCTCACATGGTGCTGGCTATTGAGATTCTGTCTTGTGACTTTGTCCCTGCTAGCTCCTTTTCTGCTATTACCTGTATTCTTATTCCTGACCTCTGGCTTTGACTTTGGCTATTCTCTTGGATTGTGATTCTGTACTGTATTGCTCGACTGTTACCGAACCCTTGGCTAGCTGACCTCCCTTTTGTTGTTGTTTGTCCTGTCTGCGTTCTGTGTTGTCCCTTATTCAGAGTAGGGACCAGCTCCAAGTTGTCGGCTGTCACCTAGGACAGTCAGGCAAGAGGCAGGGCCAGTGGGGGGGTTCAGCTTTAGGGCTCACTGTCTTGTGCCCCTCCCCCCAGGTTCTGCAGCAGCACTGGGGAATTGCTCAACTGGCCATTCCCTTACACCCAATCCACTTAAAAAGACTATAATGGGGTTCGCTGGGTTTCCACCGGAAAAATACGGAGAAAAAGTCCTGCTTTTCAAGCGGAATGGGGAACAGAATCCCTGAACGCTGGTGTGAACCTAGTCTTACATATGAAGGAATTATTATTAATACGGCTAGGGGAACTATTATATGTAAAGGGGGCTATTTATATGGAGGAACTATTAATAATAAGGCCAGTGGGGGAACTATTGTTAATAAGGAGGGACTATTATGATTCTGGGGAAACTATTATTTATAAGGGGGGATATTTATAAGAAGGATCTATTACTTATAATGGGATACTATTCCTGATAAGGGGGGAGTTTTATTTATAAGAAGAAACTATTGGTAGTAAGAGGGGTTGATTTATAAGGGGGAACTATTATTCATAAGCTGGGACTATTATAAGAGTACACTATAATAACTCATAAGGCAATACAAAGGTGTTAATTTGTATTGTATATAGGCAAAAAGGGGGTTGTTATTACTGGGGACAGAAAAGGGTATTATGAAATCACTATT
Organism: Leptodactylus fallax; assembly: GCA_947044405.1. NCBI lineage: Eukaryota > Metazoa > Chordata > Amphibia > Anura > Leptodactylidae > Leptodactylus > Leptodactylus fallax. The sequence goes on along the minus strand of CAMRHE010000001.1, from coordinate 203,733 downwards.
TTAAAGGGATTTTCCAGTCGCAAACTGATTTTTGATACTAATGACCTATGCACAGGATAGGGCATCAGTATGTGATCCTATTGTTCTAGCAGCTTCTGGGTGCTGCTAGTGGACAAAATGCAGCACCGCTACTATTCAAGTAATAGGTGTGGCACAGCAGCCCCATCCTCTGTATAGTGGTGGTTCTGGGCAATTGCAGCACCACTCCTATTACTTGAATAGAAGCAGTGCGGCATCCTGTCCACTAGCAGCACCCGACACCCGGAATCTGCTAGTTTATCTGTTTGGGGTTCAGGGGTCGAATCCTGATAGATCACATACTGACATACTGATGAGCTGTCCTTTGGATAGGTTATCAGTATACAAAAAATCAATTTAGGGCCAGAAAACCCCTTTAATTGAACTGATGTTTATTAGGATACAAGTATTGTGTAGTGCATGACTATTGTCTTTGCATCACTATGTAATATAATGAGGTACTCGCTGTGTCGAGGTAGTGTACTACCTGGATCATGTATAGAGGTATTATTAATATTAGTGGTCTATATATGATGTGTTTTGTCTGGTAATTGTCTGTATAGTGATAATAATTCTCCCCAGTATAGCAGTACACACATAGCAGCAGTTTCACAACTATATATATGTTTACAAATTTTTTTTTTGTTCTCCTGATCTTTTAAGACTATATCAATACTGCTGGAAATGCATCATTGACTTCTGAAGTGACAGAATATTACGGTGTTGTTGGTATGTGAGCATTTGGGGCCCCGCTTTTAATTTTGCCCAGGGCCACACTTTGTCTAAAACCGGCCTGGTGACATCATGTGTCCAGGGTCACTGCTGAGGCCTGTGATTGGGCCACCAGTGGTCTTTGACATAACTTCAACTTTGTTTGCCTTAGGCTAAGGCCCCACATTGTGGAAAAGTAGATTTTTTTGTTGCAGATTTTGCTGCGTTTTTTTTTAGCCAGAGACAGGATTGGATTGAGCAGAAGGAAGAAATATAACAGTATATTTCCTATTCCTTTTGTAGCCACTTTTGGCTTTGGCTCAAAAAACCACAGCAAAATGTGCAAAAAAAAAAGCTGCTTTTCTGCAACGTGGGGTCTTAGCCTTAGAGAGCGAGAAGTTGAATAGATGGGTTCCCAGGAGTACTAAGAGTGTTCTACACTATGTTTTAAGCCAATTTAAGGTGTGGTTCGCATTGAACTTGTTTGACCCAAATCGAATCTTGGACCGCACAAACCCAAAACAAAACCAATCCTGGGCAGTTTGCCCATCTCTACCAGTGACTAGTCTCAACTGAGCTGTGCATCTGCAATTGAGCACAAATGATTAGGCAATTCATATGCCATCAGAAATAATACTGTGTAAATCGACAACCTTCGATTTTGCATGTCAAGCACTAGAAATGGCTAACATTAATAGGAATTGATCTAAATATTTCCTAGTTACCATGGGATAATTAACATTAAAAGAATATATACAGTGCAATGAGCCTTGGTTTCTGCAGTGGTCACTGATGCATGTTTGAATTTTCTTTATTCAGTGGGACTAATGGGTGTATGGCCACCTGCGCGGTTTCAAAGTTGTTTTTAGTGCTAACATTGTGGAAAGATAGGGCAGGATGCTTCTTTTTATAGTGGAAGAGTGAAGAAATCAGGCGATACCTTTTAGAGGCTAACTGAGTATATTTATAAGTAAGCTTTCAGGAGTATAGTGTGCAGGAAAAAGAGGAGTGTCCATCAGTTCCTCCCATTAAACACAATATGAGGCAGATTTATGGGATTTTTCAATGCTGATTCTGATGTGTTTTTGTACATTGAAATTGAGATCAAATCACTCTGTGTAAAACAATCCTTAAATGGGTTGTCTAGGATAATTTTTTCTTCTTTTAATTAGGTCGGAGGAGGTGAAAATGAAAAAAACATACTCACCTGTCCCCGGTTCTCCAGTGTCTCCCAGCGCGGACCTGTACTGCAGCTCTGTTGTTTTCTTCTGGAGGAAGTCCCCGACATACGTGATCACTGAGGCCAATCAGCGGCCCCAGCTAAGGACATGGGACGTCACTACCTGTGACATCCCCGGGTCCTTTTCTTAGGCTGCTGATTGGCCTCAGCAGTCACATGACTGCTGAGGCTAAGCAGTGGCCTAATGAAAGGGAACCGGGACACCACATCCAGCAAATACTTCCAGCAAAAGAAGACAGCTGAGCAACAGAATTGGAGTATGCTGGCAGGACACTGGAGCACCAGGAACAGGTGAGTATTGTTTTTTTTAATCTCCCCTGGCCTAATTAAAAAAAATTAAATTATGCTGGACAACCTCTTTAAGCTCGACAAACACTTTAGTTTTTATGCTGCTATCATTCTTCTGAAACGAACGTTTGTCGATCTCTCGTACAGACAAATATTCCAAGCACACAAACAAACATTCCATTACACCCAACCAGTCCATATTTTGAAAATACATGCCAACAATACTCAAATCTCCCAAAGATTTGTCAGTCTAGCCCATAAACAAACGATTACAGCTGAAAAAAATCCAACACAACCGATTTTATTTGTGGCCAGGACGAATGTTCGTAGGTTTATTCTAAATGTTCAATATCTGCCACTTCAGTAGGCTAAAGGCCAATGTGTATGGCCAGCTTTAGATTTAGACACTACAATCTTAGACTAGACACTTTTAAAATGCGGCAGATTTATTACAGTAGCTTTTCTAAATGATACATTTGATACCGATTTTGGAGTGAGATTTTCCCACGCATTTCTGAACACAGTGGCGGAGGGCGTCAGGAGTATGCACCAGGATGAGGGCTGTTTCATCATGCATTAATTGTTTCCTGCAGTGGTGCAGGAGACATCAAGACCAGCAGAAAATATGCCAAAGAGGTCCTGGTCTAACTATGTGAAAAAAATAGTGGTAAATTATTCCCATCATAAGCTTTGTGATTTGACATAGTTTTAATTTGATATTGCAAAGAGAAATTCTCTAAATATACAAAAATGACATGTATATCTTACAAATTCTTGGCAGGGAGAAGCTATTTATATGCTGCATATAGTGTTTAATGTATTTGTTTTCAGTGCAGGCAGCTAATCATAATGATAATGCAGTCATTGGTATGATTCATGTCTAATCCTTATTTTATGCAGTCTGCCAGGCAAATATTTTCTGCTGACTTAGTCCCAGGAAGAAATTACACTGCATGCTTGAGCACAGTGTCTGGGACTCTTAGTCTACTAATAGATACTAATAATTCACATTCAATGGGAAAGTCTGGTTTGGAAGTGGATAAGAGCAGTTAAAGAGGTTCTCCGAGAATAAATAAATATGGCTTAAATAACTATGTGATATACTTGCTTCAGAGCTTCTATCACTGATCACTGAACTCAGGAACAGTACTTGTTTACATGTACCACACCTATAGAGGAAAGGAGAAGCATACATACAGTGAAACTTCTGTAATACCTCCTCTTTATACAAACTACATGTCATGTGACAGATCTTTAATTCAAATATATATTATGCATAATGGCCATATTCCTTGAGGAGACCAGCCTCTTAAAATAACATTTTAAAATTTTGCATGCCTCCCATGTATATTCTCTGTTTGCATTACCTGAAAGTATTGTATGTGTCAACTTCTTAGCAGGGCTGTGGAGTTGGAAGGCCAAACCACTTACTCCAGCTCCTCTATTTTTCCAGACTCTGACTACTTCATAAATGGCTGACAGCCATGGTCAGTCAGAATTCCTATTAAAGTAAATATGTAACAAACTATACATCTACTGATATAATATTATTAATTGTATAATATAGTTAAAAATAATTAATAATTTTCTTTTGAATCCTGACTCCATAATTGGTTCTGACTCTGACTCCATAGCCCTGGTTCTTAACCACATTGTAATCCTTGATATCATAGAACACACAGGACAAAAAAACATTGAGGGATAATAAAATAGTAATTGTGAATTAACCCAAATAGACCCTAGATAAGGTGTACTCAAATGGAAGGCCAAGGTCCAAACCCAGACCATGTCCGCTAGGTGTCTGGACCCATGCCACCTTGCTTCTGCATAATGACACTGAAAACAGTTGGGAGAAAGACTGATCTCCTGACCGTTGTCCCCTTTGTACTGATCTGTCATAGCAATGACAGCAGGGATCAGCACTCATACCTGCTGCCTAAACAGGAGTAACACAAGCCTGGCCTGTTGTGTAAGCAGAAGGGATGACTGACAATCCTTGGTACTGCTACTGTAATACATCAGTGCAAATGGGAGAGCAGTTGGGAAATCAATCTTTTTCCCAATCAATGTTTATGTCATTATGCAGCAGCAAGGAGAGAGTTTCGTATGGAACCTCTATACCACCAGTGGGGGCAATAGGTGCATTGTACTGTAAAGGTGCACAAAGTGCCCTCACACTGTGTGGGGGCATGATGAGATCATTATTGTTTGGGGCACTATGGAAGCATTATACTGTGTTGGGAGAACTAAGTGGGCATTATACTGTGCATGGGCACTATTGGGGAATTATCCCATGTATAAACAACAAAGGGACCATTATACTATGTGGGTAGGCATTATGCTGTGTGCAGGTACTAAGATTGCATTATACTGTGTGTGAACACTAAGGGGGCATTATACTGTGTGGGTGGACTAAGGAGGCATTATACTGTATGGGGTTACTAAGGTGGCTTCATCACTTAATGTTACACAGAGGAGAGCACTCTAACTGTATGGGGACACAAAGAGATTGGATGAAGTCAAAGGGGGATGGGTGTGACAAGGCAGGGATAGAATCCTGTCTTAACACATTTAAATCCTGGACATGTTCAACACATTTCAGGGTACTTAGGACCCCTTTGTTAAGTACAGCAAAAGATAGTGGAAGTGCTGCATTTGACAAAAAGGTCCCCTGTACCTCAAAATGCATTGTAAAGACACTTGCATAGACACTTTTATCAATAAAGATGCATTTGATGTCCATTCCTCTGCTTTGGTGTGCTTTCAACTTCCAGTGAGGAGATGAGTGTCAGAATTGATGCCTTCTTTTGCACCAGGGAACTCCAACCTTGTACTGGCATACAGTACATTTTTCTAACCCCAGAGGTAACTGGCGTTCTGTCTGAAGGAATTGGATACCGGCAGAAGTTCTTTCTCACGAATAAGCTATTAATAGTGTTGAGCCTAAACATTGCACAACCTACTAAGCTGAACCTCTATCCAACGACTCTTACTTACCCTATGGGCACTGTTTTTTTTTTCTTGCTCACATATCTTAATAATTGGACAGTTTAAGTACGTATTCACTTGACAAATTCCCACCAGGTAAACACGGTCCATTTGTGAGCCATATTCCCCAGACTTAACAGAGCAGTGTGAATGAATCTCACTGAATCATAATGAGTTATGATGCAGTAGGCTCCTGAATGGAGGAGTCTCCATGGTACTGAGCTGACACCTTTATTTCGAAGATCAATGCTCGATTGTGTGAATGCGGCCTTAATAAAGTTTAAAAGGGACCTTTAGCCCTTTAGCTAAGTCTCATAGATTTGCATTTCTGAGCTATGTTAATAATTCTGCTTTATGAAAGAGAAATACATGTGTCAGGCCTATTAGACAGTTCTTTGTTAATGCCCCATATGTCTAGTAAATGTTGGGTGAGATAGTAAGATGTTTTATTTTTTACATCTGACATGCCTGCATCTCTTTAGAACTGAATCAAACTTTAGAACTGAAAAGAGTCTTAACCTTTATTATTTGTGCTCTATAAAAATATGGTTAAAGGGTACGAAATGTGCTTTACATTATTGGAAAAAGAGGAACAATATACCTTTCCTGTGGTGACAAGTTAGAAGAGCTTGAAGGAAAGGCTGGGATGTGAAATACGTCAGTGTGCTCAGCACAGGATATCTGATGATTCTCTAGATCAGACTTGTGAACAATAGAATAAATGACAATCACAGTACATTTATTCTACTATGTGACATCAGTGCTTTGGAGATTTATGATGTGTTGGACGGTTTGTGAATCGAAACTCCAGCATAAATCTCTAATGTGAGGCAAACAAAATGCAACACTAAATGACACAACACTGAGTGCAAGTGTATACTATTCAATAGTAAGTGGACAAGTTAACTTTTTACATCTGAGAAAAACATTGCTAAAAATCTACTTATGTGAAGAAATGCAAAGGCATGTGCTAACAAGATGTCTCACAGGCATATCGGGGATACATCACCACTTACGGGAAGTAACTAAATATATCATCAAAGGCCTTCAGATGCCTGAATGTTCACAGCAAAACTTCATCGTTTAGATCAGTACATGAAATCAACATGTAAACTCAGACTAAACAGTCATTTTATGTCATAGTGTAGACAAGTTTTTATCCTCATGTATGTGGCTTTTCTGTGAGACCAAAACAGAATTAATAGCATTAATATTATACTGTATAAGGAAAACTGGCAGTATATTCAATGTAATAGGTTTCCCTTCCAACAAGGGTCCCAATTTTTATTTTCACCATTAGCAGGTATATGGGTTGATTTGAGGGTCATCTTATTTTGTGGTAGGGAGCTATTAAAAAGGACCTTTCACTACTTCTACTAAGTTCAACTCTTTGTGCCCGTCAAGAGCCCCCATGTCATTTGATACTGTTACCGTTAGAATTTTTTCTCTAGCCCCCATCATTCCTGAGCAATAAGTGCTGTTAGTTTCAGCACCCAATATGCCAAATTTACTGGGATTGTCCAGAATTTTCAGAGACAATGCTGGCAAATTCAGCTTGTCCAGGGTCATAAAAGGCTAGGGGCTTATGTAAATTCTGCATAAAAATTGGTAGTCCTGCCCCAATTTTAGCAACCAAAGTATTGGTAACTATGGGCATGCATTCCAGAACGGGGGAACATTGAAGAACAATCTCATAAGCGTTATTCTTCCTCCATTCATGTTGCATCCTCCTCTATAATAGGCCAGTGCAAATTAATGCCAATTGACATGTTTATTGTTAATCTAAGATTGAGCCAGCAGTGTGGCTAGGCAACAGGGAAATAACTTAGGATGTTATGGCTATAGGTATAACCAGTAGAAAAAAAAGATTGTAATCACGCTGTATAGAGCGCTAATGAGACCACATCTGGAATACTATATACAATTTTGGAGAGCCCACCTACAAAAGAAACAGATAAAAAGAACAGGTATAAAGATAAACTCCAAAAATGGTGGAGGGTCTAAAACATAAAACATAGAGAAAAAAATAGAGTACTTCAAATTGCAGCTGTGGATCCCTGCGTATTCTGCAATAGCTGAGCATACACACGCAATTATTTCCATGGTTGAAGGATTGTGGAAACTTATTCTCAACACAGGTGTAGGTTCCAAAGGTGGGACCCACATGTATCAAACATTTATGGCATATCCTGTGGTTATGCCATACATTTATTTGATGGGACTACCATGTTAAGAATTACCAAAAGCCATTCCAAGTTTTTCATAAAATCCATGTATATGAGAAAAGTCATACATATATTATAATAGTCTTAATTTGTATATAATGCATTTTTAAATACAATGAAAGCAACTACAATACTTACTATGTTATTAATGTTAAACAGACCTGTATAGAATAAATTATACTCCATTTCATGTAGATGGCCAACTAACTCAGTTACCAGTTCTGCAAACTGATGGAAATGTTACTGGTGCACTGGTGTGATCTGAGCCAGCTCCTGTGGGACAGCGTTTAATATAGTGTTTACTTGTCTGCTGCCAACTCCAGTCTTCAGCAGCCGATGTGATCTTTGCTGGGTGGTTCCGCTTGGAGTAGCCATCCAGTCACACCAGCCCATTGCAGGTCACCTACCAGTGCTCTTTGCTGGAAAAGGAAAGAAGACACAGACTTCAGACAGTCAGGGTGTCACTGCAGAATTCTTTACTGTCTTGAAAGTGTTCACTCTACAGCAGAAATGATGTTACAGAAGTTGAACAGCAGAACATAGAATTTGAACCAATGAGTGGTTCTCTGGACCTCAGCAACAGACATCATGCCTCCACTAGGGTGGGGGGTGTGATGCCTGCCACCTGCAAACCCCGCTCACCACTAGGTAGTGCCCTGGTTACAAGAATCAGCTGAGGTGCCACCCACATCAAACTGACCAAACCGTCCCTGGAGGCCTACTCTTCTCAAGCCAGCTCCATGAGATCCTCCTGCTACTAATCTCCAAGCGCAGGAACGAGACTTTAAATAGTGTGCCCTTTCCTGAGCAACCCCTGGCCTCAGTGGTAAAGAGAGTGTAGAGCACGTGCAAACTGTGTCACACTGTACCAAAGGGAAAACAGACAACTATTTAAAGTGTGTCTACACCACCTTGCATGCAATACCAAGGCATCCAGAATATATCATATTATATATATTATACATTTTTTCCTTACAGTGAAGAAGCCTTGTCAGATCTTGAGATTAAACCGTTTTTTCTCCAGATGGAGAGTGTGTCCCCTTGTCTTTTGAGGGGATTTTACATGGAACAGCTTTTCCACATATTTCTTGTATGGGCCATTTATATATTTAAACAGGTTTATCATATATCCCCTTAAACGCCTCTGCTCCAGACTAAACAAATTTAACTCTCTCTTTAATCTCATTGCTGAGGTCCTCCTTGCCCCTTATCAAATTTGTGGCCCTCCATTGAACTTTTCCCAATTCTAGAACAAGCTTTCTATGAACTGGTGCCCAGAACTGAACTGCATACTTCAGATAGGGCCACACCAATGATTTATAAAGTGGTAATATTACACCCCTGTCCCGTGAATCCATACCCCTTTTAATACATGATAATATCCTGCTGGCCTTTGAAGCATATGTTGCATGCTGTAATTTAATTCATGATTTACAAGTACACCCAGGTCCTTCTCCACCAGTGGCTCTACCTGCTTTACTTCCCTTATGACATACAGTATGTTGCATGCAGATTATTTTTACCCAGATCCATAACTTTACATTTATCCCCTTTGAACCTCATTTGCCATGTGGATGCCCAAACACTCAGTCTGTCCAAGTCTGCTTGTAACCTACGTACATTCTCTATAGACTGTACTGTACTGCATAGCTTGGTGTCATCTGCAAAAATAGAGACAGTGCTATTAATCCCATCTTCTATATCATTAATAAATAAGTTAAATAACAGTGGACACACCACTGAATCCTGGAGTACACCACTTATAACAGAGGACCAGTCTGAGCTGCAGTCATTGACCACAACTTTCTCGATATGATCCTTTATCCAGTTTTCAATCCAATAACAAACTATATTTTCCAAAACAATTGACCTGATTTTTCTCATTAAATGTCTATGAGGGACTGTGTCTAATGCCTTTGCAAAGTCCAGGAACACAATATCCACATCCTCCACTCTGTCCAGACTTCTACTCACCTCTTCATAAAAATGAATCAGTTAGTCTATTTCTAACAATTCTAGTCTTTTTCTCATGGTGCCGTATTTAAATCCCCCTTCTTGATGATTGAATTGCAACTGCCAGTGACCCTATTGCCAACCTAAATAATAGCCAACTACGTTATCAATATGTCCCTCATTTCAGTACAAAGGATTCAATCAAGAATCGCTTGATATTTTTGGATTCTGATTTACACCAATGATGTAAATGTTGACCCGAATCCCATTATAGGTAATACTGACCACAGATAGGTCTATTTTATCCTTTCAAAAGCTTTGCCAAAGTTCACAAAGCATACAATACATAGTCTATATAATTATAATAATATATATAGTGTATAACATATGTGTAATAATTAAAGGAGTTTTCTGAACTGTGGGGCCTTAGGATAGGTTATCAGTGTTAGATCAGTGGGGGTCTGACACCTGGACCCCACACGGATCAGCTGTTCCAGACAGCCTTCGGCACCAGAACCTATACAAGGTATGGAGTCGGAAGAAGAAGAAGGCTATTTTGGAGTAGTGCTTGAATGGGACTAGAGCTGCAGCACTCTGGCAAGGCTGCTAATCAGTTAACAGAGTGTTCTGCTTATGCTCTGTCCCCAGTATAGGTTCCGCTGTGGGAAGTTGCCTGGAGCAGCTGATAGGTGCAAAGTCCAGGTGTCAGACCTCCACCAATATGATACTGATATTTTACTGATACAGTATTTTGAAGACCTCTTTTAAACCATGTGTAAACCATGCATTAAAGGAAGGCCCCTTTGTTAACTGTTTGCACAGATATTTGTAAGTATAATATTTTGTGTTGTGATGAAACAAAATTGTAAGTGACATGGTGGGCCCTGTAAACTAACATGCATAGTAACACGTCTTTTATGAAGTAACTCAGTTTTGCAATTCATACTTTTTTGTAACCAGTGTCATACAATTACAGTAAATGTGTCTTACAGCTCCATCATTACCTTACGAAATAATAGGAAAGTTAAAAGTAACAGAAATGACTTCTTTTCTACGGTGGTTGATCGGTATGATTGACCCCCAGTTATGACTCAGTCTTACTGGAAATAATTACTAGTTTTACAATTTTTATATCATTCTTTGTGCTAACTTCTACCTTAGTAAATTAAAGCTTTCACTGTCAATATTTGTATAATGTGAACAATATTCTTGAATTTTAAAATTAATAAATAAAACCTGCCTTCTGATTCAGTGAAAGTTTTCAAGAACATGGAGAAGAGGACTGTGAAACCTGATGCAAACTTTACAGTTTAGGGGTTAATTATTCAAGGCCGTGACAGATCCTAAACGTGTAATCTTGATCTTCATTACCAACATCATTTTCAATATATTTTTGTTCATGCATATTTTAAGGGGGTAACAGGAGAAGGTAATTCTTTTGTTATGATGTCACTGATACACACTTGGATACTAGTATGCTAAGGCCGATCAGGCTACACTGCCTATTCGCATGGAGCAAGGTAACTCCATATGCATATGCTTGTTTCCTGAGCTAGCGTTGTAGTCATGGATAGTTTTCAAGCAGCTTTGCTGGATATTTTACTAGCTGCTAAGAGCTTGGAACACGATGAAAAGAATGTTCAGTACTTTTCCCATTAGTTACCTCAATGGTAGCACTGTTGTGGTTGGAGCAAGCGAATAAGGAAAAACAAAGCCGCTGTTTGTTTCAGGATCTCAGGGGATTACAGAAAGTCAGTAGATCTTTCTCAACTTTCTCTTAAAACAGTTTCTTGAATTTGGAATCCTACTAATCTCTAGCCTGGGATGCTAACGTGAAGGAAATTGTTGTTCACGGAGAGAAGATGAAATGGTGATACCCCGCCCCCAAGCTTACAGAAAGAAGCGACACTTGCTGAACACATTCAGGTGAAGATACGATATCTTGCAAAAAAAATGCATGCATTTCCCTGTTCAGGGCTACTTACCTGTTTTGGACAGGAAAGAGACAATGTTCCGTTTGACCCAGCTGGCAACAACGCACTTGAGGTGCAAAAGTCAGATGTGGGCGCTGTTGTCATTAAGCAGCCATGTGTAAATGTATCAAGTGGACAAAAAACAAACTTGGGTTGTGTTCCAGAGGGCAACCTTAGTCCATGTTGTCATTCAGAGAGAAATGGCATTAAGAATTGTACCTTACAGAGAGCTTCTTATGATGACTCCAAGGTATTGGGATCTGAAGTGGACACTTACTTAGTATCAATCCAAACACACATTCCCAGACCTACAATAATCACTGTGCCAACGGTAAGTCCTAGTGTGTGATACTTTTGTTAAAAAGAGCAAAATGACAATGATCTTTAATTAATTTATAGTCACTGGATATCCCAATCATTATATCTGATGAGCCTATACAATGATTGGGATATAAATGATGGAGAAACCAAAAAGGGACTCTATCCATTGTTATGCAAAGCAATCAATATATTAAAGTAACAGCGGCACTAGGAAAGCACTGTGCCACCTCATCTCGTGTTAGCTTATTTATTTTTTGAAGTCTCATGATTGAATATTGACTATAATAAAAGATAATAGGGCACATGTACTTAAAAGTCTTAATTTCCTATTTAGTTGTCTATATTTTCAACACATTCACTATTGAGGTGCATGTTGTTTAGTAACTACCTTGTATTGTGTCTGCACCAAAAAAAAAATCTATCTAAAATCATAAAGATAGACACTTTCCAATTATTAAGGATTCAGAGGTCATTGTTACATATTCCCACATCAAAGCAGAGCTTTTTCTTTGATACTTAAATTAAAATGTCAATACTTGTACTGGTTTTGTCAGTGAACTAACTTATGAGCATTGTCAATTTTGTATTAAAATTATATAGTTAAAGTTGTTATATAAACCTTCTTTTTTGGTCAAACTTTTTGGTGCACAGCACAATGATTTTGGGCGTAGCATCATTTGTTATATGTATTATGAAGAATTACCTGTTTCTATTCACGTCTTTCAGAACAGGAAGGGGTAAAACACACACACAATCGTAAATTAACCCCTTCCCGTTCAGCGCTGTACTACTAAGTCGCGCTGAGCGTATACTTAATGCTCAGAGCTGTTATAGTACTTCTATGTTTTGGCTGTATTACTCAGTTGAGACCCAGGACTAGTCACCGGAGTTGGAAAATACTCTGTGGCTTAACCCCTCAAAAAAGTGATCAAAAAGTCATATATACCAAAAATTGGTACCAATAAAAACTACAACTTGCCCCACAAATAAAGAGCCCTTACTTACCTTTGTCAACTAAACAGTAAAAAAATTATAGGCCTCAGAAATATGATGACCTCAAGAAAATTGTTCATTTTTGAAAAATAATGTTTCATAAGTAAACGTGGTAAAACATAAAAAAAGCAACATAAATATGGTATTGCCGTAATCATAATGACCCGCCGGACAAAGTTGCCATGTCATTTTTAATGCAGAATGAACGCGGTAGGAACAAAAAGCAAAAAATAATAATATTAGTATAGACAACCATGATCTTGGTACAAATAGGTAGAAAATTGTACCTGAGAGTTTGTAAGAATATTGAGCACATGTGCATTGTTACAGTAAACCTTATCTACATAAATGACATTCTGGTATTTTAGTGACCCTCAAACCTAGGGAACATGTTTCCTTTAAACCCTTCCCACTACAGCCATTTTTCTTTTTTTGCTTCCCACCTTCCAAAAGCCATCATTTATGTATTTTTCTTACAGAGCTATGTTAGGGATTATTTTCTGCAGGACAAATTGTACTTCATCATGGCACCATTTAGTGTTCTGTGCAATGTACTGGGAAATAATCACAATCACATTCATAATCATCACAATTGAGTAGAATTGAAAAAACCTGCAATTGTGCCATGTTCTTACAGGTTTTGTTTTTACGGCACTCATATGCTGTAAAAATTACATGTTATCTACATTCTAGTGTGTCTGTACAATCATAGAAAATATAATCTTAGATAAAAGTTGAATGCATTGCCTAGAGAGTACCTTGTAGTTGGAGTGCTACTTTAAATGAGCCAAAGGTGTTAAAGGGGTTTCCCCATCAAAGCAAGTTATTCCCAGATAGCTTGCAGATCAGTGGGAATCTGACTGCTCAAACCTCCACTGATAAAGAGAAGTTCTCTTGATCGCGGAGGTCTGAGTCGTCATAACCCAACCAATATACATGGATTGGAGATAACTTGCTTTGATGGGAAAACTTATTTAGCAGGCTTGCAAGAGAACAGTGGGACATTGGGTGAACTAAAGCCAATACATATTTTAGGTTTTGAATATAGATGGACATTAAAGTGAACATCCAAAATGATCTTTGATTGCTTAAAAGAAATGTAAAAAAAGATCATATTGCTTAAAGGCTGTATTAACCCTGCCAGGAGAGGTGTCGATCAATGAGAAACACATTGATCAGTACTCATTTGCATTGGCCTAATTATACAACCTGATGCAAACTGAATGGGGGAGGAATGATATCTATTGTGATGGTTTCCTCTCCATTTGGCTGCATTGATTATCGGCAGCATTGTCCTGATCACACATAGGGAGATGTGCTGCCCTTAGATCCCCTTGTCAATTCTCAATGATTTTAGTTAGTGAAAATCTGAAACATTTCATAAGTTCCATAGTGTGTTTAACTTCTAGTATCACAAATATCTAAGCAGTTCCAAAGGCGTTTAATTGCTCTCTAAAGCCCATATAGTAGTAACTAATGTCACATGGTCCTCTAAAAGAAAATAATAACCAATATTGCATTTTTTATAGACTTAATCCACTTTATAGTAAAATATGTGTAAAGCTGATATTGGCAGGTACTAAACTCTACCGATAATAATATAATGTTCAGTGGATAAAATAAGATTACAATGACACTTTTATACAATTTAATGTCTAATTTAGGAAAAATACTCTGTTTAAGGAGACTATTTCTTTTTAGGAAAATGCTGTTCCGGCAAAACAAAATAACATGATAATAGTGAAGTAAAGTATAGTCTTTACTTCACAAAAGAAGACATTCTAAAAGGTAGTTATATAAAATAGCTACCTGTAATTTAGACAACATGTGATTATATCTCTAAGGTTAAAGTCACAGATGGCAGAGAAAAGGAAGCTGGAAAATGCAAACCTTTTAACTAAGACTCCTTCTGAGAATATGCTAGCCTTAGACTACCATTGCCTTTGGTCTGGAAAATATTGTCATTTTTTTAGTATAGCTATTCAAATCTGTCACTTTATATCATCTAGAAAGGTGAAATAGCTAGCCTCTTGTAACAATTAAAAGGTAGCCATACTATTCAGCAATAGCCCTTGTTGTAAGATAGCCATACACAATGTAATGTACCATATACACGTCATTTTTTTCATTACAGAGAGGGGATTAAGCTAGTACTATACCCCCCACTTGATGGCTTTTACCACTTGGTCCACAACATGCCTGATACTACTTTTTTGTGGCGTCTGGGAAGAGCCAGAAGGCCCGCAACCGTGTAAAACTAGATTAAAAAAAAAAAATATATATATATATATATATATATATATATATTGATCCCTCAAAAGGTATCAACATAGAGGTCCCACCCAGTAATGTGTTGAACACAGATGGGAAATATGCCACAAGGAAAGCATGTACAGTATTTGTGCACACAAGACTATATCATATATATCATTCCAGTCAAGTAGCTCATCTGATACTATAACATTAATGACAACATTCTAGTATTCAGTAACCCTCATCAATGTCTTTTCTTATCTAGGATGCATCTTCATGTTTTACACACTACACACTATTACCATAATAATAACGTATGCCCATGTTCTTGATAAAATCAGTTGCGTGGCTTTTAAAGGGCAATTGAGGGATATGTAAAATAGAGTTTGGCTGAACACCTTTCATGGCAGAGCTCCAATACTTGTGAAACTAGGAATAAATCATTACAGTTTGTGCCACACAAAGAGTTGACAGTGAGCATTTCTGTAATTACTGATCCCAATATCAGAGGCAGGTGACCAAAACACTAAGGTGTGAATAAAGCCTAAGTGATCTGCTGCAAACTAGGCTAAGGCCACAAGGCAACTTTTAGTAGCACTAACTAATTTTAACTATTTAGCTACAGCTGCAGTCCAATTGAATGCACTGATTGCTTGCACAAAAAGTCGCAGTATAGCCCATTGTTCATAGGTGTATAAAATCAGACATACAACATGTATAAGGTCTTATGCACATTGCCCTTTTACTGATCTGGACTCTTTTAGGAGGAATACAGAAAAAATAATAGGTTGTGTTCAGTGGGGCTCTGTCTGGAGTGGAAAGTGCACAGAATTTAAAGGGTTATATGAGATGAATTCATATTTTAACAATAAGCGCCCCATGTCCCCCCCTCCAACTTTCAAAATAACATTTATTATACTTGTTTTTTTAGTTTTATTGTAATATATGTAGGTCATGTGACCTACATATATAAAATTTTTGCCTTTCTGCTGACATCCCAGGGTGTCGGTTGCGATGTTGTTATAAGTATATTCTGTATGTTCTTTGCTGCTTACTCATTTTGCTTTGACTCCCTAGCAACAGTGAGGTAGTAAGGGAGGAGGAGCTAAACTAGGAGGAGGAGATGCTAGACAGGGAGGCTTGGAGGAAGCATGGAATAAAGAGTTCTGATTCATAAAAGTCATTATCCCATAGTGGACTTATTCCAGGTGACCTGCATCCACACTACAACACTACATCGGTCTAAGGGATATCCGTACCCCGGGAGGTCACGGGAAAGAAGCCCGCCTCCCGCAGCCCCATTATACTTACCTGTTCCTTCTGCGGATATCCAAATCCCAGGACGTCATCGCTGGAAGGCCGCCTCTTCATTGCGTGTTCCGGAAGTAAGTGTAATGGGGCTGGGGGGGGTGGAGCGCTCAAAGAGGAGATGCCGGATGGTGCATGTCACAAAGAGTTTGTGCTGGCCGGCATAGAATCATGTAGCACCGTATAATATGGACTGCGACTGCACAATCCATATTATACTGTGCGGGGGACACTATGGATCATAATACCCTGCGGGGGCCACTGTGTAGCATATTATAGCGTGCGGGGGCCACTGTGGAGCATTATACCGTGCAGGGGCCACTGTGCAGCATTTTATACTGTGTAGGGGCCACTGTGGAGCATTATACTGTGTAGGGGCCACTGTGGAACATATTATACTGTACAGGGGCCACTGTGGAGCATATTATACCATGCGGTGGCCACTGAGAAGCATTATACCATGCAGGGGCCACTGTAGAGCATTATTCTGTGCAGGGGTCATTGTAGAACATATTATACTGTGCAGGCGCCACTGTGGAACATATTAAACTGTGCAGGGGCCTCTGTGGAGCATATTATACTATATGGGGGCCACTATAGAGCATTATACTGTGTGGGTGCCACTGTGGAGAATATTATACCGTGCGGGGGCCACTGTGGAGCATTATACCATGCAGGGGCCACTGTGGAGCTGTAACGTCTCTGCCTGTTCGGGTCTCTGCACCACCCTCGGCTCGCACGCTGCAGCGAAGGAGGCGTGTTCAGTTTGTTTCCTTGCGTAGGTTTCTTGTTGCTCAGTCTGAACACTGTCCTAATACCTCCTGTCTGTAATTGAATTTCAGCCACACCCGTCTCTTGCATCTTTGTTTCTCTCTGCTCCACTAATAGTTCTTAATCTCAGCCTTGCCTGTGTGATTGACAGCCTGTCTACCAATCTAGTTTGGGGCAGGTCCTGTCTTTCTATAAACAGGTTGTTAGCCTTCACATGGTCACTGGTTACTGCTTCTTGCGTTCTGGACATTATTCCTTGCTGTTTTTGTTACTTGTATTCCTATTCCTGACTTCTGACCTTGACTTTTGACTATTCTCTTGGATTTTGATTCTGTACTGCATTGCTCGTCTGTTACCGAACCCTTGGCTTTCTGACCTCCCTTTTGTCGCTTGTTCTGTCTGTGTTCTGTGTTGTCACTTATTCAGTGTAGGGACCGGCTCCGATTTGTCGTCGTCACCTAGGACAGTCAGGCAAGAGGCAGGGCCAGTGTGGGGTTTTCAGCTTTAGGGTTCACTGTCTTGTTGTACCCCTCCCCCCAAGGTTCTCCAGCAGCTACTGGGGAATCGCTCCTCTAGCGATTCCCTTACAGGAGCATATTATACTGTGTGGGGGCCACTGTGGAGCATTATACTGTGCAGGGCCCACTGTGGAGCATTATACTGTGTAGGGACCACTGTGGAGCATATTATACTGTGCAGGGGCCACAGTGGAGCATATTATACTGTGCGGGGGCCACTGTGGAGCATTATACTGTTCGGGGGCCACTATGGAGCATATTATAATGTTTATACATGTATGTATGTGTGCATATAATATATATATTTATTTACCAAATGCCAAAAAAGCATGATGAATTCATTGTTGTCCTGAAGCTTTCTCTGTGTGACTGTAATGATGATATATGAAAGTGATTACAAAATTACAGCCAAAGGAGAAGGTTATTGAGTTAGTGAGAACTAGGAGTCTAAAGATGAAGGTGTAGTGGGCAGGCTAGTTAGGGAAACAGGGAGGGGGAGTGTGTGAGAGAGGGAGGTGGAGGGAGTGAGAGAGGGAGGTGGTGTGAGTCAGCGCATGGCAGTTGTAGGATAAAAGAACAGGAAGCTACTCATGTAAACAAATGCAGAAGATGTGAGGAGCTCCCAGAGAAACCAAGAAATCACTCAAAACACTGCTATAGGTATTTGGATGCACTTATTAACCTATTAATATCACTAACAGACCTTTTTTGAAAGATGTTTGTTTTTTTTTTGCATGGAAAACCCCATTAAGGCTAAGACCCCACATTGCAGAAATGCAGCTTTTTTTGTTGCAGATTTTGTTGTGGTTTTTTGAGCCAAAGCCAACAATGGCTACAAAAGGAATGGGAAATATAAAGGAAGTTCTTATCCTTCTACCTTCTGCTCAATCCACTCCTGGCTTTGGCTCAAGAAACCGCAACAAAATCTGCAACAAAAAAAGATGCTTTTCCGCAATGTGGGGCCTTAGCCTAACTGACAGCCATTGCAGTACCTGGTAGAAGAAGATACATTCTAGTATGCAAACCTCTAGAGATAAACATCAAGAAACGGTGGAAAATATTAGCTCTGTAGTCTGAGTATCTGTAGTTGCTCTAAGGCTAGATTCACACGACAGTGAAAACTGGCCGTGTGACGTCTGTTTTTTTTTAATGGACGTCACAAGGTAGCATTCATTTCAATGTTTGTGAATGGGAGCTATTCACATGACCGTTATTTTGATGGTCCATTAATACAGACCGTCAAAATATCGGTCATGTCCTATTTTTGGCCGTTTTCATGGTTCCCTCCATACACTGAAATGTATGGGGGATCTGTGAAAATGGGTGCCCCTCGTGTGCAAGTGGCCTTTTTGCACCACTTTCGTGTGAATCTAGCCTAAGACTGCAACTCTGGGATTATATACAGTTTGTACAGGTTCTTTATAGCAAGATGTTTCTAAAGTCAGGGCCTCACGTTGCAAAAACGCAGCTTTTTGGCCACGATGGAAATGCCACGCTCCAAAACGCTGCATTTTACATTACATGCAAAGTGGATGGGATATTGGCTAATCCCATCCACACATTGCATAAAAAAAATCTGCAGCAGAAATGCAGCGATTTCAAAAACGCAAGCATTTTTGCAAATTGCAGCATGCCAATTATACCTACAGAAATGCTGGTGTTTTCCATATAGGTATAATGCTGGCATTTTCTGTATAGGTATAATAGGGACAGAAAGTGTGCAAAGGAAAGCTCTGCGAAATTGCAAAAAATGCTGCGGAAAAAAACACAGTGCTTTTTTGCTGCACTTCGCCATGTGGGACCTTAGCCTTAAAGTGTCTCTTCTGTTTGTGTATATGAGGCTTTAGTGTAATCCTACACACATACTTTTACTAGTACACTTTAATAATACTACCACATTCTATAAAGCAATTATATAATAAATCTTTGTACTGTAGTTCAGTTTTCTCATTTCAGGCACTAAAACCCTTAAAGGGGTTGTCCAGTTTCAGACCCATATTAAGAGACAAATATTATTGTTTGTATAATGAAAAGTTGTACAATTTTCCAATATTCTTTCTGTATCAATTCTTCCCGGTTTTCTAAATCTCTGCTTGCTGTCATTGCTGATGTGTATCCACTGGTGGTAATCAGAATGAATGACAGCAAGCAGAGATTTAGAAAACCATCAGAAATTGGTACAGAAAGTATATTGGAAAACTGTAGAGTTTTTCATTACACATACAATAACATTTGCCTTTCAATATTGGTCTGAAACTGGACAACCCCTTTAACTGATTTGAGCATTTATCTTACAGTGTGGGTATTGTATGATAATGTAAAAAAAAAAAATATATATATATATATATATATATATATATATATATATATATATATTTTATATACACTTATAAACATTTTACACAGTTTGTTAAAAATAAAAGTATGGACACAATTACCATTTTGTTCCATTCCAAGCCATAAACTCAAATAAAAATTTGCAAAGCAAGATCAGGGCTGGAAAACTTTGCATGCATTCATTTCACTTGTCAGTGATATGCAAGTGTGGTCCTTACATCATGGAAATAAAACACCAATAATCCCTCAGCTGTTCAAAGTGACATTGTTATACTGTCATGTTGTACATTGGTAGTCAAGAGTGGCTTGAAAAGGAATGGGAAATATAAAGGAAGCACTGATACTTTTCTCTTCTGTTAAATCCACTACTGGCTTTGGCTCAAAAAAAACCACAGCAAAATCTGCACCAAAAACAGCATTTTCAGAACATGGGGCCTTAGCCTTACACTCCTCAACAGTAAAATTGCAACACCATAGAGGACAATCCATAAGGCTGTGCAAATCAAGGAAGTAGCAGGTGTTAAGATCTGCAAATGATGAAATTTTCAAGCACCTAGCTTCTATCTGTAGCATGGGTGGGTGGGAAAAGCATAAAAGCCAGTTTGAAAACAAAGTGTTGGTCATATGAAACTTCGAGAATTGGATCTAGTGCTCATAGTGCAATGTCGTCTGTTTGTCAACATGACAATTATGACCACTGGTCAGAAACTGAGAGAGACAGACTCCTTGAACTGCTAGACCTTGGTTTATCACTCCAGCAGATCAGTACGTGCCCAGGGTGAGATGTCAGCACTGTTCAACATTGGGTGTATTGGTGGTTGAGAGAACAATGACAAACTGTAATGACAGCAAGAGATGCACCGAGGTATGATTGGAAGAATGGCGTGCAGTGATCCATTCTGCACTTGCGCATCCCAAACCTAGGGCAGCAAACAGAGTAAACACAAACTATCAGAAAGCATTTGTATGACATTGGGCTAGAAGCTAGACATCTAACTACAGGTGTTCCATTGAGAGTCACTGCTCTCAAAAGGCTGTCATGGTGCACTGCAAGACACTAATAGAGGCTGAAAAGGAGGTCTATCATCTTCAGTGATGAGTCCCATATGATAGCCATAGATTGGTCTAGAGACCACATGGGCAACACCATGAACAGACCTGTATGAGGTAACATCACACCAGCCCTACTCCCATGTTATGTTTTCATTTTAGGTACACTAACAGATTGGTGTTAGACTGATTTGGTCAAGGAACCAGCCATGGTATGGTCATTTCCCCAAAGTGTTCCGGGAGCCATTTTTCAACAGAACAACATAAGACTGCATGTTGTTCATACCGTTGTGAGCAGCCTGTGTGGCCTAAAAGTGCTACCATGGCCTGGTCTCTGTACATCTCCCATCAAACACATCTGGGATGTAATTGGTTGGCAGTTGTAAAGGGAGCTGCCAGTAGCTAATCTTGATGATTTCCCTGCCCAATCTCAAGAATAGCAAAGGTGATATTCACACCTGTTTCTGACAGTTCACTAAAATGTATCCAGCTTAGGTTATTCTCTAAGCTAAATGCATTAGCAGCTCAAATTTCTCTTTTTTTTCCTGTAAGTTTACTACATGTATAGGTGTAATCATACCTCCCAACCGTCCCGGATTCTACGGGACAGTCTCGGATTGTGGGTCCTGTCCCGCCGTCCTGGTTGGCAGGAGGTATGTCCCGTATTCAACTCATCTGCGTCTGGAGAAGACGCAGATGAGTTGAATACAATGGTGGAGCAGGAGCCATCCGCGGACAGCTCTTGCTTCACCAATATTCCCCTCTGCATGACGTAACTCACATTGTGCCTGCAGCTCCCTGAACACTCCAGGAGAAGAGACAGCAAGGGGAGCGAGGAGAGGTGAGTATCAGTGATTTTATTATGTTAAACTTTGGGGGGAACAGTAAACTGGTGGAAGATGAAGGGGACATTAAACTGGTGGCAGATGTAGGGGGCAATTAAACTGGGGGCAGATGAAGGGGGGGCATGAAATTAGGGGCAGATGAAAGGGGGACATTAAGCTGGTGGCAGATGAAGGGGGAACATTAAACTGGGGACAGATGGAGGGGAACATTAAACTGGTGGTAGTTGAAGGGGGGCAATTAAACTGGTGGCAGATGAGGGGGGGCATTGAACTTGTAGCAGATGAAGGGGGCATTAAATTGGTGGCAGATGAAGGGGGACATTAAACTGGTGGCAGATGAAGGGGGGCATTAAGCGCGTATGTGAAGGATCTCACCTTGCCAAGCTGCTTGGCACACCTGCAACCAACCTTCTTTACCTCCCACTCGCACACCGTGAGTAGACTGGGTCATAGGATAATACGAACCAAGCTTTTTAAATTTTATAAATTTATTAACCCAAGTGGGTCGGTACTAAGCATTAACATATACAGGAATATATATCAATTACCAAGCAAAAATACTACGGATAAAAGTAAAGTACAGCACATCAAATAAAAAGGGACATAACAGATAGAAAGTACCAGAACAGGTTTGTAGTGAGTTTCTCTGAGCCCAAGTGATAGGCCTCTGGGTCCTTTCTTCAGCAAGTTACAAAAGCATGTCTGTCCTGCACGCTAGCCAGACTCAGAAGACAAAAGAACTTCGCCTCTCCTTGTAGTATAAACCGAGTGTCCAGCCTCAACTTTCCCAGCCCCCCTCTTCCCCCACCTTGCAGGTCCTAAGAGAAGGGTGATGTTTGCCTAGCTAGAGAAAGATGTGTGTCTGGGGTTGAGCTGGGGGGGAGGGGGAGTCGCTCGCCCTCCCTCCCACATGGCATCTGCTATCCAGGGGGTAATAAAAACTGCCTGGCTGGCTAGAGTGACCATCCCCCATGTTATGCACAACTTAAACATGGTATTCCTAAAAGTAGGTGGGAGTGATATGAGCAAGTGAAAATACATTTCCAAGAATGATATATACCTGAGGGTCTGTTCATCACAGGGTGGCAGATGAAAGGGGGACATTAAGTTGGTGGCAGATGAAGGGGGGCATTAAACTGGGGGCAAATGGAGGGGGGACATTAAATTGGGGCAGAAGGAGGGGGGACATTAAATTGGTGGCAGATGGAGGGGGACATTAAACTTGGGACAGATGGAGAGGGACATTAAACTGGTGGCAGATCAAGGGGGCAGTTAAAAAGGGAGCAAGGTGAAGGGGGGCATTAAGCTGGTGGCAGATGAAGGGGGGACATTAAACTGAGGGCAGATGGAGGGGGAGATTAAATTGGTGGCAGTGAAGGGGGACAGTAAGCTGGTGACAGATGAAGGGGACATTAAATTGGTGGCAGATGGAGGGGGACATTAAACTAAGGACAGATGGAGGGGGACATTAAACTGGGGACAGATGGAGTGGACATTAAACTGGGGGGTAGATGGAGGGGGGACATGTCTGCCTCTATTTGCCCCCAGTTTAATGTCCCCCTCCAGCTACCTCAATGGTTTAATGTCCCCCTCTAGTTGCCCCCAGTTTAAACTGGGGTACGAGGAGAGGACTTCATACTCTGGGGCAATTGGAGGGGAACATTATAATGTGGGGTCATATAATGTTAGGGTGACTGTAGGAGCATTATTCTGTGTGGGGGCACAAAGAAAAATGGGTGAGAATGGGCAGAGTCAACATAGAAGTGGGTGGAGCTAAATATGCTGTGGCAAACATAGCACGCTACACATTTTGTCCCTCTTTCTGTCCTTTGAAAGTTGGGAGGTATGGGTGTAATGAATACATGCGCCTGAGTAAGTGCATATATGGGTTTGTGAAAAACTAAACTGACAGTACAGGGATGATATCCATGTGCCATCTATGCTTTCCATGAAACAATACACTTGAATGAATGAGTCTGGACTGCAAAGTGGAATAGAATCTCCCCTGGACATAGGCCCCCAACCATGTCTTACGTCCATTCTTAAAAAGGGCATACATAATCACGCTAAGTCCTCCAGAGTGTTGCTCTTTGCAGAGGATATCCATTCTGGCTAATAAAGAGGGATCCATAGTAGAAAACACAACTCTATGATGTCCATAGGGGCGGACATACAGTTGGTGTAACCTGTGCAGTTACTTCATGGTTAACCATTATTGGTGGACTGTTATAGAGACATAAGGGTATTTCTCTATGTTGAGATATAGGAAAACAAGGGGCCCATAACTGCTCTTGCACAGGGCTCCTCAGCTTTTTGTGTCCACCACTGGACAATCATATATCCTAATAGGGCATAATGGTTGTAGCTGTCCTCACAGAACAACTCTTTTAAGTGCAGTATTTGTGAAACTTCTAGAATAGTAGGATGTACAATACTGTGCACAAGTTTTAGGCTTGTACTTTGAAAAATAGAAGTGATAATAGTTTATTTTTTGTCCATTAACAAAATGCAAAGTGAATGAACAAAAGAGAAATGTAAATCAAATCAATATTTGGCATGATGACCCTTTGCCTTCTACATAGCATCAATTCTTCTAGGTACACTTGCAAACAATGTTTGAAGAAACTAAGCAGGGAGATTTTTCCAAACATCTTAGACAACTAACCACAGATCTTCTGTGGATGTAGGATCGCTAAAATCTTTCTGTCTCTTTATATAATCCCGAATAGACTTGATAATATTGAGGTCAGTGTGGGGGCCATAGCATCCCTTCCAGGTCTCCTTGTTCTTTACGTTGAAGATAGTTCTTAATGACATTGTCTGGATGTTTGAGGTTGTGGTCTTGCTGCAGAATAAAATTTGTGCCAGGCATCCCCAAACTTGTAGGAAACCTCAACCATGCTTAACTGTTGTCTGCAGATGATCATAATTGTACTTTTCTCCTGTCCTTTGGTAAACACACTGATGTCTGTTACATCCAGATTTGAAATTTTGACTCTTCAGTACAGGGCACTGGCTGACATTTTTCTGTACCCCAGTCTCTTATTTCATGCATAATTGAGTCATCTTCCGTGAAGACTTCTTCTAGACTGAATTATCTGAACAGTACATGGGTGCCCCTAAGTCACATTGGTTCCTGACATTTCTGAGCTGATGATATCATCAAGGGGAAATAAACATGATATGTCTTTCTTTTGCTGCACTAAGTTTCATTGACCAATCACTGCATCTATGGTCTTTAACACTGCCCGTTTCTTGCTCTTACTTCAAATTTGGCTGTAGCAGAAGGTACTTTGTACCATAAGAGAGGCATCTGATTGACTCCAAATTTATCCTGTAGTAGGACAATGACCCCAAATGTATATCAATGTCAGTAAGAATTATCTTTAGTGTAGACAAGTAGACCTGGAAGTAATAATATGGCCCCCACAGTGCTCTGATCTCAATATCATCAAGTCTGTCTGGTATTACATGAAAAGACAGCAGGATTTGTGCAAGCCTACATCCACAGAAGGACTGCAGTTAATTCTCCAAGATGTTTGGAACTACCTCCCTGCCAAGCTCCTTCAAAAGCTGTGTGCAAGTATACCTAGAAGAATTAATGCTGTTTTGCATTTCATTAGCTGACAAAAATAAACTATTAACACTTTTATTTTTGAATGCTTTCTTACTTTGCAGCATTTCTTTACACTTGACTAAAACTGTTGCACAGTACTGTATACACACATATATGTATACGCACACACGTAGCAGAATTAACCCAAACTTCTGCAACTGGTTAAACAGTTATCACAGAAGATGATGAAAACCAATGAAAAGTTATTTTGTTGTCTCCCGTGATAAGATATTATGCTGGAGCAGTTTAACCAATCACAGAAGTTCGGGTTAATTCTGCTACCTCTCTATATAGATATATATATATATATATATCTATATATAGACACATGCAGCATCCAGTTTTCTCAGCAGGCTCTAGAACGTTCACAGCCATCACATATTTCAGGTTTAATATCAGGTGATACTGACAGGCAGTGGTTTGACAGGATTGCAGCTACATTAAGAACAGAAACAATGTTCTCTTACTAGCATTAGAAAGTGGAAGAGTGAAGAAATCAGGCGATACCTTTTAGAGGCTAACTGAGTATATTTATAAGTAAGCTTTCAGGAGTACTAGCTCCCTTCATCAGACACGGTACAACATTATACTACTAGCATTAGAAAGGACTCTAAACCTGTGCTGATGCAGTTTGCATTTCCAGTTCAGCTATTTGTGTTATGTAAGAAAAAAGAGAATACTTTGATGTTAAAGGCAAACTAAATAAAACAAAATAGTATTGAAGAGCATTTTGTGTGATTTACTTAAAATATCTTGCCATGTGTTATACATGGATATTTATTGTATCCACATACAAATATCTAGTTGGTGTAAATGCTCTTTATTTATTAATGGGACTGACTCAAGCGTCACATTAGTGTCACGTCATCGTTGTTCGGGTTCGATGGACCCAGTTGGCTATAAGTTCTTCATGCAGTGTTCTGCTGATTTTGGCGGACACTGCGACAGATTCTCCAGTCAGCTTTACTCTGGCTAGATTGACCCAATTCTCCAGCAAGCCTATGCCTCATTTGGAGTCAGTCACTTGCCACTAGGGTCTATTTCTTATGGGTTGATTCACAAATATGAAACTAGGCATTAATTATAATGTATGTATCTGCTCTTAATTTACTGTAAAATAAGTGAGAAACCACAGCTAAAAAATGCTGCTGAAAAAAACGCTCTGAAAATGCATTGCATCATTTTCCACAGCATTTTTTATTGCATTTTTGCTGTGTTTTTCTCTGCAATTTTTCTTCCCTTATTAAATATATAAGGAAAATGCTGACATTTCCGCAGATAAAATTGACATGCTGCGTTTTTCAAAAACTCATGCTCATTTTGAAAACGCAGCTTTTCCTCAGCATATTTCCGCAATGTGTAGATAGGATTAATGAGATTCTCATTCACTTTACTGGTACTGTAAAACGCAACCTTATGGCTAAGGCCCCATGTAGCGGGCTGCAGCAAAAAAAAAAAAAAAAAATGCTGCGGAAAAAACACATAGTATTTTTTACAGAAAGTCCACAGAGTTTTCCTCTGTGGACTTTCTGCCTCTATTATACTTATATGGAAAACGTTGGCGTAGGTATAATTGACATGCTGCTATTTACAAAAACATAAGCCTTTTTGAAATTGCAGCATTTCCACTGTGGATGTTTTTCTGCAATGTGTGGATGGGATTAGCCAGAATCCCATTCACTCTGCAGGTACTGTAAAACGCAGCATTTTTTGCCACGGCATTTCAGCAGTGTCCAAGGTAGGGCCCCAACCTATTTCTGCTGCGTTTCCACAGCAGCCAAAAACCCTGCTTTTCCACAATGTGGTGCTTACAAATTTCCAGGCTGGATAAATGCATCAACCTCCCACGCATACTTAATAGTAGCTTGTGGCTAGATGTAACCACTATTACAAACCCTTTAGGTCTCAGGTAACTCATAGCTACAACCCATTTAATTCTAGAAGTGCATTAGTTGTATTACTGGACTATATTACACTCTAAATGAAGCACATAGATCAATATTCCCTTCATAGACATAACATCTCCAGTATAATATAATTCCCTTGAGTGTTATTAATATTGTTGTGTATTTAGATTGGATTCTTCCCTAAGAAAGGCAAAGGCTATATACTTCTGTATTATTTCCAGCCAATACACACATTTTACACACACATATATATATACAGTACAGACCAAAAGTTTGGACACACCTTCTCATTCCAAGAGTTTTCTGTATTTTCATGACTATAAAAATTGTAGATTCACACTGAAGGCATCAAAACTATGAATTAACACATGTGGAATTATATACTTAACAAAAAAGTGTGAAACAACTGAAAATATGTCTTATATTCTAGGTTCTTCAAAGTAGCCACCTTTTGCTTTGATTACTGGTTTGCACACTCTTGGCATTCTCTTGATGAGCTTCAAGAGGTAGTCACCTGAAATGGTCTTCCAACAGTCTTGAAGGGGTTCCCAGAGATGCTTAGCACTTGTTGGCCCTTTTGCCTTCACTCTGCGGTCCAGCTCACCCCAAACCATCTTGATTGGGTTCAGGTCTGGTGACTGTGGAGGCCAGGTCATCTGGCGTAGCACCCCATCACTCTCCTTCTTGGTCAAATAGCCCTTACACAGTCTGGAGGAGTGTTTGGGGTCATTGTCCTGTTGAAAAATAAATGATGGTCCAACTAAACGCAAACCAGATGGAATAGCATGCCGCTGCAAGATGCTGTGGTAACCATGCTGGTTCAGTATTCCTTCAATTTTGAATAAATCCCCAACAGTGTCACCAGCAAAGCACCCCCACACCATCACACCTCCTCCTCCATGCTTCATGGTGGGAACCAAGCATGTAGAGTCCATTCGTTCACCTTTTCTGCGCAGCACAAAGACACGGTGGTTGGAACCAAAGATCTCAAATTTGGACTCATCAGACCAAAGCACAGATTTCCATAGGTCTAATGTCCATTCCTTGTGTTCTTTAGCCCAAACAAGTTTCTTCTGCTTGTTGCCTGTCCTTAGCAGTGGTTTCCTAGCAGCTATTTTACCATGAAGGCCTGCTGCACACAGTCTCCTCTTAACAGTTGTTGTAGAGATGTGTCTGCTGCTAGAACTCTGTGTGGCATTGACCTGGTCTCTAATCTGAGCTGCTATTAACCTGCGATTTCTGAGGCTGGTGACTCGGATGAACCTATCCTCCGCAGCAGAGGTGACTCTTGGTCTTCCTTTCCTGGGGCGGTCCTCATGTGAGCCAGTTTCTTTGTAGCACTTGATGGTTTTGGCCACTGCACTTGGGGACACTTTCAAAGTTTTTCCAATTTCTCGGACTGACTGACCTTCATTTCTTAAAGTAATGATGGCCACTCGTTTTTCTTTACTTAGCTGCTTTTTTCTTGCCATAATACAAATTCTAACACTCCATTCAGTAGGACTATCAGCTGTGTATCCACCTGACTTCTGAACAACACAACTGATGGTCCCAACCCCATTTATAAGGCAAGAAATCCCACTTATTAAAGCTGACAGGGCACACCTGTGAAGTGAAAACCATTTCAGGTGACTACCTCTTGAAGCTCATCAAGAGAATGCCAAGAGTGTGAAAAGCAGTAATCAAAGCAAAAGGTGGCTACTTTGAAGAACCTAGAATATAAGACATATTTTCAGTTGTTTCACACTTTTTTGTTAAGTATATAATTCCACATGTGTTAATTCATAGTTTTAATGCCTTCAGTGTGAATCTACAATTTTTATAGTCATGAAAATACAGAAAACTCTTGGAATAAGAAGGTGCGTCCAAACTTTTGGTCTGTACTGTATATAAAAACATGTTGACAAGCCACAAAGCTTCTGGGAGAATGTCCTATGGACAGATGAGACAAAAATTGAAATTTTTGGCAAGGCACATCAGCTCTATATTCACAGATGGAAAAATGAAGCATATCTTGAAAAGAACACTGTCCCTACTGTGAAACATGGAGGAGGCTCTGTTATGTTCTGGGGGTGCTTTGCTGCATCTGGCACAGGGTGTCTTGAATCTGTTCAGGGTACAATGAAATCTCAAGACTATCAAGGGATTCTAGAGAGAAATGTGCTACCCAGTGTCAGAAAGCTTGGTCTCAGTCGCAGGTCACGGGTCTTGCAACAGGATATTGACCCAAAACACACAGCTAAAAACACCCAAGAATGGCTAAGAGGAAAACATGGGACTATTCTGAAGTGGGCTTCTATGAGCCCTGACCTAAATCCTATTGAGCATCTTTGGAAGGAGCTGAAACATACTGTCTGGAAAAGGCACCCTTCAAACCCGAGATAACTGGAGCAGCTTGTTCATGAGTAGTGGGCCAAAACACCTGTTGAGAGGTGCAGAAGTCTCATTGACAGTTACAGGAATCATTTGATTGCAGTGATTGCCTCAAAAGGTTGTGCAACAAAATATTAAGTTAAGGGTACCATCATTTCTGTCCAGGCCTGTTTCATGAGTTTTCTTTTTTAAAAAAATTCTGTTGAAGCATGGTTGAAAAACAATGTCTGACTTTCATTTGTTCATTTTCATAGAATTTTTATATATTATTACTTTTGTCAAATTCAAATTATTTCTGTGACTTTTGTGGGCTTTTCTTTCATTACCCGAGGGGTACCAACAATTTTGTCCACATGTGTATATATGGTTAAGTGCTTTTTATAGCTTTTCTGATTTATATCAATTATACTGTAACTCCTAATAACAAGCAAAAAATTCCAATATAAACTGAGCCTAAGCTCAGTCTACGGCTACATTCAGATGGCCGAGGTGCAAAACGGCTGTGAAAAACGTTCATTTTTCATGTCCGTCTTGCACCCGAGGGGCGGCGGTGTATAGAGGGATCCAGGAAAACTGACAAAAATAGAACATGACCTATATTTTGACTGTCTGTTAATGGTCATGTGAATAGCCTTCATTCACTGACATTGAATTTAACTGCTTTTTTTTTAACTGCTTTTTTTTTTAATTTGTGTTATTTTGTTCTACATGTATATAATGATAATTATATACATTTTTAAAATCATAATTTTAAAATATGATTGTAATTACTTGTATATGTCCACTTAAGGCTCCATGCACACAACCAAGTAGGGCTGAGTTTGCAGCGGAATGCACTCGGATGACACTGAGAGTGACATCCAAGTGTCATCTGAGTGCATTCCATCATGCACTCACCTCTATAGGGGCTTCCAATTCTTGCTGTTCTTATGACACAGATGATTATATAAACGGTCCTATCCTGCTCCACATCATTGGAACAGAATGAACAAACTCAGCCCCACATTGAAAGAACACTCGGTCGTGTGCATGGGGCCTAAAACCCCAGTGCATTCTTCTTAAATACTAATGGTTATTTGAACACAAATAAATAAAATGGTGCTAATAGCTCTGTAAGTAAAAAAGACATAGCAGATGTCAGCTATTAATAATACACAGCGAATTTGTAACATCTCTGCCTGTTCGGGTCTCTGCGCCACCCTTCGCTCACATGCCGTGGCGCAGGAGGCGTATTCAGTTTGATTCCTTGCTTAAGGTTCTTGATGCTCAGTCTGAACACTGTCCTATGTAATTGAATTTCAGCCACACCCGTCTCCTGCACCTTGATTCTCTCTGCTCCTCTAACAGTTAATCTTAGCCTTGCCTGTGTGATTGACAGCGTGTCTACCAATCAAGTCTGGGGCAGGTCCTGACTTGCTATAAACAGATCATCAGTTCACACATGGTCGGTGGCTATTAAGATTCTGTCTTGTGATTTTGTCCCTGCTAGCTCCTTTTCTGCTATTACCTGTATTGTTATTCCTGACCTCTGGCTTTGACTTTGGCTATTCTCTTGGATTGTGATTCTGTACTGCATTGCTCGACTGTTACTGACCCCTTGGCTTGTTGACCTCCCTTTTGTTGTTGTTTGTCCTGTCTGTGTTCTGTGTGTCACTTATTCAGAGTAGGGACCGGCTCCAAGTTTTTCTTGTCATTAGGACAGTGAGACAATTAGGTAGGGACAGGGTCTGGGTCTACTTTAGGGCTCACTATCTCTGTATTCCCTTCCTCTCAGGTTACTGCAGCAGCTACTGGGAAATAGCTCCTCGAGCAATTCCCTTATAGATTTTTACATTTTAGGTGAAAGTGCTTTTTTAATTTCCAGTTTAAAATATATAGGATTTATAGCAAAACAATACAAGAAGCATATAGTCTAGTAAAATTCCAGCAGTATGAACCATTTCCAGCAAGCACCTGCAGTAAGCAGACAGATGAAAGTGCTAAGGAGGGAAAATAATAAGCATTATATCTTCCATTCTGTAACAGTCTCTCATTGCTTTAATCGTGTTCAGGAGCCAGTGTTGTTTACAGTACATTACCTTGAAAAAGTCCATTATTGGAATACATTATTTCCAGTTATCTTTCTACGTCTTGCTG
Organism: Leptodactylus fallax; assembly: GCA_947044405.1. Lineage (NCBI taxonomy): Eukaryota > Metazoa > Chordata > Amphibia > Anura > Leptodactylidae > Leptodactylus > Leptodactylus fallax. The sequence continues at coordinate 171,909 of CAMRHE010000001.1, read as the reverse complement.
TCTGATTTATTTAGCATTGCTTAGAAACATGAGACACTGAATGGTGCAAATATTATTTGGCTATAAATTATGGATAATGAGAATATTCATGCTTTCAACATTGTTCAACATCATCAAAGCCATTTAACAGCAGCTAAGGACTTCTTAAAAGTGTGTTAGATTTTTGTTGTTTATGAAATATAAATGAAGTTATGGAACCCAATGCTCCATGAATAATATTATCACACAATGCTTTCAGAATCTGCATTATTTAATGTATGTCTTGTCTGGTGAACCACATGGTGCTTGAACTTGATGTATTCTTATTACACAAGTGTCAAATGTAAGGGGATTGTTGTTACAATTCACCTGCCACTCACACATATGCAGGTGTACGACTAGCAGAAAGATAAAGACGAGAAATGTATGTATTGCTTGTGGAGATAACAAGTACTACAATAGTGCTAGTGCCAGTAGCAGTAGTAGGAGTAGGAGTAGTGCTAGTCATAGGAGTAGGAGGAATATTAGTACCATAGTAACTCTTTGTTTTATTTATAGTACGATGACACTGACACTAAGTAATAATTGTCATGATGTTATATCTTTAGAATTGTCAGATTTGTATTACCACCAATTTAGCAGGGTTTCAACATTAAATATATTTTATTATCAGTAATGTTATTATTATGATATGTGTATTTATTCCAAATATCTACATACAATATATTTATGTTTAGCTCCTGCTGTACAGAATTCTCATGATCATATTTGCAGATGCAGTAGTTATATGTAATTCTGTCAATGTTTGCTTTTTAAGCCTTAATCATACATACTGAATATTATCTTTCTTTTGATGTTACAGTTACAACTAGGCAAATTTTTATTTATGTTGTAGTGGTGAAAGGTATATTAGCTAATATCCTAATAAGGTATATGACATATAAATGTTCATATCTGTGTTGGAAGTTCAGTTGGAAGTCTTTGTAGCAGTTCTATCAGAAAATAATTAAGCAGCATGGAGCAATATTTTGTCTGGTAAAATGACAGACAGCTATGACTAAGGGGAGTTTATCCTCGAAACGTGTAAGATAAATCTTTGCTTCTGTCTAGCACAGTGGATCTCTCTGTGCTTTTTAATGATTTTTTTGTTATGTTCATAAATTAAAAGTTACGTATTATTTATACCTGGCTGAACTGGCTGCTGGACACCATTTTTTTCATACGTAAAATGACAGACAGACCTGACAGAAACCTGACAGGCATCATTATGGTCAATGGGGTTCTTAAGTAACTGTTGAAATGTAACAAACCTGGCACTGTCGTCATTTTCGTTGTTCTGCTCCTATGACTGAGCAGAACAACACTAATATACATTGCAGATGCAAATAGAGCCTACAGATAAGGCCCCACGTAGCGAAAGGCCATTAAAAAATGCTGTGGAAAAAACGCTGAAAAAAAAACGTTTTTTTTTCACAGCATTGAGTTTTTGCAGTATTTTACTTCCCTTTATTTTATTTTTTTTTTAAATTGTAGTTTTTATTAGAGTTTTAACAACATATAGTCACATGCATAGCAATATAATGTTCATGCAGAAACAAAAACAATACTAATGAGCGACTGAAAAAAAGAAGATAGCATAGCCAGCATATAAACTATAATGGAAAACAGGACCGCGACGAGACATGAGACAAAAGGGAGGAAGGAGGGGAAAAGTAAATAAACTAAAAAGCAGGGTTTCGCCTAAGGAGTGGTCTTAGGGAAACAACACTCGTAGTCCTATAGGTCTTGAAGCACCCAGAAAGTTTCCCAGGGTCCTCAAATAGCCTGAAATTTCTCCTCATTATTCAGGAGAGCATTTAAGGATTTATGTTTTAGGGGAAAGAGGGAGGTGGAGCCCCAGGACCTGGTCAATTAGGTGCCTGGCCCACCCTAAAAAGGGTTGTACCAGAGGGCAAGACCAAAAAAGATGAAACAAGGTGGCTAGACGTGCACCATTGTCCCAGTTCCTTCCTTAGGCCACTGATTGGCTTCAGCAGTCATGTGCAGTGAGGACTTCCGCTGGAACAAATCCCCGTGTGCTGTCAGACCGCACAGCTGCCTGGGACACTGGAGCGTCAGGACAGGTGAGTATTGTTATTTTTTATTATTACTATTATTCAGCTTCCTCTGCCTCCTGGCAAAAATCTGTAATTCCTGGACAACCCCTTTAATCCCATCTTGCTCTGCACCATAGTATTATGTCACTCTGAGCCTATAGTTAATACTCAGTGCCATACTATTACACCTGCAGCATTACCTCCGGCACTCAACTGTGTTAGACAGTCGAATCCCGGGACTAGCCGTCGAAAGATACCGGTGGATTAAATCCCTGGATGCTGTGATCAATAGCAATCATGGCATCCACGGGGTCCAGGGGCAAGAAGGGCCCCTCCCCCACCACCCTTTGGCCTCCAGACTTTTCCTCACTGGTGGCCTCAGGCAAGCCCTGCTCTTGGATATCATGGTGCCATCCTTTGCTATATAAGTCCTGAAGGTGGCTAGTAGTGTCTTTGACATCCAATGGGAGACCTCCACCTCCTGCAACTAAGAGATATAGTGACGGGTCTCATCATGGGACCCCTCAAGGGAGTCTACTACTGTACAGATAACTGATGTAAATCCAGCCTCACTGTAGCAATTTCTTTCTTACAGGTCTGTTTGACCTCAAGAACTAGCTTTCTGTAATTCTACTTAGTAGGGAGCTATAGCAAGAGACTTTGCCATTGGAACAGAGTGCCAGGGTCCAGCTGAGCAGACAGGGTGGTAACTGGAGCAGGGCTTGGTGTTGGTGTGCCCCAGGGATTTACGCCCTCATTAAAATGTGCCATTCTCAGGAGTCCAATCTGGTCTGTGAAGGGCCCAGTGTTGCAGGGTATGGAGGCAGCGGAAGGGGCAGGATAGAGATGTGCAGAGGGCTGCTGTGTTGGGGGCATTATAGGAGGTCGCCTGACTGCTCCTTGTGGTGAGGGTGGCTGGGGAGTCACGGGGAGAAGGAAGACAGCTGCAGAAGGGCCTTTGGGAATGGAGACAGGGCAGCAGGGGCCAAGGGACTGCCCTGTGGCCCCGATGAAGGAATTCAGCAGTCCAATAAAGATGGCGCTGGCCACGTACCATTTGGCCTGAACTCTGGAGGGGCAGAGGAGAGAGAAGCAGTGTAGTGCTGAGTCAAGCTGGGGAGAGGCGGCAGGTGCAGACTCCAGGAGCTCTTTGGATTGTGTGCAGAGTCTGGTGTGTGAATCTTGGCTGGGAGGTAGCCAGTAGCCGCAGGAGTGAGTGATGGCGGACTGCAGCGTGCTTCCTGGGTTCTGGCACTGGAGCTTGGGAGTGGACTGCCCACTGGAGGTACATTTCTAGGGTTGGAGCCCCTTCTGTGGACAGTTTTGGAGCCAATGGTTTCTTAGGGAGCATTGTATTCCCCATCTGTGGATAAAGAAGGGTAGCAGGCTCCTTTAGAAACAGGAGAGGCCAGGAACTGAGAGATTATGCAGCCATCTCGCTGGATGCCCAGGACACGCCTCCTTTTCCCCTATTAAATATGTAGGGAAAACACTTGCGATGACTTGGCTAAAATTATATTGCATTTTTGAAAACGCAGCTTTTCTGCAGCTCTTTAATTCTACAATTTGTAGATGTGATTAATGAAATCTCATTGACTTTGCTGGTACTGTAACACGCAGCGTTTTTTTCCACTGCATTTCAGCAGTAGCCAAAAACAAATATGCATTACCTTTTCTTCTTGGATATGTATGAATAAGTTGATAACTGGACATTACCATTCCCCTTGTCAAAGGAATATGTGCCTACATGGTCTACATGGTGTGTACCAAAAGCAAATGGCAAATCAATTCAACTGCCCAATTTCAGGGGAAAACATTTGTTCTTCTCTATTCACACTTATAGTGGAGGTATTTCTATCATATGCAGTTTATTATTTAAGAATGTGCTATCTCACAGGTATAGATACACAAACATACTAGTTTTTTCTCCACAAGAATTAATAACTGTGATTTTCTTCTCTATCTTGCTCTTGAATATGCAAAGAATGGCCAAGGAGAGGAATCTATCAGTAAACCAGATGGACCAGCTTCTGGAAGAGAGACTTTATCAGGTAAGACAACGTGAACACTTCTTATCTGTCATTTCCCTTCTGCTATTTGTTGAATGTGGGATTGGCTCTGTTGCTGACAAGTTAAAAGACTTGTATATCTTTATTAGACTAGAAGAGATGTATGTATGACAGATGACATATAACAGGTTTCGACAAGACATTGATATGGCTGTGTGGTAGGAATTAATTTATTTCTTTGAACTAGAATCCCATACTAGTATACATGAGAAAGCATTGAGTCAAGAAGATCCACCCGTCAGATGTTCAGGTCTCTGGCACACGGCACACTAGGGTTTGGAAAATCTGGTCTGTACATTGGCTGGATCTCCAAGTCTGAACATAGTCCAAAAATCCAGACTCCAAACATCATAGTGATCTATGATGCTAGGAGTACCTTACTCCCCGTGTCTCTACCGTCCTGTACTGTATACAGTATGGGACTGTAGAGCTGGCGGAAGGCAGGGTCTCCTAGCATCATAGATCACTTTGATGCCCAGAATCTGGACTGGGTTTGGGCTGGGAAATCCAATTGATGTAGGGATGAGATTTTCTGGACTGTATTCCCTTGTGTGCAACAGGCCTTAGGAGTTTGATTTTCTGTAGTAGCATTTGTCTGCCCAAGGACTTTGGTCAAAATGCATAGACGTATACCATAACCCAGATATATCATTTTATCTATTTCTTGCTTTGTTTCAAGACAGCTATTTGTTTATTTGAAAACATTACTAAAACATTAAAATATATATATCAAATGTCACAATATCACAATATCTGTCTCCTGTAAATAACAAGACTGAACAGGTCTAGTTAATGTTTTCTATGACTTATTATTTATTTAGAAGTTTAGCCTGTCTGTATATAGAAAGGTTATGTAGAACTTGATGAAGAGTGTAAGACAGTGTTCAAACAGTGCTTTTTTTAATCAATAACAGCATGCTTTTCTAATTGCAGTAGCGCTAGAAAAGGTCACTATGCATTTCAGCTGTAAGCTAATGGCTATCAAATTGAAAACCTCTGGCATAGTTAAATGTGATACTCAGATAAAATGCATAGTGAAATATGCTACACATTACTGTAAATGGGAAAACATGCAGTTATTGATTTAAAAAGCACTGTGTGTACACAGCATAACCCAACATTTACACAACTGAGTTTCACCTGAATGGTGTGTTGGGAGAGGGATTCCTAGCAATATAGTTATCTATGCTACTAGGAGTCACTGCCTCCCATACTGTCCCATACTATAAAACTCGGTCATGTTAATGCATGATGAAACTATATGGACCAATGTTAAGCTGGCAATAAGGTGCAGATAGCTTTGTCCACAATTGGTGGTGAGAATCTGTAGATGGATGTAGCCTCCACAAATTCAGCAATTTTAGTAGAAAAAAAGAAGTGGATAATATGCTTGAGGCTAAGGCCTCACGTAGCAGGCCGCAGTGCTTTTCATAGAAAGTCTGCAGAGTTTTCCTCTGCGGACTTTCTGCTTTCATTATACCTATAACAGCATTTCCGTCGGTATAATTGACACGTTGCGATTTCCGCAATGGTTTTGGAAATTGCAGTGTGTCTGCTGTGTGTATTTTTCCACAATGTATGAATGGGATTCGCAGCGACTGTAAAACGCTGTGTTTTTTTCAAACATGAGGAGATAAGGTAATAATCAAAGGAACACTAACAAACATTAAAAAAAAAATCACAAATATTTTTTTAAAAATCCCAGCACTACTTCCCTTTATTTTCTCCTTTTGGTTCCATTTTGTCTCATATTACAAGTAAAACTAAGGCTAGGTTCACACTAACTCTGGGCTTTCCTTCGTTTAGGTCCGCTGGGGAACCCGAACGACGGAGAGCCTGTCCGCTAAAACAGCGGTTACCCATGGACCCAAAAGACTATAATGAGGTCCGCCGGGTGTCAATTGGGGTTCTGCAGTTTTTATACTGAATTCGACGGAGAGAAAAGTCCTCCATGCAGACGGAATCTGCGGCAGAGTCTACTACAGAGACTCTGATGCAGATGTGAACCTAGCCGAAGAAATATATAGATAAATCTTTTGTTTGTTTCCCAGAAGCTCAGCCCCCTCCTCCACCTAACTGTCCAGTATCTGGCTGAAAGGCAACTGGCTGTAGTAGGAGTCTCTCTGTTGTGCTTTGTCTGTAGTAGGACAAAACATTGTCATGCCCTTTCCTTGTTCTAGGCTACAATCCCTCCAGCCAGCCACCATATAGAATAGAACAGATCAGTAGATCAGTGTTCCTTCTTGTATTCCTCCTAGATATGTATGAATAAAATGACAACTGGGGTTATCAGGTCTGCCCCTATACAATATCCAATCAATACTGACAATATCAGATGGTTTTACAACACACCCCTTTGACAAGAGGAATATCCAGTTGTCAATTGAATGTATTTATAACACAAGGAACAAAAGATTCCCCAGAGTTATTATTACATAAGGAATGCAATTCTTGCTAAAACAAACATGTCAGGAGAGGTGACAGGTATCTCTAATGTTGACAAGGTGCTTTATTGTTGAATTTCTGTTTTCTAGTTTCATCTGAACAGTGATTTGCACTTAAAACAAATCAAGTCACATCTTGGACATAAGGCAGCTTGACATAATAGAGTAAAGCATGCTGGACAAGGCACTATAACTTTGAGATCACCTTCACCTAACAAAGAGAACATAGAAATCTGAAAGTGCGCTGTTTATGTTATTTTTATTATGTGTAAATCTTAATGTAGTGGTCATATCACTTTTGTTTCCTTAAATTCATACAAGTGGGAACAAGGTAAACTCTGAATTTCCTCCTTCTGAATTTATAAGTCTCCCAGCTACTTATAAACCTTTTTTTTACATATCCTGTATAACAGTAAAGTAACATTTTATAAAGTTTTTAACTTGTTCATAAACAAGACTTGTATGCGTCATTAAAGGGAGTCTATCATTCGCAAAACCACTTTTAAGCTAATGGCACGTTGGAATGGCCTTTAAAAAGGCCATTCTTCTCCTACCTTTCCTTGTTTTCTTCTCCCAGCTGATTCCAAGATAATTTGTTTCTTCATGTATGTAAATGAGCACCACGGAGCACCCGGGGCGTTCCTCCTCTTCTGTGAGCACCCATCTCGTCATCGCTTATCACCGCCCCTTCGTCCGTCCGTTGTGAATGATAGACTCCCTTTGAACTGGTGTCTCTCGGGGTTTACCCGCCATCTATACAGAACATACTAAGTTGTATATAACATTTTAGAAAGTTTTTGGCTTGTTCATAAAGAACACTTGTATGCGTCATTAAACTGGTGTCTCTTGGAGTTCACTCGACATCTATACAGAACATACTAAGTTGTATGGTTCTGTTACCATATCTATGTAGAAAGTTTGGCTTTGTTACCATATCTATGGTACTCTTTTAAAAACTGAAATATTAGTTTTCAACAACATAGATGATCAATTTTGTGCCTATTTTAATGCTGTGTCCACCATTGGTAAGGCCCAGGTTGGAAAAGTTCGAGAACCCCTGATTTATATGTACAATACTCATTGTACCTGCTTTGCATCTGCCCTGATTAACTGATTAAGGTAATAAATCAAAGACTCCCTTTTTTAATAGGGCGATCTGAATTTTTTTTATTTAATCCAAATAACTCATTCAAAAAAGCGTATTGCTATAACAGATTGTTGAAGGAGTAATCTAGTTTATGATCCTTAGAATAGATCATCAATATTAGATTTGTGAGGGTTCGACAGCTGTCCGGCATGCTGCTCAATTGCCATAAAAAGTATATCAGTGGGTTTAGGTATATTCTACAATTGGGCACCACTATAATACCGAAGGCCACCGCTACAAATTTTACAGCAAATGAGCAGCGTGGCTCCTGACTAGGTAAACACTACCGGGAGCCATGCTGTCTTTAAACAACAGATCTGCATAGGTGCTTCAGTACCAAATCCCACTGCCGCAAATTGTACAGCAAGTGAGCAGCATGGCTCCCGGTATGTAAACATTACTGGAAGCAGTGCTGTCCCCAAACAGCAGATCTGCGAGGGTACTAGGTGTTAAAATCTAAGGATTGGCCATCAATGTTAGAAACTGGATTAATTTCATTGTAAACATTGCTACAAGATCTTTAAAGGGAATTTTACACTGATTTTTAGGGTAAGGCCCCAAGTAGTGGATCGCAGCAAAAAAGCAATGCAATGCGGTTTTTCCAGCAGCATTTTTCTCAGGAAGTCCGCTGAGGACTTCCTGCTTCCATTATACCTACAGTCATGGCCAAAAGTTTTGAGAATGATACAAATATTAATTTTTACAAAGTCTACTGCTTCAGTTTTTCTAATGGCAATTTGCATATACTCCAGAATGTTATAAAGAGTGATCAGCTTAACAGCAATTACTTGCAAAGTCAATATTTGCCTAGAAAATGAACTTTATCCCCCAAAACACATTTCAACATCATTGCAGCCCTGCCTTAAAAGGACCACCTAACATCGTTTCAGTGATTGCTCCATTAACACAGGTGTGGGTGTTGATGAGAACAGGGCTGGAGATCAATCTGTCATGATTAAGTAAGAATGACACCACTGGACACTTTAAAAGGAGGCTGGTGCTTGCCATCATTGTTTCTCTTCTGTTAACCATGGTTATCTCTAAAGAAACACGTGCAGTCATCATTGCACTGCACAAAAATGGCCTAACTGGGAAGAGTATTGCAGCTAGAAAGATTGCACCTCAGTCAACAATCTATCGCATCATCAAGAACTTCAAGGAGAGAGGTTCCATTGGTGCCAAAAAGGCTCCAGGGCGCCCAAGAAAGACCAGCAAGCGGCAGGACCGTCTCTTAAAAGTGTTTCAGCTGCGGGATCAGGCTACCAGCAGTGCAGAGCTTGCTGAGGAATGGCAGCAGGCAGGTGTGAGTGCATCTGCACGCACTGTGAGGCGGAGACTCTTGGAGCAAGGCCTGGTCTCAAGGAGGGCAGCAAAGAAGCCACTTCTCTCCAGAAAAAACATCAGGGACAGACTGATATTCTGCAAAAGGTACAGGGAGTGGACTGCTGAGGACTGGGGTAAAGTCATTTTCTCTGATGAATCCCCTTTTCCATTGTTTGGAACATCTGGAAAACAGCTTATTCGGAGAAGAAGAGGTGAGCGCTACCACCAGTCTTGTCTCATGCCAACTGTAAAGCATCCTGAAACCATTCATGTGTGGGGTTGCTTCTCAGCCAAGGGAATCGGCTCTCTCACAGTCTTGCCTAAAAACACAGCCATGAATAAAGAATGGTACCAGAATGTCCTCCAAGAGCAACTTCTCCCAACCGTCCAAGAGCAGTTTGGCGCTCAACAATGCCTTTTCCAGCATGATGGAGCACCTTGCCATAAAGCAAAGGTGATAACTAAATGGCTCAGGGAACAAAACATAGAGATTTTGGGTCCATGGCCTGGAAACTCCCCAGATCTTAATCCCATTGAGAACTTGTGGACAATCATCAAGAGACGGGTGGACAAACAAAAACCAACAAATTCAGACAAAATGAAAGCATTGATTCTGCAAGAATGGACTGCTATCAGTCAGGATTTGGTCCAGAAGTTGATTGAGAGCATGCCAGGGAGAATTGCAGAGGTCCTGAAGAAGAAGGGTCAACACTGCAAATATTGACTTGCTGCATTAACTCATTCTAACTGTCAATATAAGCTTCTGTTACTCATAATATGAATGCAGTTATATTTCTGTATGTGATAAAAACATCTGACAAACACACATAAAAACCAGAGGGCAGCAGATCATGTGAAAATATAATATTTGTGTCATTCTCAAAACTTTTGGCCATGACTGTATAGAGAAACCATCCTATAGGTAGAATCCCATCCACTTTGAAATGACTGTAAAACACCGCAGTTTACATCACGTGGGGCCCCGGCCTTAAAGTCAAAACCAATTATCTTTTAATATATATCCTCTTAGGGCCATTTCAAATGGCCATATTTGGACCAGAAAAACAGTTTGTGGCAGAAAAACTAAAACTGTCTAACTTTTAGACAGTGCAAACCGTCCCAGATTTTCCAATGTGTCTAATGCAGTCTAGTCTCACTTTACACCACTGATTAGTTGGCTCAGTATATGACAGAATTTTGGTGCAAAAAATTTGGTGCAATGGCTGAAAAATTGCCTCAAGTTTTGGCTCACAGTTTAGCATATTAAACCATATCGCCTTTTCAACAAGCCGCACCCACTTGTTGTACAACGTGCACAAACAGTTAGATAGTGTTTAAGGCTATTTATCCACATTGCTAAAATGCAGTTTTGCGAAAACACGGCAAAAAACACTGAGCTTTAATGTACCTGCAAAGTGGATGGGATTCTAGCTAATCCCATCCACACATTGCAGAAAAAAATCTGCAGCGAAAAAGTAGCGATTTTAAAAATGCTTGCATTTTTGAAAATCACAGTGTCAATTATACCTATGGAAATGCTGGCATTTTACATATAGGTATAATAGGGGCAGAAAGTCTGCAGAGGAAAATTTTCTGTGAAAAACACTGTGGAAAAACCCATGGTATGTTTCTGCCGCAGACTTTCCGCAGCATGTTTTGGCTGCGGCTCACTACATGGGGCCTTGGCCTTAAACACATAGAAAATGAGGTGTAAAGCATGTACAACAGTTTTGTTGCACAAATTACACCAGAATTCTGGTGCATATGTATTAGTTTTTCTGACCCTTTGTGTATTATTCTAATATGGCATGGCTGAACTGAACTCAGCATGCCTGTTTAGTTCAACCTGGCTGCAATTGGGGTGGTGGCCAATAGACAGTGAGTACGTAGAGGGTCTGCAAAATTATTTATTCTAAGAGGATGGACATCTGATAAATATTCCTGAGTTCTCAGTACATAGAGGAAACTGCAATATAAATATTCATGAGCTGTCATTTTCACATACACTGATAAACCTCAAAAGGGTCCCAGTCTATGTAATCTTAAGAATTATTATTAGGATTATATTTATACGCTATTCCTAAAGGAATAAAAATGTAAATAAATAGTGCTGCTTAATAAGAAAGCCTGTGATGCAGGTTCTAGACACTAGCTAAAAAACACCACCATAAATCAAATAAATGTACTTGAAGAGGCAACACTCCAAACAAGCAATCCAGCAGTGGTTATTCAACCAATATTCACAGTAATGTTTCACCTTCTCAATGAAGGCATTTGCAAGCATTTTCTTAAAGGATATGTTGAACACATGAAAAATAGCTCTTTATTCTAAATCTGTAAAGCAAATATAGTATGACTGATTCAGCAGACTCATTGGCAACTATAAGACGGCTGATTTGTGGGAATAGGTTCATCCTATGTAAAGGAGTGCAGAATGACAATTCATTTTCTTGGTTCTGCTAATGGGATCTGTGTCCCATATGAAATGCGTAATTCATTTAGGGACTGCTAAGTGGAAAGTATGAAGTTATCTTGCTCCAAGTCTTGTAAAGAGAGGACTGGTTTGTTTTATTAAATAAGAAATATTTCATGTTATTGTTTTAAATGCTTCTCTATTAAATACAGAAATGTGAAAAAAAATCTTGTTGTTTTATATACAGATTTTGGAATAGAAGTATTAAGGGGGCTATCCAGTTTCAAATACAAAGGGGAGAATTTACTAAAGGACCTATGCCAGAAAAGTGGCTAAAAAGTAGTGCATCTCTGGGGCGCAGCTCTGATTTGCAGTTGTGCTATTTTTTTTGTGCCAAGTCAGTTTGTCCACCCCATTTGCAGAGCAGGGCAGGGATCAAGGCGGACCAGGGACACCTTGGCCTGTCAGTTATGCTATAACTCATGCCAGAAAATTGGCTTGAGCTATAGCTGAAATCTATAGATTTCAATTCTGGGGCATACAACCTCCCAAGATGCATCAGAAATTTTAAAAGGAGTCTGTCAGCAGTAAATTGGTTATAAGCCTAATCAGGTTTACAATGAATTTACTGTTGACACAATCCTTTTAAGTGTCAGTGAATAATACTGGCATAGGAAGTGCCAGTCTTAATGAATTTCCTGTTAGGATTCTCAGTATGTATTCTCCTCACTTCAGCACTGCTCACTACTGCTACTTTAAGGTTTCCATACCGACATGTGAAGCTTTCACTGACTCTGCAGCTAGTCAGAGCTATGAGATGCTGAACCAATGAGGTGCCTCATTCCCCAATCATTAGCTTAGGAGGGATATTTAAAGTCTGTTTAGAACTTGCCATGTGCTATTAGTTAATTATTAGTAGTTAGGTTCCTGTGCTCTGTACATATCTATTTGTTTGCTGTATTCTTGGTGACTGACCTTAGCTCATTTACTGCATATCAACTAGATTACTGATTTGGCCTTGACTGTGAACTCTTGGACTTGACCTCAGCTTGGACACTTTTTCTTATTTGGATATTCTACAAACTCCTGACCTTGATTATTTTTGTTGTTTCATGGTCTGATTTCAGTTTGCACTTGTATTGCACATCTATTTTTTACACTAGCTACTGATCTGATAACCTGCGTCTTGGTCTGGCCAAGTCCATCTAACCTCGCAGTGGGCTCTGGTGAAGATGTCAGGGTAGCCTTAGACTCTATCAGTCATGGCAGTGTGAGATTTAGGTAGCTTGTTTATTGCTGTCTGTAAACTGCCAGTTTATGCAGTTTGGGAATTGTATAAAACAAAAAAAGTGTACATATCTGCTTATTCCCTCTCTGGTCCAGTACTGCTGCTCTATAGATCCCTGCCAGTGCTGATCAGCAGCATACATTTGACAGCTGCAACCACTGCTCATGGCTGGAAAATTGTTGCTTCCCTTTGTGTGTGGAAGGGGCAATCCTACTTCTCTCTGTAAGGGAATTGCCATTGACATTACACTCTAAGTCTATTTGTGCTTTGTATGAGAGTTAACATAGCAGCTAGCCACTAGCAGTAGCACAGGTGACAATTACGGTTAATGTCCGCAAAAGGGAAAACTGAAAAATGTCAAATAAAAGTCATGCAGTGACCAGAAACACACATGGCAGCGGAAACGTAATGAAAAAACTGGGTCAAAGATTAGTTCTTCAAATTATAGTTCTGTCACTGAACAAAACATATGAGTATGAGCTGCAGTAACACAAACAGTCTATAGATAAGAATGGTGCAGTTTCTGTATAAAGAACAGACTTCTCTTTTCAATCTCATACATCTCTTTTAAGGCCCCCTTAGGTCTGTGGTACAAATTATAGTACAGTTATCTCATTCCTGGACTAGTTCATACCCATCTCTGATAAGAAGATTGTTATTTTATGTTTTTCTCTAAGGACATACTATCTTCATTTGTTCCATGAAATAAGATAGGTATGTTCTCAATGTTTATAATTAGACCTTTTCATTTTACACCAGCTGGCATTTGTAAAATGACTTCAATCTGCTCCCTGCTGTACCCTAGCACCTGCCCTTTATTAAAGATGCCTCCCACTAGCACTGACAAACTTCTAGGATCACAATCACTCACAGTTAATTAACAGTAAGGTGTAAATTATAAGTATATGGTTTAATTGTGAAATTGAAGATTTGGGTAATATTATATGCAGTCCCTCTCTTATGAAAGTCAGCGGGCGTCTACCTCACTGTAAAAAATAGTGCTGGTGGTGATAATGCAGGTATGTGACACTTTCCTCCACAGACCCTGCTGACCTCTGGCCTGAAGGATAACAAAATGCATATGATCTCTCCTAATGTTCTATGCTGTGTACTGCTGAGAGTATTAATGTATTATTTGACCTTTGGGTTAACAGCTGTGAGGATGTATTATGCACAACACAAAGAAATGTCGCTTGTTAAATGGACAGCACTGGTTCCATATATTCCATATAACATAAGTAACAATTGGGGAATGTAAACAAGTAAACTACTGTACATTTTAATGCACATTTCTCCATATGCTAGTCATAGAAAAATTAGCTGGTCTGAATTTACATGGATAATCTGTATTTTTAAAGTAAGGAAATCATGATTCCTAGCCTGGAGAAATCAGTTTCTAGATAAAAATCTAGTTAGTGAAAGGCAACAGGGCTAAACACTGGGCCATCATGATGTACATTTAACTTGTATATGGTGATTAACCCTTAAGCAACTAATAGAATTTCTACATTGGTTTTTAATGAGCCTTATTCTGATGCATACAGTTTTTTACATCATACGTATCGTGACCCTATGGGGTCTACCACACTGTTTGAAGCAGGTGCCAGGCATCTGCTCCTAATGCCCATGAATGAAAAACCTTTCATCCTAACCCTTTAGATGCCATGGTCATTAACAACCGCAACATTTAAATGAAGGGAAGGGGCTCCATCTATTGAGATCACATTGAAACCATCAGCAGATCACTAGGGGGACTAAACAAGGGGGAGATACAGTTTTATAAAAAAAAAATAAAAAATACATTAGTTAAAAAAAAATTACAAAATGTTAATCCGCTATCCTAAAATGTTTTGAAAATAAAAACATAATACACATATTGAGTATTGCTGCATGCGTAATGACCCGAGCAATACAAATATGATATTATTTTCCCTGCATGGCGAGTGGCTTAACAAAAAAATAAATTAAAAAAATAGCCCAGAACTGGCTTTATTTTTGCCTGTCAGCCACCAAAAGAAGTTAGAGAAAATGATCAAAAAGTGTGATGTTTCCTAAAATGGCATCAATAAAAGTCTTCCCACAAAAAAAGCCATCACATAATTCTGTTGACAGAAAAATAATAAGGTTATGGGTCTTGAAAAGCAGATATGCAAACAAAAAATATCAGGAAAAGGGGTTTTACTGTGCAAAAATGTAGTAGTAAAACAAATTATTAGTTATTGAATTATTTAAGCCTCATGGTGTAAAATTTATAGTGTAAAAAGGCAATGGCAGAATTGCAGTTTTTTTTTTTTTAAGTCCTTCCCAGAAAGGGTTAGTAAAAGTTAATTTATGAGATAATTGTACCATTAAACACTACAAGCTTTCCCTCAAAAAAACAAGCCCTCAGGAAGTTACACTGACAGAAAAATAAATGGTAAATGGTATGTGATGGTTTGCTCTTTAAGACCCTTTGCAGACGACCTTATGACTGCCCAGTGTCTAATCAGAGCACACCTGTAATCATTTGCATATCTGCCTGAGATATAACCGCAGGCTGAGCTTTGCAGCAATCCAACACTTCTCTCTGAGTGCGTTCTTTTCTCCAGCAATGAGTATATGTTAGAGGGATTTAATCTCACAGACACAGAAGGTGGAACATCATAATTTGAGTTATAACTTTAAAATCAATCACAAGTCCAAACTATAAACACTGATTCCTGGAAAAAAAGAATAACTTTTCATTTTGACTGTCCTAACGGAAAAAGAATAACATTTCCTGGGATAAAAACAGGAAGGTTGTTTACACACAGTAACGGAAACTGATAACACTCGGCACTTTCTTATGTTTATTTGACTATTTGAAATTGAGCCCTGAAGTTGGTGTACAGATGTAGACCAGCCCTTCTGTATTCCAGTGGTCACATGTACCAGTGGCTTCCATGTACCAATCTTCTCTGATTCTTAAGAGATTTCTGACAGTACAGATTATGTGTATTTCAGAGACTCTATCTAAACAGCAGCATGGTTAGTCACTAGTGTATGACAGGGAGTTGACTGGTTTCAGTGAAGGAAAATATTTAACTGAAACCTATAAAAAATCGTGTATACATAAAATGTAATGCATGAAGTATAGTCAAAAAGGCCCTTCCACACATGATTTATGTAACTGTAGATTAAAAATACAAACTCATAAGTGTGGAACAAATACATGATCATTGTATACTAATAAATGGATATGTATAAACTGTGTCCTATTGCAAGAACTTATCACAGAGAGAAGAGGCTTACCTCTGGCTCTAGTCCATGTGACCACAACCTTCATCCTGTAAATGGAGGTCCCCCATTTTTATCATTGTAGAAGCAATGGGTGGTAGATTTTCTGGTTACATAAGTTATTTAGTTAGTATAGTTGAAAAAAAGACATATGTCCATCAAGTTCAACCAGAGGATGGGAAAGGGCATGACTAAAGAGACAAATTAAGGAAATAAACATTCTGTAGAATTCCATAAGCATCAGTGATATTTTTAATCATATTTTTCTCTAAAAAGACATCTAATCTTTTTTTTCAAGCTGTCAGATGTTGCTGCTGTGACCAGCTCCTGGGGCAGGCTGTTCCACAGATTCACAGTCCTTAAAGTGAAAAAGCCTTGTCGCCTCTGGAGACTAAACTTTTTTTCTCCAGATGGAGAGCATGACCCCTTGTCTTTTGAGGGGATTTTACTTGGAACGGCTTTTCCCCATATTTCTTGTATAGGCCATTTATATATTTATACAGGTTTATCATATCTCCCTTAAAACGCTTCTTCTTAAATTGAACTCCATTAGGTCAAGGCCCCACATAGCGAGAACCAGCCAAAAAATTCTGCGGAAAATACTATGGCAGAAGCACATCGCATTTTTTTCTGTCTCTATTATACCTATATGGAAAACGCCAACATTTTTGTAGGTATAATTGACACAAGAGTTTTTAAAAATGCAGCTTTTACATGGCAGATTTTTTTCCTGCAATGTGTGGATGGGATTAGCCAGAATCCCATCCACTTTGCAGGTAATGTAAAACACGGTGTTTTTTGCTGTAGGGTTTTCGCAATGTGGGGCCCCGGCCTTAATCACTCCTCATAACTGAGATCCTCCTTGCCCCATATCAGCTTTGTGGCCCTCCATTGTACCATTTCCAACTCTAGGACATCTTTTCTATGAACTAGTGCTCTGAGCTCCACAGAATATTCCAGATGGGGCCGCACTAGTCTGGTGGTAATATTAGATCCCTGTCCCATGAGTCCATTTTAATACATGACAATATCTTGCTGGCCTAAGAAGCAGCTGATTGACATTGCATGCTGTTATTTAAAGGGATATGACATTACAGACACATCCCTTTAAGGACACCCATCCCAGGACTGCGATAAGTATCTGATCACTGGAAGCCTGATAGCTGGATCCCCTAAGAGATTAGGAGAACAGCGGACCGAAAGTCCCCCTAAAGCCTCTTTGTGAATGGAGTGCAAGTGTGTTTGCGTGCTGCTGGGATTATAATCTCAGGCAACAACCGCAGGCCCATTTAAGTGAATGGATCATCGGTCACACAAGCACACTGGTACTCCCTCCATTCACAAGGAAGCTTTAGGGGGACTTTTGCCCCACCCCCCGTTCTCCTGTGAATAGGGAATAAGTGTACTTAGTGGAACAACCCTTTAATCTGTGATCTATAAATACATCCAGGTCCTTCTTTACCAGAGACTTTCCCAGCTTTACTCCCCCTAGGACATATTTTGCATGCCGTTTAATTTTACCCAGATGCATAACTTTACATTTATCCTCAATTGCCAAGTGAATGTCCAAACAGTCAGTCTGTCTAAGTTTGCTTGTAAATCTATGTACATCCTCCATAGACTGTACTGTACTACATAACTTGCTGTCATCTGCAACAATAGAGACAGTGCTATTAATCCCATCTTCTATATCATTTACACAAATACACCAGAAGCTTTTCTCACCATATATATGAATTTCCAAACATTCCCTGAAATAGTACCGCATGTATTCATGAGGAATGATAAAGTACTCTATGGAATAAATGTATTGGTGCTCTGAATAATCAACTATTTCCAGTATATTTCAGACAGGATGAAGGAAAGGCTCTTACTGTATGGGTACAATGACGGAAAATTCTATCTCTAGGTTTGTGGGAAACAGCCTTGTGGTAATGTTCATGTGCAGCTGAGAGGATGCTGGATAATCTGCCACAGCTGTGAACATGCAAATAAAAGCTCCGAGCTACATCAGGAAAAGAGGTCACCCTCGGTCTACTGCAGTTCAAAGCTCCGCTCAGGTCTAAGACATTGTTCCAATCTTTATTTCCGGAACTACTTGTACACTTCCTTTTATATTAGGCTTTTGTACACTTTAAAAACCCAAATCGATAGGCTATAAAGCATTACTCATACAGTAGCTGACTATTCTAATAATAAATGTACCATATTAAAACATTCGGTACATTTGTATTTCAAATTATATTAATAGCATCTGTAACCACAGTGATTTATTCTAGGGAAATAGTCTGTAAAATGAGGCAGCTACATTAGAAAAAACAGCCTGGTACAGCTACAGAAGGTGATGTATGTCAGTGAAACTGCGAGCATCAATATCTCCTCTTTGTAAGATGATAGCATTAATGATGGATTTGCCAGGTATATCCAGTGAAGTATATTTGTTGAAGAAGAGAAGCAGATGATTTTCTTTGTGTCTTTATTCGGTCTTCCTTGCTTTTATACTGAGTCTAAAAATGTGTACTATATGCATGTATATTCAATAAGGATCAGATAATAGGCACTGGTGATATTATGTATAGCATACTCCATTTCTTTTCTAAGATAACTGGGTTCTATGTAAGGGAATTTTGCATACTTTTATGTCAGTTAGGCTAAGGCCCCACGTGGCGTCCTGCAGCAAAAAAGCGCTGTGGAAAAAACTGCGGCGGGAACGCATCACAGGTCTTCCTGCAGCGCTTTAGACAGAAAGTTCGCAGAGGTTTCCTCTGCAGACTTTCTATTTCAATTATACCTATGGGGAAACCGCCACCGTTTCTGTAGGTATAATTGACATGCTTCGATTTCCACAACCGCGCTCTGACTGTAAAACGCCACGGGCAAATCGCGGCATTTATGCCACATGGGGCCCTGGCCTTAAAGATTCACTTTGGTTAATACCTTTTATTTATCCACTTTAGGCTAAGGCCCCACGTAGCAGGCCACAGTAAAAAAGCGCTGTGGGAAAAACCATGGTGGCAACGCATGTAAAATGACTGTAAAATGCCTCCTGACTGCCTATGTATAGTTCCAATAGGAACTACTATGTGATGTTCTGCAATACTATGTATTGCAGTACATTGCACAGGGGATCTGAGATCCCAGCTTCAAGTCCCCTTGTGGGACATGCAAAAAGTGAAAAATCACACACACACACACATAGTAGAAACGCACAAAAATAATAAAAAGTAAAAAAAAAAAAAAAAAACATCTTTACAAATATAATGTAAACAAAAATAAATAAACAAACATGTTAGGTATCCCCATGTGTGTGTAAGTCCCCACTATCCAAAATAGCGATTATTTTTCTGTACTGTGAACACCGTAAAAAAAAATATATAACTGCAATGCACAAATTAACGCATTTTGATCACTTTGATTTCCCCAAAAATTTTTAAAAAAAAGTAATCAGAAAGTCATATATACCAAACATTGGTACCAATCAAAAGTACAACTTGCCCCGCAAATAAAGAGCCCTGACATATCTCCATCAACAGTACAGAATACAGTGACCCCAGGAAAATCATTCATTTTCAAAAAGTGACGTTTTATTTGTAAAAGCGGTAAAACGTAATAAAAACCAATATAAATATGATATCGCTGTAATCGTAATGACCTGCCGGACAAAGCTGCCATGTCATTTTTAATGTAGAGTGAACACCGTAAAAACAAAATGCAAAAATTATGATAGAATTGTATTATTTTGCATGGACCCCCAAAAAACGTAAATAAAATCTAATCAAAACATTATATGTATCCCAAAATGGTGGCAAATGAAAGTACAATTCATCACGCAAAGAATAAGCCCTCACATGTTGACAAAAAACTAAAAAAGTTATGCATTTTGGAAGACGTGGAGGAAAAATATGAAAAAAGTCGGCGAGCATTTACGTACAAACTACCCTGCATCTCATGCCCACTGAGATAGGGCATGTTATTTACTGTTGCAAAGCTGACAGTGCGCTGAATTCAACAAATTCAGTTTTGGCCACCGATATCACAAAAGAGCAGGCATCACAGCTAAACGTCATCACTGGGTGGTGAGGAATGCCCCCCTGATGGTACACTTCTATAGTTTTTTGATGCGAAAGGGGGTTCCTTACTACCCAGCGTTGATGCTGAACTGTGGAGTCAGTTCCTCTGATAGTACAGTGATATCAGTAGCCAAAACTAACTGCACCAATATCTTTGGCACCGATAATATCTGCAAAAAAACTGTGACAGTGGCAGAAGCAATGTGCAGGACAATTGGTAATAAATTTCAGGAAAATGTGGGTCCTCAGGGATGAAGTATCCGCTTTATCCCTCGGAACATGTGAGGTACCTCTCTTCAAAGGCTGTCCTCTATATGGTTACTACTACTAATAATAATAATACATTTTTATTTATATAGGACCGACAAATTCCACAATAAGTAAAGCCATAGTCAGTGCTAGCCAAAAGGTCATGCTGGCATATTTGTCAACCCTGTTTTGGTGTAGACCAGTCAGATTGTCCTTTCCCTGGGTGATGTCATAATAGCAGAGAAGGCTGAAAGATAAGATATGTGAGGGATGGGACCCATGCCAAGATTCACCATCTGTTGCTGTGACAGAACTTTGAGCCTGCCAGTAACTGCAGCATGTGGAAGGGATGCAGAGGAAGCAGAGAAAGGATCATTTCACAATCTGTTGTCCATCCTTGGTAATGGTGGGTGGCACAGAAGAATATAAGACATAACTGTTAAACTAATAGACAACAGCATGCCTGACATTGGAACTGGACATGGAATAAGACATGAATTCAAATGACAAATCAGATAGGGAATCCCTGGGTCATCTAGCACTGCATTGTAGACGGTGAATCAGTCATGCTCAGAGTGTCCCTTTATCATACAGAAAAGACTAAAAAAGAATGCATACATTAGATACAAGAAGCATCACCCAAATATACAAATCTATATTAGCACTCATCTAAAACCATGTACTAAAACAACCACATGTTGCATTCCAAGACATTTGATAGGAATGACGAATACAAGGACCAATTTACAGGGACTGCGCAGATCCAGGGGTGACTTAGAACAGATTTTTTTATTCCATGAAACACAAATACAACACATTTCGATGAATACCTGCTTCAAGTCTGGACAACTTTAAACTAAATGTTATACACACTTGATAAAGGGGTACCTAACACCCCAAAATGCGTCGTGTATTGTATTTGTGTTTCCTGGAATAAAAGAATATGTTCTAAGTCACCCCTGGATCTGCGCATTCCCTGTAAATTGGTTCTTGTATTTGTTTACCCTTTACACCTTTCCATGGTGATACAGTGTGACAGCCGCGTTCCTTCAACCCACCTGCTGAGCTAACATCGCTAAAAAGCTGTTGTGTTTCACACAACTTTTTAAGGTGAGAAGTCCTTTTGCTCATTACCTGTCTACCGTGCCTCTAAGTCATAACGCACTATGTACTGCTCGGTGCCTTTGCTCTTTTTGTTTTCATTTGATAGGATAGAGCATGCTTAATAAATATTCACATATATAAGTCAAAACCCCATTAAATGTAATAATTCATCATGGAATGATAAAAATAGTGCATATACTGTGGAAAAAATGTCCCAAAACATCTAACTATCCCTAATACTGTCCATCTCTAAATATAGCAAATGTACTGTATGTGTTCAAATAGACCAAAATCTGCGGGAAATATCTACAGACAAAAATATGAGCATCACAATAGATGAAATACCAGCTTGTGTGCATATAAAATATGTCACACAACATTATATAACAAGCATATATTACCATAGAAAACAACCATTGTGAGGATTCCCAAAGCCTCACTATGGTTATTTACTATGGTAATATTTGACAAGGGCCAAATTGTGACAACTGGGTGAAAGCATCTTCAAAGTGGTAGGTTTTATGAGTTATTTTCAGTATACAGTGGTTAGAACCTATTAAAATTATCCAGAAAGGGAGAACTAGTGAAACGGTGACAGGTTCATGGTTCATGGACACTCAAAGCTCATTGATGCACATGCAGAGCGAAGACTAGCCTGCCTAGCTGAACCCCATAGAAGAGCTATTGCAGCTCAAAAGTTAATGCGAGCTATGATGGAAACCTGTCAGAACATGCAGCTTGCTCTGCATGTGGCGGTGTAGCCACGCATTGGTCAGAGTGCCCTTGCCAATCACTTGCCACTAGGGTCTATTTGTTTTGGATTCATTACATATATTTTATCAGGTCTTGTGGATTATATGACTTGTGTGCAAAATAAAGGACATCACATGATTTGTATAGATGGAGGGTGATCCCTTAGTATGTTTTCTCTGGTAGGCTCAAGGAAACCCAGTCTGATGCTGTCTGGGTGCATATGCATCACTTGCCTGGAGAAGAAATGAGACCAGGCTGCACTGTGGGTAGAAGACAAGCTGTACCACTTACGTAGACATTGTTGTCGACCAAGTACAGAACTTCATGGTAGCGGTATCCCTATTAAAACTATTTAAGGCAGTTTTAATACCTAGGAAGGAATAAATTTAACTCAAACTGAAGAACAGTGGAGTTTCTGATTATTAAGACAGGTCATGATGTAGGTGATTCACATGGGAATCATTATAATCAAGAAGGGCCTAGAGGTAGTAAGAGTTACCAAAGAGAAAGAGTTGTTTGCGAGTATCTAACTATCTATCTGATATACAGATATATATATATATATATATATATATATATATACATGTAAGAAAGTGTTATGACAAATATATTTTACTACATTATTGTTCAATTATCATTATATGCCTGCAATCTCTGCACCTCTATAGCTATGCATCTGGTCATAATGAAGTAAACTTAAAGGGGTTGTCCAGCAAACATGACAATCAGTGGCCTCAAAAAGGGAACCAGGGACGTCACTACCTGTGACATCCCCAGTTCTCTTCCTGTGGCCATTAAGGCTGCTGATTGGCCTCAGCAGTCACGTGACCACTGAGGCCAATCAGAAGCCTCAGCGGAAGGGAACCAAGACGTCACAGCCAGCGAGAAATTCATCAGCAAGAAGACAGCTGACCGGAACGCCCTGGGAGGACACCAGAGCATCGGGGACAGATGAGTATGTCAGTCCAAAAAAGAAAAAAAATATCCAGCACTTAGAAAATTTTAAAAAAGTTAAAATTTAACTTTTAATAATCATGTGTAAAAAATATATTACATAGAACATTACCAAAGACAAAAGGAGAAAAAGAAAAACAACAAAAAACAAAAAGACAAACCGCTACATATCAAATCTGCATACATGTTTCAGGGCATAAGCCCCTTACTCATAGCACTACTATGAGTAAGGGCTGATGGTCTATTAAAATAGACTTTCGTTAAACTATATGTGAATAGCCCCATTGAAATCATTTAGAGATTTATAAAGCTGTCTAAATGGAAAATTGTTGTTGCTGCCCATGGCAACCAAACACAACACAGGGGTGTTTTTCTGCTGTCTAGTCCTTCTATTTCTCTTTGTTTGTGTATATTTCATTAATCTCATGTGTATGGCCAGAATATTCTCATATTATGTTCAGCCAAACAAAACTGGTTTAGAGCAACCGTTGATGAAAAAATACTTTCATTTAGGCCTCATGCACAAATCATTAAAAAACGTCTGTGTGATAGACAGGGCCGGCGTTAGGGTGGGGGGCAAACTGGGCAAATCGCCCAGGGCCCCCACAACTTAAGAGGCCCCCCTGGGCTGCCAGGTGCTGACTGCCTCTCTCCCCTCTCTCACTTACCCGCGCAGGCTGACAGCTCCTCCCCCTCCTCCCGAAGTCTTGCACTGCTGGGGATGATCAACTACATTGGGCTGCTGCAGCCCAGAGTAATCGATCCCTGACTCGGCTCCAGGTATGTGTTATGTTCTGTGTGTGTGTACATGTTCTGTATGTGTGTGTGTGTACATGTTCTGTGTGCGTGCGTACATACATGTTATGTGTGTGTGTGTACATGTTATGTGTGTGTACATGTTATGTGTGTGTGCTTACGTACGTACATGTTCTGTGTTTGTCTATGTGTGTGGGTGTACATGTTCTTTGTGTGTGTGTATACATGTTATGTGTGTGTATGTGCACACATTTTCTGTCATGTGTCTGTGTGTATGTGTAGTAATACAGATTCCTTATGGTATCCAAAACTTGAACAAGAATTTCATATATATTTGCTTTGCTATGGTGTCAGTATTTACTGCAGTTTTGCATTACATTTGTCATGATGATCACCGTTATATTTCCTAAGATTCTTGCTATATATGTAAATGAAGCCAGATAAAAACTGTCATTTTAAAATGAATTGAAAACTCTTAGGCTAGGTTCACATCTGCTCAGGTCTCTCCGTCGTTCGGCTCCGCCAGGGAAACCAGACCACTGTTTTAGAGGTTACACACAGACACCGGCGGACCCCATTGACTAGAATAGTGTCCACCATTTCAAAACTGAAAGAGGAGCTTTCACATCCTCTGGCACCTGCAGTATTATATACCGCTAGAAAGCTGACAGTCCATTGAATTCAGTGCCCTATCATCTTTCCCGATGTGCGCTCGGGTGCTGGAGATATCGGTGCCGTTAGTTTCGGCACAGATATCACTCCACTGCCAGAAGGGCGGGCCTTACTGCTCAACGTCATAGCTGGGTGGTAAGGAACACCCCCCTGACTGTACTCTTCCTTAGCATTGTACAATCAGGGAGGTGTTCCTTACTCCCAGCAATGACAATGAGCAGTAAGGCCCTCCCTTCTGACGGTGAAGGGATATCGGTGCCGAAACTAACAGCACCAATATCTTCAGCACCCAGACATGTACCATCAAAGCTGACAGTGCACTGAATTCAATGCACTGCCAGCTTTCCAGTGGTATATAAAACTGCGGGTACCAGAGGACGTGAAAGGTACTCTTGAAATTGGTGGAGAGAAAATTTTTGGGGATCACGACCCATGGACTAGTATTATACTCTGGGGTCTCTTCAGAACCCAGAGTATAATGTTCGGAGGCCCAGGGGAAGTGAAAAAAAAAATGGTCTTACCTCTGCTGTGCTCCTGTACTACTTCCTGCTGTAATCAATGACATCACAGACGTGGGTTAGGTCGCCATCATTGTGTGTCAATGACGATAGCTGGACCCACGTGCCTTCTGTGACATCAATGAAGAGGGCAGAAGACAGCAGGAATTTGCGTTGGAGCACAGGAGAGGTAAATAAGACCCCTTTTTTTTTTTTTTTTTTTTTTTTTTAGAACCCGGGCCTCTGAACATTATACTCTGAGGTCAGAAAAGACCCCAGAGTATAATAATAGCAGTTTGTCGGAGCGAAACTGCCAGGCAAACCTCGCGAGGTTCGCCCAACAAATACCAAGTACTGCAGCCGTACTTATCCTCATGCATTCCATATCTCACCCCTATCAGCGAAGTCGTGACGCTGTTCAGTGTCAGCAACGTGATAAGGTCAAGTTGAAAGCGAAAACAAAAGTGGTGTGTGAGTTGGGCTACATATAATCTAATTTATGCCAGTTTACTGCCACAAATAAAGACTGGTGTAGATTTCAACACAGGTACATTGCAGTTTTCATTTTGTATTGTGCACTTTAAAAATTAAAGTTGCACTGTGAACAGTTGCTATGGTTAGCAAAGTCAGCTTTGCTTTTAGATCATTCTCAGAAGTCTGCCTCAATGCGACAGATTTATTAATATAGTCTAAATGTCATGTGCATGAGAGCTAAAGGAAAGTTTTTTTCATCAATGGCTGCCCTAAACTATACAGCGGGCTCAAAATCTCTCACTTTTTACTGGCTATATCTATAGCTATACAGCCAAGAATTCTACCTGCTTTCCCTACCTGTCACCTGGCCACACTATTTACCCATTTTTAAGCTTTCCTATATCAAGATAATCATTTCAATTGTTTCCAATTTCCATGCTACATACCCTTCCTGTAGTATCAAACCTATTACACACTTTTGTATCATCAGCAAACAAGCAAACCTTACCTACCAAACCTTCTCCGATGTCACCTATAAAAATTATTAAAAATAATAGGACCCAGGACAGACCCCTGAAATACACTACTTGTGACTTGACTCTTCTTAGAATGCACACCAATAACAACAACACTCTATATCAAATCCAGGTAGGCAATACGCACGGTGCCACCTTCGTCCAACACTTTTGTAACATAGTGACAAGAAATCAATAACATTAGTTTGATATGATCTGCTCTCAATAAATAGCAGGATAAAAAATGCTGCAAGCCCAACTTCATCAGGCGATTTCAGTAAAAAAAGAAACGGACATCCGACGGACACCCAACAGACCCCATTACAGTAAATGGTCTCCATTTGTGTTAGACCGTATCTGTTTTCTCGTTCTTCTTGTTGGAAGACTAAACATAGATGTGGACCTGTATCCGATTCCACACCAAGGGACAAGGAACAGGTATTCGTGTCTGGATTAAAGTGTGATTTTGACGTACTATCCGTGGTGAAGCGCTGTGTCTTTCTACAAGCCTTCCTGTTCCTTGTCCCTTGGTGTGGATTCGGATACAGGTCCGCTATTGGTATCCCTCTATCTTATCTCGGATGTCACCTAAGTGACGTGTGGTTGTGACTTTAGCTGCTTCTACCCTCTCCAACTTGGTTGAGAAGGTACTGTACGGATATAGGCTGTTGCCAACCACTGCACAGCCTAGGAAAGTGAGGAGGTTTCCATCTATACACCTCTGGACTCTATTGGACTATATCTCAGTGTGGACAGCTCGGTGCCACCCCCATATTCTTTCTTAAACATAGATGTGAACACAGCCTTAGTACTACAAAATACTCATCCTAATTTGCAGAAAAACTGTAGCAAAAATGTCAGGAGTTAATATAGCCATATAGCCATATTTATATTGTACAATATATTCTTAAAGAATATAAAAAGTGATATTCACCTTGAGTCAGCAATTCTGGATTTAAGCTGAAGTCTAATGCATGCAGCAGAGGAATATTACACTTTCTATATTGCTTGCTTTCTCCACTGCCAAGGTTTAAATGGTTGCTGTTAATGGTGTTATTGTGCTAATCTTATTGAATACCAGGAAGATGCAATCTTTCCTTCTTTTTCACTTTGTCCCCTGTGTTCTTTTCTATTAATAACCCAAGATTTTCTAATGTAAAATTCATCCAATGCTGATGTCTTTGCTGTGACCAGGTCTCACAACTGCTGCATATGAGGTCTTGTATCAATTAGTCATCTGTTCTGGCAAGTGCTCTAAAGACAAGAGGGACTAGTCTTCCTATGCTGCACAGCTGTGACACATTGCCTGCCAGAACAAGCGTGGACACTATCTGGGAAATTAACTTCATTCCAGGGATTTTTTCTCTGTGAATCCATGTTCCCCAAATAGCAAACAGTAAAAATATTAATGGGGACAGTTATCATGCTATCCATAATAAAGCATATGTGATGTGAACATTCCACAATGGTAAATGATGCCTAAGGCTTGGCATCAAAGAAAGTCTGTTGGCGATAGAAAATTCCACTGGGAAATTTACTCATAAAACCAACATGTAGGGATGTACACACTGGGGAGTGAGGGGATTTATCAAGCCCTGCACTCCAGAAATCCAAAAAATATGGGTTTGTGACTTTTTGGACTTTGCACAAAAATGTATGTGGTTTTACATTTGTACGCCACTCATTCCACATTTGAAAATAGGATAGAAAAGTGCAGGTGGTTAGGCTGGTGAGTTGATGTACACCAGATTTATCAAATGCAAAAAATTGCAATCTCATTCCAGTAGAAAGTAGGAGAAGCATCTCAAGAGAGTACAGGAGTGGATTTAGCTAAAGGGAGAATTATAAGTGCTTTCTTTATATTTCTCATTCCTTTTTAAATCAGTCTTGGCTTAAGTAAAACTGCAGCAAAACCTGAACCGCGCAGCTTTTCTGCAACCTGTTACCTCAACCTAAAAGAGAAACTGTCTTTGTTATCCATAGCAACCAATCACAGTGCTACTTTCATTTTTCACCAGCAAGAATACAAAATTGTTTATTGTCATTCATTCTGCTTATTTCCAGTGGAAAAAATCAGTCCGTGGTCATGTGATACGGTCCATGGTCATGTGATGAACACACGGGTGCACAGCTTGTTATCGTCACAGCTCAGTAATCAGACATCTGCTTGGTAACGAGTTGTGCACCTGTGTGTCCATCGCATGACTATGGACTGATTTTTATCCATGGGAAGTAAGCAGAATGTCAGGGGCCCCAAGAATTTTAACAGATGGGGCCCATGGTGTTACAGTACCAGCTCCGATAATTAATTATTAATATTATTAATTGATTAAATGTGGTTTTAATTAAGTTATTTATGTGGTGATTATCAGTGTGTTTTTTGTAGTATGGTCAGTTTTCCTTCCCCTGTGCCCTAGCATGAGCAAGTTCTTGAAGGTTCTGTTGAGTCTGCCTAGCAACAGTATCAGATTAGACTGTTTGCTTCAGTGGCAGGAATTTTCATCTTTAGGCTAAGGCCCCATGTGGAGTACTGCAGCAAAAAAGTGCTGCGGGAAAAGCCGCAGCGGCAAAGCTTCGTGGTTCTTCTCGTAGCGCTTTGCAAAGAAAGTTCACAGAGGTTTCCTCTGCAGACTTTCTGCTTCAATTATAACTATAGGGAAACCGCAGACGTTTCTGTAGATATTGTTGACATGCTGCGATTTCCAAAACTGCGACGTTGCGTGTCCACACCACGTATTTTACCACATAGTGGGCATGGGATTCACTAGAGTCCCATCCACTTTGCTGTGACTGTAAAACACTGCAGTTTTTCCTGTGGCATTTACACCGAGGGCGAACCGCGGGATTTACGCCACGTGGGGTCCCGGCCTTACTCTAGGTTTACACCTGCGCCGGATTTCCGTTTTATGGGTCTGCTTGGGGACGCGAAAAATGGAAACCCAATCTGCTTAAAAAGTGATTACCTGCAGAAACCTGGGACCCCATAGACTATAATGGGGTCTGCCGGATTTCCGCCAGAATAATATGCTTGCAGGACTTTTCTCTCCGCATTTTTCAAGTGGATTTGGGGACAGAATTCCCGAATGTAGAGCAAGCGCTGGTGTGAATCCAACCTTAGAAGGCACCTCTGGGAGCAGTACCAGAAGACGGAGCAGTAACCACCCACCTTCCATAAGGGATTTGCTTATATGGACTGTCGCGATGCCTTATTAATGGTGTTTTAGTTCCCCAGCTAATACTGGATGTACTGGCTTTAATACTGGTCTGATTAATTTTGGTGGTTCTTAATTATTTATTGATTAATTATTATTATTTATTATTAATAATAATTGATTTATTATTTAACTGGATTGGTAACCCCTTAATAAAGGCATCACAGTCAAATTTATTCCAAAAGTAAAGTGTGTGTGGTTTTATTTAGTCCTTTATGGTTTATTATAATGGCAGCAATTGGGACTTGTAACACCATGAATGGCAGCGAGCAAAGATCTAGAAAACCATGAGTCATTGATGTAGAAAGTATATTGGAAAATTGTAGAAGTTTTCATTATACAAACAATAACATTAATTTGTTGAAACTGGACAATCCCTTTAATTATTTACAACTTTTGTATTTGTGTTCATAAAAGTGGTGCTACATCACAGTCACACAAAGTGCACTCAATGAAATAAATGTTTCCTTCCACTTTTTTTAGTGGTGGTGAAAAAATGTCAGTGAAGATCTGGCACTGTTCAATAATGTGGGGATTGGATTATTGGTGGATACAGGGGCGCACCGCTAATGAGGCAAAGTGAGGCGGCCGCCTCAGGCGGCACTGTCCGTCACTGTCTGGGGGGGGCGGCATTTTTACTATTTATTTAATGTAAACCAGCCCAGGACAGGCCGCTTTAAAAAAAACAAAGCTGAGTGTGGCCTGTCCTGGGCTGGCTTATGAGACCTCTGCATGTCAGCGCAGGCGGTGATACAATGACATCATTGCGCCTCCTATGCTGAGACGCAGATGTTGTGGAAAAGAAGAGGTGGCGGCAGCTCCATCAAGGCATCGCAGGTAGGTGCGGATAACTTTTTTTTTTTATATATATGAAATAGGCCGTAACCTGCTGGAGTATCCCCAGCAGGTAACCGCCTACTTATTTACCTACCCTCGCGCCTGCTGGTGGCTGCCTCCGCTTCCCTTTCTACTATGGGACGCAGAAGGGGAAGTGGATGCCGCTGTGAGCACCCGCAGGCATCAGTAAGTGAGGTCGCGGGCCTCAAATACTACTATTATTATACTCCGGGGGCTTTTCAGACCCCAGAGTATAATAATCAGAGACCCAGGGGAGGTGAGGTAACATAAAAACCATTGTTACTCTCCAGCGATCCGATGTTACTCCGAGCAGGCTTGGGCCCTCTGGTGACGTCATCAGGTCGCGTTGCCGGCCTGATCACGTGATGTGTGTGTGCAATTAAACAGGGCCAAAAGCTTCAGGGAGTGCACCGGTGTCCATGATAGGTAAGCAACACTGGTTTTTATGTTTGTCACCTCCCCTGGGTCTCCGATTATTATACTCTGGGGTCTGAAAAGACCCCAGAGTATAATAATAGTTCATGGGTGGGGCACTATGGGGCATAATACCGTGTGCAGGGACCACTGTGGAGCATAATACCAGTGCAGGGGCCACTATAGAGCATAATACCATGTGCAGGGGCCACTGTGGAGCATAATACCCTGTGCAGGGGCCACTATGGAGCATAATACTGTGTGCAGGGGCCGCTGCGAGGCATAATACAGTGTGCAGGGACTGCTACGGGCCATAATACTGTGTGCAGGGGCTGCTGTGGAACATTATAGTGTGTGTAAATGAGGCGCTACAAACAGGGGCTATGGCGCCTGTTTATATTATACGCTGTCTGTTTATAGTGACCGTTTGATGTAATTACAGCCTTGTCACATAGACGTGTATAGGACGAGGCTGTAGTTACATTACATGCCTGCTATGAGATGTATGACAAATGTAAACAGAGAAGCAGTCATGGTGCTTACACAGGTACCACGGTTCATTCAAACAGCTGATCAGCAGGGGTCCTGGGTTTTTGAGCCCCGCTGATTAGTTTATTAATGACCTGGAAAACCTTTTAATTAGTTAACACCTGGGGCATTATTAATAATGGGCACTATTTATACAGGACACACATGGACATTATTAATATAAAGATGCACTTGGGAGTATTATTCATTATGGGAGGTTATATCATATTTTATAATTGGGGTAGCAGCAGGATGTGTGTGCAGGTGAGGACAATGTGCGTCAGGTGCTAGAAAAGTGAGGAGCCAAAGATGTCTGTGTTGCAAACTTTACAGAGACAAGTCACAGCTGGAAGACGTGGTCATGGCGGTCCAGAGGGAAGAGAAGGGAAATGTGAAGGATTAGTCAGAGACATCACCTGTAAGTCACAAAATGTCACTGCACTGTATTCACCTAAATGATAGAGGATAAATACCGGATTGATGGGGGTCTGTCTGCTGAGTCCCCCACTGAGCCTGAGAATTGGGTTTTTTCCCCCACTGGGTGGGAATTCAGCCTGACCGCAGCCATACATATAGGTGTTTCACTTGGTGGATGGACGAACCCGCGTGGCTCTCATTCACTTCAATGGGAGTGCCAAAGATACCTGAAGTACAGTACTCAGCTATCTGCGGCGCTCCTATTATAGAGAATGAGGGACATGTGGGCTCGTTCATCCACCAAGCAGAAGATGTGTGAAGTTACTTTCATGGTTAATGCAATGTTGTTGATCTGATACTGAAGTAATGCAGTAAGAAGAATTCTTAAAAACTGTTTTATAACTTTGTGTATTGTGCATATTGTGCGACGATAACAGCATGGGAAGCTAGTAGCATGGAAACTCTATTTTTTTTGGGTGGCGGGGGTGGGGGGCGTCTTTCTATAGTCTGGCTCAGGCAGCAAAGAGGCTAGGTTCACCACTGGGTGGATATAGGAACTCATGTTAAAGGTAACCTGGCCTCCTCATGTGGATGATTAAGTTATTTGCATTGCTTCCTTTCTGTAATTTTTGCAGCAAAGTGAAGTTATAAATGTTTGAAAGCATAAAAAGTCATATGTAAATTAACCTAGCAAATTAACCTTAAAGGGAATCTGTCAGGGCAATTTGGGACACTAAACCACCCACACATTCATATGGACCTGGGGTTTAGTGTCCCAAATCACCCTGTTATATCACAATCCATGGCCGCATTAAAAATAAAAAAGCTTTATACTCACCCTGCCTCTGTACTCCCCATGCCTGCGCACCTCTTCAATGAACCAGAGGAGTACTCCTCGGCTTCAGTGCACATGCCCCGCAAATACGCAGTGAAACCGGTGTATCCATCGTTGGCTTTACTGAAGAACAGCGCAGGCGCCGAGAGGCGTGCCTCATGAATAAGCCGGACCAATCTCACCAAACAGCATTGATCGGACCCTTATCTAGGTAAGTATAAAGGTTTTTTATTTTTAATGCGCCTGCAGATTGCATTACAACAGGGCGATCTGGGACACTAAACCCAGGTGTATAAGGACCTTTGGGTGATTTAGTGTCCCAGATTGACCTGACAGATTCCCTTTAACATAGTCGTGGTGGGAGAAGAACAGTTTCAGCCTAGTCACACTGTCCACTTGCTAATCACAGCTCCTGGGCATGAGTGGCATCTCCCTCACAGTCCCCTCAATACGTAACATCACAAGGGAGATGTCACTCATGCCTAGGCTTAAGCTGCCCTCCTGCCCACTGTGACTACTTAGGTTAACCCTTTTGCACATAATCACGTTAATTTACAGCCAGCACCCGCCACCGGTCAAATGTGACCGCGGCATCTAAAGTGCACAGCCACCATGGGTGCCGTCATCTTTGACCAATCGCCACCCTCCGTGTTGTCATCGGAGGGCGGCGATCGGTTGCTATGACAGACGGGAGCCTATTGAAGGCTCCCAGGCTTGTCATTATATCACTTCTATTACATGCTGCCATAGTATTACAATATTAGTATTGCAATGAATAGTATGAGCGATCAGACCCTCTAGTGTTCAAGGTCCCTAGGGGGTCTGAAAATAAAAGTAAAAGAAAAAAAAGTTTTTAAAAGTATTAAAAAAACAAAAAAAATATAAAAGTTCAAATCACCCCCCCTTTCCCTAGATCACATATAAAAATAAACAAACAATAATAAACATAAACACTTTAGGTATCCCTGCACTCCAAAATACCCGAACTATTAAAATATAAATATATTTATCCCATACAGTGAACGGCGTAGCGGGGGGGAAAAATCAAAATGGCCAAATGGCAATTTTTTCAACACTTTGCCTCCTATAAAAAATGGAGTAAAAAGTGATCAAACCATCAGAACTTCCCTAAATTTGTATCAATAAAAACGCCATCTTGTATACCGCATAAAAAGACGCCTCACCAAGCTCCATACACATAAATATAAAAAAGTTACAGGTGTCAGCACATGGCAACACAAATTTTTTTTTTCTATTTTGCAAAGTTTGACATTTTTTAAAAGGTATCAAAACATTACAAATACTATATAAATTTGGTATCGCCGTGATCGTACTGACCCACAGAATACAGGTAACATGTCATTTTTACCACATAGTGAATGCCTTAAACATTAAACCCACAAAAAATTGTTGCAAATACGTTTTTCTTCCAATTCCCCCTCATTCAGAATTTTTTTCCAGCTTCCCAGGACATTGCACAGCATATTGAATGGTGCCGTTACAAAGTACAATTTGTCTTGCAAACAATAAGCCATTATGTGACTCTGTTAACTGAAAAATGAAAAAATTATGGCTCTTGGAATGGGGAGAGGGAAAAACGGAAATGCAAAAACAAAAATTGTCAGAGGCATGAAAGGGTTAATTTGCATATGACTTTTTATGCTTTCAAACATTTATAATTTCACTTTACTGCAAATATTACAGAGGTCACCAATGGAAAGGGAATTACTTCATACTGCACATGATGGGGCCAGTTCATGGTGCAAAAACCTACCCAACACAGGGGAATGCCAAATTCTGGCAGCTACAGATTCAATAGAGCTCAATTGAAGGGCCAAAAAAAACAGCAGCTCTTTCCGACATTCCCATAGACTTCAGTGGAGATCTAGGGAAACTGCAGTGGGTCCTAGAGGTGGGACCTGTGTCTATGAGACATTTACCACATATCTGTTTGATATTCCATAAATGTTTAAAGGGGTTGTCCAGGAATTGAACTTCTGGGTCAGGAGGCCAGGGAAGGTGAAACATAAAAAAAAAAAAAAAAACATACTCACCTGTCCCCGTCACTCCAGTGTTCACTGCAGCAGTCTTGTCCAGCAGCACCCAGGGGCTTGTTCCGTCGGAAGTCCTTGACGCACGTGACCACTGAGGCAAATCAGGTCACAAGAAAGGACCTGGAACGTCACTCACATACGTTCCCAGTGACGGGTCCTTTCCTGTGACCGTTGAGACTACATTGCGCCTACTGCTTGAAGACACCAGGGACAAGAGGTGTCGAATGGTGAAGCAGGAAGTAGACAGCTCCCTACTTCACCATTGTCTTCAACTCCTCTGCGTCCAGAGGACATGGATGAGTTGGATTTGGGGCAGCCCGGACCCACTGCCAGGAACAGGGGATCAGCAAATGCAGGACTGTCCTGCTGTCCCCTGCTACCACAGGGCCCGCTGCAAGTGCACTGCTGGCCCTATGGTTAAACCGGCCCTGCTAAGCGTTCTGCAAATACAACATGGTACCCGAAAACTATTGCAGAAAAATCTGTGGTTCAAAAACCAAATAGCTCTCTTTCCCTTCTGAGCCCTGTCATGTACGCATGCAGCAGTTTTTTTTTTTTTTTTACCACATATGGGGTATTGCCATGTTCATGAGAAACTGTGTGACAAACAGTTGGGTGCTTTTTCTCCTTTAACTCCTTGTGAAAATGAAAAATTTGGTGACATTTTAGTACTTTTTCATTATCATGTCCAAATGTTAATAAAATCTGCGAAACAGCTGTGGGGTCAAAATGCTCACTATACCCCTTGATAAATTCCTTGAGGGATGTAGTTTCCACAATGGGGTCACTTTGTGGGGGATTTGCATTGTACTGATACTGATGATAGGGGTTCTATAAGTAAGACAAATTGTGAGATGCATATATTTCCTTTAACCCCTTATGAATATGTGTAAATTTTGGATCTAAATGAATGTATTACTAAAAAAAACTAAATGTCTAATTTTTACCTCCAAAATGGGATGATTCATGGAGGGGTTTCTAATACATAGACTTTTAAAATCCTCTTCAGAACTGAAGTGGTCCCTAGGAAATAGGTTTGGGAATTTTTCTTGTAAATTTGGTAAATCGCTGTTAGACTTGTAAACCTTCTAATGTCCAAAATAATTTGAAGGACAATGAAAAGATGATGCCAACATAAAACAGAGATATGGTAGATAATATTTATAAACATATTTTGGTGGTATGACTATCTGTCTGAAAAGCAGTGTTTCACATTTTGAAAATTGCAAAATTTTCCAAATTTCCTATTTTCTTTTTCATGAATAAATAAAAAAAATATCGATGAATGTTTACCACTAACATGAAGTATAATGTATCATGAGAAAACAATCTCAAAACTACTTGGGTAAGCTAAAGCGTCTCAAAGTTATTGCCACAGTGACACGTCAGTTTTGAAAAATGGGGCTGTGTCCTTTAAAGGGTTTATCTGGTTTCTAAAATTGATGACCTATCCTTAGTCTATGGGGTAGCACTGTAATAGCTACACTTGCCACTACAGTTTGTACGGTTAGTGAGCAGCATGGCTCTCCTGCGCTGCCTTAGTACCGGTGATCTACAGAGGTCCCAGGTTTCGGAGCCCCACAGATCTAATATTTTTGAAAATGGTGTGATTTATGGGGGGTTCCTAATATATAGGCTTTTAAAATCCTCTTCAGAACTAAAGTGATCCCTAACAAATAGGTTTGGGAAATTTTCTAGTAAATTTGGTAAATCGCTTTTAGACTTTTAAGCGTTCTAATGTCCAAAATAATTTTAAGGACAATGAAAAGATGATGTCAACATAAAGCAGATATATGGTAGATAATA
This sequence comes from Leptodactylus fallax, assembly GCA_947044405.1. NCBI lineage: Eukaryota > Metazoa > Chordata > Amphibia > Anura > Leptodactylidae > Leptodactylus > Leptodactylus fallax. The sequence continues at coordinate 135,727 of CAMRHE010000001.1, read as the reverse complement.
TTTATAAATATATTTGTGTGGTATAACTGTCTGAAAAGCAGAAAATTTCACATTTTGAAAATTGCAAATTTTTCCAAATTTCCACTAAATTTCCTATTTTTTTTTTATTTTATCATTTTTTTTTTTTTTTTTTATAAAACTTACCTGTCTTCCGGTCCGTCCCTTCTTACATACAGTCTTACATACTTACCTGTCTTCCGGTGTGGACCTTCTGGGCATGGGACATCACTTCTTCTGGGAGTCCAGCACCTCCTCTTCTTGATGTCTGCCAGCCGCCCACGCCTACGCAATAGAGCCGGAGTGGCAGCATATGCAGTTTTTACAGCATTAGGCACAAGCTTTTAGCAACATTTTACAGTTGTCATTTCTCCAATGCATAGCATATAGTAAATACACTGCTTTATATACTGTTCCTTAAACACAAGCAACATTTTAACATATTCTTTTACATTATACTTTTACATTCATCATTATTTCAAATTATGTGCACCAACAAAAAACTCAGCTTCATGTGTGAAACTGAAAGGGGAAGTGACACAATACAGTCGCCTCATGTTGCCGTCTAGTTACATAGCGACATTTTTAGTACTTTACTAAGAACATTAAATCAAGCATAGCAGGTATGTGTTCTCAATCATATCTATGTAATATAGTATTTTGAGAAACTTTGTAAGACTATGTAACATAGCAGATTTTTAGTGGTAGCCCCAAAAAGCATTTCTAAAGAAATGTGTTCCTCACATTGTGACCTCAAAATACGTAACCTCACAGAATGTGCTCAGTAGTACAGCTCTCTAATAGCATGCTAATGTATACTGTTTACATAGTGTTTAAATAAAAGAAAGATAAGCGTGAATATCATAAACCAGGAATAAATGCTATAGGAATTTATATATGCGTAGTCTGATAATGGCCATTCAATGTTAAGAGACTAAAACCTAAACCTAAGTGTTAGTTTAAACCATGAAAATGAACCAGTGTTACAAGAGGCCTCTACTTACACATGCATGTACAAGTAACAAATGTCAAATATATTATTACCTCGATATGTGGAGATAATGCTTTGACCCATATTTAGCTTTATATCTGCAGGTTATGACTGAGGTCATACAAAATAACTATGTGTGAAAATGGCATTTATTACTAAATGACTACTTAACCCTAATTACATGTAGCTTGGTGATACTAACACTTTTCACAATGCATTTTCCATCGCTTGTTGTATTACAGAGCTGCATAGAAGCACCATATGATAGTATGCAATGTGCCTTTGGTATAGAATTGTCAATGTAGGAGACATTTGCTGGGACTTTAAGTTTACCATAGAAAGTATTTTGTAGTCATCTGGGTTGACAAACAAAAGTGACCAACCCTTTTAGATTAAGGCTGGGACCCCACGTAATGTAAACCACAGCGTTTTACAGTCCCTGCAAAGTGGATGGGATTCTGGCTAATCCCATCCACACATTGCAGAAAATTATTCACAGTGTAAATCGCAGCATGTCAATTATATCTACAGAAATGCTGGCATTTTCGCTATAGGTATAACAGAAACAGAAAGTCTGCTTGTGAAAGTCTTTCTGTGAAAAGCGCTGTAGGAAAAACCATGATGCGTGTCCGTCGCGGTTTTTCCTGCAATGCTTTTTGGCTGTGGCTTGCTACGTGGGGGCCTTAGCCTAAAGGTCCATTTATGTGAGGCAATGATCTGCGAATCAGTCATACAAACCTCTAATCCCGATCATTGCCCTATGTAATCATGTTCACCTATCACAGGAGAAACAAATATGAGCTTGTCATAAGCTTATTTTATGTGGACATAAAAATAACAGTTTGTTGGCAGCAAAACTGGGGATATGGTATAAACAAACAATTTCAAGTTTATGTATGTGTGATAGTGTGAATCATGGCACGACCACGAGAATACAGGGCCAGGGGAGACTTCAGGCTCTCTGCCTGGTCCTGTCACTTTTGCATAGCAGTGGCAAGGCGGCCAATCATAACGCCGCTGGAGTGCTGGAAGCATCCTCAGTGCTCCAGACTATTCATTTGCATAATCAGATTTATAAAGTTATCTCTGTAATGAATGCCCAGATTGGAAAAAGAAAAAAGCCATTACATTCAGTAACCCTAATCTATTTTCTTGTATGTGCTCATCCCTGGTGACAGACTCCCTTTATATGTCTCTTTGTGAAGAAGGCGCCAATCGCCAAAATGTAACAGGTTAACATGTTCCATTCTAAAATGTGACTAAACATAAGCCACTTTCCACCGTATAGTACTTGTTCAACTTGACTTGGCTCAGCTCAATTTAGGTACCAGGTAGTTTGTTTTCTGCAGATAGTACCTCCTTTAATGCCCTAGGTGTAAATTGCTAGTTATAAATGGCTGCTTGGATTTGGACATCGCTGTTCCCTCAAGTGACACAGCATGATGATTATCTCTAACTAATCATTACTCTTTAGTGTTTGGCCATGTGACCTTACAGTACTGCCTTGGCTCTCTTGGTAACTCGTCTGAGGATTTTCCAAAAAAGGTACCCAGGACCCAGGGGCGTAATGATGGCGGTCACACCCCCAGAGGGGTAGGGGCCGGCAGCCAGCTGGAGATGGCTGGGGCCCCATAGCACTAAGATAGTGGTCGGGGAAAACCTGGTTCCCAACCACTATACATCTCCTTAATGGAAAGGGGCCTGGCGTTATGTAATGTCTATACATGCTGGCGGGTCTCTTACCAATAGATGCCTGCCCAGGGGAGGTGATTAAAAAAAACAAATACTTATACTCACCTCTCCTGGGCTTCTAACTGTCCCCAGCATCCTCTTCGGGGCTTTTTCAGCCTGTGACTGAGGTCACGCGTGATTGGGCCTCCACTATCATGTGGTGCACGCCAGCGTAATGATGTCAGCATGCCCCACCATGTGGCCAACCTCAGTCGCAGGCAGAAGAGGACCAAAGAGGATGCTGGAGAGAGACGGACAGAGCAAGAATGCCCAGGAGAGGTCAGGTAAGTTGAGTATAAGTGTTTGTTATTTTAATCACCTCCCTAAGCCTCTACTTATTATACTCTGGGGTCTCTATAATAATAGCACCGAAAGTAACCGGAGCCCTAGTCAAAGTTTGCACTGGGGCCCGCATGACTTTAGTTATGCCACTGCCAGGACCACGTACTCTACTTGTCCCCTACTGTTGTGGAAAAATAAAAAAAAATTGGAGGTTCATAGAGCAAAGCCAGTTCCATGCAGTGAAAAAACTGCTATCACTGATCCACACAGGTCCATCAAAGGACTTTATTTCATATTTCTCGGGTATATTTCTGGCACATTGATAATTGACATAAAACTTCATGTGTTCTAAGTTTATCTGCCATACAGGAAAGTTCTCAAAAGTTGAAGAGAAACATAGAGATGGTGGTGGGTTGAGAACTGTACATGTCTTATAGTAGTAGCAGTAGTGTGGTATGTTGAGTTCGGTAGATACTTATTTCCTATGACCTATAACTCCTGTTTATTTGTATTAACATTTAAATATTAAAATATTTTTCAATTCTGTTCTCTACATCAGATGCTTCTCATTACTCATGAGATATGATATCATCAGAATTAATTCCAGGCATGGATGAATCACTTGCGGAACGGACAAATAGCCAGATGTACAAATACTGCATTTTATAAATGTACAACACTCCTAGGAAGAGCATGTAATAACCTAAGTTATAACCGAAGAAATCTAGTATATTGTCTTCAGTACTGGGCATTAAGATCATTCTTTACTCACAAAAATACCAAAAGGTTTTCGCATGTCTAACATTAGCAATGCTATTTTATATTTTATTCACATTAAGATAAAATACCAGGGAATTGCAGAAAAAAATTCCCCTCAACTTACCTCTATTTTGCACAGATGATAGCCTGTATACAGTAAGGCCTCTTGCAGATGACTGTGCTGTGGGTCAGTGTGCTATCCGTGTATTTCACGGATAGCACACTGAGCCATTCTTTTCTATGGGGCCCTACACACAACCATGAATTTCACGGTCCCATGTGCGACATTTAATGAAAGGTGCCGCGGAACCATGAAAAATGCTTTTTTTTTTTTACCACCGTATTTTTAAGCTGCGGTTCACTAGATGGGGTCAGCCTTACACAGTTTTTTTTTTTTTTGTGCAACGTGTGGATGAATGTCATTAACATTTCTGCAGCAGCCAAAAAAGCTGTGTTTCTGCAATGTGGTGCTTTAGCCTAAGAATAAGAGGTAAAGTGTCTAAGAATTATATTTCAATGCTATAGTACTTTTTTTTTTTTTTTTTTTTTTAAACAATTGTGCACCAGTTTACATATAGTATATAAAACATTACCACTGCTTAGCACAGCAGTAACTAAACACTTGAAAAGGTAATCCCATTAGGACTACTCCTATCCATATATGCCAGGGGTCTCAAACATGCAGCCCGCATGCCACATACAGCCCCTGAGGCTTTAATGTGCAGCTGATGGACTTCTCCTTGGTTCTGCCGATCCATCTTGGATTGGCAGCAGTGCCCGGGAGCAGTGAGGTAAGTACTGGCTGGGGAGGACATAAACTGTGTGGAGCCACTACTGGGCAAAAAATTAAACCATGTAGCGCCACTGCTGATGTGGACATTAAACTATGTGGGACCACTGCTGGGGGACATTGAACTGTGAGGCGACACTGCTGGAAGACATTACACTTTGAGGGGTCACTGCTGAGGGACATTAAACTGTGTGGGGCCACTGCTTGGTGACATTAAATTGTACGGGCCACTGCTGGGGGACATTAAACTGTGTGGGGTCTCTGCTGGGGATATTTAACAATAATTTTTTTATTGTATAGAATTTGAAAGGAATGCGGCCCATCAACTACTATTTTTTCCTATGTGCGGATCATTTGCCCGGCTAAGTTTAAAGGGGTTGTCCAGGCAAAAATGGACAACCCTTTCAACTTTTAAATCAGCTGGAGACATTGAAAAAAATAAAAAAAATGCATACTCACCTGTCCCTGATGCTCCGGTGTCATCCCGGTGGTGGCTTTTCCCACGTCTCTTCCGGAGTTCCGATGAAGCTGCTGATTGGCCTCAGCGGTCACGTGACTACTGAGGCCAATCAGCAGCCCTCAGGAAGAGGACCCATGATGTCACAGGTGGTGATATCACATGCCATTCACTGATTGGCCTTAGCGGTCACGCGACCGCTGAGGCCAATCTGTGGCTTCAGCGGAACTCCGGAAGAGACTCGGGAGAAGCCACCACTGGGATGCGTCGGGAGGATACTGGAGCATCTGGGACAGGTGAGTATGCATTTTTTTAAATGCTCCGGCTGATTTAAAAGTTAAAAGGGTTGTCCATTTTTGCCTTGACAACCCCTTTAAGACCCCTGATATACACTGTGTACATTATGGAGGGTGTACTTGGAAAATGTAGAGATTTAATTCTAGAGACCAAATCAAAGTTTAACTCTGATCTGGTCATAATTCAGCCTGAGGCTAAGCCCCCACGTAGTGAGCCACAGCAAAAAATACTGCGGAAAAGACTGCAGTGTTTTTTTTTCCGCAGTGTTTTTCACATAAAGTTTGCACAGTTTTCCTCTGCGGACTTTCTGTCCCTAATATACCTATGCGGAAAACACCAGTGTTTCCGTACGTATGATTTACAGTGGGGGGAAAAAAGTATTTAGTCAGCCACCAATTGTGCAAGTTCTCCCACTTAAAAAGATGAGAGAGGCCTGTAATTGACATCATAGGTAGACCTCAACTATGAGAGAAAAAATGAGAAAACAAATCCAAAAAATCACATTGTCTGATTTTTATGAATTTATTTGCAAATTATGGTGGAAAATAAGTATTTGGTCAATAACAAAAGTTCATCTCAATACTTTGTTATATATCCTTTGTTGGCAATGACAGAGGTCAAACATTTTCTGTAATTCTTCACAAGGTTGGCACACACTGTTGCTGGTATGTTCGCCCATTCCTCCATCCAGATCTCCTCTAGAGCAGTGATGTTTTGGGGCTGTTGCTGGGCAACACGGACTTTCAACTCTCTCCAAAGGTTTTCTATGGGGTTGAGATCTGGAGACTGGTTAGGCCACTCCAGGACCTTTTAATGCTTCTTACAAAGCCACTCCTTCGTTGCCGTGGCGGTGTGCTTGGGATCATTGTCATGCTGAAAGACCCAGACACGTTTCATCTTCAATGCCCTTGCTGATGGAAGGAGGTTTGCACTCAAAATCTCACGATACATGGCTCCATTCATTCTTTCATGTACACGGATCAGTCGTCCTGGTCCCTTTGCAGAGAAACAGCCCCAAAGCATGATGTTGCCACCCCCATGCTTCACAGTAGGCATGGTGTTCTTTGGATGCAACTCAGCATTCACTCTCCTATAAGCACGACGAGTTGTGTTTCTACCAAACAGTTCTACTTTGGTTTCATCTGACCATATGACATTCTCCCAGTACTCTTCTGGAACATCCAGATGCTCTCTAGCAAACTTCAGATGGGCCCGGATATGTACTGGCTTAAGCAGAGGGACATGTCTGGCACTGCAGGATCTGAGTCCCTGGCGGAGTAGTGTGTTACTGACGGTAGCCTTTGTTATGTTAGTCCCAGCTCTCTGCAGGTCATTCACTAGGTTCCCCTGTGTGGTTCTGGGATTTTTGCTCACCATTCTTGTGATCATTTTGACCCCACGGGGTGAGATCTTACGTGGAGCCCCTGATCGAGGGAGATTATCAGTGGTCTGGTATGTCTTCCATTTTCTAATTATTGCTCCTACAGTTGATTTCTTCACACCAAGCTGCTTGCCTATTGCAGATTTAGTTTTCCCAGCCTGGTGCAGGTCTACAATTTTGTTTCTGGTGTCCTTCCACAGCTCTTTGGTCTTCACCATAATGGAGTTTGGAGTGTGACTGTTTGAGGTTGTGGACAGGTGTCTTTTATACTGATAACAATTTCAAACAGGTGCCATTACTACAGGTAATGAGTGGAGGACAGAGGAGCCTCTTAACCCCTTCACGCATTCTCATGTACATGCACGTGGGAGAATGTGATTAGTTACCGCATCCCCACGTGCAGGTACGTGATGGTGATCGAGCGGGCTCAGAAGCAGAGCCCGTGCGATCACCGCGGGAGCCCAGCTGTATCTGACAGCCAGGCTCCCGCTGCAACAGCGGGGACCAGTGATAACACCAATCCCCGCTGTTTAACCCTTAAGATGCCATGGTCAATAGCGACCGCGGCATTTTAAGTGTTTGCTAGCGGCACTTAGTGCCGCGGGCGGCATCGGGAGAGGGTGTCAGCTGTAACTGACAGCTAACACCCTGCTCCTTAACCTCCCATCGGCGCTCAACGCCGATCAGGGTTTTTAACCCCTTGGATGCCGCGGTCAAACATGACTGCGCCATTCAAGGGGTTCCGCCATCTTGCGGGCGGTATCGGAACCGGGTGTTAGCTGTAACTGACAGCTAACACCCTACTCCATAACCCCCGGTCGGAACTGAGTTCCGATTGGAGGTTTTAACCCCTTGGATGCCGCGGTCAAACATGATTGCGGCATTCAAGGGGTTCCGCCATCTTGCCGCCCCCCCGGCACCCCCCGCGGCGAGATCGGGGGGTGCCGATATCTATAATCTGCAGCCGTGGGTCTGCCAAGTGACCCCAGGCTGCCTGGAGACCCCACTACCTGGTTGATCCTGCCGAGACCTCAGGAAGTCAGAGCTGTGTTTCCATAGCGCTGACTTCCTGTATAGGCTGCAAGACACTTGCATGCGTGTGTCTTGCAGTCTATAGTACTGAGCCAGAGATCAAAGTATCTCTGACTCAGGTGTCCTGATGGGACACATGAAAAAGTAAAAAAAAAGTGAAAAAATAAATAAATAAAGTATGTGAAAAAAATTAATAAAAGAATAAAGCCCCAAAAATTCCCTTTTCCTATATAAAATGAATTATATAAAAAATAAACCTAAAAATTAATAAAAACAATACATATTTGGTATCGCCGCGTCCGTAACAACCTGTACAATAAAACTGAAACCATATTTAATGTACACGGTGAACGTCGGGCAAAAAAAAACGCAAAAAAAAACGCCAAAAGTAATGATTTTTCGCCATCTCACCTTACAAAATATGCCATAAAAAGTGATCAAAAAGTCATATGTACCCCAGTACCAATAAAAAGCACAGGTTGTCCTGCAAAAAATAAGCCCTAAACCAACTCTCTAAACTGAAAAATAAAAATGCTACGCATCTTAGAAGATGGCGATGCAAAAAAAATAGATTTATGTCCCCAAATGGGTTTTTGTTCTGCAAAATTGGTATCGCATAAAAAAACAGTATAAATGAGGTATCGCCGTAATCGTACCGACCCGCAGAATAAAGATAACATGTTACTTACGCTCTACGCTGCATGGTGAAAAATTTAAAAGGTAAAACGCAGTGCCAGAATTGATGGGGTTGTTTTTTAATCCACCAAGAAAGAGTTAATAAAATTTATTTAATAAGTTGTAAGCACCTAAAAATGATGTCATTAAAAAATACATCTCATACTGCAAACAACAAGCCCTCATATGGCTACATCACCAGAGAAATAAAGAAAATATAGCTCGTACAATGTGAAGACAAAAAACCCCCAAAAATCGCCAAATCATTAGAACATAACTGGCTGCGGCAGGAAGGGAATGTATAAACTGTGCGAGGATATATCAGGGGACACCCCAGATTTAGAGCTTAGGAGGGATAATAAACCAGAAGTGACCCCCAGAGGTCAATAGGAACTACTGGGGAAATAGTAGGGAATTTAGTGTACCCAATTTTCTACGCACAGCTTACATATTCACTTTTCCCCATCCGCTGTGCAGTCACGTCTGGGATACTAATGCTCATTACACCCCTTGATAAATTCTTTGAGGGGTGCACTTTTCAAAATGGGGTCATTCGCTAGGGGATTCCACTTTACTGGTACTTTAGAGGCTCTGCAAACATGACATGGCATCCAGATCCCAAACATCTGAATCTGCGCTCCAAAAGCCACATAGCGCTCCTTCCCTTCTGTGCCCTACTGTGTTCCCAAACTGCAGTTTATACCCACATGTATTACACTTGTCGTACCCAGAATAACGTACTTAATGTCATATGTGGGCATAAACTGCTGTTTGGGCACAGCTGAGCACAGAAGGGAAGGAGCGCTATTTGGTTTTTGGACGCCATTGCACTTTTGCAGAGCTGAAATGCCAGTACAGTGGAATCCCCTGACATGTCACCCCATTTTGGAAACTACACCTCTGAAGGAATTTATCCTGGGGTACAGTGAGCATTTTTAACCCCCAAGTGTTGCTATAATTTATTATCCATAAATGAATACGCAGCTGATGGTGAAAGGTGAAAATGACAATTTACCCAGGAATACGACATTTCAGTGCGTAATATGTTGTGCCCGGCTTGTATCAGAGATGAAAGCTCCAAAAGCTGTTGTGCCCGGGATCCCCACTCACCAGTTTTTGGAGTGTGTGTCTGTGCAGACATAAACTGGGCACAACATATTGGACACTGAAATGGCATATCTATAGAAAAATTTCATTTTTAACTTTTCATTATCAGCTGCGCATTCATTTCTGGAAATTAAAAGAATGCAACACTTAAGGGTTAATAATGTTCGCTACCCCACTTGATAAATCCCTTGAAGGGTATAGTTTCCAAAATGGGGTGACATGTCTGCGGATTCCACTTTACTGGCAATTCATGGGCTCTGCAAAAGTGGCATGGTGTCCAAAAAGCAAACTGTGCTCCAAAAACCAAAATAGCGCTCCTTCCCTTCTGTGCCCGGCTGTGCCCAAACAGCAGTTTATACCCACATATGGCATTAAGTACGTTATCCTGGGTACACCAGTGTCATACATGTGGGCATAAACTGTCATTTGGGCACACAGCAGGGCACAAATGGGAAGGAGCGCTATGTGCTTTTGGAGCGCATATTTAGATTGTTGTTTTTTTGGACGCCGTGTCACATTTGCAGAGACCCTAAAATTGCCCCTACAAAATGGGTGGTCACTTCTTGGGGAATTCCAATTTACTGGCACCTCCAGGGCTCTGCAAAAACAACATGGCGACGAGAAAGTACTCCAAAAGCTAAAAAAACACAGTGCTCCTTCCCTTCTGAGCCCTGCTGTGTGCCCAAGCAGCAGTTTATACCCACATATTTAATTTTTTTTGTCCCCGGGATAGCCCACTTAATAGTTTTAGGAGTTCATGTCTCTGATGCCACAAAGTGGCCGCAACGTATTAGGCACTGAAATTGGATATTTCTTTAAAAATTTGAATTTTCACTTTGTACATTAATTTTTGGGAAGCATTTTTAGGCTCAAAATCATAATATCCCTTGATACATTCCTTGAGGGGTGTAGTTTTCAAAATGGGGTCACTTTTAGGGGGCTTCCACTGTATTGATACTTTGGGGGCTCTGCAAATGCGACATGGTACCTGAAAACTATTCCACCAAAATCTGCCTTCCAAAAGCCAAATAGCGCTCTTTCCATTCTGAGCCCTGCCATGTACCCATACAGCAGATTACAACCACATATGGGGTATTGCCGTGTTCAGGAGCAATTGTTTTGCAAACTGTGGGGTGCTTTGTCTCCTTTAACCCATTGTGAAAATGAAAACTTTGGGGATAAAGTGACATTTTAGTAATGTTTCATTTATACATCCCAGTGTTAGCAAAATCTGTGAAACGGCTGTAAGGTCAAAATGCTCACTATACCCCTTGATGAATTCTGTGAGGGGTGTAATTTCCAAAATGGGGTCACTTTTTGGGGTTTTCCTTTGTATTGGTACTCTAGGGACTTTGCAAATGAGACATGGCACCTGAAAACTATTCCAGCAAAATCTGCTTTTCAGACGCCCAGTGTCGCTCCTTCCCTTCCGTGCGCTGCCATTCGCCCAAACATCAGTTTACACCCACTTGTGGGGTATTTCCATGCTCGGGAGAAATTGCATAACAAACTGTGAGATGCATTTTCTCCTTTAACCCTTTGTGAATGTGTTAATTTTAGGGCTAAATTAAGGAATTAGTGGGAAAAAATTAAATGTCTAAATTTCACCTCCATATTGTTTTAATTCCAGTGAAATGCTTAAAGGGTTAACAAACTTCCCAAATGTTATTTTGAATTATTTGAGGGGTGCAGTTTTGAAAATGGAGTCATTTATGGGGGTTTCTAATATATAGACCATTATAATCCTCTTCAGAACTGAAGTGGTCCCTAAAAAATTAGTTTGGGAAATTTTCTTGTAAATCTGCAAAATTGCTGTTACACTTGTAAGCCTTCTAACATCCAAAATAAATAACAGGACGATTAAAAGATGATGCCGATATATAGCAGAGATATGGTAGATAATATGTATTAATGTATTTGGGTGGTATGACTATCTGTCTGAAAAGCAGAGCATTTCACATTTTGAAAATTGCGATTTTTTTTTTTTCCAAATTTCCATCAAATTTCCTATTTTTTTATAAATAAATACAAAAATATTCATTAGTGTTTACCACTAACATGAAGTACAATGTGTCACAAAAAAACAACCTCAAAATCACTTGTGTAAGTTAAGTCGTCTCAAAGTTATTGCCATATAAAGTGACACATGTCAGTTTTGAAAAACGAGGCCTGGTCCTTAACGTACTTTTGGGCTCGGTCTTGAAGGGGTTAAAGAAGAAGTTACAGGTCTGTGAGAGCCAGAAATCTTGCTTATTTGTAGGTGACCAAATACTTATTTTCCACCATAATTTGCAAATAAATTCTTAAAAAATCAGACAATGTGATTTTCTATATATGTTTTCTAATTTTGTCTCTCATAGTTGAGGACTACCTATGATGTCAATTACAGGCCTCTCTCATCTTTTTAAATGGGAGAACTTGCACAATTGGTGGCTGACTAAATAAATACTTTTTTTCACTCACTGTACATGCTGCGATTTTCAAAAACGTAAATCTCATCCACTGAATCTCATTCACTTTGAAGGTACTTTAAAACGCCATGCACAAAACTATGCATTTTTGCAGTGTGGGGTCCAGGTCTATAAAAATATTCAGGAGAGGAGAGAGAGGAGCAGGATAACAATTTGTCAGACAACCTAATGGATGCTTCTAAAGGGCATCCTGCAGCTTGTATTGTAGTGTATAGATGTAGAGTATATACATCTGGATATACAGGCAAGCTGTAGATGCTAAACAAAGCAAACATTTTAACTACAACCAATTAGAAATATTTTTTTTTACCAATATATAATTCAATAATAATAATAATAATTATAATACATTGATGCAAAGATATACATAGGCTTCAAGTTACAAAGTGTGTCAGAAACAAAAAATATGCTTTCACACCCTCCAAAAGTGCAGCTGACATGAAAGAAGGGGTAATTTGAATATAAGACAGCACAGTATGGGCATACATAAGTGTGTACTGCAGGTGGTATAAGAAGAACAAGCCTGCAGGACGACCATTGTTCTGAAAGAGTAAAAAAGTACAGTTTCCAACTTTCCATGCACAAGAGGAATTTACAACTTGTTTTATCTTGCTGTTAGTTACACTCATATGTTTGGCATCGGGTGTATGAAGTCTCTGAGGGTTTGGTAAAGAAAGTGCTGAAGAAATAGACTGCATTATATTTTGTCAATTTACATAGCAGCTTGCTGTACTTTACAGTTTACATTGCACTATTTACTTTTGCTTCATTACTCCACATAACCTTATCACTGTTAGTTTATTAACCCCCATCATTTTATTGTAGCTTTAGTTAGTGTTCTATAAGAGTATCCACACGTTTAGGTTTTTTATTCTGTTTTTAAAGTAAAAATTAGGTATGGATTTTAAAGAGTGAGAACCTACACAGGACAAATGGTTTTAACGGTTTGTGTGAACGATCCGAGAAAAAAATTGAACTTGCTATTTCTCGGGCCGTTTTTACAGACACCTCAATAGACTAATCTCTGTGTCATGTGAATGTAGCCTAACCCATCACATGGCCGCATTAATTTCACTATCTGTGAATGGGCTATTCTCATGACCGATATTTTGTCCATTATAACAGACCGTCAAAATATAGGTCATTCTCTATTTTTGTCTGTTTACACATAGCCCTCCATACACTCAAATTCAAAATCTGTAATACCACATGCTATCTATAATACCGGTGTTGTCTTATGTTGTAGAGAGGCCGTTGGGCCCAATCATAGTCCAGGGCCTGATAGCAATTGCTATCTCTGCACCCCTTATAGCTACACCCCCATTAGTGGAGCAAGTATATTCAACCCTGACCCTTGTCAAGATTAGAAGCACTGTTGCAGCAGAAGAATGCTGTCACAATGTCACTTCCTTCTCCATTTTGCCACAGAGAGACTGTTGTCATAAGATAACCCTGTTCACATACACTATAAGGACATATGACGTAGAAGATCCAAGATGTCCGTCCACTATATGGATAGCTACTTGAATGGTCAACAATGCTACATTTCTCATTTTGTGAGGCAACCCCTTTAGCTAGTGACTGGTACTATATTATATTTTGAAACACAACTCTTCTATTACTTCTATTGGGAATAGCTGAATGAATACGGTGGGTGACTATCTCCTCAATACAGACTCAGGTGCATGTTTGGGTGCATTTTTAATATTGCAGAGACAATTCTTCATATCTTTCACCTGACAAGTATGAACATACAAAATTCTATGTCTCTGCAGGAGTTAAGCTACTGTCGGAGGGTCTACTACTTATACATTGCAGACCGTCCGTGTAATAGGGTAATAATATCTGTTTTACCAGGGACAGTGGAAGTCTCTTTCAGTCTATTTTAGGAGACTTAACAACAATATGAAGTAGTTATAACAAATAAAATCATAATGTTTATTTGTGGGAACTGGAACAGGCTGTGGCAACAGATATAGGTGTCCATTATGAAGCCCTGCCTATCTTCTTGCCCATAACATGGAGTATTTGTAACATGTGATGTTATAGCGTTTACTTGCAGGGACAAGGACAGGCTATAGCAGTACTTTTCTACTATGAAGCCCTGCCTATGCTCTTGCCCAAACTATAACTATTCTAAATAGAGACAGCAAAGAGAGAAGGGTTAGCTGAGTAGTGGTATGTTGATCATACAGTGCTGACAATTGTCTAATCCCCTCTCCCCACTAGAATAAATGCATGCTTAGTGGGGAATCCAAAAATATAACTGTGGACTCAACAAGCATTTGGCTGATAGATATTTAAGGTGGCCAGCTTTGTTCTACTCAGATATCTAATTGAAAATCTGGCTAGTAAAGACAGAAAATTATAGAAATGGATTATCATCTGAAGACATTTTAGCTTAGTCATTTCACTCTCAGTACACTTCCTCTAATTGTAACTTGGCAACATCACAGGATCGATAATTCAAAATAACTTACTTTGGCCAGATCTCCCTTGGAAAGTGAAAAGGCCTGTTAATCTGCAGTTCTATTAAATGAACATAACAGCTATAAAAGATGGCTGAAAGTGGCATCTATAGCGCTGTATATCGGTCATTTTTGCTTAAGGAACAGGCTGCGCTTGATCTTCCAGGGATCAAATTGATTTACACCAGGTATTCCATATCCCTATCACATATTACAAATATTCCATATGACTACCTTTGTATCAAGAAGCAGGATGTAGCATTGTTATGTGTCTGGAAATAACCATAAAAGAAAATCAGAGGCCATCAATGGCAAGATTTACAGCTGTTAACACACTAAAGAAATTGATGATATGTCACTAGGAAATGTCATCAGTGTCCAATTGGTGAAGGTCTGATCACTGTAAAACCTATAGATCGCTGGAACAAATTGTCGAAGCATCTGGAAAGTGCTACATCCCTTTGACAATTTTGGGCCCTAGGAATAAAGCCAGCTCAACATTTACACACTTTCTAATACAGTTTCTGGTTGCTTGGAATATTAGCTCTGCTATAACTCAGAGTGTATTTAACTTTGCGTTTTCTTCTTAGGGTGAGGTCAAACAATGCAACCTTGGGTGCTCCCAAAGCCCTGCTCCACCATAGCGGCCAATGACAGCATGTTATTGTGAGTAAAGCTTCAGTTTTGCGCTCAGCATCACTCACACATTGGCCATAGCAGTTAGGTACAGCTTCAGTCATGAAGTTGGATGTGGCGTTGGCCGCATCATATGTGTGTGCATCTATGGGTCTGAGGAAAAACAGCAGAGACGGCACATGGATGATATTCATGTGCTGCCCATGCTTTCCATGAACCCATTAATTTCATGCAGTGAACCTGGGTCACAAAACAGACAGAAATTAGACCAGTCCTGAGTTTTGCCCTGGGCTCACGACCCCTTACACAGACTAATGTTAATACATTGGTGTGTGTGATAATATTGGGTCTAATAATAGTGCAGACATGTACTGTAAGATTATCCATATACTGTATGTGGCTCCCCTTCTGATCACTGTTTACATTCTACTGTAACAGTGGTTATACCAAACAGAAATTTGTGCAGTTCACGTGATATGATCCTATGAATCCATTAACTAATGGTCAATTAAAGAGATTTACATATCATGATGATAATGTATGATAGCTTAGATTATTATGTGCAAACCCTGCTTTGTCTCTGAGGAAAGACCTTGTATTTCTACATTCAGACATGTCTGTGACAATCTGTAACTGGGAAATATAGTAAAGTCATTATAACAAAAATCTTTTACGCAACTTTTCTACAAAACTTTTCTACAAGGTATATGATTCTGTCCTTATCCAGCATTGTTGTTTGGAGCTGCACAACTGTATCAAACATTGGAAGCTTTATATTCTTGGTAACATTTGAAGTGACCCAGACCTGTGTCCTGTCATCAATACTTGTCATCAACATGAACTGTGGCCTATGGCATTCACATCATTGTAGATCATGTTAGCTTTGTCAGTGATCAATTGCATACTGACTGAATAGTAAGAGCAGAGCAGAACACAGGTCAGTCTGTTTACCTGACCCATGCCACAGTTCACACACATACTTGTGTAGAGGGGAAAGGAAACCCTAAGTAGGTAAGATCAAATATATACAGTCATCATAGCTGTAATGTACAAGTAATTTATCCAGCTGCCTTTGGTGACTAATAAGAAATAATAGGCTAATTTTACAATTTTGTACATATGCACCAAGCAGTTTCTTGTCACTCTAGCATTCAATGTATACCAGTCTTTCACTATGGATTTTAAAAGATGAACAATAACATTGATACAGGTGGCTGAATTGATACCCTGTGTTATGTCTAGTGGAGGGCCTGAGAAGACACAAAGGTTCACACAGCATCACAGAGAGAATCCCTGTGTCATGCAAGCACTATACCAGTTTGCCTCACTATGTAACGCTCCTACAAAGTCTTCAGAAAATACTTAGATGGGGATTGTACAAACTTTCTCATTTAAAGTTGATGGTCTTGTGTCTGTGGGCACAGAAAGTAAAGCAAACCAATAATTCCTTATAAAACTGTAATTTTCATTTCCTTTATTGCCATGAAATAGACCGTGAACATCTGCTGATGAGATAAATTTCTAGAGCTTTATTACATTTTTTATGTTCTCTTATGTTTATTTAGATTACTGTATATCAAATATTAATTATGTTATCTCTTGTTTATTATTATCAAGATCAATGAATATGCTGGTCTATTATGATAACTTCTACTTAATCAAATGTGCCCAGTTGCAAGAGGGTTTTTATTGAGTAGGGTGGGATATAGAATGTGCATAATGTTTAGTGAGTGTGAATAGGTGGATTGGTAAGGTATAAAGATCGAGTGATCCCTCTCCTAAAGTATATAGGATATTCTGTTGTCATTCTGTAAACAGGCAAAGCTCTGAAATGGTATCAGTGTCCCTAATCCCTAGTTTACGTTTCATCCACCAGCAGTGTATTGGACTGTACTAAACTGTGTATGTTCTAGTTATTTATTGTACTGTTGTTCAGTTATACTAGTTTGGTGCACAACGTGGTGGCATTTTCTTATGTCTCACAGACAGTTAAGGTATTCATGTATAAAGTTATATAATATTCCTTTAGTCCCTTTTAGAGTCCATGCACACAGTAAATAATCTTCTAAACAGCTGTTTGGTAAAAGATGGAGTATTTGCTTTTTGTAGATTGTCCTCAGTCAGTGAATTATATAAACATTTCTATGTGTTTTCTCCTTCACAAAACAAAGCTATTGTTTATGTATCGAAAGGGGGATTTGTTTGTAGAGTGAGCCAAGTCTGAAATAAACCGGATTACAAATCTGTAGTAAACTGTTTGTCATGGCCTTAAAGGGATTGTTCTACCTTTGCAGGATAGGTGATGAATGTTAGAATGGGAGACCACACCCCTGCTCCCTGTGGCTATGTGGATGACTTGTACCTTAGTGCTATTATCATAAGCCAAAAGTCTGGCATGGCAAAAAGAAAGTCATAGATTTATTTGGCCTACAGAGTGCATGTTGGCTATCATGACATGTCTGTTTTAGTATAATACTTGTATTCTTCATGAAATAACAATTTTGGAGAATTGTGTCTTAAAAATCTGTGTTGTGTCATTTTAAATTAATTCTATCAGCAGTAAATTGATTATAAACCTAATACCAGTACTTTGTAGAGGTGCTTCTACAGTTTCCAACTATATCTCTGCTATTCAGTTTTGGAGCCCCATTCTCATGTAAATCATTTCGGGTGATTTATGGATGTGCCGTGCTTTGCCTGGGCTTTAGTCTCAGCTCTATGTTCTCAGGCAAAGTTCTTGTCCTCTAATTTGCATATAAATATCAAATTAATCAATATAATATAAATATAAATTATCATGAAAATAAGGCTATAAAGCTGATGATCTGAAGCATATTTGGAAATTGTAGAATCACCTCTACAAGGTACTGGAATCAACTTTAGAACCAATTTACTGCTGACAGACTCCCTTTACAGGGGTGCATCTTTACACAGTCTGCCACTGACTGGAAAGTGTCAGCGTGTGCAGGAATATATCCCAAACTGGCAACACCCATTTGTCAATTTATTCATACCAAATGCATAAATTTGTCAATTTATTCATACCAGAAGCACAGCATAACACAGTATTATTTACTAGTTATTTCTGAGCTACTTGAAGTCCTCATTAAGGCTAAGGCCCAATGTAGCTGGCCGCAGCCAAAAGGCGCCACAGAAAAGACTGCAGTGAAAATGCGTTGCATTTTTCCTCTGCGGACTTTCTGTCCCTATTATACCTATATGGAAAACGCCAGCATTTCCGTAGGTATAATCGACATGCTGCAATTTACAAGAACACAATGGTTTTTGAAATCGCAGCATGTCTGTTGCTGATATTTTTCGGCAAGGTGTGGATGGGATTAGCCAGAATTCCATACACTTTACATGTACTGTAAAACGCCAAAGTTTTTTGCAGGCACTGTAAAACACTGCAGTGTTTTCGCAACTTGGGGCCACGGTCTAAATAACAATTCTGCAGCATCTTTACATTTTTGGTATACCTCTATTCCTTCTAGAAATGTCTGAATAAATTGACAACTTGATGTGACTAGTCAGCGTGTGTCCTCACATACTCTGACACTGCCTAATCAGGGTTGCCAGGGGTAGACTGTGTAAGGATGCACTGGTTTAAAATGGCACACCAAGGAGTCCTAAGAATGGATTCTCTGGAATTTTCATTTAATGGGGAATACAAGTAGTTCATAAAAGCAAAAATTTCAGGAGAACTGAGAGATCCATTAAAAAGTACCTCTCTGTGCCACTTATGCCTTCTTTTGTCTTGATCAAGATAAAACTTTCATGTTCATATTTTGCCATATTTTTTTTTAGAGCAGATCACATGGACCAGTGATGTAGCAGTTTTAGTTTACATTGCTACACCCATATATACAGATCTAAGGAAAAGCTGTGTATATCAATTTCTGTATACCCAATCATATACTCACCTGCAATCCCTTAAATGTGAAAATAGTGAAAGTGAAGACATGATTAAAATCTTTAAATGGTCACTGTTGTTTCAACAAACTTTACTTAACTCAAAATTTTGTAATATATCATATCAGAGAAAAATGTTTTTTCTGAAATATCTGCTATATCTGTCTCTGGACAGGCTGCAATTCACATGTAGAAGTCAAAGTAGAGGGGAATGAGCATGAGATGAAGCAGATAGTAGCAGAGAGACACAGACTGCAAGCAGCTAACTAGGAAGTTTTGTATAACAGTTCAAGTGGATTACTCAATGCATATCCATACTTCTCTCTATATGCCCCGCATAGTCCTCGGACTGTTAAAAGAGAGAAAGTTATGGAACAGATTCACCTCTACTCACTGTGTGCAGTGTCTGACAGGTAGTCCCCACCCACCAGCTCAGGAAGAACCCTAAACTACAGCCTGCAGAGGGGAAAACTGCTACATACAGTAATGCAAAATATAAGTCAGGTAGTGTTACATGTACACACACGCATGCTTAGTCTGAAATGTCACCTGAAACGACGACTGTGATTTAAATATGATAAGGGTTTACATAAGGTTCAGGAGGGAAGTCTTTTTAACAGATCTGAGATTAGTTGGGGTGGAGACCAGAATGTCAGGAAATATGATTTTACTGAAAGAGTAGAAGAGGCCTCATATGGTTAGAAAATGTACAGTACAATGTACAGTGTGAAGTTACACATGCCACGGATAAACACGTCTATCCAAAGATAGAAATAAAAGAAAAATAATATAAAGACTTATTTTTTTTTTTGCCAGCAGCTCACTTTGTTTTATGTTACTATAATCTTACTTTCCCTATATGTTAGATTCAGTTATTGTTACCAATTGTTGAACTTGCTTTTTACAGTCAGTTAAATAGGTTCATGTCAACAGAGAATATGTATTTTATACTAAAACTCAGTATTTATTTTATAATGATGGTTGTAGTGTTGCAAAGCTTCTGACAAAGATGCTGCAGCAAAATATTTTTTATTTTATTTTTTTAAAAAACATCACTGGGAATGTAAAAAGAGTGTCACAAGTGTATTGCAGTCCTATGACGGCAGAATTTCGACACGTGTTTCAAGGCCTGGGTTACGCAGTAAATAGGGTGAAAGAATGATTTCACACATCTTCACTATTTTATGGTGGCTGTGCAATGTATTTCCACCCTCCTAGGAATCAGGCCGTGTACAATGTAAACAATGAAGAGGTCATGGGTCTTGTACGAGCGCCTGAATGTAGGACCCCCAATGATCTCTTATTGATGGTAGATGGTAGTGTGTGCATTTCCTTACTGAGAAGAATGTAGTATACATATATCGTCGGCAGTGGATAACTTCATAACATGGTGATGTGAACAGAGCCTTGGCCCTCATGCAATAAATATTTTGGCACCCATATTACAGATGTAAATCCTGGCCCAATCAGGGTTGTAATGACCAGAAATGGCATCACCAGAGATTCCTAGTACAGATGCCAAATTATGGTTGTCTGCATGAGGCCTAACCCTGGAGGAAGAACCAGGATGGATAGCCTATAGCAGCTGTTGAGAGGGAACGACCATATAATGGTAGCAGTGATGAAGAAAGTCAGATCACAGCTCCAGACCTTCTGTCACGTTCTTGTCTATGGGATCCCTAGTGTCCAGGTAGGCCAGACTATCAATATCTGGATACAGCTATATATACAAGAGTATAGTAGAGGAATAGTTTTATTATAGGAGCTGCATGCATGACCCCTGCCTGCAGGATGAGAATTGTGGCCTGTGATACAATGGAGTCATCTCTGAGGCACAGATTAGAGCTGAGGTAAATTAGTTACAGACATCACAACAAGCACAAGGGCTCTGCTGACGGGAACACTACAGGGCTGGGGAGCTGCTCGGAGGGGCGGGGCCATGGTGGGGGCGGGGCTGGGAACTCCCTCTCCTTGCCTCGGAGTTGCTGTGTGAGGTTATTGTGAGGCGCAGGGCTGAGAAGTGTCCGGGGGAAGCTGCTACATCAGGGCTGCAGGGGAGCTCCGTGTGACAGGATCCTGCCAGCCCTCCACACACACAGGGCGTTAGCTGTACGGCACTGAGGTATGTGTGCCTGGGACTCTTAGCTATAACCGGGACGGCAGAGGACACTTGTGTGCAGGGTCCGATGCATTAGTATTGATTCATTGTGAGACTGATGGTATTGGGGAGGGGGAGAATTGGCAGGATGACGATGGAGGTTATGCCTGTATATGCTGTACTTTACGTGGAGCAGAACTGAAGTTCTCAGTCTTTTGAGGGGCTGCATTGTTTGTGCATATAGTGGTAACACATGGAGTGGCTTTAGCTGCAGCCTGTGTAATACTCCATTAATATCAGCAGATGACACACTCAGCTCTGCTACATCTGCCTATGATTAGCCTCAGAGTGCGAGGCAGCGTGCTGGCTGTGGTGTAACATATGTTGGTGGCACATTGTTACAAGCTTGTCATGTAGTGTACAGAGGTGTGACGACACAGGGCAATAAAGGGAACTTGCTGGGGGGGGGGGGGGGGCTGTGCCATCTGAGCACCTTTCATCATCCCAGGGGGCTGTGGGGAAAATCATCTGAACCCAGCTGTAAATGTAATGATGGCAGCCCTGCCCTTGCTATGCCATAAAACCATTCATAGTGTCTTCAGCCCTGCCTGGAGAGAATTGTTTGGACCCACTCCTCTAAATCATGGGGGATTCAGACTCCCAGGAGAATATTTCAGAGATTTACTGTGGATCCATCATTACTTTTGTGTGATGCCAGTACAGACTAGATGTGGTGGGAGGATGCATTATCACAAGCCTTGTGCCCTCACATCACCATGCTGCAGACTCATGTGACAGTCAGGACATGACAGATCAACCAGTTGCTGCTCTTGTGTCTTCACCCAGTGCGCTTTACACCGCTATGTTGTTTTCTATAAACTTTTCTAATGTAGTTTCAAGTTCCCGAAAGATAGCTTTGATAAATGTAAAAAAAAGTGCTCATATTCATTTCCTACTGGAAATCCACAACGTTTTACAGAGAAATTGCACAGTGAATAAACTTTGCATTCAGTGTTTTCCCCACTATTTTTGAAAGGCCTAGAATCTAACATGTTTTAGTTTCAATAGCACAGTATGGCAGCATATTATAATTTTCGTGTGACCACTGTGCTATTGAATGTAAAATAACATGGTGTTCCAGTCTGATGGGTACAGAAGACTTCTGGCAAATAACATTGAAGGCCTGTCCTTAGAATAAGCCAACCATGTGTGATCATTGGGGTTCTGTTCTCCAGGATCCCTTCTGATCAACTGAAAGAATCAGTGCTGTGGCTCTCAATGCTGTCCTGTCTGCCCTTGTGTCTCTCATTCACTGGGGTCGAGTTACATTTCTAGACATGGCCCCATGTAAATGAACAGCGCTGTGTTGGAGAAGCACCCATTAGAATGTCAGTGCCCCTTAGTTCTGCTGATCAGTAGGTGCGCTGGGGACTAACCCCACAAATCACATAGTTATGGCCTATCCAGGAGAAAGTGATAGGGGATTACGACACAACATGGATCTAGAAAGCTGTCTTTTGATGTAAAATGAATAACTTGCTTTTAAAGAAAAGCGAAAACTCACTGAATTCAATCAAATATATACATATTTTTATATGGTTGTTACAAGATTTGACTTCTGATCAGACTATTAGGGTAAATCCATGCACAGCGTATTTGCTGCAGATTTTCTATGAATTTACTGATGGAAAATCAAAAGTGCAATATAGTAACAGCAAGGCAGATGAGATTACCAGTATATGGGGAGACCAGGTGAGATAGTCTTATGTGCAGGGCCTGCACTGGCCATTCACATAGGATGAAAGTTGATGCCAATCGATTTATACTATGAACAATCCCACGATCAAAATATCCACCAACTACCTGATTAAGGGGTGGCTTAAAAAAGATACTATTGAATTTGCGCAAAATAGAAAAATATTTGGCCAATTTCGCACAATCATGGCATCTAAATTATATTTTCAGCCAAGATTATTTTTTTTTTCCAACAGGACTGATCACTTTTTTGGCGGACAAAAGTCTTCTGTTGGACATCACACAAATGGTCATTTATGGTAAATTTTTGAATAAGTGTCGACTGAATGTCCATTTTGGAAGACTTTTATCTATGTATATCATATATTAAATCATGTTTGTCATACAACTTATTTTACTGTGGATAAAAATGTTGTATGTGATCCTGCCTTCATAACTTTTAGCCATAGTCCTAATTAGAGGTGAGCGAATCGAAGCTGCAGAAGTGGAATTCAATACGAATTTCAGGAAATATTCGTTTTGCATCAAATCTGAATTTCTTCATGCTTCGTGGTAATGATTCGCATTTAGTTCAAAAGGAACTCTGGGAATGCAGCCAATCAGCAGCCATCCCTGTAATGTCACATCCCTTTAACCCCTTCGCGAGCACACACGGCATGTTTGACCGCTGCATCCAAGGTGTTAAATCCCCCCGATCGGTTATGGAGCAGGGTGTTAGCTGTAACTGTCAGCCACACCCTGCTCCATAACCGATCCGGGGTTTAACAACTTGGATGTGGCGGTCAAACATGACCGCCACATCCAAGGGGTTCCGCCAATTTGCCGCCCAACCCGGCTCTCTGCAGCCAATAAATAGCTGTTTGTGGTACGTGATTCGCCGCGACTTAATTCGGATCGAATAGAATCATATCGTGAAGATGCCGAATCAAATTTTTGAATACTTCGCTCATCTCTAGTCATAATATTCAGTTTACAGGCCAGTCATTACTATTTTGACATCTGAAAAGAAACTGTGCACAAGTGGTGATTGCCACAAAAGGGCCTTTCTGAGTGACTCAATTTTTTTTTTAACATTTAAAATTTTTTATTAAAGTTTTTGTATAACAGTAAGCAAACAACAACACAGTAGCAACAAAGGTGGAGGTTAGGATAACGGTTAGGGTTAGGGAGCAGAGCGGAAGGGGCGGGAAAAACAAGATACGTCAGACTGGTAACAGAAAGGATCAGGGGAGGGAGGTCAATAACGTGACTCAATTTTTTGCATGTCAGTCAGTTTCATCTTAGTAGTAGTTTTGATGTTATTATATTGAGTCATTTACTGTACATGCTGGGGTTATAGCTGGAGATGATAAAAAAAATAATCCATTATCCGTCCTATCTACTAATACTCTTTATTTGTAGAGTACACAGCATGGGGTTTCACAAATTTCTATATTGTTAACTGTGTCTCAAATCTGATAACTTTTATCATTTGGGAGCCATGGTGTTGATCAGCAGATTGACACCTGACACCCCTGGCTAACAGCTGATCTTAGCAAGGGACATTTACCTGGCATCATCCATGCAATACATGGAAGGCTAAAGTCCATCAGAGCCGTTTGTTTTGGCTCATAGAGGGTGCTCTTAGGTGTCCCTTTTCTATAATGTCAATATGTAGATGACAAAAATAACATAAGATTTACACCTGTCCTGTGCTGCCTGAACAGTACATATTTACAGATTATAAGGATGTCCAAAGGACCTCTGGAATCATAATAATATTATTATTATTCTCCCTATAGAATTTCAATGTGCTGTTATATTGGTTTATCAGTCATTTTACAGTGAGAAAAAGTGGTCTGATTTCTGCTGAAAATGATGAAAGGAAGTGACTACAGGAACAGACTGATAAAGTTGTAGAACATTCCTTACAAGCCAGCATTATCTGTAGCCATTGTCTCTAGCTGTACCTGATGTTACATAGTAATGTGCCTCTGGCCCTTTCTATAGGCTATTTTAAGAATTACAAACTGGTTGAAACTTCTTGTGCAATTTATGCAGTGTATTGGGTGTACTATATACGTGTATGTTTGCGTTAGCCTTTATGATTTTTTTTTCTGAATAATGTCATATTACCAGAAAGTAAACAAATACA
Organism: Leptodactylus fallax; assembly: GCA_947044405.1. NCBI lineage: Eukaryota > Metazoa > Chordata > Amphibia > Anura > Leptodactylidae > Leptodactylus > Leptodactylus fallax. Next base: position 110,754 of record CAMRHE010000001.1, on the reverse strand, counting down.
ATTACAAATTCCTTTGAGGTTTTGGTCAGGGATGGGCGGTGCAATATTCTTTACCTATAATGTTGAACTGCTATGTGTATTTTTACCATGGCATGTAAAAGATCTGTCATTTCAGGGAAGATATCTAATAATCTGCGTGTACTGAAGGTTGCTGAAAAGTTTTTTACATATGTTGGTAACTTCATTTCATCAGAGACAGCCTATTTCAGAATGCGGACACCACAGTGATCTACTGATTGTTGTTGGTCTGAGTCCTGATGTCCCCAGGACACAGCTGTAATACAAGGGATAGCCTTGTCTAGCTAGACATTGTAATGTAGCATTCAGTGTAATGCATATATGGCTTAAGCCTGTCAGAGCTACCACTGAGCAACTCTGTTCAAGCTCGCAACTGGTGTTATCTATGACATCCATACACACTATTGATGCATATGAACAGGGGTTGTCCTGATGAGACATCCCCTTTAGAAAAAAAAAAAGTATTAATGATGTAGGGAATTAGAATTATTTTGTGGTCTTGTCCGGTTATTGTAATGTACAGTTTATCTCAATTTGGTTTTGCTACTGGTCTGATGTATTTGCTTATACAGTCATGTCCTTACAGCAGGGATCCCTAACTGGGGTGCCTTGGAAACCCTCTTGGGAACCACAACACTGGTTGGGAACATGACAACATGCCTTCATGAAACATTATCTGTGTTCTTGGGATGTTCTTTGTTTTGGTAAAAAAAAAATATTTGGTAGGGGTGCTAAATTAATTTTTTTTTTTTTTTTTTTTAGGGGTGCTCTTAGTCTAAAAAGGTTGGTAAAGACTGCCTTACCGCATAGTCTCATTACTTAATGGCATTCATACATTCTGTAGTTTCAAGGATGTGTGTGTTATTTAAACTTTTTATATTCATAGCTTATCTACCTGGTATCTGAAATGATATATAAATGAGCATAAAACCTCTGTAAATATGGTTGTAACTGTCCTGTAGTATTCTTGTTTGTGGGGCAGGCTCGCTGCTGGGAGATCTTTTGGTTAGCTGTTTTCAGCAAGAGAACTGCTGTCAGTATTAGTTTTAAAGAGATTCTATCATTGGGAAAGGCATTTTTCAATATCACCACATCGTAATAGCCTTTGGAAAGGCTATTCTTCTCCTACCTTTATTTTTCTGATCCGCGCCGCCATTTCTGAGAATTTTCTTTTTTCTTATTCTTTATATGTATAAGAAAAATTACCAACTCCAGCTTCAAAATAAAATGATTAATTAGTTTTAACTATAATATACAATTATTAATATTGTATAATTAATTAGATGCATAGTTTGTTGCATATTTACTTTCATACCATTGTCACCTAGTTTTTAATGAATTAGAGAATCTTTACAGCTTCTGACTGACCAAGGCTGTCAGCCTTTTTGTGAAGGAATCAGGAGTCAGTCTGTGGAAAATTGGAGGAGTTGGAGTCGGTGGCTTGGCCTACTGACTCCAGATCCCTGGTGCTGGTCACAGTACCCTCCTAATTTTCAGTATCCACGTAGTAGAATAAGAACCATATTTAGCTGTGCTGAATTGAAGAATGGATAAATTGGGTGCCATTTCTCTTGAGCAGTACAGACATATTAAAATCACTACTGCAGCCCCCAGGTATACTTCGAAGATCTGATAAACCAGACCCACTTTCAAACTTTTAAATTAGTTTGATACTGAAATATTTTCATAAGACTATTTCTGCTAGATGGATTCCAATTCAAGGAGTTTTCTAATAAAAACTTTCAATACCAAAAAAAGTAATTTGATTCTCATAGTGAGTACATCACAAAGTAAGAGACTGCCAATGATGGCAATTCTCCTTGACTGTCTAATTATGCAATAAAATTGATTCCTTGGCACAGATCCTGCACGTGGTCTCACTACCCCCTTACTGCATGCCTGTAAACAATAGTAGGGCATGAAGTTCAATGTTTGCAGGGCAGAGGTGCTTGCAAAGTACAAGTTTTAGCCTGTCGTTGCAGAGCTGTATGGGCATTCTGCCACCATTATTGCAAAATCAGTTTGAGTCACCGGTTGCGGCACTGTGCTTGATATATTGTTGTGAACCGATGCTTTTTAATAGTCAGTGTATGGAAATTTGTTATGAGCTTTCCATTCTGTTCTCAGCTGTTCTTCAAAGTGCAAAATAGCATTTCCAGGCCATAACTTGTTCAGCTTCCAAAGTGCCAACGCTACAGTGGAAACTTCACATAAGCCTAAAATGTTGACTAACTTTAGTCTGTTTCCTTTATAACAGTTTTAGTGGAGATCTTTGGAAAAATGGTGACGCTTGCGTGTCCTTTCTGATTCCATAGACGTAATTTATAGCTCATTCATACCTAGAAGTCTAGGTTACAGATACCGTGGACTGGATGTGATGTTCGGCAACCAATAACAGTGCCTGCAGTTGTGCTCTCTATGATCTGCTGTGTGTTTGTCCCAGGTGCTCATTTCACTGGTCGTAAGCTGGCCATAAACATTAGATAATTATTGTCTGAGCCAGCCAATTTCGGCAGCACTGCTTGACTATCTAAGGCTAGGTTCACATCTGCGTCGCAGTCTCCGTAGGAGACTCCGAAAATAGGTGGAGAGAAGTCCTGCATGGATGTAGTATAAAAATGGCAGAAACACAGTGGACACCCGGCGGACCCCATTATAGTCTATGGGGGTCCGTGAGTAACCACTGTTTTAGTCCCCCGGCGGATCCGAATGATGAAGAGCCCAGCACAAGTCTGAACATAGCCTAACGTGTTTGGCAGGCTTCCCAGCTCTTCCCCCAACAGCTGATGTTATGGAGAGAATGATTGTCCAGTTGGTTTTTGACTATAGTCTTTTTTGTTCTCTGCCGGATCAGGTTGCCACTTTGGTCGCAGTGGACAGAAAGGTCAGTTTTTAGTTTTTGGTATATAATCTCCATTAGCCCTCATTTATCAATCTAAACTATTCTTGCCCATGGCGTGTTTATTTTTCATCAGTTTTGGTACATTTCACAAATTCTAATAACACAGAAATTTTACATTTGTATATTCACCTTTAGCAAAAAAAAAAAACCTATACATATTTTGTATCGTCATATTGTACCGACATCTCAGAGCTGATGTTTTCTCCCACACCTCCACAGTGGAGCTGACAAGACTGTTTACCTGCCTCTATGTACAGGAGACAACTAGAAAGCATAGACTAAAATGCACCACCCCACCTGCTGTAGTTGTTTGTGGAAACTGGCCTGCTAGTGCATCCTGTTATGTGCCCAGCCTGTCATCTGTCCTGCCTTTGGCAGGGTGGGCTGGTGGAAAAGGCGGGTTTCCGGGGTATCATTTGGCTTTCCCCATTCTCAGGCTTAAGTCCTCTGCGGATGCTGTCTTGAATTTTCCCCCAATGTTCTTGCCTCGATGATGAGGACAAGATTTGGCTGCGTTTTTGGCATTCAGGAATTACCTCTAAGCTAAGGAATCCCTCTTCTCCCTTCAATGAAGCCAACCAGTGGTGGGACACATGGCTGTTCTAATTGAGGCTTCCTAACTGACTGGTGGCACATGCTGGATTTTGCTGCCAAAATTTTGAAATTTGGATTTAATAATAATAATAGTCCTTTAATAGTCCCACAATGGGGAAATTCAGTGTGTTACAGCAGCAAAGATAAGCAGATTCAAATACAAATACAACATGTACAGGAATGTCCCAAGGTAAGAGGCATTACATTGATAGTAGACAGACAGATAGGACGTAGCGGGGGGGGGGGGGGCTTTAACAGGCAGAAAGATATTTCAGTTCTCTGTGTGTATTGATCACCGCTTAGGTCGGTGTTGGTTGTACAGCCTAACCGCGGTGTGGAGGAAAGACTTCCGATAGCGCTCCTTCTCACACTTAGGGTGGAGCAGTCGGTCACTGACAGTACTGCCCAGCGCTATCACAGTCTCATGCATGGGAAGGGACTTCTTCTTCTGCATGGAGCTCACCACGGACAGTATCCTTCTGTCACCCACCACCTGCACTGGGTCCAGTGGGCTCCCCAGTATAGAGCTGGCCCTTCTAATCAGCTTGTCAAGTTGGCTCTATGTGTCCCTGGTTTCATTTGCTGCTGCCTTCTACTGTACACCTCCTTCTTACTAGACCCTTCAGAGATCTTCGATGCAAAATGGTGACAGTGAAAAATCCAAATTTCTCATAAAAAAAAAAAACTACAGCTGTGTCAATCGAAAAATAAAAAAAAAGTTAAGTCCTGGAATGCAATAATGAAACAAATAAATGCTTGGTCCTAAAGGGGTTAATAGGTAACTAGAATCCACAGAGGTTAGTTATGTAACTGTGTATTTTGTGTGTGTGTGTGTGTGTGTGTGTGTGTGTGTGTGGTGGATGCTACAATTACTAGTGCGGTTACCATTGTGGAAGTAGCCATAGTGCCATAGTGAGCGAGCACAGTTTATAAAGCTGCCTGCATTGCTCATCCAGTGCAGTACAATGTATGATTAATTCTGTGTCACAGAAATGTGTGTACATTGTATTTCAGTCCAGTACAGTGAATGGAGGCCAAAAAGCGGATTAATGAATTACAATATCCTGCTGTTCCTATTATACAAACTGATAAGACAGAAAACAAACACAAGGCTGTAGGAAGCAATAAAACTACGCTGTGAACGCTGTTAGAGGTTTCAATGCGCCATTGTTCTTGAGCTTTCAATGACAAACCCAAGAGGCAGAGGACCCCCCAAAACAGTTTACCCTCTATTACAGAGAGCTATTGGGAATAGTTTCTCATGGTACAAAGAAAAATGCATTGCTGTGTACTGTTACTCTGCTTTGAAATGGTTTTACCCTAAAGTTCAGGTGCTCCCATGGAGTGAAGTATCAAGTATTCACCTATGGTTAATATTGGGCTTATTGTGATAAACTGTTTTTTTATTTATTTAGATGGTGTGGAGGATGACTCAGCTATTGTATCCTCCATTTTGGATTCCAGGGCCATGTGGGCCATGCCTGTAGCCATTTTACATTCCTCTTTTGTCTAGAGAGCTCATCCGCCACCAGATGGCTTAATGGGATGTGGCCCCTCTTTTGTTTCTTATCCAATAGCCATGTGCCAGAACTATTTTACAACTTTGCCGCCAATCACGTTATGCTAATTATAGTAAGGGTGGGTTCACACCTGCGCTTGGTGTCCGTCCGTCGCCAATCCAGTGAAAATCTCGGCGAACTGGATTGGTGTCGGATACAGACCGGTCAGCGGCGCATTGGTTAAAAACCCATTCATTTGAATGGGTTTTTAAAGCAGTGCGCGGGTGTGCGCTTACACCCTCTGCGCTGCCAATCCTTTTTTTTTCGTCGGAAACAAAGTCGGACATGTAGGACTTCGTGTCCGACGAAAAAAAAAAGGATTCGCAGCGCAGAGGGTGTAAGCGCACACCCTCGCACTGCTTTAAAAACCCATTCAAATGAATGGGTTTTTAACCAATGCGCCGCTGACCGGTCTGTATCCGACGCCAATCCAGTTCGCCGAGATTTTCACTGGATTGGCGACGGACGAACACCAAGCGCAGGTGTGAACCCACCCTAACCCGACCTGTTCTCTGTCCACACTGTACTTAAAAACATTTTTCCCTCCATTAAAGCAGAACCCACTATATACACGATAGCTGTGTGTTGTGTTGTTCTCTATGCTATAGTTTATACATCAACTTTATTCATTTGGACTTCAATACGGTGATACTTAGAGCAGATTGCACTCACAATGGTTTTTCAAATCTTGCTACATAGAAACTATCAAAATGCAGGCTAGGTACACCTGACAAAGGACTGACACCTGTCTGGATATAATGTTTTGGTCAATTGGTATGCAGACGATATGCTATTAAATAGCATTGCAGGAAAAACTACTCTAGGCTCTTAAATATACAGTAATATATTAAAGGGAGTCTGTCAGTATCAAAATTGTTATTAATCTAGCCTCAGTACCTTAAAGTGCCCATAGCCATGATCACAGTGCTATAATTTATTTGTTGAATGACTGATTTTGCCAAAAAATAGATTTTTATTACTACGCAAATGAGCTAAGAGTGCATCAGGGGCGTGTTCTGAGGCGACTGAGCATTAGAGCATTCCTCCCGCACAATACCCCTCCGAACAATACTGATGTAATAGGAGTTTTCCCCTACCTTCTCCCGAGCAAGAGGAAGATCTTGTTGCAATTCACAACCATCCCAGAACACACCCATGATGCTCACTTGTATAGGAATTAATAGCAGATTTTTGTCAAAATCAAGCGGCCATTCTGCAAACTATAGCACTTCTCACGGCTTTGAGCACTATAAGGTACTGGCGCTGGTTTATTAACAATTTTTTTTTGCTGACAGAGTCCGTTTAAGCTCTGCCATACCCTACAATATATACCTAGACTTGTGAAATCTCCTACTGTCTGTATTGTAAAGCTTGGGAACTTGCATAGATCAAAAATGTCCTAGGTAACATTTCCATAGGTTTTTCCTAATGTGGCTAACCATATTTATTTTGTTAACTAAGGTTTTTGTAATTAGTTTTTCGATGTATTTCTAGCATTCGCCTTTAATTCTAGAAACTGGAAAATGCTGCCCGTGTCTGGCCGTCCGCCTGACCTCAGTCCACATTTATCGGTGAGCCAAGCATGCCATTCTGAGCATAGTTGGCGTGAGTGAAAAGCACTGTGAATGGTAAATGGGTGTTGGAAGTGAACAATCTGCTGCCTGGCACTATACGTTCCAGTATTGTGATACCCGTGCTAAATTACACAGCTGTACGCACACTGTACTCTTCTTTCATTTTTCCTTTTGTCTTGTCACTTTTCTTGTCTCTACTGAAGACTTCATATGTACCATGTGAGCACAATTTGGGGTTTGTGTGTTTGGGGTCACTTTGTGTTTATTGACATTCAGATAACCTTGATAATATATATCTTTTTTTTTTTTTTTAAATAAAGGTTAGAGCAAGTCTGCCTGGTATTGCACAACCTATATATATGTATATACAGTACATACGCTATATGAACAAAAATATTGGAACATACCACTTAATTGTTAAATTCAGGTGTTTCATTCAGTCCCATTGTCACAAGTATATAAAATCCATCACCCAGCCATGCAGTCTGCCTTTACAACCATGGATCATTCTAAAGAACTGACTCAGGCAGATTTATTAAAATGGTCTAAAAGCAAAATTGGCTTAGTTGCCCATAGCAACCAATCACAGAATGCAAAAAATAGCTGTGCAGTGATTGGTTGCTATGGGCAACTAAGACAGTTTTCCTTTTAGGCCAGTTCATGAGGTTTCTTCTGTCCTAGGTATTCAATGATAAACTTTAAGTTGTATTGTTGAAAAGTGGAAGGCTTTAAGAACCACATCAACTTCAGAAAGTGTCAGACCAGGTACAGTTACAGAGCGGGTGCATTGTAGTCTGACATGCATGTCACTTCCTGAGAAGAGGAAGTGGAGGTGAGTATTATAGTTCTGGATAAATCCCTTTAATAACTCCGGTACACTTTCACTATTTCTGGTATATCTCATACCAGTATTCTAGCATGAGTAAGGCTGAGGCCCCACGTTGTGGAAACGCAGCATTTTTTTGTTGCAGATTTTGATGTGTCTTTTTTTGAGCCAAACCCAAGAATAGCTACAAAAGGAATGGGAAATATATAGGACGTTCTTATACTTCTACCTTCTGTTCAATCCATTCCTGGCCTTGGCTCAAAAAACCGCTACAAAATCTGCAACAAAAAAAGCTGTGTTTCCGCAACATGAGGCCTTTGCCTGACACATTTACTATAAGGCTAAGGCATTTTCACCCCACTCTGCCCATTTTCATCTTTGGCCCAAAAGGAGGGACATGCGCCGCATTTATGCCCATCTACTTTAAAAAAAAAAAAAAAAAAACTGGTGTAGATTGGTAAGTAAATATCCAAGTTCCCCCATGGTCTTTGTCTTTGAGATAACCCCAGACATCCATCAATGTCTGGGATGAATTTTAGATCACCTACATTAATAAATAGCTACTGACCAGCAGAAAATTTGCTCAGCTTGAGATTTCATTCACTTTCTGATCCCAATATTTGTTAGGGTGGGTTCACACTACCGTTGGATGTCCGTTATGATGGAGTCCGTAAAAAAAAAAAAAAAACGGACACCTATCATAACAGACATTAACGGACACTAACTGATGTTAATGTGTCTATTTTTTTTTTAACTGATCCATTTAATGAATCAGTTAAAAAAAAAAAAAAACGGACACATTAGCATTAGTTAGTGTCCGTTGTTATACTGTCAGGCAGTATAACGGACACCTGTCCGTTACCCATAGACTATGATGTTAAAAAATAACAAACTCTTGATGTCCGTCATGAAACCGTTTTTTTTCATGGACACAAAAGTCCTACATGTCGGATTTTTTTGTCCGTGAAAAATAACAGAAGTGAAGGATTTGGTGTAAAATGGACACAAGATGAAATTCCATTGACATGAATGGAAATTTTAATGAATTTGTGATGGTTCTGCTAGTGTTCATTGCTAAAATCTTGTAACGGATAATAGCAAGGGTCACTAGCGGTAGTGTGAACAACCCCTTACTTTCAAAATGCTATCTACAGCTTTATTACAGGTTACGTCTGTGAGTGGAACATGACCACACATGCTAAATACATGGCTACAGCTTTTACCACGGCACACAGGAAGCCTTTTGGGAAGACCACCCCATTATCCAGACTGTAACACATTTCATTTCCACCATACTATCACATAGTATCATGCATACTGACCATCTTCCCCGACCCCCCCCCCCCACATGTTTCAATGCTGTTTTTGGTGGTACAGTATACCATAGAGTAAAGTTTACCGTACAGTATACTCAGTGGTGAACCTAGCCTCTTTGCTGCCTGAGGCGGACTATAGAAAGACGCCCCCCCCCCCCCCCAAAAAAAAAAACAAAAAAAAAAACTGAGTTTACATGCTACTAGTTTAACACACTGTTATCGTCCCACAATATACACAATACACAAAGTTATAAAACAGTTTTTAAGAATTCTTCCTGTATTATTTTAGTATCAGATCAACAACACGGCATTAACAATGAAAATAACTTCACATATCTTCTGCTTGGTGGATGGACGAGCCCACGCGGCCCCCATTCTCTATAATAGGAACGCCGCAGATAGCTGAGTACTGGACTTCGGCTATCTTTGGCACTCCCATTAAAGTGAATGAGAGCCATGCGGGTTAGTCTATCCACCAAGTGACACACCTATATATATGGCTGCAGCCAGGCTGGATTCCCACCTAGTGGGGGGGAAAAAACCCAATTCTCAGGCTCAGTGGGGGGACTCAGCAGACAGACCCCCATCAATCCGGTATTTATCCTCTATCATTTAGGTGAATACAGGGTAGTAACATTTTGTGACTTACAGGTGACGTCTCTGACTAATCCTTCACATTTCCCTTCTCTTCCCTTTGGACCGCCATGACCACTTCTTCCAGCTGTGACTTGTCTCTGTAAAATTTGCAACACAGACATCTTTGGCTCCTCACTTTTCCAGGCATCCAACCCACATTGTCCTCACCTACACAAAGCCCCCATTCTGCTGCTACCCCCAATTATAAAATATGATATAACCCCCCAGGACCCCCACTGATCAGCTGTTTGAATGGTACCTGTGTAAGTGCCGTGACCGCTTCTCTGTTTACATAGTGTAATTCATCTCATAGTGGCCATACCATGTAACTACAGCCTCGTCCTGTACATGTCTACAGTATGTGACAAGGCTACAATTACATCACACGGCCACTATAAACAGACAACGTATAATATAAACAGGTGCCATAGCCCATGTTTATAGCGCCCCATTTACACACACTATAATGTTCCACAGCAGCCCCTGCACACAGTATTACACAGTGTTATGGCCCGCAGCGGCCCCTGCACACTGTATTATGCCTTGCAGCGGCCCCTGCACACGGTATTATGCTCCATAGTGGCCACTGCACACGGTATTATGTTCCACAGCAACTCCTGCGCACAGTTTTATGCCCCATATTGGCCCCTGCACACGGTATTATGCTCCACAGTGGCCCCAGCACACGGTATTATGCTCTATAGTGGCCCTTGCACTGGTATTATGCTCCATAGTGGCCCCTGCACTTGTATTATGCTCCATAGTGACCCCTGCACCCAGTATTATGCTCCATAGTGGCCCCTGCACTCGGTATTATGCTCTATAGTGGCCCCTGCACTTGTATTATGCTCCAGAGTGGCCCCTGCACAGGGTATTATGCCCCATAGTGGACCACCCATGAACTATTATTATACTCTGGGGTCTTTTCAGACCCCAGAGTATAATGATTGGAGACCCAGGGGAGAATACAAACATAAAAACCAGAGTTACTTACCTATCCTGGACACCGGTGCACTCCTTGCAGCTTTCGGCCCTGTTTAATTGCGCACACACGTCACGTGATCAGGCCGGCGACGCGACCTGATGACGTCACCAGAGGCGTTCAAGGGCCCCGGCCCCCCCCCAGTCAAGCCTGTTCGGGGTTACATCGGATCGCAGGAGGTGAGTAACATTGGTTTTTATGTTCCCTCACCAATCCTAGGCCTCCGATTATTATACTCCGGGGTCTGAATAGACTGTTTGACTTTATTATTTTAAAGATAAATTTGGGCTGGGTACTAATGGGGGGAGTTCATACAGTAGCTGGCTACAAGTAACAGAATCACCTCTGTGATATAGAGTAGTAATGTAGTGAATGGGTTTTAAACAAATCCAATCCACACGCCACAGAAAAAAATCTGCAGTGCGAGGTGTCTTCTGCTGCGGGTTTTGAGCATGCAGAAATTATAGCTGTTTGTTTGGCTGCGGTTTTCAACCATTGCAATGCAAAGCTTGAAAACTGGGTCAGCCACTATGGAATTGTGGCTAAAAGCTGTGGCAAATGCCGGATGTTTTTGGCGCCGGCAGGTCCGTTACTGTTATCCTGCTGTGGACCTGTCCTGTGGCTTTAACCTATAGATTGTACCTATATACCTCCCTGCTTCAACTCTTTGAGAGGTGTGTATATTTGTTGTATATTTTATTTCATGAAGTGCAGTCAAAGCTGGCTGATATTTGGCATCAGGTAGCCAATGCAGCTACCTAGAAATGGCTAGTATTGACTTCTGAGTGTTACAGTGGAGTGACTATTGATCTCTGTATATTTCTAGCTCTTAGAAAAGGTTGTTATAATTCAGGTTAGCAAGCTCTTATAATGTTTACTGCACTAGCAGTAACTACAGTAAACTTTGTAGGGATGAGAACATAAATGGGTACAATTTTTAGATCTTGCAGAATTTGTGCACTCCATTTCTAGTCACATAGTACATATGTACCACTACTAAACCTAGTTATATCAAGACAATTAATGACTCTGGTATATAGACTGCAATTTATGGAGCCTAAATATTTTTTATAGTGTTAGCATTGCATAATTGTGGCTCATTGTTTCCCATAACATTGGCTCTGTATGACAAATGTTGTCATGTAATACTGCTTTAGATGGAGTAGCATATGCTTTGTTTCTAGAAACAGCACCCCGCTTGTCCATGGGCTATGGCTGGTATTGCACTTCATTTCCAATCAAGTCAGTGTAACTGAGTTACAGTATGAACAAGAGCAACACTGTTTCTAGAAACCAAATGTACTTTTTTTTTTTCCTAAAGATGTTTACGTCGTGTTTGTAATGTTGTTTAACTTGTAAGCCTCTGTCTGTCTGGTATAAATTTACTACAAAAAATAGAGTGGCTACACTTTTCCATAAAAATGTACCTAGAATGAAAACTATGGGTGACAAACTTGTTACGTACATACTCTGTCATATGTGAAATGTGGACCATAATCATGGTGTAAACTGAGCTTAGCCTTGGGGAACATAAATGTATAGCAATAAAAACCAAGGAAATTCATATCTATGTTCACACAGTATAAAATAGGTGGCAGAAAAATTGGGGGTTAAATTTTCCTCCAAAATCAGCTGTTGCGTTTAGTTTAATTTTTTTCTGCTTTCCATTGATTTAAATAGGATTTTGAATTCTGATTATGCTTGAAGATTTTTTTTTTTTTTTTAAATTGAGCTGCTCTATACACTGATCCATAATCTTGTTTTCTGGCAGAAGACATACCAAACAATATGACTAAGCATAAGGAGCTGTAGCTAAAGCTATACACCAAACATAGTGTTATCCTCATGCATATACCCTGTACATCATTCTGCAGTGTGTATGTTGTCTGATTTCAGTTTATTTTGCTGTGTAGTGGTTCATTTGCAATTATAATACTGCTTGTTCTTTACATCTCCATGTTCCTTATTAATTTATTTTCACATGACTAATTGATTTGGGGTTGTTGGAATTGTTGGCAGGAGGGTGTTGTCTGTATGTCATTTGACAGAATTGATTTCTCCTGACCTTGGAAGATGGAACATTCAGCTGTTTGGGACTTTCAGTTGTCCCACATAAATTATTGTGAGATTAAATAAAACTAGGAGAATTTATCTTTCTCAGATCTTTCTGAGATCTGGGCTGTATATATGCTTCAAACTGATATGTTTGTAACATATTTTGCAGTGTTCAGAGACATCACTGCCAAAATGATAGATTCTATTCATCCTTAAAGGGGTTTTCCGGGCAAAAAAATGAATTTTCAAAAAAAAAAGTTAGTGCTATTAATAGGTTAATAAGTGCATCCAAATACCTTTACAGTGTTTTCAGTGATTTCTGGGTTCTCTGTGAGCTCCTGGCATACTCTGTATTTGTTTACATCTGCATCTTCCTGTTCTCTGCCTTTCCTACAGCTCCCATGATTCCTTGGGCTGAACACATAGCTGACTCACTCCCTCTCCCTTTCTCACTCACTCCCCTTCCTGTTTGCCTAGGTAGCCCACCCACTACACCCTCAACAGCCATCTTTAGACTCCCTCACTCACTCACTCAATAACCTTCTCCTTTGGCTGTAGTATTGTAATCACTTCCGTATATCATCATTACATTCTTCAGAGAAAGCTTCAGGACAACAATGAATTCTTGATTCTTTTTTTTGGCATTTGGTAAATAAATATATATATATTCAGTATAAATAAATTGTACGGTGGCCCCCGCACAGTATAATATGCTCACGGTGGCCCCAACACAGCATAATATGGATTGCACATATGCATTCCATATTCTATGGCACTACATGCTACATTCCCTGCCGGCCACTCTACGGAGGTGCCAGCCAGTACCTTCTCTTTGTGACGTGTGCCGACCTACACATATTACAGAACAACAAAGCAGTATTGAATAAACATATACATTAGAAATTTGGAGGGAGGGCATGGGTTTCCTCCCACACGCCAAATACATACTGATAGGGAATGTAGATCGTGAGCCCTATATGGGACAGTGACTGACCCTGTCTGTAAAGTGCTTCGGAATATGATGGCTCTGTACAAGTACAGCTAATAAATAAAAATAAAAAAAATACATAAATGGGGGCCTTGTCATTAGAATATGGATTTATCCTGGACAACCCCTTTAGATGCACTTTCACCATCTCCACCAACTCCAATTGTTAACATCTGTTAATAGGCATTGCTCCATTGATTTCAGCACAGTTGAAATTTTTTCTCTAGCCCCTACCATTCCCGAGCAATCAGTGCTGTTAACTTTGGTGCCTGATATGCTATTTAGGCTCTGTACTGTCAGGTCTGTAGTGTCAGTCAGGAGTAATGAAGGGGTGTGATTATGACACTTGCTGCCACTGTTTGGAGCTCTGAATTACACCCCCTGCCTGACACTGCCCACCTGGCAGTAGTAGACAATACTAACTGCACTTGTTGCTCAGGAACCGTGAGGGCTAGAGACAAAATTCCATCTGCACTGGAATCTGTAGAGCAGCGCCTATTAACAGATACTAAGAACTTGAATTGGTGGAGGTGGTGAAAGGTCCTCTTTAAGAGTCAAGTAAAGCTAATAATTCACATAATAAAGACTTTTTAGTGTGTATTTCCAGTAATTTATTTTATATTGCTTACTTATATAGCAGCATCACATTCCGCAGCACTTTACAGATGTTGTCAATCACTGTCCCATATAGGCCTCACAATCTACATTCCCTATCAGTATGTCTTTAGAGTGTGCTGAAAAAAATTGTATAAATTGTATATAAGTGCTGGGGCCACATGTAGAATTTCCATTGGGTGGCTTTTGCTGCAGCTCACTTGCAGGAATTGCTGCAGGTCTCTTCCAGCTTTAAACACAATCCATGCGCCGGCTGCATTTCCAGGTTTGCCTATGGTTGTGTGACTAGATCTCACTGCATCTTAGTGAATTATGCAGTGAGCTCCCAAACAGCTACTGTACTTTATTTATTTTGCTTACTTATATAGCACCATCATATTCTGCAGTGCTTTTACAGATATTTGTCAACACTGTCCCAAGTATGACTTACAATCCTAAATTCCCTATGAGTATGTCTTTGGAGTGTGGAAGGAAACTCATGCAAATATAGGGAGAACATACAAACTCCATGATGTTGTCCTTGGCTGGATATGAACCTAAGACTCCAGTGCTTCAAGGGTACTGTCATCACCATTGTCCTACTGGATGATTTGGAGACCTATTTTTCTGGGAGGGTGGGGTACAGCAGCTGTCTAGCTCTAAACTGCCCTAAGTCTCTGACAAATTCCATATGCTTGTACTTGCATAAATCAAAGATATTTGGGAGTCAAAACATTCTACTGCCATATGTCTATGGATTGCCTTTAGGTGGTAGTGAACCTAGATGCAGTGAGCTGGCAAAGTCGGTAATATATTTTATATGGGCTTCATTACATTTTCCGTATGATTTAATAATGATTTGAGATTGGTGATCTAGAAATTATACACTATGCAATCTTACAAGCTTATCTCTGACACACTGACCCTGTCTTAAAGTAAAACTGATCCTATTGTACAAATGCAGTTGTATTTTTACAACTAGAACAGATGTCAAAGTCAGTTGACTGTCCACACCTATTTGGATCACAGTGTCATGGTTTCCAGCTTGAAGCAATGGCAATGGTTGACACCTTTTCTACATAAGAGCAAGTTTCATGCAGTAGTTATGCGATGATTTGTTTTGCCTCCATTTTGAACAACTTAAACAGTGGCACAAAAGCTACAAATCTGGTTTGTGTAAATAAACCTAATGGGTAAAAACTATAATTGTTCTTGGCTTCCTGCCCTTAGGGGTGTAGTTTGACATCATCAGGCATGAGCATTACAACCAGGAATCATACGGAGGGGGAAGAGCTGTCAATCAATAAATGTGGGGCAGAGCTAGGCTGTGATTAGCAGGGGTAATCTACAGCACAGAGTGAAGCCCCAAAACCCTTTTCACCTAATTTACATATACAGTGCCTTGCGAAAGTATTCGGCCCCCTTGAACTTTTCTACTTTTTGCCACATTTCAGGCTTCAAACATAAGGATATAAAATTTTAATTTTTTGGTGAAGAATCATCAACAAGTGGGACACAGTCGTGAAGTGGAACGAAATTTATTGAATAGATATTTTAAACTTTAGTAAAAAATAAAAAACTGAAAAGTGGGGCGTGCCAAATTATTCGGCCCCATTAAGTTAATACTTTGTAGCGCCACCTTTTGCTGCGATTACAGCTGCAAGTCGCTTGGGGTATGTCGCTATCAGTTTTGCACATTGAGAGACTGAAATTCTTGCCCATTCTTCCTTGGAAAACAACTCGAGCTCAGTGAGGATGGATGGAGAGCATTTGTGAATAGCAGTTTTCAGCTCTTTCCACAGATTCTCGATTGGATTCAGGTCTGGACTTGGCCATTCTAACACCTGGATACGTTTATTTGTGAACCATTCCATTGTAGATTTTGCTTTATGTTTGGGATAATTGTCTTGTTGGAAGATAAATCTCCATCCCAGTCTCAGGTCTTTTGCAGACTCCAACAGGTTTTCTTCCAGAATGGTCCTGTATTTGGCTCCATCCATCTTCCCATCAATTTTAACCATCTAACCTGTCCCTGCTGAAGAAAAGCAGGCCCAAACCATGATGCTGCCACCTCCATGTTTGACAGTGGAGATGGTGTGTTCAGGGTGATGAGCTGTGTCACTTTTACGCCAAACATATCATTTTGCATTGTGGCCAAAAAGTTCGATTTTGGTTTCATCTGACCAGAGCACCTTCTTCCACATGTTTGGTGTGTCTCCCAGGTGGCTTGTGGCAAACTTGAAACGAGACTTTTTATGGATATCTTTGAGAAATGGCTTTCTTCTTGCCACTCTTCCATAAAGGCCAGATTTGTGCAGTGTACAACTGACTCTCCCTCCTCAGCTGTAGATCTCTGCAGTTCATCCAGAGTGATCATGGGCCTCTTGGCTGCATCTCTGATCAGTCTTCTCCTTGTTTGAGATGAAAGTTTAGAGGGACGGCCGGGTCTTGTAGATTTGCAGTGGTCTGATACTCCTTCCATTTCAATATGATCGCTTGCACAGTGCTCCTTGGGATGTTTAAAGTTTGGGAAATCTTTTTGTATCCAAATCCAGCTTTAAACTTCTCCACAACAGTGTCACGGACCTGCCTGGTGTGTTCCTTGGTCTTCATGATGCTCTCTGCGCTTTAAACAGAACCCTGAGACTATCACAGAGCAGGTGCATTTATACGGAGACTTGATTACACACAGGTGGATTATATTTATCATCATCAGTCATTTAGGACAACATTGGATCATTCAGAGATCCTCACTGAACTTCTGGTGTGAGTTTGCTGCACTGAAAGTAAAAGGGCCGAATAATATTGCAAGCCCCACTTTTCAGTTTTTAATTTTTTACAAAAGTTTAAAATTAACCAATAAATTTTGTTCTACTTCACAATTGTGTCCCACTTGTTGTTGATTCTTCACCAAAAAATTTAAATTTTATATCCTTATGTTTGAAGCCTGAAATGTGGCAAAAGGTTGAAAAGTTCAAGGGGGCCGAATACTTTCGCAAGGCACTGTAAATAAAATTGTGATTTTTCTCGATAATGCAGCTGCAATGCTGAATATCAGAGAGACTACTGGGTATTTTGATTAGTTTTATTACAATTTTCCTGCTGACAGACTCCCTTTAAATATAAAATATGAGTGTATTGTTGGGTTCTTGTTGTATAGCATACAAAGCTCTGTGACACGTCTTCTGAAATATTTACATCTAGCTTTTACAAAGTGGCTGAAAATTCAAGATCATGGGAAATAGCACATCAGCTGTGAACCATGAAGTGCTGTCGCTAGAGTTTCACGCTCTCATACTTGTTGACTTGGTCTATTTTCAGAACAAACTGTTTGTTCTTGTGTAAATGGGGTCTAGTAATGGGTGCCCTGGGATTGATCACATATACATTTTCATCCTCCCATGAATGCACATGTATAGCTCTAGACAATGGTATGCTCAAATACTTTTTAGAATGGTAGTGGGGTGCAGAGGACAAAGTAGGAAACAGCTTGATGCTTTAAGCCCAACCTCTGATCTTTCTGCCTGTTTTAAGCTGGGACAGTCTGTGGATATTTGTATAGTGCAGCCACCAAAAGTGATGTGTCAGCATCCTCTATACAATTGTCGGTACTTGTAGGAAAGCAAATTCAAACACAGTTTAGATATTTATAGGGGGTAGATGTCAGGGATTGTGTGCCACCAAAAACACAATGGACACAATGAGTAGCTTATTGCCCCTAACATTTAACCATTCTCAATATGGTGCAAAATAGGTTCTAGAAAATTTACATTAGTTCATGTTCCCAAAAAGGATTTTTGTATGTGATTTCTGAGATAAATTATCATCACAAACGAAAGGGATTTGGTCCATTAAAAAGAGCAGTAACTCCTTTGTACTGGAGATCCGAATGGGGCAGGGGTAAACTATGTTACAAGGTAGAAGGGAGAGGAAATTTGAACATGGATAAGTGATAAGTTTTTGGCCAATATACTGTTTTAACATGCAAATTTATATGCTCTGGACCAAATGGTTGCATCTTCTGGCCATATGGCTTTTCTTCCTTTTAATTTTTTCTTGTGCAACAAGTTCTATTTTCTGTATAGGAATATAATAGGCTGCCATCTTGCCTGGGCTTCTCTTCTTCTCTGTTAACAGCATTTATTGATTTCCTTTATGGCAAAGCCATAGTTAGCAATTCTCAGGAGCCGACCCATTGAGGTCAGTGGGAAAGTTCTCTAGGCATGCAGTGTTCTGGGAGGGGATTAGATAACTTGTGTCGTCATATTGTCAGTAGTGCATGCAGTGAAGTGTTGTGTGGTGTAATCTTTAACTGTAATACCATATGTCTTGTCTGTGATGTAAATGAAGTGACTTGCAAAGAAAACCTTACAAAGTTGGCAAGTATTGGTCTTAGTAGTCTAGTGAAAACTGCAGGATATATTACTTATTAAAATATAGATTCTGACATGGAAAATAAAAAATAGGTAATTTTCGGATGACTCATTCCTTTCAAGGAGAGCCAGATAGGAGACCTAGATAAGTGATCCACTGCTGACTAAAATATGCAAAGCTGCAGGGGCAGATGACTGAGCTGGGTGTGATGCAAGGAGTGGCTGGAACAGTAGGAGCTATGGGACTTAAAATGGAACAAGACAAGATAGGGGCTATTTATGACACATTGTACTGAACTGAATTATTTTGTGTATGTTAGGAATGACGTGCTATGGAATGTTTAGAGAGCCGGCCTTTTTCTTCCCCATCAGTTGGTGGTTGTAGCAGAATTTGTGCTTTTTACACACTATATACTCTACTATTGCTGTCTGACAAATACAGAGTTTTTTTTTTTTGTTTTTTTTTCTTTTCTTTTTGAGCTGTCTTTTAGTTTGAGTATTAAATGGTTTGTCCAGGATATATATCATATTTATTTATTTATTTTTTTAATTAGGCCGGGGGAGGTTAAAAAAACAACAAAAAAAACTATACTCTTCTGTCCCCGGTGCTCCGGTGTATCCCAGCAAGGTCTGGTCCTACAGCTCCATTGTTTTCTTCCAGCGGATGTCCCCGCTGCAGTCAGTGGCCTAAGAGAACAGGAACTCCACAGACGGCGAGGACTTCCGGCAAAAAAAGACAGCCGAGCAGTAGGATTGGACTGCGCTGGGAGGCAGCAGAGCATCGGAGACAGGTGAGTATGTGTTTTGTTTGCTTTTCTCACCTCCCCCAGCCTAATTAAAAAAAAAAAAAAAATGTAATGTTGGACAGCCTCTTGAAAGAAGATATATTCCCTCTCCTGCCATGTCTATTTTGCTAAATGCTTGTATGTATCATATCCTTATTCTGGAGCATCTAATTTCTTATCACTCTGTCTTGTGTTATTCCTCCTAGAAATTTATGACTTAGTTGACAACTTTCTAAGGGGTGTACAGTGGGGAAAAAAAGTATTTAGTCAGCCAGCAATTGTGCAAGTTCTCCCACTTAAAAAGATGAGAGAGGCCTGTAATTGACATCATAGGTAGACCTCAACTATGAGAGACAAAATGAGAAAACATATTTAGAAAATCACAATGTCTGATTTTTTTTTCAGAATTTATTTGCAAATTATGGTGGAAAATAAGTATTTGGTCAGTAACAAAAGTTCATCTCAGTACTTTGTTATATATCCTTTGTTGGCAATGACAGAGGTCAAACATTTTCTGTAAGTCTTCACAAGGTTGGCACACACTGTTGCTGGTATGTTGGCCCATTCCTCCATGCAGATCTCCTCTAGAGCAGTGATGTTTTGGGACTGTCGCTGGGCACCCCCCCCCCTTTTCCCCCCCCCCAAAGTTTTTCTTGGGGTTGAGATCTGGAGACTGCCTAGGCCACTCCAGGAGCTTGAAATGCTTCTTACGAAGCCTCTCCTTCGTTGCTCTGGCGGTGTGCTTGGTGTCATTGTCATGCTGAAAGACCCAGCCACGTTTCATCTTCAATGCCTTTGCTCATGGAAGAAGGTTTGCACTCAAAATCTCACGATACATGGCCTAATTCATTCTTTCATGTACACGGATCAGTCGTCCTGGTCCCTTTGCAGAGAAACAGCCTCAAAGCATGATGTTGCCACCCCCATGCTTCACAGTAGGTATGGTTCTTTGGATGCAACTCAGCATTCACTCTCCTCCAAACACGACAAGTTGTGTTTCTACCAAACAGTTCTACTTTGGTTTCATCTGACCATATGACATTCTCCCAATACTCTTCTGGAACATCCAAATTCTCTCTTGCAAACTTCAGACGGGCCCGGATATTTACTGGCTTAAGCAGGGGGACACGTCTGGCACTGCAGGATCTGAGTCCTTGGCAGCGTAGTGTGTTACTGACGGTAGCCTTTGTTACGTTAGTCCCAGCTTTCTGCAGGTCATTCACTAGGTCCCCTCGGTTTGGTTCTGGGATTTTTGCTCACCGTTCTTGTGATCATTTTGACCCCACGGGGTGAGATCTGGCGTGGAGCCCCTGATCGAGGGAGATTATCAGTGGCCTGTATGTCTTCCATTTTCTAATTATTGCTCCCACAGTTGATTTCTTCACACCAAGCTGCTTGCCTATTGCAGATTCAGTCTTCCCAGCCTGGTGCAGGTCTACAATTTTATTTCTGGTGTTCTTCCACAGCTCTTTGGTCTTCACCATAGTGGAGTTTGGAGTGTGACTGTTTGAGGTTGTGGACAGGTGTCTTTTATACTGATAACAATTTCAAACAGGTGCCATTACTACAGGTAATGAGTGGAGGACAGAGGAGCCTCTTAAAGAAGAAGTTACAGATCTGTGAGAGCCAGAAATCTTGCTTGTTTGTAGGTGACCAAATACTTATTTTCCACCATAGTTTGCAAATAAATTCTTAAAAAAATCAGACAATGTGATTTCCTAGATATGTTTTCTCATTTTGTCTCTCATAGTTGAGGTCTACCTATGATGACAATTACAGGCCGGCCTCATCTTTTTAAGTGGGAGAACTTGCACAATTGGTGGCTGACTAAATACTTTTTTCCCCACTGTATCTCTACACAGTGGAGTCTGACAGACTGAATTTTAAACTGCTTGGAGATGGCCCTCTAACACTTCCAAAATCAGTGACCAGCGATGGCTGTTGTCCCTTCTTTTGTCCCTCCTTGTTGTCATGGTGTAGGTCAAGTAGGGATACTTTGTCTCACTGAAGAGACTATCAGCCTAGGCAAACTTATAAGCCATGTATTTTTCCCCTAGGAATTCTGGTAAAAAGGTATGCAAATTAATTGTCTTGGTTAAAAAAAAGGAAAACTATGCATCTAGCTCAATTTTTTTGGTAGGTAGCGCTCTATAAATTAATGCCTGACTTTCAAAGAAGCCTCAAGTCACAACTTGGAATAAAAGCCAAAGTAAAAAATCTCCTCCGAAATGGAAAGACATCCAAACTCTGATTCTTGCCCTTCATCAGTGCAGAGCAGAATGCTGGTTGGTTAGGTGAGAGTATGCTTTTGAACACCAGATTGACAGGAGTTTTGTCTTTTGGTTTTATTCACACTTTGGAATAAATGTCTGATTTGTGTGGTTCCTATATCTGGGATGACCAAAGTATTGGGAAAGGGGGTCTGAAGGTTCACCTAAATGCTCCATGTGAAAGGGTTTATGCTTGGTGAACTCTGGCAGTCCCATAGAAGTAAATACAGCAGTGGCCATGCAGGTGCACCAGTTTTCTGTTTACAAGGAGCACTCGGTAACTTGTGGTCTACATTTTCCTGATTGCAGAGGGTCCTTATTGACCAGTCACTTATCTCCTTTAACTTTTAGTTTATGCATTTTGGTTTACTTTTTTGTGAAAAACTAAATATTGGAAATCTATTTCAAGGTTACATTTTTACATGTAAACATTGGTGAAGATCCACACAATTCTTAGAAATAAATGAGGCTATGCTCTCTTTCTTCTGACTGTCTGTACCATAACACTACCCGGTGCTGGAATCAGAATTTTTATTTATTTATTTTTATCCAAAACATCGCTGGCATTTTGCACTCTCTTTGTGTTATACTGATAATTCTCAGCCAATGATCTCCTTGAGCGTTTTGCATATTCTGTATCTGTACCAGTCAGTGGGGAAGTTTTTCTGCCTTGTGGTCACAATTTCCTTCCGTCAGTTTGGAAACTGATCTGTGGTAACAGCTTGATAATCGCACACAAGTTTCCTTTTCCTGTAATATTGCTGTGTTTTTTTTTTTGTTTTTATATATTAGAACCTCTTAAGTCCAGGTTGTGTTTTTCATAGAAAATGAGAAAACATGCAGTGTATCTAAGTTTGTTGTCTTTGAAATATTTCATTTTTTTTTCAGTTAAATTGAAAACCTATTAGATGTGTACAGTACATAGTGTTCAATGAATGCTGCAAGTCTGTAGAAGCAACTTTGTGTATGCAATGGCAAGATAGATCAGTAGTGTTGGAAGATGTGCCAAAGTTATGAAAAACTGGTCATGTACTATACTGTGCTAAGATATGCATATGCAGATTTTTTTTGTACAAATTTTTATGAAATATTAGGAGAAAAGACTTACTCTACAAGTAAGTTTTATATTCTTCAAAAATGACAAAATTATTAGTAGTATATCTAACATTGACAATATAGTAGAGATATCCAGTGTCAGTGTTACACTAGGTCCCTGATGGCTAACCTATGACACGCGTGCCAGAGGTGAAACGCTGAGACGTTTTTGCTGACACGCAGCAAGCTGACAGCATCCAGAGGTGGGGCAATTCTCCTCCTTCCCGCTGAGAGAGTGCATCTCTCCTGCTTCATAGTCAGAGTGCTGCGCGAACGGCGCCATCTTTCCTCAGTTAGAGAAGTTGGTTGTTAGGGTTTTAGGGCATTAGGCAGTGAAGCCAGAACTAAATTTACTGCAGACTTGCACACAGACAGCTGGGAACACTAGAACTGTGTCCCACAGTTGCCCTGTTAGCAGCAAACCGCTGGACCAAGGTCCATTTCAATGACTACAGGGACATAGGAGAGTCATCTCAGGCGTTGGTGCTCCTTACACCCTGGCTATTAAAGCAGCTACCAAAATCTCACCCTACTGCCAGTGTACCCCAAAACAGTTACCGCTCAGCAATTCTGGGGGAAGGGTAGTAAGTAGATTCTATTTAAATAATATTAAAACCAATAAAAGAAACCGACTGACAGATGAAGTTAGTAGTACTTGCTTGGGCTTGAAGTGTACAAAATACCAACCTTCAAATGAAGATTTAGCAAATGAAATTCAGCAACAAAAAAGTCACTAAGCGGTATGGTAAACAATTATTTGTTTTTGCTTTATTAATACAGTACATATATTAAAAATATAACTTTTTGTTATTAGAGCTACAAATATCACAAAATTATGGATTTTTCTCAAAGTGACATACTACCCAAGTTATGCTCGTTTTTCAGGCGGACACCGTCACAGTCTCTTCTATGGAGACTCCGATGCAAATGTGAATGTAGGCTTAGGTTCAATTACCAGTTCTAGTATACTAGCAGGCGTAAAACTGTTCTAACAAGAAAATAAAACGAGGGATTGAGGTGAATTGCCATGATAAAATGTTGAAGGTATGTGTCTGGTAGAATCTAAATCAACCAGTTGTTTTTTTTCTACGTTGAATTTAACAACATGGATCAAATTTTAATAAACTGAGAATATTTGGTGGTGGTAAGGGTGAATTTTTTCATATAGGCAGTTTTTATTTACATTGGTAAAAGGGTTTTCTGGACAAATTATATTAATGACCTATCCTTAGGTCAGGTCATTAATATCTGATCAGCGGGGGTCCAACACCCAGGACTGCCTGACAATCAGCTGTTCTCATTAGCTGCTATACTTACAGCAAAGCCAGAAGCAGACAGCTGTGTTCAGCTTCTATGAAAGTGTATAGCATCTGGAGAGAACATCTGAATGGCAGGGGTCCCAGGTGTTGGACCCCTGCTGATCTGATATTGATGACCTATCCCAAGAATAGATAATCAATATGATTTGCTTAAAGAAGTCCTACAATGATTTCTGCCAGAGGAGGTGAGGTTTTGATGCCAAAGCCAGGAATGGCATTAGTAGCATCTGTACTTATACGTTCACTCTTTTTATGTTCCACACTTGGTTTTGCTTTCAAAAACCTGAACATTAAGTTAAAAGGCCCCATGTTGCGGAAACACTGCGTTTTTTTCTGCTGTGGAAACTCAACTGAAAAAAGCTGCATTTTACAGTACCAGCAAAGTTAATGAGATTCTGGCTAATCCCTTCCACACATTGTGGGGAAAAAAACGCTGTGGAAAATCTGCGTTTTCAAAAATAAATGCGTTTTTTTAAAAACACAGCATGTCAATTTTACCTGCGTTTTCCTATTGATTTAATAAAGGAAGAAAAAACACAAACAGCAAAAATGCAATAAAAACGCTGCGGAAAAAAAAGGTGTTTTTTTTTTTTTTTTTCCAGCTAAAGTCATGAGTGGATTGAGCAGCTTTCTTTCATATTACCCATTCAATTTGTATCCTCTCCTGGATTTGGCTCAAGAAAACTGAACAAAATCTGCAACAATAAAGCAGCTTTTCTGCTACATGGGGCTTTAGCCTTACATGGTGTGGACCAGTCACATCGGGCATATGCTGATTTCTAGGTTACATCTGTATGTTAATTTTGAAAGGGATTCTCTAGGACTTGGCCAGTGCCTTCAGAAGAGAATGTCACGCCGGTCATGCAGTTGCACTGGCGCTCCATTCACAAGGAGGCTTTAAAGGGATTCTGTCATTTAAAAAAAAGTTCTTAAACTAAAAGTGCATAGGAATAGCCTTTATAAAGGCTATTCATCTTTCTTTTCTTTTTTTTTCTTTTTTTTATAAATTCTTTATTTATATCAAAAATAGAAACAGAAACAACAAACAATATAAAAGCGGCCTCCTCATAAATGGGGCTGGGAACAAACTGCAAAAGAAAAACCACTGGCAATCCGCTGACCAAGGAATGATATCACATAAGGGAGATATTCCCAGAAAAGTATGTGTAAAATCAGAGGGAGGGAGAAAGGGAAAGGCAGAAGAGTAGAAAGGGGAGAACAGAAGCGAGAAAGTTAAAGGAGAGATGAAGGAGAGGATGGGAGGGAGTGGAGAGAGGAGGAATAGGAAAGGAGAGGAGAGAGAAGAAAAAAAAAAGGAAGACTGGGTCAGGAGGTCCAGCAGCCCCGCTACAGGAAGTACCGCTCACAGACTCCAGATCAACGTTCAACGCACCAGATCCCTGTAATCCTGTGAACCTTGGAAGAGAATGGTGTCCAGTCCTCTATGAAGGACTTGTGTGTGTCCCTGAGGCGTGCAGTGAGGTCCTCCATACCCTGGATGTCCTCCACTTTACGGATCCAATATAGGATAGATATTGAGGAGGTGGAGTGGAGGACTTCCATAACGCTGGAATGCAGGCCCGAGCCACATTGACCAGATGCCTCAAAGAGGACCTATGATAAGCCCGGAGGGAGAAGTGAGAGAGGTGAAGCAGGTAGAAGGCAGGTGTTTTGGGGAGGACAACCTGATAGACCTTACAGATAGTCCGGTGTACCCTATCCCAGAAGTCCCTCAGCCCCACACACTCCCAGAATATGTGTAGCAATGTCCCCTCCTCCGTGCCACATCGCCAGCACCTCGGGGAACCAGATGGGAAAATAATATGCAGCTTAAATAGGACATGGTACCATCTAGTCAAGAGTTTGTAACCCGCCTCCTGGTATGTGCTTGCTACGGAACTCCTGTGAGCAAATTCAAGAATCCTGGAGCATTGAGAGTCCGAGAACACAGTGTGCAGATCAGACTCCCACTTCGTCAGGAAGGCCGGTCTGTGATCTGGAGGAGGGGAAACCAGCAGCAGGTAGAAGACTGATAAGGAGTGCCTGAGCAGGCTAAACCCAGAACACGTTCTCTCAAATCGTGTGAGGGATCGGTCAAATCCTGGGGGAGACAGGAAGCGAAGAGAGGAAGTGAGTGCGCTGAAGGACCCTCCATGAACCCAGCAGAAGAAGGTCCGGTGTGTTAAGTAAGTCTCTCTGAGACAACTAGTGTCCAGCAGAGCGGAAATGCACTGCTCTGTGTCTGCCTGCTTCACGCCACTGTCTGAAGGGCCCGGGAGAGAAGCCAGCAGGAAAGGCTGGATTGCAAGGCTATTCATCTCTTAACTAATCACAGACTGTGAGGGAAGACCGCTGAAATACAAAAATCTAGTCACAGAAGTAGGTCCCAAAAATAAAACTAAAATCTAAATTTTATTAAATAGCTCTAAAATATGTCCCCAAACCTAGGGAAAACGTCGACGCATGTCCACCCAGTAAAACCTAAGACCTTCCATATGTAAGGATCTATAGTGATAAGACAAACTTAAACCCCCTATTATGGAGTAGAGCTAGAGTGAGCATCACCTGCTATAAATATATGGAAATTAACAAGCAAACTGCTCACTATGTAGCTCTCTGAATCAAAGCCCTAAATAGAGTTATTAAAGATATAGTGTATATCATCACCTATTCATGAGATAAATGCTGCGGAGGGTATATGTATGCCTCATACCCCACAATTGATACCACCAACTAGTGCTATCACTAATATCCCTATTGAGGAACAGATTACCAATAATTAATAACTAGTTCGACCACATCTTCATAATAATCTGTCCTCACGATTAGCAAATGCTGGTATCCTTAGTGGTAGAGGCACCCTCTGATGCTGAGCCCCGGTACTGTGGGGTATGAGGCATACATATGCCCTCCGCAGCATTTATCTCATGAATAGGGGATATTATATACTATATCTTTAATAACCCTATTTTGGGCTTTGAGAGAGCTACATAGTGAGCAGTTTGCTTGTTAATTTCCATATATTTATAGCAGGTGATGCTCACTCTAGCTCTACTCCATAATAGGGGATTTAAGTTTGTCTTATCACTATAGATCCTTACATATGGAAGGTGGACATGCGTTGATGTTTTCCCTAGGTTGGGGGACATATTTTATTGCTATTTTAATAAGTTATATTTTAGTTTCATTTTTGGGACCTACTTCTGTGACTAGACTATTCATCTCTTACCTTTTAGTTTGCAGGTCCTCCCTGCCGTTTTCAAATTATTCATCTTTTATTCTTTGTTGTTAAGCTCAGAGAACACAGGGGGCATTCCCCCTGTGCTCAGAGCACAGTGTCGTCATCGCCCCCAGCGCCGCCTCTTTCTTCTCTTCTTGACGCCTCCGTTGTATTTCTCTTCCTCTTCACTGCTTCAGCAGCCGACGAGCACCACTTCGGGAATCGAAATTCCGCGCATGTGCAGTCGGCTCTGCCCAACCCCCGTGCTCTCTGAGCATAATTAGCATAAAGAATAAAAGATGAATAATTTGAAAATGGCGGTGAGGCCCTGCAAAATTAAAGGTAAGAGATGAATAGCCTTTATAAAGGCTATTCCTATGTGCTTTTAGTTTAAAAACATTTTTTTTTTTATGATAGAATCCCTTTAAAGGAACTTTTGGGCTTCCAGTGTTTGGCTACTCATCCATTTAATATCAGTGGGGGTCCTACACTCAGTATACCATGATCAGCAATCGGAAGAGGCCGCAGTGCTCAGGTGCGTTCTGCTTCACAGGCCAGTGACATTATGTTCATCGGTCAAATGACAGATCAATCCCCTGTACCAAGTACCACTGTTATACAATAGATGGTGCTGTGCTTGGTAAGCAGTGAAGAGTTTTGCTGCACTTGTCCGAACACTGCAACCTCTTCAAAAAACTGGTTGTTGGACCCTCTACCAATATTGATGACCTACCTAAGGATAGTCAATATCATAATCCTGGAAGGCACCTTTAACAGAAGTAAGTTTTCTGTAAAAGATCCACACTATGTGAGGCATAATTAAAGTATTGTTAGGTTTTAATAATAAAAAATACAGGCAGTGGTCTGTAATAACATAAAATGATAAAACTGATCTAGCATTACTTACAGAGGGTACAGAAAGTACTCAGACCCCTTTAAATTTTTCACTCTTTGTTTCATTGTAGCCGTTTGCTAAAAGCAAAAAAGTTCATTTTATTTCTCATTAATGTACACTCAGCACCCCATTTTGACATAAAAAAAAAACAGAAATGTAGATGTTTTTGCAAATTTTATTTAAAAAAAAAAATCTGAAATATCACATGGTCATAAGTATTCAGACCCTTTGCTGTGACACTCATATTTAACTCACATGCTGTCCATTTCCTTCTGATCCTCCTTGAGATGGTTCTACTCCTTCATTGGAGTCCAGCAGTGTTTAAACTTATTGGACTTGATTAGGAAAGGCACACACGTGTCTATATAAGACCTCACAGTGCATGTCAGAGCAAATGAGAATCATGAGGTCAAAGGAACTGCCCAAGGAGCTCAGAGACAGAATTGTGGCAAGGTACAGATCTGGCCAAAGTTACAAAAGAATTTCTGCAGTGCTCAAGGTTCCTAAGAGCACAGTGTTCTCCATAATCCTTAAATGGAAGAAGTTTGGGACGACCAGAACTCTTCCTAGACCTGGCCGTCCAGCCAAACTGAGCATTCGTGGGAGAAGAACCTTGGTAAGAGAGGTAAAGAAAAACCCAAAGATCACTGTGGCTGAGCTCCAGAGATGCAGTAGGAAGATGGGAGAAAGTTCCACAAAGTCAACTATCACTGCAGCCCTCCACCAGTCGGGGCTTTATGGCAGAGTGGCCCGAAAGAAGCCTCTTCTCAGTGCAAGACATATGAAAGCCTGCATAGAGTTTGCCAAAATACACATGGAGGATTCCCAGACTATGAGAAATAAGATTCTCTGGTCTGATGAG
This sequence comes from Leptodactylus fallax, assembly GCA_947044405.1. Lineage (NCBI taxonomy): Eukaryota > Metazoa > Chordata > Amphibia > Anura > Leptodactylidae > Leptodactylus > Leptodactylus fallax. Next base: position 81,891 of record CAMRHE010000001.1, on the reverse strand, counting down.
ACGAAGATTGAACTTTTTGGCGTTCATTCTAAACGGATTGTGTGGAGAAAACCAGACACTGCTCATCACCTGCCCAATGTAATCCCAACAGTGAAACATGGTGGCGGCAGCTTCATACTGTGGGGGTGTTTTTCAACTGCAGGGACAGGACGACTGGTTGCAATTGAAGGAAATATGAATGCGGCCAAATACAGAGAGATCCTGGAAGAAAACCTCTTCCAGAGTGCTCTGGACCTCAGACTGGGCCGAAGGTTCACCTTCCAACAAGACAATGACCCTAAGCACAAAGCTAAAATAACAAAGGAGTGGCTCTGGAACAACTCTGACCATTTTTGACTGACCCAGCCAGAGCCCTGCCCTCAACCCAATTGAGCATCTCTGGAGAGACCTGAAAATGGCTGTCCACCAACGTTCACCATCCAACCTGATGGAACTGGAGAGGATCTGCAAGGAAGAATGGCAGAGGATCCAGATGTGAAAAACTTGTTGCATCATTCCCAAGAAGACTCATGGCTGTACTAGCTCAAAAGGAAGGGGCTTCTACTCAATACTAAGCAAAGGGTCTGAATACTTATTACCATGTGATATTTCAGTTTTTATTTTTTAATAAATTTGCAAAAAATATCTACATTTGTTTTTTTTTTTCTGTCAAGATGGGGTGCTGAGTGTAAATTAATGAGAAATAAAATGAACTTTTTTGCTTTTAGCAAATGGCTGCAGTGAAACAGAGTGAAAAATTTAAAGGGGTCTGAATACTTTCCGTACTCACTGTACCTATTAGATCCAGTGCCGCTGCTTCGGTTCTTCCCACCAGGCTTTTGTTTAACTTGTAACAAAGCTGGCATCAGCCAAAGTGCTATATGCTCCACAAGCAAAATTTTTGTGCAGCTCCTGACCTTACTCCCAGCCATTATCATTGACTTCCTGACTCTAGAATTGCTGACATCTGGTTGTTGGCTATACTTTGGTTTTATTTCTTTTGGACCTGTCCTAACCTGTGAGTGCTGCTGGAGTGATTGACAGGAGATGGCACTGTTTCATAGGGGTTTGTTAAATTAACATTGACTTAGTATCTTACGCTAGGTTCACACCTGCGTTCGGGTTTCCGTTTCTTGGGTTCGCTTGTGGACCCCCCGAACAGAAACCTAATCCGCTTAAAAAAAACTGTTATACAAGGAAACCTTCGGACACCATAGACTATAATGGGGTTCGACGGGTTTCTGGCCAGTTTCCACCCGAAAATGGCGGAAAATGCGCTTACGGGACTTTTCTTTCAACATTTTTAAACGGATTCGGGGACGGAAGCCCCGAGCGGAGATCGGGTGTAGGTATAAACCTAGCCTGAGAAGAAGAAATCTACTTTCTTGGACCTCATAGGCCAGTCACTGGAAATCAGATAACCCTAGCAACACATGAGCAGTGTACACCATTCCTTCCATTATATGTATACTGTTGAAAGCATGCAGTCATAATGCTGCATATATGTCTTAATATTCCAGTGCAATTCTATCTTCTGAGATTTTTTTTCATTGTACAAGACAGTTGATGGATTTATTAAAAGTCCTCAATGCTGTAGTTTGTTTCTTGGCTTCATTTCCCTTGGTTTGCCAGCGCCTTAACCCAGTTATTATGTAACTTCCCTTATGGCTCACTGTTTGTACAGGAATGTCTTTAAGTGTTACTATTGCCGAAGAACATTCCATAGAACTGATTCATTGCCATGAGCTATTCTCCTGTCTGCATTTTCTTTTGTCTTCAGAAAGTGAAAATCCAGTTATTTAGTGGCAGTCCCTATAAGAATACACATGCCTGTACATGAGCATCCCATATGACATTTCTATGAGCCCCTGAAGTCAAATGATTTCTTCTAAACATTAGTAAGTACACTAAAAGGTCATTTAGACAAGTCCTTTAGCTGCCAGGACAATAGTGTTGTAGTGGAGTTCCCCTTATGAAATCTGTGTGTGTGCCAAAAATTGTGCATTACTCCAGTACCTGAAGAATAAGGGACATTGAATGCCCCAGGACTTTCTTACTGTGCATAGTAGAGATGTTCAGTTATTAGGACAGCCGATTAGCTTTGCATGTTTGCTTTATTTTTACTCTGATACTGCGTAAGCACATTGATGAGTTCTGGCAGCTTTACAGAATGTGGGCCATTTATTAATGGGGGTGCAAAATAAAAGAGGAGGAATTGCCAGTTGCGACCAATTGAATTTCAGCTCTAAAGTTTGAGACCATTTGGAACATGCTAGCAGTACCCTAATTTGTCGCGATTGAGAGGTGATGCATGCCTGATAACTGAGAGTCCAATTGTTGGGACCACCACTGATCAAGAGGAGACGATCTCCAATCTCCCTTTTTGAATTTGAGTTGCTGTTCCATTCACTTTTATGGGACTGTCAGAACTAGCAGTAGCTTCTCAACAACATTGCCATAAAGAGATTGGAGCGTCAGCTGCTCTATTCAAAGGGTGGGCGACTTGGGACTCTTGTTCTTCTGATTGGTGGGGGTTCCAGTGATCAGACCCTTATTCCCTTTTCCTGTGGATAGGGGATAAGTAGTTTGTGGTACAGACCCTTTGGAAGGGCGTGTCCCTTGTGGCTTAAGTCACTGGATATGCTATAAATACCTGAGAGGTTTTGGTCTCTCCTCTAGGATCGGCATCTTTATTAAGAAAAGGGACCCATTCACGCCAGCAAGTGAGAGGGGGGCCACAGGTATGTGAATCTTTTCATTCACTTGTGCAAGACTTCTGAAAGTAGCCGAGGCTGCCTTCTATGGATATAGCCATAAATGCTGAGATGGGAATACCCCCTTAAAGCCCCATTGAATATGTTTGGACACATTTTTTGTTAAATGTTTTTCTTTCCTCAATTATTTGATTTGTCTGTATTTCCTGGATCATTAAGATACGTGTTATCACAAGAGCCTACATAATCTGGTGAGGTTTTTTATTATGCAATAATAAAGCCATCAAGGTACAAGTTGTCTTCCTTAAAAGGAGACCTGTGCTTGAGCTGTTTAATAAGTAACCGACTTGCTGTGAGATAGGTATAAAACCGATCAGCAGTGCAAGCAACTACATTCCATTGCTGGAAGGATTGTGCTTGAGTTTGGCGACACTTCACATTTTACAGAAATGTCTGTGCTGCTTTGGTACACACATGAGGCAGGTGCAGGTATGTAACTACTGGCAAACCAGTACTGTCTGTTACACAGAATGCTAAGATTTATAGACGCCAAGCACATACTGCTACATTTAAAGGGGAGCTTTAGTAAACTTAAAAGATGCAGAGGGGGAAAAAAAGGTGGCTGGCAAATCTCAGACAGAATATAGAATTCCTTATCCAAACTTCTTGGTGTTAAAGGGAGTCTATCATTAGAAAATGACCTTTTGAAGGAATGGCACTTTGGAATAGCCTTCCATTCTCTTCTGCTTCCCGCCGTTTCTGTAAAAATCTGGTTCTTGTGATATGCAAATTAGGCTCAGGGAGCACAGGGGGCGTTCCCCCTGTGCTGTGAGTACACCCATGTCATCACCTCTCACCGCCGCCGCCCCTTAGTTCATTCTGTTCACGCCCCCCTGCATCTTCTCCTGATCTTCTGCCTTGCGTAGGCATCCGACACTGTGCTATACGGGGTTGAAAAATCCCGCGCATGAGCAGTTGGTTGTGCCACTTCGCATGCTCCATCACCCATTTTTCTTTAGTTTCTTACACCAGCGTACTTCAGAAAAATGGCCGACGGAACAGCGTCGGATGCCTACGCAAGGCAGAAGATGTAGAGGGCGTGAACAGAATGAACTAAGGGGCGGCGAGAGGTGATAACACGGATTTGCTCGGAGTACAGGGGGAACGCCCTCTGTGCTCCCTGAGCCTAATTTGCATATCACAAGAACTGGATTTTTACAGAAACGTCGGGGAGCAGACGAGAATGGAAGGTAGGAGTAGAATAGCCTTTTTAAAGGCTATTCCAAAGTGCCATTCCTTCAAAAGGTCATTTTCTAATGATAGACTCCCTTCAAGGGAATGGAGGTAGGGGTTCCTTGAGAGTGTTTGTCATGTAATAACGTTGGAAACAACTGACCTAAGGACTAGGCTGCACAACAGAGATCCTTTCCTAGAAGCCATCTTAGGACTTGGTGGGAAATTGATTCCATATAGCCATGAATAATTTGACATAGACCAAGGTATTTTTAGTTTCAGCATACTGGATATTAGTACTTCTCATTTCTGATTTCTTGGTCTGAGAATATACTTAACACTGCACTGGTATTCAGTTAGTGTAACCTTATCTATAGTTGCCACAGGTGTCCCATCTGTGGGAGATCCTGAAAATATAATCTGCTGGGGTTCTTTGAGGGCTGAGCGTGAGAAACCACTGTAAATAAAAAGTACGATATGTAGTGTGATTTTGTGCCTTTTTGTCCCTTAACCAGAACATTTTGTACAGGGAGACTTTCCGGCCTACTTCTGTATCTTGAGTATTTCACTGCCGATCAACAGGCTTGTGTTTCACTATGGTAGGTCACTTGCCCATGTGTGACCACCTCCTCATCCCTATCATGATTATTATATTGCCAAGAAACATTACAAGGCATATACAAATACAACAGTTAACTTGAGAATATCTCATATTGTTGAATCCTTCCAGCTATATATGTCTATAATCACCAATATATCCCTATTGTACATAGATCTCCAAGGTTTTTGGTTGTAAATTACATATTCCTCAGAGCAGTATTTTATAATGCAAAATAGCCATGTGTTGCATGTAAAATGAAGTGCTTTTTGTAGTGTGTTTTTAAAGAGAACCTGTCACCTTGGTTAACCTGCATAAGTGTTGGATGACCTATATAATAATTGTATCTATTATAATGCCTATGCTGCTCTCAGACAGCTTTTAATGTTTCAAGGGGTAATTCAGTCCCGCAAAAATAAAGTCATGGGCATATGAACATAGGAATAGGTTATTTGCCTCTTTACGATCCCATGCTGCTCTGGCCCACAGGCCAACTAGTTCCCCACTGCTCTGAAGTACCCATGCAACCAATCACTTGCCGAAGCAACAGTCCCATCATCTAGTGATTGGCTAGACTGGCATCTCAGCATTTCCTGTAGACCCCAGGACAGGGAGCAGATTGGGTCTTGTGGACTGGGGCAATGGGGTATTGTGGAGATGCGAGTAACATTTCTTTAATATTCTCCTATTGAAAGAAATTAAAGGGGTTTTCCACCCCCAGGTAATAGTTAATAGGACTTATCAGAGACGGTGGTGAATTTATTAACCCATCTTCTGGAGTCAATGGGTGTAAATTATGGTGCATCTTTTGCAAATGGCCATTTCTTATGCCAAGGATGCGACAGTTCCCACTTTCAAGTGTAGCAAGGTGGAATAGGAACACCTTGGCCCAAAAAATGTATTCTAAATTATGCCAGAATAATTTATGGTGTGAGTTACATAGGTAATCTGCATCAGTTCCTGGCTGGTGTAGATTTCCATTCTGACGCACAGGAATGTGGCTGATTTATGAAGAGGCTGGAGCCTCTTAATAATTTGTGCCAGTTGGAGTTTTAATTAAGACTGGCATAAGAAATGCCCCCCCACATCCATGATGGAAGAATTGTTGGACTTTTATTACCAGCAGATATAACAGATCTATGGAAAGTGACCAAGGATCACACTGATAAATGAGAAATAATTAAAATTAAAATATTCTGTGTGCGCTATTTTCCAAGAATAATTTATTAATGAGGCTTATGTCTTTGTTGTAGGTTATAGCCTGACTGATTCAGAGTGTGGGGACACTTATCTGGTTGGGAAGAACATTATGGCTGAACCGGACTACATTGAATCAGACAATCCAGAACTAATAAAGCCTCATAAATTAGTAAACCCTGTGAAGGGGTCCAGAAACCACCAGGATCTTCACCGGGAATTATTAATGAACCAAAAAAGGTAATAATTGAAATAGAAGTGGGAGTCTCTTGAATGGTTATATACATAACCGTAAATAGACTTGCATCAGCCAAATTAAATGTTAAAGGGCTTTATCTTGACCCATAGTCAATAATATTAATATATTATAATTAATATCTAATCATTGAGGGTCTGTCATGGTTTCTGGCTCCTTACGCTGAAGATGGCTGGTGGTGGGTGCTGGACCTCCCCTGATCTGACATTGGTGACCTGTCTTAAAAAGGACCTTTCATGTCATCATGAATATACAGTTTTATATACCGCTAGAAAGCTGACAGTGTGCTTAATTTTGCGTGCTGTCTGCTTTCCCAATATGTGCCCCGGGGCTGGAGATATCGATGATGTTAATTTTGGCACCGATATCTCCCCACTGTCGGAAGGGCGGGCCTTATAGCTCAGCGTCATCGATGGGCTGTGAGGAACGCGCCCCCCCCCCCCCCCCCGACAGTACTCTAACATAGTGTTGTACTGTCAGAGGGGGCGTTCCTTACCACCCAGCGATGACGCTGAGCTGTGAGGAACGCCCTTCTGACAGTGGGGAGATATCGTTGCCGAAATTAACGACATTGATATCTCCAGCCCCAGGGCACATACTGGGAAAGTCAGTGGTACGCTTAATTCATCAGCTTTCTAGCGGTATATAAAACCGCATATTCATGAGGACATGAAAGTTCCTCTTTACGGTTAGGCCATCAACTTGGAGAATCCTCTAACAGTTGTGTTTAGGATCATATTCTGATTTAATAATGTTATTGCTAAACATTGTAGTAATTATGCTTGATAAGACCATCCTTCCCTTGTCAGCCATTACAGGGCTTATACCTTTTATTAATGATAATATTCCTCCAAACATAACGGCTAAGGGACTACATACAGCACCTCCTTCACCAGTTATGAATCCTAAAAGCGGTTAGGAAGTTATTTGAGAGATACTGTCTTTGGTAATGTAACGAGCTGTGCTCCTGTGTGTTTATCACATGACCATGGACTGATTTTTATCTACTGGAAGTAAGCAGAATAAATGACAGCAAGCAGAGATCTAAAAAAATGTGAAGAATGGATGCAGAAAGTATATTGGAAAATTGTACAACTTTTCATTATACAAACAGTAACATTCTCTCAATATTTGTCTGAAACTGGACAACCCCTTTAATATCTGTTGGATTTATTTTAGTACTAATTCTGACAATTCTATATATTTGTAGAGGTCTCTCACCCCAGAACAAACCTGAACTACAGAAAGTTATGGAAAAAAGGAAAAGAGATCAAATTATCAAACAACAAAAAGCAGAAGCTGAACAGAAAAAGTCAGACTTTGAGGTAGAACTACAGAAACGACATCAGAAGCTGGAAGAGGTGAGACTTGCATTGACTTACCTTGGTGAATTCAGAGTAAAGTGTTGTTGTCAATGGCAGTATTGCCATGCTTAAAGAGAATGTATCGACTTTTGTTTTAATTATTATTATTTATTGAAAGCAGATGAAGAAATATAATTTTCCTCAGATCCGTTTCATTTTGTTATTGTAGATTTTTTTTAAATTCTATTTTCTGTAAATACTTTAATCAGTCATGATTATGGGGCTGCCATTTTGCCTGAGCTTTACCTCTGCTCTGATAACATTATTTAGTGATAAGCTTCACTGTATTCCCATGGTCAAGGGTAGCAATAGACTGGAGCCAACTTTTTGAGACGTTTGTGAAAGTTTTCTAGACTTACATTGTGCAGGGAAGTGGAGGAGATAAACTGTGACATCATCTTTTTCCATTAGTGGATGTAATGATTGCTTAGTGGTGGTATCTATTGATGTGTTACCTTCTATTGTAGTAACACTACTGTCTGTCTTGTCTGTGATTGTAAATGAGGTGACTGCTGCAAAGAAAACCCATACAGAATTGGCAGTCTATTATTAGGCTTTGTGGCCAAAGTGAAAATTACAGGATATAGAACTTGTAAAAATGTAAAAAAAAATATTAAAATAGTTTTTCTTTGAATAAAAACTTTGTTTAAAAGATAGGGGTTGGAACACAAAGAACATCTTATTACTTACTAACAACAGATAAACATATGATCGCTGTTGTTCTGACTGCTGGTACCCCAACCTATCATGACAGTGGAGGTGCCAGGTTTGTCTTATGAATGGAGCTGTGGTCCCTTGTGCAGACTTCTGCGCCTTTCAGTCTATATGGAATAATGAAGATTGCCAAGTACAGTGTTCACCTATCTCCATCAGGCTCTTAGAATCTGAATGGACCGTTAGTGCACATTTGTGATTGAGGATCCAAACTACACCAATGCGAGTAACTAGCAGTGCAATTCCTTTCTTGCACCTTCCATTTTGACAGAGTAGCAAAGAGAGTCTATTGTTTGCAAATTTGGAATACCCGCTCTAGAATGATACCATTTTTGTTTCTTTTCATTTTCCTTGCAGATGGAAATGGAGAAGCATAAGGTTGAAGAAGAACAGGAAAACAAGCCAGAGTTTCTCAAAGTCAAAGGCAACCTTCGTAAAATGAATCAGGAAATATCCAGCGCCAACACTTCTTAGACCCAGGGACATAAAGGGCATTCTAATTCACTGTGGACTACAGATGGATCTTATGTTGGAGGCTTGCCTTAATGGCTGCTTTCAAAGTGAACATTTATCCATGAAGCTTTTTGGGACCTAACATAGCAGAAACCCCTTCCAATAGGCTAAGACTGTTATTTGTGGAGTGTGGATACAGAGCTGTCAGCTGATAAAGTGACCTTTTAATTATAAAAAAAAAAAAAAAAAAAAAAGCTGTTAAGAATGGTTTATGTAGAAGCGCAAAGAGCTGCATTACATAGGTCTGTCCTCTTTGCATCACTTATGGTTTTAGGCTAGTTTTGCAAGGTTATGTCTTGTCTTAATGTTTTGAATTTAAATATTTTTTGTATGCTAAAGAAAAGACCAGAAAGCTGTCTGGTGTAAGGTTAAAAATCTCTGCGCCTTTACCAACCCATACCCTTAAGTGTTTATAAGATTGAGGTAGATCTGCTACACTGGTTTCATACAAAAGGTATGGAAGTAAATGGATATGACTAAATGTTACAGTATATAGTGGTGTGTTTTCACCATCTGAACATTACCTTGAAATAAAGGGCATAGTGTTGATTTCTTTTTAATAAACTTAATTTTTTCATATATAGTTTTCTTGACTTCCATTTTTCTGTTTTTCAGTAATAGCTAGTTGGCCAGATGGTGGTAATGAATAAACTTCCATAATTCCCTGCTATCATATACGATAGGGCTTTTATTTTAGCACCACGGCTGTATGATTAGCCTAGTTGATGTACTTATACAATTGTAAACTAAAGGGGTACATTTCTGTAAGTGGCCTTGCATTGGAATTATTTTATATAATTTGTTTCAAGCTGAAATTCAATGTACACGTATAGGTCAAGGTTGTAAAGTTATAGACTGGATTTTGGATTTAAATAACGTGCATGTCAGTCTTTCATCCCTAAATACCATGCTAGGCTCTGGTCACATTAGCATCATGGTTTCCATTTTTAAAAGGATCTTTGTTTGGTAATGGACACCACTCAATTACTGGTACCCATCTGTTTTCTATGATCTCTTTATGTCAAGGTGGAATAGCATAGCGCCAACATAATTCTGATGGAAACTAACTTGTTAAGATCAGTGTGAAAAGAGCTTAAAGGGGTATTCCCATGAACATAATCATATCTATATTTGTAGATAATTAAAAGTTAAGCATTTTTGCAAATATAAGTAGTTAAAAATTCTGCAGCGTTTTAAAGATTTTCTCTAACCATCTTAGTGGTGACAGTCTGTTGTCTTGATCGGTTGCCAATGGATACGACCACAAATGCAGAAACTTTCTATGATCTGGGACTTGTCAGGAACCCAGCCATGATTTTCTTATTGTAGCCAGGTTATCAGGCAGGGACACTACATGTATCAGAAGATATCCCGGCCACAATAAGGAAATCATAGCTGATTTTCTGACTTTAGAAAGGTCCTGCATTCATGGTCGTATCCACTGACAACCAATCAAGACAACAACTTGTAACCACAAGATATTTAGAGAAAAATCTTTAAAACTCTGCAAAATGTTTAATTACTTATATTTGCAAAAATGTTTAACTTTTAATTATTTACAAATTTAAAAATGATTATGTTCATGGGAATACCCCTTTAAGGTACAGGAAAAGATTTACAAGACTGGCATTTTAATATGCATTCTTAAACCAGTGTGCATTGGAGTAAGATACACAGAATGTATAAAAAGCTGTAGGTTTGCTAATAGATTTGTCGTATCTTTGGGCTTCCTATGCTTCGGAAAATTAAATTTCTACCTGTTATGAGCAGGTGCATATTTCTGACACTTTGTATGCATTTTTCTGGCTTACATCTTAACTCCTTTGGTCCAATGTGGCCCTGCTGCTTTCCAGTTAACCCCCACTCATTTTTTTTTCCAAACATGTCAACATTAGCAAAAAATTGGGAAGAGTTACAAATTATGCAAATTCAGCTTGCACCAGAAAACTGGCGTAAATGGATTGTTAAATTCCCCCTCTCCCCTATTGACTTTTTTTTTTTTTGGGAGATTTACAGGAACCTAACACCATTTCCTTGAAAACGTATTTTACTTCTTCAACCCGAATGGGTATATTAGTTATTAAACAATTTTTTTTTGTTTGATAATCTATAGTAGTAGAATTGTGTGTAGAATGTCACACTGTAACTAACTACAGGTCTGTCAGAGTCTTCTACCTTGTCTGTGAATGTAATTTGTATTTGGACGATCTAGTTTTTTTGGCCCAGGTATATCTTCTTGGATTCCATTGAATACCTAAGACCAGTTAGCTAATCCTTAATATCTCTATGCATTCAGGTTATGTATTAATTTCCTTAGACAGACAATCATTTATGCCTGATGTTTTGAATGGACACAATTCTTGTGGTTCCGCATGAACCAAGAGGTTTGAAAAGCCCTTCTCAGCTTTTTGTATCTTTTTATCTAGCTTTAGATTTAACACAGGTTATTTAACAAGTTGTTTAATCTGTGACTTCTGTTTGTTTTAATGGATAACATTTATTCAACTCTATTGATAGTACTATTTTGGATGGACGTTACCATATTTAGGGTTCTATCTGTGTTACGTTACATAGCGTTGCTCTTTGCTGCATCTGTTTACTTAATCCTTGCAGACTTGAACAAGTTTGGTTATGCTGCTGGTAATATGTACTTAAAATATTGCTTTTTTTTTGTTTAGGGGATGTTGGCAGCCATAGGTCATAGCTTTCTTCATGTGCCATAGGTTTTGGTGGTGTATTTTTTTTTTTTTTTAATAGAGGCAATCTACATCTTCACATTTCTTGTAAATTGCTGTGCCATTTGTATATCTGAAGTATTTCAGAGGGAGTAGTTTTCTATTTTGTACATGTTTGCTCTTTATCCTCTAATCATTGACTTTTTATCATTGACCTCTATTATAACTTTATTGAGGACTTTTGTTACGAGGAAGGTAGTGTTGGGTGTGTAAAGTGTTCTTGACCACCTAGTTAACTTCTTTTTGTGAATGTTTTTGTTAAGCCATGCAGTGAATATTACGTAAAGACAGAGTTTATCCAACCAATTGTGAATGTACCCTAAATTATGAACCTATAAGGTCCAGCATATTGTCATCTGGTTACGGGCATTCTTATGTCCACAAGAGATTTGTAGATTTTTTTTAAAGATGTATTCTATTTAAACTGTAGGAAAGCAAAGCTGTGAATTATTATTGATCTGTAAGATCTTGATTGTCTTGTCATTAGGGTTTTTTTCTGCTTCCTTGGAAATGGTAGTGCAGTATCTGTAATTACTTAAATATTATGTGAAGTCCTTTAACTCTTTCCTACGTATACCTTAACTGAGTTTTCCAAAACTAGATGTTGATGGCTTTTTCTTGGGATAAGCAATCAATATCAGATTGGTGAAGATTCAACACATAACACCCCCATGGATTAGCTGCTGTGGCCCTTGGATCTTTACATTGTACACAGCTGGTAGCTCTGTACACCGTGTAGTGGCTGTGTTGCGCTATTTCAACTTATCTCCTATTTACTTGAAAGGAAGCTATGTGACAGTACCCCAACATTGTCCCTACAGTGTGTACAGAACTGTCTGTACAGTGTGCAGATCTGACAGCCGAAGTAGTTCTACTTAAGGATAGGCCATCAATGTTTAGTTTTGGACAGTTCCTTTAAAATGCCCACCTTCTAACACCATATTGTTTTGTATGTAGGTCTGTAATTCTGTGCTGGTTTATTTATTAATATATCTTTGTAGAGGTGGGTACTGATGCTTTCTGTTGCAGTATACTGATTCCACTTTATTGCCACAGAACGGAATGATAGGATTTTGTCAGAGGTTCATTGAGCTCAATGTATAAACAGTATCCTGAACACTTAAGACAACAATAGTACAAGTAAAAATGTATTTAACTTGTGGCTGTGCAGAGGATTTGGAACTCTGTAACAGAAAATCAGCAAAACACTCTGATTTGTAGAAGGATCTTTCAGTCTGCACTGCATTTTGTGCATTAAAGAGTATGAGAAGTAACATTAAACATTTTTTTTCTGTGATGGATATATATTACAACCCACCTCAATTAATTTATTAAAAAAGATAAATGGCATTAGACTAAGATTGGGAAGTGGTATGGGATGACTTCTGCCAAGTTTCTATTCTGCTATCAACACAGTACCAATTAGTTATATCTACAGTGTGTTATTGGTGTTATCATACGGTGTTTCAGTAGGGAGTTTATTAAAATGATACCACTGAGATTGGTTATAGAGGTGTAGGGGATGGTCAACTAATAGTATACATCTACAATAATGGTAAAACCCCTTTAAGCTAAGATCATGAACATGCATATCTGCTAAATTATTCAGATAATGGTAAAAATAAATGAGATTGAGATTAAATTAAAGGTATACTCCGGCCAAAAAATGGGGAAGGGGACAGAGCATGATACAGAGATTTGGTATGAGTATTATCTGCTTACACTGTCTAACCAGCTGTTTTCCTAGGGCTCTAATAATCATCTGGTCTAATATAACATAACAGTGCCACCATTTAATGGCCGTAAACTCTGTCTTAACACATCCTGTCTCCATAAAATGTATTTTATTGTTTTAAAACCTGTATTTTGTTTTTTATGAAAATGAGAATTTTTTTCTTTTACATAAAGTTTTCTGTCTCAGGGGAACTACTTTTATTCAACCCATGTTTCTTGGTTAATAAAGAAATTAATCACTTGTGAATATTATGCTACATTCCTTCTTGGAAAGCCCACATCAGAAGTGGAATTCCACAGTGGTAGGTCAGTTTCTGAACTATTTTTTTATTCATAGACATGAGGCAAATATTTACTTTACTTTATTTTGTTTTTTGTTAGCATTTTTAGATATTTATATGCCTCTTCCTTTTTGAATAGCAATCTATTTTTCATTGCATCTTAAGAATCTTGTTCTCTACTAGTTTATATAAAGGGAAGCCTATTTTGTTTTCCATTATACTATTTTGTATTTGCTGTAATATAATTGATTTATTGTGTTTTAAAATGAGGATTGTAAATCTCAGAACCAAATCTATGCTTAATAAAGTTACATGCTGTGCTATGCATCTCTTGTCTCAGGAATTTTCATTTTTATTCCTAAATATTTCTATATGTTGATTTCCATTTCTGGGTGTGTTAGGGCTTCTGCACACTAGCACAAATCTTGTATGTTAGTATACAGAGCTGTACAGACAATGCACTTGTATGTATGTTGAGTTTTTGCCCTTGAGGCCAGAGCCCCACGTGGCGTAAACGCCGCAGAAACACTGGGGAAGAAACCGCAGCGTTTTACAGTTGCTGTGCAGTGGATGGGATTCTAGCGAATCCCATCCCCCACACTGCGGTAAAATACGTGCGGCGGACATGCTGCGATTTCCAAAACCGTTGCGGTTTTGGAAATTGCAGCGTGTCAGTTATACTTATGGAAACGCCAGCGGTTTCCCTATAGGCATAATTGAAGCAGAAAGGCTGCAGAGGAAACCTGCAAAGGATACATGCAAAGAACATTTGCTGGAAACCTGGCAACTAGTTGTAATTCTCTTACAACATCACCACAGGTAAAATGAAAGCATTATAAATGTAAAATGAAGCATTATACATGGTTTCCATTGAAATCAATAGATTGTCTATGCCAATGGTCTTTAAACCTACAACCCTCCAGCTGTAACTAAATCAATATGCCCTAATGATTCAGATGCTTTGAAAAAATTATTTCTTTAACCTATGGATCTATGTGTTTCTGGGTGATTATTAAATGGAAATGTGTAGCATCATTTAAGAATTAGAGTATCATTGAATTTAATTACTGACCATAAGAGAAAAAATTGCCATGTCCTTTCAATAGCAAATATACTTAAGTAGTACTTCTTCTTCTACATATTTACATTGTTAGTGGGTTGAAAAAAGTCCTAAATTTAAGTGCAACTGTTTTATACATTCAAACCCAAGTGGATCCAGAGGAAGACAAAAAACAGTGTTTATTCCAGACATCCAATATGCCATAAAGTGGAAACATTCCTTTCTAATATCTGCTGGCAATCGGACAGATTCCTGGAGCAATATTCTAAATTAAAGGGGTTGGCCACTTTCAGACCAATATTGAGAGACAAATGTTGTTATTTCCAATATACTTTCTGTATCAACTCCTCACAGTATACTAGACCTCTGCTTGCTGTTATTCATTCTGCTTACCTCTAGTGGATGAAATTCTGATCATAGTCATGTGATATACAGTCCATGGTCATGTGATGTGCACACAGGTGCACAGCTCATTACAGTCACCACACAGTAATCAGACATCTGTCTGGTAACGAGCTGTGCACCTGTGTGTCCATCACATGACCATGGACCGTATATCACATGACCATGATCAGAATTTCATCCTCTAGAAGTAACAATGAATGACAGCAAGCAGAGATTTAGAAATTGTGAGGAATTGTTACAGAAAGTATATTGAAAAATTGTATATCTTTTTATTATACAAACAATAACTTTTGTCTCTCAATATTGGTATGAAAGTGGCCTTTAATATCAATTTCCTTGTATATTGTAGTTTACAAGGAAGATGTCTAACCCCAAATCTCCCAGGAACGTTTCCTATAATTTTACAGGTTGGACAGTAAAGCAATGCTTCTGAACTTTGATACAAAATTGCACTTCCTTTAACTGTAAGTAGTGACTGTGTTCTTTGTTCTTTCCATAGAACCAATAATTTATTGCACTCGGTTTTATTTGAACCATTTACATATTTATGTAAAGATATCATATCCTTCTCAGGCTTCTCTCCTCTAGAATAAAGAATTTAAATTTGATAACCTATCTTCATACATGAGATCTTCTATACTACATATTAAAGGGAATCTAGTCACCAGTATCCAGTATATCAAACCAGCCCCGCAGATAGGTTCTGGTCACCTGAATCAAATTGTGTTTTACCCTTGTGAATTGGTGCCTCTGTTGCCAATATATTGCTTTTTTTTTTTTTTTTTACCCAGATTGGCTCTTTAGTGCAATGATGGCGTTGTCATTGCTCCAAAGAGGTAAATAGTAACAAATCTGCAAAGAAGGCACAGATTCACAGGGGAAAACACTGCTGTGTTCAGGTGACACTAAGGCTGTGTTCACAAAGAGTTTTTTGGCAGCGGATTTTGACGCGGAATCCGCCTCAAAATCCGCCTGAAAAAACTCCTCCCATTCATTTCAATGGGAGTCAGTAGCGTTTTTTTTTCCTCTAGCAGTTTTTTTCCGCTAGCGGGGGGATAAAAAAAGCGACATGACCTATCTTCAGGCAGATTCTGCCTGGAAAAACCAATGGAATTCAATGGGAGGCGGAAAAAACGCAACGCAGTTTTCGGACACAATTTTTTGAAGCTGAGTTCCTAGGCCCACACCAAAAGGGGTGTAAACTACATCCTACATCCGCGTCGAAAAACCGCGTCAGGTCAAAAAACGCGCCCCAAAACCATTTCCTAATTCCTGAAGCTGATTTTTTTTTCTGCCTGCAAAAAACTCAGTGTGAACATACCCTTACTTATCTGCAGAGCTAGGTTCGATGACATACTGCCTTTGAATTTTGTTGCCCTTCTCTAGACTCCATCAAGCTCTGTGGTGTCTTGTTCAAAACTGAACAGAATACTTAAGGCCACAGCAGTGCTTTACAAAGGGTTAAAATATTTTTTTCCCTCTAGAAGCCATGCCTTTCCTTACACAGGACTGTATCTAGTTGACTTTGGATGCAGTAGACTGGCATTGCTTGCTTTAATTTACTTTGTTAACAATTATTCCCAAATCTTTATCATTGAAGAATCACTCAATAGCAATCCATTTTTGACCCAAAAAGTATAACCTTAAACTTAGCCTTATTTATTAGCTTTGTACCTCATGCGATATTTTGCTGCCCATTTGGCAGTTTATCTAGATCACCATGTAGGGATTGAACATTTTGTATTCCGTCTATAATGCTACAGAGATTTGTGTTATGTGGAAATGCAGAGGAAGTACTATTACGCCTCATTTTCTACATTATTTATAAAGAGGTTCAAGGGGTTCCCCAGGAACTGTCCAAAAAACCCCCTAAAAACCGAAGATTGCTCTTCTGAGGCTGGTGGGGAGGGTGTCACTTCAAACAGTTGTATCTTGGGCATTAAAAAATCTAGAATAGTGGTTTCATTTAAAAGGATAGATATTCAGCTTTTCTATGCAAAGACCAGGAGCGTAACTACCGGGGATAGAAGCTGCGACAGGGCATGGGACATTATGGGGCCCGGTGGGCCCCTTTATTTTTTTTATTTTTAATAGGCCGTTACCTGCTGGTGTAACCCCAGCAGGTAACGGGCCCTATATACTTACCGATCCCCGCTCCTATTTACAGCCACCTGTGCTACCATTGGTAAGTAAGGCTGCGGGCCGCGAACCCCACAAACACTGATATCATTATACTCAGGGGGGGTGGGGATCTTTTCAGACCCCTGAGTATAATGATCGGAGGGTCAGGGGAGGTGAGGGAACATAAACACTGTTACTTACCTCTCCTACGCTCCGGCAGGCTTCGGGCCTATTTGGTGTCATCACATAGGCCGGGCCTGCGTCATTATGCATTGCGACACAGGCCCGGCTCACCTGACGTCTGTCCCAACATTGAAGATGGCTGAAATCAGCAGGGAGTGCATCGGAGCCAAAGAGGAAAGACTCCAGAGTATAATAATTGTTCATGGGTGGTCTACAATGGGTCATAATAGTGTGTGCAGGGACCACTGTGGGGCATAATAGTGTGTGTAAGGGCCACTATGGCACATAATAGTGTGTGCAGGAATGCGGTTTGTGCAGGAATGCGGTTTGGGGGGGGGGGGCGCCCATGTCAAATGTTCGCCTTGCAGCCAGCCATTTCTAGTTACGCCACTGGCTGAGAGCACATTTCTTCTTGTATTATTTCTGGAGATATCAGTAGTTGAAAACACATTTGGGATATGGGAGCTCATAAAGCCCAGGACACATCTGGTTGATGTGATCCCCTCTGGTCTTGTTTATTTTATGGCCAACTCTCAGAGAATCCCTTTAAACAGTAACTGATCTCACCAATGTTACAGTGGGTATGGAAAGTTTTCAGGCCCCTTTAAATTTTTCACTCTTTGTTTCATTGCAGCCACTTTCTAAAAGCAAAAAAGTTCATTTTATTTCTCATTAATGTACACTCAGCACCCCATCTTGACAGAAAAAAACAGATATTTTTGCAAATTTATTAAAAAAGAAAAACTGAAATATCACATGGTCACACCCTTTTGAGCTAGTACAGCCATGAGTCTTCTTGGGAATAATGCAACAAGTTTTTCACATCTGGATTTGGGGATCCTCTGCCATTCTTCCTTGCAGATCCTCTCCAGTTCCATCAAGTTGGATGGTGTACATTGGTGGACAGCCATTTTCAGGTCTCTCCAGAGACCCTCAATTGGGTTGAGGTCAGGGCTCTGGCTTGGCCAGTCAAGAATGGTCACAGAGTTGTTCTGAAGCCACTCCTTTGTTATTTTAGCTGTGTGCTTAGGGTCATTGTCTTGTTGGAAGGTGCACCTTCGGCCCAGCCTGAGGTCCAGAGCACTCTGGAAGAGGTTTTCTTCCAGGATATCTCTGTACTTGGCCGCATTCATCTTTCCTTCAATTGCAACCAGTCGTCCTGTCCCTGCTGCTGAAAAACACCCCCATAGCATGATGGTGCCACCACCATGTTTCACTGTTGGGATTGTATTGCGCAGGTGATGAGCAGTGCCTGGTTTTCTCCACACATACCGCTTAGAATTAACGCCAAAAAGTTCAATCTTCGTCTCATCAAACCAGAGAATCTTATTTCTCATAGTCTGGGAGTCCTTCATGTGTTTTTTGGCAAACTCTATGCGGGCTTTCATATGTCTTGCACTGAGGAGAGGCTTCCTTCGGGCCACTCTGCCATAAACCCCCAACTGGTGGATGACTGCACTGATAGTTGACTTTGTGGAACTTTCTCCCATCTCCCTACTGCATCTCTGGAGCTCAGCCACAGTGATCTTTGGGTTCTTCTTTACCTCTCTCACCAAGGCTCTTCTCCCATGATTGCTCAGTTTGGTTGGACGGCCAGGTCTAGGGAGAGTTCTGTTCGTCACACATCATGTGGAAGTTTAATATACTTCTAGGGAGGAGTAATTGCATGTGTTTTGTGATTATTCAAAATAAATAATAAATTAAAAATAAATAAATCGATAATCCACTAATTCACAATATTGCCAATACTAATATGCAATTTATCACTGTGAATTCACAGCCTCTGTCCTGTTCTATAGTCTTACATTTTTAGACTGATAATGTTACTAAATGACTCTTGAAATTCTTATATGCCATACAATTCAAGTCAAGTCAATGAGAGGGTAAAGTTTTATTTTGGATCTTTATGGCCAACTTTAAGGCTAAAACCCCACGTAGAGAGCCACTATGGAAAAGACCGCAAAGGAAATGCAATACTTTTTTTTTTTTCGCAGTGTTTTTCACAGAAAGTCTGTGGAGTTTTCCTCTGCAGACTTTCTGCCCCTATTATACCTATACAGAAAACGTCAGCGTTTCTCTAGGTATAATTGACATGCTGTGATTTACAAAAAACGTGAACATTTTTGAAAATCAAAGCATTTTCACTGCATAGTTTTTTTCTGCAATGCGTGGATTGGACTGCACCCAAATAATGAATTTACATGTTTCTTCAAGTACACAGTCCTCTGATAAACCAAGTGATTAGGGAAACGTGTTGGGACAGATGTTTGTGCTGCTTACCTTTTTGTTCTCCTTCACTGCTATCTCCCTGCAAATCTTATATGACCCTCCTCATGACTTGGAGGGAAACAGAAGACTTTGCTTAAATAGGGTTTAAAGATTTATTTTTATTAATAATTAACCACAAAAAGTTCTGGAAATGGCTAAAATGGTTTGCCAAATCTACCACAGAGGTGCACATTGTGTGATACGTTTGGCACATCTTTCTAGATAGGCAGATTTTACAGCTCCTTTTTGTCATGTCCCCTTTTCTAGACACTTCCAAGTTAAATAGTTACATCTAGAGGCTGACAACCCATGCAAAATAAACTCTTTGTCACCGTGAATAAACTATATGAAGTGGATCAACAGTAAACCTATATGAACTACTGAAAATCCATGATCCGTCACAATTAAAACCTGATAAAATGTCTCCATCAGGGAAACGCTTACTATACAGTAAGGATTTTAATGCAATACTACCATCTTGTGGTAAGGAGAAGAACAAAAGTGTTTAGTTATTAGAGATGAGTGTATAGTCCATACCCACCATTAGATAAGTTGTCTAAATCATATGTATATCATGTTCTACTTGTTTGGGACCTCTATATGTTTATTAAAATGTTTATTAAAATTGAAATGTCTTTCACATAACACGTTTTTTTTTTTTTTGTTTTTTTATATTCAAACCTGTCCTTGGGGAAAACCCAACCGGTGATCTGTTGGCATTTGTAAAGATAGCGGCCATATCACTTCTGCTGTTTTAAAAAAAAAAAATCAGCAGCATTTTATTGTGCTTTTAAGTCTTTGCAAAAAAAAAAAAAAAAAAAAATAAAAAAAAATATATATATATATAAATGAGTTTCCGTCTGTCCGTCTGTTCTTTATGCGCGACCAAACAACTGGACCGATCCTCACCAAATTTGGCACACATGTACATCAGGTGTCCGGGAATATTTTAGACTGGGTCTCAGCTCTCTAGGACATACCATTCCTGAGATACAGTATTCCCAAAAAATGACCAGCATTAGCTAATACAAGCCTGCAAGTCTTTCACTCATATTCCAACTGCCATACACACGGTCGTATGTCCCTTATCAGCCAATAGAAGCTCGCAGGCGCTTAGTCTCCTCAGGCACACAGGTTTCCATAGCAACCAAGCTATTTATGACCTGTATTAGTCAATAGCAGTCCTTAAATATTCAGTCATATCACGTGTATCAGCCAATATAAGTTCACATTTAATTTACCAGGTTTCCATAACAACACAGCCATAAATAGACTGTACCTACACTGGACTCAGTGGCGTAACTAGGAATGGCTGGACCCCAAGGCGAACAATTGACATGGGACCCCCCCCCCCCGCAACTGCCCCCCCCCCCCGCACAAACTGCTGTAGCACAGGAGAGGTAAGTAAGTGTTTTTTATGTTCCCTCAACTCCTCGGGGACTCCGATAATTATAATCTGGGGTCTGAAAAGACCCCAGAGTATAATGATAGCAGTGTCTGTGGGGTTCACGGCCCGCAGGCCTTACTTACCGATCCCTGCTCCTGCTCACAGCCGCCTCCGCAAAAGGTGAAGCGCATTCGGCCGTGAGCAGGAGCGGGAATCGGTAAGTAAATAGGGCCCGTTACCTGCTGGTGTAACACCAGCAGGTAATGGCCTATTAAAAAAAAAAAAAACATCAGGGGCCTGCCGGGACCCCTAATGTCCCCGACCCTGTTGCAGCCGCTACCACGATATTTACACCACTGACTGGACTGCCATACTGGATTTCAGCATTCTTCTAAATTGAAACATTTTTAAACTACTCATGCTTGCAGCAAAACGCATGGCTGTTGCTCAAGCTAATGAAAACTCGCAGCAGACCCAATGGCTGGTCCCCAAGGCGAACATTTGACATGGCCCCGCACAAATCGCATTCCTGCACACACTATTATGCCCCATAGTGGCCCCTGCACACACTATCATGCCCCATAGTGGCCCCTACACACAGTATTATGCCCCATAGTGGCCCCTGCACACAGTATTATGCCCCATAGTGGCCCCTACACACAGTATTATGCCCCATAGTAGCCCCTGCACACAGTATTATGCCCCATAGTGGCCTCTGAACACAGTATTATACCCCATAGTGGCCCCTTCACATAGTATTATGCCCCATTGTGGACCACCCATGAACAATTATTATACTCTGGGGTATTTTCAGACCCCAAAGTATAATGATCGGAGACCCAGGGGAGGATACAAACATAAAAAACAATGTTACTTACCTCACCATGGCTCCAGCGCTCTCCCCGCTCCCTCTTCAATGTTGGACAAGATGTCACGTGAGCCAGGTATGTGTCGCGAAACATAATGATGTCGGACTGGCCCACCGACATCTGGGACATCACCAAGGTGGCCTGAAGCCTGCTGTAGCATAGAAAAAGTAAGTAACAGTGTAACAGCAGGTAACGGCCTATTAAAAAAAAAAAAAACATCAGGGGCCCGCCGGATCCCCTAATGTCCCAGGCCCTGTGGCAGCCACTACCGCAGCTACCCTGGTATTTACGCCACTGACTGAACTGCCATACTGGATGTCAGCATTCTTATAAATTGAAAAGTTTTTAAACTACTCATGCCTCCTGTAACAAAACGCATGGCTGCTGCTCAAGCTACTGAAAACTCTTAGCAGACCTAAGCCCCCCATCTCCAATCTGACAAGGCATTGTCAGCCACATGCACACAGCTGCACTTCATGTTTCCATAACAACCCAGCCATTTTTCTTCACTGCTTTAAAGGGGCAGGGTGCTGTGGATGACACAGGGATTACACAAGGATTACAAAAGGTCACAAACACACAGCTTTTCTCCAGGTTTTCCATAACAACCGATTGCAGGTTTTTCACTGATATCCAAACTGAGATACACATGATCACATGATACTTATGGACCAATGGAAAATCGCAGGTTCTTCAGTCTTGACATACACACAGCTTTACACCAGGTTTCCATAGCAACCAAGCTATTTCTGACCTGTATGAGTCAAAACTGTATCTGCAAAACTGCTTGGCCAATCAATTTCAAAGCACTCTGACCACATGAAGGCACCATTTTCAGTTGCCTTTACAGGTGTCCATCAATATTTAGCACAAGTCTTCTCCATAAGATGTGTCCTGTTGGGTTTCCTTGACGACTGGATTAGTAAAAACTTACCTAAGGAAACCTAAATTTGTAGACCTCTGCTCTGAAGGCTTGGAGGAATATTCAATGAGAGACATTTTTGTACCACACATATATGATTATAATGGAGAGAGTCACTCCCATGATGTTTAATTTCCAGAAATGTCATTTTAGTGAGAGGATTGGGGAATATGTTGCACAACCCAATAATTATATATGTTGTATTTTATATCACCATTGCATACTGTTGCGTTGCTTTTATGCATATATTTTTAAAGTCTTTGAGCAAGGATGAAACATAGTCATAATAAGCAAATAAGTTATGCAAATATATAAGCTTGCTTTTCTTTTATGCCTTAGCAGTCTGTCCTCATTTAATACTTTTATCCTATAAGCTTACTGAGCAGCAGTGCACTATTTATACACTTCCCAGGAGATAGGGATTATAATTTATTCTTCTGGGGGTTGGTAACATTGATATAATAATTACACTTTTGCTTATAGACTTCATAAAGATTGTCATTTGCTTCTGAATATTATATATTGTTAATTTACTGTGAAATGAAACCCATTAATAAAATATTATTTATTTATTTTGTCTCATTTATGTATTTAACATAAAATGATCAAGAGTTAAGCAGACACAATGTCTCCTATATTGTAGCTATAGCTATGTAGCCTTTTAACTGAATGCTAAGCACAGTACCATGGACTGCGTAGGGGCATTGCATGGTTTTTGCAGCTCAGCCCCATCCACTTAAATGAGACTGAGCTGCAAACAGGCCAGCTGTCAAATGAATGTGACACCTTGAGTGTCTTTTCAGTTTCAAGCAGCTCATATATGGAGCTTTATGCAGCCTGCCACACAAATACTAATATTTTGCAATGCAATGTAATACATTGCATTAGTGGTCAGACCCTCAAGGGGGTCTAATAAATGCAATAAAAGAAATAAAAAAAAATATTAAAAAAAAAATATAAAAACTTCAAATCTTCCCCCTTTCCCTAGAACACATATAAAAATACTTAAATACTGTGAACCACATACATTTTAGGTATCCCTATGTCCGTTTTTTTCACTGTTTTGCATCTGATAAAAATTTGAATGAAAACTGATCAAAGAAATAGACATTCCCCAAAATGGTATAACTAAAAAGTACACCTATCTCTACAAAAAAAGACTCCCTATGCATCCACATACATGAAAGCTATATAACTTTTGTATCCCCTGAATTGTACTGAAACAGAATACAGGTGACATTCGTTGATTGTAATATCAATCTGTATTCCCTTAGTCCAGACAGCAGCACAATATGGGGTATCTCTGCCCCTGTGTGTTGTTTAGGACAGGTGGAACCTTTAATTAGCACCAAAAGGTGCCTCCTACTAGCCCTATAAGAGGGCACAAGAGACCTCCCTCCACTGTGTAAATTATAAAGTAACAGGAAACAAGCTTCTAGGGAGGGAAGCCTTGTGCTGCTGTCTGGACTAAGGGAATACAGATTGACATTACAATCAACGATTCCCCTTACGTCCGACAGCAGCACAATATGGGGAGATAGCAAGTAATTCCCCTAGGGAGGGTTTCCTCGCCTTACAATGTCAAGGACTGACTGACCAAAGGCAGTTGTCTAGAAACTGCGGATGTTCAATGATAATGTTTAACAAAAGGTCAACTGAGATGACTATGATGCAGCCGCACAAATCTGGTCCAATGGTAAGGACCGATACTCAGCCAAAGAAGTCGACAACCCAGGTCGAGTGGCCGTAGAAAAACTGGAGGGAATAACTCCTGAATAAGAAAGGAAGACTTAATTGTCTCCTTGATCCATGTGGATAGAGTAGGCTTGGAAGCCTTGAGGCCTCTGTTTTTACCCTGCATATCAATTAGTAGGCTTTCGGCCTTCTTAAGTGGTTGAGTGTGGAAAAGGTAAATCCACAGACACCTTACCACATCTAAGGTGTTGAGCTTTTCTTCCTCCTCAGAGGTTGGAGAGGGGAAAAACACAGGTAACGAAATTAGCTGATTGCTATTATAGTATGAGGGGACCTTAGGGATAAACCCAGGTAAACCTAAGGTGCACCCTATCTGCAAAAACAAAATGTACGGTTCTCTAGAAGAGAGGGCCTGGAGCACTCCTACTCTTTGGCAGATATAATAGCCAACAAAAAAGTGGTTTTGTAGGCTAAATATTTTATCTCCGTAGTCTCCAAGGGTCCAAATGGAGGACCGCACAGGCCTGTAATGACTACCGCAAGGTCCCACTGGGGATGATACTGAGGGCTTTAGCCTCATTGCCCCTTTAAGGAACCTTGCAACCAGAGGATCCTGAGACAGACGTCTGTTCAAATGAGCGGAGAGGGCCGCAATCTGCACTTTCAAAGTGGCAGGGGCAAGGCCCTTATCCAAACCGTCCTGAAGAAAATATCAGCCGTTGAAGGTTCTAGATTATTAATACCCTTCTTGGAGCACCACTCCATGAAAATCTTGGCTGTCCTCTGGTAGATCTTATTGGTAGATTCTGCTCTTTCAGAATAAAGGGTCTTCAGGACGGCCTCTGGCAGTCCTCTATCCTGCTGTAGGGACTGCTCAACCTCCAGGCTGTCAGGTTGAATCTCCAGAGATCCTGGCACTTCAGAGATCCTTGGGAAACCAGGTTCTGGATGGGGGGAAGCCTCCAATATATCCCTCGACTCATCTCCATGAGTTGGGAAAAACCAAGCTCTTTTTGGCCAGAATGGAATGATGGCTATCACAGAGACTTGGTCCTGTCTGATTTTCATTAATACCTTTGGTATTATTGGAATTGGAGGGAAGATGTATGCCAGCCTGGACCTCCAAGGGATGGACAGGGCATCCACTGCCAAGGGATTGTCCTCCTGGTAAAGGGAACAGAACTTCTCCACCTTGGCGTTGAGTCGGGTTGCCATGAGGTCTATTTCTGCAAGACCCCTGTTCAGGGTAATCTGATGAAAGACTTCTGGATTGAGTGACCATTCTCCTGATACGGCATAACCCCGACTCAACCGATCCGCTACTATGTTCAGGGAGCCCTTGATGTGAACTGCGGATAAATGGGTTAGATTTTTCTCTGCCCATGTAAATATCAGATCTGCCTCTCTAAGGAGGGTTGGTGATCTGGTGCCTCCCTGTCTGTTCACGTACAGCACTGTGGTCATGTTGTCTGACCGGATTTTGACTGCTCTTCCCCTGGGAAGAGGCAAGCAATAGAGTAAGGCACGATATACGGCTCTGAGCTCCTTCCAGTTGGACGAGGTCCTTTTTTCAGGAGCGCTCCAGACTCCCTTTATGGAGTTTTCGTCCAATGGGCTCCCCATCCCGAGGGGGATGCATCTGTAGTCAACAGGGTCCAAGAAGGTTGGACCGTGGACCTTCCGTCTTTCAGGTGCAACCACCACTTGAGGGAAAGACGGGTCCTGGGGGAGAGTCGAATCTTCTTGCTGAATGTAAGAAGGGAGCGATCCCAAGCCTCTAGTAACTCCTTCTGGAGGGGACGTAAGTGCCACAAGGCCCATGGGACTGCCTCCACTGAGGAAGACATCAAGCCCAGGATCTTCATCAATGTTCTGATGGAGGCTATCGGCTTTTTGAAGAGGTGCCGGACTGCCGCAACCAGCTTCTCCTTCCTTGCTGGTGTCAAGGAGATTTGCAGGCGGACTGAATCTAGGAAGTAGTTTTCTCAGAGGAACTTCCTTCGAGTTGAAGGGATCGTTTTTGACTTCTCCCAATTTATAAGCCATCACGGACTCTGAAGGCTGTCTGTAGGTACTGGAGCAGAACAGACTCTGACTGGGCCTTTATCAACCAGTCGTCTAGATAAGGCACCAAGAATATCCCCTGAAGCCTGAGGGCGGCCGTTATGGGGGCCACTACCTTTGTAAAGGTGTGGGAAGCAGAGGAGATCCCGAAGGGTAGTGCTGTGAATTGAAAGTGCTTCCTGTGGCCGGAAACTACTACGGCAATCCTTAGAAAAAAACCTTCTGCGTGGAGGTAAATAGAAATATGCAAATGGGCGTCTTTTATATCCAAAGTCACAAAAAACATCGCCTTAGAGGAGAAAGGTGGTGACAGACTTTATGGTTTTCCTATGGAAGCGCTTCTTTTTGATGAAGCGGTTGAGGTACCTTAAGTCTATGATCATTCTCCACTTGTCTGCCGGTTTTGGCATCAGGAAGACGGGAGAATAGACACTGGATCCTTCTTCTAGAGAAGGGACTTCCACCAGGGCTCCCTTGTGAATGTACTCTCGGATGGAGCATTCCAATGTAGTCTGCTGCATTGTAGGGAGGCTGCGAGTTAACACAAACCGATCCTGAGGAGGACGGAGGAACTTGATTGCATAACCTCTTTGGATTACCTACCGGACCCATGGGTCTCGAATTTTTCCCTGCCCGCAGTTGAGAAAGTGGGAGACACGACCTCCGACAAGAATCTCGGCCACAGGAAAACTGCTTCTGATGTCAAAAGCTAGGCTTGACTTTTTTATCATCAGACTTCGGAATCTCCAGCCGGCGTCTCTAGAGGAATAACTAGAGCCTCTCTGGACTGCCTTCCACGACGAGGCGGATAGCCTCTACCACGGCCAGAGCCAGACCTACCTCTGAAGGCCTGGGGTAAAGTTTTACCCTTCTTGTCGGCCAAGCCCTCTAGGATCTCGTCTAGGGCACAGCCAAAGACTCTACCCGGCTCAAAGGGTAATGCGCACAAATTATACTTTGAGGGGAACACAGCTCTCCAAGGTTTTAACCATAGAGGTCTTCCTGCTGCAGTGTTCTTGGTAAGTGCCAGGGATTTGGCCGCCAGCCTTAATTGATGGTGGGAGGCTTCCGTTAAATATTCAGCTGCTAGGGAAACTGAGCCTAGAAACCCTAGCAGCTCGTCTCTGGAGACTTCCAGAGTCGGTCACTTTCGAGGTGGACAAGGTCAGTACATAATTTGGCTGACACTTCACAGGACGCAACCGCCACAGCGGTCTTGGGCGAGGCAGCTGAATAAGCCTTCTTGAAGGTATTGTCGAAGCGCCTGCCATGGCGTTGTGCAGATTTCCTCCATCATCTGATGGTACCTTAGTGCGGCAGGACAGTTTAACCACCGCCATATCCACCTTGGGAGGAGGACCCCATTGATCCCATTGAGCAACTGGGAATAAAGCGCCGAACCTCCTAGGAACCACAAGAGGTTTTTCAGGACTTCTCCACTCTGAGGACATTAATTTTTGTAATGTCTGGTCCACTTGGAAGACCCTAGGCCCTCTATAGGTGGACGCGGAGGCTTCCCCGTCAACATCACGATCCTTAGACCGGATGGACTTCAGCAGCCGGCTTAATTTTTCGAGTGGAAGCAAGGCCTGCTGGGATCTTCAGTGGAATCGTCAGATGTGAGTGTCTCGTCCACTATCTGATAATCTTCATCAGAGATCCGTAAGGAAGATTGTGTCTCAATCTGCGGTCTCTTGGCAATCTGGGCGATGGAAGAACGAATCTCCTTTAAGAGACTCCTCATATAGTCCTTTACCCAAGTAACAACCTCTTATAGAAGGTACTTCCGGCGGAGGTCCACGACACTGGTGACAGTGGGTAAAATCATAGCCGTCAGGTAAAGGGGTATTGCAATCCAAACACATTAGGTGTTTCAAGTTTAGAGGAATTTTTCCTCCTAAGCGCATCGCCATTACGTGATGCAGAAGATGACATCTGAAACATCAAACAGCCACGTGACACTGAAACAGGGAAGATCGCCAAGCATTGCATAAAAACCCAAGGGGTACCTTTTTTTTTTTTTTTTGAATCGGTCACTTGAAGAGAGAAAAAAACCGTCAGAAAAAAACCAGCCACCGCAACCCGCAGCAGAGGAGCTAGAAACCACTAACTCAACAAATAAAGGACTGCATTCAGACCTTTTAAATGTAATCCAGCAGCGAGGGGAGGAAGCCAGCAAAGAAACATTTATACAGCACCAAAACAAGTCAAACGCCATAATGGAACATAGAGGAGCATAAGCCTAAGCCAGAGGCTCAAAATACAAGCAGCAAAAATCAATTCTATATTTTGTCTTTAAATTTTAAATTTCCAAACTTACCGCACTTTTTCCGAGAAAACCGGAAGTAGGGCGCGGTGGTGCGCAAAGGCTTCCTTCCCCTGGGAACACGGGACCGGAGAAAAGTTCCGGCCGAGGAGGTTCCCCGCTTACTTCCGGGATCGCGCTGCCTGCAGATGGATGCCGGATAACGCTGCGCTGCGGTGCGAAGGCCCGAAGGACAGGAGGTTTTCTCTTTGGGACCGAGGTACCCCAAAAAGGCAAGCCAGGAGTAAATAAAACCCCTAGCAATGGGAGGTCACAAGAGACCTCCGTCCACCTGTTCCACACAGGACAGAAAAAAACACAGTGGAGGGAGGTCTCTTGTGCCCTCTTATAGGGCTAGTAGGAGGCACCTTTTGGTGCTAATTAAAGGTTCCACCTGTCCTAAACAACACACAGGGGCAGAGATACCCCATATTGTGCTGCTGTCGGACGTAAGGGGAAGCCATTTTGTAAACGCTGTAAAAACGAAGCCCGTAAGAAAGTTGCACAAATGCACTTTTTCCAACCAATTCTGAATTTTTTTACAGCTTCCCAGTACATTATACAGAATAATAAATGGTACCATTATGAAGAACAATTTGTTCCACAAAATTTAAGCCCTAATATGACTCTGTGAATGGAAAATTAAAAAATTTATGGCATTTTTAAGGCAGAGACCCAAAAACAAAAATCGAAAATCAAAAAATGTCACCGGCGGACAGGGGTTAAAAAAAAAAAAAAAAAAAGTATATAAATTTGATATCACCATAATCGTACTGACCCACAAAATACAGGTGACATGTCATTGTCAAAAAAAATAATCCCTCGTACGACTCTGTGAAAGAAAAAAAAGAAAAAAGTTATGGCTTAAATAATGAAAATCAAAAAAAGGCTGCAGCAGGAAGGGGTTAAAACTGAAAAGTTCAGGCTGTGATATGATTGGTGACAATGGTGATTGGAGCACAAAATTTTGCATGAAATTATTTCCATTTACCAGTGATCAGGAAGCAACAAGCCACTCTCTGGGGATGACTGTTAATTTATACTTATCAATTTCTGGATGGTAAAAATCAGTGTATTTGAGCCTTTACACTGGGGGCACTGTGATCCATCCAGAAACACCCCCTTTCAGATCAGGATACACCTAATTTTCTGGGACTGTAATCAGAAAATCTGGACAATCCTGGCAAATCCAGGACTGTTGCCAGCCATGGTAATGTATTATGGTAAATGTCTATTTCTTTTTTGTAAATTGCTCAAATCTACAGCTTAACTATAAAAACACTATTAAAACTCCATATTACATTCACCTAAGTTTTCTCTAACAATCTACCAGTCTCTTACATGCAGTCTAACAGACACTAGGAACTTGTCTTTTGGGTAGCAGTAGGCCCCCTTCTTTACTGCTCCTCTCTGCATCTGGACATGGTATTGGTCCATTCACATGGCATTTTTAGCTGATATGTTTAATGGATGCAAAAAATGGATACTTAAAACATATGCAGACAGGTGAACATCCATTGTCAATGTTAAAAAAAAAACCCAGATGTGTCTCTCTTGTTTTTTTATGTTGGACACAGAAAGCATGGTTTACTGTGGGTTTTTTTTGTCAAAGATAAAACAGATAGTAACAGAACCATTTTGTTTTTTAAAATTAAGACTACACTCACACGGCTGTCACATGGCCGCATTAATTTCACTGTCAACGAATAGAGGCCAGTCACATAAATGATATGTTGACAGTCTGTTGTCACGGATCATCAAAATATACAGTAGGTCAGGCTCTATTTTTGTCTACTTTCACGTATCCCTACGTACACTGCAATGTAGCGGAATCTGTGAAAACGGCTGCCCCTCGGGTGCAAAACGAATGTTTTTCATGGCTGTTTTCACCTTTGTTCGTGTAAATGGAAGCATGCAATACATTTGCATCTATTTTTTGCATCTGTTAAATAAATTCTTGTATTTAGTAAATTACATTTATGTTGACTTTTAATTATTAAAACCTTCAGATGAATATCTGCATTAAGTAAATACCTCCATGATATTTTAATGCCTATCTAATATATATTAAGTACATTATCCTATGTATTATATGATAAATATGCCCCGACAAAAGTCTACTTTTTATTGTCCTTTTGAATTCCTTTTCTCCTGCTCCTATTGTTTCTTGCTAAGTGTGTAATAATATTTTTTGGGGCTACTGATAACACATTATATAATGCTGGGTGTCCCATGCTATACAACCATGAAAGGAGCAGCTTATTCTGTCTCCTGAGAGTGTCTTTATTTAGCTATCTGCATTCAAGTCTTTGCAGAAAATTGATCTCCTAGGAGCAGATGTAAAGCACTATGTGATATTTTGACAGATGATTTCTACCAAATGAGACATCCTGCATCGAAAACAAACCTTGTGAACACATTGTGAGCATTTTAATATATGTGCATTTATCTTGCAGATCGAAGCAACACCCCTTCATCTTCTGTAATTTTTCCTCTCCATTTACCACACATAACCAAAAATGTAGTATTTTGACATCCTCCATGACCACAAAGTCTGACCTGCATCTGACATAGAGTTATCAAATGTCACTCAGGATAGACAGAAAATGTTCTCATCAAAATGTGCATGTAGTCAATGCTCAGCCATTGTAACAAGTGTCTTATATTTGCAGTTATTAGTGTGACATATGGCAGACATGTGCCTTATGGATGTCAAGGACTGATGTAAGAATAATTGTTAGTAGCAAACTGAATGAATATGTAGGGTCAAGAACAGAAAATATATTGATTATAAATATTTTTCATTTTATTTATGAAATTGTCTAATAATAATAATAATAATAATAATAAAATAATAATAATAATAATAACCTTTATTAGTCCCACCATGCGGAAATTCAGTGTGTTACAGCAGCAAAGATAAGCAGATACAAATACAACATATACAAGAATGTTCCAAGGTAAGAGGCATTTCATTGACAGTAGACAGACAGATAAGAGGTAGCAGAGGGTATGTGTGTGTGTATGTGTGTGTGTGTGTGTGTGTGTGTGTGTGTGTGTGTGTGTGTGGGGGGGGGGGGGGGGGGGGGGGATATCACAACCAGAAAGATATTTCAGTTCTCTGTTTATAATGATCTCCGCTTAGCTCGGTGTTGGTTGTACAGCCTAACCGCAGCAGGGAGGAAAGACTTCCGACAGCGTTCCTTCTCACACTTAGGGTGAAGTAGTCGGTCACTGACAGTACTGACTAGCCCTATCACGGTCTCATGCATGGGATAGGACTTATTCTCCTGCATGGAGCTCACCACGGACAGTATCCTTCTGTCACCCACCACCTGTACTGGGTCCAGTGGGCTTCCCAGGACAGAGCTGGCCCTTCTAATCACCTTGTCAAGTTTATTTCTATCCCTGGTTAATATACTGCTCCCCCAGCAGGCCACTCCGAAGAAGAAAAAAGTCCTAATAAGTGCCCCCTGGACTCCAAAGGCTCTCAGCCTCCTAAGCAGGTAGAGCCTGCTCTGGCCCTTCCTGTACAGGACCTCCATGTGATCTGCCCAGTCCAGCTTATTATTAAGGAGCACATCCAGGTACGTATAGGTGTTGACAATCTCGATGCCTGTCCCCTGGATGTTCACTGGTTTAGGAGGGCATCTGCATTTACGGAAGTCCACCACCATCAACTTGGTCTTCCCAGCATTAATCTTCAGGTGGTTCCGCTAGCACCTGTCCACAAAATCCCGGTTCAGTTCTATGTATTCCCTGTCATCATCGCCTGTGATGAGACCTACTATTGCAGAGTCATCAGAATACTTCTGTAGGTAGCAGCTAGATGAGTTGCACCTAAAATCTGCTGTGTACAGTGTGAAGAGGAAAGGAGCAAGAACTGTACCCTGAGGTGCCCCCGTATTACAGATCACAGTGTCTGACATACAGTCCAGGACTCTCACATACTGAGGTCGGTTTGTGAGGTAGTCTAGGATCCAATTGGAGAGGTGGTAGTCCACTCCAGCAAGGCACAGCTTGTATCTCAGTAGTCCTGGCTGTATGGTGTTAAAAGCACTGGAGAAATCAAAGAACATTAGTCTCATCGTGTTCCCTGGTTTCTCCAGGTGAGAAAGAGCCCTGTGCAGAAGGTGAATGATGGCATCATCTACCCCAATGCCTGGCCAATACGCAAACTGGAGAGGGTCCATAGCTGGGCTCACTAGAGGGCGGAGATGTGTGAGAACCAACCTCTCTAAGATCTTCATCAAGTGGGATGTCAATGCTACAGGTCTGTAGTCATTGAGGTCCATAGTGTGATGTTTCTTTGAAACTGGTACCACTCAAGAAGATTTCCATAATTCAGGGACCATTTCCTGCTTCAGGCTCATATTAAACATATATGTAATTATACTACACAGCTGATCCCCACAAGCCTTAATTAGCCTTGCACTGATGTCACTTCACGGCTTTCCTCGCCTTGATCTTTTTCATCTCCTTCCTCACCTGGGCACATGTGAAGGTCAGATTGTGGTCAGATAAAGACGGATTTCCGGATTTACTGGTCTATTGGGAAATAGCAGCAGGGGGTGGGGGCAGTGTGGTAGGGGGAACTGAAGAACATGCTGGGGTGGGAGGAGCTGATGTGTGATCAAATCTATTGAAGAATAGATTTAGTTCGTTCAGCCAATTAACATCTGCCTTCATCTGGCAGACAGACTGCAATTATGTAATATTTTATACTTTTGTGTCAAAAAGTCAAAAGTGTTGTTGGTATGACACCTTTATTGGCAGTGGCATAATGCGGAGGGGTATGGAGCTGGAGATGGCCGGGGCCCCGGACCACCATGACAGCGTTTGGGGAAAGCCTGTTTCCTTGACCGCTATACATATGGTTAATGGAAAGGGGCCTGGTATGTCATTGGGTCCCTTTCCAATAGATGCCAGCCCAGGGAAGATGACTAAAAATAAGAAATACTTATGCTCACCTTTCCTGGGCTTCTGAAATTCCCGGCATCCTCTTTGGGGCTCTCCCAACCTGTGACTGAGGTGACGACGCACAATGACGTCAGCACATCACCTCAGTCGCAGATAGAAGAGGACTGAAGAAGATGCTGAAGAGAGCCAGATGGAGCGAGGATGCCCAGGAGAAGTGAGGCAAAGTGAGTATAAGTGTTTGTTATTTTAATCACCTTCCCTGGGTCTCTACTTATTATACTCTGGGGTCTTTATAATATTAGCACCGAAACAAACCTCATGAATATTCTCCAAATTTCTTGGGGTTTGCCTGAAGCAGCTCAAGGGGGGCTCTTGGGAGAATTTAATACTGTGTGGGGCCACTGTGGGGACCATATACTCTGTGGGGGCCATTGTGGAGCATATTATACTGTGTGGGGGACCCCCACTAATTTCTCAGACTACGGTAAACACCGTAGAGAAGAAGGCATTTAATAGTTGTGCTTTTTCCTCATCCTCCCCCACCATTACACCCAGATTATTTTTGAGGGGGCCCACATTGTCAGTTTTTATTCTCTTGTTATTTATGTAATTGAAGAATAATTTTGGATTATTTTTTTCTTTCCTTGGCAATTTTTCTCTTAGCCTCGATCTTCGCCTCCTTTATTTGTCTTTTACACAATTTATTTTTTTTAGCACTTTAAATGCTTCCTTTTTATCCCTCATTGCACTCCTTACCGTTTTAGTTAGCCATATTGGTTTTCTATGATTTCTGGCCCGCTTATTCCCATAAGGGATATGTTTTTTAGTGGTCCTATTTAGAAGGCTTTTGAAAATGTCCCATTTTGTTTGTGTTTCGGTCACTTTGAAGACTTTGTCCCAGTTTATGCTGCTAAGCTCCTCTCTCAGCAGGTTAAAATTGGCCTTCCTGAAGTTTAGTGTTTTTATTCCCCCTCTACTGAACATTTTTTTAGTGTGTACAAGAAAACTTATTATGTTGTGGTTACTATTACCAAGATGACCCCCAACCTCCACTTTTGACAATGTGTCAGGTTCATTTGTTAAAATTAGGTCTAAAAGTGCCTCGCCTCTTGTTGGGTCCTGCACAAGTTGCGATAGGTAATTGTCTTTTATTACTGACAAAAACCTGTTCCCTTTGTTGGACCTGCAGGTTTCTGCCTCCCAGTTGATATCTGGGTAGTTGAAATCTCCCATAATAATGACTTTATTATGCTTTATGGTCTCATCTATTTGTTTTATTAGTATATTTTCAGCTTCTTTCATTATATTTGGAGATTTATAACAAACCCCTATCAGTATTTTATTATTCTTTGTTCCTCCCTTAATTTCCACCCATAAGGACTCCACATATTCATTTTCCTCCCAGTTGTCCTCACGCAGAACTGGCTTAAGGCAGGATTTTACGTATAAGCAAACCCCTCCCCCTTTCATACTGGTACGCTCCTTTCTAAACATACTGTACCCGTTTATATATACAGCCCAGTTATAGCTAGAGTCCAGCCATGTCTCACCTATCCCCACCATGTCATATTTCTCTTCCAATATTATCACTTCTACTTCCTCCACCTTGTTAGTGAGACTTCTGGCGTTAGTATACATACATTTCAAGGATTTATCATTATCTCTACTCTTCCACTGCCTACTGACTGTTCTAACCCCACCCCCCGCTCCACCCCAAGTTACATTATTTAGCCCTCTTTCCAGTTATACACTATTTTGCCCTCTACATCTGTTACCCTCCCCCCCAGTCCCTAGTTTAAACACTCCTCCAACCGTCTAGCCATCTTCTCCCACAGAACAGCTGCACCCTCCCCATTGAGATGCAGCCCATCCCTACCATAGAACCTGTAGCCCACAGCAAAGTCCGCCCAGTTCTCCAGGAACCCAAACCCCTCCTTCCTACACCAGCTCTTGAGCCACTTGTTTACCACCCTAATCTCCCGCTGCATTTCCTGTGTGGCTCGCGGTACAGGTAGTATTTCTGAAAATACTACCTTGGAGGTCCTTGCCTTCAGCTTTCTCCCTAGATCCATGAAATCATTTTTAAGGACCTTCCACCTACCGCTAGCTTTGTCATTTGTTCCAACGTGCACATTGACCGCTGGATCCACACCAGCCCCACCCAGTAATCTATCAACCCGATCCGTTGCTCCCAGTATTGTTTACATGCCAGGTGCTTTGCTGAGTATTCTTGATAACCACAGTTGTGGGTACTATAGTTGTATCCCTTACAAGTATCTGAGATACTGCTGCAGCACCCATAACCGTCACTATCAAGAATACAATGTAGGGAGGTTGGCCCTGGTCAGAGTTTGCATCACTTCCCCTGGACCTCTACTTATTATTCTATGGTGTCTAAGGAGACCCCAGAGTATAATAATAGCACGGAAGCGGAGGGCTGAACTTCACGAATATTCACAGTTTGGACCTCTTACATCTGTCTTATATCTCTTAGGCTATTAGGACCCTGCAGATCAGCTGTTTGCCATAGCACGCAGCTCCCAGTATTGTTTAAATGCCAGGCGCAGCGCTGCTCACTCACCGTATTCTTGATAACTGCAGTTGTGGGTACTAAAGCTGTATCCCTTTCAAGTATCTGAGATACCACTACACTACCCATTGTAGGGAGGGGGTAGGGGGCCCGAACAAAAGTTCGCCCTGGGGCCCACAAGACTTTAGTTACGCTACCGTTTATTGGATAACCAGAAAATTACATTTGCAAGCTTTCAAAACACAGGCTCCTTCTTCAGGTATTTCCAAATGAAAACATACATTAGGAAAATATCATTTGAAAAATATCTTGGATAACCCTTTTTAAGTATTTTATTTGTCTTATGCTTGAAGCTTTTCAAG
This sequence comes from Leptodactylus fallax, assembly GCA_947044405.1. NCBI lineage: Eukaryota > Metazoa > Chordata > Amphibia > Anura > Leptodactylidae > Leptodactylus > Leptodactylus fallax. Next base: position 45,482 of record CAMRHE010000001.1, on the reverse strand, counting down.
CTTACCACTATTTGCTTCCTGTTAAGAATGATTCCTAGAGTTCTGGTGCTGGTGAGAAAAAAACAAAATTGTACCCAAACTAATCCATATGATAACAGCTGCAAATTACAAATTTAAGTCAATTCCACTAACCTTTGGGAGGGTTTTTTGGATCAAAGCTCAAATGGACTCAAAAGTATCAAATGGACTGACTGTTCAGTAGAGAGTGCTGTTGAAATAACTATGACCTGTGAGTAATATTTGTTATAATCAATTACTATAGCAAGCCTTGGTGGAGTGCCTTGCAGTGCCCAAATGTCTTCTATTCTTCAAGATAGTCTTGAATCCATTTCCTTGTCCTCTAATACAGCCCTTGTTTTGCTCATATGACTAGTTCATTGAGGTAAACCAGTTGTCTGGGAATTTGCTGCTGGGACCCCAAATAACAATGGGAATACAGCTAGGGATGACCCATAAAGAAGGAATGAAGTCCCCTTCTACTTGCAAATGTGTTTGAAAATAGCATACATAGGTCTTGGAAAGTGGCAATGCAAAAAAAATGCTATTACTAAAAGAGGATTTACAAAAAAGTAAAAAATAGTTGTACAGGTTCATCTCAAGAAATTAGAATATCTTTGAAACGTTTATTTCTTTCAGTAATTAAATTAAAAAAGTGACCTACTATATTTTCTAGATTCTTTACACACAGAGTGTTCTATTTCAAGTGTTTTATTTCTGTAAATGTTGATTATTGATTACAGGTAATGGAAACCAAAATCTAAGAATATTTGAATATTGTAAAAAAGATCAGTATTGTAAATTCATTGTGTCACCTGCCAAGGTTTCCTAAGCCTTTAAAAGGTCCTCAGTCTGGTTCAGTAGAACACACAATCATGGAAGACGCTGATTATGAATTGTATTACTGAAATGAATGAACATTCCAAAGATATTCTAATTTATTGAGATGCACCTGTATATAGAACAAATGTAATTGAAAATGAAGACATGTTAAAATGTCTGTGTTTGCAAATAATATTTGACAGCAGGCCTGCTGGTATGTTACCTGGGCAAGCAATAATTGAGAAAAAACAATTGTAAGTTTAATTATTTTAATCAATAACTTAATCATGTAATTAAAAGACAGGTTTACACTTTGCATTCATTAGTTCTAGGCTGTGCTCACACAAGCATCTAGATGTGATTTATAATGAATCCAGGGAAGTTATGATGGATCTATTTTCAAACAGATCTCAGCAAATCCTGATGGACTTTGTTAACTTTTAATGGGGTTTTTTAGGTTTCCATTAGGGGTTGCTGCCTACCATCCTAATATTGCCATTAAAAATATAGGAACTCCTACAAGACAGTGAAAAACACCAGTGTGAACAAAAGCACTCTAGAGGACTCAAGCCATACATTTATGACAAGGATGGCCTATCGTTTTAATGACTGCCACATAATACAACAACTTTTGTATAAGGTCAGCAACTTTTCTAGACAAAATGGGTCATTTATTAGGGTGTGAAAACTTTATTGTAGAATATGCACAAAAAAATAAATGACATAGTCTTTAGTATATTTATCAATTTTAGATTTACACAATTGGGTCATTCTTAGAAACGATGCTTGTATACCTAAGGCCTTTGTACTTTTTTGAAGTATAAGACAAGTATTCCTACATTCACATATATTATCTTTTTAGGAAAATTAACCAGAAATAAATTTAAAAACGAATGTTTACAGTTCTACCTGGGGGGAAACAAGAACCAAGAAATCCAATTAGAGGATCTTGGCAGCACAGTCAAGTTTTTCTGGACTGATAAATTTAAGAGAGAAAAGCAGTTTCTGCTTTTGGCACTTTCAACCAAACAGCTTGAAGTGAAGTACAAGTTAAGAATTCAAACTAAATTAAAATCATGATAAAGAATTGAAGGAAAGTTCACTGAGCCATTATAATAATATAATTATTATACACAAAGCTCTAATATTTAACCCATTATTGATCGATGCAAAGAGTTTCTACATCGGTCACTAATGGGCCTTAGTCTGCTGCAACTGACTTTCAACTTCAATTGCTTCGGAGGGTGGAGGGTCTCCAGCTCTCTCGGAAGGGGGTGCTCGGCTGTGTACTCACTGCCAGGCACCTGCCCCTAATGTCTGGGATCGGCAAAGTGCCGATCCGGGATGTTTAGCCCTTTAGATACCATGGTAAATAGCAACTGCTGCATTTAAGGTGTTTTAGAGGGAGGGGGCTCCCTCCTGTATGTCATAGGTAGTGCAATGTATTATACAAGCGATCAGAAGATTGGCAGTTAAAGTCCCCTAGGGGAAGTAAAAAATAGTATTAAAAAAATGAAATAAAGTTAAAAAAAAATAGTAAACCATAATAGCACATTAACCTCCCACCCCAAAATGTTTAATAAAAAGAATAAAAGCATAACAAATATTGGGTATTGCCATGTCAATAATGACCCATGCAGTGTAATGTTATTTTACCCGAATGTTGAACGGAGTAAAAAAAGAAAATCTAAAAAAAATACCAGAATTGCTGTTTTTTTTGTCTGTTGGCCACCAAGAAAACGTTATAAGAAGTGATCCAAGAGCATTATAAAATAGCATTAATATAGCATCAATAAAAATGTTAGGCCTTCCCACAAAAATAAGCCCTCACACAATTCTGCTGACAAAAAAATTATTAAATTATGGGTCTTGGAAAGTGGCAATGCAAAAAAAAAATGCTATTACAAAAAGGGGATTTACAAAAAAGTAAAAAATAGTTGTACAGGTACATCTCAATAAATTATAATATCTTTGAAACGTTTATTTATTTCAATAATTAAATTAAAAAATGACCTCCTATATTTTCTAGATTCTTTACACACAGAGTGTTCTATTTCAAGTGTTTTATTCCTGTAAATGTTGATTATGGATTACAGCTAATGAAAACCCAAATCTAAGAAAATTAGAATATTGTGAAAAAGTTCAGTATTGTAAATTCAGTGTGTCACCTAAGCCTTTAAATCGTCCCTCAGTCTGGTTCAGTAGGACACATAATCATGGAAGACGCTGATTATGAATTGAATTACTGAAATGAATGAACGTTTCAAAAATATTCTAATTTATTGAGATGCACCTGTATAATGAAAAAAAAGTTAATCAGCCTGCAATAGAAATGCCCTTGTTTTGCAATGCATTAGCATTGTAATGCATTGCATTAGTGATCAGACCCCCTGGGGTTCAAGACCCTTATGGGGTCTAATAAATGCAAAAAAAAGAAAATGTTAAAAAATAGTAAAAAAAAAAAAAAAAAATTAAAAGTTCAAATCACCCCCCTTTCCCTATAACACATATAAAAGTACTTAAATACTTAGGTATACTTATGTCCGAAAATGCCCAGTCTACAAATCTTTAAAAATAATTTTTCTTGTATGGTAAACTCTGTAGCGGGAAAAAAAAAAAATCAAAAGTGCCAAATCGCCATTTTTTCACTAGTTGCCTCTGATAAAAATTTGAATAAAAAGTGATCAAAGCAATAGCAATTCCCCAAAATTGTATAACTAAAAAGTACACCTGGTCCCGCAAAAAAAAAGGTGCCCTATGCATCGCTGTACATGGTAGTATAAAAAAGTTATGGGTGTCAGAATATGGCGACTTTTAGAATTTTTGTTAAGGGGTTAAAATGTAAATAAAACCATATAAATTTGGTATCCCCCGAATTGTACCGAAACATGGAATACAGGTGACATGTTATTTTGCCTGCACAGTGATTGCCGTAAAAACAAAGCCTGTAAGAAAGACGCACAAATGCACTTTTTCTTCAAATCCACCCCATTCTGAATTTTTTTTCAACTTCCCAGTACATTGTACAGAATAATTAATGGTAGCATCAGGAAGAACAATTTGTCCTGTAAATATTAAGACCTCATATGGCTCTGAGAGCGGAAAAATAAAAAAGTTATGGGGTTTGGAAGAACTAAAATTGAAAAATTCCTCCAGCGGGAAGGGGTTAAAAACAAATGGAGCCTGCTGAAGGGGCATTTATTTCTGAACATGGACACATTAAGGAGGGCTATTATAATGGGGAAATATTATAACTATTAGCCCCCTTAAAAATAAAAATTTTCCCCTTATATACAATAGTTCCCCTTAAAAAAGCCCCCCTTAAAAATAAGTTTCTCCCCTCATAATAGTTCTCCCTTATAAATAATAGTTCCCCTCCTTATGAATAATAGTCTCCATGAATAGTAGTTCCCCCTTATAAATAATAGTTCAGTTCTTTATAAATAAAGGGTAACTATTATTTATAATGGGGAGGGGGGCTATTAGTTATAAATGGGGACTATTATTTAAAAGGGGGAACTATAAGGTAGTACTATTATTTATAAAGGGGGGCTATTACTTATAATGGGTACTATTATTTATAAGAGGGAACTATTTACAGTGCTGGCCAAAAGTATTGGCACCCCTGCAATTCTGTCAGATAATACTCAATTTCTTCCAGAAAATGATTGCAATCACAAATGCTTTGGTAATAATATCTTCATTTAATTTGTCTTCAATGGAAAACCACAAAAAGAATTGTCAAAAAGCCAAATTGGATATAATTCCACACCAAACATAAAAAAGGGGGTGGACAAAAGTATTGGCACCCTTTGAAAAATCAGGTGATGCTTCTCTAATTTGTGTAATTAACAGCACCTGTTACTTACCTGTGGCACATAACAGGTGGTGGCAATAACTAAATCACACTTGCAGCCAGTTGAAATGGATTAAAGTTGACTCAACCTCTGTCCTGTGTCCTTGTGTGTACCACATTGAGCATGGAGAAAAGAAAGAAGACCAAAGAACCGTCTGAGGACTTGAGAAGCAAAATTGTGAGGAAGCATGAGCAATCTCAAGGCTACAAGTCCATCTCCAAAGACCTGAATGTTCCTGTGTCTACCGTGCGCAGTGTCATCAAGAAGTTTAAAGCCCATGGCACTGTGGCTAACCTCCCTAGATGTGGACGGAAAAGAAAAATTGACGAGAGATTTCAACGAAAGATTGTGCGGATGGTGGCTAAAGAACCTCGACTAACATCCAAACAAGTTCTAGCTGCCCTGCAGTCCGAGGGTACAACAGTGTCAACCCGTACTATCCATCGGCGTCTGAATGAAAAGGGACTCTATGGTAGGATACCCAGGAAGACCCCACTTCTGACCCAGAGACATAAAAAAGCCAGGCTGGAGTTTGCCAAAACTTACCTGAGAAAGCCAAAAACTTTTTGGAAGAATGTTCTCTGGTCAGATGAGACAAAAGTAGAGCTTTTTGGGAAAAGGCATCAACAAAGAGTTTACAGGAAAAAAAAAGAGGCCTTCAAAGAAAAGAACACGGTCCCTACAGTCAAACATGGCGGAGGTTTCCTGATGTTTTGGGGTTGCTTTGCTGCCTCTGGCACTGGACTGCTTGACCGTGTGCATGGCATTATGAAGTCTGAAGACTACCAACAAATTTTGCAGCATAATGTAGGGCCCAGTGTGAGAAAGCTGGGTCTCCCTCAGAGGTCATGGGTCTTCCAGCAGGACAATGACCCAAAACACACTTCAAAAAGACTAGAAAATGGTTTGAGAGAAAGCACTGGAGACTTCTAAAGTGGCCAGCAATGAGTCCAGACCTGAATCCCATAGAACACCTGTGGAGAGATCTCAAAATGGCAGTTTGGAGAAGGCACCCTTAAAATCTCAGGGACCTGGAGAAATTTGCCAAAGAAGAATGGTCTAAAATTCCAGCAGAGCATTGTGAGAAACTCATTGATGGTTACCGGAAGCGGTTGTTCGCAGTTATTTTGTCTAAAGGTTGTGCTACCAAGTATTAGGCTGAGGGTGCCAATACTTTTGTCTGGCCCATTTTTGGAGTTTTGCGTAAAATGATCAATGATTTGACTTTTTTTTTTCATTCTCTTTTGTGTTTTTTCATTGCAAGCAAAATAAATGAAGATATTATTACCAAAACATTTGTGATTGCAATCATTTTCTGGAAGAAATTGAGTATTATTTGACAGAATTGTAGGGGTGCCAATACTTTTGGCCAGCACTGTAGAAGATAGAACTATTAGTAATAAGGGGGACTATTATTTATAAGGAGGGACAATTACTGATGAGAAGCACTATTTATAAGCAGGGACCCTTATTTATAAGCAAGGATTATTATTTATAAGAAGGGATTATTATTAATAAAGGTGCATTATTATTTATAAGCAAGGAATCTTAGCCCCCCTTTTAAATAATAGTTCCTGCATATAAATAATGACCACCTTATAATTATTATTGATAAGGGTGCAGTTAGCTCTGAACAGGACATATTTATAAGAGGGAACTATGTGGGGGCCATTTTATTTTGGGTGGGTCGGGTATGTTTAAGTGGTTGTGATGGGGGGGGCCCACTTATGAAACCTTTGTACTTGACCCACCAATGTGTTAAAACGGCCCTGGATGTATGATGTTGTATGGTGGCTTATTTTTTGGCAGGATAAATTGTACTTCCTAATGGAACCATTTACTACTTTATTATGTACAATGTCATGGGAAGCTGAAAAAAATGCAAATGACCTATTTTCTTTCTGGTTTTGTTTTAACAAACACTACATATCGAACCTGCTTACGCACTTCAGGGAATAAGGGCATAAGGCTTATGGCCAGAAATGTGTAAGCTGGTTCGATATGTAGTGTTTGTTTTTTTGTCTTTGTATAGATGTTTTTTCAATGGTTCATTTTTTCAATTTTTTGTGATGACTATTAAAAGTTCAGTTTTATTTAAAAAATTTTTTGAGTGCTGGATATTTTTTTGTTTTTTCCTGTTGCTATTTAGACATGCACAGCACCATAGGGGATAATAATACAGGGAAAATACTCAGTAATGCACGGCGCTAGTTGCTGGGTAGTCAGCACATATGCATGATTTCAGTGAAGGAGTGAGATGTAGGCTATTACCAGGAAGCTGTTGGGTGGTCTCCCAGAACAAGTTCCTCTGGTGGGCCCTAGGCACTTCAGTTCCAACTGTGCTTTAAATTGTAGTCAAAGCTTAGTTTCCTATTAACTGACATATTCAGTGATATATATGTTTAAAATGGAGAAGGAACTATAATACTAGATATTTTAGAAAGTTACATACATGCAGTACTATAGAGATTTATTAAGATAATTCTAATAATTATATTAAAAAGCATATTATAAAATTGTATGATTACATAATAATTAAACTTTCCCATTAAATGGAAAACTCGTTGATACAGGATATCCTACTGCTTAATTTGAAGTTCTAGTCATTGACTATTACATTAGGGTATTGGACTATAGGTAATTCAGTCATATAATATTACCAGTTTACGTGTGAACCTTGCCAAGCGAGGTCCTCTAACAGTATGTTCACTTGGAGGAATTTAGAGAGGAGTTTGAGCTGCTCTCCCACCTCAAATTGCCCTCCAAAAACTGCCCCTGTGGAAAACCCATTAGAAAGCTGAAGCTGAGACGTGGCTTTCAGCCATGGGTTTCCATGCTGAATAGCTTCCTATATAATGAGGTTAAGGCTGCTTTCACACGGCAGTGTTTGGTCAGTGATTTTGTTCAGTGGTTGTGTGCCAAAACTAGGAGTGGGTTAAAAACACAGAAGAGGTGCAAATATTTCTATTATAGCTGATCTCTGTCTAGTCTCCACTCCTAATTTTGGTTCACAATCACTGAACAAAATCACTGACCAAACACTGCTGTGTGAAGGCAGCCTAAGTGTGAGGCTGCACTGCGCTGTTCCCATGATGATTCAGCTGCAGAAACCATGGCAAGATCAAGCAGGAGGTTCCTTCTTTTAATGTGCAAAAGAAGCGTCTGCCACTGTATCCCATTGAAAACAATGGGAGACAGGTTTCAGATGGAATTTGGAGCTGATTATGAAGGGGATTCCATTTCAAAGTCAGCTCCAAATTCCTCTGTGTGAGCATACTCTAAAGCAAAGCTTAAAGCAGCCAATGGGAAAATCGGATGCACAAGTACACTCTGCAAGTATAACAGAGATCAAAATTCCTCCAATTCCAGTAATTAAACATATTAACTTGGTATACTACAGTTTACACGCAAGTATTAAATAGCAGTGAAGTCTAGATGAAGTCCTCTCAATTTTCTTATATGTAGACATCCATGAATTACAGTAGACTTTTTATTCTATATATTTGATGTTTTATATATGAAATTTGTACTAATAACCTTACAATTATGTATACTAAATAATAATTATAAACAAAATCTATTAATATAGCATTTGGAGTTATGTAAAGGGGTTACATCCAGGATTAGAAAACATTACTTTTTTCATTCAGAGCTCCACTGCCTCTTCACAGGAAGTGACATCATGTCTGTTGGTCACATGGCCATTCTACAGCTTAGTCCCATTAATACAATGTCTCTTGCAAGTAAAAAGGAAGTAGTGCTGTATCTGAAAGAAAGCAGCTATATTTTTAAATCCTGGATAACATATTTAAAATAAAAACATGGGAAAAATCAAAGTTTAGTCAATGCTTTTTTACATTTTAATGATCAGCACTAATAATTCAGTAATATACAGTAATATAATACAGTTCAACATGGAATTCCTATAGTTGCCATGGCTTGGGGCTTAAGAGAACAGCAAAGTAGATATGATGAACATGTTTTCCAGTAAAAAGCAGGAAAAATGTTGCATTTTGCCAAATACTTAAAATGATGAAATTGTCAACAAGTGACAAAGATCTTTTCGAAGTCTTGTTTGACCTTAAACATGCAAAATGTCTTCACTCAGGGCAATTCTCATTTTATAAAGCAATAATGAGAACTTGATGTGCTAAATGTCATTTGTATTTTTAGTGTAGTTCCAAAATGAAGGCCAAGGGAAGTGAATGACGCTACACTCCTCTGAACTTGGCGTACTCTCTGTCAGGAAGAAGCCTTTCAAATTCTAGAGGTTTGTTATCTCTGGGAACAAATTGGCATGAGTCACTTGAATTGAGACTTTAATGAAAGCTATTTTTCTGTGATGTTTGCTAAATGTGAAAACCCAAGATCTTGAGGAGAATTTAAATTGGTTTCTAATCTTATCTCTAAAACCTAAAGGGATTTTCATAATTCATGCTTTCAGCAAAACTTGTGCTGCCTACGGATATGTCTTATTTTGTTAGCGGATGAAAAAGTCTTAAGTTCCTAAAACTAATATATTCTCATATTTTACTTCTCAATGAAAAGGAAAAATTACTATTGCATCATTGTCCCCAGCTGGAGCACAAAAAATATTATCAATATGTAAAAGAAATAAGACTAGAAGAATTGCAAATGATGCAGGTGTCAGTTTTGTCTTTGAGTGGTTGAACTTGGTTCTATAACCAATGGGCAGGTAAATTCTGGTGCTACTGTGATCTACTGCTTCTCAGTTAAATGATTCTACTTGTGCTGAATGATTTCCCCCATAACAAGGATAGGGACAAATTAATATATAAAAAAAAAAAAAAAAAAAAAAAAAGCTAAAAAATAAAATATACATATAAAAATATAATTTTTGCATAAATAAGTGCAAGCAAATATAAAATAAAAATCTTTGTAATGTATAACATCAAAGAAAAAATGCTTATTTTTCCACTTGTAATGTCCCATGCTCACCTGAGCTCTTTACTCATGCTGATTCTGACTTGACCTCTCAAGACAGACTGTCCACTCGCTGAAGTATTTTATTACTAGGAGAGGAGAGGTGGGAAGAAGAGTTCAGTAAGAGAGAGGTACAGACACAGACACACACATGCTCAAGTTAATAGTAAGTGAGTGAAAATTAGAGAACAGAATTTCCCATTTTCTCCATGTGCAATATATAGGAGACTTCACATCAGCTCAGAGACAAATGAGATAGCCCTTAGCTCATAGATTGTAAGCTCTTGTGAGCAGGGCCCTCACTCCTATTCTTTAATATGTAAATTTTTTGTCACATTGTCATGTCAAATATTGTCTATTAATGTACCCTCTGATTTGTAAAGTGCTGCGGAATATGTTGCCGCTATATCAAGAAAATTATTATTATCAATTCTCTTTCTATACAAATTTTAAAAAATACTGAGCATGCTATTTACACCACTTTTTTCTGCAATTTGTGCAAGCAATCTGGTGCATCTTTCATAGTTAATCTTCCTTATGTTGCATAAAAATAATTATAATACAAAAAATGTTTATTTTCTAAAATTGTAACAAATTAAATTGAAAGTACAAGCAAATATAGAAATGTTGCAATACACGTATCTTATAATAATGCCTCTTTCTGTACTGATCATGGGCATTATGACCCCCATTTTTCCGGGGGCTTCATTTTGGGGATGATCTCCACCGTCCAGAACGATATCTGGGTCCAGCGATCCATTGCCATGACAGATGGGAGCCTATTGAAGGCTCCCAGGCTTGTCTGGCATTAACTTCTATTTCAGGCTGCTCTATGCAGCCTGTAATAGAAGTACTAATGTTTTGCAATGCATTAGCATTGTAATGCATTGCATTAGTGATCAGACCCCCTGGGGTTCTAATGAATACAGTATTTAAAAAAAAAAAAAAAAAAAAGCTACATCTTTTTAAAAAAAAGAATAAAAAATTCAAATCACCCCCCCTTTCCCTAGAATATATATATATATATAAGTAGAAAACTACTGTGAAACACATATACATTAGGTATCCCTGTGTCTGAAAATGACCAGTCTACAACTTCTAAAAACATTTTTCCCGTACGGTTAACACTGTAACAGGAAAAAAAAAATCAAAAGTGCCTAAATGCCGTTTTTTTTTATTTTTTTAATTACAAATTTTAATAAAAAGTGATCAAAACAATAAACAATCCCCAAAATGATATAACTAAAAAGTACACCTGGCTCCGCAAAAAAAAGATGCCCTATGCATCCCCATACATGGAAGCCTAAAAATGTAAGGGTGTCAGAATATGGCAACTTTAAGAAAATGTAGTTTTTTGCAAAGTTTTTGATTTTTGTTAAGGGGTTAAAATATAAATAAAACTATATAAATTTGGTATCCCTGGAATTGTACCAAATTGCACCTGGAATTGTACCAAAACAATTGACAATGACAAGTGACATGTCATTTTGGCTGCACAGTGAACACTGTAAAAATGAAGCCAGTAAGAAAGTCGCACAAATGTACTTTTTCTCCAAATCCACCCTATTCTGAATTTTTTTCCATCTTCCCAGTACATTGCACAACATAATAAATTGTAATCTTATGAAAAACAATTTGTCCCACAAACGTTAAAGGGAATCTGTCAGGGCAATTTGGGACACTAAACCGCCCACACGTCCATATGGACCTGTATGCTCCAGCGGCTTCTCGTGGGTCTCTTCCTGAGTTTCGCTGAAGCCACTGTTTGGCCTCAAAAGTGCTCACGCCTTCTGCTACATGTCAGCACGGGACCGAGAAGACCGAATCGCGAAGGAAGGCACCGGCGCACCATGGATAGGTGAGTATGAATTTTTTTTATTTTCTTCACTGCCCCGGGGGAATTTAAACTTAAATGGGTTGTCCATCCAAGTCTTGCATGGCCTCTTGCCACTAACCAAGATTAAAGAGGTTGTCCGGGCAAAAAAAAAAATGTAAATAGGCTGGGGAAGGTGAAATACAACTTTACAGCTTATGGGGCATTCACACTACTGTTGGATGTTCGTTCTGATAGGGTCCGTTATAAAAAAACAAAAAACAGACTTACTGATATTAATGCGTCCGTTTTTATAACTGATCCATTTAAGTTTTATTTTGGTGCTTGGGTGTAATGCAATCTGTCAATGTAGCTCTCAAATAAGAAAAGGCACCCTGGGGATTGTTTTATATGGTCCACTAGCTTAACTTTAAGATGCAGGCCCTTAAGCAGAATTTGTAATATTACCCCTTAACCATTGCTTGCCATTTAAAGAACTAGTGTCCTGTTATATTGAATGGAACAGTTATGAACCCATCAGACACAAAGGAAAATGTGCAGCTGCAACCTATAGACCCACCTATTATTATGTCCCTTGTATGGGTATAACAATGTTATTTGTAACCACGTGTCCTTGCCGCAACCCAGTCGGATGAGACCGGAGGATGGGAGTAGTAGTGGCGGATGCTGTGCCACCTAGCAGGCCGAGCACGCTCCCAAACGGCTCCAGTCCCACTCCTAGGCCGGACAAAGTCGAGGGGGGTCCTGCAGCACTACCGGATGGTGGTGGTAGTAGTTCTTTCCCCCGGGGCACTTCCAGTTGAAGAGGAATCTCTCCTACCTGGTGTGGTGTTGGTCGGAAGAGCCCTGATGTTAAAGCAGGCACGACTCAGGATTCAGCGTTGCAGGTAAACCAAACAGCCGTTTATTAAGGCAACTTGAACAAAAGGACGACAGCAGCTTCCAGATGGGGGTAGTAGTCCTGCAGTGTCCTAACCCCAGCCTTGGTTCTAGGAGGGTGCCCAAAGACAGTATCGGCTCCACAAGATGGCTTCCTCTACTCCACCTCTGTACCTCTCCTAGCTAACTATACTGGGGATAGAGTTACAGGGAGTCCTGACAGGGATCTGGTTACCTGGAGACTAGGCCCGAATGCGACTCTCCTGTCAGGGTCCTCTCCTGCTCCTCCGGGCATGACACCAAACAAGTCCAGCCACTCGGAAATCTGTACTCCCTTGCTCTGGGCTGCCTTTATATGAGCCTGGGGCTGATGATATCCCTCCTGAGGCTGTGGTAGCGGCGGTTGGCCTTCAGTCCAGTCTGGTGGCAGGTCAGCTCTGCACACCTTGTCTGTCTTGCTGCATACACTGAACTGAACCTCAACCGTCGCCGGGGAGATTATATCTCCTCACAACCCCGCCCAGTGGCCTGTGATAGGCCAGGGCTAAACCCAGTCTGGGTTTGAACACTGCAGGGGGAAAGATACAAAGGGAAAGCTGCACATCAATACATTTAACATAGAACAAAACTTACAGACATAAAACCCAGAGGGACACAAAGCAAACACATAAATGCAGTAGCACTCTGGGATGCTGCATCCTTTGTTCCTCTAGGATATGCCATATACATTTTGGTCAGTTGGGGTTTGACTGGCCATGTGCTGTACAGGGGACTGCAACACAAATCCATTCAAGTAAACTCTGACAGGGTCAGACAGTGAACTACACGCTCGATTGACAAAGGGAATATTAGCATTTAATTTTCAATGTATAATACTGTATTTTCAGGAGAAATAATGTGTGAATCCAGTTTTCAGTTCTATTTATATATACAGTATATATTAATATATTAATCTGTGTTTCTTTTATCTTAAATATGCACAGTTACAATATGTATGATTTAAGATAACACATATAAATATGAACTGAAGAAAAACTAGTTTGTTATATTTGCAGTTCAAAGCCGATGCATTGTGTGGCTTCAGCTAAGCTCAGCTTTTCCATTATTTTTACTTGTGGAAATCACATCATGTAGTCTGGTGCTAAACTAGGGCAGCATCCTGCTTCTCTTTGTCCAATTTTTAAATCTTGCATTAATGAAAGTAGAAACTAAGAATAGCCGAAAAAGAAGGATTTACAATATAAAAGTCTGGCTGCTAACTTCAAAGCTATTTCACTCTGACTGGTTTTGTTTAGAATATTTTACAGATATGAAATACTAAAGCTTTATTCCATTTTATGCCCAGTAGCAATGAACGACCTTCAAATAAAATGTTGTGGGAAGTTAAAACATTCAGGTTGAAAGTAGAGCATAATTCTCTGCGCTATTGCCCATTCCAACTCATGTTGCAGCATTGCTTCTGACTCTCCTATTGCTCAACATAAAATGAGACTTGCAATATTTTCATTAAGTGCCGTGTGCAACATTATGATATGTAAAGGCATCAGCTGTGGCAAAAACTCTGTGCCTACTTTATCATGCAAAACCTATTTTATTAGACTTTCAAAATAATACAGTGTTTGTCAGAGAATATTAGAACACCCGAGGCCATGCTGTTTTCTAACATTTGCACAGCTGAATTGAGTCAGCCTCCTATCTGTCTTCAAATTAAATCCAAGCCCTATCCTATCAATTGGGGAAGTAAACAGAAGACATTTGGAGTTGGCCTTTAGGGGATTGGTGAACTACGGCAGCTTCCAGCATTTCACTAACCTGACACATTTCTATTCATTCCTGAATTTTTTAATAAATATTTGGAAAAATCAAGCATGAGACATGTGTAGTCCTCTGATATCATGTATTACAAAATATAGGTATTTATGACAAAAGATATAAATACATTCACAAATCATAATTTACACCATAAACAGTATTTCAAGAGGGCTGTCACTCCTGACATGTCTCTTTTTCTAAATACTTGTATTCTGGATAAAATAGCAATTCTGGAACATATTTTCTTTGTGCTGTTCCTCTGTTATTCTTCCTAGAAATGGCTTCTACCATTCTCCTTGTGAAAGTAGTGTATCCCTACATAGTGTCAGAGTATACAGAGACACAAGCTCAAACCCAGTTGTTAATTTATTCACAATTTTCTCGGAAGAACAATAGAGGAACACTAGAAAACAAAGAAAATATGCTCAAGAATAGTTATTATAAGGAATACAATTATTTACTAAATTAGACTAAATTAGGGAGAGGATTGTCCCATCTGTCCCAATAGTTGTAGATATGTGGTGTTGCATGGCATCAGGAGCGGTCATGCTGTCAGTACAACTGTGTATCTGTTCATAGTAGCGGTTTTAACCGCTATTTATCTGCTTTGATACTAGCCCCTGATGAGTCCTAATGATGAAACATTAAGGTAAGGTAAGTTAACTTTGGCAGTTTGAGTTAGTAAGTGCATTGTACAGCACTGTAAGGCATTGCTCTGGCAGGAATCCTGCATTCCCTTTTGTCCTGTTGGTGTGGCATTAGGTCAGTAGCCTCAGAGCAAAGCGAGAGGTTTAATTCACTGAATTCCAGATGTCTCATTACTTTTAGAGCTGCCATGTTTGCGACCAATGCTGTTTGCTGCATGGGTAGGGAGTACAGCTAGGCGGTATGATAGGGTCAAAAATGAGTGATCTTGCATTAGACCCTGTACTGTGCTCCTTATGCCTATGTATAGGTTAGACACTGCTTAGGCAAGTTGTCAATAGTGTGATCGCTATTTCAGGCCCTTATCTGCTTCAGGTTTCTTTTTTAGCTACATTAATAAAAGTGAAGTTTTATTATTATTATTATTATTATTATTATTATTATTATTATTATCATTAATTTTTTTTTCGTCTCCAGGAGTGTTTTTCTGTGATTTGATTTAAGGGTGGAGACATGATCTCTATGAGTCGGTAATTTGTGAAATGAGAGGGAAGCCCTCTTCATTTTTATTCATTTATTTTTCCATATAGGATCTGAGAAATAGGGCTTAAACATACTAACATTAAACATCCAGATAACCTATGGCGGCTGACTCCCTTTTGCTAGGTTCACACTAGTGTTAGGTGGATGCTAAAATAGCAGTTACATACTATAATGGGGTCCGTCTGGTGTCCGTTGTTTTAAAACTGAAAGAGGAGGATGAAAAAGCAGTGCATGCAAACTTTTTAATCTGCTGATTCATCGGCAGACATTGCTCCGGCACAAATGTGAATGTAGCCTTAGTTAGTTGTCTATGATTCATTAGCAAAATAGTAAGTGTAATTATAATATGTTTATAATGTTTCCACCAGCAGGCACCTTCTTCAAATGCTCTTTTTTCTATGTGTTATCAAATACTTATCCAAATAAAATATCCCCATAAAAGAGAATGCTCAGATCACACAGCTGACACAACAGCAATGCAGTTAATGTATATGTATATCCAGCGCCGGTTTTAGACAAAGTGGGGCCCTGGGCAAAATTAAAAGCGGGGCCCCAAATGCTGATATGCAAACAACACCATGGTCTTCCAGTGGCAGCCCCTATAATAACACCTCCTTTCTGCCAACAAAAAAGTAATAAGCCCCATTTTACCACACACAATTCAAATGAGCACCTTTGTACCACCTAATAGATTTTTGCACCCAGTCATCAGTTATTATAGCGCCTCCTTATAAATAATATTACACATTATCAGTAATAGCGCTCTTATAAATGATAAATAGTGCCCTGTATCAGTAATATTCCCCCTTATCAGTAACAGCCCCCCTGTAAAAATAATACTGCTCCCTTATAAATAATAGCCCCCTCATAAATAATAGTTACCCTTATAAATAATAGTCCCCATTATCACTAATAGCCTCCTTTATAAATAAGCCCACTTAACAATTATACCCCCCTTATAAAAAGTTCCCCTCTTATAAATAATAGCTCCCCTTTATAATGGATGCCTTATATATAATAGTTCCCCCCTATAAATAATAGCCCATCTTATAAATAATAGTTCCCCCTTATAATAGCCCCCTCATACTTAAGTTTCCCAATTATATATAGTAACCCACCCTTATAGGCTTTTTTATAATAGTTCTCCGTTATACAGTGTCGGACTGAAGGGCCTTAGGCCCACCAGAGGAACTTGTTCTGGGGCCCCACCCAACAGCTTCCTGCTAATAGCCTTCTTCACTGAAGTCTTACATATGTTCTGACTATCTGGTGTTACTGAGTATGTTCCCAGTATAGTCAGCCCCTATAATACTGTGCAGGCCCCAATAACTCCATGGTCAATTCATGCACAGTACTGTATGGGGAATGACATGGCCATGGAGCACTACACATATAGTTTATATTGATTATAGTGAGGGAGCTGTGATGCAGACATAGCACACAGGGCTGCCAGCAGGAATTGTGAGCCCCCCCCCCCACAGTATAATGCTCCACATGGTATATAATGCTCCACAGTATAAAATGCTCTCCTGAGCCCCCCATAGTGGCCCCACATGGTATGTAAGGCTCCACACAGTATAATACTCCACAGTGGCCCACACAGTATACTACCCCTTAGTGGCCCCTGACAGTGCAATATGCTCCCCAGCAGCCCCACACAATATAATATGCTCCATACAGTATAATATGCACCCCACAATGCCCCCCCAGTATAATGCTCCAGTGGCCTAACACAGTATAACATGCTCCATAATGACCTCCACACAGTATAATATACTCCCCAGAGGGGTTCCCCCAGTATAATGCTCCACAGTGGTCCCCCACAGTATAATATGTTCCCC
The DNA here is from genome assembly GCA_947044405.1 of Leptodactylus fallax. NCBI lineage: Eukaryota > Metazoa > Chordata > Amphibia > Anura > Leptodactylidae > Leptodactylus > Leptodactylus fallax. The sequence continues at coordinate 28,308 of CAMRHE010000001.1, read as the reverse complement.
ACAGTCCCCCCCAGTATAATGCTCTACAATGGCCCCACAGACTATCATATGCTCCCGAAAAGCCCCACACAATATAATACACTCCACAGTGGCCCCACACAGTATAACAGGCTCCCCACACTGTCCCTTCCCCCAGTATAAAGCTCCACAGTGGCCAATAATATAATATGCTCCCCAGAGGGCCCCCGCTGGTATAATGCTCCACAGTGTCCGCTCCAGTATTTTGCTCCACAGTGGCCCCACGCAATATATTATGCTCCCCAGAGTGTCCCCCCAGTATAATGTTCCACAGTAGGCCCCACGCAGTATAATATGCTCCCCAGAGGGCCCCTAGTATAATGCTCATTAGTCCCCCCCGAATAATGCCCCACAGTGGCGCCACGCAATATAATATGCTCTCCAGAGCCCCCCCAGTGTAATGCTCCACAGTGTCCCAAAACAGTATAACATGCTCTCCAGAGACCCCCCCAGTATAATGCTCCACAGTGGCCCCGCACAGTATAATATACTGGGGGGCCCCTCTGGAGAGCATATTATACTGTGTGGGGAAACCGTGGAGCATTATACTGGGGGGGGGCTCTGGAGAGCATATTATACTGTGTGGGGCCACTGTGGAGCATTATACTGGGGAGGGGGCCCTCTGGAGAACATGTTATATTCTGTGGGGCCTCTATGGAGTATTATAAAGTGGGGGGCTCTGGAGAGCATGTTATATTCTGTGGGCCCACTTTGGAGCATTATACTGGGGGTCCCCTCTGAGAGCATATTATACTGTGTGGGACCACTGTGGAGCATTATATTGAGGGGTCCCTCTGGAGAGCATAATGCTCCAAAGTGGCCCCACATAATATAACATTATAATTTTCCACAGAGGCCCCACAGAATATAACATGCTATCCAGAGGGCCCCTTCCACAGTACAATGCTCCACAGTGGCCCCACACAGTATAATATGCTATCCAGAGGGGCCCCCCAGTATAATGCTCCACAGGGGCCCTACAGTGCTATTATTATATTATATTCTGGGGTCTCTTCAGACCCCAGAGTATAATAATCGAAGGCCCGGGGGATGTGAGGGAAAATAACAAACAGTTATACTCACCTTGCCTTACCTCTCCTGGGCCTCCTCGCGCTGCTCCGTTATGCCCGCCGGCGCTGGCTTCTGCTTCTCTGCGGCTGACGTCACGCGTTGTGGACGTCACCGCTGAGGCCTGTGATTGGGCCTCAGCAATTACGTGAGGCACGCTGTCAGCACGCCCCACGTGATCGCTAAGGCTGAGGCCTGGCCTCAGCGGTGATGTCCGGAACGCCAGAAGATGACGTTGTACGCCAAGGACAGGTGAGTAAAAATGTTTGTTATTTTTACTCACCTCGGAAAGGGGCCCTGCGGTCCCTTTCTGTTATTGATTTGTCCAGGCCTGACTCCGGCAATTGCCCAGTTTGCCCCCCCTAACGCCGGCCCTGTGTATATCTATGTGTAATGTATATCTATATGTCTCCAGTTACCATTAGTAAGAAACCTGCAATACCGCAAGACTCCAAGTCAGCAGACCTAGGTTCAGTTATTACTCAACAAATATTACCTGGTGTCATGAAATACTACAGGAGCCATTGGAATATCTGCCTATATCGGGAAGCTCAGCTTGCATGCTGCCCCATTGACTGTTAGTTCAGCCCTTTTCATTTATTTCATTCAATGAATATTTTTACATTTAATTTACTTGATGAAAATAGAATAAAAAATATACCAAGAGAACCATAAGTTTGATAACTTTACTACATCACTTTTGAGCATTTCAGGACACGCCATTCTTCATGGATAATGTTCAGTGTTAGGCTCATGCATATGGTGGTATTTTTGATCTGTACAACACAATAAACTCTATGGTGCAATACTCTGCTTCCAGATGCCCCAGATTTTATATAGAATCCATTAGAAAGTAAAATCATTGCATGCTCCTTCATGGGGTGTATTACAGAGATATTGTCTGAAGCATTGCTTTTAAGGAAGAATACAGTACATATGCCTATGACTCCATTACTTACATTGCCTAAAGTTTTAACATTGACTTATTAGCCACAAACTAGGTTTGACTGCTTTTACTGTGTGTTTTGTGCTATGGTAGAAGGATACATTGAGACTGCAAAAAACTATCCAAATGTATACCAATGATTTCTATATATAGTAAATAAATATTGGCACTCTTCTGCATACATCTTTTCTGTATGTTGCCTAGCTATTCATTATCTTTAAAATGTTATATCATTCTATACCATTCTTTTACTAGGATGTTAAGTTAATACTTACTGCAACCATTTGCCATACATTTTTCAAACAATTTAGCTTAAAGGGGTATTCCCATGATCATAATCATATCTATATTTGTAGATAATTAAAAGTTAAACATTTTTGCAAATATAAGTATTTAAAAATTCTGCAGTGTTTTAAAAGATTTCCTCTAACTATCTTAGTGGTGACAGTCTGTTTTCTTGATCGGTTGCCAATGTATACGACCACAAATGCAGAAACTTTCTATGGTCTGGGACTTGTCAAAAACCCAGCCATGATTTTCTTATTGAAGCTGGGTTATCAGGCAGGGACATTACATGTATGAGAAGATATCCCGGCCATGATAAGGAAACCATTGCGGATTTTCTAACCTTAGAAAGATCCTGCATTCATGGCCGTATCCATTGGCAACCGATTAAGACAACAAGACTGTGACCACAAGATATTTAGAGAAAATCTTTAAAACCCTGCAAAATGTTTAATTACTTATACTTGCAAAAATGTTTAACTTTTAATTATCTACAAATTTCAAAATGGTTATGTTCATGGGAATACCCCTTTAAAGCTGAGTTCACATTATTGTCTAGAAAAGAAATGACCAAAAATGCAAATGTATGCCCAAAATGAAAAATGAAAGGGTATTCTCCAGCCAATAGCAAGAGAGAAGCAGATGGTACTGGAGATCACTACACTGCGCTGCTATTATCTTAACACAATAAGAGCTGCTATGCACAAGAATCACAACTAATAAGCCAGGAGAGAAGAGTAAATCTGATTTACAGCCTAGAAAAATTGGCCATATTATATTTTATCTTTGCAGCTAAAATCCAACCAGCAGATTCATATTATTCTGCGTCCAACGGAAGATTTACTGTGTCTTCACGCAGACCACAGATAGATTAATGTATATGAGTAGCACTCATAATACCCCATTCTTACATTACTTTCTGCAAAAAAAACTTTTTGTTACATACTACCTTTACATATTTCCATGCTGCTTTCAGGATAGTAAGGCCGGACCAGGACGCAGCCTGAGGGGAGGCCGCCATGACATGGCCTGATGGTGGGGGCTAGGGTTGTTAGGGGGAGTGGAATGGCTCTGGCGGGAGTAACTAAGGGGAGGGGAGGGGTATAGGGAACCAGCTCTGCTTCCCGCGGTCATTCATCACTGGGGAGGAGCCGTTGACAGGTCAGGACGCTCCCTACCTGTTGAAGATGTCCGATGTCGAATCCCTCCTGGGGCAGCTCCGCACTGCCGCACTGAGGCAGCAGGTGCTGGGGATCGTGGACGCGGTCCCTGGTGGTATGGTCCCCTGGCTGCCTCCTCATCACCCCCCTCCTTCCGACAGCATCGGGCGAGGCCTCCGGAGCGGCTCAGCCTGGACACAGCAGGCACTAGCGTCGGCTCAGGAGCCCTTCCAGGAACCCTCCAGGCCAGTGGGCGCACCCTGCAGCCAAGGGCAGTGGCCCACGGCCTGGGAGGCATCCACCCCAGCGGCAGGGACTGGCAGAGGTGAGGGGGCGGAGCTCGTGGCGTGGGCTGCCCCTCCCCATTCCCTCCATGACTCCTCCTCCATCTGCAGCCCTGGATCCGGTGGCCCCGCCTGGCGATGCTCTGGTTGGGGGACCACCAGTTGCACTGCGAGACAGCTGATGCCTCCTGGATCTTCATGCCGGCATGCTGGAGCGGCCGGGCGTAGTTCGGCACCCATGGGTCGGCGGGCTGCTTCCGGCAGATGGTCTCCTGGTCGATCCTCATCTGGTTTGCCATCTTCCTCCAGGCGTGGGTGCCCTTCCTGTGTTGGCTGTTCTAGTTCCGCGGCAGCTGGTGGCGAATTCCGTGACTTGGATGGTGACGATTTCCTTGACTCTTTCCTGTGTGTGGATTCTGGACAAGCAGCTGGCGGGATCACAGCTTCTGCGCAGCCTGGTGAATGTATGTCATTGTCTTGTTCTGTGACGGTGTTGTTTAGATCTCAGGCATGTGGGGAGGGACCTGATGCGGCGGTTGGGGACGGTTTGGCGGCCGTGGGGTCGGCGGGGGGTTTAGTGGAGGACCTGCGTGCTCTGTAGAGCAGGCTCCTTGACGTGTTGGTGCGCTCCAGTGGGGGAGGGGTCCCCAGTTTCTGCGTGCTTTGGGGGCTCTCCGCCTCCTCCGGTGATAGTGTTGCCATCGGATAGTTTGGTCCGTAAAGAGGCAGGGGTGACGGTGTCGGTACAGACCGACAAGGAAGGGGACAGCAGTCGTTTAGATGATAGAGCAAGGGGGGAGGTATACGTCTGCTTTGAGGGTCCCCTGGGTGCTCACTTGAAGAAGGTGAAGGACAAGATTTGGTGTGATGAGTACATCAAAATCTTTTCCTTGCTTCCACTTGAAAAGTTTAATTTAGATAAGGGGAAGCAGGATGAGAGTAAGAAAGAGGAGGAGGAGAAGAGGCGATGGCGTTTGATCCCGCAGACTTTTACCAATTGGCTGCAGGCATTCACCATTCTTGCTAGCGTTATTGGGGAAAAAGCTCCTGAAAACTGCTCAGGACTTTTTTGCTATTTGGATGTCATTGGGGAGACCCACAGTATTGGGTTTACGGGGTCAGACGTGGCTGCGCTATGATGAGCAGTTCCGTCAGTGCAGGGCAGTCCACCCTTCTATATGGTGGGACCAAAAGGACATCGGGTTGTGGCTGAGGGTCATGTCCCCTTCCCAGTTTGGGCAGCCCTTTCAAGGAGCGGCCTGATTTTCTGGCCTCGCTAGTCAGTCCACAGCTGGTCAGGGGGCTGGGGGTAAGACAGGATTTTGCTGGCAATTCAAGAACTCCTGTTTGGTGTGTGGGGGTGCCTTCCATGGTTCTGCCTGTAGTTTTAAGAGGGGGAAGGGACGACAGTGGGTCTGACACCACTGAAACTGTGTGAGATGGAACCTTATCTAAATCGATATCCAGACCGTCTTATGGCTCAGTTGCTGCTCGATGGCTTCAGTCAGAGTTTTTGGATCTCATCCGCTCTCCAAGGGGCCATCTTGTTCCCGTGGAATCTTGTTTCTGTGTACCAGCATCCGAGTGTGGTGGGGGAGAAGTTGGGCAAGGAGGTCTCCTTGGGGTGCATGGTGGGCCCCTTTAGTTTACCGTCGTTTGCAGATCTTGTAGTTTCCCCACTCGGGGTCGTTCCCAAGAAAGAGCACAATAAGTTTAGGCTGATCCATCATTTGTCGCACCCCAAAGGGGGGTCGGTTAATGATTGCATTGACCCCGAATTGAGTTCTGTTTACACTTCCTTCGATGCAGCGGTTCATTGGGTGCGGAAATACGGGCCCGGGACGTTGATGGCTAAGACGGATGTGGAGTCTGAATTTCGCCTCCTCCCGGTTCATCTGGAGAGCCTCCGACTCTAGGGGTGTTACTGGGACGGGGCGTACTTTGTGGATTGTTGTCTCTCTATGGGTTGCTCGATCGCTTGTGCATATTTTGAGACCTTTAGCTCATTCTTGGAGTGGGTGGTGCGGGACCTGGCGGGCGTCGGGTCTGTCATACACTATTTGGATGATTTTTTGTGCCTCAGTCCGGCTGGCTCCTCAGTTGCCTTTCCTTGCTCCGGACTCTAGAATGGGTGATAGCGCGTTTTGGGGTCCCCTTGGTGCTGGGCAAGATGGAGGGCCCATTATCGTGTTTGAGTTTTCTGGGTATCACTATTGATACCGAGCGCATGGAGTTTTGGCTGCCGGATGATAAACTGGTAGCACTTTGGCAAGAGGTGGGGTGAGCTGCTATGTTGCGGAAGATCACGCATCGAGACTTGCAGTCGCTGCTGGGGAAACTCAACTTCGCCTGTAGGATCATGCCTATGGGGTATGTTTTTTGCAGGCACTTGGCAGGTGCCATGGCTGGGGTAGCGTCGCTGTTCATGTCCCGGGTGTTACCAATGGGAGCGGTTTCGGCAGGTGGCCCCCGAGGTGGATGTCACTGGAATCCCGTGTCCGGATCACCTGTGGGGCGTGGTCTCGCCGCGACTGGTGAGCTGATTCGGTCATCCCTAGCAGTTGGTAGCAGGGCGGCCTATGAGGCCACATAGAGGGAGTTTGCGTCTGTGGTGGGTGAGTTAGGGGGTGTTTTTTCGGATAGGGACAGGCACACAGCGGTGTTGGTGCTGGTGGGCCAGGGGGTCTTTAGCGGGTTCATCGGTTTCCAGGATGAATCGTTTGGTGGTGGGGTTGGCATTTGGTTTTCGGTTTCGGGGATGGGTGTATGTAACCAAGGATTTTCTGGTTTCCCAGGCTCTTTAGGGTTTCAGGAGGGGGCGGTCAACCCCGGACGGGTGGCGGCCTGTTTCTTTCCAGTTACTTGAGTGCCTGGGGGTGGCTTTGCGTGGTGGTGCGGTAGATCGGCAGATTGGCGTCACGTCGTTTTGTTTCCTATGTGCGTCCTCATTTGCTCTAAGTGTTTCCTATCCCCCTCCATTGCGGGGGGGTTTCTTAGTCTGTACTAGGTCGACTTCGGGTGGTGTGTTTTCTTTTCTTCTGTTGCTTATGTTGATTGTTTGTTTTGTAGGTCACCGTCCCTGTCTGATTTGGATTTTGGGACATTCTTATGTCCATTGGGGGGGGGGCAGAGCGAGCGGACATGTGCTCCCACGGACGGCAACTCGGGTTTCCTAGGTCAGTGGCAGTGGTGCGGTGGCTGGGTTTTTAGGGCATGCTTTGAGGCCGCATGTTATGTGAGTTCACCAAATACGCTCACTTGAATTGCCACCCTGATATACTGGTCTTGCATTTGGGTGGGAACGTTATGTGCACTTGACTCTTCAGGGAGCTGGTCAGGGATGTTAAGCACGATTTACTCCGTTTGTGGGTGGAGTGTCCGAGGTTGGTTGTTGTCTGGTCACATATAGTCCTGCGTCATTCCTGGTGGAGTACCAGGTCGGTGCCTCAGATTAATTGGGCTCGGTCCAAGGTCAACAGGTCGATTGGAGCTTTTGTGGTCAGACACGGGGGTATTCTTGTACGCCACCATAAGTTGGAGGAGATGCAAGGGGGTTTTTGGTAGGCAGATGGGGTACACAAAAACAATGCTGAGGTACATGTAGGTCAGTCCATGCACAGGTCATCCCTGCTAGTCACATTTACACTGCCAGGCGTCATGAAACTTCCACGCAGTGATTGTGAATACTGTACCTTGAAGTTCCTCATACCATGTGACAGGAGTGTCCTAGGCGGAGGAGATGCATACCACTAAAACATGCATACATGTGCTTTGGCACTGCTTGTAATTAATGCATTGGTATACTGCACACCCTGGTAGACTGCACACAGTAGTAGTAAGTGCGCTCAGAAACAATAGGAGTCATACATGAGGTCATATATCTCTCTGTATCAATTTGCTTGCTGTTAACAGGAATCATCATAGTTTACTTATCTGTCCTGATCCTTGACATTGCTATTCCTGCTCTACACTCAGTCATCTGAGAGTGATACCTGGTGAAGAACCAATGCATCGAGCTGCAGACAAGAGCAGCAGACTTCCCAGGGAACAAGGATGGGTAAGCTGTTTTTTATTTTTATTTTTTTATTTAGTTATATGTCACAACTACAGTGTGTCGGCCACTGGGGAACATTAACATATGCCTGAAAGCCACTGGGGCACATTTCCATTTGCCTGGGGGTCACTGGGGGACATGACATTACCATTTGCCTGGGGGTCACTGGGGGCATTACAATTTGCCTGGGGACATTACCAATTTCCTGGGAGCCATTGTAAGCATTACCATTTAGCTGGGGGACATTACCATTTACCTAGTGACCACTAGGAGACATTGGCATTTTCATGGGAGCCACGGCAGAGCATTATTAGGTGTCTGGGGGCCATTGCAGAGCACTATAAATTGTGGGCCATTGAGGAACCATATACTGTATGTTGGGCCATTAGAGAGCAAGATATTATGTGGGGGTCACTAAGAGAGCCTGGTGATGGTAGAAGGCGCATTTTTATATCTGCTGTATAGGAAGTATAGGATGGTGTAGGACCATCCTATAAGGCGCAGTTGTGATACAGTTACAACTGCATCAAAACTGCATAAAAAAATGCATACAGTTTTGATGTGGTTTTTAGTTAGGTTTTCTAAATTTCCAAGTGAAACTAATTTATGTTACAGTTCTAAATTCAAAAACTGCATTAAAAAACACCTCAAAACTGACATTTTTTATCTTTCGGTAATTTTTTTTCCCAGGGGTGCACCATGTCTGAAAAGGTTGAGAAACAGTGCTGTAGGTGCTGGTCTGTGCGTTTTACTACAATGTGCTTAGGTACAGTTGTGTGCTGCTGGTAGTGTACAAGATCGCTGTCATGTAAAGAGATGTCTACAGGATTCTTTTATGCTCTTTGAAATAGTAAATGTCTCTAAAGAGGGACTAACATCTACGAACGGACTACGGAGTATATGAGGCCACTCTGCGGGGTGCAATTATTTCAATCTAAGCGAAGAATGTACCTGTGACTTTATATTAAATGGCATTTGTTTGGTTCAGTGTTATTAGAATAATGTATTATGCTATTGGATATAACACTATAGTTTAGCATGTACTTCAGCAGGAATAGGTCATTTGCACATCAATAGTGTTAAGACTATTTGCTGTCTTTCTTATACAACCTAATGTACTGGTAGTGAATATATACTGTACAAATAGCTAATTGAACTAAAAAATAAAACTTCATTTTATAGCCTAGTAGGTTGCTTTCAATTTGATATATTATTGCTATAGCAATTTGTTTCTTGCTTAATGCTGTCTCCTCTACTAGATATATTGATGTAGAAAGAACATAATATAACACTTGTAAGAGGATAATTGCATTTTACTAAGGTAACATCATAAACTACTACAGTTTTTCTTTGCTTCAGTGGTCTATTAAAATGTCACCTTCCCATCTCCATGTAATTATCATATGGGATTAATATGGTACTACCTATCTCTTGTAGATATTGTCAATGTTGTGCTGCTCATGACTTAAAACTGCAACATCCAGCCCATTATATTGATGTGAAGATGATGATACTGATAATATCTTCATCATTTTATTATTGTGGAAATTAATAATAGGCATAATGTGGTTTACAGGGACATCATCTATAAGCAACAGAATTGGACTGGGATGTCTAGGTAAACCAGTAAAATTCATTCTCGGGGTCCACTATATAGCTACTTGCAAATATTATCCAACACCTATGCCTAAAACTGCACCAACACATTTTTCAGATGTAGTTTAGTGCCTAGTTCTTGACTCTAATTGTTTCTGTCCTAGGAGCTGTGGCAGCTGACTTCTAACTGACTTACCTTGGACTGGGGTCCTTAGATTTGTGAGCCAGGTACAGTGGGGAAAAAAGTATTTAGTCAGCCACCAATTGTGCAAGTTCTCCCACTTAAAAAGATGAGAGAGGCCTGTAATTGACATCATAGGTAGATCTCAACTATGTGTAACGTCTCTGCCTGTTCGGGTCTCGGCGCCACCCTCCGCTCGCACGCTGTGGCGAAGGAGGCGTGTTCGGTTTGATTCTTTGTGTAAGTTTCTTGTTGCTCAGTCTGAACATGGTCCTAGATAATTTAATGGATTTCCGGCCACACCCGTGTTCTGAGCATTTCTCTCTGGACTGCATGGAGTTAATCTCTTCCTGGCCTGAGTGATTGACAGCCTGTGTACCTATCAGGTCTGGGGTTGGTCCCAGACTTTCTATAAACAGGTTGTCAGCCCTCACATGGTCGCTGGTTATTGCTCTGTCTTTGCCTGCTCTCCTTGTTATATACCTTACTACTTTGTTACTTGATTCTCTGACCCTTTGGCTTGCCTTTTGACTATTCTCTTGGATTTTGACTTTGTACTGCATTGCTCGTTTGTTACCGACCCCTTGGCTTCCTGACCTCTCTTTTGTCGTTTGTTTTGTCTTGTCCTGTTCTGTGTGTCACTTACCCAGTATAGGGCTTGTCTTCTAGTTGTCCTTTTGCAGTTTAGGGTAACTGAGGCAATAGGAAGGGACAGTGGCTGGGGTGAGATTAGGGCTCACTTGTCTCTGTCCTTCCTCCCAGACCCCTGCAGTAGTGTCAGGGTATTGCTACGTTTGGCAAGACCCTTACACTATGAGAGACAAAATGAGAAAACAAATCCAGAAAAACACATTGTCTGATTTTTAAAGAATTTATTTGCAAATTATGGTGGAAAATAAGTAAATAAGTATTTGGTCACCTACAAACAAGCAAGATTTCTGGCTCTCACAGACCTGTAAATTCTTCTTTAAGAGGCTCCTCTGTCCTCCACTCATTACCTGTAGTAATGGCACCTGTTTGAAATTGTTATCAGTATAAAAGACACCTGTCCACAACCTCAAACAGTCACACTCCAAACTCCACTATGGTGAAGACCAAAGAGCTGTGGAAGGACACCAGAAACAAAATTTTAGACCTGCACCAGGCTGGGAAGACTGAATCTACAATAGGCAAGCAGCTTGGTGTGAAGAAATCAACTGTGGGAGCAATAATTAGAAAATGGAAGACATACCTGTACAATACCACTGATAATCTACCTCGATCAGGGGCCCCACGTAAGATCTCACCCCGTAGGGTCAAAATGATCACAAGAATGGTGAGCAAAAATCCCAGAGCCACATGGAGCATTTGGATGTTCTAGAAGAATATTGGGAGAATGTCATATGGTCAGATGAAAATAAATTAGAACTGTTTGGTAGAAACACAACTCATCGTGTTTGGAGGAGAGTGGATGCTGAGTTGCATTCAAAGAACACCATACCTACTGTGAAGCATGGGGTGGCAACATCATGCTTTGGGGCTGTTTCTCTGCAAAGGGACCAGGACGACTGATCCGTGTACATGAAAGAATGAATGGGGCCATGTATCGTGAGATTTTGAGTGCAAACCTCCTTCCATTAGCAAAGGCATTGAAGATGAAATGTGGCTGGGTCTTTCCGCATGACAATGAACCCATACACACCGCCAGGGCAACGAAGGAGTGGCTTCGTAAGACGCATTTCAAGGTCCTGGAGTGGCCTAGCCAGTCTCCAGATCTCAACCCCATAGAAAACCTTTGGAGGGAGTTGAAAGTCCGTGTTGCCCAGCGACAGCCCCAAAACATCACTACTCTAGAGAAGATCTGCATGGAGGAATTGGCCAACATACCAGCAACAGTGTGTGCCAACCTTGGGAAGACTTACAGAAAACATTTGACCTCTGTCATTGCCAACAAAGGATATATAACAAAGTATTGAGATGAACTTTTGTTAGTGACCAAATACTTCTTTTCCACCATAATTTGCAAATAAATTCTTTCAAAATTAGACAATGTGATTTTCTGAACTTATTTTCTCATTTTGTCTCTCATAGTTGAGGTCTACCTATGATATCAATTACAGGCCTCTCTCATCTTTTTGAATGGCAGAACTTGCACAATTGGTGGCTGACTAAATATTTTTTTCCCTACTGTATATATCTTTGTATACATAATGAAAGATGCTGTGTAGTAATAAACAAATAATCAGTTAATTTGCAAAAAATCTCCCAGTGTTAAAAATCAATGCAATGCTATGTCTAAAACCCCCAAAATTCAGGAATGGCTCATTATAAGGTACAGCAAGATTTATCATTATAAATTTCAATACACAATAAATTTAAAGATTATCATGAGGTATAACAGATTAACACCGGTACCAACTAATTGCAGGCCAATGGTTCCTCATAGTATGGTCCATATGTACAGTATGTTTATTTCCAAAAACATGAATTTTAAAATCAATAATAAAAAGAGTCATGGAAAAATGTACATATAATCACATGCCTACAATGTACCCTATTTCCTGATGAAAATGCAATCCACATACAGTATTTATTGGACAATTAGGACATTACATGTGTAGGTGAATTTTACATTTCAAATTAAACCCTTTTGGGTGTAAATTATTCAGTAAAAAAAATCCATTTGAGTTGACATTGCCCATCTGTTTCCTGTAGTAGCATGCTGTTAGCCCTCTCTCCAGCAGGTGGAAGCAACCCTCTGGATCAGGATCAGATATTTCAGATATATCCATTTGCTCACCGTGATCATATTAAAGGTTTATTATATGCCTAAACCCTTGATAAAAACTCTGCTTGTGTATGATTATTCTGTTTCATCAGGACTTTTTACTAGACAGGGGCTCACTGAAGGAGGGAGTCCACTGGGTCTATATTCCCCCAACTCTTCCCCCATAAGCCGGAGGCACAGGGTGCCATGAACCACTCAAGCATGGAGTGGGAGGCTGGTGGCCCACTCTGGCTGAGGAGCCCACTGGAGGATGCATTTGCTCCCCTGTGGTTAAGTCTGTGTACATGGGTATGAACAGCTGATATTTACTCTGTTACCAATTTAGATATATTGTACCTTTTTGTTTGAGTTCACCTTGTAGACTTTCCTTATAAACTAATGAGTTTAGAATAGATACATTGTAAGCTGGGGCAATGCCAACATAGGAGGCATTCCTTGTACTTGCTACCATCATTCTAAACCACGGTATAAATGTAGCAGCTGTTATCTTTAGAGATGAGTGAATCGAAGCTGACGAAGTGGAATTCGATCCGAATTTCAGAAAATATTCGATTCACATCGAATCTGGATTCCCTCACACTTCGTGGTAACGAATTGCATTTTTTCATAAAATGGCTGCTGCACGTTAGGACATGGGGCAAGGAACTCTGGGTATGCAGGATCACCCACAATGTCATGCGTGCAGCCAATCAGCAGCCAGTCAGCCCTGTGATGTCACAGCCCTTTAACCCCCTTCGCGACCGCCCACGGCATCGGGAGCAGGTGCTAGCTGTAACTGATAGCTAACACCCTGATCCATAACACCCAGTCAGAACACAGCTCCGATCGCGGGTTTTAATCCCTTGGATGTCGCGGTCAAAGAGACCGTGGCATCCAAAGGTTTGCCACCCCACCTGTTCCCCTCGGCACCCCCCGTAGTGAGATTTGGGGGTGCTGATATGCATCTTCTGCAGCCCAGGGTCTGCCCAGTGACCCCAGGCTGCTAGTAGTCCCCAGTACCTGGTTGATCCTTCCCAAAAGTGTTGAAGTCCGCCTATGCGTCTGCATAGGCTGACTTCCTCTATAGACTGCAATAGACGTGTATTGCAGTCTATAGTGCTGAGCCAGTGATTCTACAGCACTATACAGGCTCAATGCAGCCAGGAAATAGCTGTTTTTTTAACGCGATTCGCTGCAAATTAATTCGGATCGAATTGTATCGGAAAATTCGGCGAAGCTGCCAAATCGAATTTTTTAAAAATTTGTTCATCTCTAGTTATCTTAACAGTCGTATGATGCTATATCTTTAACGCAGCATGCCTTTGTTATTTGGAGAGTGCTTTATTCATATACAGTACATTGGTATAGCTGCTCTACATAACCAGTGTACAACACTGTAGCATGCTGCATTAGTGAAGTATTGTGCCAGCTGCAAAGCTAACAACTGATACATCTGTATGTGTCCTATAAACAGATCACATCATGCCATGAAGTGAGATTTATAAATGGCTTATAATAATGGATATTATGAATGACTTGAATTTCATGGAATAGTCAGCCCTACATCTGCAGAAGTGATATTCCTTATAGCAGGGTTGTCAAACTCTTTGATACCGAGGCCCACATCAGCCTTACGATTGTCATCAAAGGGCCATGATTAATTGTGCGACTGTATACATATAGCTATGCCAGTTAGACGTAGTTACATTTATAGCCCGTTGAAGGCTGATGGCTGAAAGCAAGCTTAATAGAGCCCTCCCATAAGTAATGTTATTACCTAGGGGGCACTGTTACAGTAATAGTGAGCTAATAGTGCCCCCCCAGGTACTAGTCCCCCCCAAATAGGTAATGCTATTAATTGTGGGAGGTGGCATTATTACAGTAATAGTGCCCTATATGTGTTCCCCCAAAGGTAATAGTGCCCCCTACACAGTCAATGTTATTACTTGTGGGGAGTCAAATTAATACTGTAATAGTTCCCTAATGGTGCCACCCACAGGTAATAGTTCACCCCAACATACAAAAGTAATGCTATTGTATGTTGGGGCACTTGAGGGCACTGTTACAGTAATAGTGGGCTAATAGTGCCCCCACAGGTAACAGCCCCCCCCAATAGGCAATGATATTAATTATGGGAGGGGGAACTATTACAGTAATAGTGCCCTAAATGTGTCCCTCCAAAGGCAATAATGCCCCCCTCCTCAGGTAATAGCCCTCCCACATAAGTAATGCTATTACCCTGTGAGGGGAAACTAATGCTGTGATAGTGGTCTAATTGTGCCCCCACAGGTAATAGTTCCCTCCCCCATGTATCTAATTATTTATCTGCTACATATTAGCAGTGAGAGGCACTATTACTGTAATAGTACCCTAACAGAGCCCCCCACAGGTAATAGTCACATCCCCCATATATATAATTAATCATCTGTTACTTATTACCTGTGGGGGGCACTATTACTAATAGTGCCCCCCACAGGTAATGGTTTCCCCCAACATACATAGGTAATGCGATTACCTGGGGGGGTTCACTGTTACAGTAATAATGGGCTCATAGTGACCCCCATAAATAATAGTCCCTCTTGCCCACATACCATTCAATGCTCTGTAGCACTGTATTATACTTATACAGTGCAGTGTTGCATCGGGCGGGACCTCCTCAGTCACACCGCCTGTGTGCATCTTCTATTTTACTCCATACCCACTTGTCTATAGTACAGCTGGGAGGAAAATGCACACAGAGGATACACACAGGCTGTGTGCAAAAGAGGTCCCGCATCGCTCTGTAAGTACAATAATTGTACAGTTCAGAGCACGGGGCGAGGGGCACCTGAAGGCAACCCTAACACTGTGTAGGTGGTGGGGGGTGCTAGGGGAGATTTACAGGCCATGGCTCAGGGGCAGACATTAGTGCAGCTTGTCACTTACTGTCTGCACCCATTCCGCTTGCCAGTGCTGCCTCCTCAGGTAGTCTGTGATCTGCCACCTGGTAGATGAGGTCATGATTATGGGCCACAAAACCCAAGGTTGCAGAGTGGATTTGGCTTGTGGGCCTTATGTTTGAAACCTTTGTCTTATAGCATAGAGAATTATGCAATATTGTAATATGTCAGCCATAATATATTTAGATTAAACGTATTCTTACAAAAATGCTTTCTCAGGCATGCTTATTCCCAAACCGCTACATAGACATGATAATGCTGACATAAAACATCTGTAAGGATTGTTGGCATTTGTGTCCTATTTATAGCTGTTTTGGTCACCGAAAAACCTTTTTATGAAACAAAGAAAGAACAGCTGCTGAACCCATATGGAGAAGACCGGAGGATGTAAATTGTAGTGGCGGATGAAGTGCCACCTGCTAGGCCGAGCACACTCAACCAAACACTCCAGCCCCGTTACTGGGCTGGACACCGTTGAGGGGGATCCTGTAGCACTACCGGATGGTGGTGGTTGTAGTTTCCCCCAGGGTGCTTCCAGTTAGAGAGGGGACCTCTCCTCTCTGAGCCAGTGTGATGCAGGCACGACTCAGGAGGCCAGAGATGCTGTAAACCAGGTAACAGTTTATTTTGGCAACTGGAACAGAAGTAACGGCAGCTTCCAAATGGGGGTAGTAGTACAACACTGTCCAATCCCCCAGCATTGGTGTTAGGAGGGTGCCCAGAGATGATACAGGCTCTATGGTATACTCCCCGACTACTCCTCCTCTTGTGCCTCTCCCAGATGTGGATACTGGGGATAGTGGTGCAGGGAGACCTGACAGGGGTCCGGTTACCTGTAGACTAGGCCTGATCTCGTTCCTACTGTCAGGGTCCTCTTCTGTACCTCCTGGCATGGCACAGATAACATCCAACACTGTGGACAGCAGCAACTCTCTTCACAGGGCTGTCTCTAGTAGAGCCTGGGGCAAAAGATAATCCACCTTGAGGCTGTATGGGTCTGAGTCCAGAAGCTGGGTGCAGGGATGCTCTCCACTCTGCGCTGCACACTCTCCACACTCTAAACACTGATGACCAACGGTCGCTGTGGAGACTAGAGTCTCCTACAACCCCACCCAGTGGCTTGTGATTGGCCAGGGCTGAACCAAGGCAAAGGTTTGAACAGTGAGGGGGAAATAAGAAGGGAAAGCTGCAAAACAGTGACATATAACATAAAGGATGGGACATAACAACATAACCCAGAGCCACAATAGACAAACACTTAAAGCAGTAGCACTCTGGGATGCTGCACCAGTAGCTGCTGTAGAAGAATGATGAAGTCCATCTAATAAATGTACATAATCATGCTAACAGCGATAACTGTGACTCACATACAAATAATACAGACTTACAGTATAATGAACACCGCTACTCTGACAGCACCGTTAGGGTAGCGGCTACAATGGCCATATTAGTCCACTCTCTGAACAGATACCTTCTTGGCTTTCTGATTTACACAGCACTTGTACTGCCGAGTTTTGTTCAGTCTAATTTGTCACCAGCATGGGTCATTTTATCCTTAATATAAACTGATTTCACTTGGCTGTCAAAAATGTTATAGTGTTTAATCTCCAAGTGTTATGACTGCTCCTGGTGTACTGCAGACATTTGGAACAAAATTCACTCAACCCAGCTAACAAGGTTAGTCCATGACAGGTGATTTATACACGGGTGAATGTAAATGGACACTTCTTTAAGATTTCATTTCTGGAGGCAGCTGGAAGTGTAATCAATAAAGTGGTGCAAATATTTCATGTCATGTTGAATGAGTAAAGAACTAAAGCGTGCATTTACCCAATCCAGAATGAATAGTGAGTGTCTCTGATGCTTTCTTATATAGAAGAGGGAAATAACTGCTCAGAAACACAGAAAAAAACAGAAGAAATGTGCTGCCCTCTATAACAATCTGATTTCTGTGTTACCAGGATGATCAACCGGAAGGAAGAATCCACAATCAAATGAATGGCACAGTCCACCTATAGGATCAATGTTCCACACATCTGCACTTTGGATTGAGGTACTCGGGTGATCCTAAGAATTTGGTTATCTAAGCTAGTTCGGTGTTTGATTTATTGAAAAACACCTAGCATAGTTACATCCAGAATATGTACATTGTGATGACTTAGAGATACTTTATGTTTGCTAGGGGGTGATGATGGTAACAGGGAATCAATACAAGAAGGTACTACAAGTTTGGTATAATAAAGGAATATTAAAGCATATTAAAAAATCCAGAGTTTAGGAAATGGAGGTCAGGCAAGATCAGAAAACAGTGCAGGGGCCAGTGGCGTAACTAGGAATGTCTGGGCCCCAAGGCGAACATTTGACATGGGCCCCCCCGAACCGGTTACGGGTCCCCAAACAGTAAAATATGCTCAGCAGAGGCCCCAGATAGTATTATATGCTCCACAGTGGCCCCCATACAGCATTATATGCTCTACATTTCTCCCCCCACACACAGTATAATATGCTACCCACAGTGGCCCCACCCAGTATTATATGCTTCCCACAGTGGTACCCACCCAGTATTATATGCCCCCCATAGTGGGCCCCACCCAGTATCCTCATTCCATCCTGCCGTCTTCAGCGTCTTCAGGCCCTCTTCCGACGTCGCTGCCGAGGCCTGTGATTGGGCCTCAGCGGTCACATGGGGGCACACTGACGTCATTACGCGGCCGCGCCCCATGTGACCGCTGGGGCCTAATCACAGGCCTCAGTCATGACGGAGGAGCGCTGCAGAGAAAACTGTGTCCAGGAGAGGTGAGAATATGTGTTTATTATTTTCAGTCACCTCCCCTGGGCTGACATCTATTGGAAAGGGGCCTGCAATATGCCAGGACTCCTTTCCAATAACAGTATGTATAGCGGTCGGGGAACCAGGCTTTCCCCGACCGCTATCATAATGGTCCAGGGCCCGGCCATCTCCAGCTGGCCGCGGGCTCCGTAACCTGCACCCCCTGCGACCGCGAACATTACTGGTTTGTGGGGTTCGCGGTAGCATCTGCCACAGGGCTCCGGGGCCCCTAATGTCCCGGGCCCTGTGGCAGCCACTACCGCTGCTACCCCGATAGTTACGCCCCTGGCAGGGGCACAAACATAAGAGCGACATAGATCAGTGGAGAATCTGGGGAGTATTCAGGAGGGCTCAAAAACAGAAACCAAACCCAGGTAAGTAATACTCAGAACCAGCTAAGAGGCCATTGAGAAGTTCTAATAAACAGAGCACCTTTGGTTTTGGTTGGTCAAAGTTGCCATAAGACTCATATTGTGGTGGTGACAGGAGGAAGAAGAAATGGCCATGAAGTATGGAAAGGTAATTTTATTAAACCTTTCACTTTCTTACTACAACATCTATTAACTAAAGGAAGTAACTATACTGTCTCCCTTCACACATAGTGATAAAAAGAAAAAATGGAATATTAATGTGAAAAATGGAATGATCATGTGCTCATTATTTTGTTTGTTTGTATACAGAATCCTGTTTGTAGAGGAGGGAGTAACAGGTAAATGAACATTAGATTATAGGTATTGGAACACAGAGGCAACAAAGTACTAAATATTAGTTTGGGAAAACAACGGGTTAAAATTAACCCCAATTAGTTATAATGGGATCCTTACAGAATTCTTACTTTTCAACTTACCATTGAAAAAAAAAACAAAAAAGAACAAATAAAAAAGTAGCATTGACTTCTGTTACCATTAAAGAGAGTCTGTCAAGAAACTCAATATCAAACCAGCTACAGTGCATTGTGGGCATCATTCTGAACACCATCAGACTTTTAGATGGTCCAACAGATGACCATTACATTGAAAAAGGAGTTTTATAAATATGCAAATAAGGCCCAAATACAGTGGGGTATTCCAAACCTGAATGCAGGGATCTTGAGGGTTCTGGCACACCCACTGTACCTGAGCCTCATTTGCATAGTTATAAAAATAGCTTTTTAAGGCCGGGGCCCCACGTAGTGTAAGCACCGCGGTCTACAGTACCTGCAAAGTGGATGGGATTCTGGCTAATCCCATCTGCACACTGCAGAAAACTATCTGCAGCGGACATGCTGCAATTTCAAAAATAATTGAAGCAGGAAGTCTGCAGAGGAAAATTCTGCGTACTTTCTCTGAAAAGCACTATGTGAAAAACCGTAATGCATTTCCACCGTGCTTTTTCCCTCAGCACTTTTTGGCTGCGGCTCGCTACGTGGGGCCTTATCCTAAAGGTAACTTCTTCGTAATACAATGAAACCTTTCCAGAAGACTGCTTCTTTTAGAAGAAAGAAGCCACCAGCAACTATGTTGTTCGGGAATGAGAGGGGAGCCATGCTGGAAATCAGGAATGAGAGGAAAGCCATGCTGGGGTCCAAAGATGGCAAAGATGTAAAGGGTTATCATGTTGTAGACTAGGAATGAGAGGGGGACAAAGCTGAGGACCATGATATAAAGGGATACCATGCTGGGGATAAGGGCTGAGAGGGGAACAATGCATAGGACAACAATTTAAAGGGATACCATGCTGTGGACCATAAATAAGAGGGGAACCAGGATAAGGACCATAATTTAAAGGGATACCATTCTAGGGACTGGGAATGAGAAGGGAACCATGCTGTTAACTAGGAATGAGGGGAAATCCGTGCTGTGTACCAATATTTAGAAAGTTGCCATGCTGGGGAGCAAGAAATGTGCAAGTCACCAAAGGGTTATGTTTGTGGGTTGGTGTGAAGTGTGTACAACACTATGGCTGTTTTATTAGTCCCTTGGTCTTTGTAATATGCTGACATGATACCTGGTTCTGTATAATATGCTGATGTGATACCTGGTTCTATGTAATATAGTGATGTGAAATCTGATTCTGTGCAATATACTGATATGATACCTGGTTCTATGTAATACGGTATGTTCATGTGATACCTGGTTTTGTGTAATATTTTGAAACATAAAATATTATATTATACAATTTTAGTACATACTTGTTGACTCCATTAGATATATTAACCTGCATTCTGTATACTTTTTAAATTTGTATAAATTTGGGTGGTCGGTTCAAAGAGGTTTCACTGTATATGGAAGCCTGATGTTGTTGAATCTATGCTTCTTCCTGCAATATAAATAACTCAGAAATGTACAAGCTGGATCTCAATAGGCACAGGAAAACAGTTGACTTCTCTGAGTCAGAAAGTGAATTTGTCTCATTTAGGCAGAAGTCAGTGAAATGTAATTGGATTTGGAAAGAGGTAATCCTGTTCTGTGGGGGGTACTGCCAAAAGATGCTACATTAGAAGTTACTCTCTGCTATGATTCAGGGGTGAGGATGTGATTATAGGAGCCTGTGCTTCAAGCTTTCCACTTACAGTAGTCCTACTCCACTGCATTGTGTATTACATGGGAGATTTGCCAAATAACAGCAGCTGGTATGTTGAATAGAATTTTGCTTGTGAAAGCGACTCTTTTAAGGGAAAAGATGAATAACACATTCTGTCTTCAAGCCTTTGAGTTTGTATATTCACAGGAATCTGATGGCAAAGCCAGTTCCCATAAGTCCTCTTTTTGTGATGCAAAATCAAGGTAGAGATGATTTTCACTTTTTGTTTTTCCTCTCAATCTCTCTCACAGAATACACATTTGTTGTATTTACCAAGAAATATCTTATTTGGAAATCAAGATTCGTGTAACAAAACTGTAATTCCTCACTTTAAAAAATATTTTTTTAACATCTGAAAAAGATAATGGTTGCTTAAATGTAATTTTATACATCTAATCCAAAATGCAATTCTTTTACAATATTTGATTATTGTATTTTTGTTTTCGACTTCCATTCAGACCTATTTATATCCATAGTTACAGGATATAAACTTGTAGTTCAGTTCTGCTGGCTGTTTCCTCTTTTTGCTAACCTACTTTCTGTAGGCTAGCAAGAAAAATAAATGACAGGAGTGGGTCACCTCTACAGGTTGGCAGGTAAATGAACTTAAGGATCTTGGTGAACAACAGATTGCACATGATAGCTGATGCTAGGTTCACACTAGCGTCGCATAACAGTTGTTGTGGTCCATCGAAGGATCAGAACAATGGATAGGCGGACCACAAAAAAGCAGTTAAATACGGAGTCCAACAGACCACATTTTTAAAACGGAAACTGTCGGAGAAAAAAGTTCCCCATATAGGACTTTTTCCACTGCTGAACAGGTGAACACTTTGAAGGAGATCTATACATTTGTAGGGAACTGCCATTTCTACTAGTATATAATGTATCTGGCTTCTTTGCCCCTGCAGTTTGGCTTCAGAGACCCCAGGCATTTAGTGCAAGTTTTGTTTTGTAAATACAGTGAGTCAGACACATGTGAGGCAGAGCTGCTGGGGGGAGAGATGTGAGCAGAGCTGCTGGGACAGACATGTTATGTCTGGGGGGAGTCTAAGAGCCACTTGTTCCTCTTTACTTCACAGTATATAGTTAGGTATGTGTTACCCCCTATATACTCACAGGACCTAGCTAGTAACCGTAGTTAGGGATCCATATATATATATATAGTTCAGGGCAGTGATAGGTTAGGCTTCCGAAGGCCAACTAGCTAGTTAGAGGCCCGGTGGCACTAGTAGTTTAGCTGGCAGGTTAAGGACTCAGTGTTAGGGTAGTCAGGCCTGCATCTACTGCCGTCACCGTCGCCCTGTTTGCTGCCTGTGAAGAATCTCACCATCATCATCATCATCATCTCCTGATCGGCTGTCTGTCATCTCCTGGAAGAATCCGAGGATCCACAGTCATCCACAGGGGCCCCTGCATCTCTTCTGTTGCCTGGAGGTATTGTGCACTGGACTCTTGCTATATATTTATATATATACCCGGGTATATAACCTAAGACGGTTGAGGACTTGCTGGTTGTTGTAGTATTGCTGTGTTCTGAGTATATTTTATGTATGTATTATTACCCTGTTGATACTTATAAAGCTACTGTTATAACCTTATGTGGTATCTGTATGTATTCTTCAGACTGTGAGATTAGTACAGTGATCCTTGTTAAGGCTACTAACTGTACCTCATGGGTAAGTCCCAGGAAGAGATCCTCCCTGTAATACAGAGGCTCTATCCTGGGTGGAGGCACTGATATATTTCATATATGTTCCCACTCTTCCCTTCAGCGAAGGCTTCAGGTCCCATTATACACACAGGTCAGCGCCAGAGTCTGTTGCGGGAGGGATAATACTCATACCCCCCCCCCAAATAGGGCTACATTTGGAGGCACTGCTGAGATTTAGAAGTGGGAATAGTCATTGATATGGAGAAGCGATATAGCTCAGAGGGGAACCTCCCACTAGCTACTACATGGGATTACCGACCTCCTGTTCCTCCCCTGGTTCAGGTAAAGGAAGAACCCCGCTCAGCCAGTTACCCCCCCCAGTATGGCCGTCGCTAGCAGTTCCTCTAGTGACAGTGCTATTAGCACTTTAGCCAGGCTGACTGAAATGTTAGCTCAGGGCCTGCAGGCCACTCACTACAAGAAACTAAAAGTATTCTCTGGTAATGTCCCAGTACCACAAGGGGAGGAAAACTTTGAGATATGGAAAGAACATACTCTCCAATGCCTGAAGGAATGGTCTTGCTCTGAAGAAGGCAAGCGGCAGCGTATCAGTGAAAGTTTGCGGTCTCCTGCTGCAGAATTGATCCGCTTGTACAGAGACTCTCATGAAGGAGTGAGTGCATTGGACTATATACAAGTACTGTCTGATCACTTTGAGCCATACTATGACCTTGCCCAGATGGTTGCTGATTACCGAATGGTTCGTCAAAAAGAAGGGGAAAATGTCTCTACTTTTATTAACCGTTTACAGCTACTTCTTTCACGTCTGGTGTACCACGCAGCTATATCTACTTCAGAGGTAGACGCTATGAGAACCAGTCAGTTGGTGAGAGGGTTACAACCTCATCATCCTCTTGCTCAAGTACTCAAGGTCTTACTATCTGATAGAGTCCTTCCATTTCCTGACTTAATGAAGTTAGTGAAGAAACAAGAAGCTGACATTAGTTTTAGTACCCCTAAGAAAGCGAAAAGCATCTCTAAAGAAGATGTTGTTCCTAATTCAAACAAGGACAAACCAGCGGAGCGGTCAGAACTTAGACAGTCCGCCACTCCACCCACTGCCACTCAATGGAGGAAGGATGCTAGAACCTGTTATAAATGTGGTCAGACGGGCCATAGTGCCAGACAGTGTACGGAGGACAGTGAGGGATTGAGACACAGTGCTGTCTTCTCTATTCAGAATCAAAGACACCGAAGGAAGGCGGGCCGAGTAAATACCAGAGGCGCTATCGCGGGCTCCAGGTCCGTTGTCAAAGTCACTGTCAATGGTCATGCCGCTCCTGCCCTGTTTGATACAGGATCTCAAGTGACCCTGATTTATCGCTCGTTCTACCAAAAGTATCTGAGGGATATACCTCTTCAGTCTACAGGACAAATGAAATTGTGGGGGCTTAATTCAGGATCATATCCTGTAGATGGCAGCCTACAAGTAGTTATAGCTGTCCCTGAATTAGAAGATCAGAGTGTCGCTCCCATGAAGATTACGGCTCTTGTCTGTCCTGATACAGGGGATTCTTGTGCAGCTCCTGTGATACTTGGCACTAATTGTCCCGCAGTGCATTATGCTTTTCAGAAGTTTCTTGGAAGAGATTGGAACCCTGCAGCTCAGCCGGTGAATATATCTTCTGATCTTAGAGAACTCTGTGATGCCCTGTCTACTGGCTATCGACATGGAATGGTATATCATATCGGTGAGAGAACCGTGGAAGTTCCTGCCGGCGGGGAGAGAATTCTGAGAGTAGCCTCCAGCATTGCTCCCGATTTGCTTGAAGGGGGGAGTTATGTCCTTATGGAAACCCCTGAAGAAATGATTAACCAGAATGGCTGGATGGTGATCCCAGAGAGAAAGGACTGGAGAAATAAAGTGGAGTTATCTACCTGTGTGACAGTGAGGAACTGTTCACCGCATCCGATTGTAATTGGACCATACCAGAATGTGGCCCACTGCTACCCTGTGCTTGGAGTAAATCCATACGCTGAAGTGTGCAGGATTCAAATCCGAGATGCAATCCCTAATCTCAATCTTGACTTGAGTGATCCACATTTACCAGAGGCCTGGAATCAGCGACTGACACAGAAGTTGTCTGAATTATCGGAAGTGTTCTCCATGGATGATATGGATGTAGGTTGTGCTAAAAGTGCTCAACACACTTTCCGATTGACCGATTCTACTCCCTTCCGGGAGCGACCACGGAGAGTTGCTCCAAAGGCTGTTGATGAGTTAAGACAGACTCTACAGCAAATGAAAGGTCAGGGGATCATTGTGGACAGTAAGAGCCCCTATGCCTCACCTATTGTGGTGGTAAGAAAAAAATCTGGAGCAATTCGCCTATGTGTGGATTACAGAACTCTGAACCGGAGAACCTTACCTGATCAGTATACACTGCCGAGAATTGAAGAAGCTCTGGAAGCTCTGAATGGAAACTGTTGGTTCACAGTGCTGGACCTAAGATCGGGATACTATCAAGTCCCAATGGCACCTGAGGATCAGGAAAAGACAGCCTTCATATGCCCCTTGGGTTTCTTTCAGTTCACTCGTATGCCGCAAGGTACAAAAGGTGCGCCAGCAACGTTCCAAAGGTTGATGGAAAGAGTGTTAGGTGATTTAGTGCCCCGGGAATGCCTTGTATATCTTGATGACATTATTGTGTTTGGAAAGACGCTGGAAGAACATGAAGAACGACTCATGAGAGTACTCCATCGCTTAAAAGAAGAGGGGCTGAAGTTGTCGGCTGACAAATGCAAATTTTGTAGATCTTCGGTCACTTATGTAGGTCATATTGTTTCTGCTGAAGGAGTTGCTACCGATCCTGGTAAGATTGAAGCTGTGGTGAATTGGCCCCCGACCGCAAAATATTACGGAGTTGCAATCTTTCTTGGGGTTTTGTGGATTCTATCGACGATTTGTGGAAGGATATTCAAAAATTGCTCGAGCCCTCCTCGACCTGTTGAAGAGTGATGCAGGAGATCCGGGAAAGAAGAAAGGGTCTTTCAAAAGCCTTTTTGGCGATAGGTGGACTGCGGATTGTGAAGAAGCATTTAAGTTGTTGAAGAAGAAATTGACAGAAGCTCCCGTTCTGGCTTATGCTGATGCACAGAAGCCATATGTGCTACATGTAGATGCCAGCTTTGAAGGATTAGGTGGCGTGCTGCACCAAGAATACCCGGCCGGGTTACGGCCCATAGCTTTCATAAGTCGAAGTCTTTCTCCCAGCGAGAAAAATTATCCAGTACATAAATTGGAGTTTTTGGCGCTCAAGTGGGCCATTGTTGATAAATTACATGACTATTTATACGGAGCCACGTTTGAAGTAAGAACAGACAACAATCCACTGACATACGTTTTGTCAACCGCTAAGCTCGATGCTACAGGACATCGCTGGTTGGCAGCTTTATCCAACTACCAATTCACACTCAAGTATAAATCGGGGCCTAAGAACATTGGGGCAGATGCTCTATCAAGACGGCCTGGATTACCTAGTCCGGAAGTAGTGGATGAATGGGAAGAAGTGCCAAGTCCTGGAGTAGGAGCTTTGTGTGCCATGGCTGCTGTAGTTGAAGACCGAGTAGCCTTTTCTGAAACTCGGCTTATTGACTCTATTGGGGGAGGTCCCGAAGCTGTACCAGACATGTTTGCCTACCCTGCCGCTTTAGGATCCTTTGAGAGTTGTTCTATATCTTCAAAGCGAATGATCTGGAGTCAAAAGACTGATCCTTTAATTGGACCTCTTTATCAAGCAGTGAGTTCTCAAGACAGAGAAATGTTAAAGACATCCCTACCCTCTGAATGCAGTCAACTTCTACGAGATTGGGAGAAGTTTGAAATAGACAATGGCCTACTTTATCGTGTGGTGCTGTATCATGATCACCCTGGAAGGCGCCAACTAGTTATTCCAAGCTGCTTTCAGAAGATGATTTTCCGAAGTCTGCATGATTATCATGGTCATTTGGGACCTGAGAAGACTTATGGCCTAATACAAGACCGATTCTACTGGCCCAAAATGAGAGATACCGTGACTCGTCTGTGTAGGTGCTGTCGCAGATGTTTGCAGAGGAAGACTGTCCCGGTTCGAGCGGCCTTCATGGGACACTTGAAGAGTTCGGGCCCCATGGATCTTGTCTGCATAGACTTCCTTTGTATTGACAACGACTCCAGAGGATTTGGAAATGTATTGGTGGTGACTGATCACTTCACACGATATGCTCAAGCCTTTCCGACTAAGGATCAAAAAGCAGTCACTGTTGCAAGAGTGCTTTGGGAAAAGTATTTTATCCATTATGGCTTACCACACCGGTTGCATTCTGATCAAGGCCGGGATTTTGAGAGTAACCTGATCAAAGAGTTACTTCAGTTGTTGAACATCCGCAAAAGTCGGACGACGCCTTACCATCCAGAGGGAGATGCCCTTCCTGAAAGATTTAACAGGACTTTACTTGATATGCTTGGTACCTTACGAATTGAGGATAAGCGATCCTGGAGTCGAAAAGTGGAGGCTATGGTGCATGCCTATAATAGTACAAGGCACGAGAGCACAGGATATTCACCATACTTTCTGATGTTTGGAAGAGAGCCTAGGCTACCTATTGACATCTTGTTGGGAGTCTCTACCGATGGTATCAGTCATCGAGATCATTACCGATACGTGGCACGTTTGAAGTGTTTGTGTTTGTTGGTTGGTGGGGGGGGGGGCGGGGGTGGGGGAAGGGGGTAAGAGGGGGTTGGGTTTTTGTTTGGTATTTGGGTAGGGGATGGAGTGGGGGGGGGGGGCTTCTGCTGTGGTGGGGGGCGGCGGCACAACAGCAGGTGGTGGGTGGGCGGCGGGGGGGCGGCCTCATTGGGGGGGGGGGGGCGGGGGGGGGGACAGCCAACAAGATGGGGGGGGGGCGGGGGGGGGGGGGGGGGGGTGTGGGTATTTTTTTTTTTTTTTGTCTCCGGTTGTTGGTGGGGGGGTTTCTCCTCTCCGGGCGCGCCCCCCCCTTCCCCCCTCCCCCGTCCCGCGCCTTCCCCCGCCCTTCCTAAACTCCTGAGAGTGATTGGACTTGGGCCCCGCGGGGGGGGGGGGGGCCCCCCCCGCCCCCGCCCCCCCCCCCCCCCCCCCCCCCCCCCCCCCCCCCCCCCCCCCCCCGGGCTCCTGAAGTTCCTAGATCACCAGTATCTTCTCCTTCAGGGAGACCTATGAACCCTCAAACTCCAGAATTCGTACCTAGATCTGTGTCTACAGATGAGCAGGGATCTAGCTCTCCTACGCCACCAGCACCATCCCCTCCCATGGCAGACAACCCTAGTTTAGGGCCTGGACATGCTAGTTTACCTCAGAGAGAGGTACGGAGAGGAGAGAGAATTAGACACCCTCCACCTATGCTGACATATGATAGTTTGGGGGACCCCAGATTTACTACTCAGCCTCATTTATACCATGCTTGGGTGGGTGCAGTGTCCACTTTGGTCAATATGTTACCAATTTTCGCTCCTGCTGGCATGTATACCTATTAACCTGTTGTGACTCTGTAAATGCAAAAGCAACCATATTGATATTGTCATTGGTAATGTTGACTGTATACTATGACTTTGTATGTCTTTGACGTGACGTAAAGATTTCACCAGAGGGAGAGTGTAGGGAACTGCCATTTCTACTAGTATATAATGTATCTGGCTTCTTTGCCCCTGCAGTTTGGCTTCAGAGACCCCAGGCATTTAGTGCAAGTTTTGTTTTGTAAATACGGTGAGTCAGACACATGTGAGGCAGAGCTGCTGGGGGGAGAGATGTGAGCAGAGCTGCTGGGCCAGACATGTTATGTCTGGGGGAGTCTAAGAGCCACTTGTTCCTCTTTACTTCACAGTATATAGTTAGGTATGTGTTACCCCCTATATACTCACAGGACCTAGCTAGTAACCGTAGTTAGGGATCCACATATATATATAGT